>CM065487.1:11378668-13778668 GCA_032873175.1 Leptopilina drosophilae
GACAAAGCTTGGCAAAGTGTGGGAAATTGAAAAATTTATTATTTTTTTAATATCTTTTTGCAAAATTAAAAATCTTAAATTTGGAGCTTTGCAAAGTTCGCCAAAGCTTGGCAAAGTGTGGCAAAATGAAAAAAACATTTTTTTAATATTTTTTTGGAAAATTAAAAATCTCAACTTCTGGAGCTTGGCAAAGTTCGACAAAGCTT
The DNA here is from genome assembly GCA_032873175.1 of Leptopilina drosophilae. NCBI lineage: Eukaryota > Metazoa > Arthropoda > Insecta > Hymenoptera > Figitidae > Leptopilina > Leptopilina drosophilae. Next base: position 11,378,875 of record CM065487.1, read on the forward strand.
GGCAAAGTGTGGGAAAATGAAAAATTTATTATTTTTTTCTTTTTTTTTGGAAAATTAAAAATCTTAAATTTGGAGCTTTGCAAAGTTCGACAAAGCTTGGCAAAGTGTGGGAAAATGAAAAATTTATTATTTTTTTCATATTTTTTTGGAAAATTAAAAATCTTAACTTCTGGAGCTTGGCAAAGTTCGCCAAAGCTTGCCCACAGTGTGGGGAAATGAAAAACATTTTTTTAATATTTTTTTGGAAAATTATAAATCTCAACTTCTGGAGGTTGGCAATGTTCGACAAAGCATGGCAAAGTGTGGGAAAATGAAAAAAACATTTTTTAAATATTTTTTGGAAAATTAAAAATCTCAACTTCTGGAGCTTGGCAAAGTTCGGCAAAGTTTACCAAAGTATGGGAGAATGAAAAAAATATTTTGTTCATTTTTTTTTGGAAAATTAAAAATCTCAAATTTGGAGCTGTGCAAAGTTTTCCAAAGCTTGGCAAAGTGTGGCAAAATGAAAAAAACATTTTTTTACTATTTTGTTGGAAAATTAAAAATCTCAACTTGTGGAGCTTGGCAAAGTTCGCCAAAGTTTAGCAAAGTGTAGGAGAATAAAAAAAATATTTTTTTAAATTTTTTTTCAAAATTAAAAATCTCAACTTCTGGAGCTGTGCAAAGTTCGCCAAAGCTTGGCAAAGTGTGGCAAAATGAAAAAAACATTTTTTTACTATTTTTTTGGAAAATTAAAAATCTCAACTTGTGGAGCTTGGCAAATTTCGGCAAAAGTCGGCAAAGTGTGGGAGAATGAAAAATTTATTATTTTTTATTTTTTTGGAAAATTAAAAATCTCAACTTCTGGAGCTTGGCAAAGTTCGACAAAGCTTGGCAAAGTGTTGGAAAATGAAAAAAACATTTTTTTAATATTTTTTGGAAAATTAAAAATCTCAACTTCTGGAGCTTGGCAAATTTCGGCAAAAGTCGGCAAAGTGTGGGAGAATGAAAAATTTATTATTTTGTTCATATTTTTTTGGAAAATTAAAAATCTCAAAATTGGAGCTTTGCAAAGTACGCCAAAGCTTGGCAAAGTGTGGCAAAATGAAAAAAACATTTTTTTAACATTTTTTTGGAAAATTAAAAATTTCAACTTGTGGAGCTTGGCAAAGTTCGACAAAGCTTGGCAAAGTGTGGGAAAATGAAAAAATTATTATTTTTTTCTTTTTTTTTTGGAAAATTAAAAATCTTAAATTTGGAGCTTTGCAAAGTTCGACAAAGCTTGGCAAAGTGTGGGAAAATGAAAAAAACATTTTTTTAAATATTTTTTGGAAAATTAAAAATCTCAACTTCTGGAGCTTGGCAAATTTCGGCAAAAGTCGGCAAAGTATTGGAGAATAAAAAATTTATCACTTCGCACTTTTTTTAAAAAATTAAAAATCTCTATTTCTGGAGCTTGGCAAAGTTCGGCAAAGTTTAGCAAAGTATGGGAGAATAAAAAAAAAATATTATGTTCATATTTTTTTGGAAAATTAAAAATCTTAAATTTGGAGCTTTGCAAATTTCGCCAAAGCTTAGCAAAGTGTGGGAAAATAAAAAATTTATTATTTTTTTCATATCTTTTTGGAAAATTAAAAATCTTAAATTTGGAGCTTTGCAAAGTTCGCCAAAGCTTGGCAAAGTGTGGCAAAATGAAAAAAACATTTTTTAAATATTTTTTTGGAAAATTAAAAATCTTAACTTCTGGAGCTTTGCAAAGTTCGCCAAAGCTTGGCAAAGTGTGGGAAAATGAAAAAAACATTTTTTAAATATTTTTTGGAAAATTAAAAATCTCAACTTCTGGAGCTTGGCAAATTTCGGCAAAAGTCGGCAAAGCATTGGAGAATAAAAAATTTATCACTTTGCACTTTTTTTAAAAAATTAAAAATCTCTATTTCTGGAGCTTGGCAAAGTTCGCCAAAGCTTGGCAAAGTGTGGGAAAATGAAAAAACATTTTTTAAATATTTTTTTGGAAAATTAAAAATTTCAAATTTGGAGCTTTGCAAAGTTCGCCAAAGCTTGGCAAAGTGTGGCAAAATGAAAAAAACATTTTTTTAATATTTTTTTGGAAAATTAAAAATCTCAACTTCTGGAGCTTGGCAAAGTTCGACAAAGCTTGGCAAAGTGTGGGAAAATGACAAAAACATTTTTTAAATATTTTTTTGGAAAATTAAAAATCTTAAATTTGGAGCTTTTCAAAGTTCGCCAAAGCTTGCCACAGTGTGGCAAAATGAAAAAAACATTTTTTTAATATTTTTTTGGAAAATTAAAAATCTCAACTTCTGGAGCTTGGCAAAGTTCGACAAAGCTTTGCAAAGTGTGGGAAAATGAAAAAAATATTTTTTTTTATTTTTTTGGAAAATTAAAAATCTCAACTTCTGGAGCTTGGCAAAGTTCGACAAAGCTTGGCAAAGTGTTGGAAAATGAAAAAAACATTTTTTAAATATTTTTTGGAAAATTAAAAATCTCAACTTCTGGAGCTTGGCAAATTTCGGCAAAAGTCGGCAAAGTGTGGGAGAATGAAAAATTTATTATTTTGTTCATATTTTTTTGGAAAATTAAAAATCTCAAATTTGGAGCTTTGCAAAGTTCGCCAAAGCTTGGCAAAGTGTGGCAAAATGAAAAAAACATTTTTTTAATATTTTTTTGGAAAATTAAAAATCTCAACTTCTGGAGCTTGGCAAAGTTCGACAAAGCTTGGCAAAGTGTGGGAAAATGAAAAATTTATTATTTTTTTCTTTTTTTTTGGAAAATTAAAAATCTTAAATTTGGAGCTTTGCAAAGTTCGACAAAGCTTGGCAAAGTGTGGGAAAATGAAAAATTTATTATTTTTTTCATATTTTTTTGGAAAATTAAAAATCTTAAATTTGGAGCTTTGCAAAGTTCGCCAAAGCTTGCCACAGTGTGGGGAAATGAAAAACATTTTTTTAATATTTTTTGGAAAATTAAAAATCACAACTTCTGGAGCTTGGCAAAGTTCGACAAAGCTTGGCAAAGTGTGGGAAAATGAAAAATTTATTATTTTTTTCATATTTTTTTGGAAAATTAAAAATCTTAAATTTGGAGCTTTGCAAAGTTCGCCAAAGCTTGGCAAAGTGTGGCAAAATGAAAAAAACATTTTTTTAATATTTTTTTGGAAAATTAAAAATCTTAACTTCTGGAGCTTTGCAAAGTTCGCCAAAGCTTGGCAAAGTGTGGGAAAATGAAAAATTTATTATTTTGTTCATATTTTTTTGGAAAATTAAAAATCTCAAATTTGGAGCTTTGCAAAGTACGCCAAAGCTTGGCAAAGTGTGGCAAAATAAAAAAAACATTTTTTAAATATTTTTTTGGAAAATTAAAAATTTCAACTTGTGGAGCTTGGCAAAGTTCGGCAAAGCTTGGCAAAGTGTGGGAGAATGAAAAATTTATTATTTTTTTCTTATTTTTATAAAAAATTAAAAATCTCGCATTTTGGAGCTTTGCAAAGTTCGCCAAAGCTTGGCAAAGTGTGGCAAAATGAAAAAAACATTTTTTTAATATTTTTTTGGAAAATTTAAAATCTCAACTTCTGGAGATTGGCAAAGTTCGTCAAAGTTTAGCAAAGTGTGGGAGAATGAAAAAAATATTTTTTTTTATTTTTTTGGAAAATTAAAAATCTCAACTTCTGGAGCTTGGCAAAGTTCGACAAAGCTTGGCAAAGTGTGGGAAAATGAAAAAAACATTTTTTTAATATTTTTTGGAAAATTAAAAATCTCAACTTCTGGAGCTTGGCAAAGTTCGCCAAAGCTTGGCACAGTGTGGAAAAATGAAAAACATTTTTTTAATATTTTTTTGGAAAATTAAAAATCTCAACTTCTGGAGCTTGGCAAAGTTCGACAAAGCTTGGCAAAGTGTGGGAAAATGAAAAAAACATTTTTTAAATATTTTTTGGAAAATTAAAAATCTCAACTTCTGGAGCTTGGCAAATTTCGGCAAAAGTCGGCAAAGTGTGGGAGAATGAAAAATTTATTATTTTGTTCATATTTTTTTGGAAAATTAAAAATCTCAAATTTGGAGCTTTGCAAAGTACGCCAAAGCTTGGCAAAGTGTGGCAAAATGAAAAAAATATTTTTTTTTTATTTTTTTGGAAAATTAAAAATCTCAACTTCTGGAGCTTGGCAAAGTTCGACAAAGCTTGGCAAAGTGTGGGAAAATGACAAAAACATTTTTTAAATATTTTTTTGGAAAATTAAAAATCTCAACTTCTGGAGCTTTGCAAAGTTCGCCAGAGCTTGGCAAAGTGTGGGAAAATGAAAAAAACATTTTTTAAATATTTTTTGGAAAATTAAAAATCTCAACTTCTGGAGCTTGGCAAAGTTCGCCAAAGCTTGGCAAAGTGTGGGAAAATGAAAAAACATTTTTTAAATATTTTTTTGGAAAATTAAAAATCTCAAATTCTAGAGCTTTGCAAAGTTCGCCAAAGCTTGGCAAAGTGTGGGAGAATGAAAAAAATATTTTTTTTTTATTTTTTTGGAAAATTAAAAATCTCAACTTCTGGAGCTTGGCAAATTTCGGCAAAAGTCGGCAAAGTGTGGGAGAATGAAAAATTTATTATTTTGTTCATATTTTTTTGGAAAATTAAAAATCTCAAATTTGGAGCTTTGCAAAGTACGCCAAAGCTTGGCAAAGTGTGGCAAAATGAAAAAAACATTTTTTAAATATTTTTTTGGAAAATTAAAAATTTCAACTTCTGGAGCTTGGCAAAGTTCGGCAAAGCTTGGCAAAGTGTGGGAGAATGAAAAATTTTTTATTTTTTTCTAATTTTTTTGGAAAACTAAAAATCTCAAATTTTGGAGCTTTGCAAAGTTCGCCATAGCTTGGCAAAGTGTGGCAAAATGAAAAAAACATTTTTTAAATATTTTTTTGGAAAATTAAAAATTTCAACTTCTGGAGCTTGGCAAAGTTCGGCAAAGCTTGGCAAAGTGTGGGAGAATAAAAAAAAACTTTTTTTAAATATATTTTGGAAAATTAATCTCAATTTCTGGAGTTTGGCAAATTTTCGGCAAAAGGCGGCAAAGCATTGGAGAATAAAAAATTTATCACTTTGCACATTTTTTAAAAAATTAAAAATCTCTATTTCTGGAGCTTGGCAAAGTTCGTCAAAGTTTAGCAAAGTGTGGCAGAATGAAAAAAAATATTTTTTTTTTTTTTTGGAAAATTAAAAATCTTAACTTCTGGAGCTTGGCAAAGTTCGGCAAAGCTTGGCAAAGTGTGGGAAAATGAAAAAAACATTTTTTTAATATTTTTTGGAAAATTAAAAATCTCAACTTCTGGAGCATGGCAAATTTCGGCAAAAGTTGGCAAAGCATGTGGAGAATAAAAAATTTATCACTTTGCACTTTTTTTGGAAAATTAAAAATCTCTATTTCTGGAGCTTGGCAAAGTTCGTCAAAGCTTAGCAAAGTGTGGGAGAATGAAAAAACATTTTTTTTATTTTTTTGGAAAATTAAAAATCTCAACTTCTGGAGCTTGGCAAAGTTCGGCAAAGCTTGGCAAAGTGTGGGATAATGGAAAAAATATTTTTTTTTTTTTTTTTTTGGAAAATTAAAAATCTCAACTTTTGGAGCTTTGCAAAGTTCGCCAAAGCTTGGCAAAGTGTGGGAAAATGAAAAAAACATTTTTTAAATATTTTTTGGAAAATTAAAAATCTCAACTTCTGGAGCTTGGCAAAGTTCGCCAAAGCTTGGCAAAGTGTGGGAAAATGAAAAAAAATTTTTTAAATATTTTTTTGGAAAATTAAAAATATCAACTTCTGGAGCTTGGCAAAGTTCGGCAAAGCTTGGCAAAGTGTGGGAGAATGAACAAAATATTTATTTTTTTTTTTTGGAAAATTAAAAATCTCAACTTCTGGAGCTTGGCAAAGTTCGACAAAGCTTGGCAAAGTGTGGGAAAATGAAAAAAAAACATTTTTTAAATATTTTTTGGAAAATTAAAAATCTCAACTTCTGGAGCTTGGCAAAGTTCGGCAAAGCTTGGCAAAGTGTGGGAAAATGAAAAAACATTTTTTTAATATTTTTTTGGAAAATTAAAAATCTCAAATTTGGAGCTTTGCAAAGTTCGCCAAAGCTTGGCAAAGTGTAGCAAAATGAAAAAAACATTTTTTTAATATTTTTTTGGAAAATTAAACATCTCAACTTCTGGAGCTTGGCAAAGTTCGACAAAGCTTGGCAAAGTGGGGGAAAATGAAAAATTTATTATTTTTTTCATATTTTTTTGGAAAATTAAAAATCTTAAATTTGGAGCTTTGCAAAGTTCGCCAAAGCTTGCCACAGTGTGGGGAAATGAAAAACATTTTTTAAATATTTTTTTGGAAAATTTAAAATCTCAACTTCTGGAGCTTGGCAAAGTTCGACAAAGCTTGGCAAAGTGTGGGAAAATAAAAAATTTATTATTTTTTTTTATATTTTTTTGGAAAATTAAAAATCTTAAATTTGTAGCTTTGCAAAGGTCGCCAAAGCTTGGCAAAGTGTGGGAAAATGAAAAAAAAATTTTTTAATATTTTTTGGAAAATTAAAAATCTCAACTTCTGGAGCTCGGCAAAGTTCGGCAAAGTTTGGCAAAGTGTGGGAGAATGAAAAAAATATTTTTTTGATATTTTTTTGGTAAATTTAAAATCTCTACTTCTGGAGCTTTGCAAAGTTCGCCAAAGCTTGGCAAAGTGTGGGAAAATGAAAAAAACATTTTTTAAATATTTTTTGGAAAATTAAAAATCTCAACTTCTGGAGCTTGGCAAATTTCGGCAAAAGTCGGCAAAGTGTGGGAGAATAAAAAATTTATTATTTTGCACTTTTTTTAAAAAATTAAAAATCTCAATTTCTGGAGCTTGGCAAAGTTCGTCAAAGTTTAGCAAAGTGTGGGAGAATGAAAAAAATATTTTTTTTTTTTGGAAAATTAAAAATCTCAACTTCTGGAGCTTTGCAAAGTTCGTCAAAGTTTAGCAAAGTGTGGGAGAATGGAAAAAATGTATTTTTTTTATTTTTTTGGAAAATTAAAAATCTCAACTTCTGGAGCTTTGCAAAGTTCGCCAAAGCTTGGCAAAGTGTGGGAAAATGAAAAAAATATTTTTAAAATATTTTTTGGAAAATTAAAAATCTCAACTTCTGGAGCTTGGCAAATTTCGGCAAAAGTCGGCAAAGTGTGGGAGAATGAAAAATTTATTATTTTGCACTTTTTTTGGAAAATTAAAAATCTCAACTTCTGGAGCTTTGCAAAGTTCGTCAAAGCTTGGCAAAGTGTGGGAAAATAAAAAAAACATTTTTTTAATATTTTTTGGAAAATTAATCTCAATTTCTGGAGTTTGGCAAATTTCGGCAAAAGTTGGCAAAGCATTGGAGAATAAAAAATTTATCACTTTGCACTTTTTTTAAAAAATTAAAAATCTCTATTTCTGGAGCTTGGCAAAGTTCGTCAAAGTTTAGCAAAGTGTGGGAGAATGAAAAAAATATTTTTTTTTTTTTTTTGGAAAATTAAAAATCTTAACTTCTGGAGCTTGGCAAAGTTCGTCAATGTTTTGGAAAGGGTGGGAGAATGAAAAAAATATTTTTTTTTTTTTTTTTTGGTAAATTAAAAATCTCAACTTCTGGAGCTTGGCAAAGTTCGACAAAGCATGGCAAAGTGTGGGAAAATGACAAAAACATTTTTTAAATATTTTTTTGGAAAATTAAAAATCTCAAATTTGGAGCTTTGCAAAGTTTGCCAAAGCTTGGCAAAGTGTGGCAAAATGAAAAAAACATTTTTTTAATATTTTTTTGGAAAATTAAAAATCTCAACTTCTGGAGCTTGGCAAAGTTCGGCAAAGCTTGGCAAAGTGTGGGAGAATGAAAAAAATATTTTTTTTATTTTTTTGGAAAATTAAAAATCTCAACTTCTGTAGCTTGGCAAAGTTCGACAAAGCTTGGCAAAGTGTGTGAAAATGAGAAAAACATTTTTTAAATATTTTTTGGAAAATTAAAAATCTCAACTTCTGGAGCTTGGCAAAGTTCGCCAAAGCTTGGCAAAGTGTGGGAAAATGAAAAAACATTTTTTAAATATTTTTTTGGAAAATTATAAATCTCAAATTTGGAGCTTTGCAAAGTTTGCCAAAGCTTGGCAAAGTGTGGCAAAATGAGAAAAACATTTTTTAAATATTTTTTGGAAAATTAAAAATCTCAACTTCTGGAGCTTGGCAAAGTTCGACAAAGCTTTGCAAAGTGTGGGAAAATGAAAAATTTATAATTTTTTTCATATTTTTTTGGAAAATTAAAAATCTCAAATTTGGAGCTTGGCAAAGTTCGCCAAAGCTTGGCAAAGTGTGGGAAAATGAAAAAACATTTTTTTAATATTTTTTTGGAAAATTTAAAATCTCAACTTCTGGAGCTTGGCAAAGTTCGACAAAGCTTGGTAAAGTGTGGGAAAATGAAAAAAATATTTTTTTTAATTTTTTTGGAAAATTAAAAATCTCAACTTCTGGAGCTTGGCAAAGTTCGACAAAGCTTGGCAAAGTGTGGGAAAATAAAAAATTTATTATTTTTTTCATATTTTTTTGGAAAATTAAAAATCTTAAATTTGGAGCTTTGCAAAGTTCGCCAAAGCTTGGCAAAGTTCGCTAAAGCTTGCCACAGTGTGGGAAAATGAAAAACATTTTTTTAATATTTTTTTGGAAAATTAAAAATCTCAACTTCTGGAGCTTGGCAAAGTTCGACAAAGCTTGGCAAAGTGTGGGAAAATAAAAAAACATTTTTTAATTATTTTTTGGAAAATTAAAAATCTCAACTTCTGGAGCTTGGCAAAGTTCGCCAAAAGTTGGCAAAGTGTTGGAGAATAAAAAATTTATTATTTTGTTCACTTTTTTTGGAAAATTAAAAATCTTAACTTCTGGAGCTTTGCAAAGTTCGCCAAAGCTTGGCAAAGTGTGGGAAAATGAAAAAAACATTTTTTTAATATTTTTTTGGAAAATTAAAAATCTCAACTTCTGGAGCTTGGCAAAGTTCGACAAAGCTTGGCAAAGTGTGGGAAAATGAAAAATTTATTATTTTTTTCATATTTTTTTGGAAAATTAAAAATCTCAACTTCTGGAGCTTTGCAAAGTTCGCCAAAGCTTGGCAAAGTGTGGGAAAATGAAAAAAACATTTTTTTAATATTATTTAGAAAATTCAAAATCTCAACTTCTGGAGCTTGGCAAATTTCGGCAAAAGTCGGCAAAGTGTGGGAGAATGAAAAATTTATCACTTTGCACTTTTTTTAAAAAATTAAAAATCTCTATTTCTGGAGCTTGGCAAAGTTCGCCAAAGTTTAGCAAACTCTGGGATAATGATAAAAACATTTTTTTAATATTTTTTGGAAAATTAATCTCAATTTCTGGAGTTTAGCAAATTTCGGCAAAAGTCGGCAAAGCATTGGAGAATAAAAAATTTATCACTTTGCACTTTTTTTAAAAAATTAAAAATCTCAATTTCTGGAGCTTGGCAAAGTTCGTCAAAGTTTAGCAAAGTGTGGGAGAATGAAAAAAATATTTTTTTTTTTTTTTGGAAAATTAAAAATCTCAACTTCTGGAGCTTGGCAAAGTTCGTCAAAGCTTGGCAAAGTGTGGGAAAATGAAAAAAATATTTTATTTTTTTTTTTTTTGGAAAATTAAAAATCTTAACTTCTGGAGCTTTGCAAAGTTCGCCAAAGCTTGGCAAAGTGTGGGAAAATGAAAAAAACATTTTTAAAATATTTTTTGGAAAATTAAAAATCTCAACTTCTGGAGCTTGGCAAAGTTTAACAAAGCTTGGCAAAGTGTGCGAAAATGAAAAAAACATTTTTTAAATATTTTTTGGATATTTAAAAATCTCAACTTCTGGAGCTTGGCAAAGTTCGGCAAAGCTTGGCAAAGTGTGGGAGAATGAAAAAAATATTTTTTTTATTTTTTTGGAAAATTAAAAATCTCAACTTCTAGAGCTTGGCAAAGTTCGACAAAGCTTGGCAAAGTGTGTGAAAATGAGAAAAACATTTTTTAAATATTTTTTGGAAAATTAAAAATCTCAACTTCTGTAGCTTGGCAAAGTTCGCTAAAGCTTGGCAAAGTGTGGGAAAATGAAAAATTTATTATTTTTTAAATATTTTTTTGGAAAATTAAAAATCTCAAATTTGTAGCTTTTCAATGTTCGCCATAGGTTGGCAAAGTCTGGCAAAATTTAAAAAAACATTTTTTAATAATTTTTTGGAAAATTAAAAATCTCAACTTCTGGAGCTTGGCAAAGTTCGACAAAGCTTGGCAAAGTGTGGGAAAATGAAAAATTTATTATTTTTTTCATATTTTTTTGGAAAATTAAAAATCTTAAATTTGGAGCTTTGCAAAGTTCGCCAAAGCTTGGCAAAGTGTGGCAAAATGAAAAAAATATTTTTTTTTATTTTTTTGGAAAATTAAAAATCTCAACTTCTGTAGCTTGGCAAAGTTCGACAAAGCTTGGCAAAGTGTGTGAAAATGAGAAAAACATTTTTTAAATATTTTTTGGAAAATTAAAAATCTCAACTGCTGGAGCTTGGCAAATTTCGGCAAAAGTCGGCAAAGCATTGGAGAATAAAAAATTTATCACTTTGCACTTTTTTTAAAAAAATTAAAAATCTCAATTTCTGGAGATTGGCAAAGTTCGTCAAAGTTTAGCAAAGTGTGGGAGAATGAAAAAAATATTTTTTTTTATTTTTTTGGAAAATTAAAAATCTTAACTTCTGGAGCTTGGCAAAGTTCGTCAAAGTTTAGCAAAGTGTGGGAGAATGAAAAAAATATTTTTTTTTTATTTATTTGGAAAATTAAAAATCTCAACTTCTGGAGCTTTGCAAAGTTCGCCAAAGCTTGGCAAAGTGTGGGAAAATGAAAAAAACATTTTTTAAATATTTTTTGGAAAATTAAAAATCTCAACTTCTGGAGCTTGGCAAATTTCGGCAAAAGTCGGCAAAGCATTGGAGAATAAAAAATTTATCACTTTGCACTTTTTTTAAAAAATTAAAAATCTCAACTTCTGGAGGTTGGCAAAGTTCGTCAAAGCTTGGCAAAGTGTGGGAAAATAAAAAAAACATTTTTTTAATATTTTTTGGAAAATTAATCTCAATTTCTGGAGCTTGGCAAAGTTCGGCAAAAGCTTGGCAAAGTGTTGGAGAATGAAAAAATTTATCACTTTGCACTTTTTTTGGAAAATTAAAAATTTCAACTTCTGGAGCTTGGCAAAGTTCGTCAAAGTTTAGCAAAGTGTGGGAGAATGAAAAAAATATTTTTTTTTATTTTTTTGGAAAATTAAAAATCTCAACTTCTGGAGCTTGGCAAAGTTCGACAAAGCTTGGCAAAGTGTGGGAAAATGAAAAAAATATGTTTATTTTATTTTTTTAAAAAATTAAAAATCTCAACTTCTGGAGCTTGGCAAAGTTCGCCAAAGCTTGGCAAAGTGTGGGAAAATGAAAAAACATTTTTTAAATATTTTTTTGGAAAATTAAAAATCTCAAATTTGGAGCTTTGCAAAGTTCGCCAAAGCTTGGCAAAGTGTGGCAAAATGAAAAAAACATTTTTTTAATATTTTTTTGGAAAATTAAAAATCTCAACTTCTGGAGCTTGGCAAAGTTCGACAAAGCTTGGCAAAGTGTGGGAAAATGAAAAATTTATTATTTTTTTCATATTTTTTTGGAAAATTAAAAATCTTAAATTTGGAGCTTTGCAAAGTTCGCCAAAGCTTGCCACAGTGTGGGGAAATGAAAAACATTTTTTTAATATTTTTTTGGAAAATTTAAAATCTCAACTTCTGGAGCTTGGCAAAGTTCGACAAAGCTTGGCAAAGTGTGGGAAACTGAAAAAAATATTTTTTTTCTTATTTTTTTGGAAAATTAAAAATCTCAACTTCTGGAGCTTGGCAAAGTTCGACAAAGCTTGGCAAAGTGTGGGAAAATAAAAAATTTATTATTTTTTTCATATTTTTTTGGAAAATTAAAAATCTTAAATTTGGAGCTTTGCAAAGTTCGCCAAAGCTTGGCAAAGTGTGGCAAAATGAAAAAAACATTTTTTTAATATTTTTTGGAAAATTAAAAATCTCAACTTCTAGAGCATGGCAAAGTTCGGCAAAGTTTAGCAAAGTATGGGAGAATGAAAGAATATTTTGTTCATATTTTTTTGGAAAATTAAAAATCTCAAATTTGGAGCTTTGCAAAGTTCGCCAAAGCTTGGCAAAGTGTGGCAAAATGAAAAAAACATTTTTTTAATATTTTTTTGGAAAATTAAACATCTCAACTTCTGGAGCTTGGCAAAGTTCGACAAAGCTTGGCAAAGTGGGGGAAAATGAAAAATTTATTATTTTTTTCATATTTTTTTGGAAAATTAAAAATCTTAAATTTGGAGCTTTGCAAAGTTCGCCAAAGCTTGCCACAGTGTGGGGAAATGAAAAACATTTTTTAAATATTTTTTTGGAAAATTTAAAATCTCAACTTCTGGAGCTTGGCAAAGTTCGACAAAGCTTGGCAAAGTGTGGGAAAATAAAAAATTTATTATTTTTTTTTTATATTTTTTTGGAAAATTAAAAATCTTAAATTTGTAGCTTTGCAAAGGTCGCCAAAGCTTGGCAAAGTGTGGGAAAATGAAAAAAAAATTTTTTAATATTTTTTGGAAAATTAAAAATCTCAACTTCTGGAGCTTGGCAAAGTTCGGCAAAGTTTACCAAAGTATGGAAGAATGAAAAAAATATTTTGTTGATATTTTTTTGGAAAATTAAAAATCTTAAATTTTGAGCTTTGCAAAGTTCGCCAAAGCTTGGCAAAGTGTGGGAAAATGAAAAAAACATTTTTTAAATATTTTTTGGAAAATTAAAAATCTCAACTGCTGGAGCTTGGCAAATTTCGGCAAAAGTCGGCAAAGCATTGGAGAATAAAAAATTTATCACTTTGCACTTTTTTTAAAAAATTAAAAATCTCAATTTCTAGAGCTTGGCAAAGTTCGTCAAAGTTTAGCAAAGTGTGGGAGAATGAAAAAAATATTTTTTTTTTTTGGAAAATTAAAAATCTCAACTTCTGGAGCTTTGCAAAGTTCGTCAAAGTTTAGCAAAGTGTGGGAGAATGGAAAAAATGTATTTTTTTTATTTTTTTGGAAAATTAAAAATCTCAACTTCTGGAGCTTTGCAAAGTTCGCCAAAGCTTGGCAAAGTGTGGGAAAATGAAAAAAATATTTTTAAAATATTTTTTGGAAAATTAAAAATCTCAACTTCTGGAGCTTGGCAAATTTCGGCAAAAGTCGGCAAAGCATTGGAGAATAAAAAATTTATCACTTTGCACTTTTTTTAAAAAATTAAAAATCTCTATTTCTGGAGCTTGGCAAAGTTCGTCAAAGCTTGGCAAAGTTCGCTAAAGCTTGCCACAGTGTGGGAAAATGAAAAACATTTTTTTAATATTTTTTTGGAAAATTAAAAATCTCAACTTCTGTAGCTTGGCAAAGTTCGACAAAGCTTGGCAAAGTGTGTGAAAATGAGAAAAACATTTTTTAAATATTTTTTGGAAAATTAAAAATCTCAACTTCTGGAGCTTGGCAAAGTTCGACAAAGCTTGGCAAAGTGTGGGAAAATGAAAAACATTTTTTTAATATTTTTTTGGAAAATTAAAAATCTCAACTTCTGGAGCTTGGCAAAGTTCGACAAAGCTTGGCAAGGTGTGGGAAAATGAAAAAAACATTTTTTAAATATTTTTTTGATATTTAAAAATCTCAACTTCTTGAGCTTGGCAAAGTTCGGCAAAGTTTAGCAAAGTATGGGAGAATGAAAAAATATTTTGTTCATATTTTTTTGGAAAATTAAAAATCTCAAATTTGGAGCTTTGCAAAGTTCGCCAAAGCTTGGCAAAGTGTGGCAAAATGAAAAAAACATTTTTTAAATATTTTTTTGGAAAATTAATAATCTCAACTTTTGGAGCTTTGCAAAGTTCGCCAAAGCTTGGCAAAGTGTGGGAAAATGAAAAAAACATTTTTTTAATATTTTTTTGGAAAATTAAAAATCTTAACTTCTGGAGCTTTGCAAAGTTCGCCAAAGCTTGGCAAAGTGTGGGAAAATGAAAAAAACATTTTTAAAATATTTTTTGGAAAATTAAAAATCTCAACTTCTGGAGCTTGGCAAAGTTCGGCAAAGCTTGGCAAAGTGTGGGAGAATGAAAAAAATATTTTTTTTTATTTTTTTGGAAAATTAAAAATCTTAACTTCTGGAGCTTGGCAAAGTTCGTCAAAGTTTAGCAAAGTGTGGGAGAATGAAAAAAATATTTTTTTTTTATTTATTTGGAAAATTAAAAATCTCAACTTCTGGAGCTTGGCAAAGTTCGACAAAGCTTGGCAAAGTGTGGGAAAATGAAAAAAACATTTTTTTAATATTTTTTGGAAAATTAAAAATCTCAACTTCTGGAGCATGGCAAATTTCGGCAAAAGTCAGCAAAATATTGGAGAATAAAAAATTTATCACTTTGCCCTTTTTTTAAAAAAATTAAAAATCTCAACTTCTGGAGCTTGGCAAAGTTCGGCAAAGCTTGGCAAAGTGTGGGAGAATGAAAAAAATATTTTTTTTTATTTTTTTGGAAAATTAAAAATCTCAACTTCTGGAGCTTGGCAAAGTTCGCCAAAGCTTGGCAAAGTGTGGCAAAATGAAAAAAACATTTTTTAAATATTTTTTTGGAAAATTAAAAATCTCAACTTTTGGAGCTTTGCAAAGTTCGCCAAAGGTTGGCAAAGTGTGGGAAAATGAAAAAAACATTTTTAAAATATTTTTTGGAAAATTAAAAATCTCAACTTCTGGAGCTTGGCAAATTTCGGCAAAAGTCGGCAAAGTGTGGGAGAATGAAAAATTTATTATTTTGTTCATATTTTTTTGGAAAATTAAAAATCTCAAATTTGGAGCTTTGCAAAGTACGCCAAAGCTTGGCAAAGTGTGGCAAAATGAAAAAAACATTTTTTAAATATTTTTTTGGAAAATTAAAAATCTCAACTTTTGGAGCTTTGCAAAGTTCGCCAAAGGTTGGCAAAGTGTGGGAAAATGAAAAAAACATTTTTAAAATATTTTTTGGAAAATTAAAAATCTCAACTTCTGGAGCTTGGCAAAGTTCGGCAAAGCTTGGCAAAGTGTGGGAGAATGAAAAAAATATTTTTTTTTATTTTTTTGGAAAATTAAAAATCTCAACTTCTGTAGCTTGGCAAAGTTCGACAAAGCTTGGCAAAGTGTGTGAAAATGAGAAAAAAATTTTTTAAATATTTTTTGGAAAATTAAAAATCTCAACTTCCGTAGCTTGGCAAAGTTCGACAAAGCTTGGCAAAGTGTGTGAAAATGAGAAAAACATTTTTTAAATATTTTTTGGAAAATTAAAAATCTCAACTTCTGGAGCTTGGCAAAGTTCGCCAAAGCTTGGCAAAGTGTGGGAAAATGAAAAAACATTTTTTAAATATTTTTTTGGAAAATTAAAAATCTCAAATTTGGAGCTTTGCAAAGTTTGCCAAAGCTTGGCAAAGTGTGGCAAAATGAAAAAAACATTTTTTTAATATTTTTTTGGAAAATTAAAAATCTCAACTTCTGGAGCTTTGCAAAGTTCGCCAAAGCTTGCCACAGTGTGGGAAAATGAAAAACATTTTTTTAATATTTTTTTGGAAAATTAAAAATCTCAACTTCTGGAGCTTGGCAAAGTTCGACAAAGCTTGGCAAAGTGTGGGAAAATGAAAAAAACATTTTTTAAATATTTTTTGGAAAATTAAAAATCTCAACTTCTGGAGCTTGGCAAATTTCGGCAAAAGTCGGCAAAGTGTGGGAGAATGAAAAATTTATTATTTTGTTCATATTTTTTTGGAAAATTAAAAATCTCAACTTCTGGAGCTTGGCAAATTTCGGCAAAAGTCGGCAAAGTGTGGGAGAATGAAAAATTTATTATTTTGTTCATATTTTTTTGGAAAATTAAAAATCTCAAATTTGGAGCTTTGCAAAGTACGCCAAAGCTTGGCAAAGTGTGGCAAAATGAAAAAAACATTTTTTTAATATTTTTTTGGAAAATTAAAAATTTCAACTTGTGGAGCTTGGCAAAGTTCGGCAAAGCTTGGCAAAGTGTGGGAGAATGAAAAATTTATTATTTTGTTCATATTTTTTTGGAAAATTAAAAATCTCTATTTCTGGAGCTTGGCAAAGTTCGCCAAAGCTTGGCAAAGTGTGGGAAAATGAAAAAACATTTTTTTAATATTTTTTTGGAAAATTAAAAATCTCAAATTTGGAGCTTTGCAAAGTTCGCCAAAGCTTGGCAAAGTGTGGCAAAATGAAAAAAACATTTTTTTAATATTTTTTTGGAAAATTAAAAATCTCAACTTCTGGAGCTTGGCAAAGTTCGACAAAGCTTGGCAAAGTGTGGGAAAATGAAAAATTTATTATTTTTTTTTTTTTTTTTGGAAAATTAAAAATCTTAAATTTGGAGCTTTGCAAAGTTCGACAAAGCTTGGCAAAGTGTGGGAAAATGAAAAAAACATTTTTTAAATATTTTTTGGATATTTAAAAATCTCAACTTCTGGAGCTTGGCAAAGTTCGGCAAAGCTTGGCAAAGTTCGCTAAAGCTTGCCACAGCGTGGGAAAATGAAAAACTTTTTTTAATATTTTTTTGGAAAATTAAAAATCTCAACTTCTGGAGCTTGGCAAAGTTCGACAAAGCTTGGCAAAGTGTGGGAAAATGAAAAAAACATTTTTTAAATATTTTTTGGATATTTAAAAATCTCAACTTCTGGAGCTTGGCAAAGTTCGGCAAAGTTTAGCAATGTATGGGAGAATGAAAAAATATTTATTTCATATTTTTTTGGAAAATTAAAAATCTCAAATTTGGAGCTGTGCAAAGTTTTCCAAAGCTTGGCAAAGTGTGGCAAAATGAAAAAAACATTTTTTTAACATTTTTTTGGAAAATTAAAAATTTTAACTTGTGGAGCTTGGCAAAGTTCGGCAAAGCTTGGCAAAGTGTGGGAGAATGAAAAATTTATTATTTTGTTCATATTTTTTTGGAAAATTAAAAATCTCAAATTTGGAGCTTTGCAAAGTACGCCAAAGCTTGGCAAAGTGTGGCAAAATGAAAAAAACATTTTTTTAATATTTTTTTGGAAAATTAAAAATCTCAACTTGTGGAGCTTGGCAAAGTTCGACAAAGCTTGGCAAAGTGTGGGAAAATGAAAAAATTATTATTTTTTTCATATTTTTTTGGAAAATTAAAAATTTCAACTTGTGGAGCTTGGCAAAGTTCGACAAAGCTTGGCAAAGTGTGGGAAAATGAAAAATTTATTATTTTTTTAATATTTTTTTGGAAAATTAAAAATCTCAAATTTGGAGCTTTGCAAAGTTCGCCAAAGCTTGGCAAAGTGTGGCAAAATGAAAAAAACATTTTTTTAATATTTTTTTGGAAAATTAAAAATCTCAACTTGTGGAGCTTGGCAAAGTTCGACAAAGCTTGGCAAAGTGTGGGAAAATGAAAAAATTATTATTTTTTTCTTTTTTTTTTGGAAAATTAAAAATCTTAAATTTGGAGCTTTGCAAAGTTCGACAAAGCTTGGCAAAGTGTGGGAAATTGAAAAATTTATTATTTCTTTCATATCTTTTTGGAAAATTAAAAATCTTAAATTTGGAGCTTTGCAAAGTTCGCCAAAGCTTGGCAAAGTGTGGCAAAATGAAAAAAACATTTTTTTAATATTTTTTTGGAAAATTAAAAATCTTAACTTCTGGAGCTTTGCAAAGTTCGCCAAAGCTTGGCAAAGTGTGGGAAAATGAAAAATTTATTATTTTGTTCATATTTTTTTGGAAAATTAAAAATCTCAAATTTGGAGCTTTGCAAAGTACGCCAAAGCTTGGCAAAGTGTGGCAAAATAAAAAAAACATTTTTTAAATATTTTTTTGGAAAATTAAAAATTTCAACTTGTGGAGCTTGGCAAAGTTCGGCAAAGCTTGGCAAAGTGTGGGAGAATGAAAAATTTATTATTTTTTTCTAATTTTTTTGGAAAACTAAAAATCTTAAATTTTGAGCTTTGCAAAGTTCGCCAAAGCTTGGCAAAGTGTGGGAAAATAAAAAAACATTTTTTAAATATTTTTTGGAAAATTAAAAATCTCAACTTCTGGAGCTTGGCAAAGTTCGTCAAAGTTTAGCAAAGTGTGGGAGAATGAAAAAAATATTTTTTTTTTATTTTTTTGGAAAATTAAAAATCTCAACTTCTGGAGCTTGGCAAAGTTCGACAAAGCTTGGCAAAGTGTGGGAAAATGAAAAAAACATTTTTTAAATATTTTTTGGAAAATTAAAAATCTCAACTTCTGGAGCTTGGCAAAGTTCGACAAAGCTTGGCAAGGTGTGGGAAAATGAAAAAAACATTTTTTAAATATTTTTTGGATATTTAAAAATCTTAACTAATGGAGCTTGGCAAAGTTCGGCAAAGCTTGGCAAAGTGTGGGAGAATGAAAAAAATATTTTTTTTTATTTTTTTGGAAAATTAAAAATCTCAACTTCTGTAGCTTGGCAAAGTTCGACAAAGCTTGGCAAAGTGTGGGAAAATGACAAAAACATTTTTTAAATATTTTTTTGGAAAATTAAAAATCTCAACTTCTGGAGCTTTGCAAAGTTCGCCAGAGCTTGGCAAAGTGTGGGAAAATGAAAAAAACATTTTTTAAATATTTTTTGGAAAATTAAAAATCTCAACTTCTGGAGCTTGGCAAAGTTCGCCAAAGCTTGGCAAAGTGTGGGAAAATGAAAAAACATTTTTTAAATATTTTTTTGGAAAATTAAAAATCTCAAATTTGGAGCTTTGCAAAGTTTGCCAAAGCTTGGCAAAGTGTGGCAAAATGAAAAAAACATTTTTTTAATATTTTTTTGGAAAATTAAAAATCTCAACTTCTGGAGCTTTGCAAAGTTCGCCAAAGCTTGCCACAGTGTGGAAAAATGAAAAACATTTTTTTAATATTTTTTTGGAAAATTAAAAATCTCAACTTCTGGAGCTTGGCAAAGTTCGACAAAGCTTGGCAAAGTGTGGGAAAATGAAAAAAACATTTTTTAAATATTTTTTGGAAAATTAAAAATCTCAACTTCTGGAGCTTGGCAAATTTCGGCAAAAGTCGGCAAAGTGTGGGAGAATGAAAAATTTATTATTTTGTTCATATTTTTTTGGAAAATTAAAAATCTCAAATTTGGAGCTTTGCAAAGTACGCCAAAGCTTGGCAAAGTGTGGCAAAATGAAAAAAACATTTTTTAAATATTTTTTTGGAAAATTAAAAATTTCAACTTCTGGAGCTTGGCAAAGTTCGGCAAAGCTTGGCAAAGTGTGGGAGAATGAAAAATTTATTATTTTTTTCTAATTTTTTTGGAAAACTAAAAATCTTAAATTTTGAGCTTTGCAAAGTTCGCCAAAGCTTGGCAAAGTGTGGGAAAATAAAAAAACATTTTTTAAATATTTTTTTGGAAAATTAAAAATCTCAACTTGTGGAGCTTGGCAAAGTTCAGCAAAGCTTGGCAAAGTGTGGGAGAATAAAAAAAACTTTTTTTAAATATATTTTGGAAAATTAATCTCAATTTCTGGAGTTTGGCAAATTTTCGGCAAAAGGCGGCAAAGCATTGGAGAATAAAAAATTTATCACTTTGCACATTTTTTAAAAAGTAAAAATCTCTATTTCTGGAGCTTGGCAAAGTTCGTCAAAGTTTAGCAAAGTGTGGCAGAATGAAAAAAATATATTTTTTTTTGGAAAATTAAAAATCTCAACTTCTGGAGGTTGGCAATGTTCGTCAAAGCTTGGCAAAGTGTGGGAAAATAAAAAAAACATTTTTTTAATATTTTTTGGAAAATTAATCTCAATTTCTGGAGTTTGGCAAATTTCGGCAAAAGTTGGCAAAGCATTGGAGAATAAAAAATTTATCACTTTGCACTTTTTTTAAAAAATTAAAAATCTCTATTTCTGGAGCTTGGCAAAGTTCGTCAAAGTTTAGCAAAGTGTGGGAGAATGAAAAAAATATTTTTTTTTATTTTTTTGGAAAATTAAAAATCTTAACTTCTGGAGCTTGGCAAAGTTCGTCAATGTTTAGCAAAGTGTGGGAGAATGAAAAAAATATTTTTTTTTTTTTTTTTTTGGAAAATTAAAAATCTCAACTTCTGGAGCTTTGCAAAGTTCGCCAAAGCTTGGCAAAGTGTGGGAAAATGAAAAAAACATTTTTTAAATATTTTTTGGAAAATTAAAAATCTCAACTTCTGGAGCTTGGCAAAGTTCGCCAGAGCTTGGCAAAGTGTGGGAAAATGAAAAAAACATTTTTTAAATATTTTTTGGAAAATTAAAAATCTCAACTTCTGGAGCTTGGCAAAGTTCGGCAAAGCTTGGCAAAGTGTGGGAGAATGAAAAAAATATTTTTTTTTATTTTTTTGGAAAATTAAAAATCTCAACTTCTGTAGCTTGGCAAAGTTCGACAAAGCTTGGCAAAGTGTGTGAAAATGAGAAAAACATTTTTTAAATATTTTTTGGAAAATTAAAAATCTCAACTTCTGGAGCTTGGCAAAGTTCGCCAAAGCTTGGCAAAGTGTGGGAAAATGAAAAAACATTTTTTAAATATTTTTTTGGAAAATTATAAATCTCAAATTTGGAGCTTTGCAAAGTTTGCCAAAGCTTGGCAAAGTGTGGCAAAATGAGAAAAACATTTTTTAAATATTTTTTGGAAAATTAAAAATCTCAACTTCTGGAGCTTTGCAAAGTTCGCCAAAGCTTGGCAAAGTGTGGGAAAATGAAAAATTTATTATTTTTTTCATATTTTTTTGGAAAATTAAAAATCTTAAATTTGGAGCTTTGCAAAGTTCGCCGAAGCTTGCCACAGTGTGGGGAAATGAAAAACATTTTTTTAATATTTTTTTGGAAAATTTAAAATCTCAACTTCTGGAGCTTGGCAAAGTTCGACAAAGCTTGGCAAAGTGTGGGAAACTGAAAAAAATATTTTTTTTCTTATTTTTTTGGAAAATTAAAAATCTCAACTTCTGGAGCTTGGCAAAGTTCGACAAAGCTTGGCAAAGTGTGGGAAAATAAAAAATTTATTATTTTTTTCATATTTTTTTGGAAAATTAAAAATCTTAAATTTGTAGCTTTGCAAAGGTCGCCAAAGCTTGGCAAAGTGTGGGAAAATGAAAAAAAAATTTTTTAATATTTTTTGGAAAATTAAAAATCTCAACTTCTGGAGCTTGGCAAAGTTCGGCAAAGTTTAGCAAAGTATGGGAGAATGAAAAAATATTTTGTTCATATTTTTTTGGAAAATTAAAAATCTCAAATTTAGAGCTTTGCAAAGTTCGCCAAATCTTGGCAAAGTGTGGGAAAATAAAAAAAACATTTTTTAAATATTTTTTGGAAAATTAAAAATCTCAACTGCTGGAGCTTGGCAAATTTCGGCAAAAGTCGGCAAAGCATTGGAGAATAAAAAATTTATCACTTTGCACTTTTTTTAAAAAATTAAAAATCTCAATTTCTAGAGCTTGGCAAAGTTCGTCAAAGTTTAGCAAAGTGTGGGAGAATGAAAAAAATATTTTTTTTTTTTGGAAAATTAAAAATCTCAACTTCTGGAGCTTTGCAAAGTTCGTCAAAGTTTAGCAAAGTGTGGGAAAATAAAAAATTTATTATTTTTTTTATTTTTTTGGAAAATTAAAAATCTCAACTTCTGGAGCTTTGCAAAGTTCGCCAAAGCTTGGCAAAGTGTGGGAAAATGAAAAAAATATTTTTAAAATATTTTTTGGAAAATTAAAAATCTCAACTTCTGGAGCTTGGCAAATTTCGGCAAAAGTCGGCAAAGCATTGGAGAATAAAAAATTTATCACTTTGCACTTTTTTTAAAAAATTAAAAATCTCAACTTCTGGAGGTTGGCAAAGTTCGTCAAAGCTTGGCAAAGTGTGGGAAAATAAAAAAAACATTTTTTTAATATTTTTTGGAAAATTAATCTCAATTTCTGGAGTTTGGCAAATTTCGGCAAAAGTTGGCAAAGCATTGGAGAATAAAAAATTTATCACTTTGCACTTTTTTTAAAAAATTAAAAATCTCTATTTCTGGAGCTTGGCAAAGTTCGTCAAAGTTTAGCAAAGTGTGGGAGAATGAAAAAAATATTTTTTTTTTTTTTTTTGAAAATTAAAAATCTTAACTTCTGGAGCTTGGCAAAGTTCGTCAATGTTTAGCAAAGTGTGGGAGAATGAAAAAAATATTTTTTTTTTTTTTTTTTTGGAAAATTAAAAATCTCAACTTCTGGAGCTTTGCAAAGTTCGCCAAAGCTTGGCAAAGTGTGGGAAAATGAAAAAAACATTTTTTAAATATTTTTTGGAAAATTAAAAATCTCAACTTCTGGAGCTTGGCAAAGTTCGCCAGAGCTTGGCAAAGTGTGGGAAAATGAAAAAAACATTTTTTAAATATTTTTTGGAAAATTAAAAATCTCAACTTCTGGAGCTTGGCAAAGTTCGGCAAAGCTTGGCAAAGTGTGGGAGAATGAAAAAAATATTTTTATTTATTTTTTTGGAAAATTAAAAATCTCAACTTCTGGAGCTTGGCAAAGTTCGACAAAGCTTGTCAAAGTGTGGGAAAATGACAAAAACATTTTTTAAATATTTTTTTGGAAAATTAAAAATCTCAACTTCTGGAGCTTTGCAAAGTTCGCTAAAGCTTGGCAAAGTGTGGGAAAAAGAAAAAACATTTTTTAAATATTTTTTTGGAAAATTAAAAATCTCAAATTTGGAGCTTTGCAAAGTTTGCCAAAGCTTGGCAAAGTGTGGCAAAATGAAAAAAACATTTTTTTAATATTTTTTTGGAAAATTAAAAATCTCAACTTCTGGAGCTTGGCAAAGTTCGACAAAGTTTACCAAAGTATGGGAGAATGAAAAAAATATTTTGTTGATATTTTTTTGGAAAATTAAAAATCTTAAATTTTGAGCTTTGCAAAGTTCGCCAAAGCTTGGCAAAGTGTGGGAAAATGAAAAAAACATTTTTTAAATATTGTTTGGAAAATTAAAAATTTCAACTGCTGGAGCTTGGCAAATTTCGGCAAAAGTCGGCAAAGCATTGGAGAATAAAAAATTTATCACTTTGCACTTTTTTTAAAAAATTAAAAATCTCAATTTCTGGAGCTTGGCAAAGTTCGTCAAAGTTTAGCAAAGTGTGGGAGAATGAAAAAAATATTTTTTTTTTTGGAAAATTAAAAATCTCAACTTCTGGAGCTTTGCAAAGTTCGTCAAAGTTTAGCAAAGTGTGGGAGAATGGAAAAAATGTATTTTTTTTATTTTTTTTGGAAAATTAAAAATCTCAACTTCTGGAGCTTTGCAAAGTTCGCCAAAGCTTGGCAAAGTGTGGGAAAATGAAAAAAATATTTTTAAATATTTTTTTGGAAAATTAAAAATATCAACTTCTGGAGCTTGGCAAAGTTCGACAAAAGTCGGCAAAGTGTGGGAGAATGAAAAAAATATATATTTTTTTTTTTTTTAATTGAAAATCTCAACTTCTGGAGCTTGGCAAAGGTCGACAAAAGTCGGCAAAGTGTGGGAGAATGAAAAAAATATTTATTTTTATTTTTTTGGAAAATTAAAAATCTCAACTTCTGGAGCTTGGCAAAGTTCGCCAAAGCTTGGCAAAGTGTGGGAAAATGAAAAACATTTTTTTAATATTTTTTTGGAAAATTAAAAATCTCAAATTCTAGAGCTTTGCAAAGTTCGCCAAAGCTTGGCAAAGTGTGGGAAAATGAAAAAAACATTTTTTAAATATTTTTTTGGAAAATTAAAAATCTCAACTTCTGGAGCTTTGCAAAGTTCGCTAAAGCTTGGCAAAGTGTGGGAAAATGAAAAAAAATTTTTTAAATATTTTTTTGGAAAATTAAAAATATCAACTTCTGGAGCTTGGCAAAGTTCGACAAAAGTCGGCAAAGTGTGGGAGAATGAAAAAAATATATTTTTTTTTTTTTTTGAAAATTAAAAATCTCAACTTCTGGAGCTTGGCAAAGTTCGACAAAAGTCGGCAAAGTGTGGGAGAATGAAAAAAATATTTATTTTTATTTTTTTGGAAAATTAAAAATCTCAACTTCTGGAGCTTGGCAAAGTTCGACAAAGCTTGGCAAAGTGTGGCAAAATGAAAAAAATATGTTTTTTTTTTTTTTTGAAAATTAAAAATCTCAACTTCTGGAGCTTGGCAAAGGTCGACAAAAGTCGGCAAAGTGTGGGAGAATGAAAAAAAAATTTTTTTTTTTAATATTTTTTTGGAAAATTAAAAATCTCAACTTCTAGAGCTTGGCAAAGTTCGACAAAGCTTGGCAAAGTGTGGGAAAATGAAAAAAACATTTTTTAAATATTTTTTGGATATTTAAAAATCTTAACTTCTGGAGCTTGGCAAAGTTCGGCAAAGCTTGGCAAAGTGTGGGAAAATGAAAAAAACATTTTTTAAATATTTTTTGGATATTTAAAAATCTCAACTTCTGGAGCTTGGCATAGTTCGGCAAAAGTCGGCAAAGAATTGGAGAATAAAAAATTAATCACTTTGCACTTTTTTTAAAAAATTAAAAATCTCTATTTCTGGAGCTTGGCAAAGTTCGCCAAAGCTTGGCAAAGTGTGGGAAAATGAAAAAACATTTTTTTAATATTTTTTTGGAAAATTAAAAATCTCAAATTTGGAGCTTTGCAAAGTTCGCCAAAGCTTGGCAAAGTGTGGCAAAATGAAAAAAACATTTTTTTAATATTTTTTTGGAAAATTAAAAATCTCAACTTCTGGAGCTTGGCAAAGTTCGACAAAGCTTGGCAAAGTGTGGGAAAATGAAAAATTTATTATTTTTTTAATATTTTTTTGGAAAATTAAAAATCTTAAATTTGGAGCTTTGCAAAGTTCGCCAAAGCTTGCTAAAGTGTGGGAAAATGAAAAACATTTTTTTAATATTTTTTTGGAAAATTAAAAATCTCAACTTCTGGAGCTTGGCAAAGTTCGACAAAGCTTTGCAAAGTGTGGGAAAATGAAAAATTTATAATTTTTTTCATATTTTTTTGGAAAATTAAAAATCTCAAATTTGGAGCTTTGCAAAGTTTTCCAAAGCTTGGCAAAGTGTGGCAAAATGAAAAAAACATTTTTTTACTATTTTTTTGGAAAATTAAAAATCTCATCTTGTGGAGCTTGGCAAAGATCGGCAAAGCTTGGCAAAGTGTGGGAGAATGAAAGAAATATTTTTTTTTATTTTTTTGGAAAATTAAAAATCTCAAATTCTGGAGCTTGGTATAGTTCGACAAAGCTTGGCAAAGTGTGGGAAACTAAGAAAAACATTTTTTAAATATTTTTTGGAAAATTAAAAATCTCAACTTCTGGAGCTTGGCAAAGTTCGACAAAGCATGGCAAAGTGTGGGAAAATGAAAAAAATATTTTTTTTTTATTTAATGTAAAATTAAAAATCACAACTTCTGGAGCTTGGCAAAGTTAGACAAAGCTTGGCAAAGTGTGGGAAATTAAAAAATTTATTATTTTTTTCATATCTTTTTGGAAAATTAAAAATCTTAAATTTGAAGCTTTGCAAAGTTCGCCAAAGCTTGGCAAAGTGTGGCAAAATGAAAAAAACATGTTTTTAATATTTTTTTGGAAAATTAAAAATCTCAACTTCTGGAGCTTTGCAAAGTTCGCCAAAGCTTGGCAAAGTGTGGGAAAATGAAAAAAATATTTTTAAAATATTTTTTGGAAAATTAAAAATCTCAACTTCTGGAGCTTGGCAAATTTCGGCAAAAGTCGGCAAAGCATTGGAGAATAAAAAATTTATCACTTTTCACTTTTTTTAAAAAATTAAAAATCTCTATTTCTGGAGCTTGGCAAAGTTCGTCAAAGCTTGGCAAAGTGTGGGAAAATGACAAAAACATTTTTTTAATATTTTTTTGGAAAATTAAAAATCTTAACTTCTGGAGCTTTGCAAAGTTCGCCAAAGCTTGGCAAAGTGTGGGAAAATGAAAAAAACATTTTTAAAATATTTTTTGGAAAATTATAAATCTCAACTTCTGGAGCTTGGCAAAGTTCGGCAAAGCTTGGCAAAGTGTGGGAAAATGAAAAATTTATTATTTTTTTCATATTTTTTTGGAAAATTAAAAATCTCAAATTTGGAGCTTTGCAAAGTTTTCCAAAGCTTGGCAAAGTGTGGCAAAATGAAAAAAACATTTTTTTACTATTTTTTTGGAAAATTAAAAATCTCATCTTGTGGAGCTTGGCAAAGATCGGCAAAGCTTAGCAAAGTGTGGGAGAATGAAAGAAATATTTTTTTTTATTTTTTTGGAAAATTAAAAATCTCAAATTCTGGAGCTTGGTATAGTTCGACAAAGCTTGGCAAAGTGTGGGAAACTAAGAAAAACATTTTTTAAATATTTTTTGGAAAATTAAAAATCTCAACTTCTGGAGCTTGGCAAAGTTCGACAAAGCATGGCAAAGTGTGGGAAAATGAAAAAAATATGTTTTTTTTTTGGAAAATTAAAAATCACAACTTCTGGAGCTTGGCAAAGTTAGACAAAGCTTGGCAAAGTGTGGGAAATTAAAAAATTTATTATTTTTTTCATATCTTTTTGGAAAATTAAAAATCTTAAATTTGAAGCTTTGCAAAGTTCGCCAAAGCTTGGCAAAGTGTGGCAAAATGAAAAAAACATGTTTTTAATATTTTTTTGGAAAATTAAAAATCTCAACTTCTGGAGCTTTGCAAAGTTCGCCAAAGCTTGGCAAAGTGTGGGAAAATGAAAAAAATATTTTTAAAATATTTTTTGGAAAATTAAAAATCTCAACTTCTGGAGCTTCGCAAATTTCGGCAAAAGTCGGCAAAGCATTGGAGAATAAAAAATTTATCACTTTTCACTTTTTTTAAAAAATTAAAAATCTCTATTTCTGGAGCTTGGCAAAGTTCGTCAAAGCTTGGCAAAGTGTGGGAAAATGACAAAAACATTTTTTTAATATTTTTTTGGAAAATTAAAAATCTTAACTTCTGGAGCTTTGCAAAGTTCGCCAAAGCTTGGCAAAGTGTGGGAAAATGAAAAAAACATTTTTAAAATATTTTTTGGAAAATTATAAATCTCAACTTCTGGAGCTTGGCAAAGTTCGGCAAAGCTTGGCAAAGTGTGGGAGAATGAAAAAAATATTTTTTTTTATTTTTTTGGAAAATTAAAAATCTCAACTTCTGGAGCTTGGCAAAGTTCGACAAAGCTTGGCAAAGTGTGGGAAAATGACAAAAACATTTTTTAAATATTTTTTTGGAAAATTAAAAATCTCAACTTCTGGAGCTTTGCAAAGTTCGCCAAAGCTTGGCAAAGTGTGGGAAAATGAAAAAAACATTTTTTAAATATTTTTTGGAAAATTAAAAATCTCAACATCTGGAGCTTGGCAAAGTTCGGCAAAGCTTGGCAAAGTGTGGGAGAATGAAAAAAATATTTTTATTTATTTTTTTGGAAAATTAAAAATCTCAACTTCTGGAGCTTGGCAAAGTTCGACAAAGCTTGTCAAAGTGTGGGAAAATGACAAAAACATTTTTTAAATATTTTTTTGGAAAATTAAAAATCTCAACTTCTGGAGCTTTGCAAAGTTCGCTAAAGCTTGGCAAAGTGTGGGAAAAAGAAAAAACATTTTTTAAATATTTTTTTGGAAAATTAAAAATCTCAAATTTGGAGCTTTGCAAAGTTTGCCAAAGCTTGGCAAAGTGTGGCAAAATGAAAAAAACATTTTTTTAATATTTTTTTGGAAAATTAAAAATCTCAACTTCTGGAGCTTGGCAAAGTTCGACAAAGTTTACCAAAGTATGGGAGAATGAAAAAAATATTTTGTTGATATTTTTTTGGAAAATTAAAAATCTTAAATTTTGAGCTTTGCAAAGTTCGCCAAAGCTTGGCAAAGTGTGGGAAAATGAAAAAAACATTTTTTAAATATTGTTTGGAAAATTAAAAATTTCAACTGCTGGAGCTTGGCAAATTTCGGCAAAAGTCGGCAAAGCATTGGAGAATAAAAAATTTATCACTTTGCACTTTTTTTAAAAAATTAAAAATCTCAATTTCTGGAGCTTGGCAAAGTTCGTCAAAGTTTAGCAAAGTGTGGGAGAATGAAAAAAATATTTTTTTTTTTGGAAAATTAAAAATCTCAACTTCTGGAGCTTTGCAAAGTTCGTCAAAGTTTAGCAAAGTGTGGGAGAATGGAAAAAATGTATTTTTTTTATTTTTTTTGGAAAATTAAAAATCTCAACTTCTGGAGCTTTGCAAAGTTCGCCAAAGCTTGGCAAAGTGTGGGAAAATGAAAAAAATATTTTTAAAATATTTTTTTGGAAAATTAAAAATCTCAACTTTTGGAGCTTTGCAAAGTTCGCCAAAGCTTGGCAAAGTGTGGGAAAATGAAAAACATTTTTTTAATATTTTTTTGGAAAATTAAAAATCTCAAATTCTAGAGCTTTGCAAAGTTCGCCAAAGCTTGGCAAAGTGTGGGAAAATGAAAAAAACATTTTTTAAATATTTTTTTGGAAAATTAAAAATCTCAACTTCTGGAGCTTTGCAAAGTTCGCTAAAGCTTGGCAAAGTGTGGGAAAATGAAAAAAAATTTTTTAAATATTTTTTTGGAAAATTAAAAATATCAACTTCTGGAGCTTGGCAAAGTTCGACAAAAGTCGGCAAAGTGTGGGAGAATGAAAAAAATATATATTTTTTTTTTTTTTTAATTAAAAATCTCAACTTCTGGAGCTTGGCAAAGTTCGACAAAAGTCGGCAAAGTGTGGGAGAATGAAAAAAATATTTATTTTTATTTTTTTGGAAAATTAAAAATCTCAACTTCTGGAGCTTGGCAAAGTTCGACAAAGCTTGGCAAAGTGTGGCAAAATGAAAAAAATATGTTTTTTTTTTTTTTTTTGAAAATTAAAAATCTCAACTTCTGGAGCTTGGCAAAGTTCGGCAAAGCTTGGCAAAGTGTGGGAGAATGAACAAAATATTTATTTTTTTTTTTGGAAAATTAAAAATCTCAACTTCTGGAGCTTGGCAAAGTTCGACAAAGCTTGGCAAAGTATTGGAAAATAAAAAAAACATTTTTTAAATATTTTTTGGAAAATTAAAAATCTCAACTTCTGGAGCTTGGCAAAGTTCGGCAAAGCTTGGCAAAGTGTGGGAAAATGAAAAAAAACATTTTTTAAATATTTTTTGGAAAATTTAAATTCTCAACTTCTGGAGCTTGGCATAGTTCGGCAAAAGTCGGCAAAGCATTGGAGAATAAAAAATTAATCACTTTGCACTTTTTTTAAAAAATTAAAAATCTCTATTTCTGGAGCTTGGCAAAGTTCGCCAAAGCTTGGCAAAGTGTGGGAAAATGAAAAAACATTTTTTTAATATTTTTTTGGAAAATTAAAAATCTCAAATTTGGAGCTTTGCAAAGTTCGCCAAAGCTTGGCAAAGTGTGGCAAAATGAAAAAAACATTTTTTTAATATTTTTTTGGAAAATTAAAAATCTCAACTTCTGGAGCTTGGCAAAGTTCGACAAAGCTTGGCAAAGTGTGGGAAAATGAAAAATTTATTATTTTTTAAATATTTTTTTGGAAAATTAAAAATCTTAAATTTGGAGCTTTGCAAAGTTCGCCAAAGCTTGCTAAAGTGTGGGAAAATGAAAAACATTTTTTTAATATTTTTTTGGAAAATTAAAAATCTCAACTTCTGGAGCTTGGCAAAGTTCGACAAAGCTTGGCAAAGTGTGGGAAAATGAAAAATTTATTATTTTTTTCATATTTTTTTGGAAAATTAAAAATCTCAAATTTGGAGCTTTGCAAAGTTTTCCAAAGCTTGGCAAAGTGTGGCAAAATGAAAAAAACATTTTTTTACTATTTTTTTGGAAAATTATAAATCTCAACTTGTGGAGCTTGGCAAAGTTCGGCAAAGCTTGGCAAAGTGTGGGAGAATGAAAAAAATATTTTTTTTTTATTTTTTTGGAAAATTAAAAATCTCAACTTCTGGAGCTTGGTATAGTTCGACAAAGCTTGGCAAAGTGTGGGAAACTAAGAAAAACATTTTTTAAATATTTTTTGGAAAATTAAAAATCACAACTTCTGGAGCTTGGCAAAGTTAGACAAAGCTTGGCAAAGTGTGGGAAATTAAAAAATTTATTATTTTTTTCATATCTTTTTGGAAAATTAAAAATCTTAAATTTGAAGCTTTGCAAAGTTCGCCAAAGCTTGGCAAAGTGTGGCAAAATGAAAAAAACATGTTTTTAATATTTTTTTGGAAAATTAAAAATCTCAACTTCTGGAGCTTTGCAAAGTTCGCCAAAGCTTGGCAAAGTGTGGGAAAATGAAAAAAATATTTTTAAAATATTTTTTGGAAAATTAAAAATCTCAACTTCTGGAGCTTGGCAAATTTCGGCAAAAGTCGGCAAAGCATTGGAGAATAAAAAATTTATCACTTTTCACTTTTTTTAAAAAATTAAAAATCTCTATTTCTGGAGCTTGGCAAAGTTCGTCAAAGCTTGGCAAAGTGTGGGAAAATGACAAAAACATTTTTTTAATATTTTTTTGGAAAATTAAAAATCTTAACTTCTGGAGCTTTGCAAAGTTCGCCAAAGCTTGGCAAAGTGTGGGAAAATGAAAAAAACATTTTTAAAATATTTTTTGGAAAATTATAAATCTCAACTTCTGGAGCTTGGCAAAGTTCGGCAAAGCTTGGCAAAGTGTGGGAGAATGAAAAAAATATTTTTTTTTTATTTTTTTGGAAAATTAAAAATCTCAACTTCTGGAGCTTGGCAAAGTTCGACAAAGCTTGGCAAAGTGTTGGAAAATGAAAAAAACATTTTTTAAATATTTTTTTGGAAAATTAAAAATCTCAACTTCTGGAGCTTTGCAAAGTTCGCCAAAGCTTGGCAAAGTGTGGGAAAATGAAAAAAACATTTTTTAAATATTTTTTGGAAAATTAAAAATCTCAACTTCTGGAGCTTGGCAAAGTTCGGCAAAGCTTGGCAAAGTGTGGGAGAATGAAAAAAATATTTTTATTTATTTTTTTGGAAAATTAAAAATCTCAACTTCTGGAGCTTTGCAAAGTTCGCCAAAGCTTGGCAAAGTGTGGGAAAATGAAAAAAACATTTTTTAAATATTTTTTGGAAAATTAAAAATCTCAACTTCTGGAGCTTTGCAAAGTTCGCTAAAGCTTGGCAAAGTGTGGGAAAAAGAAAAAACATTTTTTAAATATTTTTTTGGAAAATTAAAAATCTCAAATTTGGAGCTTTGCAAAGTTTGCCAAAGCTTGGCAAAGTGTGGCAAAATGAAAAAAACATTTTTTTAATATTTTTTTGGAAAATTTAAAATCTCAACTTCTGGAGCTTGGCAAAGTTCGACAAAGTTTACCAAAGTATGGGAGAATGAAAAAAATATTTTGTTGATATTTTTTTGGAAAATTAAAAATCTTAAATTTTGAGCTTTGCAAAGTTCGCCAAAGCTTGGCAAAGTGTGGGAAAATGAAAAAAACATTTTTTAAATATTGTTTGGAAAATTAAAAATTTCAACTGCTGGAGCTTGGCAAATTTCGGCAAAAGTCGGCAAAGCATTGGAGAATAAAAAATTTATCACTTTGCACTGTTTTTAAAAAATTAAAAATCTCAATTTCTGGAGCTTGGCAAAGTTCGTCAAAGTTTAGCAAAGTGTGGGAGAATGAAAAAAATATTTTTTTTTTTTTGGAAAATTAAAAATCTCAACTTCTGGAGCTTTGCAAAGTTCGTCAAAGTTTAGCAAAGTGTGGGAGAATGGAAAAAATGTATTTTTTTTATTTTTTTTGGAAAATTAAAAATCTCAACTTCTGGAGCTTTGCAAAGTTCGCCAAAGCTTGGCAAAGTGTGGGAAAATGAAAAAAATATTTTTAAAATATTTTTTTGGAAAATTAAAAATCTCAACTTTTGGAGCTTTGCAAAGTTCGCCAAAGCTTGGCAAAGTGTGGGAAAATGAAAAACATTTTTTTAATATTTTTTTGGAAAATTAAAAATCTCAAATTCTAGAGCTTTGCAAAGTTCGCCAAAGCTTGGCAAAGTGTGGGAAAATGAAAAAAACATTTTTTAAATATTTTTTTGGAAAATTAAAAATCTCAACTTCTGGAGCTTTGCAAAGTTCGCTAAAGCTTGGCAAAGTGTGGGAAAATGAAAAAAAATTTTTTAAATATTTTTTTGGAAAATTAAAAATATCAACTTCTGGAGCTTGGCAAAGTTCGACAAAAGTCGGCAAAGTGTGGGAGAATGAAAAAAATATATATTTTTTTTTTTTTTAATTAAAAATCTCAACTTCTGGAGCTTGGCAAAGTTCGACAAAAGTCGGCAAAGTGTGGGAGAATGAAAAAAATATTTATTTTTATTTTTTTGGAAAATTAAAAATCTCAACTTCTGGAGCTTGGCAAAGTTCGACAAAGCTTGGCAAAGTGTGGCAAAATGAAAAAAATATGTTTTTTTTTTTTTTTTGAAAATTAAAAATCTCAACTTCTGGAGCTTGGCAAAGTTCGACAAAAGTCGGCAAAGTGTGGGAGAATGAACAAAATATTTATTTTTTTTTTTTGGAAAATTAAAAATCTCAACTTCTGGAGCTTGGCAAAGTTCGACAAAGCTTGGCAAAGTATTGAAAAATAAAAAAAACATTTTTTAAATATTTTTTGGAAAATTAAAAATCTCAACTTCTGGAGCTTGGCAAAGTTCGGCAAAGCTTGGCAAAGTGTGGGAAAATGAAAAAAAACATTTTTTAAATATTTTTTGGAAAATTTAAATTCTCAACTTCTGGAGCTTGGCATAGTTCGGCAAAAGTCGGCAAAGCATTGGAGAATAAAAAATTAATCACTTTGCACTTTTTTTAAAAAATTAAAAATCTCTATTTCTGGAGCTTGGCAAAGTTTGCCAAAGCTTGGCAAAGTGTGGGAAAATGAAAAAACATTTTTTTAATATTTTTTTGGAAAATTAAAAATCTCAAATTCGGAGCTTTGCAAAGTTCGCCAAAGCTTGGCAAAGTGTGGCAAAATGAAAAAAACATTTTTTTAATATTTTTTTGGAAAATTAAAAATCTCAACTTCTGGAGCTTGGCAAAGTTCGACAAAGCTTGGCAAAGTGTGGGAAAATGAAAAATTTATTATTTTTTTAATATTTTTTTGGAAAATTAAAAATCTTAAATTTGGAGCTTTGCAAAGTTCGCCAAAGCTTGCTAAAGTGTGGGAAAATGAAAAACATTTTTTTAATATTTTTTTGGAAAATTAAAAATCTCAACTTCTGGAGCTTGGCAAAGTTCGACAAAGCTTTGCAAAGTGTGGGAAAATGAAAAATTTATTATTTTTTTCATATTTTTTTGGAAAATTAAAAATCTCAAATTTGGAGCTTTGCAAAGTTTTCCAAAGCTTGGCAAAGTGTGGCAAAATGAAAAAAACATTTTTTTACTATTTTTTTGGAAAATTAAAAATCTCATCTTGTGGAGCTTGGCAAAGATCGGCAAAGCTTGGCAAAGTGTGGGAGAATGAAAGAAATATTTTTTTTTATTTTTTTGGAAAATTAAAAATCTCAAATTCTGGAGCTTGGTATAGTTCGACAAAGCTTGGCAAAGTGTGGGAAACTAAGAAAAACATTTTTTAAATATTTTTTGGAAAATTAAAAATCTCAACTTCTGGAGCTTGGCAAAGTTCGACAAAGCATGGCAAAGTGTGGGAAAATGAAAAAAATATGTTTTTTTTTGGAAAATTAAAAATCACAACTTCTGGAGCTTGGCAAAGTTAGACAAAGCTTGGCAAAGTGTGGGAAATTAAAAAATTTATTATTTTTTTCATATCTTTTTGGAAAATTAAAAATCTTAAATTTGAAGCTTTGCAAAGTTCGCCAAAGCTTGGCAAAGTGTGGCAAAATGAAAAAAACATGTTTTTAATATTTTTTTGGAAAATTAAAAATCTCAACTTCTGGAGCTTTGCAAAGTTCGCCAAAGCTTGGCAAAGTGTGGGAAAATGAAAAAAATATTTTTAAAATATTTTTTGGAAAATTAAAAATCTCAACTTCTGGAGCTTGGCAAATTTCGGCAAAAGTCGGCAAAGCATTGGAGAATAAAAAATTAATCACTTTTCACTTTTTTTAAAAAATTAAAAATCTCTATTTCTGGAGCTTGGCAAAGTTCGTCAAAGCTTGGCAAAGTGTGGGAAAATGACAAAAACATTTTTTTAATATTTTTTTGGAAAATTAAAAATCTTAACTTCTGGAGCTTTGCAAAGTTCGCCAAAGCTTGGCAAAGTGTGGGAAAATGAAAAAAACATTTTTAAAATATTTTTTGGAAAATTATAAATCTCAACTTCTGGAGCTTGGCAAAGTTCGGCAAAGCTTGGCAAAGTGTGGGAGAATGAAAAAAATATTTTTTTTTATTTTTTTGGAAAATTAAAAATCTCAACTTCTGGAGCTTGGCAAAGTTCGACAAAGCTTGGCAAAGTGTGGGAAAATGACAAAAACATTTTTTAAATATTTTTTTGGAAAATTAAAAATCTCAACTTCTGGAGCTTTGCAAAGTTCGCCAAAGCTTGGTAAAGTGTGGGAAAATGAAAAAAACATTTTTTAAATATTTTTCGGAAAATTAAAAATCTCAACTTCTGGAGTTTGGCAAAGTTCGCCAAAGCTTGGCAAAGTGTGGGAAAAAGAAAAAACATTTTTTAAATATTTTTTTGGAAAATTAAAAATCTCAACTTCTGTAGCTTGGCAAAGTTCGACAAAGCTTGGCAAAGTGTGTGAAAATGAGAAAAACATTTTTTAAATATTTTTTGGAAAATTAAAAATCTCAACTTCTGGAGCTTGGCAAAGTTCGACAAAGCTTGGCAAAGTGTGAGAAAATGAAAAAAATATTTTTTTTTATTTTTTTGGAAAATTAAAAATCTCAACTTCTGGAGCTTGGCAAAGTTCGGCAAAGTTTAATAAAGTATGGGAGAATGAAAAAAATATTTTGTTGATATTTTTTTGGAAAATTAAAAATCTTAAATTTTGAGCTTTGCAAAGTTCGCCAAAGCTTGGCAAAGTGTCGGAAAAAGAAAAAAACATTTTTTAAATATTTTTTGGAAAATTAAAAATCTCAACTGCTGGAGCTTGGCAAATTTCGGCAAAAGTCGGCAAAGCATTGGAGAATAAAAAATTTATCACTTTGCCCTTTTTTTAAAAAATTAAAAATCTCTATTTCTGGAGCTTGGCAAAGTTCGTCAAAGCTTGGCAAAGTTTGGGAAAATGACAAAAACTTTTTTTAAATATTTTTTTGGAAAATTAAAAATCTCAACTTCTGGAGCTTTGCAAAGTTCGCCAAAGCTTGGCAAAGTGTGGGAAAATGAAAAAAACATTTTTTTAATATTTTTTGGAAAATTAAAAATCTCAAATTTGGAGCTTTGCAAAGTTCGCCAAAGCTTGGCAAAGTGTGGCAAAATGAAAAAAACATTTTTTTAATATTTTTTTGGAAAATTAAAAATCTCAACTTCTGGAGCTTTGCAAAGTTCGCCAAAGCTTGGCAAAGTGTGGGAAAATGAAAAAAACATTTTTTTAATATTTTTTTGGAAAATTAAAAATCTCAACTTCTGGAGCTTGGCAAATTTCGGCAAAAGTCGGCAAAGCATTGGAGAATAAAAAATTTATCACTTTGCACTTTTTTTAAAAAATTAAAAATCTCTATTTCTGGAGCTTGGCAAAGTTCGCCAAAGCTTGGCAAAGTGTGGGAAAATGAAAAAAACATTTTTTAAATATTTTTTTGGAAAATTAAAAATCTTAACTTCTGGAGCTTTGCAAAGTTCGCCAAAGCTTGGCAAAGTGTGGGAAAAGAAAAAAACATTTTTAAAATATTTTTTGGAAAATTAAAAATCTCAACTTCTGGAGCTTGGCAAAGTTCGGCAAAGCTTGGCAAAGTGTGGGAGAATGAAAAAATTTTTTTTTTTATTTTTTTGGAAAATTAAAAATCTCAACTTCTGGAGCTTGGCAAAGTTCGACAAAGCTTGGCAAAGTGTGGGAAAATGACAAAAACATTTTTTAAATATTTTTTTGGAAAATTAAAAATCTCAACTTCTGGAGCTTGGCAAAGTTCGACAAAGTTTACCAAAGTATGGGAGAATGAAAAAAATATTTTGTTGATATTTTTTTGGAAAATTAAAAATCTTAAATTTTGAGCTTTGCAAAGTTCGCCAAAGCTTGGCAAAGTGTGGGAAAATGAAAAAAACATTTTTTAAATATTGTTTGGAAAATTAAAAATCTCAACTGCTGGAGCTTGGCAAATTTCGGCAAAAGTCGGCAAAGCATTAGAGAATAAAAAATTTATCACTTTGCACTTTTTTTAAAAAATTAAAAATCTCAATTTCTGGAGCTTGGCAAAGTTCGTCAAAGTTTAGCAAAGTGTGGGAGAATGAAAAAAATATTTTTTTTTTGGAAAATTAAAAATCTCAACTTCTGGAGCTTTGCAAAGTTCGTCAAAGTTTAGCAAAGTGTGGGAGAATGGAAAAAATGTATTTTTTTTATTTTTTTTGGAAAATTAAAAATCTCAACTTCTGGAGCTTTGCAAAGTTCGCCAAAGCTTGGCAAAGTGTGGGAAAATGAAAAAAACATTTTTTAAATATTTTTTTGGAAAATTAAAAATCTCAACTTCTGGAGCTTTGCAAAGTTCGCTAAAGCTTGGCAAAGTGTGGGAAAATGAAAAAATACATTTTTTAAATATTTTTTTGGAAAATTAAAAATCTCAACTTCTGGAGCTTGGCAAAGAACGACAAACGTCGGCATAGTGAGGGAGAATTAAAAAATTTTATATTTTTTTTTTGAAAATTAAAAATCTCAACTTCTGGAGCTTGGCAAAGTTCGACAAAAGTCGGCAAAGTGTGGGAGAATGAAAAAAATATTTATTTTTATTTTTTTGGAAAATTAAAAATCTCAACTTCTGGAGCTTGGCAAAGTTCGACAAAGCTTGGCAAAGTGTGGCAAAATGAAAAAAATATGTTTTTTTTTTTTTGAAAATTAAAAATCTCAACTTCTGGAGCTTGGCAAAGTTAGACAAACCTTGGCAAAGTTTTGGATAATAAAAAAAATATTTTTTATTTTTTTTTTGGAAAATTAAAAATCTCAACTTCTGGAGCTTGGCAAAGTTCGACAAAGCTTGGCAAAGTATTGGAAAATAAAAAAAACATTTTTTAAATATTTTTTGGAAAATTAAAAATCTCAACTTCTGGAGCTTGGCAAAGTTCGACAAAGTTTACCAAAGTATGGGAGAATGAAAAAAATATTTTGTTGATATTTTTTTGGAAAATTAAAAATCTCAACTTCTGGAGCTTGGCAAATTTCGGCAAAAGTCGGCAAAGTATTGGAAAATAAAATATTTATCACTTTGCCCTTTGTTTAAAAAAATTAAAAATCCCAATTTTTGGAGCTTGGCAAAGTTCGTCAAAGTTTAGCAAAGTGTGGGAGAATGAAAAAAATATTTTTTTATTATTTTTTTGGAAAATTAAAAATCTCAACTTCTGGAGCTTGGAAAAGTTCGACAAAGCTTGGCAAAGTGTGGGAGAATGAAAAAAATATTTTTTTTTTTTGGAAAATTAAAAATCTCAACTTCTGGAGCTTTGCAAAGTTCGTCAAAGTTTAGCAAAGTGTGGGAGAATGGAAAAAATGTATTTTTTTTATTTTTTTTGGAAAATTAAAAATCTCAACTTCTGGAGCTTTGCAAAGTTCGCCAAAGCTTGGCAAAGTGTGGCAAAATGAAAAAAATATTTTTAAAATATTTTTTTGGAAAATTAAAAATCTCAACTTCTGGAGCTTGGCAAAGTTCGACAAAGCTTGGCAAAGTGTGGGAAAATGAAAAAAATATTTTTTTAATATTTTTTTGGAAAATTAAAAATCTCAACTTCTGGAGCTTGGCAAAGTTCGACAAAGCTTGGCAAAGTGTGGCAAAATGAAAAAAATATGTTTTTTTTTTTTTTGAAAATTAAAAATCTCAACTTCTGGAGCTTGGCAAAGTTCGACAAAAGTCGG
Organism: Leptopilina drosophilae; assembly: GCA_032873175.1. NCBI lineage: Eukaryota > Metazoa > Arthropoda > Insecta > Hymenoptera > Figitidae > Leptopilina > Leptopilina drosophilae. The sequence goes on from CM065487.1 coordinate 11,416,837, forward strand.
CAAAGTGTGGGGGAATGAACAAAATATTTATTTTTTTTTTTTGGAAAATTAAAAATCTCAACTTCTGGAGCTTGGCAAAGTTCGACAAAGCTTGGCAAAGTGTTGGAAAATAAAATATTTATCACTTTTCCCTTTGTTTAAAAAAATTAAAAATCCCAATTTTTGGAGCTTGGCAAAGTTCGTCAAAGTTTAGCAAAGTGTGGCAAAATGAAAAAAACATTTTTTTATTTTTTTTTTTTGGAAAATTAAAAATTTCAACTTGTGGAGCTTGGCAAAGTTCGGCAAAGCTTGGCAAAGTGTGGGAGAATGAAAAATTTATTATTTTGTTCATATTTTTTTGGAAAATTAAAAATCTCAACTTCTAGAGCTTGGCAAAGTTCGACAAAGCTTGGCAAAGTGTGTGAAAATGAGAAAAACATTTTTTAAATATTTTTTGGAAAATTAAAAATCTCAACTTCTGTAGCTTGGCAAATTTCGGCAAAGTTTAGCAAAGTGTGGGAGAATAAAAAATTTATCACTGTGCTCTTTTTCTAAAAAATTTAAAAATCTCAACTTATGGAGCTTGGCAAAGTTCGACAAAGCTTGGCAAAGTGTGGGAGAGTGAATAAAATATTTTTTTTTTATTTTTTGGAAAATTAAAAATCACAACTTCTGGAGCTTTGCAAAGTTCGCCAAAGCTTGGCAAAGTGTGGGAAAATGAAAAAAACATTTTTTAAATATTTTTTGGAAAATTAAAAATCTCAACTTCTGGAGCTTGGCAAAGTTCGACAAAGCTTGGCAAAGTGTGGGAAAATGAAAAAAATATTTTTTTTTATTTTTTTGGAAAATTAAAAATCTCAACTTCTGGAGCTTGGCAAAGTTCGACAAAGTTTACCAAAGTATGGGAGAATGAAAAAAATATTTTGTTGATATTTTTTTGGAAAATTAAAAATCTTAAATTTTGAGCTTTGCAAAGTTCGCCAAAGCTTGGCAAAGTGTGGGAAAATGAAAAAAACATTTTTTAAATATTGTTTGGAAAATTAAAAATCTCAACTGCTGGAGCTTGGCAAATTTCGGCAAAAGTCGGCAAAGCATTAGAGAATAAAAAATTTATCACTTTGCACTTTTTTGAAAAAATTAAAAATCTCAATTTCTGGAGCTTGGCAAAGTTCGTCAAAGTTTAGCAAAGTGTGGGAGAATGAAAAAAATATTTTTTTTTGGAAAATTAAAAATCTCAACTTCTAGAGCTTTGCAAAGTTCGACAAAGCTTGGCAAAGTGTGGCAAAATGAAAAAAATATGTTTTTTTTTTTTTTGAAAATTAAAAATCTCAACTTCTGGAGCTTGGCAAAGTTCGACAAAAGTCGGCAAAGTGTGGGGGAATGAACAAAATATTTATTTTTTTCTTTTTTTGAAAATTAAAAATCTCAACTTCAGGCTCTTGGCAAAGTTCGACAAAGCTTGGCAAAGTGGGGCAAAATGAAAAAAATATGTTTTTTTTTTTTTTTTTGAAAATTAAAAATCTCAACTTCTGGAGCTTGGCAAAGTTCGACAAAAGTCGGCAAAGTGTGGGAGAAATGAAAAAAATATTTATTTTTTTTTTTTGGAAAATTAAAAATCTCAACTTCTGGAGCTTGGCAAAGTTCGACAAAGCTTGGCAAAGTGTGGGAGAATGAAAAAAATATTTTTTTTTTTCAATATTTTTTTGGAAAATTAAAAATCTCAACTTCTGGAGCTTGGCAAAGTTCGACAAAGCTTGGCAAAGTGTGGGAAAATGAAAAAAATTTATTTTTTTTTATTTTTTTGGAAAATTAAAAATCTCAACTTCTGGAGCTTTGCAAAGTTCGCCAAAGCTTGGCAAAGTTAGTGAAAATGAAACAAACTTTTTTTAAATATTTTTTTGAATAATAACAATCTCAATTTCTGGAGTTTGGCAAATTTCGGCAAAAGTCGGCAAAGTATTGGAGAATAAAAAATTTATTACTTTGCCCATTTTTTTAAAAAATTAAAAATCTCAATTTCTGGAGCTTGGCAAAGTTCGACAAAGCTTGGCAAAGTGTGGGAGAATGAAAAAAACATTTTTTTTAATATTTTTTTGGAAAATTAAAAATCTCAACTTCTGGAGCTTTGCAAAGTTCGTCAAAGTTTAGCAAAGTGTGGGAGAATGGAAAAAATGTATTTTTTTTATTTTTTTAGGAAAATTAAAAATCTCAACTTCTGGAGCTTTGCAAAGTTCGCCAAAGCTTGGCAAAGTGTGGCAAAATGAAAAAAACATTTTTTAAATATTTTTTTGGAAAATTAAAAATTTCAACTTGTGGAGCTTGGCAAAGTTCGGCAAAGCTTGGCAAAGTGTGGCAGAATGAAAAAAATATATTTTTTTTTTTGGAAAATTAAAAATCTCAACTTCTAGAGGTTGGCAATGTTCGACAAAAGTCGGCAAAGTGTGGGAGAATGAAAAAAATATTTATTTTTTTTTTTTTTTGTAAAATAAAAAATCTCAACTTCTGGAGCTTGGAAAAGTTCGACAAATCTTGGAAATTTGTGGCAAATTTAAAAAAATATGTTTTTTTTTTTTTTTGAAAATTAAAAATCTCAACTTCTGGAGCTTGGCAAAGTTCGACAAAAGTCGGCAAAGTGTGGGAGAATGAACAAAATATTTATTTTTTTTTTTGGAAAATTAAAAATCTCAACTTCTGGAGCTTGGCAAAGTTCGACAAAGCTTGGCAAAGTGTGTGAAAATGAGAAAAACATTTTTTAAATATTTTTTGGAAAATTAAAAATCTCAACTTCTGGAGTTTGGCAAATTTCGGCAAAAGTCGGCAAAGTATTGGAGAATAAAAAATTTATTACTTTGCCCATTTTTTTAAAAAAATTAAAAATCTCAATTTCTGGAGCTTGACAATGTTCGACAAAGCTTGGCAAAGTGTGGGAGAATGAAAAAAAAATTTTTTTTTTTTTGGAAAATTAAAAATCTCAACTTTTGGAGCTTTGCAAAGTTCGTCAAAGTTTAGCAAAGTGTGGGAGAATGGAAAAAATGTATTTTTTTTATTTTTTTAGGAAAATTAAAAATCTCAACTTCTGGAGCTTTGCAAAGTTCGCCAAAGCTTGGCAAAGTGTGGGAAAATGAAAAAAATATTTTTAAAATATTTTTTTGGAAAATTAAAAATCTCAACTTTTGGAGCTTTGCAAAGTTCGCCAAAGCTTGGCAAAGTGTGGGAAAATGAAAAACATTTTTTTAATATTTTTTTGGAAAATTAAAAATCTCAAATTCTAGAGCTTTGCAAAGTTCGCCAAAGCTTGGCAAAGTGTGGGAAAATGAAAAAAACATTTTTTAAATATTTTTTTGGAAAATTAAAAATCTCAACTTCTGGAGCTTTGCAAAGTTCGCTAAAGCTTGGCAAAGTGTGGGAAAATGAAAAAAAATTTTTTAAATATTTTTTTGGAAAATTAAAAATATCAACTTCTGGAGCTTGGCAAAGTTCGACAAAAGTCGGCAAAGTGTGGGAGAATGAAAAAAATATATTTTTTTTTTTTTTTGAAAATTAAAAATCTCAACTTCTGGAGCTTGGCAAAGTTCGACAAAAGTCGGCAAAGTGTGGGAAAATGAAAAAAATATTTAATTTTATTTTTTTGGAAAATTAAAAATCTCAACTTCTGGAGCTTGGCAAAGTTCGACAAAGCTTGGCAAAGTGTGGCAAAATGAAAAAAATATGTTTTTTTTTTTTTTGAAAATTAAAAATCTCAACTTCTGGAGCTTGGCAAAGTTCGACAAAAGTCGGCAAAGTGTGGGAGAATGAACAAAATATTTATTTTTTTTTTTGGAAAATTAAAAATCTCAACTTCTGGAGCTTGGCAAAGTTCGACAAAGCTTGGCAAAGTGTTGGAAAATAAAAAAAACATTTTTTAAATATTTTTTGGAAAATTAAAAATCTCAACTTCTGGAGCTTGGCAAAGTTCGGCAAAGCTTGGCAAAGTGTGGGAGAATGAAAAAAACATTTTTTTAAATATTTTTTGGAAAATTAAAAATCTCAACTTCTGGAGCTTGGCAAATTTCGGCAAAAGTCGGCAAAGTATTGGAAAATAAAATATTTATCACTTTGCCCTTTGTTTAAAAAAATTAAAAATCCCAATTTTTGGAGCTTGGCAAAGTTCGTCAAAGTTTAGCAAAGTGTGGGAGAATGAAAAAAATATTTTTTTTTTTTTTTTTTTGGAAAATAAAAATCTCAACTTCTGGAGCTTGGAAAAGTTCGACAAAGCTTGGCAAAGTGTGGGAGAATGAAAAATTTATTATTTTGTTCATATTTTTTTGGAAAATGAAAAATCTCAACTTCTAGAGCTTGGCAAAGTTTGACAAAGCTTGGCAAAGTGTGGGAAAATGAAAAAAACATTTTTTTAATATTTTTTGGAAATTTAAAAATCTCAACTTCTGGAGCTTGGCAAATTTCGGCAAAGTTTAGCAAAGTGTGGGAGAATAAAAAATTTATCACTGTGCTCTTTTTCTAAAAAATTTAAAAATCTCAACTTATGGAGCTTGGCAAAGTTCGACAAAGCTTGGCAAAGTGTGGGAGAGTGAATAAAATATTTTTTTTTTATTTTTTGGAAAATTAAAAATCACAACTTCTGGAGCTTTGCAAAGTTCGCCAAAGCTTGGCAAAGTGTGGGAAAATGAAAAAAACATTTTTTAAATATTTTTTGGAATAATAAAAATCTCAACTTCTGGAGCTTGGAAAAGTTCGACAAAGCTTGGCAAAGTGTGGGAGAATGAAAAATTTATTATTTTGTTCATATTTTTTTGGAAAATGAAAAATCTCAACTTCTAGAGCTTGGCAAAGTTTGACAAAGCTTGGCAAAGTGTGGGAAAATGAAAAAAACATTTTTTTAATATTTTTTGGAAATTTAAAAATCTCAACTTCTGGAGCTTGGCAAATTTCGGCAAAGTTTAGCAAAGTGTGGGAGAATAAAAAATTTATCACTGTGCTCTTTTTCTAAAAAATTTAAAAATCTCAACTTATGGAGCTTGGCAAAGTTCGACAAAGCTTGGCAAAGTGTGGGAGAGTGAATAAAATATTTTTTTTTTATTTTTTGGAAAATTAAAAATCACAACTTCTGGAGCTTTGCAAAGTTCGCCAAAGCTTGGCAAAGTGTGGGAAAATGAAAAAAACATTTTTTAAATATTTTTTGGAATAATAAAAATCTCAATTTCTGGAGTTTGGCAAATTTCGGCAAAAGTCGGCAAAGTATTGGAGAATAAAAAATTTATTACTTTGCCCATTTTTTTAAAAAAATTAAAAATCTCAATTTCTGGAGCTTGACAATGTTCGACAAAGCTTGGCAAAGTGTGGGAGAATGAAAAAAATATATTTTTTTTTTTGGAAAATTAAAAATCTCAACTTCTGGAGCTTTGCAAAGTTCGTCAAAGTTTAGCAAAGTGTGGGAGAATGGAAAAAATGTATTTTTTTTATTTTTTTAGGAAAATTAAAAATCTCAACTTCTGGAGCTTTGCAAAGTTCGCCAAAGCTTGGCAAAGTGTGGCAAAATGAAAAAAACATTTTTTTAATATTTTTTTGGAAAATTAAAAATCTCAACTTCTGGAGCTTGGCAAAGTTCGACAAAGCTTGGCAAAGTGTGGCAAAATGAAAAAAATATGTTTTTTTTTTTTTTTGAAAATTAAAAATCTCAACTTCTGGAGCTTGGCAAAGTTCGACAAAAGTCGGCAAAGTGTGGGAGAATGAACAAAATATTTATTTTTTTTTTTTTGGAAAATTAAAAATCTCAACTTCTGGAGCTTGGCAAAGTTCGACAAAGCTTGGCAAAGTGTGGCAAAATGAAAAAAATATGTTTTTTTTTTTTTTTTGAAAATTAAAAATCTCAACTTCTGGAGCTTGGCAAAGTTCGACAAAAGTCGGCAAAGTGTGGGAGAATGAACAAAATATTTATTTTTTTTTTTGGAAAATTAAAAATCTCAACTTCTGGAGCTTTGCAAAGTTCGACAAAGCTTGGCAAAGTGTGGGAAAATGAAAAAAACATTTTTTAAATATTTTTTTGGAAAATTAAAAATCTCAACTTCTGGAGCTTTGCAAAGTTCGACAAAGCTTGGCAAAGTGTGGCAAAATGAAAAAAATATGTTTTTTTTTTTTTTGAAAATTAAAAATCTCAACTTCTGGAGCTTGGCAAAGTTCGACAAAAGTCGGCAAAGTGTGGGGGAATGAACAAAATATTTATTTTTTTCTTTTTGGAAAATTAAAAATCTCAACTTCTGGAGCTTGGCAAAGTTCGACAAAGCTTGGCAAAGTGTGGCAAAATGAAAAAAATATGTTTTTTTTTTTTTTTGAAAATTAAAAATCTCAACTTCTGGAGCTTGGCAAAGTTCGACAAAAGTCGGCAAAGTGTGGGAGAATGAACAAAATATTTATTTTTTTTTTTTGGAAAATTAAAAATCTCAACTTCTGGAGCTTGGCAAAGTTCGACAAAGCTTGGCAAAGTGTTGGAAAATAAAATATTTATCACTTTTCCCTTTGTTTAAAAAAATTAAAAATCCCAATTTTTGGAGCTTGGCAAAGTTCGTCAAAGTTTAGCAAAGTGTGGGAGAATGAAAAAAATATTTTTTTTTTATTTTTTTGGAAAATAAAAATCTTAACTTCTGGAGCTTGGAAAAGTTCGACAAAGCTTGGCAAAGTGTGGGAGAATGAAAAATTTATTATTTTGTTCATATTTTTTTGGAAAATGAAAAATCTCAACTTCTAGAGCTTGGCAAAGTTTGACAAAGCTTGGCAAAGTGTGGGAAAATGAAAAAAACATTTTTTTAATATTTTTTGGAAATTTAAAAATCTCAACTTCTGGAGCTTGGCAAATTTCGGCAAAGTTTAGCAAAGTGTGGGAGAATAAAAAATTTATCACTGTGCTCTTTTTCTAAAAAATTTAAAAATCTCAACTTATGGAGCTTGGCAAAGTTCGACAAAGCTTGGCAAAGTGTGGGAAAATGAAAAAAACATTTTTTTAATATTTTTTGGAAATTTAAAAATCTCAACTTCTGGAGCTTGGCAAATTTCGGCAAAGCTTGGCAAAGTGTGGGAAAATGAAAAAAACATTTTTTAAATATTTTTTGGAATAATAAAAATCTCAATTTCTGGAGTTTGGCAAATTTCGGCAAAAGTCGGCAAAGTATTGGAGAATAAAAAATTTATTACTTTGCCCATTTTTTTAAAAAAATTAAAAATCTCAATTTCTGGAGCTTGACAATGTTCGACAAAGCTTGGCAAAGTGTGGGAGAATGAAAAAAATATTTTTTTTTTTTTTGGAAAATTAAAAATCTCAACTTTTGGAGCTTTGCAAAGTTCGTCAAAGTTTAGCAAAGTGTGGGAAAATGGAAAAAATGTATTTTTTTTATTTTTTTAGGAAAATTAAAAATCTCAACTTCTGGAGCTTTGCAAAGTTCGCCAAAGCTTGGCAAAGTGTGGGAAAATGAAAAAAATATTTTTAAAATATTTTTTTGGAAAATTAAAAATCTCAACTTTTGGAGCTTTGCAAAGTTCGCCAAAGCTTGGCAAAGTGTGGGAAAATGAAAAACATTTTTTTAATATTTTTTTGGAAAATTAAAAATCTCAAATTCTAGAGCTTTGCAAAGTTCGCCAAAGCTTGGCAAAGTGTGGGAAAATGAAAAAAACATTTTTTAAATATTTTTTTGGAAAATTAAAAATCTCAACTTCTGGAGCTTTGCAAAGTTCGCTAAAGCTTGGCAAAGTGTGGGAAAATGAAAAAAAATTTTTTAAATATTTTTTTGGAAAATTAAAAATATCAACTTCTGGAGCTTGGCAAAGTTCGACAAAAGTCGGCAAAGTGTGGGAGAATGAAAAAAATATATTTTTTTTTTTTTGAAAATTAAAAATCTCAACTTCTGGAGCTTGGCAAAGTTCGACAAAAGTCGGCAAAGTGTGGGAGAATGAAAAAAATATTTATTTTTATTTTTTTGGAAAATTAAAAATCTCAACTTCTGGAGCTTGGCAAAGTTCGACAAAGCTTGGCAAAGTGTGGCAAAATGAAAAAAATATGTTTTTTTTTTTTTGAAAATTTAAAATCTCAACTTCTGGAGCTTGGCAAAGTTCGACAAAAGTCGGCAAAGTGTGGGAGAATGAACAAAATATTTATTTTTTTTTTTGGAAAATTAAAAATCTCAACTTCTGGAGCTTGGCAAAGTTCGACAAAGCTTGGCAAAGTGTTGGAAAATAAAAAAAACATTTTTTAAATATTTTTTGGAAAATTAAAAATCTCAACTTCTGGAGCTTGGCAAAGTTCGGCAAAGCTTGGCAAAGTGTGGGAGAATGAAAAAAACATTTTTTTAAATATTTTTTGGAAAATTAAAAATCTCAACTTCTGGAGCTTGGCAAATTTCGGCAAAAGTCGGCAAAGTATTGGAAAATAAAATATTTATCACTTTGCCCTTTGTTTAAAAAAATTAAAAATCCCAATTTTTGGAGCTTGGCAAAGTTCGTCAAAGTTTAGCAAAGTGTGGGAGAATGAAAAAAATATTTTTTTATTATTTTTTTGGAAAATTAAAAATCTCAACTTCTGGAGCTTGGAAAAGTTCGACAAAGCTTGGCAAAGTGTGGGAGAATGAAAAATTTATTATTTTGTTCATATTTTTTTGGAAAATGAAAAATCTCAACTTCTAGAGCTTGGCAAAGTTTGACAAAGCTTGGCAAAGTGTGGGAAAATGAAAAAAACATTTTTTTAATATTTTTTGGAAATTTAAAAATCTCAACTTCTGGAGCTTGGCAAATTTCGGCAAAGTTTAGCAAAGTGTGGGAGAATAAAAAATTTATCACTGTGCTCTTTTTCTAAAAAATTTAAAAATCTCAACTTATGGAGCTTGGCAAAGTTCGACAAAGCTTGGCAAAGTGTGGCAAAATGAAAAAAATATGTTTTTTTTTTTTTTTGAAAATTAAAAATCTCAACTTCTGGAGCTTGGCAAAGTTCGACAAAAGTCGGCAAAGTGTGGGAGAATGAACAAAATATTTATTTTTTTTTTTGGAAAATTAAAAATCTCAACTTCTGGAGCTTGGCAAAGTTCGACAAAGCTTGGCAAAGTGTTGGAAAATAAAAAAAACATTTTTTAAATATTTTTTGGAAAATTAAAAATCTCAACTTCTGGAGCTTGGCAAAGTTCGGCAAAGCTTGGCAAAGTGTGGGAGAATGAAAAAAACATTTTTTTAAATATTTTTTGGAAAATTAAAAATCTCAACTTCTGGAGCTTGGCAAATTTCGGCAAAAGTCGGCAAAGTATTGGAAAATAAAATATTTATCACTTTGCCCTTTGTTTAAAAAAATTAAAAATCCCAATTTTTGGAGCTTGGCAAAGTTCGTCAAAGTTTAGCAAAGTGTGGGAGAATGAAAAAAATATTTTTTTTTTATTTTTTTGGAAAATAAAAATCTCAACTTCTGGAGCTTGGAAAAGTTCGACAAAGCTTGGCAAAGTGTGGGAGAATGAAAAATTTATTATTTTGTTCATATTTTTTTGGAAAATGAAAAATCTCAACTTCTAGAGCTTGGCAAAGTTTGACAAAGCTTGGCAAAGTGTGGGAAAATGAAAAAAACATTTTTTTAATATTTTTTGGAAATTTAAAAATCTCAACTTCTGGAGCTTGGCAAATTTCGGCAAAGTTTAGCAAAGTGTGGGAGAATAAAAAATTTATCACTGTGCTCTTTTTCTAAAAAATTTAAAAATCTCAACTTATGGAGCTTGGCAAAGTTCGACAAAGCTTGGCAAAGTGTGGGAGAGTGAATAAAATATTTTTTTTTATTTTTTGGAAAATTAAAAATCACAACTTCTGGAGCTTTGCAAAGTTCGCCAAAGCTTGGCAAAGTGTGGGAAAATGAAAAAAACATTTTTTAAATATTTTTTGGAATAATAAAAATCTCAACTTCTGGAGCTTGGAAAAGTTCGACAAAGCTTGGCAAAGTGTGGGAGAATGAAAAATTTATTATTTTGTTCATATTTTTTTGGAAAATGAAAAATCTCAACTTCTAGAGCTTGGCAAAGTTTGACAAAGCTTGGCAAAGTGTGGGAAAATGAAAAAAACATTTTTTTAATATTTTTTGGAAATTTAAAAATCTCAACTTCTGGAGCTTGGCAAATTTCGGCAAAGTTTAGCAAAGTGTGGGAGAATAAAAAATTTATCACTGTGCTCTTTTTCTAAAAAATTTAAAAATCTCAACTTCTGGAGCTTCGCAAAATTCGGCAAAGTTTAGCAAAGTTTGGGAGAATGAAAAAATTTTTTTTTTTTTTTTGGATAATTAAAAATCTCAACTTCTGGAGCTTTGCAAAGTTCGTCAAAGCTTGGCAAAGTGTGGGAAAATGAAAAAAACATTTTTTAAATATTTTTTGGAAAATTAAAAATCTCAATTTCTGGAGATTGGCTTTTTAATTATATTAATTAATTAATTAATAATAAATAAAAATTTTCATGAAATAAAGAAACATACTAATATACCAAAACAAGATTTTCTTGAAGCTGTAAACCTATGTTTAGATTGGTCATACTGTATTTTTAATGAAAAATTCTACAAACAAATAAAGGGAGTGCCTATGGTTTCACCGATCTCACCAACGGCTGCCAACCTTGTAATGGAAATTTTTGATGAGGAAATTCTAAAAACAATTCCTTATGACTTACCTCTATGTAAAAGATACATGGACGACTATATAATTGCAGTGCCAATTGACAAAGTAGATGACATTCTTTATCGTTTCAATAATCATAATAAAAATTTCATTTTTACTTTAGAAAAATCCGATATCAACGAGAATCACAGAATGAATTTTCTAGATACGACATTGTTTATTGAAGACAACAAATTAATAACAAATTGGTATCAAAAACCCACATGGTCCGGTAGATACATACATTTTCTTAGTGAACATGACATTAAACACAAAAGAAGTGCAATAACTGGCCTAGTGGATAGAGCAATAAAATTATCTGACCCAAGATTCCATTTTGATAATTTAAAACTAATTGAAAAAACAATGCTTGAAAATAATTATCTCTTGAAATTTATAAAAAAAACAAATCAATAAACGTTTAAAGAAATTTAAAATTAATAGTCCCCAGAGTGATAAACAATTTGAAAGCGCTGTTGAAAAGGCAGAAAAAATAAGTGATCTCTGTAAAAATAGTGTAATTTTACCAACATTTTCACAATTAACTAATAAAATAAGTAAAACTCTCAAGGAATATGGCCTAAATACTATTAAAAAAAACACCAATACCATGAGACGTTTATTATTTAAATCAAATAAAGATAGAATACCTTTTTGCGATAAAGTAAATTCCGTCTACAGAATTGATTGTGAAAATTGTAAAAGACCATATATTGGTCAAACAAAAAGACATTTGAAAACAAGACTAAAAGAACATATTAGTGATGTTAAAAATTTATTAACCATCGCCCTGATGATGATACCCGCTCATGGGGTCGAAACGTCAGCAAAATAAAGAGAACATCTTAAGATCCTAAAAGGCATAATTTATTCAAAGAGATATCTTTCCGGATATAAAGGATCAAAACTAACTTCAACTAATCAATCACTTATTATATTATAATTTAATTATATATATATATACTTATAATAAATATTAATTAATTAATAATAATAATAAATATATATAATATATATAATATAATATTGTAATATAATAATAATTTATTTATTATTAATTATAATATTATAATATTATATATATTATTATATAATAATATATTAATATTATTATATATATATATATATATATATATAATAAATATACTATAATAATATAATAAATATTATTATTAATAATTAATATATAATAATATTAATATTTATATTATAATAATATTTTTATTATATTATTATTATTAATTATATAATTTTTATTTATTATTATTTTATTATTATATAAATATAATAATATTATTATCTTTTAATTTATAATGATTAGTTGAAGTTAGTTTTGATCCTTTATATCCGGAAAGATATCTCTTTGAATAAATTATGCCTTTTAGGATCTTAAGATGTTCTCTTTATTTTGCCGACGTTTCGATCCCATGAGCGGATCATCATCAGGGCGATGGTTACAGAGTTTTGAAATAATTTACTATAATCAAAAACTAAAAGAAAAACGAAAAAGAATATAAAAGATAATAAAACTTTTATATAGTGAAATTATTTTGAAAGATTTATCAACAGTTTTGTTTCTAAAAAACTCACCATATTTTTGTTATTGTGAGAGAATAAGAGTGAAAATAGGGACATATGCACTTTTGATACGCACACATGCACCTGCTTCAAATATCACCACATATGCACACACATGTATATATACATGCACATACGCACACACCACTGTATAAGATGAGAAGAACTTTTGATTTTTAATTTTGATTTTAAATTTTGTGAGAGTTAGACCATTGATGTTGTTTGGTCGATAACTGAAATATTATATTCATTGATTTCCTATTTATTGATTTTCGATTGATACTTTGTGTGTGTGTGTGTGTGTGATTGTGCGTGCCTCTGTTTGTGTGTGGGTGTGTGTGTGCAAAAATAAGGTGAGTGTAACGATAGACTGTAGCTCGGAAACACAGAAACGTAGGATGCATCAACGAAGCGAAATGTCACGCGATGAACCAACTGAACGCTGAGACCTATGTCAGAAACGTCAAAAGGTCGACGTGTGAAGTTGGGGCAGAGCACGACAGTAGCGCAGGCGATGCAGTCGAAGTGTAAGAGTTTTTTGAGCAATGGAAAGAGTGTAACGATGTTTTATTTTTGTATTGTGCATGCATACATACATATACATTTTTACATATTTCACATATACATATACATGCACATACACATATAAATATTAACGAGAATCACAGATCAAATCTCATGACAGTAATAATATTATATTGAAGGGGCGTATACATATATTTTTCTTCGTTGATTGGTTAAATGGTTGAAATTATGTTGTTTTGATTTTAATTTTCGGCAAAACTTATTTACACATATAGAATGTACAAGCATGAATATGTATTTATATAGGTGTTGACTATGTTAAATTTTCATTTGTTTTACGTTTTTTGATATTTTTATTATTGCTTAAAATGAAATGGACAAGTGAATGATAAACTTTGTAGATTTTATTGCTGTCTTTTTGTGCATTAAGTGGATTTGGTTGTTTTATGATTTTTATTGCTTCTGACAAAGTGCATTTTCTGTGATTTGCTTCAATACTTAGAATTTTAATTTTATCATAGTCAAAAGAGTGATTTTCAACTAAAGCATGTTTACTTAGTGCAGTTTTTTCATCTCTTAAATTTTTAACATCACTAATATGTTCTTTTAGTCTTGTTTTAAATGTCTTTTTGTTTGACCAATATATGGTCTTTTACAATTTGCACAATCAATTCTGTAGACGGAATTTACTTTATCGCAAAAAGGTATTCTATCTTTATTTGATTTAAATAATAAACATCTCATGGTATTAGTGTTTTTTTTAATAGTATTTAGGCCATATTCCTTGAGAGTTTTACTTATTTTATTAGTTAATTGTAAAATGTTGGTAAAATTACACTATTTTTACAGAGATCACTTATTTTTTCTGCCTTTTCAACAGCGCTTTCAAATTGTTTATCACTCTGGGGACTATTAATTTTAAATTTCTTTAAACGTTTATTGATTTGTTTTTTTTATAAATTTCAAGAGATAATTATTTTCAAGCATTGTTTTTTCAATTAGTTTTAAATTATCAAAATGGAATCTTGGGTCAGATAATTTTATTGCTCTATCCACTAGGCCAGTTATTGCACTTCTTTTGTGTTTAATGTCATGTTCACTAAGAAAATGTATGTATCTACCGGACCATGTGGGTTTTTGATACCAATTTGTTATTAATTTGTTGTCTTCAATAAACAATGTTGTATCTAGAAAATTCATTCTGTGATTCTCGTTGATATCGGATTTTTCTAAAGTAAAAATGAAATTTTTATTATGATTATTGAAACGATAAAAAATGTCATCTACTTTGTCAATTGGCACTGCAATTATATAGTCGTCCATGTATCTTTTACATAGAGGTATGTCATAAGGAATTGTTTTTAGAATTTCCTCATCAAAAATTTCCATTACAAGGTTGGCAGCCGTTGGTGAGATCGGTGAAACCATAGGCACTCCCTTTATTTGTTTGTAGAATTTTTCATTAAAAATACAGTATGACCAATCTAAACATAGGTTTACAGCTTCAAGAAAATCTTGTTTTGGTATATTAGTGTGTTTCTTTATTTCATGAAAATTTTTATTTATTATTTTTTTAACTTCAGATGTTTGCAAATTTGTATATTGTGATTCTATATCTAATCAGATTAATGTGTAATTATTTGGTATGTGAATTGATTTTATTTCATCTATAAATTGCCATGTATCTTTTGTATAGGTTGAAACTGTTCCTAAAATTTTGTTTATAATATTTGATATAAATTGAGTTAAATTATAAATGGGAGAGCCTATGAATGATGTCACTAGTCTCATTGGGCAGTCATTTTTGTGTATTTTTGGCAGACCATAGAATTTTGGTGCAAGTCCATTGGTGCATTTCAATTCAATTGCAAGATTTTTGTTGATAATTTCTCTCAATAACCAGTCATCAATCAGATAATTATTTAAATTTTGAATTGCTTGTGTTGGATCGATATTTATTATTGTATAGGTATTTGTGTCATTGAGTAATTCTAAAATTTTATTTTTGTATTCAATTTTATTCATAATTACCGTGATATTGCCTTTATCTGCATTACTTATAACAAGTTCAGGATGTTTTTTTAAAAAAAATTTTGTTTCTTCGATTTTTTTATGTAAATTATATGTATTATTTTTGTTGTAATGAGTTTCATATTTTTTTAACCAATTTTGAATGTTAAATGATACTTTTGCTCTTAATTCATTTTGATTATCTGATGTAACGTTAAAAATTTTATTTTCAATTGAAACAATGAAATCTTCAATTTTTAAATTATAAATCTGATTTTTTGGTGTAAGAGAGAATTTATCGCCAAGTGCTAGAATTGTTTTCACATTGTCAGGTAATGTTGTGCTTGATTTGTTTATAATTTTTTTAATAAAAAATGAAAAAAAAATTTTTGTTTTCATTTTCTAAAAGTCGAAAGAGAACTAAAACTTTCGTTCTTTGACAACTTTTTTCTAAACTCAATATTTTCGGACTTATAAGCTACTGAATATAGGTCTACGGTTAAAAGTGCAAAATTTCGAAAATTCATTACGTGAAAATTTTGACAATTAAACAAAAATAAAAAAATACGTATCTGTTTTTTTTTCGATACAGAATAGAAAAAAAATATTTTTGGCCGATTTTAAGAGGTCGACTGAAATCTCACGTGGAATCGCCCATATATATACATATATATATATATATATATATATATATATATATATATATATATAAATTTTTGCCAAAACAATGATGCTACCCGTGCGATTTCAAGAAGTCGTTTCAGTAATAATCTTGTCGCGGGTGTACAAAATTAGAAAGTTTACCCTCAACTATTGCGGCTATCATATAGAACGATATATCCAACATCTTTTGCAATATGGTCTGCACTTAGCGAAATACACAACCTGCTCTTACAAAATGCAATTTCTTCGTTCGTATACAATGCAATGGACGTGAAATCTTCTGGTTTACTGTTCAAATTTCATGGCACTATATAGAAATACCATTTTTTCCTCTTTCTCTCTTTTAAAGCAATAAACAATTTGACCGGAAACTTGTCTTATGTTTAGACAGAGTTCACTGACTTTGGGAATTAACTAAAATTTTAAATGAATTTTTGGTATAATGTTTCATTTTAAACTGACAATTTTGTTAAAAAATGAAGAATGTTTTTGGTCATTTAAATATTAATTTTTTATTATTTTTTATATATTTTTTAAAATAAATCTTATTAAACATAAATCACACTATACGTAAATCTCATTTCACAAAAGTCACATTTGACATAAATCTCATTTCACAAAAATATCAATTCATAAAAATTTCATTTACTTTAAACCTCACTTAACATAACTGTTATTTAACATGAATCTCTTTTAAAATAGATCACATTTAATAAAAATTTCAAATTAAATAATTCTTATTTGACATCATTTTTATTTAAGGGCAATTTTACACTTTTATCTCTCACATGTCATAATTTAAATCCAATAAAAATACTTGTAAAATAGATTTATTTTAAATGATATTTAGGTTTAAAAATGAGGTCAAACGAAATTTATGCAAATTAAAAAAATGAAACGAATGACAATTATTATGTCATGAAATATTTGGTCTAATGTAATTTTTATAAAAGTCAAAGAAGATTTATTTCAAATAAGAAACAGATTAAAAAAGATTTTTGTATATAAATAGGTATACAAATATTATATAATAATTATTTGTAAGAAAAATTAAGTTAAACCAGGCTCATTGAAAGGAGGTTCTTTTGAGAAATAAGTGAAAAGAGATTTATGTCAAAGGATTGTTAAATATGAAAGGAAAATTAGGAAAAATAATAGGTTTAGGTATATTCAACAAGAATATCATTTATGCAAAATAAAAATTATGTCTAATAAGACTTACATAATAATCGGTGAAAATTATACTTATGTCTAAGAATATTTATATGAAATAAAAATTAGGTCATATAAAATTTATGTCAAAGGATATTTATATAAAACAAAAATTAGGTTAAATGAGACCAATATTATGAAAGGGATTTATGGAAAATAAAAAAAATTCAAATTACATTTATGTCAAAGGATACTTATATTCAGTTAAAATTTTGTAGATTGTAATTGTTATAAAAGTCAAAGGAGACTTATGTAAAAAAAGTCAAATAAGATTTTTTCAAAAACATGAAATAAAAATTATGTAAAATGATGAGGTCTATGTCAAAGAATATTAATGATAAGTAAAAACTTTGGTCGAATATGATTTATGTTAAATAAAAAATGTGTGCAATGAAATTCATGAAAAATAAAAATTGTGCTAAATAAGACTTACGTCCTACATAGCACAAAAACTTTCAGGAAGTTTCCCGTGGCAACCTTCGGAAGTTACCCTCGGTAACTCCCTTGAAATTTCCAGGAAATATAATAGTGTCCTTAGGTTACACTACAAAAACTAGTGTCTTTTGAAACGTCTTATTTTAAGACGATAGACGTTTTGAAAAAGTCTAGTCTGGAAAAATGTCTAATTTATACATCTTTGATGTAAAGTTTCTTAAAATTTGAGACACTTTTTGCGTCTTACAAACTCATTCAAGTCACTTTCAGTGTTTTATAATTTAGACACATAGTGTAGACGATAAATGCGTTTATATTTAAGTTATTTATGCTTCCCAGGCAGAAAAGTCGGTGGTATGCCGATGCCTACTACCGGCTCGACACCGGCCCGGTGGTAAAGTCGGACAATACCCGGTACCGGCACTGTGGTACCGGGACGGTTAATAAAAGACAACCGGCCCGGCACTGGCCCGGTTCCGGTATTCTATGCAGTTTTTACACCGTCGACGAACTTTTGCCGGCATAATATTTTTGTGTCTTAAAAAGTCTAAACTTTTAATTTTTTGAAATTTTTTTTTACACTATTCGGAAGAATAAGAAAATCAAATTTCTCGAAATCAAATGTTTTTTAAAATCTTTTTTTATATAGTTGGAAAAATTACATTTCTTTAAACTGTATTAATTCAGCTTTAAATTGTCCGGGAAAATCACTCAAAAATCCGGGAATTTGTTACTGCCGAATTACTAGACACCCTATAATAACTTTGTTCGTTTAAAATAATTTTGGTCAGGTTTTATCTGATTTATTGTTATAAAATTTTGATAATCTAACAAGGTATTATATTAACTTCATTATATACTAAGTTTCTGCAAGTTTTTTCTATAAAGCCGGTACCAGGCCGGTACCATGCCAGCGGTTTTTCTTTAGCCTTAGTCCCAACGTATAATGACATTAACAAATGTTATTATAATTATTAACTTTGACATTACATTATTCAAACTGCCTTTTAGAAAAGGTTTTTTCTATCAATTTAGAACATTTTGTAATTAGTCCTGGGTCACACTTCATATATAAACTTTCCATTCACTTTTCATAAGCAGGTTTAGGTTAGCGGATGCGGCGTCGACTTTGTAGCCCGAGGATCCTGAGTTCAATTCCTCATGTCTTCAGATTTTTCGTTAATAATTAATAATAATTCATATGTTTCAGCATTCTATTTAGTGTTTACAATTAAATTAATTAATAAATAATATTGTTTAACGTTTAATATATGTAAAAATGTATAATAATAATAATTGAGGGGCTGGATGCTATAATGTGTTACGTGCCATTCATTTAACATGGCGCGTAACACATTATAGCATCCAGCCCCTCAATTAATAATTTTTTTTTTACTACCGGCCAGGTATCGAGCCGGTGGTTTACCGGCACCGGGGCGGATATTTCCCGGGTTATCATTGTTGACTGGACCGGTTCCAGGCCGGCGGTAATGCCGGTCTCACGCCGGCACCGGCAAGTCCGCCCTTGGTACCGGCCCGGTACCAAGCCGGTCGTTGATTTCTGCCTGGGTTATTTAAGACGTTTTCGAAGTAAGACACTTTGGACAGAAGACATTTTATGTATTCGAGTATCTTCGAGAATATTCGTTCTGTCTCTCCTCGATTAAAGTTTCCCGCGCAATATCAATGCATAAATACATTTTCAGGTTATGTATCGATTCAAGTAGTAAATTTTATCTGTATGAAGACACTTTAAGCGTCTTCAAAATAGTCTCTCTTAACGTCTTCCTAAAAGACATCCTGAAACGTTTGAGACAGAAGTGTCTCAAATGAAGACACCCGTTTTTGGAGTGTAGAAGCTTCCCACAGAAACTTCTCTTGGAAGTTTCCTGGAAATTGATAGTGGAAACTTCTCAGAAGCTGTCAAAGTAAGTTTCCTGGAAGTTGTTTTTTTTATCGAGAAGACGTTGTATCGTTTAAATTTCAAAGTGCGATTACTACTATAGTTTTGTGCCTACGTGTTTATTTTAACTTGCATTAAAGAGAGGATTTAACTATAATTCCAAAACTGTAAAAGTTCGTTTTATTTTCTTAACGGTGTTAGCATAAAATAACATAATTTTGAGGATTGCTCGTCCCCTAGTACCGGACACAAGGAATTCCCCTAGTACCGGACAGTTAAAAAATTGGTTTTTGTAGGTAAACTCAGACAATAAGTGAATAATTAAGTCACTTTTGTTTTATCTGAATATATTAAACAGGAATATTCGTTGAATCAATCATTCACTTGATGTGAATGTGCTTTTGGTAGAATGCACTGTAAAATTTAAATAAAAAATAAAAAAAAGGTAACACATTTTTTTCTAAAGTTGATGATTTTATTTTTCAATATCTTTGGCAATAACACTTCATTTAATACAGCAAGAATGCAGTCTTTGATTACTGCATTATTTCTCAATAATATCTTGCGCGTAAAATTAAAAGTTTTAGACTGTCCGGTACTAGGGGACAATTTCAAAATTGTAGTATTTCGATACCAAAACTAAATTGAACTTAAGAAAAATGTTTATCAAAATATTCTATTTTTGTTAATTGATTATGGTGTTATCTATTGTAGAGTTAATTAATTCATAATTGAAGTCATATTTTTTGAAATAGTTTTAATTTTATTCTATGAAAACCTTAGATGTCCGGTACTAGGGGACTTCCCCCTATATTTCATTATATCTTTGAGGAAAATAATTTCTACTTAAGATAAATTCTTTTGAATTAAATTTTACAATATTTGGATAATTTGAACATTTTTCAAAAATAACTAATTCAAAACTTGCATTAATATTTTATTTCATCAAAAGTCATTGCGGGCTACTTTTAGAAAAAACTCATAATTTGTACAAATAATAATTAATGTCTAGGGGAGGGTAGGCTACATTGAACCGGGTATTTTCTAAAGTTCAAGAACTAATTAAATTTTACAAATTTTGATCAGGTTTTTGTATCAACATTAAGCGGAAGTACTCCTTTAGTTAATATACACGTTACAAACACAAATTATTATGATTAAATAATTAAATTTAATTTTTTTCTAACAAGTTACACTTTTCTTATTTTGAAGAATCTGTGTCTACATTGAACCACCTTTAATGAAACACTACAATTTACTTCAAAAATAATATTTCCACTTACACATTGTAAAAAATATTATTTTTCACTCAAAAAAATAGAAAATTGTTGTTAAAGAGTTATTATTTGTTAATATAGGAGATTAATATATTTTGATGTCAGGTTAGGTAGGTAAAGTGACAGTTTGAGTTTATCTCGTTCACAATTGTGATGAAAGCATGTCTTTTAGTATTTTTCTTACTAATTAGTAGAGCAGACAACTTTACCACTCTTAAAATTGAAAATTCTTTGCTTTTTCGGGTGGTTCAATGATGCCGCACTCACTGCATTCACATGACATTCACAACAAAAATTGTTTATAATAAATTTATGTAAGGCTTACAATTTTTTATCACATCGGAATATTGAAGTTAACACCCTAAGCGACATAAATCACAAGTTTACTAATTTTTAAAACTTCCTATTTCAATAAAAAAAATTCATTATATTTCCACAAAATTTTTTGTTTTGTACGTGAAAAACAGTTTTTTTCGTTTTTCTTTGTAAATAATAAACCTACGTGCTCGAAATTTTTCGACGTAGTCGCTTTCGGTAATACTAATTTATATATTAAATAAGAAAAAATTCCACTTAGTCATTTCTTAGAAAATTAAAGTGGTTCTCTGTTGACGCTGGTTCAATGTAGCCTACTCTCCCCTATAGCATTCCTTTTCGATAATTATTTTCAATAAATATTTTAATTAAAGTTATAATTTTAATTTTTAAATTAAGTTGCACAGAAAAAAGGTTAGTTTGGCAGCTATGAAAATTTAATAAAGAAGCATGTAAATAATTTAGATAAAACAATTTTCTTGATTGATATTTGTTAAAAATGTGTTAATTTACTTGTATAAATAGATTATTACGTTAACATACCCAAAATAATAGATAAAAATTAATATTTAAACTTACCTATGGTGGTTCGTTTCCGCCTTACTCTCATGTGTGTTGTAGTTGTGAAGATCATTTTTTAAATTAATGGGTAACTTCCGAAGGTTGCCACGGGAAACTTCCTGGAAGTTTCCTGAAAGTTTTTGTGCTATGTGGGGAAAATTAAAAGTGAGGAAAAATTACATTTATGTCTAAGAATATTTATGTGAAATTGAAGATCTTATTTTATGTCGAAATTTATCAGTCAAGATCTATGTTAAAGGATAATTTCATTAATTTAAAATCAATTTAAGTGAGATTTGTGATAAATAAAAATTCTTTAGAATCAAATTTATAAAAAAGACTAAATTAGATTTATCAAATATTTACAACATGAATGTCACTTTACTTTTATTTGGAAACAATCTCAATTCACATGAATTTTACTCGCTAAAAATCCTATTAAACATAAATAGCACTAATTAACATTTTTATTTGATACAATCAAGTGAGATGAATAGAAAAGGAAAATGTGCACGATACAAAATTTATGGTAAATATAGAGAATTCATGTCTAATCAGCTCTTTATAAAATCTGTCTTGTGAAATGTAAATTTTCAGGAATAAGTAGATATAAAAGTAAACAAGAACTAAGAAAGTAATAATAAATAAATAAATAATTGAGTAATAATTAAATAAAAAGTAAATAATTTTTTTTATTTTTTCCCTACATTGTTTGAAGTATGTAAATGTGGCAGTTCGCAAGCAAATATGAATATTAAAGGGCAGCTTTAATTGAGAAAAAATGCCGCCTCATCTTTTAAGTGATTGAGATGTTCCATGAATAGAAATAAAGTTTCTCTCCCATGAAAAATATCTCACATCCTGCGCAAAGAAATCAGAATGTAATATCAATTTTCTAAATTGTGTTACTCGCATGATTGAAACTTGGCAAAGTTATGAGGCATTTATTAAGGGAAATAAATGAATGTACATTTGCTCGGAAGATTTATACGGGTATTTATTTTAAAGCAGATCTGACCGATTGCTTCAATCTGTCTAAAGAAAACTGGTTTTTCACTAAAGAATTAAAAACAGAAAAAAAAATTTATATCAATGCATGAAATATATGCAGATAAATATTATCAAAGTTATTTTACTCATGCACTTAAGATTCTTTTTTCTTGCAATTTTCTTTGTCTTTTTTTCTTGTTTGGTACAAATGTTAGTATATATATAATGTATAAAGTTCTAATTGTTCTGAATCCGTGGTATTTCCGCAATCCACAAGAGAGGAACGATTGGCTACGCGTTACGAGAAGATATACATAGATAGAAGGCACGCATTAAAACCGGTATTATTCTCTCAGTTATGTCTCCATTAGATGCGAGTAAAAGTATATAGGGAGAACTTTACTTTATAGATATACGTTAATTATTGCACCACCAATATCCAGGAGCGAATTCTATTTTTAATCGATTATTAGAGCCTACACTATATAGTAGCTAACCTCTTGCAAACTAATAACAGTTTTTGTCCTTCCTCATACATAATTTTTAAAAGTTACATTCCCTATAAGTGTATACAGTCTATAATTAAAATACAGGCAATAAATTAGTCACACAAAAATTATTGATCGATGTACCAAGCTTTTGAGATTTTATCACATTTTCAAGATGACATTTTTTTATTTTATTAAATCAACATTATAAAATTGATTTTCATATTTTTTCATATAGATATACAGGCAAACTTCCATACTTCGAACATCTATACGGCGGAAAAATTTCAGGTAAGCGTAGAAGGGATTATATCCGTGAGTATAGGGAAAACCGGGGTGTAATGGATCAGGGGCGTAATGGATCACTTCAATTTATTTAAAAGTGGTAAATCAAATGTACTGTACACTGTAAGTTTGTGCCAAGTTTCATTGTTATTTATTTATTATTGTTAAAAATATGGTGGAAAAAGTTATTTTGACGCTTAAAAGTAAATTTTTGAAATGTTTAATTTTTTGTTATATCTTTTTCAAAAATGCTTATAAAAAATTTTTGTATATCAGGTTCTGAGCTTCAAACATTTGTTCTTAAAGAACAAAAAAATAAAAATAACAAAATTTTCAACAAACACCGACGGGACGTAATAGATCACATTGCTTATTCTATTAAGGGTATGTCCAAGTAGTGAAATTTAAACAAAAAAAATGTAAACAAACCAAGCACTAAAATCACATTTCGGAAACAGCCTTTTCTCCCACAAAAATTAACATTGGACTGCTTTTTTATAAAAATGATAAATTAGTGTGTCAAATTTTCCAATGAAATCATATTTCACTATAAACAATTAAAAGTAATTAGTAAAATAACTAATTAAAATAACCTGTAAAATAGCATTATTGACGCGTCGCGAAAAATAAACTGTTTGAGTATATTAACCGCACTGACGATGAAGAAGTCTCACATCAGCGATTGGACCTTCAACATGTGGAAGGGGAAATTTTTCCCTTTCCTTCTTGAAATTACAAGGAGAAAGGGTAAAAACTTCTTCATCGTCCGTGCGGTTGATATAGTCAAACACTTAAACTTTTCGCGACGTGAACTCTGTTGCTCTACGCGCACGCGCAGAACGTGCCAAGAAAGCATTGACAACACTATGCAGAAAGACACATTTTGTTATAATCTAAAACGCAGTTATTTTTACATGCTTTCAGGTATACTAGGTATAGATACCAAATTCAACACTTCAATTTACCATTTTTATAAAAAAAGCTGTAAATTTCTATTCATTTACGAAAATGTGATAGTCATAAAATTCCTCAATATTCGGTCTTCTACTGCTGCTTTTTTCGACCATCACATTTTCGTAAATAAATGGAAATTTACAGTTTTTTTTATGAAAATGGTATATTGAAGTGTTGAATTTGGTATCTATACCTAGTATACCTGAAAGCATGTGAAAATAACTGCGTTTCAGAGTAAAACAAAATTTGTCTTTCTGCATAGTGTTGCCAATGCTTTCTTGGCACGTTCTGCGCGTGCGCGTTGAGCAACAGAGTTCACGTCGCGAAAAGTTTAAGTGTTTGACTATATCAACCGCACGGACGATGAAGAAGTTTTTACCCTTTCTCCTTGTAATTTCAAGAAGGAAAGGGAAAAATTCCCCCTTCCACATGTTGAAGGTCCAATCGCTGATGTGAGACTTCTTCATCGTCAGTGCGGTTAATATACTCAAACAGTTTATTTTTCGCGACGCGTCAATAATGCTATTTTACAGGTTATTTTAATTAGTTATTTTACTAATTACTTTTAATTGTTTATAGTGAAATATGATTTCATTGGAAAATTTGACACACTAATTTATCATTTTTATAAAAAAGCAGTCCAATGTTAATTTTTGTGGGAGAAAAGGCTGTTTCCGAAATCTGATTTTAGTGCTTGGTTTGTTTACATTTTTTTTTGTTTAAATTTCACTACTTGGACATACTCTTAAGAAAAACCTATTATATTTAAAATATTAATAAAATAATCCTGTCAAGTTTAGTTTCTTTAAATTATATATTAATAAGTGCCAATGATAACCTTTTATAAAAAATAATTGAAAAATAGATTTTTTAAGTAAATGGATTTTGAATTTCGCTACAACTTTTTAAAATTTGAAAATTGCATGAAAATGTTTAAAGTTTAAATTATATTTGTTCTATTTTCAATATTCTTCGTTATAAATATACAATAGCAACCAAAATTATCAATACCGTAATAATATTTGATGATCTAAATTATAATTTTATTGCTGATCCATTACGCCCCAGGTAGTGATCCATTACGCCTCGGCCCGTAGCGAAATTTCTCACCTTGCATTTCTCCAAAAACATTGTTCTAGAAAAAAAGTATAAGTGATATTAGGGCGAACTTTTTTTAATTGAAAGCTGAGATGTTAGGCTAAGTGTTCCACATGATGAGAATTTTTTTAAAGCAAGAATAACGAAGTTAAATAACAAAAAGTGAAAAGTGATCCATTACGCCCCGGTCTCCCCTACTTTTTTCTATTTAATTTATGTTATGATGGAGTATTTTAAATCTTTGCGCGTTTTCTCAATATAACAAACACATCATCTAAAAGAGGGCTGTTAGAATCTTAATAGGTTATATGTCAACCATGTATGATAAATATTAATTTTAAGTCAGTCCAAGCATAAGAACGTCGCTACGCAGCGACGCTATGCTGCCGTCCTTTTTAAAAAAAGCACTATCTACATTTTTTAAGAAAAATGAGTTTTTTGTATGGCTGGATTCGTTACAAAATTCAAAAATTATTTGTGCAATCGAAAATTATAAATTTTATTTAGTTAAAATGTTAATTAGATTTTAATTGTAAAAATTAGCTAATTATCCATTTTTGTTGTAGATAGTGACGCTTTTAAAAGGAAAACGTCCCCATCTTAATTGTAAAATACTGATTTTTAGCCGCCAAAAATGTGCACTATGTACATAGGCCGCCGCCATATGTATTTCCTTCAATTTTTAGTTTAAAATTTTGCACTATCTACTGTTTTGCATATTATTATTTAAAATTATAAATTTATTTTTGCACCAATGAAAAGAGCAGGTCCGATTTAGTTAAGAGCAATAGATTGATTTACAAAATTTTATTTTTGTTAAGAGATATAAATGCAAACGCGTTCAGTTAAATATCTCGGTTCGAGTTAAAATGTAGATAGTGCCTTTTTTAAAAAGGACGGCAGTATGCCTGAGGATATTTGACACCCTGATAACGTCAAATATCTTGTTATAAGAATGCCTTAAACTAAGAAATATTTATTAAATAGTTCAAAGGACAAAAGAAATTATTATTTCTTTTCTCCCTTTACTAATTAACAAATATAAAGAAAATAGTTATTAACAATTGTACCGGCCCAATCAATGCTGCCTGCATCAAACCTTGCGGCAATATATAAATAATACATATGAAAATTTGTATTCTGAAAAACATAAATAAGGCGCAATGTTGCTGCCAAAATACGTAAATGAATCCAATCTATTAATTTCAAAATTTTATGTTAGCAACCGAAAGTGTAAGCGTAATTCTAAAATATTAAAACAGCGACTAAGAATAACATTGAGATGTTGCGCGTGTGTGGGGATTGTCGGCGGCAACACCACTGATGTCTATATATAACTGGATGGGCGTCTGCTATATAAAAGTAGCTTCCGGTTTGAAAATAATCGAAACCATCGACGACATGTTTTAGATGCCGGTGAAACAACGTAGAGCGACTTGATTGTGTGAGTTGCCGTGTAAGTGTGCTTTGCATATAGTGTGTGTTGTTCGATGTTTTGACACTTCTCTCGTACGTCTTAAGTAATTAAATTAAATAATTTGTAAGTTTTTTAAATATATAAATACCAATATGGTTTTAATTGGTTTATTTTGTGGGAAAAAGAAAGCGAAAGGTGTTTCTTTTCACAAGTAGGTATATATTTAAAAAAATGTGTATATATTATTGAATTGTGTATTTGTAGGTTATATTTTGCTTCTTTGCCGATGCGTAATATTTTACTCACTGTTGTTTTATTATAAACATTATATGTATAATGCTGAATAATTTCAGTTTTTTTACCAAATTAAATTAAGAAGTAAGTACTGCTACACCAAAGTGAAGTTGCGCAGCGTTACTAGAGCAAATAGAGTTGCTCGCCCCAAAACTTTTCCGTGCAGTTATATTAGAGATCAGTGGGCAACACACACACCTGGGACAGCAAAAATACATAGACCAATGGGCACAAGATTTGCTCCTACTCCTTACTCCTACTCCTACCCTACTCCTAATTTTTTAAAATAGTGCATTTAACGCATCAGAAGGCAACTTTTAAAAGTAGGAAAACGTCCCCACAAAATTAAACAGAATAATAAAATATTCTGGCAGCTTGGTGCCTCCCAAATCGAGATAAAGGGCCATCTCAAAAGCCTAATTAATAAATTTATTTCTGGTTTGTAACAAGCTTATGGTGGCACCATTTTCAATTTTCAAAATTAAACATTTTAACAAAAATCGCTAAATCAAGGGTCTCCGTTTCCTCTCTTACATCTTGCCCAGGGATGGGTAAATGTAACAAACTCGAGGTTTTCTACGTATGTTACCTAAATGATGTATTATACTGTAACAAACTGTCGCAAACGTCGCAAAGTATCAAAGCTCGGTAACTCTGTTTAAGAAGTGTCATAACCTCATTTTCTGTCGTATTTTCGAATTGAACACGGTGTTTACAAAAGAAAAACATTATTTAAACAATTATTTATTGTTCAGCTATTTAATAAATTTCGCCGATTTAAGAATGGTAAATTAGTAAATTATAATAAACGAGAATAACAATCAATGTATGAAATAATGTTTAATTTAATTCTAATATTAATATTAAACTAATTTACAGAAAAAAAATTTCTTTTATTGTAGACAATTTAAAATAATAAGTTAGAAACTATTTATATTTTTATTAATTTTTGTTAACATTAATTTTATTTATTTTGTTGTCAGAGATTGAAGGTTACTAATTTAATACGTTTAATTATAATTCTATATAAAAGAAGGTTTTGTTAACATGCTTCAATTAAGTAAAAAAAAACTTTTTCTATTTTCAGGAACAGGAAAAAATAGACAACGATTTCACTCAATCTAATTTATCGAAAGAAGACCTAAGCTTGGGAACTTTCTTCTTTGGTTGTAATATTCCATTTACAGTCGTAGAATCAGAACATTTTAAAAAATTTGTCGAAACCTTAAATCCCAATTACTTGCCACCTACGAGAAAAACACTCAGCAACTCAATTTAAAAAAAAATATATTTCAAAATGCTAGCTCATCACTCTTCTATTCAAACGGAACACAGTGTTCTATTATTAGACGACTGGAGAAACAAATTAAAAAATGAAAAATATGTTGTTGGCATAATTAATAATGTAGCAGGGGAGAAATTATTTCTTCACTGCTGGGATTTTACGGAAAAAAGTGAAACAGCATCAGCGTTAAAGGAGGTTGTGGATGAAGCTATCATATATGCTAAACAAATGTACAATACCAATATTTACGCTGTTGTTACTGATAACGCATCACCTATGATGAGCATGGTTAAAAACGTAGAACTGATTTACGTTACGTGCAATAGTCATAGTGGAAATTTGCTGGCAAAAGCAATGGTCGAGTCTTCTTTCACAGAAAAAATAACTAAAGTATTAAAAGAATTTAAATCTCCAGCTTTAGAAAGAAAAATTGTTAATTTTGGTGGAAGGAGAATTTCGCTACCAGGTGATACACGTTGGTGCTCTTATAGAGATTCCTATAAGTATTACCTCGCTAATTTAGCTTACATGAGAAATATAATCGCAGAAGCAGAACACAAAATTAAAAATAAAATCGTACAAATTAGTTCAGAATGAAAATTTCAAACAAGAAGTTGTCAATTTCATAATTTGCTTTGATGGCATTTGTGAACTAATTAATAAATGTCAAAAATCGAAGTTCACAATTGCAGATGCTGTAGAAGAGTGGTTGACATTAAGTTTTCCAATAGAAAGTGAAACGTTTGAATCTCTTCTTAAATCTAGATTAAACAAAGTAATTCAGACAATAAATTTAGCTGCCAATATTTTACATCCCGTTTATAGAGGCAGGGTATTTCAGGAAAATGTTGAGTATTGCTCAATGGCTAAAACTTTTTTTGATGAGACTTTAAATGCAGAGGGTTTAGAAGATTTAAAAGCTTATCAAGAAGAAACCGGTATTTTTCAGACTTTTAAATCGAAAAACATAAAGAATCCTGAAACATTGTGGTTTCTTGCTGAAAATCAGCATCCAATTTTATCCAAGTTAGCACGACTATTACTTAACATACCAAGCTCAACTGCAGAACTGGAACGATTATTTTCTCAGTGGTCCTATGTACATAATAAGCTACGAAATCGATTAGTCCCTGAGAAATCAACAATGTTAATCTATATATATATATATATATTATTCATTGCAATTATGTGATTCAAACATTAGCGACGAGTACTAACTAAGCACTTATTGTAAAATAGTAAATAAAGACAGGTTACGTTGATTAAATTTCATGTGTAAAATATATTCATTTGTAATAAACATCTTTTTTAAATAAACTTTAACATAAGCTTTACAAACACTTTACAAATACTTTTATACTTTAATTGAAATATTTCTCAGTTTTAAAAAATTATTTGACAAAATTATAAAATACATTACATCTTTTTTACTTTACCCGGTAGTACACACTCTCAAATTGTAAAACAAATTAATGCGTTTTTCCATTATTTCATCGGTTAATAATTCTTGGCTAAAAAGTAACTTTTTAGGTGAATAATAGAAGCTGGAATTTGGAGTATTTTTTAGCGAACATCGATAATTCGGAATTTTCCTCTTCTGCCAATGACCAAAAAACAGGAGGCAATATCAAATTCTTTTGAAATAGTTTACCAAAAATGCCTTTTTTCCTTTTAAATGACACAAATTGATCCAATGCATTATTGTCTAAGTTATCTATCATAAAATCATTCACAATTTTGAGATGCTCTGAATTCAACAGACGTCCTTGATAATTTGGGTGTAGAAAATTTGCTGCTAACGAAACTGGTTGAATTATATCACTCAGATGATCTTCAATCACTAATTTAAGATTTATATTGTCAGTGTCGGCTTTAATTTTTAACCACTCTTCAATACAATCAGCGATGAAAAAATCTGATTTTTTAAATTTTTCAGCTAATGTATTTAGCAACTTATATTCATTAAAATGGTGTTCCACTTCACTCTTAAAAACATCATTAAATAACAATGTTGTAAGATCTTGATTAAAAGCAATTTTTCCCTCTCCCAATAATTGTCGAAATTTTTGTAAATTGTCCATAAAAAATGAACAGAAGAAATATAAGATCTGAGAATATAAGAAGCGTGATCGTCCAGGCTGTGTTGGCAAGGTGCATTGATAGGCGTAGGTCCCGCGACAGGCAGCTATGAACTGGGGTTCGAGTCCTCACAGATGCACAGTGCATTCGTTCACGCAGCTTATTTTTTCAGATCAAAATTAATTTTTAAAAAAATTAATTACTTATCGACAACCATATCGAAAGTAATTATCATAAGTAACACCTAACTCTAAACCAAAGAGTTCAATTGACATCTAATAGATGTCACTATATGCTGATATAGTCGAAATCTTCATATTTCAAAATATTCTGTCAGCGAATAAATTTCTAACATTAACTATATAGCTCTCGACTAGTGATGGGCTTGATCTGAGAATATAAGAAGCGTGATCGTCCAGGCTGTGTTGGCAAGGTGCATTGATAGGCGTAGGTCCCGCGACAGGCAGCTATGAACTGGGGTTCGAGTCCTCACAGATGCACAGTGCATTCGTTCACGCAGCTTATTTTTTCAGATCAAAATTAATTTTTAAAAAAATTAATTACTTATCGACAACCATATCGAAAGTAATTATCATAAGTAACACCTAACTCTAAACCAAAGAGTTCAATTGACATCTAATAGATGTCACTATATGCTGATATAGTCGAAATCTTCATATTTCAAAATATTCTGTCAGCGAATAAATTTCTAACATTAACTATATAGCTCTCGACTAGTGATGGGCTTGATCTGAGAATATAAGAAGCGTGATCGTCCAGGCTGTGTTGGCAAGGTGCATTGATAGGCGTAGGTCCCGCGACAGGCAGCTATGAACTGGGGTTCGAGTCCTCACAGATGCACAGTGCATTCGTTCACGCAGCTTATTTTTTCAGATCAAAATTAATTTTTAAAAAAATTAATTACTTATCGACAACCATATCGAAAGTAATTATCATAAGTAACACCTAACTCTAAACCAAAGAGTTCAATTGACATCTAATAGATGTCACTATATGCTGATATAGTCGAAATCTTCATATTTCAAAATATTCTGTCAGCGAATAAATTTCTAACATTAACTATATAGCTCTCGACTAGTGATGGGCTTGATCTGAGAATATAAGAAGCGTGATCGTCCAGGCTGTGTTGGCAAGGTGCATTGATAGGCGTAGGTCCCGCGACAGGCAGCTATGAACTGGGGTTCGAGTCCTCACAGATGCACAGTGCATTCGTTCACGCAGCTTATTTTTTCAGATCAAAATTAATTTTTAAAAAAATTAATTACTTATCGACAACCATATCGAAAGTAATTATCATAAGTAACACCTAACTCTAAACCAAAGAGTTCAATTGACATCTAATAGATGTCACTATATGCTGATATAGTCGAAATCTTCATATTTCAAAATATTCTGTCAGCGAATAAATTTCTAACATTGAACAGAAGAAATATTCTGTCAGCCAAGAGATTAAATCCATTGAATCAGTTGAAGAGATTTCATTGACATTGAGTTTTAAAATATTTTGTTAATTTGGATTAATAATTAATATTCAGGTGAACCTTATCTTTAGAAAGAACTGCAAAGATTTCAGAAGAAAACTTTGATCTTGCCAAATCTGAAGCTGCAATGATACTTTCATTCAAATCATGATCTCTTAACACATTAAATGACTTTAAAAAGGTTATTTCACCTTTCAAATTGCCGATAAAAGCTAACATACTTTTTTCATTTCGATAATCTACAACCTTAACAAATAGTATGCCAGGAGAATTTTTAAAATTTCTTTTACATGACTCAAATTTTGAAATCGCACTTTCAAAGAGGGTTGTAAAAATCTCTGTAGAATTTGGAGGAACGTAGCTCGGTCTCACAAGTTTTAAAAAAGTCTTAAAAAATGTTGAGTTCGCAATCTCCAAATCTAAATTGCAACCAAAAAACAAATTAGTTCATCAAGAACTTTTTTATCTTTTGTGGAAATGAAATCACAGAAACTTTTAATTTTCCTTTGGCGTGGTACTAGTGGTTGACAAACAGGAACTGTAGAAGCTACTGCATTAGCAAGAGGATCATCTTCATTCAATTTAATGACATAAACATCAGACGCAGTGGAGTTTTTGGAATAGTCAATCTAAAAATAAAATATCAATAACAATAATCTGATCCTTATACTGATTACAATAAAAATGAATCATATTTTTTAAATAATATGTTGTAGGATATATATATATATATATATATATATATATATATATATATATATATATATATACACAACTACCCAAAAACAATTATACAGAGTTCTAAAAATTTCTCAGACCTTTAAAATTTTTAGAGACTATAATAAATGAACACATGTATTTTAAGATAAGAATATATAAATTTGTATTCTTTACTTAAAAAACACATCACTTTATGTAATAAGAATTTTTTATTATATACTTAATATGTTTAAATTTGAAATACAAAATACAAAAATATATCGACATCTTTAATATGCGTTAAACATTAGTAATTAGAATTTTAGTTTGATTAATAATACGTAAACAAAATTTTAGGATAATTTTTTATATTAATATTAATTGTTTAATGAATAATATCTAATATTTAGTCAAATTTATTTATTTTTTAAATATAAAGGTAAAAATACTTACTGTGTTATTATTTTCTAAACTTAATTCGGAAACTGACATGACACTATTATTTTGAGTTATGTCAGTATCTGTATCCATATGAACAGTCTCATTCAGATCAATATGTGTGATTAAGCATTTTTTTCTGAAAAGAAACATTGAAATGTTGAATAATGTCTTTAATAATCGAATAAATAATTTCACAAGCTTTGATTTTACCTGTGTGATTTTAATCTTTCTTCTGCAGTATTATTTAAATCTTTCTTGCACTGCAAGCAAAGAACGCCGGTTCTGACAGATTCCAATTTTTTTGTTGAATACTTTAGTTTTGTAAACAATTGAATGTTTAGAGGTCGTCCACCTCGATTCATTTTCAATTAGACAATAAATAGGACAACACTAAACACTTTATTAATATAATTATAATTTATTAATATAATCTATATATATATATATATATATAATATTAAAACATAAAATTTAAGAAACACGCCGGTTTGACAGGTACTTAGAATAAAATTTTGGGGTTATATTAACTGTTTTGTCACAAACGTAGCAAACGTCATGTTCTTGTACTAAATTGGACAAGTATTATACGTAAGTAACATACGTAACAAACATAGGTAACATACGTGAAGTATGTTACGTACCCATCCCTGATCTTGCCTGTCTTTCCTTTATTAAGCACGAAAAATTTTATTTCCCACAAATTTAATATCAGGAAAACGTGCAAATATATATTTATTATAAATAATTATATTATATTAGTTCTGTATAGTCCGTGATGAAAAGTCTCCGTGATTCGCTCATTGGATGACATGGCTCCGAAATTCCTTAACTAATAACCAGCACTATTTTCGACTGATAACAAATTTTTCTTTCTATAATTTTCTAAAAGGATCACAATTTTGAATTGGCAAGGTTACAAAAGGGAAATCAATAAATGATTATATTGGTTCCGATTTTCTGTGATTAGTCCGTGACGACAGGTCTCGGTGGTTCGCCGACTGGATGACAAGTCTCCGAAATTTCATAGTTAATTAATCTGTGTAGCCTTGTTCTACATTCGAAAAGCGTACCTAATGCTTTGAGAAAATTTGCTTGGTTACCCTAAGCCTCAATCAAAAAACAATGAGTAGTTATTCCCGCTTATTTTCGTCAGAGAGGAAAACAAAATCGTCGGAAGGATAGACCTAAAAGGGTTCGAAACGAAGATAGAAGGGGATAATTTTTCCCTTCCCAAAAAACAGCGGAATTTTTAAACCTTGAAATTTCTCAGAAAATTTCATCTGGACGTCTCCTTGTTCGAACAAATACTTCCCACCAGAACAACACGAGTTCTGAAGGAGAATTTCCAAAGAAATTACATTATTTTGTAGTATTTAACCCTAAATTCCCGTTTCATAAGGGTTCAGTTGTGAATGATCACGACTTGAAAAGGCTCTCCTTAACGTTAGTGCAATCTGCTGACCTTCTTACGGATACCCCCACTTTGCAACTGAGGATTAGACGTATTGAGAATTTTAACAACGAAAAAGTAAGGTTGAGGCAAGCCCTAGAGCTACGCGAATTAAATAATTGAATTTGTTTGTGTATTTACTTTACACCCTATTTCCTGAGTATCCATGAAAATCAATTATTCAATAGTGTTTTAAAAGCGTAATTGTTGGGACCAGTTTCGACTAATCCTACCGACTAGCAATACAACCTTGCCGTTTTGTGGGTACAAGGCCGCAGGATTGGAAAAATTTCTGGTCGAATCCTGGTGAGTTCCAATTGGAATTCGGAAAGCAGGAAATATATTTTCTTCTTTCCCTTACACTAGAAAGCGCCGTTGACTGATCTTCCCGCCTAGGAGAGCATCTCTGGCTGAACTTGTATTTAACGCACTGTTATAATAAAAAAATAGAAGTCGTGAAATTCAATTTAAATCTTTTATCAAGTAAAACAAATCTAGCTTCGTTTTAAACTAACATGTTTCCTTGAAGGAGCTCAATTGTCGCCGGGTTCTCCCAGGACCAATGGTCCGAGTTAATAGAAGGAGTTGAATTAATCGAGAAAAGATATACAGTCGACTCTTGATAATTCAAACCTTCGATATTTCGAAACTCTTGATAATTCGTAGCAAACTGTTGGTCCCTTGAAATACTCTTGATAATTCGATGTTTTTGCATTGTAATTGGTACACTCAATAATTCGAAGTAAAATTTAAAGCAGTTCTGAACGAAACACGCGGTAATTCGAAGTTTCAATTTTTACCACGCGACAATTCGAAGCAGCAATGAATTAGGAAACATTAATTATCATTCAGTATTGATCTTGTCTCTAGTTTGTTTACACGCTTGTCGTTTGTAATTTGTCGCTATGATTCGGTCTACAAAATATAAGTCCTTGACAATTGTAGAAAAAAAGAAAATTATTGAAGCCGGTTTCATAAAGAGTTTTCAAGAAACACAAATAAATGAAGACGTTTCAATTGTACCTACGCTCTGGGAATCACTTTGTTTACAAACAGTTTCATTCAATGACTACGTGAAAATTGATGAAAATATCGCGGTGTGTGGATCTCTTACTGATGCTGAAATTCTTGCTGCAAGAGAAGAAAATGAAGATGATGAGGACGACAGTGAACCGATAGTACCAGTAACATTAAAGGAAGCAAGTTCATCATTAAGTAAATTACGCCAATTTTATCTTTAGTCTGAAGTTGACGAGAATTTTCTCAAGGCATTGTTTACACTTGAAAAAAATTTTGATCAGACTAAACTTAAAGTATGTAAGCAAAAAAAATTAACAGATTTCATTAAAAAATAACCGCTTTAATTTTGTTTTGACCACAAACTTTTAATTTGTAAAATATACGACACTAATTACATATATACTTGTGTTTTTAATTTCTGTAGTTCGAATCTAAAGTCTCTCAATTTAAACCTCTTAGTAAATCGAAATTCTTGGTAATTTGAAGTTTTTTCTCAGTCCCTTCAACTTCGAATTATCGAGAGTCGACTGTAGTTATCTTATGTCAGAAAATTCGGAATTGTCCAAGCGTGCATCTGAATTGGAAACTCAGGTGATATTTCCTAATCACTCTTTGGCTACACTCACGCAAGCCACTTTTGCACAATCCTTATTAGTTACTAGCATCGAGAAAAGAGCAAGAAAAATGAAATCTGTTATGGCCTTCTTGACTAAGAAATTTGAGGATTTAAAAAGTTAATAGGTTTTAGTAATGACACCTGAATGGAAAAATATACTCTTCAATAACTCGGAAGAACACGTACAACGGGTGGGTAGATTATTAGCTTTCCATTTTCGCGAAAGTAGAAATTTGAGAAGATCTAATTCTCAATTCAGAACCAGAATAGAATCTCTTGAAACCGGAGTCGTACTTCTAAAATCCCTAATTGCAAAGGAAAAACTAAGATACATAACTTTTTGTAAATCTGTAAGCGAATTAGAACAGTTAATGCAGAATCTAAATCTATAACCTCGAGCATGGATCTAAACATGAAAATTACAGTCCGTTCTCCTTTTTTTGTACCGATAGTAAAAATTGTCAAAAAAGAAAACAACATATTGATAGTCGATTTCACTAAAGTAAATGCACAAGTCAACAACCCGAAGTCTCAAAGTGAAACCTGCACTCTAAACGAAAAGAAAATCTAACCGCTATAAGGCTCAAGTTGCAGGAATTTTCTGCGGTGGCGAATTATCTGCGCTTTTAAGAGTTGCAATCTCATATTTAATTTTCTATACACATCTGTTTACATTTATTCACATTTTCTTTACAATTATAAAATCGTAAGTAAAAAATATACATATTTAATCAAACTGCATGCATTTGAAATATCCTTGTGTATATCTACGACAGGTCCAAGCCCAAATTTCTTTTAGACATAACACCCTTGTGACCATATCTTCCGCAGTGACCCCTATCAATTTTGTTGATAAGGAATCACTGGAGGCTAAAAAAACCTTAAGATCTGAAATCAAACCGTTTGCTCAAGTCCTACCCATCAAATCTCGCACAAAAACCCCAGTAGCGATAGACATAATAAACACAGGGTTAAAAGAAGGATATCTTCCTCGAATCGAAACCCCAGAAGGACTTTACCTGGGTGAGGCTATTGTCACAAATAAGGATGGTGTATGCCACACCATGGCAATCAACATTACTGAAAATGACATTGATATAACCCTTAAACCTCAGGAGTTAATCCCGTTCGATTTCTATAAATTCCCCGGTGAAGAATTTACTGATTCTGAGGTAGAAGGCACTCAATTCGATTCGCAACAAACCTATTGTGACAGAGCCATCAAGGTCAAGAATGCATTATAATTGGCTCATTTGGCTCCAGACGAGCGGAAAATCGTATTAGGATGGGCGGAAGACTATGCTGATATATTTCATTTAAATGGTGAACTACTATCGTGCACTCACCTTATCCAGCATAGAATTCCGACCATCGACAATAAAGTCATTCACAAGAAAAAATAGGTCACTTGTCCTTTAAACATTTCTCGACGTTATAACAGATGTCAAACGAATAACGCTTTCGAAATCGAAGCAGCCACTATGGCAGCTCGACAGGCCAAAAAGGCGGGTATCAAAAGACTAAGGATTAAAACAGATTCCCGATACTTAGTGCAGAGCGTTGAGGAATGGATACCGAAATGGAAACAGAACGATTGGAGGATGACAGAAAACAAACCAGTGAAAAATAGGAAGCCTTATGAACGATTAATTAAAGCTATTGAACCTCTTGACGTTGTCTGGGAGCATATTCCTGGACATGAGGGCATCATCGACAATGAGAACGCGGAACGTCTTGCTAGAGAAGGAGCGCTGAAAACCCAGAACCGGATTCATCGCCATCATTGGAATCGGAACCTGAGGAGTTGCCTCTAAAAGAAATGATCATCGAAGGTCGGCGCAAAATTAATAACAGCGATGACGAGACCAGCGAATCAGATGATCAGAACGCAGGACAACGATCACAGCTTATTCAGGGTGTATCAGAATCTGTCAATAGATTGGATCAATCGATTGCGAACGCCGGATTAAATCTCTCCAATCCAACAAACAACACTCTACTTTGGGATTATGAAGGCCTAGACCATAGTCCACGAAGACAATATGTTTCTGACGGTGAATAAGATCAAGAACATCTGGACTATTTAGAAACTCTTGATCCTGCCGTTGGAACCGATGACGAACTCTCCAAAAGAGTAAAGAAATTTCTGGACGACTTCAACCGGAATAGAGCGAAAAACTTAACTGAATCGGAAGAGTTTTCAAATGAGCAACCTGAATTGACCACCACGGTGGAAGCATCACAAAAGGAAACTCTTCTAACTAGTAAATCCTCTAAACCGAGGAGACAAAGTACATTAAAGTTCAAGGACATCGCAGAAGTCTTTGAACATTCTATAGATGATCAAACGCTTGAGATGGAAACCGAACTATCTACTCCAGGGCCATAAACTATCCCACGTGCACAATCCACCCCGTTCACGGGATTCAAGGATGAAAGGATCAACCCTAAGCGGGAGATCTCTGTAAAGAACCAGGGCATGAAATCTAGACGAATACAGGATACAGACAATGA
Source organism: Leptopilina drosophilae (assembly GCA_032873175.1). Lineage (NCBI taxonomy): Eukaryota > Metazoa > Arthropoda > Insecta > Hymenoptera > Figitidae > Leptopilina > Leptopilina drosophilae. Next base: position 11,455,082 of record CM065487.1, read on the forward strand.
TGTGGTAAAGAAGTGCGCGTCTCTTAGCTCTTCGTTCCTAAACTTCAAGAATTCATATTTTGATTCTCCATCATATTCCGGGACATCCAGTGAAAGTGATCGTGATTGTGATAGTGAACCCCAGGAATTGAAACCGAACAACAGCAAGCCCCTTGGTGGGGTAACGAATGAATGGACAGAACCTTTGACGTACAGACGAGACAATTATGCCCACTTCGTTTCTAAAGATTGTGAACCAGTCGATTCAATCTCAAAATTATTAGTCGACACAGAAAATATTGACTTACAGGATATTAGGGATAGTAGACCCATCAAAGGACAAATTATTTTTATATTTATTATTATTTTTTTATCTCCCCTAACTGTAAATACAAGGTCTTTTCGATCATTGTTAAAAGGCGTCATTTTTATGAAGTTTGTTAGAAAGATGTTATAATCGGACTAAAAAATTTGGGAAAAGCCTTAGCATGTAACAATCAACATTCTTGTCGAATGGCAAATTCCGGGGACCTGTTAGGTACACTCCCTCAAAATAAAATGTTGAAACTTGTCACAGGAATTTTCCGCGGTGGCGACGCAACCATCATTCTGTGCCACGGAAAAATTGATGTACCCCCTGTTTAATTACGCGATAAAATCGTTTCCGAATTTCATTCCACTTTGATAGGTGGACACATAGGTATAGGCAAGACCTACCGACGAATAAGGGAAAGATACTATTGGCCCCGGATGCGTGACGACGTTACCCAATTTATTCGAGGATGTAAGAGTTATTTCGAAAACAAACTCGCTAGGGCCCGTACAAGAGAACCAATGATAATTACCGATACTCCGGCAATGCCTTTTGACAAGGTGTCTCTAGTCACTGTCGGGAAATTGCGAACCACCCCAAAGGGAAATCGGCACATCCTCACAATGCAGGATAATTTCTATAAATACTGTATCGCGGTCCCCATTCCGAATATAGAAACAAAAACACTTGCCCATGCGGTAGCTTCTTACTAACTTGTTCTCAGTGTTTGGAGCACCCCGTTGCATTCTAACGGATAGAGGAGCAAGTTTTGTTAGCACTTTGATGCGTAAGTTAAAAAGATATTTGGTGTCAAACAACTTACGACATCTGGTTACCGCGCACAAACTAACGGGGCACTTGAGCGAAGTCACATTGAACTGACGGATTATATTAAACATTACGCGAAGGATTTTGACGATTGGGATCGTTTGCTTTCGTTTGCGATGTTTAATTATAATACGTCCGTTCATGAGGCAACCAATTTTACCCCATACGAACTCGTGTTTAGACATTTAGCTAAGGCACCCAGTTTGTTACCTCAAGGATCCGAAGTCGAAACGTATGTATCCTATCTAAAGGACTTAGTTACACGGATGAACGATCTACAAAATTTAACTGCTAAATATTTAGTTTGATCAAAACAACGGTCAAAAGAAATCTATAATCGTAAGGCACGACCTTTGAATGCCAAAATAGGCGACCAGGTGTATGTCTTTATTGAAGTCCAGTCTAATAAGTTCGACAAGCGAGCAGAAGGACCATACACCCTTGTAGGATTCATAGAAAATAACAATGTGATTCTCGAAACTAAGAACAGTGAAATATTCGCGAAGCATAGGGACAAGGTCAGAGCCACCAGATTATAAGACCTAGACCTTAGTTCAAGATCAGTTATTAACTTATTTTCTCATTTTAGACTAACCCAAGGAAAGATGACAACCATTGCCATAACCATGCTATACCTATTCTCCATCCTGGTGATGACAACGGAGCAGACCTATTCCCACGATGAGGAGATGACCACTGCCAGTGAGCGATATCAATTCACTCCTTTTAAGTCCGGCAGCGGGATATATTTCGAATACATCGGAGAAGTTAGGAGATCTGTCAGCAACTGGAGGATTGCCGTATCCCTGGACGTCGGCAAACAAAGTCGACTCTTCGATGATCTGAGAAACCGACTGGAGCGGATAAAACACCAGTGCAAGCCTGACGAAGAATGGTGCAATGAGTTGAATATTATGATTGAGAAGACAGGTGGGAAATGGCTTCGGAACTCCAAAAACAGTTTCGAGTCCAGATCGAAGAATTAGAAAATACTAAAAAAAACTTACCAGCCACGATGACTACGCAAATACGAGCAAGACGTTCGGTTCCACTACTGGATTTCTTGGGAAAGATTGCAGGACCAATCGTTGGAGTATTAACCTACGACGACGGCGAAAAATTTATTGCTGCAATCCAAGATCTCAATGAAGCGCAAGCCAACTTGTCACACCTTGTCGGAAAACAGACCCACGTAGTGAGATCACAACTCGACTCGTTGCACTCTCAGGTACAGCAACATGGATCCTTTCTGAATGAACTGCAGGAACAACTTCAAGTCTTGATTGCCGTAGGGAGTACCAAATCGAAGGCAGAAATGGAGAGGAGAAATCTAACATATGCCATCTTCAAAGCATTAAGACTGAGACTCGATCAAAGTATGCATGCCACCACCACTACGTTAGAAGCACCCGGCATCATAACATCCGAGCAACTGGAACCGATCCTCCGAGAAGTACAGGATAATCTCAAGGACGTTCAGTTTCCATTGACTGGGCCAAGAATAAACATCAACGAATTGATGCGCATTTCCAATATCACCACTCTGTGCGAGAACTATCAAATCAAGATTTTAATCGACATACCACTCCTAAAAAATACAATTATCAGGCTTTCAATATCCATTCTCTTCCAACTATTCAAGAACTATTTGAGATTAATACTGGATGAGCTTATATAAAATCCAAATACGACTACCTTATTATTGACGAAGACCAGCGAACATAACTGCTGTTAACAGAACAATCATCTTGTGAAGCCCTGCTCCTAGTTAGGCCTAATGCAAAAGCTTTTAAATTTTGTGATATTCGAGTTACCAGTAAAGCTGATTTTTATTGGAAACCCTTGACCATTATAGGAGGTTGGATGTTTTCTTTCGTTGCACCAGAAACAGCGATCATTGCATGCCACTCCATAAAACCAATTAAAATTATACTGAGTGGGGTTGGAGTCCTTAAATTAGGTCCTGGATGCTCTATAAAAACCCACGATGATATAATAACAGCCACCACTTCACAATACGGACAATCAGAATTTATATTCGAATCGGATCTGCAGTTAAATTTAACTGAACTCTCACTAGCATTGCTAAGATAGAACCATTTAATAGAGAGGGCAGGAAGCTTAACAAAATCCGTCACTGAATCCATTTTCTCGAAACGAAAAGATGAAACCATTCCAACGCCACTAAGAAGGGCACCGTTGATTCAAACTCCAACATCCAAGGATACCACTGAACTATACGAAGATGTTCCGTCTTCCAGTAAAACCACTGCCAACGAGGAGTTGACTGCACAATCAAAAACAGTCTCGTTCAAGCCAACAACCATTCAAAAAGGGCAGATAAAAACTGCAACTTTTGAATATAAGTCAACAACGAAGATCAGATGACTAACCAAAGGGTTAAGTTCCAAGCTGCATGGAATCCAGGTAGAAAAGGTTTCTTTTAAAATAAATCAACATAACCATGAAGGTATTTAATTAAAGATGTTAAAAGTGTTGATCAGTCATTCGTAATTAATAAAAGGATGTTTAAAAACTTTTTTGATTCTTCTGATCAGATATTTTTTATTCAGCTGAGCTTTCGCTCTACGACGTAGAGCCTCTTCAGAGCATTATAAACAATCATGTGTTAAGATTCATTCAAAAATATAAATATAAAAATATAAAAACTTTACATAACAAATTGTTAACAAGCATAAATATATAAACATTTTTTTAAAAATATAATTAAAAATAAGTGTTTTCTTGTGAAAAAACCATTCCCCATATTTTTTAGTCACATGTTTACTATAACATTGTCACATTGTAAACATGTGACCAAAAATTATTGGGAATGGTTTTTTCACAAGAAAACCCCTATTTTTAATTATATTTTTAAAAAAATGTTTATATATTTATGCTTGTTAACAATTTGTTATGTAAAGTTTTTTATATTTTTATATTTATATTTTTGAATGAATCTTAACACATGATTGTTTGTAATGCTCTGAAGAGGCTCTACGTCGTAGAGTGAAAGCTCAGCTGAATAAAAAATATCTGATCAGAAGAATCAAAAAAGTTTTTAAACATCCTTTTGTTAATAACCATAAAGGGTTCTCACAAACCGTCTCTCCCTCAACTATGTAAAAGTTGATCGTACCAGGCGTCCGAGAGTTTGGTAACCGCAGAATGTATGCACAGCTTCTGCAGCTCCAGACGTACGGACGCAATTGTCGCGTTACCCTTCGCGGAAGGTCGTGATAAATGTCCGCCTAAAAATTTGAAATATACCTACAATCAATATTTTATTAACCCTATTAAAAAGGCCTAAAACAACATATGTCCTTAATACTATACCCGAAATGGCCCCATTGTGTTGATTTGGTCCATTTCTGGAAAATCCTGCCTGTGTTGGAAGAGTTTTACATGAATCATTTCATGCAACATTGTTCCAACTAGTTCGTCTACAGGAAGAAGCCTATGGATCTCCCAGCATATACGAACCTCACGCCGGAGCAAATTGTATATCTGGCATTTTCGAGCTCTCCATTGAAATATATTATGTTTAACCGATCGTATGATCTTTTTAATTCAGGCCGTCCATCGGTAGTGCGTTTACGTTCGGAAAAGGTCAATCCTGTTTCCAAGGGTAGTTGCTGGGATCGAATTGCTATGCGGTCTATTTTTTTCTCTTTTCTTCTTTTTCCAAAATAAATTTTTTTCCTAAATACAAATAAAATGTTTAGTAAATAAAAAAAAAATTTTAATTTCCTCTAAAATAATTTTGTTTAAGTTAACAAGGGATAACCAGGCCGAGAAAAGCGAAACTCTGCTATTAGAGATTTAATTAATATTAGTTGCCTTATGGCAAAAGAGAATGATGTGTCAAGAGTTTTCTAATTTTGTCTCAATAAAAGTTTTATTACTATTTGTTGTAAAAAAATTCTAAAAAAACTTTAAAATTGATTGAAACTCCAAAATAGGTTTAAAATACATTTATATATATATATATATATATATATATATATATATATATATATTAGGGGGGCTACGCCGCCCTGCGCGCTTCGCGCGCCAACCCCCAGATTTTATATTTACTTCTATTTATGGATAATATACATATTGTAAAATGCGATCTTATGATATTAGCCATTCTCAAATTTTCAATCGTTGTCATCAATTTTGAAGTAACATACCAGCCTGCAAGTAAAAAAAAAATTTTTGGATAGGCTTTGACGTCCTATTTCGCGCTTCTATTTGAGGGGGCAAGCTCTGACCTGTTGGTAAAACACAGATTAAATTGTAACGTAATGTGAAGGCTCACATTAAGGCCCCTTTTAAAACCCGTAGCTCAAAAAAATTGGTAAAATTAAACATGCATTTTTATTCGTTATTTATCCTCTTTTTGACATAGGTCAAAAAATAGGTCAATTTTGACATATGTTTCGATTTATGTTTTTGCCCTATAGGTAAAAAATAGGTCAAATTAGACACAGGTTTTGAGGTAATGTGAGGCCGTTATTTATCCTCTTTATGACCTATAGGTCAAAAAATAGGTCAAATTAGACATAGATTTTTACCTAATGTGAGGCCGTTATTTATCTTCCTTTTAAACCTATAGGTCAAAAAATTGGTCAATTTTGACATAAGTTTTGAGGTAATGTGAGGCAGTTATTTGTCCTCTTTTTGACCTAATGGTCAAAAAATAGATCAAATTAGAAATAGATTTTGACGTAATGTGAGGCCTTTATTTATTCTCTTTTAAACCTATAGGTAAAAAAAAGGCAATTTTGACATATATTTTAACGTAATGTGAGGCCGTCATTTATCCTCCTTTTGACCTATAGGTTAAAAAATAGGTCAATTTTGACATAGATTTTAACGTAATGTGAGGCCGTCATTTATCCTCTTTTTGACCTATAGGTCAAAAAATAGGTCAACTTTGACATAAGTTTTGACGGCCCCTTTGGGATAGGGCGCCCTTACAGAATCTTGAAACAGCGGCGGCGGCGATATCTTTTTGTAATATAGGTAGATATATATGTGTGTGTGTGTTACCGGCAAAACACGAAGTCCAGGCCAAACCCGAATTGCCTAGGCGAAACCCGATTTCTCTAGGCAATTCGGGTTTTGCCAAGGCCGTTTTAGGCAAATTGAAAATCAAACTGAATTGAATTAAATTAAATTACATTTATTGCAATATATTACAATTATTTATTGCAAAATGTCGAATTCTGGTGGCATTTTGAATTGCAGAGTAGATTACTCCTTTTACACAGACATCTTTTGGTATTACAAAATTGTGTGCAATTGCAGCAAAAGAAACCTTAACCGGAAGTATTCGACTGTTGTGATGCAATTGATTTCAAGGAAATAATTTCGGTGAAAAGAATTTCTTTCTCGTCGATGAATTTCTTTTTGCATTTCTCAAATTCAGATCTAAAAAAAGCTATCATAAGTATTGAATGTGAAAAGATGAAGACTTATAATATGTTGATAAAGTGAAAAGTGATTTGAAAAACGTTATAAGAGACATTTTAGAATGCAAAGATGATATGTACAAAATTGGAATACGACATGGGATAATAAACCGATTGTATGTCAGGTACAGAAATTCTATATTTGCATTTACATTGTAACGTGGTTTTTCACAAAATCACGTTACTAAAAACAAACCTGGAATCTCGCCGAAACTATTCCCACAAATCAAGTAAATCTTCTATAATTATGGCTTCCACCAGGCTCTCATCTTTTATTAACAACGAAAATTTATAATTAACGTCACAATGTATTTTTTATAAATTTTGTATCACATTTGTAAAATTGAGATAACATCTTTTGATAATTTATAGTGATAATAAAATTATAAATAAATCACAGCACAGCATTTGAAACGACAATGGAATGGAAGCCATGGAAGTGTTCATTCATCTTAGTCTCCTGGAGAACAACGACGAGATCCAGGCGGTGTCAAAACAAATCAACAAGTAGCAGAACGACAGATTGGAGTTCGAGTGAAGTGTAGTGACGGAAGATTGTCGCTGATCGAAAAAGGGACCATCACACCATTCCTAAAGGCCCGTTTACATGAGAGGGGAGCACACATTGTTAACATGGTGTGCCACCCCCTCCCGAGATTAAAAGATTTGGAATGGAGGGTCGTCTAGCATCGTCTTCAGGGTGTACGAGACGTGCACTAGTCACCTCAGGCACGTCTTCCTGCGAATTTGCGGATGCAGGACTGTGGATAGAGACTGCCAGCGCCGCGGCGGACATTGGTACTATGGAGTTTCCGCCGCGGGCCTCTTCTCTTCCAAGCGATGTGGGCCGTAATGTTCCAACCTCACCTGTCAACTATCTCGAGTCCAATCCAACAGTCTGTCGAAGCAGCTAACAAAAACGTGTCGTTGTCTTTTTGAAATAAAAATTAAAAAGTAAAAAAGTTGAGTTTCCCGAGACGAGGAGAGTCGTCGTCTGGAAGGTTCGTAGAGTCTCACCCCCGGATCCTTGTCGTCGACGGTGCTGTGCTGTGTCGCGTAAATAAAATACTAAAATAGTAAGAGAATTAGTAGACGACTTAGGTTAGATTTTGTTATTTTGATTTTTTTCTATCGAGTTAAATAAATTTAGTAATATGTTTGAAATGGTGAAGATTTATTTAAAGAAAAATTTAAGTGACAAATCTCTCGCTCCTTTCTCTTGAACCCATGCTTTGAGAAAAGAGTTCGAACACGGCCGAGCATTTTGATTCATCACCAAACCGGGAAGCCACTGAGGTCGTCGAAGTTCCGGTAGAACTATTTCTACCTGGCGCCGGGCGAGTTTCGCACGTCGCCTGGAGAATTTGCGGAAGAGGAAGTGATATTGCCGCGGCGCGGATATCGTGAGTACTGGATTCCGCCGCGGCTTATGTCAATTGTGAAAGTGGGTGGAAATGTTCCAACCTTACGCGGCTCTGGTCGCAGCCGCTAGAAAAACGTGTCGTTGTCTTTTGGAAATAATTCTAAGCAGTAAAAATGGCGCCGAGACGAGGTAGAGTCGTCGTCTGGAAGGTTCGTAGAGATGGTTTTAAGTCTGAGTCGAAGGTGCTGTGCTGGTCGCGAAAATAAAAGACAAAAATAGTAAGAGATTAGTAGTGTAAAGAATACGATTTTAAAAGATTTTTTTCTGTTATTGATTTTAATATTTCTCTGGTCTGTAATAAATTTAAAAATATTTTTTTTATTTGAATTGTTCATGAGTGCAAGAAGATCTTTTTTTTTGGAATTTTTTGCAAGAAAACTAAAAAACCGAAAAAAATAACAAAAATACCTGAAGTACAGAAAGGAACTGATAAATTAATTTACAGAAAAAGAAAAAATTATCGTGATTTTTTTTTTCATTTGGAAAATGTCAAGTTGTATCTTAGAAAATTTCTCATGTGATCACTGACCAAGCCGATTGGAAATCTAGTAAAATTAAAAATAACAGCGGTAATAAGGAGTGAGAAGAAAATATTGTACAGTTGTAATACCGAAAGATTTTATTTTTTATCAATAAAATGCGAAACTTCTCTGGTCTGTAATTTTATTTTAATAGAATTGTTCATGAAATGCAAAAGAATTTTTTTGGAAAAATCACCCACTAACACCCGTAAAATTAATTACAAAAAATTCTTGAAGTAAGAAGTTACCAAGATTAAATTCGAGATACTCTAGCAGAAAAAAAAAAAATTTTTTTTTTCTCAATTGAATTAGAAAAGCTCAGAGAAATAAAAATATTTTTTTATTAAATTGTATGTATTGAAGATTTTTTTTTTTTCCGAAAAACTTCTCTCTTGAATTATTTAGCAAAAAGACGAGGATAGAAATTACTCCAGTAACAGAAATAGAATAAAGTAAGACCAAAGAAAAGTAATAAAATATTATAAAAAAATATACCTTAGAAAATCCTTCAATTAAAAATCAATGACAAATCGACGACAGCGAAAATCTAAGCATCGCAAAAAAAATTTTTTTTATATACCCACATTGAAAAATGGAGGAAAAAATCCACACCGAGATAGAGGAGAAAAAAACACCCACCCAACACACACCCCCCAAAGATATTTTAGAACATGCGAAAATTCTTCGGAGGACGACCTGAGGGATCATTTCAACAGGACTAAGTTTGTCAGAGGTTAAAACAACACCTACCAGGCTGGTTGTCACAATGGTCTGAGGAGGACAAACTTAAAACAACCGAAAACAACACCAAAAAGATAAAAGAACAGATGTGTGATAGATAAATTCTTCGGAAGGGACCTGAGGGATTCTTAACAGACAGGAGGACATTCATACAACAACCAACGAAATAGTACACAACCGACACAACATTAAAAATTATGAAATAAATTGAGGGGAGACCCCCAAGAAATACCCAAATCAAACCGGTATGTACGCGAAAGGAGGTGCATCACCCACACCAAACCACACCAAAGCTCCTCAAGCTCCAATACCCCTCAAAGAACAGGAGCATCACCACAGTGCTAACCTGCACAAAGCTCCTCAAGTGCAGAAAGGAGCTAGGACTAGCTTACAAACACAAGAAAGTGGGAGGGCAGTCCTCATAAAGAGAGATTATCCAATTAAACTACATCCACACTCAACATTTGTGAAATACACGACCTAGGGGAGGGGGTAGACAGTTTAGACATTTAGACAAGAGACACCCAACCCCAAATTAGTTCAACAAATAACAGAAATAGTCGCGAACAGTTAGGATTCAGACTTACCCCCACTCCAGAGAGAAAAACATCTCTTCAACGTGTCCCACCTGTCACTCTACAACATACAGTACCTCAGACAGAAATAGGACTACTGTATACAAACCCTCACAATAGACAAGCGCACACATTCGACGAAGCATACACACTACCTCCACCGAATACCAGAGCGACACTTCCCAAAATGACAACTTCAACGACAGCTGACACACGAATACAGCAAGACAGAGTCACAGGAGGCCGAAATTACATGTCACAACAACAACCCGACAATACATAGAGGTTGCCAAGAGGGGTACGCGCAAAACACACTTGACCCCTTACACCGAAACTCACAGCAATGGGGCGCAGAAACACTTAGACCCCAAAACTGTGAGTATGAGAATAGACAACCTTATGATTATCGGCACCCTGCAGGGCGGTTTTCTTCCCCCCACAAACCCGACTACAGTAAGGGAAAGAAAATCACAATATGACTATGACTTGCAAGGGTGGGGAAAACGCGTACGGAAGACCCTACCCAGACCTAGACCCGCGAACAACTTGGGGAAGATATCAGGGACCAGGGGCGTATCAGACACACGCGAGAGAACAAATGTTACCCCCACCAATGATGGAACCTGAAAATAGAATACGAGAAAACCCATGGGTTCGACAATAACAGACCAGACTATCGCGTATCGAACGAATTCGGTAGACCAAGCGGCTGGGGAAACAATAGAACTTACGATTACGCCCAAACCGGTAGGAATAGCACTTACAGAACAAAACAGAAGACCGCGAGACGTGACTAGAATAGTGGAAGGATGGAAAATCAGCTTCGACGGAACAAAGGGAGCCAGTGTCGACAACTTCCTTTGGAGAGTCGAAGAGGGTCAAGCAGCATCCTTCCTAACCGACGAGGAAATGCTAGTGGCGATGCCCTGTTTATTAAAAGGCAACGCCTGTATTTGGTTCCGCGCAAATAGAAAAATGTGGACGCGTTGGAGCCAATGCAGATTAGCTTTCCGGTCACGATTTGGGGATGCATTCTTCCAAGAAAAACTGGAAGAACAAGTCCTTGCTCGTCGACAAGGGGCAGAAGAAAGCGCTGCAGACTACATAACGTGTATGTATGGTCTGTACGAGCTTTCCGAACGCCCAATAGACATGACGACGCAATTAAATCGTGTCTATTCGAATCTTCGTCCAGAATTCAGAAGAGCAATTCGAAGATTCGATTTCGCGGATTACCAAGGTTTAGGGTGGCTAGCTAGCGAATTCGAACGAGCATCTACAATTTTTGGGGAGGAAAGACCCACGCCTCCTCCCGAAATATCCTTAATACCCGAATATGCGTACCAAGGAAAATCGGGAAATTCGAATAAACCTCCCCTAAACCAGGTACAACAGAAAAAAATTCAAAAGGTCTTGAAAACGAAGACCAATTGAAAAAACTGACGAATAGGTTAGAGACAACAATTGCGGTCTTTAGAGACAGCTAAGAAAGACAGTAAGAGCAAAACTAACCCGCAAGACAAACTACTAACCATAACAAAACAGGGGGGCAAAAACGAACCTAAGAAAAACCCCTCAAACAAAACGAAAAACGCGCAGGGAAAGAAATTCGAAACTTCAAAAAGCGAACCCCAAAAACGTCGCGGAAGAAGGGGCCGAAAACACTGAAGTAAAAAATTTGCTACAACTGTCGCGAACCCGGTCACTATCAGATGGGTTGTGTGAAGCCTAGGCGTAAAGATTATTGCAGACGCTGCGGAAACGAAGGCAACAACCACCAAGGATTGTTGTCCGGAAAACTCAAAAGGGGAGGGAAAGTAGGGGTCCAAATCTCTCCCACAGTAGGAAATGTGACCCAAACAGACGAAAAAACGACGTTTTCTACAAAGACAGGGACGGAACCTAGGACGTCCGAACAGACTGAAACGTCGGAGGGCCTAAGTCGAGTCGAACCACAGTCGACTTGTTCCCAACAATCAACAGAAACCGGTGTCACAAAAGAAAAAGAATCGACCCAAGACACTTCTCCAAACAAGACCGAAGACACTCAAGAAGGCAAGACAGAGACACAAGACAAAACCTTGCCCAAAACACGCGTCGACGGTAAGACTGGAGAAGACCCGTGGAAACGCGAATCAGTTAATATTGGCTTTACTCAAAACGAAAGAAAAGCCAAAAATATTACCTGATTCTGAAGCCCACTTTCCACTGCGATTAAGGAATAAACGAACCCCCAGACGAGGACAAAGGGTTTACGATTCGAGTTTTTACAAAAGCTCGAATCGGACACACCAATAACGTTCAAAGCCTTAATCGACAGTGGAGCTTCTCGCACCGTAATGGGAGAAATCGGCTTGGGGATCGCCAGCCAGTTTCCAAGCTACGCTGTACGAAGTTTCCAATAAAAACGTCGTAACAGCTGATGGATCTGTCAGGCCGATCCAAGCCGTATGTATGTTACCCATTGAGGTAGACGGTGTTTCCCGAATGATGAAAATCCATATAGTCCCGGGAATGGGAGAAGAACAAGTCTTTTTTGCATGGACTTCATTCATACTTTTGGGGTAATACACAATGGGCGAGATAGAACATGGTATTTTGCGGATTACCCGGACGTAATTCCACTCATATACCGAAGAAGGAATAGAGACAAAGGGACAGACAAACGCACAAGACTCTATTTCACTCTGCGGACTAACACAACTGACAGACCAAGAACGAGAACAGTTAAATACCTTAGTCCAAAGAATAATTAAACCCATTCCAGATAGTTTGCCCTCGACGAATCAAACTTCACACAAAAATCGATGTCCGAGGAAATCCTCCAGTAAAACTGCGGTATTATAGGGTCTCCCCACGAGTCATACAAGCAATGCATGAAGAAGCAAAAAAGACTCTGGAAGGAGGGGATAATAGAACCGTCAGATAGTAGTTGGTCAAGTCCGGTAGTAATGGCTCGGAAGACAGACGGAACTTACAGATTTTTGCATAGACTACCGGAGATTAAACAAACTAACACGGGTTAGTGCGTACCCCCTCCCCAAAATGGACATGATCCTCGAGAAGTTACGATCCGCGAAATATATAACGACAATTGATCTGAAATGGGGTTATCACCAAATACCGATGGATAAGGACAGTAAACTATACACTGCCTTTACAATTCCTGAAATGGGACTGTTCCAGTTTACCAGGATGCCATTTGGTTTGTCGGGAGCACCCGCGACTTTCCAAAGGCTGGTAGACTCGCTTATCCGCGATATGGAACCTCACGTCTACGCATACTCTGGATGACATAGTAATTGTCAACGAAACATTCGAGGAACACCTCGAATGGGTTGAAAAAGTCATCCATGTATTGCAGGACGCGGGACTCACCATAAATCCCTTAAAATCAGAATTCGGTAGGAAAACAAGTTCGGTATCTCGGATTTCTGGTTAACGAGAGAGGGTTTAAAAAATCGATCCGGAGAAAGTCGAGCCGATTAAGTCATACGCTGAACCCAAAAACGTAAAACAGTTGAGGCGGTTCTTAGGGATGATGTCGTGGTACCCGCCATTTTATTCCACACCTCGCGACCATAGCTGAACCTCTCAACCGTCTACTAAGATCAAATACGAAATGGGGATGGGGAAATGAACAAAAGAAAGCTTTCGACGATCTTATCGATCAGATTACAACCGCCCCAATTCTCGCTTATCCAGATTTTGAGATCCCTTTCGATTTGCACACAGACGCAAGCGACTACGGATTAGGCGCCGTCCTTACGCAGAAGCAAGACGGGCAAAGACCGAGTGATCGCTTACGCAAGTAGAACGATGACAAGCGCCGAAAGAAAGTACTCAGTCACGGAGAGAGAATGTCTCGCAGTGATTTGGGCGGTGAAAAAGAAATTTCGTCACTATCTAGAAGGCTTCCACTTTACGGTCATAACTGACCATAGCTCTCTGCGTTGGTTACATAACCTTCACAACCCAACGGGTCGACTGGCCAGATGGGCGCTGGACCTCCTCGAATACGACTTCGACGTAGTACATCGCAAGGGAGCCGAGCATGTTGTTCCAGATGCTCTCTCGCGAATGTACGAAGAGGAGGAAAGCAGTGCCCTTAGCCGCCATAGACCCCGTGGAAGATGAAATGGTATAACAAACGCAGAGACGACGTAAGGGAAGCCCCAAAGAAATTCCATGGCTGGAAAGTGGCGGACAACATGCTATACCACTACCGCCCAAATCCACTGATCGACTCAGTACTTGAAGACCTCGACGCTTGGAAATTGGTAGTTCCAAAATGAACGTAGGCAAGAGATATTTGATGAGGTCCACCTCGATTCACAGGCGGCCCATCTAGGAATCGACAAAACATACCGGAGAGCCGCGATTCGTTATTACTGGCCGGGAATGTACAAAGACTTTACCGAATGGGTGCGAACGTGCGACACATGTCAGAAAAAATAAAAGTTAGTCAAAAAGCACCAGTAGGGCTCATGGGTCGTAGAATAGTACAGCAGCCATGGTCAGTCGTAGCAACCGACGTAATGGGTTCCGTGGCCGAAAACAGCGCTAGGCTTTGAATATCTCGTAATTTTTGAAGATCTATTCACGAAATGGATAGAACTAGCGCCGATGAGAAAAGCCAACGCTGAGTCAATCATAAAAGTTTTTGAGGACAATATCTTAGACCGTTGGGGAACACCGGAGGTCTTAGTGTCGGATAACGGCACAGAGTACGGTCAACCAAGCGTTTCAAGGGTTGACGGAAGTCTACGGAATCCGACACTCATTCACCCCCGGTGTACCACCCCCAATCGGACCCGGTAGAAAGAGTAAATAGAGTCCTCAAAACCATGATCTCCGCGTATATCGAGAAAAATCATCTAAAATGGGACGTGTATCTCAAGGATTTCAGGTTTGCCTATAATACGGCTGTGCATAGTAGCACTGGTGTGACTCCGGCATTCCTGAATCTCGGTAGAGAACCACGCCCATTTAACAATATGCGTAACCGCGTAAAAGACGAGGTTCGAAATTCTTCCCCCCGACAGAGAAGAATGGAGACTTAGAATGATTCGACTGAAAGAACTTTCAAGACTTAGTCACCCTACACCACGAAAACGCGTTCGACAAACAGAAAATCCATTACGACACACGAAGCCGACACGCGTTGTTCAAAGTAGGAGATAGGGTAATGAAAAAAGGAGAAGTCGTTTCAAATAAAGCGAAAGGTATCACGCGAAGCTTTGGTGGGAAAAATCAAGGTCCTTTTATTGTTACGAAAGTTATCGGTCCCTCCGTTTACGAGCTAGGTACTGAAAATGGGCAACTGATAGGTAGGTTCCCCGATTAAAACTCCTCATCCCATATCGTCAACCTAGGGAAGGGGAAGAAGTAGATGAGTAAGTTCCTCATCCAACACCTACCATCTCCACCACCTAAAGAGCCGAATGCATGCCGATACAAAAATTATTATCAAAAAGGAGTCACAAATAATTGTTCATTCCACAGCCGAAGAAGAATGGTGCCTTGAGCGCCTCCAAAAACTTCGTCTTCTCAGAAGAAAACAGGAGGAAACGAAAAGAGAGATAGACGAAACTGCTGGCCGAAGACCAAAGAAACACAAGAGGACGACAGGAGAACAACAACAAGGGCTCCTCGATTCCCGGATTATCAATGGCCCGAAAACAGGCAGTATCAAGGACCAAGGAACGACCGACCAAGGCAGGATGAAAACGAATGGCAAAGGCAAACTGTCCTCAACTCGAAGAGACGACTACAAAGAACGCCAATGTGACAGAAACCACTCGAGAGACCCAGAGGGACAGTCCCTCTAACCCAAAAACAACAACCGACCGTCAGGAAGCCCAGGGGGGAGAAAATCCCAAAGTCACTTCCCCGCTGGGCTCGAAAGGAAATAGAAACGTCTTCGTAAGTACGAAGAGGCGACAGAAGCTGGACGACGAGAGGCTCGAGAAGATAGAGAACGGAACCTCCAAAAACAACGAGAAACCGAACAGCGACAGCGAGCGGAGGAAGATTCGTCGACGAGTGCAAGAGTCAAACAACCCAGTGCGGAAAATAGGATCTAACCCACAAACGGCGGCACTGGGTAACGAATTTCAACGAGAAGGTAGAGGAGCGAGACCAAAAGCCCCCGCCTTATCGAACTCAGAAAAGAAAAGAGCCAAAGCCGAACGAAAGGCTCGAATAGATCGGGAAGTTCAGGAGGCACTCCAACGACGACAAGAATTCTTAATTCGATGCGCCCATCGAGAAGGGGAAGGAAGAAACAGGTCGAAAATTAGAAGAAGTCGCAGAAGCCCGAGCTCTGACAAGTGAACAAGACCAAACCAAACCCCAAAGGAAGGAGGTGACCGTAGCCCAAGTGTCGGAATTGATCGACAAAAAGAACTACTCTCCCACAAGCTCAAGCACCTCTAGCGAAAGCAGCAGCGCCTCAGACCCAACAGAGCAAGTAGACGAACTGGAGAAAGATTAGTAACCGCCGCCAATTCGCCCCAAAGCCTGCAAACGTTGCGGAAAGAGAGGACATTGGAGCGAATGTGCCCGAATAGAAATCCTTATTATTAAACGAAAAAGGGAGGGGAATAAGAGACTTCCCCTTCCTCTTATTTTTTTGTGTTTTCTTTGTCTTATTTTCTTTATAAGTTCAGATTAGCTTAGTTTGGTAGTTGGGGAAAAATAAAATTTTTAGTTTTTTTTTGTGAAAAAGTTATTGTTTGTGTGATTCTTTTTTCTTTGTTTGATTAATCCGTTCGGAAACAGAACTGATTAAATCTGATTAGCCAAAATTAGGCTTATAGTATCCTGAACATCAACAAAAATTAATATACAAACTATTATTAGATTAATCATCGATCTCATCAGTCCAAAAAAAAAAAAAAAAAGGAAACTTGTTCAATTTGTGATGATATAAGTATTATTGAATAAAAGTTGGAGTTAAATAGAAGGGTGACTTATTATCCTATGGAACAAAACGATCCCATCCTTACTTAATATGTTATATTAATTACCGAAGTTAATTGACAAAAACTAAGAGTTATCTCGGATAAAACGTCCTAATTATTAACGGTAATTTCCTCCTAAGAATTAAGAATCGAAAGAATAAAGTGAGAGGAAGAACATTTCGGGGTAATATTGGGAGAACTTAGCGAACCGGGAAAGCAAGAGCCATTGTCAGTGACAGGGGAAGGGTATTGGGAGGAAAAAATATCTCGAAAAAGTTATTCGGAATCGCGAAATTAGATAAAAAGTGGGAAATATGTTTCGTTTAGGTCCGGGGGAGTTGTAACGTGGTTTTTCACAAAATCACGTTACTAAAAACAAAACCTGGAATCTCGCCGAAACTATTCCCACAAATCAAGTAAATCTCTATAATTATGGCTTCCACCAGGCTCTCATCTTTTATTAACAACGAAAATTTATAATTAACGTCACAATGTATTTTTTATAAATTTTTGTATCACATTTGTAAATTGTCATCGATTGGAGAAATTGAGATAAGTTATGTTTCTTTTGATAATTCTATTGCTGATAATTTCTTTTTATTATATTTGAGAATTATAAATAAATCACAGCACAGCATTTGAAACGACAATGGAATGGACCATGGAAGCTGTTCATTCATCTTAGTCTCCTGGAGAAACAACCGACGAGATCCAGGAGGTGTCAAAACAATTCAACAAGTAGCAGACGACAGATTGGAGTCGAGCGGAGTGAAGTTGGTATTGACGGAAGATAGTCGCTGATCGAAAAAGGGACCATCACACCATTCCTAAAGGCCCGTTTACATGAGAGGGGTGGCACACATTGTTAACATGGTGTGCCACCCCCTCCCGAAGATTAAAAAGATTTGGAATGGAGGGTCGTCTAGCATCGTCTTCAGGGTGTACGAGACGTGCACTAGTCACCTCAGGCACGTCTTCCTGGAGAATTTGCGGATGCAGGACGGTGGATAGAGACTGCCAGCGCCGCGGCGGACATTGGTACTATGGAGTTTCCGCCGCGGGCCTCTTCTCCAAGCGAAGTGGGCCGTAATGTTCCAACCTCACCTGTCAACTATCTCGAGTCCAACAGTCTGGTCGAAGCCGCTAACAAAAAACGTGTCGTTGTCTTTTGAAATAAAAAATAAAAAGTAAATATGAGTTTCCGAGACGAGGAGAGTCGTCGTCTGGAAGGTTCGTAGAGTTGGTTTTCACCCCCGGATCCCTTGTCGTCGACGGTGCTGTGCTGTGTCGCGTAAATAAAAGACTAAAATAGTAAGAGAATTAGTAGTGTAAACTTAGGTTAGATTTTGATTATTTTGATATTTTTCTATCGAGTTAAATAAATTTAGAATATGTTTGAAATGGTGAGATTTATTTAAAAGAAAAATTAAGTGACAAATCTCTCGCTCCTTTCTCCTTGAAACCCATGCTTTGAGAAAAGAGTCGAACACGAGGCCGAGCATTTTGAATCATCACCAAACCGGAAGCCACGAGGTCGTCGAAGTTCCGGTAGAACTATTTCTACCTGGCGCCGGGCGAGTTTCGCATTCAGAAAGGAACATCGCCGAAGGGGTTAATTCGCGGAACTAAGAGAATTCCGCGAATTATCGTGAGTGGTTGTTCCGGGGTGGAAAATCGTCAAGTTGTATCTTGGAAAATTTCTCAAGTTCGGCTTGGTCACGTGATCAGCTGACCAAGCCGACGCACTGGAAAATTCTAAGCATTACAACATATTAAAAGTCTTCATCTTTTCATATTCAATACTTATGATAGTTTTTTTTAGATCTCAATTTGAGAAATACAAAAAGAAATTTATTGACGAGAAAGAAATTCTTTCCACCGAAATTATTTCCTTGAGATCAATTGCATCACAACAGTTGAATACTTCCGTTCAAGGTTTCTTTCGCTGCAATTGCACAAAATCTTGTAATACCAAAAGATGTCTGTGTAAAAGGAGTAATCTACTCTGCAATTCGAAATGCCACCAGAATTCGACATGTTGCAATAAATAAATGTAATATATTGCAATAAATGTAATTTAATTTAATTCAATTCAGTTTGATTTTCAATTTGCCTAAAACGGCCTTGGCAAAACCCGAATTGCCTAGAGAAATCGGGTTTCGCCTAGGCAATTCGGGTTTGGCCTATGAATCTCTAGGAAATTCGGGTATTTCCTGAAATCATAGGCAAAACCCGAATTGCCTAGGCAATTCGGGATTTGCCTGGACTTAGGGATTTGCCGGTAACATATATATATATATATATATATATATATATATATATATATGGGGAATTCTTTGTCAAATTTTCCCCCTTATCTGTCCATTTTTTATTTTAACGAAAAAAGTCGTAATAGGGCGCAAAATAAAGCTTGAAACCTCTCTCTATACTATTTAATAGTAAAAGTTGTTTATTATTGGCACTAAAATTACTCCTTTATTTGTACTTTATTTATTATTATTGACATAACCGAAATTTCAAAATGGTCGACCCAATATGGCCGATAAAATAAAAACTTTATCAATTTTTGCGAAACTTGTTACTATAGAGTTATTTCGGTCGCTGATTACGAATTTAAAATCAGTTTTGCAAAATACAAAATGACGGATCCAATATGGTGGATAAATTTCAAAAAGTTTCTTGAAATTGCTTAAAAGTTGTTACTTAGGAGTTTTTGGGGTCGCTGATTACGAATCTAAAGTAAGTTTTGCCTTATCACCTACCGTTTTTTTGAAATCGAAAAAACAACCCTTAAATCTAAAATTCAAAAACTAAAGAAAAAAAATAACAGATTTTTCTTTAAGTAGAAAAAAGTGTTGCATTCGAGCGAGAAATCGCTCGAAACGAACGAGAAATCTTGTGAAAAAGACAATGAAAACAATTGAATGTGATTTAACATTCAATTATTTTCATTGTCTTCTTCACGAGATTTCTCGTTCTTTTCGAGCGATTTCTCGCTCGAATGCAACACTAAGAAGAATATACTTATGCGCATTTCTTCTTCAACAACATTGAATTGATGTCAGAATTGCTCGGTCATTCCTTGTTTTTTGTTGAATCGAAAAAATTACCTTTAATCTAAAATTCAAAAATTAAAGTAATGAAATTAAATAACAGTTTTAAGTACAAGAATATATTCGTGTATTTCTTAAAAAACATTTAAATTACCTTATAAGCTACTATTAAGCAATACGGATGCCAATATGGCGGACAATTATATTTTTTTTAAAGCGGACTTTTAAAAAAATTTTGTAGAATTTTACCAAAACTTATTATCATAGGGTTTAGAGGTCACTGCTTACAAACATGGAGTCAAAATGACAAAATTCAAAATGGCGGATCCAATATGGCGGATGACAATTCTGAAAAAGTTTTCTAATCTCTTCGTCTATCGCTATCTAGGGGTTTTTGAGGTCGCTGATTACGAATCCGAGGTCAAAATTTCATAATTCAAAATGGCGAACCCAATATGGCGGCTGACAATTATGAAAAAGTTTTCTAATCGTCCCGTCTATCGCTATCTAGGAGTTTTCGGGGTTGCTGATTACAAACATAGGTCTAAATTAAAAAATTCTAAATGGCCAATCCTATATGTCAAAAAACAATTTTAATAACATATTCTAATTGAATAATTTATTCCTATTGTAGTCTTTATTAAGAAAATAAATTAATAATTAAAAATTTTGTATGAATTTTGATATAATTTTTCGATTTTCACAAGAAATAGGTATATTGGTGCTTTCGGCGTCTTTGAAATCTGTTAATATGAATAAAAAGTTTGATTTTTTAACATATTACAGTCACGATCAATTGTAACTTTAAAAATTGATTTTAATTTCTAATTATAATTATTTTTACCATTATTATTATTATTATTATTATTTCTATTATTATTATAGATCTATAAAAAATTATTTGCTTAAAATAACTATTTATTGACTATTAAATAAATGTTTAGTTCAATGGAATAATTTTAATTTAAGTCAATTAAGTTGCATTTTAATTATTAATTTCAGTAATTAAAGCAAATACAACCTAATTAAAATAATTAAAAATAATTTGCCTCAAGTAAATATTTTTTTGATAATAGATAAGTAATCGGTTATTTGAATGATATAATTTATTTTCAATGTAGTGTACTTACTATATTTTAAAATTTTTTAACCTAAAGATGGCCAACGATATATTTTGATTAATTTTATTATCTTTAATTTAATTCACAAAATGTTTTTTCTTATTGTTGTTCCATTTTCCGCCATATTGAGTCCGCCATTTTAAAATTTTGGACTTTATATTCGTAATCAGCGACCTCAAAAACCCCTAGATAGCGATAGACGGAACGATTAGAATTTTTTTTTAAATTGTAAAAATTGTCCGCCATATTGGGTCCGCCATTTTGAATTTTGAAAATCTGACCCCGGATTTGTAACACAGGCCTGAAAATTTAGACTTAGTTTTGTTACAAAAAAAGTGGAAACTAATTCTTATAGCTTTTTTTGACGTAAAATATGAATCCAACCTCCAAAATATCCCATCACGTCAGGATTTCTTGTAATACTGCCGTAAATGTCCAAAAATGGCTATTTTTGGTCATTTTTCGGAATTTTTTTCGTTAGTCAAAAAAATTTTTTTTCAATTGTCAAAATTGCATCGTATAGTACTATGGCTTAGCTTTAAAACTCATTTTTCAAAATGTCTTTAGAAATTTTTTAAAAAAAGTTATGTAGATTTGAAAATTGTTTTTTATTTAGGCAAGTGTAGGTTTTTAAAACTAGGAAGGCTGATATAAGTATAATTATAAAAAACAAAGTAGTAATAAAGGGGACGTCCATAATATATGTGGGATCGAAATAGGGAGAAAGGATCTAAAATTTTTTACAAAATTGGATATAAGAGTAGAGGGGATAATAAAAATTTTAGTCAACTTTTTAAATGTTAAAAAGTTACATATTTAATTCAATTTTTTTTTGTTTTCAAAAATTAAGACTACTGCTATATCTCACCCTTACTAGTTGGTTTAAGAAATAACGGCCAATTTATAAAACTTAGTGAATGCAATTAAAATGACATTTTGAATTAATCTTATACCCACATTTGCCTAAATGAAAAAATTTCACAACTATATAACTATTTCAAAAAAAATCGTAAAGAAATTTTAAAATATGGGGTTTGAAGCTTATACATGGTACTATACGACACAATTTTGCAAATTGAAAAAAAATTTTGGTTAACCAAAAAAAATCTAAAAAATGACCAAAAATAGACATTTTTGGCCATTTAAAGCAGTTTTACAAGAAATTCTGACGTGATGGGCTATTTTGGAGGTCGGATTTGTATTCTACGTCAAAAAAGCTATAAGAATCACCTTCCACTTTTCCTGTAACAGAACTAAGCTACAATTTGCAGGCCTGTGTAATCAGCGACCTTGAAAATCCCTAGATAGAGAAAGATGGAACGATTAGAATTTTATTTAAATTGTGAAAATTGTCCGCCATATTGGGTCCACCATTTTGAATTTTAAAATTCTGACCTCGGATTCGTAATCAGCGACCCTGAAAACCCCTAGATAGCGATAGACGGAACGATTAGAATTTTTTTTTGAATTGTAAAAATTGTCCGCCATATTGGGTCCGCCATTTTGAATTTTGAAATTCTGACCCTGGATTCGTAATCAGCGACCCCGAAAATCCCCAGATAGCGATAGACGGAACGATTAGAATTTTTTTTTCAATTGTCGAAATTGTCCGCCATATTTGGTCCGCCATTTTGAATTTTGGAATTCTTACCCCGGATTTGTAATCAGCGACCCCGAAAACCCCTAGATACCAATCGGCGTGCAAATCCTACCTTCTGAAAAATGTGTGCATTTGCAAGCGACTTTGTGGGTGAAAATGTATGCGCAGGAGGGTTAAAAGTACATAACATATTATTCACACTTTTGAAAAAACATGTAATTTAATTTTTAATTTAAATCGTGAATTTTACATTTATGGCAGTTTTTCCGATTCTTTAAAAAATAAGGAGTGATGGTAATTCTGACATTAATTCTGAGTTGCTGAAACGGAAAAACGCATACATATATTTCTACTTTAAGGAAAACCTGTTATTTCATTTTCTTACCTTCATTTTTTAATTTTACACTTAAGGGTAGATTTTTGATTTAAAAAAACAAGAGTTGATAAACCAATTTTGACATTAATTCTAGGTAGTTGAGAAATTAATAAGCATAAATATATTTTTCTACTTTAAGGAAAACCTGTTATTTCATTTTTTTAATAAAATTTTTGAATTTCACATTTAAAGGTAGTTTTTCCGATTCATACAAAATGGGTGGGTAATGTTAATTCTGACATTAATTCTATGTTGTTAAAGAAAAAATACGCATAAATATATTTTTCTATTTTCAGGAAAACCTGTTATTTCATTTTCTTACTTTAATTTTACATTTAATGGTAACTATTTGGAATGTTCTTCTGATTTAAAACAACCATAATAAAAAGAGTTCCATAGAATGATTTAATAGAAAGACTATAGAATATTTTAAAGAAAATTATGTAGAATTTATCAACAGAAATTATTTTTATAAATTTTTGCACGAATGCCATTGAATCTAACAAAAAATATTTTTTTAAGAATTCGTGCAAAAATTAAAAAACCTATTTTTAGATAAATTCTACGTGAAATTTTATGGAATATTCTATAAAATTCTCTATAGAGTTATGCTATAGAACCATTCTATAGAAATTTTTTTGACTAGGACATTGCATTCAATAATTAAAAATATTTAAAATATTTACTAATTTAGATCCAGAAAGTATGTTTACAAGTTTTTTTTCTAATAGCACACGCTATTTCATTTATCAATAATTCAAAAAAATTAACATTCCAGGTTTTGAAATTCGATGAAATTAATTTTCGACGATTTGAAAATTAGATTAAACAAACATTCAAAGTTTTGTTAATTTGATTAAATTAGCATTCAAGGGTTTAAAAATTCGATAAAATAAACATTTAAAGTTTTGAAATTTAATAACATTAAAAATTCAAGGTTTTTGTTGAAAATTCGATGAAATTAATTTTTGTAATTTGGAAATTCGATGTAATGGTCTTAGGATCGATTTTATTTTTAGGAGAATTTATACAACTCCACTTTAGTATTCATTAAGAGTTTAAAAGTTCGCGCGTCTAACATTATAGTTAACTTTTCGCCCGCAAGGTGGCAATGTTTGTATAATGTTTGACGTTAATACAAACTGCATCATATTTAAAAGATCGCGCGCCTAACGTTATGGTTGTTTTTTCATCCGCAAGATGGTGATATAATTTTTTCTCACAGACAACATACGTTGCGAACTATATAAATACCCGGAACTTTTTTTACAAAAATATTACTTTTACGTATACTTTCGCAGGTAAGTGAGATTTTTTAAATCTAGAAAATACAAATCAGTTCTTTTCAGAGCTATTCTTTTATTTTTTCAGCTTTTTATCCACATTTTCTTTTTCTTTTGGTTATTTTCTCTAAAATTTATATCTTTTTATTTTTCCAGTGTTTTCTTTATTTTCTGTCACTTTTTCTTTTTTTGTCATTTTTCTTTTTCAGGTCTTTTTTGTTTTTAAAAGCCTATCTTCTTTCTCTTTTTTCACTTTTATTTTAGACTTGAATGGAAGATTTTCAAAATTATTATTTCGCAATGTCCATGAAAGTAAGGCTTGACAGATGTATAAATCCTTTCAAAGATGATGGAGTTTCAAGTCATGTTGGTTGTAATTTAAGAAAAATTTCAAAATATCTACTGAAATTAAAACTTGACCTTCCCGTTAATGCAATGATATGGAAAAACTGTAGATTACAACAAACACTTAAAACTAATGAAAGCCCACATGTGTTGGATTCAAACAAAATTCAAACTAGAATTGGAAGTGAAATGGAATGCGATACTGATCCAGTTTCAAATAATGTTAGTGACGCTAATGGTTCTCTAAAAGACAAAAATTCCAAAATAAGACTACAGGATTTGGAAGAACTTTTAGAAGGTTTAAAAAAAAATTTTTATCTTTAAAAGGAAATGATCCTATGCAATTAAGAATCCTTACGATTCTTCCAATGTCTTGGAGTAACAAATGTCGAAGACTTTATTAACGATTTGTATAACAAATTACTGATTCTAAAACCTCATTCCTTCATCGCCAAACAACAATCTCAGTTCATATCTCAAAAAAAGATTGATTTACGTAAAGATGAGGTAATTGTGATGCTCGACTTTTCCGAAAACTATAAGTACACTGCGCAAGATGCTTCCCAAGCATTTCATTTTAACAATGATCAGTGTACTATTATTCCAGTTATCTATTATTTTAAAAATAAGTCAGAATTAATGTATAAGAGCTGCATGTTTCTTTCAGACAGTTTCAAACATGACACAGTCAGTGTCATTGCAATGCAAAAGCAATTAATTCCAGAGATCAAAAAATGTACAGTCAGTAAAAAATTGATTTATGTAACAGATAGGGCAAAACAACACTTTAAAATCAGGTTTCAAGTAGCAAATTTAGCTAATCATAAAGAAGATTTTGACTTAGATGCAGAATGGTATTATTGTGCTACTGCACATGATAAAAGCGGCTACAATGGTATTGAAGCTACTTTTAAATGAGAAGCCTACAGAGCAAGTCTCACTGCCAAACCATCCGAAGCTATTTTGAACCCTGACGTTTTGTTTAAATGGGCAAAAACTTATTTCAAAACCATAAAAATATTTTTTGCACTAAAATTGAGCACGACAAAACCAGCAGACAATTAAATAAAAGATTTAAAGAAGCATTACCCGTACCTAACATATCAAGGAGCCATTCCATTGCATTTGTTGCAACAAAACATCTGCTAATAAAAAGATTTTCAAATGCAGTCGATGGTACATAATTTTTTATAACAAATTAAAATGATTCTTACAGTGAAAAATTATAACAATCGGCCTCTTTCAAGGCCACTTAAACATTGATCATTGCAAAATTAAATTATTTGATATTTTTTAAGGCAACTAATTTTTTGCGCAGTGCAAAATTATAACAATCGGCCTTTTTCAAGGCCACTTAAACATTGATCATTGCAAAATTAAATTATTTGATATTTTTTAAGGCAACTAATTTTTGCGCGGTGCAAAATTATAACAATCGTCCTTTTTCAAGGACACTTAAAACATTGATCATTGCAAAATTAAATTATTTGTCCTTTTTTTAAGGTAACTAATTTTTTGCGCACTGCAAAATTATAACAATCGGCCTTTTTCTAGGCCACTTAAACATGGATCATTGAAAAATTAAATTATTTGACCTTTTTTAAGGCAACTAATTTTTTGCGCAGTGCAAAATTATAACAATCGGCCTTTTTCAAGGCCACTTAAACATTGATGATTGCAAAATTAAATTATTGAACCTTTTTAAGGCAACTAATTTCTTGCGCAGTGCAAAATTATAACAATCGGCCTTTTTCAAGGCCACTTAAACATTGATCATTGCAAAATTAAATTATTTGACCTTTTTAAGGCAACTAATTGTTTGCGCAGAGCAAAATTATAACAATCGGCCTTTTTCAAGGCTACTTAAACATGATCATTGCAAAATTAAATTATTTGACCTTTTTTTAAGGCAACTAATTTTTTGCGCAGTGCAAAATTATAACAATCGGCCTTTTTCAAGGCCACTGAAACATTGATCATTGCAAAATTAAATTATTTGCCCTTTTTTAAGGCAACTAATTTTTGCGCAGTGCAAAATTATAAGAATCGTCCTTTTTCAAGGACACTTAAACATTGATCATTGCAAAATTAAATTATTTGCCTTTTTTTAAGGCAACTAATTTTTGCGCAGTGCAAAATTATAACAATCGGCCTTTTCCAAGGCTACTTAAACATGATCATTGCAAAATTAAATTATTTGCCTTTTTTTAAGGCAACTAATTTTTGCGCAGTGCAAAATTATAACAATCGGCCTTTTTCAAGGCCACTTAAACATGGATCATTGCGAAATTAAATTATTTGACCTTTATTTAAAGCAACAATTTTTTGCGCAGTGCAAAAATATAACAATCGGCCTTTTTCTAGGCCACTTAAACATGCATCATTGAAAAATTAAATTATTTGATCTTTTTTGAGGCAACTAATTTTTTGCGCAGTGCAAAAATATAACAATCGGCCTTTTTCAAGGCCACTGAAACATTGATCATTGCAAAATTAAATTATTTGACCTTTTTTTAAAGCAACTAATTTTTGCGCAGTGCAAAATTATAACAATCGGCCTTTTTCAAGGCCACTTAAACATTGATCATTGCAAAATTAAATTATTTGCCTTTTTTTAAGGCAACTAATTTTTGCGCAGTGCAAAATTATAAGAATCGTCCTTTTTCAAGGACACTTAAACATTGATGATTGCAAAATTAAATTATTGAACCTTTTTAAGGCAACTAATTTTTTGCGCAGTGCAAAATTATAACAATCGGCCTTTTTCAAGGCCACTTAAACATTGATCATTGCAAAATTAAATTATTTGCCTTTTTTTAAGGCAACTAATTTTTGCGCAGTGCAAAATTATAACAATCGGCCTTTTTCAAGGCCACTGAAACATTGATCATTGCAAAATTAAATTATTTGACCTTTTTTAAGGCAACTAATTTTTGCGCAGTGTAAAATTATAACAATCGGCCTTTTTCAAGGCCACTGAAACATTGATCATTGCAAAATTAAATTATTTGACCTTTTTAAGGCAACTAATTTTTGCGCAGTGCAAAATTATAACAATCGGCCTTTTTCAAGGCCACTGAAACATTGATCATTGCAAAATTAAATTATTTGCCTTTTTTTAAGGCAACTAATTTTTGCGCAGTGCAAAATTATAAAAATCGGCCTTTTCCAAGGACACTTAAACATTGATCATTGCAAAATTAAATTATTTGCCTATTTTTAAGGCAACTAATTTTTGCGCAGTGCAAAATTATAACAATCGGCCTTTTTCAAGGCCACTTAAACATTGATGATTGCAAAATTAAATTATTGAACCTTTTTTTAAGACAACTAATTTTTGCGCAGTGCAAAATTTTAATAATCGGCCTTTTTCAAGGCCACTGAAACATTGATCATTGCAAAATTAAATTATTTGACCTTTTTTTAAGGCAACTAATTTTTTGCGCAGTGCAAAATTATAACAATCGGCCTTTTTCAAGGCCACTTAAACATTGATCATTGCAAAATTAAATTATTTGACCTTTTTAAGGCAACTAATTTCTTGCGCAGTGCAAAAGTATAACGATCGGCCTTTTTCAAGGCCACTTAAACATTGATCATTGCAAAATTAAATTATTTTACCTTTTTTTAATGCAACTATTTTTTGCGCAGTGCAAAATTATAACAATCGGCCTTTTTCAAGGCCACTTAAACATGATCATTGAAAAATTAAATTATTTGACCTTTTTTAAGGCAACTAATTTTTGTGCAGTGCAAAATTATAACAATCGGCCTTTTTCAAGGCCACTGAAACATTGATCATTGCAAAATTAAATTATTTGACCTTTTTTTAAAGCAAATAATTTTTGCGCGGTGCAAAATTATAACAATCGTCCTTTTTCAAGGACACTTAAACATTGATCATTGCAAAATTAAATTGTTTGCCTTTTTTTAAGGCAACTAATTTTTGCGCAGTGCAAAATTATAACAATCGGCCTTTTTCAAGGCTACTGAAACATTGATCATTGCAAAATTACATTATTTCCTTTTTTTTAAGGCAACTAATTTTTGCGCAGTGCAAAATTATAACAATCGGCCTTTTTCAAGGCCACTGAAACATTGATCATTGCAAAATTAAATTATTTGCCTTTTTTTAAGGCAACTAATTTTTGCGCAGTGCAAAATTATAACAATCGGCCTTTTTCAAGGCCACTTAAACATTGATCATTGCAAAATTAAATTATTTGACCTTTTTTTAAGGCAACTAATTTTTTGCGCAGTGCAAAATTATAACAATCGGCCTTTTTCAAGGCCACTTAAACATTGATCATTGCAAAATTAAATTATTTGACCTTTTTAAGGCAACTAATTTTTTGCGCAGTGCAAAATTATAACAATCGGCCTTTTTCAAGGCCACTTAAACATTGATCATTGCAAAATTAAATTATTTGACCTTTTTAAGGCAACTAATTGTTTGCGCAGAGCAAAATTATAACAATCGGCCTTTTTAAAGGCCACTGAAACATTGATCATTGCAAAATTAAATTATTTGCCTTTTTTAAGGCAACTAATTTTTGCGCAGTGCAAAATTATAACAATCGGCCTTTTTCAAGGCCACTGAAACATTGATCATTGCAAAATTAAATTATTTGACCTTTTTTTAAGGCAACTAATTTTTTGCGCAGTGCAAAATTATAACAATCGGCCTTTTTCAAGGCCACTTAAACATTGATGTTTGCAAAATTAAATTATTGAACCTTTTTAAGGCAACTAATTTCTTGCGCAGTGCAAAATTATAACAATCGGCCTTTTTCTAGGCCACTTAAACATGCATCATTGCAAAATTAAATTATTTGCCTTTTTTTAAGGCAACTAATTTTTGCGCAGTGCAAAATTATAACAATCGGCCTTTTTCAAGGCCACTGAAACATTGATCATTGCAAAATTAAATTATTTGACCTTTTTTAAGGCAACTAATTTTTGCGCAGTGCAAAATTATAACAATCGGCCTTTTTCAAGGCCACTGAAACATTGATCATTGCAAAATTAAATTATTTGACCTTTTTTAAGGCAACTAATTTTTTGCGCAGTGCAAAATTATAACAATCGGCCTTTTTCAAGGCCACTGAAACATTGATCATTGCAAAATTAAATTATTTGACCTTTTTTAAGGCAACTAATTTTTGCGCAGTGCAAAATTATAACAATCGGCCTTTTTCAAGGCCACTTAAACATGCATCATTGAAAAATTAAATTATTTGATCTTTTTTAAGGCAACTATTTTTTGCGCAGTGCAAAATTATAACAATAGGCCTTTTTCAAGGCCACTTAAACATTGATCATTGCAAAATTAAATTATTTGCCTTTTTTTAAGGCAACTAATTTTTGCGCAGTGCAAAATTATAACAATCGGCCTTTTTCAAGGCCACTTAAACATTGATCATTGCAAAATTAAATTATTTGCCTTTTTTTAAGGCAACTAATTTTTGCGCAGTGCAAAATTATAACAATCGGCCTCTTTAAAGGACACTTAAACATTGATCATTGCAAAATTAAATTATTTGCCTTTTTTTAAGGCAACTAATTTTTGCGCAGTGCAAAAATATAACAATCGGACTTTTTCAAGGCCACTGAAACACGGATCATTGCAAAATTAAATTATTTGACCTTTTTTAAGGCAACTAATTTTTGCGCAGTGCAAAAATATAACAATCGGCCTTTTTCAAGGCCACTGAAACATTGATCATTGCAAAATTAAATTATTTGCCTTTTTTTAAGGCAACTAATTTTTGCGCAGTGCAAAATTATAACAATAGGCCTTTTTCAAGGCCACTGAAACATTGATCATTGCAAAATTAAATTATTTCCCTTTTTTTAAGGCAACTAATTTTTGCGCAGTGCAAAATTATAACAGTCGGCCTTTTACAAGGCTACTTAAACATGATCATTGCAAAATTAAATTATATGCCTTTTTTTAAGGCAACTAATTTTTGCGCAGTGCAAAATTATAACAATCGGCCTTTTTCAAGGCCACTGAAACATTGATCATTGCAAAATTAAATTATTTGACCTTTTTAAGGCAACTAATTGTTTGCGCAGTGCAAAATTATAACAATCGGCCTTTTTCAAGGCCACTTAAACATTGATCATTGCAAAATTAAATTATTTGACCTTTTTTTAAGGCAACTAATTTTTTGCGCAGTGCAAAATTATAACAATCGGCCTTTTTCAAGGCTACTTAAACATGATCATTGCAAAATTAAATTATTTGACCTTTTTTTAAGGCAACTAATTTTTGCGCAGTGCAAAATTATAAGAATCGTCCTTTTTCAAGGACACTTAAACATTGATCATTGCAAAATTAAATTATTTGACCTTTTTTAAGGCAACTAATTTTTTGCGCAGTGCAAAATTATAACAATCGGCCTTTTTCAAGGCCACTGAAACATTGATCATTGCAAAATTAAATTATTTGCCTTTTTTTAAGGCAACTAATTTTTGCGCAGTGCAAAATTATAACAATCGTCCTTTTTCAAGGACACTTATACATTGATCATTGCCAAATTAAATTATTTGACCTTTTTTTAAAGCAACTAATTTTTGCGCTATGCAAAATTATAACGATCGGCCTTTTTGAAGGCCACTTAAACATTGTACATTTGAAAATTAAATTATTTTCCTTTTTTTAAGGCAACTAATTTTTGCGCAGTGCAAAATTATAAAAATCGGCCTTTTTCAAGGCCACTGAAACATTGATCATTGCAAAATTAAATTATTTGCTTTTTTTTAAGGCAACTAATTTTTGCGCAGTGCAAAATTATAACAATCGGCCTTTTTCAAGGCCACTGAAACATTGATCATTGCAAAATTAAATTATTTGCCCTTTTTTAAGGCAACTAATTTTTTGCGCAGTGCAAAATTATAACAATCGGCCTTTTTCAAGGCCACTGAAACATTGATCATTGCAAAATTAAATTATTTGACCTTTTTTTAAAGCAACTAATTTTAGCACAGTGCAAAATTATAACACTCGGCCTTTTTCAGGGCCACTTAAACATTGATCATTGCAAAATTAAATTATTTGCCTTTTTTTAAGGCAACTAATTTTTGCGCAGTGCAAAATTATAACAATCGGCCTTTTTCAAGGCCACTGAAACATTGATCATTGCAAAATTAAATTATTTGACCTTTTTTTAAAGCAACTAATTTTTGCGCAGTGCAAAATTATAAGAATCGTCCTTTTTCAAGGACACTTAAACATTGATCATTGCAAAATTAAATTATTTGCCTTTTTTTAAGGCAACTAATTTTTGCGCAGTGCAAAATTATAACAATCGGCCTTTTTCAAGGCTACTTAAACATGATCATTGCAAAATTAAATTATTTGACCTTTTTTTAAGGCAACTAATTTTTAAACAGTGCAAAAATATAACAATCGGCCTTTACAAGGCTACTTAAACATGATCATTGCAAAATTAAATTATTTGCCTTTTTTAAGGCAACTAATTTTTGCGCAGTGTAAAAATATAACAATCGGCCTTTACAAGGCCACTGAAACATTGATCATTGCAAAATTAAATTATTTGCCTTTTTTTAAGGCAACTAATTTTTGCGCAGTGCAAAATTATAACAATCGTCCTTTTTCAAGGACACTTAAACATTGATCATTGCAAAATTAAATTATTTGACCTTTTTTTAAGGCAACTAATTTTTTGCGCAGTGCAAAATTATAACAATCGGCCTTTTTCAAGGTCACTTAAAAATTGATCATTGCAAAATTAAATTATTTGACCTTTTTAAGGCAACTAATTTTTAAACAGTGCAAAATTATAACAATCGGCCTTTTTCAAGGCCACTTAAACATTGATCATTGCAAAATTAAATTATTTGCCTTTTTTTAAGGCAACTAATTTTTGCGCAGTGCAAAATTATAACAATCGGCCTTTTTCAAGGCCACTGAAACATTGATCATTGCAAAATTAAATTATTTGCCTTTTTTTAAGGCAACTAATTTTTGCGCAGTGCAAAATTATAACAATCGGCCGGTTTCAAGGCTACTTAAACATGATCATTGCAAAATTAAATTATTTGACCTTTTTTAAGGCAACTAATTTTTGAGCAGTGTAAAATTATAACAATCGGCCTTTTTCAAGGACACTTAAACATTGATCATTGCAAAATTAAATTATTTGCCTTTTTTTAAGGCAACTAATTTTTGCGCAGTGCAAAATTATAACAATCGGCCTTTTTCAAGGCCACTGAAACATTGATCATTGCAAAATTAAATTATTTGCCTTTTTTTAAGGCAACTAATTTTTGCGCAGTGCAAAATTATAACAATCGGCCTTTTTCAAGGCCACTGAAACATTGATCATTGCAAAATTAAATTATTTGCATTTTTTTAAGGCAAATAATTTTTTGCGCAGTGCAAAATTATAACAATCGGCCTTTTTCAGTGCCACTTATACACTGTTCATTGCCAAATTATATTATTTGTCCTTTTTTTAAAGCAACTAATTTTTGTGCAGTGCAAAATTATAACAATCGGCCTTTTTCAAGGCTACTTAAACATGATCATTGCAAAATTAAATTATTTGACCTTTTTTTAAGGCAACTAATTTTTGCGCAGTGCAAAATTATAAGAATCGTCCTTTTTCAAGGACACTTAAACATTGATCATTGCAAAATTAAATTATTTGCCTTTTTTTAAGGCAACTAATTTTTGCGCAGTGCAAAATTATAACAATCGGCCATTTTCAAGGCCACTTAAACATGGATCATTGCCAAATTAAATTATTTGACCTTTTTTTAAAGCAACTAATTTTTGCGCTATGCAAAATTATAACGATCGGCCTTTTTCAAGGCCACTGAAACACGGATTATTGCAAAATTAAATTATTTGACCTTTTTTAAGGCAACTAATTTTTGCGCAGTGCAAAATTATAACAATCGGCCTTTTTCAAGGCCACTTAAACATTGATCATTGCAAAATTAAATTATTTGCCTTTTTTTAAGGCAACTAATTTTTGCGCAGTGCAAAATTATAACAATCGGCCTTTTTCAAGGCCACTTAAACATTGATCATTGCAAAATTAAATTATTTGCCTTTTTTTAAGGCAACTAATTTTTGCGCAGTGCAAAATTATAACAATCGGCCTTTTTCAAGGCCACTGAAACATTGATCATTGCAAAATTAAATTATTTGCCTTTTTTTAAGGCAACTAATTTTTGCGCAGTGCAAAATTATAACAATCGGCCTTTTTCAAGGCCACTGAAACATTGATCATTGCAAAATTAAATTATTTGCCTTTTTTTAAGGCAACTAATTTTTGCGCAGTGCAAAATTATAACAATCGGCCTTTTCCAAGGACACTTAAACATTGATCATTGCAAAATTAAATTATTTGCCTATTTTTAAGGCAACTAATTTTTGCGCAGTGCAAAATTATAACAATCGTCCTTTTTCAAGGCCACTTAAACATTGATCATTGCAAAATTAAATTATTTGACCTATTTTTAAGGCAACTAATTTTTGCGCAGTGCAAAATTATAACAATCGGCCTTTTTCAAGGCCACTGAAACATTGATCATTGCAAAATTAACTTATTTGCCTTTTTTTAAGGCAACTAATTTTTGCGCAGTGCAAAATTGTAACAATCGGCCATTTTCAAGGCCACTTAAACATGGATCATTGAAAAATTAAATTATTTGATCTTTTTTAAGGCAACTAATTTTTGCGCAGTGCAAAACTATAACAATCGGCCTTTTTCTAGGCCACTTAAACATGGATCATTGAAAAATTAAATTATTTGATCTTTTTTAAGGCAACTAATTTTTGTGCAGTGCAAAATTATAACAATCGGCCTTTTTCAAGGCCACTGAAACATTGATCATTGCAAAATTAAATTATTTGCCTTTTTTTAAGGCAACTAATTTTTGCGCAGTGCAAAATTATAACAATCGGCCTTTTTCAAGGCCACTGAAACATTGATCATTGCAAAATTAAATTATTTGACCTTTTTTTAAAGCAACTAATTTTTGCGCGGTGCAAAATTATAACAATCGTCCTTTTTCAAGGACACTTAAACATTGATCATTGCAAAATTAAATTATTTGCCTTTTTTTAAGGCAACTTATTTTTGCGCAGTGCAAAATTATAACACTCGGCCTTTTTCAAGGCCACTTAAACATGATCATTGCGAAATTAAATTATTTGACCTTTTTTTAAAGCAACTAATTTTTTGCGCAGTGCCAAATTATAACAATCGGCCTTTTTCAAGGCCACTTAAACGTTCATCATTGCAAAATTAAATTATTTGACCTTTTTAAGGCAACTAATTTTTTGCGCAGTGCAAAATTATAACAATCGGCCTTTTTCAAGGCCACTGAAACATTGATCATTGCAAAATTAAATTATTTGCCCTTTTTTAAGGCAACTAATTTTTGCGCAGTGCAAAATTATAACAATCGGCCTTTTTCAAGGACACTTAAACATTGATCATTGCAAAATTAACTTATTTGCCTTTTTTTAAGGCAACTAATTTTTGCGCAGTGCAAAATTATAACAATCGGCCTTTTTCAAGGCCAATTAAAAGTTGATCATTGCAAAATTAAATTATTTGCCTTTTTTTAAGGCAACTAATTTTTGCGCAGTGCAAAATTATAACAATCGGCCTTTTTCAAGGCCACTGAAACATTGATCATTGCAAAATTAAATTATTTGACCTTTTTAAGGCAACTAATTTTTGCGCAGTGCAAAATTATAACAATCGGCCTTTTTCAAGGCCACTGAAACATTGATCATTGCAAAATTAAATTATTTGCCTTTTTTAAGGCAACTAATTTTTTGCGCAGTGCAAAATTATAACAATCGGCCTTTTTCAAGGCCACTGAAACATTGATCATTGCAAAATTAAATTATTTGACCTTTTTTTAAAGCAACTAATTTTTTGCGCAGTGCAAAATTATAACAATCGGCCTTTTTCAAGGCCACTGAAACATTGATCATTGCAAAATTAAATTATTTGCCTTTTTTTAAGGCAACTAATTTTTGCGCAGTGCAAAATTATAACAATCGGCCTTTACAAGGCTACTTAAACATGATCATTGCAAAATTAAATTATTTGACCTTTTTTTAAAGCAACTAATTTTTGCGCGGTGCAAAATTATAACAATCGTCCTTTTTCAAGGACACTTAAACATTGATCATTGCAAAATTAAATTATTTGACCTTTTTTTAAGGCAACTAATTTTTTGCGCACTGCAAAATTATAACAATCGGCCTTTTTCAAGGCCACTTAAACATTGATCATTGCAAAATTAAATTATTTGACCTTTTTTAAGGCAACTAATTTTTTGCGCAGTGCAAAATTATAACAATCGGCCTTTTTCAAGGCCACTGAAACATTGATCATTGCAAAATTAAATTATTTGCCTTTTTTTAAGGCAACTAATTTTTGCGCAGTGCAAAATTATAAAAATCGGCCTTTTTCAAGGCCACTTAAACATTGATCATTGCAAAATTAAATTATTTGCCTTTTTTTAAGGCAACTAATTTTTGCGCAGTGCAAAATTATAACAATCGGCCTTTTTCAAGGCCACTGAAACATTGATCATTGCAAAATTAAATTATTTGCCCTTTTTTAAGGCAACTAATTTTTTGCGCAGTGCAAAATTATAACAATCGGCCTTTTTCAAGGCCACTTAAACATTGATCATTGCAAAATTAAATTATTTGCCTTTTTTTAAGGCCACTAATTTTTGCGCAGTGCAAAATTATAACAATCGGCCTTTTTCAAGGCCACTGAAACATTGATCATTGCAAAATTAAATTATTTGCCTTTTTTTAAGGCAACTAATTTTTGCGCAGTGCAAAATTATAACAATCGGCCTTTTTCAAGGCCACTTAAACATTGATCATTGCAAAATTAAATTATTTGCCTTTTTTTAAGGCAACTAATTTTTGCGCAGTGCAAAATTATAACAATCGGCCTTTTTCAAGGCTACTGAAACATTGATCATTGCAAAATTACATTATTTCCTTTTTTTTAAGGCACATAATTTTTGCGCAGTGCAAAATTATAAAAATCGGCCTTTTCCAAGGACACTTAAACATTGATCATTGCAAAATTAAATTATTTGCCTTTTTTTAAGGCACATAATTTTTGCGCAGTGCAAAATTATAACAATTGGCCTTTTTCAAGGCCACTTAAACGTGGATCATTGCAAAATTAAATTATTTGACCTTTTTAAGGCAACTAATTGTTTGCGCAGAGCAAAATTATAACAATCGGCCTTTTTCAAGGCCACTGAAACATTGATCATTGCAAAATTAAATTATTTGCCTTTTTTAAGGCAACTAATTTTTGCGCAGTGCAAAATTATAACAATCGGCCTTTTTCAAGGCCACTGAAACATTGATCATTGCAAAATTAAATTATTTGCCTTTTTTTAAGGCAACTAATTTTTGCGCAGTGCAAAATTGTAACAATCGGCCATTTTCAAGGCCACTTAAACATTGATCATTGCAAAATTAAATTATTTGCCTTTTTTTGAGGCAACTAATTTTTGCGCAGTGCAAAATTATAACAATCGGCCTTTTTCAAGGCCACTGAAACATTGATCATTGCAAAATTAAATTATTTGCCTTTTTTTAAGGCAACTAATTTTTGCGCAGTGCAAAATTATAACAATCGGCCTTTTTCAAGGCCACTGAAACATTGATCATTGCAAAATTAAATTATTTGACCTTTTTTTAAAGCAACTAATTTTTGCGCAGTGCAAAATTATAACAATCGTCCTTTTTCAAGGACACTTAAACATTGATCATTGCAAAATTAAATTATTTGACCTTTTTTTAAAGCAACTAATTTTTGCGCAGTGCAAAATTATAACAATCGGCCTTTTTCAAGGCCACTGAAACACGGATCATTGCAAAATTAAATTATTTGCCTTTTTTTAAGGCAACTAATTTTTGCGCAGTGCAAAATTATAACAATAGGCCTTTTTCAGGGCCACTTAAACATTGATCATTGCAAAATTAAATTATTTGCCTTTTTTTAAGGCAACTAATTTTTGCGCAGTGCAAAATTATAACAATCGGCCTTTTTCAAGGCCACTTAAACATTGATCATTGCAAAATTAAATTATTTGCCTTTTTTTAAGGCAACTAATTTTTGCGCAGTGCAAAATTATAACAATCGGCCTTTATCAAGGCCACTGAAACATTGATCATTGCAAAATTAAATTATGTGACCTTTTTTCAAAGCAACTAATTTTTGCGCAGTGCAAAATTATAACAATCGGCCTCCTTCAAGGACACTTAAACATTGATCATTGCAAAATTAAATTATTTGCCTTTTTTTAAGGCAACTAATTTTTGCGCAGTGCAAAATTATAACAATCGGCCTTTTTCAAGGCCACTGAAACATTGATCATTGCAAAATTAAATTATTTGACCTTTTTAAGGCACATAATTTTTGCGCAGTGCAAAATTATAACAATTGGCCTTTTTCAAGGCCACTTAAACGTGGATCATTGCAAAATTAATTTATTTGCCTTTTTTTAAGGAAAATAATTGTTTGCGCAGAGAAAAATTATAACAATCGGCCTTTTTCAAGGCTACTTAAACATGATCATTGCAAAATTAAATTATTTGACCTTTTTTTAAGGCAACTAATTTTTAAACAGTGCAAAATTATAACAATCGGCCTTTTTCAAGGCCACTTAAACGTGGATCATTGCGAAATTAAATTATTTGCCCTTTTTTAAGGCAACTAATTTTTTGCGCAGTGCAAAATTATAACAATCGGCCTTTTTCAAGGCCACTTAAACATTGATCATTGCAAAATTAAATTATTTGCCTTTTTTTAAGGCAACTAATTTTTGCGCAGTGCAAAATTATAACAATCGGCCTTTTTCAAGGCCACTGAAACATTGATCATTGCAAAATTAAATTATTTGCCCTTTTTTAAGGCAACTAATTTTTTGCGCAGTGCAAAATTATAACAATCGGCCTTTTTCAAGGCCACTGAAACATTGATCATTGCAAAATTAAATTATTTGCCTTTTTTTAAGGCAACTAATTTTTGCGCAGTGCAAAATTATAACAATCGGCCTTTTTCAAGGCCACTGAAACATTGATCATTGCAAAATTAAATTATTTGCCTTTTTTTAAGGCAACTAATTTTTGCGCAGTGCAAAATTATAACAATCGGCCTTTTTCAAGGCCACTGAAACATTGATCATTGCAAAATTAAATTATTTGCCTTTTTTAAGGCAACTAATTTTTGCGCAGTGCAAAATTATAACAATCGGCCTTTTTCAAGGCCACTGAAACATTGATCATTGCAAAATTAAATTATTTGCCTTTTTTTAAGGCAACTAATTTTTGCGCAGTGCAAAATTATAACAATCGGCCTTTTTCAAGGCCACTGAAACATTGATCATTGCAAAATTAAATTATTTGACCTTTTTTTAAGGCAACTAATTTTTTGCGCAGTGCAAAATTATAACACTCGGCCTTTTTCAAGGCTACTTAAACATGATCATTGCAAAATTAAATTATTTGCCTTTTTTTAAGGCAACTAATTTTTGCGCAGTGCAAAATTATAAAAATCGGCCTTTTTCAAGGCCACTGAAACATTGATCATTGCAAAATTAAATTATTTGCCTTTTTTTAAGGCAACTAATTTTTGCGCAGTGCAAAATTATAACAATCGGCCTTTTTCAGGGCCACTTAAACATTGATCATTGCAAAATTAAATTATTTGCCTTTTTTTAAGGCAACTAATTTTTGCGCAGTGCAAAATTATAACAATCGTCCTTTTTCAAGGACACTTAAACATTGATCATTGCAAAATTAAATTATTTGCCTTTTTTTAAGGCAACTAATTTTTGCGCAGTGCAAAATTATAACAATCGGCCTTTTTCAAGGCCACTGAAACACGGATCATTGCAAAATTAAATTATTTGACCTTTTTTAAGGCAACTAATTTTTGCGCAGTGCAAAATTATAACAATCGGCCTTTTTCAAGGCCACTGAAACATTGATCATTGCAAAATTAAATTATTTGACCTTTTTTTAAGGCAACTAATTTTTTGCGCAGTGCAAAATTATAACAATCGGCCTTTTTCAAGGCCACTTAAACATTGATCATTGCAAAATTAAATTATTTGCCTTTTTTTAAGGCAACTAATTTTTGCGCAGTGCAAAATTATAACAATCGGCCTTTTTCAAGGCCACTGAAACATTGATCATTGCAAAATTAAATTATTTGCCTTTTTTAAGGCAACTAATTTTTGCGCAGTGCAAAATTATAACAATCGGCCTTTTTCAAGGCCACTGAAACATTGATCATTGCAAAATTAAATTATTTGCCTTTTTTTAAGGCAACTAATTTTTGCGCAGTGCAAAATTATAACAATCGGCCTTTTTCAAGGCCACTGAAACATTGATCATTGCAAAATTAAATTATTTGACCTTTTTTTAAAGCAACTAATTTTTGCGCAGTGCAAAATTATAACAATCGGCCTTTTCCAAGGCGACTTAAACATTTTGCTTGGAAAAATAAAATAATTTCATTTTTTTAAGGCAACTAATTTTTGCGCAGTGCAAAATTATAACAATCGGCCTTTTTCAAGGCCACTGAAACATTGATCATTGCAAAATTAAATTATTTGCCTTTTTTTAAGGCAACTAATTTTTGCGCAGTGCAAAATTATAAAAATCGGCCTTTTCCAAGGACACTTAAACATTGATCATTGCAAAATTAAATTATTTGCCTTTTTTTAAGGCAACTAATTTTTGCGCAGTGCAAAATTATAACAATCGGCCTTTTTCAAGGCCACTTAAACATTGATCATTGCAAAATTAAATTATTTGCCTTTTTTAAGGCAACTAATTTTTGCGCAGTGCAAAATTATAACAATCGGCCTTTTTCAAGGCCACTGAAACATTGATCATTGCAAAATTAACTTATTTGCCTTTTTTTAAGGCAACTAATTTTTGCGCAGTGCAAAATTGTAACAATCGGCCATTTTCAAGGCCACTTAAACATTGATCATTGCAAAATTAACTTATTTGCCTTTTTTTAAGGCAACTAATTTTTGCGCAGTGCAAAATTGTAACAATCGGCCTTTTTCAAGGCCACTTAAACATGGATCATTGCAAAATTAAATTATTTGCCTTTTTTTAAGGCAACTAATTTTTGCGCAGTGCAAAATTATAACAATCGTCCTTTTTCAAGGACACTTAAACATTGATCATTGCAAAATTAAATTATTTGCCTTTTTTTAAGGCAACTAATTTTTGCGCAGTGCAAAATTATAACAATCGGCCTTTTTCAAGGCCACTTAAACATTGATCATTGCAAAATTAAATTATTTGACCTTTTTTTAAAGCAACTAATTTTTGCGCAGTGCAAAATTATAACAATCGTCCTTTTTCAAGGACACTTAAACATTGATCATTGCAAAATTAAATTATTTGCCTTTTTTTAAGGCAACTAATTTTTGCGCAGTGCAAAATTATAACAATCGGCCTTTTTCAAGGCCACTTAAACATTGATCATTGCAAAATTAAATTATTTGCCTTTTTTTAAGGCAACTAATTTTTGCGCAGTGCAAAATTATAACAATCGGCCTTTTTCAAGGCCACTGAAACATTGATCATTGCAAAATTAAATTATTTGCCTTTTTTTAAGGCAACTAATTTTTTGCGCAGTGCAAAATTATAACAATCGGCCTTTTTCAAGGCCACTTAAACGTGGATCATTGCGAAATTAAATTATTTGCCTTTTTTTAAGGCAACTAATTTTTGCGCAGTGCAAAATTGTAACAATCGGCCTTTTTCAAGGCCACTGAAACATTGATCATTGCAAAATTAAATTATTTGCCTTTTTTTAAGGCAACTAATTTTTGCGCAGTGCAAAATTATAACAATAGGCCTTTTTCAGGGCCACTTAAACATTGATCATTGCAAAATTAAATTATTTGCCTTTTTTTAAGGCAACTAATTTTTGCGCAGTGCAAAATTATAACAATCGGCCTTTTTCAAGGCCACTGAAACATTGATCATTGCAAAATTAAATTATTTGCCTTTTTTTTAAGGCAACTAATTTTTGCGCAGTGCAAAATTATAACAATCGTCCTTTTTCAAGAACACTTAAACATTGATCACTGAAAAATTAAATTATTAGCCTTTTTATAAGGCAACTAATTTTTGCGCAGTGCAAAATTATAACAATCGGCCTTTTTCAAGGTTACTGAAACATTGATCATTGCAAAATTAAATTATTTGCCTTTTTTTAAGGAAACTAATTTTTGTGCAGTGCAAAATTATAACAATCGGCCTTTTTCAAGGCCACTGAAACATTGATCATTGCAAAATTAAATTATTTGCCTTTTTTTAAGGCAACTAATTTTTGCGCAGTGCAAAATTATAACAATCGGCCTTTTTCAAGGCCACTGAAACATTGATCATTGCAAAATTAAATTATTTGCCTTTTTTTAAGGCAACTAATTTTTGCGCAGTGCAAAATTATAACAATCGGCCTTTTTCAAGGCCACTGAAACATTGATCATTGCAAAATTAAATTATTTGCCTTTTTTTAAGGCAACTAATTTTTGCGCAGTGCAAAATTATAACAATCGGCCTTTTTCAAGGCCACTTAAACGTGGATCATTGCGAAATTAAATTATTTGCCTTTTTTTAAGGCAACTAATTTTTGCGCAGTGCAAAAATATAACAATCGGCCTTTTTCAGGGCCACTTATACATTGATCACTGCCAAATTAAATTATTTGACCTTTTTTTAAAGCAACTAATTTTTGCGCTATGCAAAATTATAACGATCGGCCTTTTTCAAGGACACTTAAACATTGATCATTGCAAAATTAAATTATTTGCCTTTTTTTAAGGCAACTAATTTTTGCGCAGTGCAAAATTATAACAATCGGCCTTTTTCAAGGCTACTTAAACATGATCATTGCAAAATTAAATTATTTGACCTTTTTTTAAGGCAACTAATTTTTGCGCAGTGCAAAATTATAAGAATCGTCCTTTTTCAAGGACACTTAAACATTGATCATTGCAAAATTAAATTATTTGCCTTTTTTTAAGGCAACTAATTTTTTGCGCAGTGCAAAATTATAACAATCGGCCTTTTTCAAGGCCACTTAAACATTGATCATTGCAAAATTAAATTATTTGCCTTTTTTTAAGGCAACTAATTTTTGCGCAGTGCAAAATTATAACAATCGGCCTTTTTCAAGGACACTTAAACACTGATCATTGCAAAATTAAATTATTTGCCTTTTTTTAAGGCAACTAATTTTTGCGCAGTGCAAAATTATAACAGTCGGCCTTTTTCAAGGACACTTAAACATTGATCAATGCGAAATTAAATTATTTGCCTTTTTTTAAGGCAACTAATTTTTGCGCAGTGCAAAATTATAACAATCGGCCTTTTTCAAGGCCACTGAAACATTGATCATTGCAAAATTAAATTATTTGACCTTTTTTTAAAGCAACAATTTTTTGCGCAGTGCAAAATTATAACAATCGTCCTTTTTCAAGGACACTTATACATTGATCATTGCCAAATTAAATTATTTGACCTTTTTTTAAAGCAACTAATTTTTGTGCAGTGCAAAATTATAACAATCGGCCTTTTTCAAGGCTACTGAAACATTGATCATTGCAAAATTAAATTATTTGCCTTTTTTTAAGGCAACTAATTTTTGCGCAGTGCAAAATTATAACAATCGGCCTTTTCCAAGGCTACTTAAACATGATCATTGCAAAATTAAATTATTTGACCTTTTTAAGGCAACTAATTTTTGCGCAGTGCAAAATTATAACAATCGGCCTTTTTCAAGGCCACTGAAACATTGATCATTGCAAAATTAAATTATTTGCCTTTTTTTAAGGCAACTAATTTTTGCGCAGTGCAAAATTATAACAATCGGCCTTTTTCAAGGCCACTGAAACATTGATCATTGCAAAATTAAATTATTTGACCTTTTTTTAAAGCAACTAATTTTTGCGCAGTGCAAAATTATAACAATCGGCCTCTTTCAAGGACACTTAAACATTGATCATTGCAAAATTAAATTATTTGCCTTTTTTTAAGGCAACTAATTTTTGCGCAGTGCAAAATTATAACAATCGGCCTCTTTCAAGGACACTTAAACATTGATCATTGCAAAATTAAATTATTTGCCTTTTTTTAAGGCAACTAATTTTTGCGCAGTGCAAAATTATAACAATCGGCCTTTTTCAAGGCCACTGAAACATTGATCATTGCAAAATTAAATTATTTGACCTTTTTAAGGCAACTAATTTTTGCGCAGTGCAAAATTATAACAATCATCCTTTTTCAAGGACACTTAAACATTGATCATTGCAAAATTAAATTATTTGCCTTTTTTTAAGGCAACTAATTTTTGCGCAGTGCAAAATTATAACAATCGGCCTTTTTCAAGGCCACTGAAACACGGATTATTGCAAAATTAAATTATTTGACCTTTTTTAAGGCAACTAATTTTTGCGCAGTGCAAAATTATAACAATCGGCCTTTTTCAAGGACACTTAAACATTGATCATTGCAAAATTAAATTATTTTCCTTTTTTTAAGGCAACTAATTTTTGCGCAGTGCAAAATTATAACAATCGGCCTTTTTCAAGGCCACTGAAACATTGATCATTGCAAAATTAAATTATTTGCCTTTTTTTAAGGCAACTAATTTTTGCGCAGTGCAAAATTATAACAATCGGCCTTTTTCAAGGCCACTTAAACATTGATCACTGCAAAATTAAATTATGTGACCTTTTTTAAGGCAACTAATTTTTTGCGCAGTGCAAAATTATAACAATCGGCCTTTTTCAAGGCCACTTAAACGTGGATCATTGCGAAATTAAATTATTTGCCCTTTTTTAAGGCAACTAATTTTTTGCGCAGTGCAAAATTATAACAATCGGCCTTTTTCAAGGCCACTGAAACATTGATCATTGCAAAATTAAATTATTTGACCTTTTTTAAGGCAACTAA
This sequence comes from Leptopilina drosophilae, assembly GCA_032873175.1. Lineage (NCBI taxonomy): Eukaryota > Metazoa > Arthropoda > Insecta > Hymenoptera > Figitidae > Leptopilina > Leptopilina drosophilae. The sequence continues at coordinate 11,499,693 of CM065487.1, forward strand.
TTTTTTGCGCAGTGCAAAATTATAACAATCGGCCTTTTTCAAGGCCACTGAAACATTGATCATTGCAAAATTAAATTATTTGCCCTTTTTTAAGGCAACTAATTTTTTGCGCAGTGCAAAATTATAACAATCGGCCTTTTTCAAGGCCACTGAAACATTGATCATTGCAAAATTAAATTATTTGACCTTTTTTTAAAGCAACAATTTTTTGAGCAGTGCAAAATTATAAGAATCGTCCTTTTTCAAGGACACTTAAACATTGATGATTGCAAAATTAAATTATTGAACCTTTTTAAGGCAACTAATTTTTTGCGCAGTGCAAAATTATAACAATCGGCCTTTTTCAAGGCTACTGAAACATTGATCATTGCAAAATTAAATTATTTGACCTTTTTTTAAGGCAACTAATTTTTTGCGCAGTGCAAAATTATAACAATCGGCCTTTTTCAAGGCCACTTAAACATTGATCATTGCAAAATTAAATTATTTGCCTTTTTTTAAGGCAACTAATTTTTGCGCAGTGCAAAATTATAAGAATCGGCCTTTTTCAAGGCTACTGAAACATTGATCATTGCAAAATTAAATTATTTGACCTTTTTTTAAAGCAACTAATTTTTGCGCAGTGCAAAATTATAACAATCGTCCTCTTTCAAGGACACTTAAACATTGATCATTGCAAAATTAAATTATTTGCCTTTTTTTAAGGCAACTAATTTTTGCGCAGTGCAAAATTATAACAATCGGCCTTTTACAAGGCTACTTAAACATGATCATTGCAAAATTAAATTATATGCCTTTTTTTAAGGCAACTAATTTTTGCGCAGTGCAAAATTATAACAATCGGCCTTTTTCAAGGCCACTTAAACGTGGATCATTGCGAAATTAAATTATTTGACCTTTTTTTAATGCAACTAATTTTAGCACAGTGCAAAATTATAACGATCGGCCTTTTTCAAGGCCACTTAAACATGGATCATTGCGATATTAAATTATTTTCCTTTTTTTAAGGCAACTAATTTTTGCGCAGTGCAAAATTATAACAATCGTCCTTTTTCAAGGACACTTAAACATTGATCATTGCAAAATTAAATTATTTGCCTTTTTTTAAGGCAACTAATTTTTGCGCAGTGCAAAATTATAACAATCGGCCTTTTTCAAGGACACTTAAACATTGATCATTGCAAAATTAAATTATTTGCCTTTTTTTAAGGCAACTAATTTTTGCGCAGTGCAAAATTATAACAATCGGCCTTTTTCAAGGCTACTTAAACATGATCATTGCTAAATTAATTATTTGACCTTTTTTTAAGGCAACTAATTTTTGCGCAGTGCAAAATTATAACAATCATCCTTTTTCAAGGACACTTAAACATTGATCAATGCGAAATTAAATTATTTGCCTTTTTTTAAGGCAACTAATTTTTGCGCAGTGCAAAATTATAACAATCGGCCTTTTCCAAGGAAACTTAAACATGATCATTGCAAAATTAAATTATTTGCCTTTTTTTAAGGCAACTAATTTTTGCGCAGTGCAAAATTATAACAATCGGCCTTTTTCAAGGCCACTTAAACGTGGATCATTGCGAAATTAAATTATTTGCCTTTTTTTAAGGCAACTAATTTTTGCGCAGTGCAAAATTATAACAATCGGCCTTTTTCAAGGCCACTGAAACATTGATCATTGCAAAATTAAATTATTTGCCTTTTTTTAAGGCAACTAATTTTTGCGCAGTGCAAAATTATAACAATCGGCCTTTTTCAAGGCTACTGAAACATTGATCATTGCAAAATTACATTATTTCCTTTTTTTTAAGGCACATAATTTTTGCGCAGTGCAAAATTATAACAATTGGCCTTTTCTAAGGCTACTTAAACATTGATCATTGCAAAATTAAATTATTTGCCTTTTTTTAAGGCAACTAATTTTTGCGCAGTGCAAAATTATAACAATCGGCCTTTTCCAAGGCTACTTAAACATGATCATTGCAAAATTAAATTGTTTGCCTTTTTTTAAAGCAACTAGTTTTTGCGCAGTGCAAAATTATAACAATCGGCCTCTTTCAAGGACACTAAAACATTGATCATTGCAAAATTAAATTATTTGCCTTTTTTTAAGGCAACTAATTTTTGCGCAGTGCAAAATTATAACAATCGGCCTTTTTCAAGGCCACTGAAACATTGATCATTGCAAAATTAAATTATTTGACCTTTTTTTAAAGCAACTAATTTTTGCGCAGTGCAAAATTATAACAATCGTCCTTTTTCAAGGACACTTAAACATTGATCATTGCAAAATTAAATTATTTGCCTTTTTTTAAGGCAACTAATTTTTGCGCAGTGCAAAATTATAACAATCGTCCTTTTTCAAGGACACTTAAACATTGATCATTGCAAAATTAAATTATTTGCCTTTTTTTAAGGCAACTAATTTTTGCGCAGTGCAAAATTATAACAATCGGCCTTTTTCAAGGCCACTTAAACATTGATCATTGCAAAATTAAATTATTTGACCTTTTTAAGGCAACTAATTTTTGCGCAGTGCAAAATTATAACAATCGTCCTTTTTCAAGGACACTTAAACATTGATCATTGCAAAATTAAATTATTTGCCTTTTTTTAAGGCAACTAATTTTTGCGCAGTGCAAAATTATAACAATCGGCCTTTTTCAAGGCCACTGAAACATTGATCATTGCAAAATTAAATTATTTGACCTTTTTTCAAAGCAACTAATTTTTGCGCAGTGCAAAATTATAACAATCGTCCTTTTTCAAGGACACTTAAACATTGATCATTGCAAAATTAAATTATTTGACCTTTTTTTAAGGCAACTAATTTTTGCGCAGTGCAAAATTATAACAATCGGCCTTTTCCAAGGCTACTTAAACATGATCATTGCAAAATTAAATTATTTGCCTTTTTTTAAGGCAACTAATTTTTGCGCAGTGCAAAATTATAACAATCGGCCTTTTCCAAGGCTACTTAAACATGATCATTGCAAAATTAAATTATTTGCCTTTTTTTAAGGCACATAATTTTTGCGCAGTGCAAAATTATAACAATCGGCCTTTTTTAAGGCTACTTAAACGTGGATCATTGCGAAATTAAATTATTTGCCTTTTTTTAAAGCAACAATTTTTTGTGCAGTGCAAAATTATAACAATCGGCCTTTTTCAAGGCCACTGAAACATTGATCATTGCAAAATTAAATTATTTGACCTTTTTTTAAAGCAACTAATTTTTGCGCAGTGCAAAATTATAACAATCGTCCTTTTTCAAGGACACTTAAACATTGATCATTGCAAAATTAAATTATTTGCCTTTTTTTAAGGCAACTAATTTTTGCGCAGTGCAAAATTATAACAATCGGCCTTTTTCAAGGCCACTGAAACATTGATCATTGCAAAATTAAATTATTTGACCTTTTTTTAAAGCAACTAATTTTTGCGCAGTGCAAAATTATAACAATCGTCCTTTTTCAAGGACACTTAAACATTGATCATTGCAAAATTAAATTATTTGCCTTTTTTTAAGGCAACTAATTTTTGCGCAGTGCAAAATTATAACAATCGGCCTTTTCCAAGGCTACTTAAACATGATAATTGCAAAATTAAATTATGTGACCTTTTTTCAAAGCAACTAATTTTTGCGCAGTGCAAAATTATAACAATCGTCCTTTTTCAAGGACACTTAAACATTGATCATTGCAAAATTAAATTATTTGCCTTTTTTTAAGGCAACTAATTTTTGCGCAGTGCAAAATTATAACAATCGGCCTTTTCCAAGGCTACTTAAACATGATCATTGCAAAATTAAATTATTTGCCTTTTTTTAAGGCACATAATTTTTGCGCAGTGCAAAATTATAACAATCGGCCTTATTCAAGGCCACTTAAACGTGGATCATTGCGAAATTAAATTATTTGCCTTTTTTTAAAGCAACAATTTTTTGTGCAGTGCAAAATTATAACAATCGGCCTTTTTCAAGGCCACTTTAACATGGATCATTGCGATATTAAATTATTTTCCTTTTTTTAAGGCAACTAATTTTTGCGCTGTGCAAAATTATAACAATCGGCCTTTTCCAAGGCTACTTAAACATGATCATTGCAAAATTAAATTATTTGCCTTTTTTTAAGGCAACTAATTTTTGCGCAGTGCAAAATTATAACAATCGGCCTTTTTCAAGGACACTTAAACATTGATCATTGCAAAATTAAATTATTTGCCTTTTTTTAAGGCAACTAATTTTTGCGCAGTGCAAAATTATAACAATCGTCCTTTTTCAAGGACACTTAAACATTGATCATTGCAAAATTAAATTATTTGCCTTTTTTTAAGGCAACTAATTTTTGCGCAGTGCAAAATTATAACAATCGGCCTTTTTCAAGGCCACTGAAACATTGATCATTGCAAAATTAAATTATTTGACCTTTTTTTAAAGCAACTAATTTTTGCGCAGTGCAAAATTATAACAATCGGCCTTTTCCAAGGCCACTTAAACATGATCATTGCAAAATTAAATTATTTGCCTTTTTTTAAGGCAACTAATTTTTGCGCAGTGCAAAATTATAACAATCGGCCTTTTTCAAGGCCACTTAAACATGATCATTGCAAAATTAAATTATTTGCCTTTTTTTAAGGCAACTAATTTTTGCGCAGTGCAAAATTATAACAATCGGCCTTTTTCAAGGCCACTGAAACATTGATCATTGCAAAATTAAATTATTTGCCTTTTTTTAAGGCAACTAATTTTTGCGCAGTGCAAAATTATAACAATCGTCCTTTTTCAAGGACACTTAAACATTGATCATTGCAAAATTAAATTATTTGCCTTTTTTTAAGGCAACTAATTTTTGCGCAGTGCAAAATTATAACAATCGTCCTTTTTCAAGGCCACGGAAACACGGATTATTGCAAAATTAAATTATTTGACCTTTTTTAAGGCAACTAATTTTTGCGCAGTGCAAAATTATAACAATCGGCCTTTTTCAAGGCCACTGAAACATTGATCATTGCAAAATTAAATTATTTGACCTTTTTAAGGCAACTAATTTTTTGCGCAGTGCAAAATTATAACAATCGGCCTTTTTCAAGGACACTTAAACATTGATCATTGCAAAATTAAATTATTTGCCTTTTTTTAAGGCAACTAATTTTTGCGCAGTGCAAAATTATAACAATCGGCCTTTTTCAAGGCCACTTAAACATTGATCATTGCAAAATTAAATTATTTGCCTTTTTTTAAGGCAACTAATTTTTGCGCAGTGCAAAATTATAACAATCGGCCTTTTTCAAGGCCACTTAAACATGATCATTGCAAAATTAAATTATTTGCCTTTTTTTAAGGCAACTAATTTTTGCGCAGTGCAAAATTATAACAATCGGCCTTTTTCAAGGCCACTGAAACATTGATCATTGCAAAATTAAATTATTTGACCTTTTTTTAAGGCAACTAATTTTTGCGCAGTGCAAAATTATAACAATCGGCCTTTTTCAAGGCCACTGAAACATTGATCATTGCAAAATTAAATTATTTGCCTTTTTTTAAGGCAACTAATTTTTGCGCAGTGCAAAATTATAACAATCGGCCTTTTTCAAGGCCACTGAAACATTGATCATTGCAAAATTAAATTATTTGCCTTTTTTTAAGGCAACTAATTTTTGCGCAGTGCAAAATTATAACAATCGGCCTTTTTCAAGGTTACTGAAACATTGATCATTGCAAAATTAAATTATTTGCCTTTTTATAAGGCTATTAATTTTTGGGCAGTGCAAAATTATTATAATCGTCCTTTTTTAAGGCTACTTAAACATTGATCATTGCAAAATTAAATTATTTGCCTTTTTTTAAGGCAACTAATTTTTGTGCAGTGCAAAATTATAACAATCGGCCTTTTTCAAGGCCACTGAAACATTGATCATTGCAAAATTAAATTATTTGACCTTTTTTTAAAGCAACTAATTTTTTGCGCAGTGCAAAATTATAACAATCGGCCTTTTTCAAGGCCACTTAAACATTGATCATTGCAAAATTAAATTATTTGCCTTTTTTTAAGGCAACTAATTTTTGCGCAGTGCAAAATTATAACAATCGGCCTTTTTCAAGGCCACTGAAACATTGATCATTGCAAAATTAAATTATTTGCCTTTTTTTAAGGTACATAATTTTTGCGCAGTGCAAAATTATAACAATCGTCCTTTTTCAAGGACACTTAAACATTGATCATTGAAAAATTAAATTATTTGCCTTTTTTTAAGGCAACTAATTTTTTGCGCAGTGCAAAATTATAACAATCGGCCTTTTTAAAGGCAACTTAAACATTTAACATTGAAAAATTAAATTATTTTCCTTTTTTTAATGCAACTAATTTTTTGCGCAGTGCAAAATTATAACAATCGGCCTTTTTCAAGGCCACTGAAACATTGATCATTGCAAAATTAAATTATTTGCCTTTTTTTAAGGCAACTAATTTTTGCGCAGTGCAAAATTTTAATAATCGGCCTTATTCAAGGCTACTTAAACATGATCATTGCTAAATTAGTTATTTGACCTTTTTTTAAAGCAACTTATTTTTACGCAGTGCAAAATTATAACAATCGGCCTTTTTCAAGGCCACTTAAACGTGGATCATTGCAAAATTAAATTATTTGCCTTTTTTTAAGGCAACTAATTTTTGCGCAGTGCAAAATTATAACAATCGTCCTTTTTCAAGGACACTTAAACATTGATCATTGCAAAATTAAATTATTTGCCTTTTTTTAAGGCAACTAATTTTTGCGCAGTGCAAAATTATAACAATCGGCCTTTTTCAAGGCTACTTAAACATGATCATTGCAAAATTAAATTATTTGCCTTTTTTTAAGGCAACTAATTTTTGCGCAGTGCAAAATTATAACAATCGGCCTTTTTCAAGGCCACTTAAACATTGATCATTGCAAAATTAAATTATTTGCCTTTTTTTAAGGCAACTAATTTTTGCGCAGTGCAAAATTATAAGAATCGTCCTTTTTCAAGGACACTTAAACATTGATCATTGCAAAATTAAATTATTTGCCTTTTTTTAAGGCAACTAATTTTTGCGCAGTGCAAAATTATAACAATCGGCCTTTTTCAAGGCCACTTAAACGTGGATCATTGCGAAATTAAATTATTTGCCTTTTTTTAAGGCAACTAATTTTTGCGCAGTGCAAAATTATAACAATCGGCCTTTTTCAAGGCCACTGAAACATTGATCATTGACAAATTAAATTATTTGACCTTTTTTTAAGGCAACTAATTTTTGCGCAGTGCAAAAATATAACAATCGGCCTTTTTCAAGGCCACTGAAACACGGATCATTGCAAAATTAAATTATTTGCCTTTTTTTAAGGCACATAATTTTTGCGCAGTGCAAAATTATAACAATCGTCCTTTTTCAAGGCCACGGAAATACGGATTATTGCAAAATTAAATTATTTGCCTTTTTTTAAGGCAACTAATTTTTGCGCAGTGCAAAATTATAACAATCGGCCTTTTCCAAGGCTACTTAAACATGATCATTGCAAAATTAAATTATTTGCCTTTATTTAAAGCAACAATTTTTTGAGCAATGCAAAATTATAACAATCGGCCTCCTTCAAGGACACTTAAACATTGATCATTGCAAAATTAAATTATTTGCCTTTTTTTAAGGCAACTAATTTTTGCGCAGTGCAAAATTATAACAATCGGCCTTTTTCAAGGCCACTGAAACATTGATCATTGCAAAATTAAATTATTTGCCTTTTTTTAAGGCAACTAATTTTTGCGCAGTGCAAAATTATAACAATCGGCCTTTTTCAAGGCCACTTAAACATTGATCATTGCAAAATTAAATTATTTGCCTTTTTTTAAGGCAACTAATTTTTGCGCAGTGCAAAATTATAACAATCGGCCTTTTTCAAGGCTACTTAAACATGATCATTGCAAAATTAAATTATTTGACCTTTTTTTAAGGCAACTAATTTTTGCGCAGTGCAAAATTATAACAATCGGCCTTTTTCAAGGCCACTGAAACATTGATCATTGCAAAATTAAATTATTTGACCTTTTTTTAAAGCAACTAATTTTTGCGCAGTGCAAAATTATAACAATCGTCCTTTTTCAAGGACACTTAAACATTGATCATTGCAAAATTAAATTATTTGCCTTTTTTTAAGGCAACTAATTTTTGCGCAGTGCAAAATTATAACAATCGGCCTTTTTCAAGGCCACTTAAACATGGATCATTGAAAAATTAAATTATTTGACCTTTTTTAAGGCAACTAATTTTTTGCGCAGTGCAAAATTATAAGAATCGTCCTTTTTCAAGGACACTTAAACATTGATCATTGCAAAATTAAATTATTTGCCTTTTTTAAGGCAACTAATTTTTGCGCAGTGCAAAATTATAACAATCGTCCTTTTTCAAGGACACTTAAACATTGATCATTGCAAAATTAAATTATTTGCCTTTTTTTAAGGCAACTAATTTTTGCGCAGTGCAAAATTATAACAATCGGCCTTTTCCAAGGCTACTTAAACATGATCATTGCAAAATTAAATTATTTGCCTTTTTTTAAGGCAACTAATTTTTAAACAGTGCAAAATTATAACAATCGGCCTTTTTCAAGGCCACTTAAACGTGGATCATTGCGAAATTAAATTATTTGACCTTTTTTTAAAGCAACAATTTTTTGCGCAGTGCAAAATTATAACAATCGGCCTTTTTCAAGGCCACTGAAACATTGATCATTGCAAAATTAAATTATTTGCCTTTTTTTAAGGCAACTAATTTTTGCGCAGTGCAAAATTATAACAATCGGCCTTTTTCAAGGCCACTGAAACATTGATCATTGCAAAATTAAATTATTTGCCTTTTTTTAAGGCAACTAATTTTTGCGCAGTGCAAAATTATAACAATCGGCCTTTTCCAAGGAAACTTAAACATGATCATTGCAAAATTAAATTATTTGCCTTTTTTTAAGGCAACTAATTTTTGCGCAGTGCAAAAATATAACAATCGGCCTTTTTCAAGGCCACTGAAACATTGATCATTGCAAAATTAAATTATTTGCCTTTTTTTAAGGCAACTAATTTTTGCGCAGTGCAAAATTATAACAATCGGCCTTTTTCAAGGCCACTGAAACACGGATCATTGCAAAATTAAATTATTTGCCTTTTTTTAAGGCAACTAATTTTTGCGCAGTGCAAAATTATAACAATCGGCCTTTTTCAAGGCCACTTAAACATTGATCATTGCAAAATTAAATTATTTGCCTTTTTTTAAGGCAACTAATTTTTGCGCAGTGCAAAATTATAACAATAGGCCTTTTTCAGGGCCACTTAAACATTGATCATTGCAAAATTAAATTATTTGCCTTTTTTTAAGGCAACTAATTTTTGCGCAGTGCAAAATTATAACAATCGGCCTTTTTCAAGGCCACTGAAACATTGATCATTGCAAAATTAAATTATTTGCCTTTTTTTAAGGCAACTAATTTTTGCGCAGTGCAAAATTATAACAATCGGCCTTTTTCAAGGCCACTGAAACATTGATCATTGCAAAATTAAATTATTTGCCTTTTTTTAAGGCAACTAATTTTTGCGCAGTGCAAAATTATAACAATCGGCCTTTTTCAAGGACACTTAAACATTGATCATTGCAAAATTAAAATATTTTCCTTTTTTTAAGGCAACTAATTTTTGCGCAGTGCAAAATTATAACAATCGGCCTTTTTCAAGGCTACTTAAACATGATCATTGCAAAATTAAATTATTTGCCTTTTTTTAAGGCAACTAATTTTTGCGCAGTGCAAAATTATAACAATCGGCCTTTTCCAAGGCTACTTAAACATGATCATTGCAAAATTAAATTATTTGCCTTTTTTTAAGGCAACTAATTTTTGCGCAGTGCAAAATTATAACAATCGGCCTTTTTCAAGGCCACTGAAACACGGATCATTGCAAAATTAAATTATTTGCCTTTTTTTAAGGCAACTAATTTTTGCGCAGTGCAAAATTATAACAATCGGCCTTTTCCAAGGCTACTTAAACATGATCATTGCAAAATTAAATTATTTGCCTTTTTTTAAGGCAACTAATTTTTGCGCAGTGCAAAATTATAACAATCGGCCTTTTTCAAGGCCACTGAAACATTGATCATTGCAAAATTAAATTATTTGCCTTTTTTTAAGGCAACTAATTTTTGCGCAGTGCAAAATTATAACAATCGGCCTTTTTCAAGGCTACTTAAACATTGATCATTGCAAAATTAAATTATTTGCCTTTTTTTAAGGCAACTAATTTTTGCGCAGTGCAAAATTATAACAATCGGCCTTTTTCAAGGCCACTTAAACGTGGATCATTGCGAAATTAAATTATTTGACCTTTTTTTAAAGCAACAATTTTTTGAGCAGTGCAAAATTATAACAATCGGCCTCTTTCAAGGACACTTAAACATTGATCATTGCAAAATTAAATTATTTGCCTTTTTTTAAGGCAACTAATTTTTGCGCAGTGCAAAATTATAACAATCGTCCTTTTTCAAGGACACTTAAACATTGATCATTGCAAAATTAAATTATTTGCCTTTTTTTAAGGCAACTAATTTTTGCGCAGTGCAAAATTATAACAATCGGCCTTTTTCAAGGCCACTGAAACATTGATCATTGCAAAATTAAATTATTTGCCTTTTTTTAAGGCAACTAATTTTTGCGCAGTGCAAAATTATAACAATCGGCCTTTTTCAAGGCTACTTAAACATGATCATTGCAAAATTAAATTATTTGCCTTTTTTTAAGGCAACTAATTTTTGCGCAGTGCAAAATTATAACAATCGGCCTTTTTCAAGGCCACTTAAACATGGATCATTGCGAAATTAAATTATTTGACCTTTTTTTAAGGCAACTAATTTTTGCGCAGTGCAAAATTATAACAATCGGCCTTTTTCAAGTCCACTTAAACATGGATCATTGCGAAATTAAATTATTTGACCTTTATTTAAAGCAACAATTTTTTGCGCAGTGCAAAAATATAACAATCGGCCTTTTTCTAGGCCACTTAAACATGATCATTGCAAAATTAAATTATTTGCCTTTTTTTAAGGCAACTAATTTTTGCGCAGTGCAAAATTATAACAATCGGCCTTTTTCAAGGCCACTTAAACATGGATCATTGCAAAATTAAATTATTTGCCTTTTTTTAAGGCAACTAATTTTTGCGCAGTGCAAAATTATAACAATCGGCCTTTTTCAAGGCCACTGAAACACGGATCATTGCAAAATTAAATTATTTGACCTTTTTTAAGGCAACTAATTTTTGCGCAGTGCAAAATTATAACAATCGGCCTTTTTCAAGGCCACTGAAACATTGATCATTGCAAAATTAAATTATTTGCCTTTTTTTAAGGCACATAATTTTTGCGCAGTGCAAAATTATAACAATCGTCCTTTTTCAAGGCCACGGAAATACGGATTATTGCAAAATGAAATTTTTTGACCTTTTTTTAAAACAACTAATTTTTGCGCAGTGCAAAATTATAACAATCGGCCTTTTTCAAGGCTACTTAAACATGATCATTGCAAAATTAAATTATTTGACCTTTTTTTAAGGCAACTAATTTTTTGCGCAGTGCAAAATTATAACAATCGGCCTTTTTCAAGGCCACTTAAACATTGATCATTGCAAAATTAAATTATTTGCCTTTTTTTAAGGCAACTAATTTTTGCGCAGTGCAAAATTATAACAATCGGCCTTTTTCAAGGCCACTGAAACATTGATCATTGCAAAATTAAATTATTTGCCTTTTTTTAAGGCAACTAATTTTTGCGCAGTGCAAAATTATAACAATCGGCCTTTTTCAAGGCCACTTAAACATTGATCATTGCAAAATTAAATTATTTGCCTTTTTTTAAGGCAACTAATTTTTGCGCAGTGCAAAATTATAACAATCGGCCTTTTTCAAGGCCACTTAAACATGATCATTGCAAAATTAAATTATTTGACCTTTTTTTAAAGCAACTTATTTTTACGCAGTGCAAAATTATAACAATCGGCCTTTTTCAAGTCCACTTAAACATGGATCATTGCGAAAATAAATTATTTGACCTTTATTTAAAGCAACAATTTTTTGCGCAGTGCAAAAATATAACAATCGGCCTTTTTCAAGGACACTTAAACATTGATCATTGCAAAATTAAATTATTTGCCTTTTTTTAAGGCAACTAATTTTTGCGCAGTGCAAAATTATAACAATCGGCCTTTTTCAAGGCCACTTAAACGTGGATCATTGCGAAATTAAATTATTTGACCTTCTTTAAAGCAACAATTTTTTGCGCAGTGCAAAATTATAACAATCGTCCTTTTTCAAGGACACTTAAACATTGATCATTGCAAAATTAAATTATTTGCCTTTTTTAAGGCAACTAATTTTTGCGCAGTGCAAAATTATAAGAATCGTCCTTTTTCAAGGACACTTAAACATTGATCATTGCAAAATTAAATTATTTGCCTTTTTTTAAGGCAACTAATTTTTGCGCAGTGCAAAATTATAACAATCGGCCTTTTCCAAGGCTACTTAAACATGATCATTGCAAAATTAAATTATTTGCCTTTTTTTAAGGCAACTAATTTTTGCGCAGTGCAAAATTATAACAATCGGCCTTTTCCAAGGCTACTTAAACATGATCATTGCAAAATTAAATTATTTGCCTTTTTTGAAGGCACATAATTTTTGCGCAGTGCAAAATTATAACAATCGGCCTTTTTCAAGGCTACTGAAACATTGATCATTGCAAAATTACATTATTTCCTTTTTTTTAAGGCACATAATTTTTGCGCAGTGCAAAATTATAACAATTGGCCTTTTTCAAGGCCACTTAAACGTGGATCATTGCAAAATTAAATTATTTGACCTTTTTAAGGCAACTAATTTTTTGCGCAGTGCAAAATTATAACAATCGGCCTTTTTCAAGGCCACTGAAACATTGATCATTGCAAAATTAAATTATTTGCCTTTTTTTAAGGCAACTAATTTTTGCGCAGTGCAAAATTATAACAATCGGCCTTTTTCAAGGCCACTTAAACGTGGATCATTGCCAAATTAAATTATTTGACCTTTTTTTAAAGCAACTAATTTTTGCGCTATGCAAAATTATAACGATCGGCCTTTTTCAAGGCCACTTAAACATGGATCATTGCGATATTAAATTATTTTCCTTTTTTTAAGGCAACTAATTTTTGCGCAGTGCAAAATTATAACAATCGGCCTTTTCCAAGGCTACTTAAACATGATCATTGCAAAATTAAATTATGTGACCTTTTTTCAAAGCAACTAATTTTTGCGCTATGCAAAATTATAACAATCGGCCTTTTTCAAGGCCACTGAAACATTGATCATTGCAAAATTACATTATTTTCTTTTTTTTAAGGCACATAATTTTTGCGCAGTGCAAAATTATAACAATCGGCCTTTTTCAAGGCCACTTAAACGTGGATCATTGCGAAATTAAATTATTTGCCCTTTTTTAAGGCAACTAATTTTTTGCGCAGTGCAAAATTATAACAATCGGCCTTTTTCAAGGCCACTGAAACATTGATCATTGCAAAATTAAATTATTTGCCTTTTTTTAAGGCATCTAATTTTTGCGCAGTGCAAAATTATAACAATCGGCCTTTTCCAAGGCTACTTAAACATGATCATTGCAAAATTAAATTATTTGCCTTTTTTTAAGGCAACTAATTTTTGCGCTATGCAAAATTATAACGATCGGCCTTTTTCAAGGCCACTTAAACATGGATCATTGCAAAATTAAATTATTTGCCTTTTTTTAAGGCAACTAATTTTTGCGCAGTGCAAAATTATAACAATCGGCCTTTTTCAAGGCCACTTAAACATGATCATTGCAAAATTAAATTATTTGCCTTTTTTTAAGGCAACTAATTTTTGCGCAGTGCAAAATTATAACAATCGGCCTTTTTCAAGGCGTCTTAAACATGATAATTGCAAAATTAAATTATTTGCCTTTTTTTAAGGCAACTAATTTTTGCGCTATGCAAAATTATAACGATCGGCCTTTTTCAAGGCCACTTAAACATGGATCATTGCGATATTAAATTATTTTCCTTTTTTTAAGGCAACTAATTTTTGCGCAGTGCAAAATTATAACAATCGGCCTTTTTCAAGGCCACTTAAACGTGGATCATTGCGAAATTAAATTATTTGCCTTTTTTTAAAGCAACAATTTTTTTTGCAGTGCAAAATTATAACAATCGGCCTTTTCCAAGGCTACTTAAACACGGATCATTGCAAAATTAAATTATTTGCCTTTTTTTAAGGCACATAATTTTTGCGCAGTGCAAACTTATAACAATCGTCCTTTTTCAAGGCCACGGAAACACGGATTATTGCAAAATGAAATTTTTTGACCTTTTTTTAAAACAACTAATTTTTGCGCAGTGCAGAATGATAACAATCGGCCTTTTTCAAGGCCACTTAAACATGATCATTGCGAAATTAAATTATTTGACCTTTTTTTAAAGCAACAATTTTTTGAGCAGTGCAAAATTATAACAATCGGCCTTTTTCAAGGACACTTAAACATTGATCATTGCAAAATTAAATTATTTGCCTTTTTTTAAGGCAACTAATTTTTGCGCAGTGCAAAATTATAACAATCGGCCTTTTTCAAGGCCACTTAAACATGATCATTGCAAAATTAAATTATTTGCCTTTTTCTAAGGCAACTAATTTTTGCGCAGTGCAAAATTATAACAATCGGCCTTTTTCAAGGCCACTTAAACATGATCATTGCAAAATTAAATTATTTGCCTTTTTTTAAGGCAACTAATTTTTGCGCAGTGCAAAATTATAACAATCGGCCTTTTTCAAGGCTACTTAAACATGATCATTGCTAAATTAAATTATTTGACCTTTTTTTAAAGCAACTAATTTTTGCGCTATGCAAAATTATAACGATCGGCCTTTTTCAAGGCCACTTAAACATGGATCATTGCGATATTAAATTATTTGCCTTTTTATAAGGCAACTAATTTTTGCGCAGTGCAAAATTATAACAATCGGCCTTTTTCAAGGACACTTAAACATTGATCATTGCAAAATTAAATTATTTGCCTTTTTTTAAGGCAACTAATTTTTGCGCAGTGCAAAATTATAACAATCGGCCTTTTTCAAGGCTACTTAAACATGATCATTGCAAAATTAAATTATTTGCCTTTTTTAAGGCAACTAATTTTTGCGCAGTGCAAAATTATAACAATCGGCCTTTTTCAAGGCCACTTAAACATGATCATTGCAAAATTAAATTATTTGCCTTTTTTTAAGTCAACTAATTTTTGCGCAGTGCAAAATTATAACAATCGGCCTTTTTCAAGGCCACTGAAACACGGATCATTGCAAAATTAAATTATTTGCCTTTTTTTAAGGCACATAATTTTTGCGCAGTGCAAACTTATAACAATCGTCCTTTTTCAAGGCCACTTAAACGTGGATCAATGCGAAATTAAACTATTTGACCTTATTTTAAAGCAACAATTTTTTGCGCAGTGCAAAATTATAACATTCGTCCTTTTTCAAGGCTACTTAAACATGATCATTGCAAAATTAAATTATTTGCCTTTTTTTAAGGCAACTAATTTTTGCGCAGTGCAAAATTATAACATTCGTCCTTTTTCAAGGACACTTAAACATTGATCATTGCAAAATAAAATTATTTGCCTTTTTTTAAGGCAACTAATTTTTGCGCTATGCAAAATTATAACGATCGGCCTTTTTCAAGGCCATTTAAACATGGATCATTGCGATATTAAATTATTTTCCTTTTTTTAAGGCAACAAATTTTTGCGCAGTGCAAAATTATAACAATCGGCCTTTTCCAAGGCGTCTTAAACATGATAATTGCAAAATTAAATTATTTGCCTTTTTTTAAGGCAACTAATTTTTGCGCAGTGCAAAATTATAACAATCGGCCTTTTTCAAGGCCACTTAAACGTGG
Organism: Leptopilina drosophilae; assembly: GCA_032873175.1. Taxonomy (NCBI): domain Eukaryota; kingdom Metazoa; phylum Arthropoda; class Insecta; order Hymenoptera; family Figitidae; genus Leptopilina; species Leptopilina drosophilae. The sequence continues at coordinate 11,515,704 of CM065487.1, forward strand.
ATCAATGCGAAATTAAACTATTTGACCTTATTTTAAAGCAACAATTTTTTTGCGCAGTGCAAAATTATAACATTCGTCCTTTTTCAAGGACACTTAAACATTGATCATTGCAAAATTAAATTATTTGCCTTTTTTTAAGGCAACTAATTTTTGCGCAGTGCAAAATTATAACAATCGGCCTTTTCCAAGGCTACTTAAACATGATCATTGCAAAATTAAATTATTTGCCTTTTTTTAAGGCACATAATTTTTGCGCAGTGCAAAATTATAACAATCGGCCTTTTTCAAGGCTACTGAAACATTGATCATTGCAAAATTACATTATTTCCTTTTTTTTAAGGCACATAATTTTTGCGCAGTGCAAAATTATAACAATCGGCCTTTTTCAAGGCCACTTAAACGTGGATCATTGCGAAATTAAATTATTTGCCTTTTTTTAAAGCAACAATTTTTTTTGCAGTGCAAAATTATAACAATCGGCCTTTTTCAAGGCAACTGAAACATTGATCATTGCAAAATTAAATTATTTGCCTTTTTTTAAGGCATCTAATTTTTGCGCAGTGCATAATTATAACAATCGGCCTTTTCCAAGGCTACTTAAACATGATCATTGCAAAATTAAATTATTTGCCTTTTTTTAAGGCAACTAATTTTTGCGCTATGCAAAATTATAACGATCGGCCTTTTTCAAGGCCACTTAAACATGGATCATTGCGATATTAAATTATTTTCCTTTTTTTAAGGCAACAAATTTTTGCGCAGTGCTAAATTATAACAATCGGCCTTTTCCAAGGCGTCTTAAACATGATAATTGCAAAATTAAATTATTTGCCTTTTTTTAAGGCAACTAATTTTTGCGCAGTGCAAAATTATAACAATCGGCCTTTTTCAAGGCCACTTAAACGTGGATCAATGCGAAATTAAACTATTTGACCTTATTTTAAAGCAACAATTTTTTTGCGCAGTGCAAAATTATAACATTCGTCCTTTTTCAAGGACACTTAAACATTGATCATTGCAAAATTAAATTATTTGCCTTTTTTTAAGGCAACTAATTTTTGCGCAGTGCAAAATTATAACAATCGGCCTTTGCAAGGCTACTTAAACATGATCATTGCAAAATTAAATTATTTGACCTTTTTTAAGGCAACTAATTTTTGCGCAGTGCAAAAATATAACAATCGGCCTTTTCCAAGGCTACTTAAACATGATCATTGCAAAATTAAATTATTTGCCTTTTTTTAAGGCAACTTATTTTTGCGCAGTGCAAAATTATAACAATCGGCCTTTTCCAAGGCTACTTAAACATGATCATTGCAAAATTAAATTATTTGCCTTTTTTTAAGGCACATAATTTTTGCGCAGTGCAAAATTATAACAATCGGCCTTTTTCAAGGCCACTTAAACGTGGATCATTGCGAAATTAAATTATTTGCCTTTTTTTAAAGCAACAATTTTTTGCGCAGTGCAAAATTATAACAATCGGCCTTTTTCAAGGCCACTGAAACATTGATCATTGCAAAATTAAATTATTTGCCTTTTTTTAAGGCAACTAATTTTTGCGCAGTGCAAAATTATAACAATCGGCCTTTTCCAAGGCTACTTAAACATGATCATTGCAAAATTAAATTATTTGCCTTTTTTTAAGGCACATAATTTTTGCGCAGTGCAAAATTATAACAATCGGCCTTTTCCAAGGCTACTTAAACATGATCATTGCAAAATTAAATTATTTGCCTTTTTTTAAGGCACATAATTTTTGCGCAGTGCAAAATTATAACAATCGGCCTTTTTCAAGGCCACTTAAACGTGGATCATTGCGAAATTAAATTATTTGCCTTTTTTTAAAGCAACAATTTTTTGTGCAGTGCAAAATTATAACAATCGGCCTTTTTCAAGGCCACTGAAACATTGATCATTGCAAAATTAAATTATTTGCCTTTTTTTAAGGCATCTAATTTTTGCGCAGTGCAAAATTATAACAATCGGCCTTTTCCAAGGCTACTTGAACATGATCATTGCAAAATTAAATTATTTGCCTTTTTTTAAGGCAACTAATTTTTGCGCTATGCAAAATTATAACGATCGGCCTTTTTCAAGGCCACTTAAACATGGATCATTGCGATATTAAATTATTTTCCTTTTTTTAAGGCAACTAATTTTTGCGCAGTGCCAAAATATAACAATCGGCCTTTTTCAAGGCCACTGAAACACGGATCATTGCAAAATTAAATAATTTGACCTTTTTTAAGGCAACTAATTTTTGCGCAGTGCAAAATTATAACAATCGGCCTTTTCCAAGGACACTTAAACATTGATCATTGCAAAATTAAATTATTTGCCTTTTTTTAAGGCAACTAATTATTGCGCAGTGCAAAATTATAACAATCGGCCTTTTTCAAGGCCACTGAAACATTGATCATTGCAAAATTAAATTATTTGCCTTTTTTTAAAGCAACAATTTTTTGCGCAGTGCAAAATTATAACAATCGTCCTTTTTCAAGGATACTTAAACATTGATCATTGCAAAATTCAATTATTTGCCTTTTTTTAAGGCAACTAATTTTTGCGCAGTGCAAAATTATAACAATCGGCCTTTTTCAGGGCCACTTAAACATTGATCATTGCAAAAATAAATTATTTGCCTTTTTTTAAGGCAACTAATTTTTGCGCAGTGCAAAATTATAACAATCGGCCTTTTTCAAGGCTACTTAAACATGATTATTGCAAAATTAAATTATTTGCCTTTTTTTAAGGCAACTAATTTTTGCGGAGTGCAAAATTATAACAATCGTCCTTTTTCAAGACACTTAAACATTGATCATTGCAAAATTAAATTATTTGCCTTTTTTTAAGGCAACTAATTTTTGCGCAGTGCAAAATTATAACAATCGGCCTTTTTCAAGGACACTTAAACATTGATCATTGCAAAATTAAATTATTTGCCTTTTTCTAAGGCAACTAATTTTTGCGCAGTGCAAAATTATAAAAATCGGCCTTTTTCAAGGCCACTTAAACATGATCATTGCAAAATTAAATTATTTGCCTTTTTTTAAGGCAACTAATTTTTGCGCAGTGCAAAATTATAACAATCGGCCTCTTTCAAGGACACTTAAACATTGATCATTGCAAAATTAAATTATTTGCCTTTTTTTAAGGCAACTAATTTTTGCGCAGTGCAAAATTATAACAATCGGCCTTTTCCAAGGCGTCTTAAACATGATAATTGCAAAATTAAATTATTTGCCTTTTTTTAAGGCAACTAATTTTTGCGCAGTGCAAAATTATAACAATTGGCCTTTTCCAAGGTTACTTAAACATGATCATTGCAAAATTAAATTATTTGCCTTTTTTTAAGGCACATAATTTTTGCGCAGTGCAAAATTATAACAATCGGCCTTTTTCAAGGCCACTTAAACGTGGATCATTGCGAAATTAAATTATTTGCCTTTTTTTAAAGCAACAATTTTTTTTGCAGTGCAAAATTATAACAATCGGCCTTTTTCAAGGCAACTGAAACATTGATCATTGCAAAATTAAATTATTTGCCTTTTTTTAAGGCATCTAATTTTTGCGCAGTGCAAAATTATAACAATCGGCCTTTTCCAAGGCTACTTAAACATGATCATTGCAAAATTAAATTATTTGCCTTTTTTTAAGGCAACTAATTTTTGCGCTATGCAAAATTATAACGATCGGCCTTTTTCAAGGCCACTTAAACATGGATCATTGCGATATTAAATTATTTTCCTTTTTTTAAGGCAACAAATTTTTGCGCAGTGCAAAATTATAACAATCGGCCTTTTCCAAGGCGTCTTAAACATGATAATTGCAAAATTAAATTATTTGCCTTTTTTTAAGGCAACTAATTTTTGCGCAGTGCAAAATTATAACAATCGGCCTTTTTCAAGGCCACTGAAACATTGATCATTGCAAAATTAAATTATTTGACCTTTTTTCAAAGCAACTAATTTTTGCGCAGTGCAAAATTATAACAATCGTCCTTTTTCAAGGACACTTAAACATTGATCATTGCAAAATTAAATTATTTGCCTTTTTTTAAGGCAACTAATTTTTGCGCAGTGCAAAATTATAACAATCGGCCTTTTTCAAGGCCACTGAAACATTGATCATTGCAAAATTAAATTATTTGCCTTTTTTTAAGGCAACTAATTTTTGCGCAGTGCAAAATTATAACAATCGGCCTTTTTCAAGGCTACTTAAACATGATCATTGCAAAATTAAATTATTTGCCTTTTTTTAAGGCAACTAATTTTTGCGCAGTGCAAAAATATAACAATCGGCCTTTTTCAAGGCCACTGAAACACGGATCATTGCAAAATTAAATTATTTGCCTTTTTTTAAGGCAACTAATTTTTGCGCAGTGCAAAATTATAACAATTGGCCTTTTTCAAGGCCACTTAAACGTGGATCATTGCGAAATTAAATTATTTGCCTTTTTTTAAGGCAACTAATTTTTGCGCAGTGCAAAATTATAACAATCGGCCTTTTTCAAGGCCACTTAAACGTGGATCAATGCGAAATTAAACTATTTGACCTTATTTTAAAGCAACAATTTTTTGCGCAGTGCAAAATTATAACATTCGTCCTTTTTCAAGGACACTTAAACATTGATCATTGCAAAATTAAATTATTTGCCTTTTTTTAAGGCAACTAATTTTTGCGCAGTGCAAAATTATAACAATCGGCCTTTGCAAGGCTACTTAAACATGATCATTGCAAAATTAAATTATTTGACCTTTTTTAAGGCAACTAATTTTTGCGCAGTGCAAAAATATAACAATCGGCCTTTTCCAAGGCTACTTAAACATGATCATTGCAAAATTAAATTATTTGCCTTTTTTTAAGGCACATAATTTTTGCGCAGTGCAAAATTATAACAATCGGCCTTTTTCAAGGCCACTTAAACGTGGATCATTGCGAAATTAAATTATTTGCCTTTTTTTAAGGCACATAATTTTTGCGCAGTGCAAAATTATAACAATCGGCCTTTTCCAAGGCTACTTAAACATGATCATTGCAAAATTAAATTATTTGCCTTTTTTTAAGGCACATAATTTTTGCGCAGTGCAAAATTATAACAATCGGCCTTTTTCAAGGCCACTTAAACGTGGATCATTGCGAAATTAAATTATTTGCCTTTTTTTAAAGCAACAATTTTTTTTGCAGTGCAAAATTATAACAATCGGCTTTTTTCAAGGCAACTGAAACATTGATCATTGCAAAATTAAATTATTTGCCTTTTTTTAAGGCATCTAATTTTTGCGCAGTGCAAAATTATAACAATCGGCCTTTTCCAAGGCTACTTAAACATGATCATTGCAAAATTAAATTATTTGCCTTTTTTTAAGGCAACTAATTTTTGCGCTATGCAAAATTATAACGATCGGCCTTTTTCAAGGCCACTTAAACATGGATCATTGCGATATTAAATTATTTTCCTTTTTTTAAGGCAACAAATTTTTGCGCAGTGCAAAATTATAACAATCGGCCTTTTCCAAGGCGTCTTAAACATGATAATTGCAAAATTAAATTATTTGCCTTTTTTTAAGGCAACTAATTTTTGCGCAGTGCAAAATTATAACAATCGGCCTTTTTCAAGGCCACTGAAACATTGATCATTGCAAAATTAAATTATTTGCCTTTTTTTAAAGCAACTAATTTTTGCGCGGTGTAAAATTATAACAATTGGCCTTTTTCAAGGCCACTGAAACATTGATCATTGCAAAATTAAATTATTTGCCTTTTTTTAAGGCAACTAATTTTTGCGCAGTGCAAAATTATAACAATCGGCCTTTTGCAAGGCTACTTAAACATGATCATTGCAAAATTAAATTATTTGCCTTTTTTTAAGGCAACTAATTTTTGCGCAGTGCAAAATTATAACAATCGGCCTTTTCCAAGGCTACTTAAACATGATCATTGCAAAATTAAATTATTTGACCTTTTTTAAGGCAACTAATTTTTGCGCAGTGCAAAAATATAACAATCGGCCTTTTTCAAGGCCACTGAAACACGGATCATTGCAAAATTAAATTATTTGCCTTTTTTTAAAGCAACTAATTTTTGCGCAGTGTAAAATTATAACAATTGGCCTTTTTCAAGTCCACTGAAACACGGATCATTGCAAAATTAAATTATTTGCCTTTTTTTAAGGCAACTAATTTTTGCGCAGTGCAAAATTATAACAATCGGCCTTTTTCAAGGCCACTTAAACATGATCATTGCGAAATTAAATTATTTGACCTTTTTTTAAAGCAACAATTTTTTGAGCAATGCAAAATTATAACAATCGGCCTTTTCCAAGGCTACTTAAACATTGATCATTGCAAAATTAAATTATTTGCCTTTTTTTAAGGCAACTAATTTTTGCGCAGTGCAAAATTATAATAATCGGCCTTTTTCAAGGCCACTGAAACATTGATCATTGCAAAATTAAATTATTTGCCTTTTTATAAGGCAACTAATTTTTGCGCAGTGCAAAATTATAACAATCGGCCTTTTTCAAGGCTACTTAAACATGATCATTGCAAAATTAAATTATTTGCCTCTTTTTAAAGCAACAATTTTTTGCGCAGTGCAAAATTATAACAATCGTCCTTTTTCAAGGACACTTAAACATTGATCATTGCAAAATTAAATTATTTGCCTTTTTTTAAGGCAACTAATTTTTGCGCAGTGCAAAATTATAACAATCGTCCTTTTTCAAGGACACTTAAACATTGATCATTGAAAAATTAAATTATTTGCCTTTTTTTAAGGCACATAATTTTTGCGCAGTGCAAAATTATAATAATCGGCCTTTTCCAAGGCTACTTAAACGTGGATCAATGCGAAATTAAATTATTTGACCTTTTTTTAAAGCAACAATTTTTTGCGCAGTGCAAAATTATAACAATCGGCCTTTACAAGGCCACTGAAACATTGATCATTGCAAAATTAAATTATTTGCCTTTTTTTAAGGCAACTAATTTTTGCGCAGTGCAAAATTATAACAATCGGCCTTTTCCAAGGCTACTTAAACATGATCATTGCAAAATTAAATTATTTGCCTTTTTTTAAGGCACATAATTTTTGCGCAGTGCAAAATTATAACAATCGGCCTTTTCCAAGGCTACTTAAACATGATCATTGCAAAATTAAATTATTTGCCTTTTTTTAAGGCACATAATTTTTGCGCAGTGTAAAATTATAACAATCGGCCTTTTCCAAGGCTACTTGAACATGATCATTGCAAAATTCAATTATTTACCTTTTTTTAAGGCAACTAATTTTTGCGCAGTGCAAAATTATAACAATCGGCCTTTTTCAGGGCCACTTAAACATTGATCATTGCAAAATTAAATTATTTGCCTTTTTTTAAGGCAACTAATTTTTGCGCAGTGCAAAATTATAACAATCGGCCTTTTTCAAGGCCACTGAAACATTGATCATTGCAAAATTAAATTATTTGCCTTTTTTTAAAGCAACAATTTTTTGCGCAGTGCAAAATTATAACAATCGTCCTTTTTCAAGGATACTTAAACATTGATCATTGCAAAATTCAATTATTTGCCTTTTTTTAAGGCAACTAATTTTTGCGCAGTGCAAAATTATAACAATCGGCCTTTTTCAGGGCCACTTAAACATTGATCATTGCAAAAATAAATTATTTGCCTTTTTTTAAGGCAACTAATTTTTGCGCAGTGCAAAATTATAACAATCGGCCTTTTTCAAGGACACTTAAACATTGATCATTGCAAAATTAAATTATTTGCCTTTTTTTAAGGCAACTAATTTTTGCGCAGTGCAAAATTATAAAAATCGGCCTTTTTCAAAGCCACTTAAACATAATCATTGCAAAATTAAATTATTTGCCTTTTTTTAAGGCAACTAATTTTTGCGCAGTGCAAAATTATAACAATCGGCCTTATTCAAGGCTACTTAAACATGATCATTGCTAAATTAGTTATTTGACCTTTTTTTAAAGCAACTTATTTTTACGCAGTGCAAAATTATAACAATCGGCCTTTTTCAAGTCCACTTAAACATGGATCATTGCGAAATTAAATTATTTGACCTTTTTTTAAAGCAACAATTTTTTGAGCAGTGCAAAATTATAACAATCGGCCTCTTTCAAGAACACTTAAACATTGATCATTGCTAAATTAAATTATTTGCCTTTTTTTAAGGCAACTAATTTTTGCGCAGTGCAAAATTATAACAATTGGCCTTTTCCAAGGCTACTTAAACATGATCATTGCAAAATTAAATTATTTGCCTTTTTTTAAGGCACATAATTTTTGCGCAGTGCAAAATTATAACAATCGGCCTTTTTCAAGGCCACTTAAACGTGGATCATTGTGAAATTAAATTATTTGACCTTCTTTAAAGCAACAATTTTTTGCGCAGTGCAAAATTATAACAATCGTCCTTTTTAAAGGACACTTAAACATTGATCATTGCAAAATTAAATTATTTGCCTTTTTTAAGGCAACTAATTTTTGCGCAGTGCAAAATTATAACAATCGGCCTTTTTCAAGGCCACTTAAACGTGGATCATTGCGAAATTAAATTATTTGACCTTTTTTTAAAGCAACTAATTTTTGCGCAGTGCAAAATTATAACAATCGGCCTTTTTCAAGGCTACTTAAACAAGATCATTGCAAAATTAAATTATTTGACCTTTTTTTAAAGCAACTAATTTTTGCGCTGTGCAAAATTATAACGATCGGCCTTTTTAAAGGCCACTTAAATATGAATCATTGCGATATTAAATTATTTGACCTTTTTTTAAAGCAACTAATTTTAGCACAGTGCAAAATTATAACAATCGGCCATTTTCAAGGCCACTTAAACATTGATCATTGCAAAATTAAATTATTTGCCTTTTTTTAAGGCGACTAATTTTTGCGCAGTGCAACATTATAACAATCGGCCTTTTTCAAGGCTATTTAAACATGATAATTGCAAAATTAAATTATTTGCCTTTTTTTAAGGCAACTAATTTTTGCGCAGTGCAAAATTATAATAATCGGCCTTTTGCAAGGCTACTTAAACATGGATCATTGCGAAATTAAATTATTTGACCTTTTTTTAAGGCAACAATTTTTTGAGCAGTGCAAAATTATAACAATCGTCCTTTTTCAAGGACACTTAAACATTGATCATTGCAAATTAAATTATTTGCCTTTTTTTAAGGCAACTAATTTTTGCGCAGTGCAAAATTATAACAATCGGCCTTTTACAAGGCTACTTAAACATGGATCATTGCGAAATTAAATTACTTGACCTTTTTTAAGGCAACTAATTTTTGTGCGGTGCGAAATTAAAACAATTGGCCTTTTTCCAGGCCACTGAAACATTGATCATTGCAAAATTATATTATTTGCCTTTTTTGAAGGCAACTAATTTTTGCGCAGTGCAAAATTATGACAATCGGCCTTTTCAAAGGCCACTGAAACATTGATCATTGCAAAATTAAATTATTTGCCTTTTTTAAGGCAACTTATTTTTGCGCAGTGCAAAATTATAACAATCGGCCTTTTTCAAGGCCACTTAAACATGGATCATTGCGAAATTAAATTATTTGACCTTTTTTTAAAGCAACTAATTTTTGCACAGTGCAAAATTATAACAATCGGCCTTTTTCAAGGCCACTTAAACATGGATCATTGCAAAATTATATTATTTGCCTTTTTTGAAGGCAACTAATTTTTGCGCAGTGCAAAATTATGACAATCGGCCTTTTTCAAGGACACTTAAACATTGATCATTGCAAAATTATATTATTTGCCTTTTTTTAAGGCAACTAATTTTTGCGCAGTGCAAAATTATAACAATCGTCCTTTTTCAAGGACACTTAAACATTGATCATTGCAAAATTAAATTATTTGACCTTTTTTTAAAGCAACTAATTTTTGCGCAGTGCAAAATTATAACAATCGTCCTTTTTCAAGGACACTTAAACATTGATCATTGCAAAATTAAATTATTTGACCTTTTTTTAAAGCAACTAATTTTTGCGCAGTGCAAAATTATAACAATCGTCCTTTTTCAAGGACACTTAAACATTGATCATTGCAAAATTAAATTATTTGCTTTTTTTTAAGGCAACTAATTTTTGCGCAGTGCAATATTATAACAATCGTCCTTTTTCAAGGACACTTAAACATTGATCACTGAAAAATCAAATTATTTGCCTTTTTTTAAGGCACATAATTTTTGCGCAGTGCAAAATTATAACAATCGGCCTTTTTCAAGGCCACTGAAACATTGATCATTACTAAATTAATTATTTGACCTTTTTTTAAAGCAACTAATTTTTGCGCAGTGCAAAATTATAACAATCGTCCTTTTTCAAGGACACTTAAACATTGATCATTGCAAAATTAAATTATTTGACCTTTTTTTAAAGCAACTAATTTTTGCGCAGTGCAAAATTATAACAATCGGCCTTTTTCAAGGCCACTTAAACATTGATCATTGCAAAATTAAATTATTTGCCTTTTTTTTAAGGCAACTAATTTTTTCGCAGTGTAAAATTATAACGATCGGCCTTTTTCAAGGCCACTTAAACATGGATCATTGCGAAATTAAATTATTTGACCTTTTTTTAAAGCAACTAATTTTTGCACAGTGCAAAATTATAACAATCGGCCTTTTTCAAGGCCATTTAAACATGGATCATTGCAAAATTATATTATTTGCCTTTTTTGAAGGCAACTAATTTTTGCGCAGTGCAAAATTATGACAATCGGCCTTTTTCAAGGACACTTAAACATTGATCATTGCAAAATTATATTATTTGCCTTTTTTTAAGGCAACTAATTTTTGCGCAGTGCAAAATTATAACAATCGTCCTTTTTCAAGTACACTTAAACATTGATCATTGCAAAATTAAATTATTTGACCTTTTTTTAAAGCAACTAATTTTTGCGCAGTGCAAAATTATAACAATCGTCCTTTTTCAAGGACACTTAAACATTGATCATTGCAAAATTAAATTATTTGCTTTTTTTTAAGGCAACTAATTTTTGCGCAGTGCAAAATTATAACAATCGTCCTTTTTCAAGGACACTTAAACATTGATCACTGAAAAATTAAATTATTTGCCTTTTTTTAAGGCACATAATTTTTGCGCAGTGCAAAATTATAACAATCGGCCTTTTTCAAGGCCACTGAAACATTGATCATTGCAAAATTAAATTATTTGACCTTTTTTTAAAGCAACTAATTTTTGCGCAGTGCAAAATTATAACAATCGGCCTTTTTCAAGGCCACTGAAACATTGATCATTGCAAAATTAAATTATTTGACCTTTTTTAAGGCAACTAATTTTTGTGCAGTGCAAAATTATAACAATCGGCCTTTTTCAAGGCCACTTAAACATGAATCATTGCGAAATTAAATTATTTGACCTTTTTTTAAAGCAACAATTTTTTGAGCAGTGCAAAATTATAACAATCGTCCTTTTGCAAGGACACTTAAACATTGATCACTGAAAAATTAAATTATTTGCCTTTTTTTAAGGCACATAATTTTTGCGCAGTGCAAAATTATAACAATCTGCCTTTTTCAAGGCCACTTAAACGTGGATCATTGCGAAATTAAATTATTTGACCTTTTTTTAAAGCAACAATTTTTTGCGCAGTGCAAAATTATAACAATCGTCCTTTTTCAAGGCCACTTAAACGTGGATCATTTCGAAATTAAATTATTTGACCTTTTTTTAAAGCAACAATTTTTTGCGCAGTGCAAAATTATAACAATCGTCCTTTTTCAAGGACACTTAAACATTGATCATTGCAAAATTAAATTATTTGCCTTTTTTTAAGGCAACTAATTTTTGCGCAGTGCAAAATTATAACAATTGGCCTTTTCCAAGGCTACTTAAACATGATCATTGCAAAATTAAATTATTTGCCTTTTTTTAAGGCACATAATTTTTGCGCAGTGCAAAATTATAACAATCGGCCTTTTTCAAGGCCACTTAAACATTGATCATTGAAAAATTAAATTATTTGCCTTTTTTTAAGGCAACTAATTTTTGCGCAGTGCAAAATTATAACAATCGTCCTTTTTCAAGGACACTTAAACATGATCATTGCAAAATTAAATTAATTGCCTTTTTTTAAGGCAACTAATTTTTGCGCAGTGCAAAATTATAACAATCGTCCTTTTTCAAGGACACTTAAACATTGATCACTGAAAAATCAAATTATTTGCCTTTTTTTAAGGCACATAATTTTTGCGCAGTGCAAAATTATAACAATCGGCCTTTTTCAAGGCCACTGAAACATTGATCATTACTAAATTAATTATTTGACCTTTTTTTAAAGCAACTAATTTTTGCGCAGTGCAAAATTATAACAATCGGCCTTTTTCAAGGCCACTGAAACATTGATCATTGCAAAATTAAATTATTTGACCTTTTTTAAGGCAACTAATTTTTGTGCAGTGCAAAATTATAACAATCGGCCTTTTTCAAGGCCACTTAAACATGAATCATTGCGAAATTAAATTATTTGACCTTTTTTTAAAGCAACAATTTTTTGAGCAGTGCAAAATTATAACAATCGTCCTTTTTCAAGGACACTTAAACATTGATCACTGAAAAATTAAATTATTTGCCTTTTTTTAAGGCACATAATTTTTGCGCAGTGCAAAATTATAACAATCGGCCTTTTTCAAGGCCACTTAAACGTGGATCATTGCGAAATTAAATTATTTGACCTTTTTTTAAAGCAACAATTTTTTGCGCAGTGCAAAATTATAACAATCGTCCTTTTTCAAGGCCACTTAAACGTGGATCATTGCGAAATTAAATTATTTGACCTTTTTTTAAAGCAACAATTTTTTGCGCAGTGCAAAATTATATCAATCGTCCTTTTTCAAGGACACTTATACATTGATCATTGCCAAATTAAATTATTTGACCTTTTTTTAAAGCAACTAATTTTTGCGCTATGCAAAATTATAACGATCGGCCTTTTTCAAGGCCACTTAAACATGGATCATTGCGATATTAAATTATTTGACCTTTTTTTAAAGCTACTAATTTTAGCACAGTGCAAAATTATAACAATCGGCCATTTTCAAGGCCACTTAAACATGGATCATTGCGATATTAAATTATTTTCCATTTTTTTAAGGCAACTAATTTTTGCGCAGTGCAAAATTATAACAATCGGCCTTTTCTAAGGCTACTTAAACATGATCATTGCAAAATTAAATTATTTGCTTTTTTTTAAGGCAACTAATTTTTGCGCAGTGCAAAATTATAACAATCGGCCTTTTCCAAGGCTACTTAAACATGATCATTGCAAAATTAAATTATTTGCCTTTTTTTAAGGCAACTAATTTTTGCGCAGTGCAAAATTATAACAATCGGCCTTTTTCAAGGCTATTTAAACATGATAATTGCAAAATTAAATTATTTGCCTTTTTTTAAGGCAACTAATTTTTGCGCAGTGCAAAATTATAATAATCGGCCTTTTGCAAGGCTACTTAAACATGGTCATAACTAAATTAATTATTTGACCTTTTTTAAAGCAACTAATTTTTGCGCAGTGCAAAATTATAACAATCGGCCTTTTCCAAGGCTACTTAAACATGATCATTGCAAAATTAAATTATTTGCCTTTTTTTAAGGCACATAATTTTTGCGCAGTGCAAAATTATAACAATCGGCCTTTTTCAAGGCCACTTAAACGTGGATCATTGCGAAATTAAATTATTTGCCTTTTTTTAAAGCAACAATTTTTTGTGCAGTGCAAAATTATAACAATCGGCCTTTTTCAAGGCCACTGAAACATTGATCATTGCAAAATTAAATTATTTGACCTTTTTTTAAAGCAACAATGTTTTGCGCAGTGCAAAATTATAACAATCGGCCTTTACAAGGCTACTTAAACATGATCATTGCAAAATTAAATTATTTGCCTTTTTTTAAGGCAACTAATTTTTGCGCAGTGCAAAATTATAACAATCGGCCTTTTCCAAGGCTACTTAAACATGATCATTGCAAAATTAAATTATTTGCCTTTTTTTAAGGCAACTAATTTTTGCGCAGTGCAAAATTATAACAATCGGCCTTTTCCAAGGCTACTTAAACATGATCATTGCAAAATTAAATTATTTGCCTTTTTTTAAGGCAACTAATTTTTGCGCAGTGCAAAATTATAACAATCGTCCTTTTTCAAGGACACTTAAACATTGATCATTGAAAAATTAAATTATTTGCCTTTTTTTAAGGCACATAATTTTTGCGCAGTGCAAAATTATAACAATCTGCCTTTTTCAAGGCCACTTAAACGTGGATCATTGTGAAATTAAATTATTTGACCTTTTTTTAAAGCAACAATTTTTTGCGCAGTGCAAAATTATAACAATCGTCCTTTTTCAAGGCCACTTAAACGTGGATCATTGCGAAATTAAATTATTTGACCTTTTTTTAAAGCAACAATTTTTTGCGCAGTGCAAAATTATAACAATCGTCCTTTTTCAAGGACACTTAAACATTGATCATTGCAAAATTAAATTATTTGCCTTTTTTTAAGGCAACTAATTTTTGCGCAGTGCAAAATTATAACAATTGGCCTTTTCCAAGGCTACTTAAACATGATCATTGCAAAATTAAATTATTTGCCTTTTTTTAAGGCACATAATTTTTGCGCAGTGCAAAATTATAACAATCGGCCTTTTTCAAGGCCACTTAAACATTGATCATTGCAAAATTAAATTATTTGCCTTTTTTTAAGGCAACTAATTTTTGCGCAGTGCAAAATTATAACAATCGTCCTTTTTCAAGGACACTTAAACATGATCATTGCAAAATTAAATTAATTGCCTTTTTTTAAGGCAACTAATTTTTGCGCAGTGCAAAATTATAACAATCGGCCTTTTTCAAGGCTACTTAAACATGATCATTGCAAAATTAAATTATTTGCCTTTTTTTAAGGCAACTAATTTTTGCGCAGTGCAAAATTATAACAATCGGCCTTTTTCAAGGCCACTTAAACATGGATCATTGCGAAATTAAATTATTTGACCTTTTTTTAAAGCAACAATTTTTTGAGCAGTGAAAAATTATAACAATGGGCCTCTTTCAAGGACACTTAAACATTGATCATTGCGAAATTAAATTATTTGCCTTTTTTTAAGGCAACTAATTTTTGCGCAGTGCAAAATTATAACAATTGGCCTTTTCCAAGGCTACTTAAACATGATCATTGCAAAATTAAATTATTTGCCTTTTTTTAAGGCACATAATTTTTGCGCAGTGCAAAATTATAACAATCGGGCTTTTTCAAGGCCACTTAAACGTGGATCATTGTGAAATTAAATTATTTGACCTTCTTTAAAGCAACAATTTTTTGCGCAGTGCAAAATTATAACAATCGTCCTTTTTAAAGGACACTTGAACATTGATCATTGCAAAATTAAATTATTTGCCTTTTTTAAGGCAACTAATTTTTGCGCAGTGCAAAATTATAACAATCGGCCTTTTTCAAGGCTACTTAAACATGGTCATAGCTAAATTAATTATTTGCCTTTTTTTAAGGCAACTAATTTTTGCGCAGTGCAAAATTATAACAATCGTCCTTTTTCAAGGCTACTTAAACATGATCATTGCAAAAGTAAATTATTTGACTTTTTTTAAGGCAACTAATTTTTGCGCAGTGCAAAAATATAACAATCGGCCTTTTTCAAGGCCACTGAAACATTGATCATTGCAAAATTAAATTATTTGCCTT
Source organism: Leptopilina drosophilae (assembly GCA_032873175.1). NCBI lineage: Eukaryota > Metazoa > Arthropoda > Insecta > Hymenoptera > Figitidae > Leptopilina > Leptopilina drosophilae. The sequence continues at coordinate 11,531,462 of CM065487.1, forward strand.
TTTTTAAGGCAACTAATTTTTGCGCAGTGCAAAATTATAACAATCGGCCTTTTTCAAGGCCACTTAAACATTGATCATTGCAAAATTAAATTATTTGACCTTTTTTAAGGCAACTAATTTTTGCGCAGTGCAAAAATATAACAATCGGCCTTTTTCAAGGCCACTGAAACATTGATCATTGCAAAATTAAATTATTTGCCTTTTTTTAAGGCAACTAATTTTTGCGCAGTGCAAAATTATAACAATCGGCCTTTTTCAAGGCCACTTAAACATTGATCATTGCAAAATTAAATTATTTGCCTTTTTTTAAGGCAACTAATTTTTGCGCAGTGCAAAATTATAACAATCGGCCTTTTACAAGGCTACTTAAACATGGATCATTGCGAAATTAAATTATTTGACCTTTTTTTAAAGCAACAATTTTTTGCGCAGTGCAAAATTATAACAATCGTCCTTTTTCAAGGCCACTGAAACATTGATCATTGCAAAATTAAATTATTTGCCTTTTTTTAAGGCAACTAATTTTTGCGCAGTGCAAAATTATAACAATCGGCCTTTTTCAAGGCCACTTAAACATTGATCATTGCAAAATTAAATTATTTGCCTTTTTTTTAAGCAAATAATTTTTGCGCAGTGCAAAATTATAACAATCGTCCTTTTTCCAGGACACTTAAACATTAATCATTGCAAAATTAAATTATTTGCCTTTTTTAAGGCAACTTATTTTTGCGCAGTGCAAAATTATAACAATCGGCCTTTTTCAAGGCCACTTTAACATGATCATTACTAAATTAATTATTTGACCTTTTTTTAAAGCAACTAATTTTTGCGCAGTGCAAAATTATAACAATCGGCCTTTTTCAAGGCCACTGAAACATTGATCATTGCAAAATTAAATTATTTGCCTTTTTTTAAGGCAACTAATTTTTGCGCAGTGCAAAATTATAACAATCGGCCTTTTTCAAGGCCACTGAAACATGGATCATTGCAAAATTAAATTATTTGACCTTTTTTTAAAGCAACTAATTTTTGCGCTGTGCAAAATTATAACGCTCGGCCTTTTTCAAGGCCACTTAAACATGGATCATTGCGAAATTAAATTATTTGACCTTTTTTTAAAGCAACTAATTTTTGCACAGTGCAAAATTATAACAATCGGCTATTTTCAAGGCCACTGAAACATTGATCATTGCAAAATTAAATTATTTGACCTTTTTTTAAGGCAACTAATTTTTTGCTCACTGCAAAATTATAACAATCGGCCTTTTTCAAGGCCACTTGAACGTTGATCATTGCAAAATTAAATTATTTGCCTTTTTTTAAGCAACTAATTTTTGCGCTGTGCAAAATTATAACGATCGGCCTTTTTCAAGGCCACTTAAGCATTGATCATTGCAAGATTAAATTATTTGACCTTTTTTTAATTTAACTAATTTTTGCGCAGTGCAAAATTATAACAATCGGCCTTTTTCAAGGCCACTTAAACATGGATCATTGCGAAATTAAATTATTTGACCTTTTTTTAAAGCAACTAATTTTTGCACAGTGCAAAATTATAACAATCGGCCTTTTTCAAGGCCACTGAAACAATGATCATTGCAAAATTAAATTATTTGCCTTTTTTTAAGGCAACTAATTTTTGCGCAGTGCAAAATTATAACAATCGGCCTTTTACAAGGCTACTTAAACATGATCATTGCGAAATTAAATTATTTGACCTTTTTTTAAAGCAACAATTTTTTGCGCAGTGCAAAATTATAACAATCGTCCTTTTTCAAGGCCACTGAAACATTGATCATTGCAAAATTAAATTATTTGCCTTTTTTTAAGGCAACTAATTTTTGCGCAGTGCAAAATTATAACAATCGGACTTTTTTAAGGCCACTGAAACATTGATCATTGCAAAATTAAATTATTTGCCTTTTTTAAGGCAACTTATTTTTGCGCAGTGCTAAATTATAACAATCGGCCTTTTCCAAGGCCACTCAAACATTGATCATTGCAAAATTAAATTATTTTCCTTTTTTTAAGGCAACTAGTTTTTGCGCAGTGCAAAATTATAACAATCGGCCTTTTTCAAGGCCACTGAAACATTGATCATTGCAAAATTAAATTATTTGCCTTTTTTTAAGGCAACTAATTTTTGCGCAGTGCAAAATTATAACAATCGGCCTTTTTCAAGGCCACTTAAACATTGATCATTGCAAAATTAAATTATTTGCCTTTTTTTTAGGCAACTAATTTTTGCGCAGTGCAAAATTATAACAATCGTCCTTTTTCCAGGACACTTAAACATTAATCATTGCAAAATTAAATTATTTGCCTTTTTTAAGGCAACTTATTTTTGCGCAGTGCAAAATTATAACAATCGGCCTTTTTCAAGGCCACTTTAACATGATCATTACTAAATTAATTATTTGACCTTTTTTTAAAGCAACTAATTTTTGCGCAGTGCAAAATTATAACAATCGGCCTTTTTCAAGGCCACTGAAACATTGATCATTGCAAAATTAAATTATTTGCCTTTTTTTAAGGCAACTAATTTTTGCGCAGTGCAAAATTATAACAATCGGCCTTTTTCAAGGCCACTGAAACATGGTTCATTGCAAAATTAAATTATTTGACCTTTTTTTAAAGCAACTAATTTTTGCGCTGTGCAAAATTATAACGCTTGGCCTTTTTCAAGGCCACTTAAACATGGATCATTGCGAAATTAAATTATTTGACCTTTTTTTAAAGCAACTAATTGTTGCACAGTGCAAAATTATAACAATCGGCTATTTTCAAGGCCACTGAAACATTGATCATTGCAAAATTAAATTATTTGACCTTTTTTTAAGGCAACTAATTTTTTGCTCACTGCAAAATTATAACAATCGGCCTTTTTCAAGGCCACTTGAACGTTGATCATTGCAAAATTAAATTATTTGCCTTTTTTTAAGCAACTAATTTTTGCGCTGTGCAAAATTATAACGATCGGCCTTTTTCAAGGCCACTTAAGCATTGATCATTGCAAGATTAAATTATTTGACCTTTTTTTAATTTAACTAATTTTTGCGCAGTGCAAAATTATAAAAATCGGCCTTTTTCAAGGCCACTTAAACATGGATCATTGCGAAATTAAATTATTTGACCTTTTTTTAAAGCAACTAATTTTTGCACAGTGCAAAATTATAACAATCGGCCTTTTTCAAGGCCACTGAAACATTGATCATTGCAAAATTAAATTATTTGCCTTTTTTTAAGGCAACTAATTTTTGCGCAGTGCAAAATTATAACAATCGGACTTTTTTAAGGCCACTGAAAGATGATCATTACTAAATTAATTTTTTGACCTTTTTTTAAAGCAACTAATTTTTGCGCAGTGCAAAATTATAACAATCGGACTTTTTTAAGGCCACTGAAAGATGGATCATTGCAAAATTAAATTATTTGCCTTTTTTTAAGCAACTAATTTTTGCGCTGTGCAAAATTATAACGATCGGCCTTTTTCAAGGCCACTTAAGCATTGATCATTGCAAGATTAAATTATTTGACCTTTTTTTAATTTAACTAATTTTTGCGCAGTGCAAAATTATAAAAATCGGCCTTTTTCAAGGCCACTTAAACATGGATCATTGCAAAATTAAATTATTTGCCTTTTTTTAAGGCAACTAATTTTTGCGCAGTGCAAAATTATAACAATCGGCCTTTTTCAAGGCCACTGAAACATGGATCATTGCAAAATTAAATTATTTGACCTTTTTTTAAAGCAACTAATTTTTGCGCTGTGCAAAATTATAACGCTCGGCCTTTTTCAAGGCCACTTAAACATGGATCATTGCGAAATTAAATTATTTGACCTTTTTTTAAAGCAACTAATTTTTGCACAGTGCAAAATTATAACAATCGGCTATTTTCAAGGCCACTGAAACATTGATCATTGCAAAATTAAATTATTTGACCTTTTTTTAAGGCAACTAATTTTTTGCTCACTGCAAAATTATAACAATCGGCCTTTTTCAAGGCCACTTGAACGTTGATCATTGCAAAATTAAATTATTTGCCTTTTTTTAAGGCAACTAATTTTTGCGCAGTGCAAAATTATAACAATCGGCCTTTTTCAAGGCTAGTTAAACATGATCATTGCAAAATTAAATTATTTGCCTTTTTTAAAGCAACTAATTTTTGCGCTGTGCAAAATTATAACGATCGGCCTTTTTCAAGGCCACTTAAGCATTGATCATTGCAAGATTAAATTATTTGACCTTTTTTTAATTTAACTAATTTTTGCGCATTGCAAAATGATAACAATCGGCCTTTTTTAAGGCCACTTAATTATTCGCCATCTTAAATTTCGCAAAACTTACTTTAGATTCGTAATCAGCGACCCCAAAAACCCTTAAGTAACAACATTGAAGCAATTTCAAGGAACTGTTTGAAATTTATCCGCCATATTGGATCCGCCATTTTGTATTTTGCAAAACTGACTTTAAATTCGTAATCAGCGACCGAAATAACCCTATAGTAACAAGTTTTGCAAAAATTAATAAAGTTTTTATTTTGTCGGCCATATTGGATCGGCTATTTGGAAATTTCGGTTTTGTCAATAATAATAAATAAAGTACAAATAAAGGAGAAAGTTTTGTGCCAATAATAAACAACTTTTACTATTAAATTCATATTTTTTTAGCAAAAAGTAGAATTTTTTATGCTTCGCGGCTACTTTAAAGTGACGTACAAGTCCGCCATCTTGAATTTCTAAAAAAAGGCCACGATGCAAATCAAAATAGAGGTTTCAAGCTTTATTTTGCTCCCTATTACGACTTTTTTCGTTAAAATAGAAAATGGACAGATAGGGGGTAAAATTTGACAAAGAATGCCGCGTGTTTATATATATATATATATATATATAAAATTTAAATGGATTTTTGGAACAAATATTTAATTATTATCCATCATTTTTACGTATAATTGTTCAAATTTCAAATCCTGTTAATTCGAATAATGTTGAGAATTGCTACTGTCACTTATTAAATATTATTTTAAAAATTTTAATGCAATTACCTTCTAGAAATTTTAACTGAAATATTTCTAAAATTCACTTGTTTACAGGACAATTTCATGAAATTCTAAATAATTTGAAAATTTTTAACTAAAGATTTAATATTTCTTTGTCTAAATCTGGCATGTTGGACCACACAAAATAATTTTTTCTATGAATTCTGGAAATTGAATATTCTAGAATATTTTCATAAAATTACCTAACAAAATAAATAGATTCTATAGAAGATTATTCAATCTTATGAAATATAACTAACATGTCCTAAAATAAATATTTCCATTTTTTTCTCAAAAATCTCCAATTGTTATCAAAAATTTAGTTATTAAGCTTGAAAATTCTTGGCGGGAATATTTGTTTTGTAAGAATTAAATTATAAGAGTTATCTAAGCAAAACCTGTTATCAATTTGGGTATTTTTATAATTTTCCTTATTTATATGACAAACGGTCTCATTTAAACAATATTTTAATAATTATGAAAAAGTTTTAGCATGAAAATTGAAATTTATATTGAGTTTACCTGTTTTCGATTTGCACTGTCAATTTTCGTACCTTTTAGAAGCTTTCTTTATGTTTCACCACAGATAACATATTTTCGTTGCAATCGTTTATTCATTATCTTTTTTTTTTCACTTTAAACCACTAAAATATTAAATGTGTTTAATCAATTTTACTAAATAAACAGGAGAAATTTTGTAAAATAAGAATGTTAGCCTAAGTGGAGGACAGGTGAAATTCACAAAAATATTCAATGGAATTTTGCCCAATTGCGTTCGTATTACTTGGAGATGTGCGGGCGCAGCGTTACAAATACAAATGCCTAATTAAGTTAAGCACCACTGAGACGGTTTAAAAAATGAACCATGCAGAGGTCAAAATGTCACGCATTTCGAAAAAAAAATTTTGTTTCAGCAGTATGACAGAAAACTGGATTTTGGCTTACATTTCAGTTATCATTACCAAGAGTCATTTTGTGCTCTTTAAAATCTTATGTAATAGCAGAAAATTATCTCGTTATAAGAATGCCTTTAACTAAAAAATACGTATTAAATAGTTCTAAGGACAAAAGAAATTATTATTTCTTTTCTCCTTTTACTAATTAACAAATATAAAAAAATAGTTATTAACAATTGTACCGGCGTAATCAATGTTGCCTGCATCGAATCTTGCGGCAATATACAAATAATAAATATGAAAATTTGTATTCTGAAAAACATAAATAAGTTGCTGCCAAAATACGTAAATAAATCCAATCTATTAATTTCAAAATTTTATGTTAGCAACCGAAAGTGTAAGAAGCGACTAAGAATTACATTGAAAGGTTGCACGTATATGGGGATGGTCGGCGGCAACACAGACAGCTGGGTAACCGCCGTCTATACACACCAACACACTCGCTGACTCTCCGGCTACAGCACTAATACCTTGACAGCTTCCATACTACGGGCACTAACACAAGCGCGCTATGCTTGCCTCTAATCGCGACCTGGCCGTTGCGTAGAACTTTCCTCTCCCCTCAGGGTATCTGTAGACTACAGCTTCAAAACAAACGCACGTGCGTTACAGCTGACGCTAGCTACAAGGCTTGCATTCCTCATGACACTTGAACTTAGGAATCAAGTCAGATGCACATAAAAACAATTTAACAATAGTTAACATTTTGTTGTAAACATTGTTGTTACAACAAAATGCCGGAAGACATTAGGTTGTATATATATATATATATATATATATATATATATATATATTGCTCAATATGTAAAATGCATATACAAACAACCTATAAAAAGTAGGAACAATATAATTACAATAAATAAATTATATGCACTATAATAACTAAGATAAATAATAATTTTATTAATTAAACCATATAATTATTATTTAAATTCTAAGTTATTTAAAAAATAATGTCTCAAAAAGTATCATATTAACAGACTATTTCCATTCTCACGGACCTACCGTGAGATCCAAAACGTCAGCAAAAATACATAGATCAATGGGCCCAAGATTTGCTCCTACACCTACTACCTAAATTTTCCGTCTTCCCCACTTTTCGCACTAACGGTGAGGGTTGGAGGCTTGTCGCGAAATCTTAATTGTCGCAGAACGAATTCTCGCTTCTTCTCGAAGACACCTCACCTGCGTCTAACACGGCAAGTGTTTTGAGACAGAAAAATTTCGCAAAAAGGCCCGTCCGCGTCCCGGAACCAGAATTTCATAATTTAGGGCAGACGTTAAAATTTTCAAATTCTCTGAGCCAGTGGAGTCCAGTGCGGGCTGATTTTGAAGAGATTTTGAAATTATTAATATATTTAATAATTTTGAAATCTTGTTATTTATAAACGGCCGGTTGCATAGATATTGCCCGCGTCCGTCTCAAATATCGGTGGCCTACGAGCGCGACCAAAACTTATTATCGAATTATCGGTTGCATAGATGTTGCTCGGACTAATTCGGTAAAAAGTAGATCCGCAGTGAGTTTTACACAGTTGAGTGAGACGGCCGGTTGCATAGATATTGCCCGCGTCCACTCACCACAAGTACAATCTCGCAACCAAAAGAAAAGAGGAATAGCTCCGCCGGTAGTTTGTAAGTGGGTCAGGCTTAGCCAAACGGATCAAGTAAATTAAAAAAAACTTTTTTAGTGAAATATCTTATATTCTCATCTTTATGTGAGAAAAATAATTTCATAAAAATTTAAGGCAAAAAAAATTTTTTTGTTATAGTTATTAACAATTAAAGTTTTTAACAATATTAAATGAAAATATTTTTTTTGAGTTCTTTTTAACCGATTTTAAAAACCAAATAGGCGTTTTTTTCGTCTTGAAGCGTAGAATGTAAAAATATATTTTGTTTAAAAAAATCTATTTTTTATTGTTTTTTAAATTATTTTTTTGTCATCTTATAATAAAAAGCAGTCTTCTTCACGCTATACTTAAAATAAAAAAATACTACCGTATTATTCATACACTTTTGAGTAAGAAACGATTGAGAAAAAAATGGCCGCTACTAGAAATAACAATATTAAACTATTTTTTGTTTGTAGTTTTCAACGAAAATGGCTGGTTAACGAACTTAGCCTTTATTTTTACACCAACTTTAAGTGTGTTAAATTTAAAAACGATCCGATAAGTTTTTCAAAAGTTATCGTGAGAACAAAATATTACCGTCTACAGACGGACAGACAGACACACAGACAGACGCACTCGCCAGACCATGTTTTTCGGACTCAGGGCACCTCAAAACGCAAAGATTTCATAAAATTAGCAAAAGTCAAAATTCGACCAAAACTAATACATTCTCATGTGATGAGAATGTAAAAAATTTAGTTTTTTGACAGTTTTAAAAAAATAACTCGAAAAGTTTTGGGTTGGGCTAAAAGTTGTCAACAGCAAATTTGTAGCTGATACAAAGTGTCAAAAAAAGTCTCTGGTGACAAAATTGCATATCCAAAAATGTCGGAGATAATGGGGTCGGAATATTGATTTTTTGTCAAAAAAGCACACAAAAAATATATATATATAGAGTGATTTTTCTGGAAATTATGACTTTTATGTGTATAAGTTATTTTTTTAAGTATATTAGGGTGCAAATAGGATAAAATCAATTTATTAACTTTTATTCATTAATAAAATTAGATTTTCAGTATTATTTTGGGATTTTTTTGTTTTTTTGACCATTTAAGGAACTGTAACTTCGAAAATTGTGTTTTTATCAAGTAATGTTCTAGAGGAAAGTTGTTTGTATTAACCTAATCTAAAATAATATAAAATTAAGAATTCTGAAATTTAAAAAAATTGATTTTTCAAAATTTTGAAACTACCGTAGTTTTTGAAGTTTTCAATGAAAATTGGCTGGTTAACGAACTTAGCCTTCATTTTTACACCAACTTTAAGTGTGTTAAATTTAAAAACGATCCGATAAGTTTTTCAAAAGTTATCGTGAGAACAAAATATTACCGTCTACAGACGGACAGACAGACACACAGACAGACGCACTCGCCAGACCATGTTTTTCGGACTCAGGGCACCTCAAAACGCAAAGATTTCATAAAATTAGCAAAAGTCAAAATTCGACCAAAACTAATACATTCTCATGTGATGAGAATGTAAAAAATTTAGTTTTTTGACAGTTTTTAAAAAATAACTTGAAAAGTTTTGGGTTGGGCTAAAAGTTGTCAACAGCAAAGTTGTAGCTGATACAAAGTGTCAAAAAAAGTCTCTGGTGACAAAAATGGAAATCCAAAAATGTCGGAGATAATGGGGTCGGAATATTGATTTTTTGTCAAAAAAGCGCACAAAAAGTATATATAGAGAGTGATTTTTCTGGAAATTAAGACTTTTTTGTGTATAAGTTATTTTTTTAAGTATATTAGAGTGCAAATAGGTTAAAATCAATTTATTAACTTTTATTCCTTAAAAAAATTAGATTTTCAGTGTTATTTTGGGATTTTTTTTGTTTTTTGACCATTTAAGGAACTGTAACTTTGAAAATTGAGTTTTTATCAAGTAATGTTCTAGAGGAAAGTTGTTTGTATTAACCTAATCTAAAATAATATAAAATTAAAAATTCTGAAATTTAAAAAAATTGATTTTTCAAAATTTTGAAACTACCGTAGTTTTTGAAGTTTTTAACGAAAATGTCTGGTTAACGAACTTAGCCTTTATTTTTACACCAACTTTAAGTGTGTTAAATTTAAAATCGATCCGATAAGTTTTTCAAAAGTTATCGTGGGAACAACATATTACCGTCTACAGACGGACAGACAGACAGACAGACGCACTCGCCAGACCATGTTTTTCGGACTCAGGGCACCTCAAAACGCAAAGATTTCATAAAATTAGCAAAAGTCAAAATTCGACCAAAACTAATACATTCTCATGTGATGAGAATGTACAAAATTTAGTTTTTTGACAGTTTTTAAAAAATAACTCGAAAAGTTTTGGGTTGGGCTAAAAGTTGTCAACATTAAAGTTGTAGCTGATACAAAGTGTCAAAAAAAGTCTCTGGTGACAAAAATGGAAATCCAAAAATGTCGGAGATAATGGGGTCGGAATATTGATTTTTTGTCAAAAAAGCGCACAAAAAGTATATATGGAGTGATTTTTCTGGAAATTACGACTTTTTTGTGTATAAGTTATTTTTTTAAGTATATTAGAGTGCAAATAGGTTAAAATCAATTTATTAACTTTTATTCCTTAAAAAAATTAGATTTTCAGTGTTATTTTGGGATTTTTTTTGTTTTTTTGACCATTTAATGAACTGTAACTTTGAAAATTGAGTTTTTATCAAGTAATGTTCTAGAGGAAAGTTGTTTGTATTAACCTAATCTAAAATAATATAAAATTAAAAATTCTGAAATTTAAAAAAATTGATTTTTCCAAATTTTGAAACTACCGTAGTTTTTTAAGTTTTTAACGAAAATGGCTGGTTAACGAACTTAGCCTTAATTTTTACACCAACTTTAAGTGTATTGAATTTAAAATCGATCCGATAAGTTTTTTAAAAGTTATCGTGGGAACAACATATTACCGTCTACAGACGGACAGACAGACACACAGACAGACGCACTCGCCAGACCATGTTTTTCGGACTCAGGGCACCTCAAAACGCAAAGATTTCATAAAATTAGCAAAAGTCAAAATTCGACCAAAACTAATACATTCTCATGTGATGAGAATGTACAAAATTTAGTTTTTTGACAGTTTTTAAAAAATAACTCGAAAAGTTTTGGGTTGGGCTAAAAGTTGTCAACAGCAAAGTTGTAGCTGATACAAAGTGTCAAAAAAAGTCTCTGGTGACAAAAATGGAAATCCAAAAATGTCGGAGATAATGGGGTCGGAATATTGATTTTTTGTCAAAAAAGCGCACAAAAAGTATATATGGAGTGATTTTTCTGGAAATTACGACTTTTTTGTGTATAAGTTATTTTTTTAAGTATATTAGAGTGCAAATAGGTTAAAATCAATTTATTAACTTTTATTCCTTAAAAAAATTAGATTTTCAGTGTTATTTTGGGATTTTTTTTGTTTTTTTGACCATTTAATGAACTGTAACTTTGAAAATTGAGTTTTTATCAAGTAATGTTCTAGAGGAAAGTTGTTTGTATTAACCTAATCTAAAATAATATAAAATTAAAAATTCTGAAATTTAAAAAAATTGATTTTTCCAAATTTTGAAACTACCGTAGTTTTTGAAGTTTTCAACGAAAATGGCTGGTTAACGAACTTAGCCTTCATTTTTACACCAACTTTAAGTGTGTTAAATTTAAAAACGATCCGATAAGTTTTTCAAAAGTTATCGTGAGAACAAAATATTACCGTCTACAGACGGACAGACAGACACACAGACAGACGCACTCGCCAGACCATGTTTTTCGGACTCAGGGCACCTCAAAACGCAAAGATTTCATAAAATTAGCAAAAGTCAAAATTCGACCAAAACTAATACATTCTCATGTGATGAGAATGTAAAAAATTTAGTTTTTTGACAGTTTTTAAAAAATAACTCGAAAAGTTTTGGGTTGGGCTAAAAGTTGTCAACAGCAAAGTTGTAGCTGATACAAAGTGTCAAAAAAAGTCTCTGGTGACAAAAATGGAAATCCAAAAATGTCGGAGATAATGGGGTCGGAATATTGATTTTTTGTCAAAAAAGCGCACAAAAAGTATATATAGAGAGTGATTTTTCTGGAAATTAAGACTTTTTTGTGTATAAGTTATTTTTTTAAGTATATTAGAGTGCAAATAGGTTAAAATCAATTTATTAACTTTTATTCCTTAAAAAAATTAGATTTTCAGTGTTATTTTGGGATTTTTTTTGTTTTTTTGACCATTTAATGAACTGTAACTTTGAAAATTGTGTTTTTATCAAGTAATGTTCTAGAGGAAAGTTGTTTGTATTAACCTAATCTAAAATAATATAAAATTAAAAATTCTGAAATTTAAAAAAATTGATTTTTCAAAATTTTGAAACTACCGTAGTTTTTGAAGTTTTTAACGAAAATGGCTGGTTAACGAACTTAGTCTTAATTTTTACACCAACTTTAAGTGTATTGAATTTAAAATCGATCCGATAAGTTTTTTAAAAGTTATCGTGGGAACAACATATTACCGTCTACAGACGGACAGACAGACGGACAAACAGACAGACAGACGCACTCGCCAGACCATGTTTTTCGGACTCAGGGCACCTCAAAACGCAAAGATTTCATAAAATTAGCAAAAGTCAAAATTCGACCAAAACTAATACATTCTTATGTGATGAGAATGTAAAAAATTTAGTTTTTTGACAGTTTTTAAAAAATAACTCGAAAAGTTTTGGGTTGGGCTAAAAGTTGTCAACAGCAAAGTTGTAGCTGATACAAAGTGTCAAAAAAAGTCTCTGGTGACAAAAATGGAAATCCAAAAATGTCGGAGATAATGGGGTCGGAATGTTGATTTTTTGTCAAAAAAGCGCACAAAAAGTATATATAGAGAGTGATTTTTCTGGAAATTAAGACTTTTTTGTGTATAAGTTATTTTTTTAAGTATATTAGAGTGCAAATAGGTTAAAATCAATTTATTAACTTTTATTCCTTAAAAAAATTAGATTTTCAGTGTTATTTTGGGATTTTTTTTGTTTTTTGACCATTTAAGGAACTGTAACTTTGAAAATTGAGTTTTTATCAAGTAATGTTCTAGAGGAAAGTTGTTTGTATTAACCTAATCTAAAATAATATAAAATTAAAAATTCTGAAATTTAAAAAAATTGATTTTTCAAAATTTTGAAACTACCGTAGTTTTTGAAGTTTTTAACGAAAATGTCTGGTTAACGAACTTAGCCTTTATTTTTACACCAACTTTAAGTGTGTTAAATTTAAAATCGATCCGATAAGTTTTTCAAAAGTTATCGTGGGAACAACATATTACCGTCTACAGACGGACAGACAGACAGACGCACTCGCCAGACCATGTTTTTCGGACTCAGGGCACCTCAAAACGCAAAGATTTCATAAAATTAGCAAAAGTCAAAATTCGACCAAAACTAATACATTCTCATGTGATGAGAATGTACAAAATTTAGTTTTTTGACAGTTTTTAAAAAATAACTCGAAAAGTTTTGGGTTGGGCTAAAAGTTGTCAACATTAAAGTTGTAGCTGATACAAAGTGTCAAAAAAAGTCTCTGGTGACAAAAATGGAAATCCAAAAATGTCGGAGATAATGGGGTCGGAATATTGATTTTTTGTCAAAAAAGCGCACAAAAAGTATATATGGAGTGATTTTTCTGGAAATTACGACTTTTTTGTGTATAAGTTATTTTTTTAAGTATATTAGAGTGCAAATAGGTTAAAATCAATTTATTAACTTTTATTCCTTAAAAAAATTAGATTTTCAGTGTTATTTTGGGATTTTTTTTGTTTTTTTGACCATTTAATGAACTGTAACTTTGAAAATTGAGTTTTTATCAAGTAATGTTCTAGAGGAAAGTTGTTTGTATTAACCTAATCTAAAATAATATAAAATTAAAAATTCTGAAATTTAAAAAAATTGATTTTTCCAAATTTTGAAACTACCGTAGTTTTTGAAGTTTTCAACGAAAATGGCTGGTTAACGAACTTAGCCTTCATTTTTACACCAACTTTAAGTGTGTTAAATTTAAAAACGATCTGATAAGTTTTTCAAAAGTTATCGTGAGAACAACATATTACCGTCTACAGACGGACAGACAGACACAGACAGACGAACTCGCCAGACTATGTTTTTCGGACTCAGGGCACCTTAAAACGTAAAGATTTTATAAAATTAGCAAAAGTCAAAATTCGATCAAAAATTTCGATCAAAAGAAGGTATTAACCTTCTCATGTGATGAGAATGTGAAAAATTTAGTTTTTTGACAGTTTTTAAAAAATAACTCGAAAAGTTTTGGGTTGGGCTAAAAGTTGTCAACAGCAAATTTGGTGCTGATACAAAGTGTCAAAAAAAGTCTCTAGTGACAAAAATGGAAATCCAAAAATGTCGGAGATAATGGGGTCGGAATATTGATTTTTTGTCAAAAAAGCGCACAAAAAGTATATATAGAGTGATTTTTCTGGAAATTACGACTTTTTTGTGTATAAGTTATTTTTTTAAGTATATTAGAGTGCAAATAGGTTAAAATCAATTTATTAACTTTTATTCCTTAAAAAAATTAGATTTTCAGTGTTATTTTGGGATTTTTTTTGTTTTTTTGACCATTTAATGAACTGTAACTTCGAAAATTGAGTTTTTATCAAGTAATGTTCTAGAGGAAAGTTGTTTGTATTAACCTAATCTAAAATAATATAAAATTAAAAATTCTGAAATTTAAAAAAATTGATTTTTCCAAATTTTGAAACTACCGTAGTTTTTGAAGTTTTCAACGAAAATGGCTGGTTAACGAACTTAGCCTTCATTTTTACACCAACTTTAAGTGTGTTAAATTTAAAATCGATCCGATAAGTTTTTCAAAAGTTATCGTGGGAACAACATATTACTGTCTACAGACGGACAGACAGACAGACGCACTCGCCAGACCATGTTTTTCGGACTCAGGGCACCTCAAAACGCAAAGATTTCATAAAATTAGCAAAAGTCAAAATTCGACCAAAACTAATACATTCTCATGTGATGAGAATGTACAAAATTTAGTTTTTTGACAGTTTTTAAAAAATAACTCGAAAAGTTTTGGGTTGGGCTAAAAGTTGTCAACAGCAAAGTTGTAGCTGATACAAAGTGTCAAAAAAAGTCTCTGGTGACAAAAATGGAAATCCAAAAATGTCGGAGATAATGGGGTCGGAATATTGATTTTTTGTCAAAAAAGCGCACAAAAAGTATATATAGAGTGATTTTTCTGGAAATTACGACTTTTTTGTGTATAAGTTATTTTTTTAAGTATATTAGAGTGCAAATAGGTTAAAATCAATTTATTAACTTTTATTCCTTAAAAAAATTAGATTTTCAGTGTTATTTTGGGATTTTTTTTGTTTTTTTGACCATTTAATGAACTGTAACTTCGAAAATTGAGTTTTTATCAAGTATTGTTCTAGAGGAAAGTTGTTTGTATTAACCTAATCTAAAATAATATAAAATTAAAAATTCTGAAATTTAAAAAAATTGATTTTTCCAAATTTTGAAACTACCGTAGTTTTTGAAGTTGTCAACGAAAATGGCTGGTTAACGAACTTAGCCTTCATTTTTACACCAACTTTAAGTGTGTTAAATTTAAAAACGATCTGATAAGTTTTTCAAAAGTTATCGTGAGAACAACATATTACCGTCTACAGACGGACAGACAGACACAGACAGACGAACTCGCCAGACTATGTTTTTCGGACTCAGGGCACCTTAAAACGTAAAGATTTTATAAAATTAGCAAGAGTCAAAATTCGATCAAAAATTTCGATCAAAAGAAGGTATTAACCTTCTCATGTGATGAGAATGTGAAAAATTTAGTTTTTTGACAGTTTTTAAAAAATAACTCGAAAAGTTTTGGGTTGGGCTAAAAGTTGTCAACAGCAAAGTTGTAGCTGATACAAAGTGTCAAAAAAAGTCTCTGGTGACAAAATTGCATATCCAAAAATGTCGGAGATAATGGGGTCGGAATATTGATTTTTTGTCAAAAAAGCGCACAAAAAGTATATATAGAGAGTGATTTTTCTGGAAATTACGACTTTTTTGTGTATAAGTTATTTTTTTAAGTATATTAGAGTGCAAATAGGTTAAAATCAATTTATTAACTTTTATTCCTTAAAAAAATTAGATTTTCAGTGTTATTTTGGGATTTTTTTTGTTTTTTTGACCATTTAAGGAACTGTAACTTCGAAAATTGAGTTTTTATCAAGTAAGAATGTAACAAAAGAACCTCAAAGGACCCCGCACTTTTACTATTGAATTTATCTCTCAGCCAATTTTTTTGTAACTTTGCAGATTTGTAGTTTTTGACTTTCTGAACAAAAAATGCATAGGACAAAATTCAAAATAATGACTAGTTTTTGAGATACAGACGGTCAAAGTTCAAAAAAATCAAATAACGGGTATTAGTCGTTCAAGATTGTTTTGTTGACAAAAGTCAATTGAATTCGCTTGAAACTGGTTACTTGTGGGTTTTTAAGGTCGCTGATAATGAATATGATGTTGGATTTTCGAAATGCAAAATGGCGACTCCAATATGGCGGACATGTTTTAGAAAAGTCAATTGAAATCGCTTGAAACTTGTTACTTGAGGGTTTTTAAGGTCGCTGATAACGAATATGGTGTTGGATTTTTAAAATTCAAAAATGGCGACTGCAATATGGCGGACATATTTTAGAAAAGTCAATTGAAATCGCTTGAAACTGGTTACTCGGGGGTTTTTAAGGTCGCTGATAACGAATATGATGTTACATTGGTAAAAACACACTTAGGTAGAGACAAAAATAGACAAAGAGAGGGGAAGAATATAATAGCTTAATAAAATGTTAGAAAGAAACGTTGAAAAATATACAGATAGTTGTAACATAAGGTGATAAAGCAGTTTAAGGCAAGATCAAAAAATAATTCAGCAGTTTAAAGAATTAGTATGTGATTCAGCCGTTGAAGGCAAGAGCAGGGGTGATTTACAAGTTTAAGTCAAGATAAGTTAGTGATTTACTAATTCAAGTGTTTTTTTTATTCTGCATGCTCTTCATTTTGGTGCTATATCTGCTGCAATTAAGATATTGTTCGTAAGTGTTGTTTCTGGGTATTTTACATTTCCTTGATGCCGTGCATAATCCAGAAATCACAATATGTCAATCAGTAACATAATGATCGATATACTCCTGGGAATTTTCGAAAACCAATCTTGTTATTTATTATCAAACTTACACATTGTATGCTTGGGTAATAAAAAATAAGTTTCTTAAAGTCGTCAGGCAATCCTTGTCTTTACTTACATGAGGAAGTCAATAAATGTTATTTGCAATGTTTTTCATGTTTTCAAGTTGGTAGTAAAACAGTAAAAAGATGCCATTTTTATCAAAATAATGTCGTCACGCCATAACTGCACAGTAGATAGTCTAACCACGTTATTATTTTGGTTGTAATGACGCAAGAGTCATTACTCCGTGTAACTACACGGAGAGAAATCTGTTGCGAATAATGCATGGAGTAGACACTTACTATCGTAAAGTATAAGAAGTCCACCTGAGTATCAGAGTCGACTCCACCTAATATTCAGGCGGACTCGAGCAATAAATAGGCCCCTTTGTTAGGATTTTACCATCAAAGAATCTATGGAAAAAGTACAATAAAAGCTACTTGAGATAAAACATTTGTATTTGTTGTCTTGAATCCTTGAAATAGATTCTAAACGCCATTTTAAAAAACTGCAATATTCATTAGTTATTCATAAAAACGTTTTAACTGTAATAATATAAAAACAGTCGAAAAAAGTGCACAAAAACTTGTTTTTTGTTTTTGAGTTTACCTTGGTAAAAGTAGCTATAAAGAAAGATACTTTAATAGTTAGAAAAGAACAAATAGCAGTTGTAAATAATGCAAAACAAGATCAAATATATGTGAAACGAAAAAAAAGTAAATGAATCTCAAGAAGACTCGAACAAGGAGGTGAAACTTAGCTGTTTTCTTACGATGTTGACTTCACTTCTTTTTCTCGCAGCGTTGACCTTCATTGATTTTGACAAGCTATGAGTGCTGTAAGTTTCAATATATTATCGTATTCAATTCTGCGCGAAGTATAATAGTCATATCCTCTGTTCCAAAAGAGAATTCTCTGTTCTTTTCGTTGAATTTTTTTGCAATTGTTTTCATTTGCCTTTATTTCTTTATTTCATTTAAATAAACTCTCAAATAAGTTAGACTATTTATTTTATTCATTTTCTTCCTTTTAGGTTTTATTTACTTTTTTTCATATTCACTTACGTTTGTTTTTGTTTTGCATTATTTCCAATTGCTTTTTGTTCTTTCTTAACGATTAAAGTATCTTCCTTTACTCTACTCTACTTTTACCAAAGTAAACTATTAAACAAGAAATAAGTTTTCTGCTCTTTTTTACTGTTTTTTATATTATTACAGTTAAAACGTTTTTGTGAATAATTAATGACTATTGTAGTTTTTTAAAATGTCGTTCAGAGTCCGTTTGACGTGTTATACGTGTAATGCCGAATTTGGAAGGCAACAAATACGATTAGTGGTCGGTGATGAAAATATTATTACGCGCCAGATTGCCATAACAAGAAGAGATCAACTCAATCATCCTGCGCTTCAGGTAAATAATAATTCTAGATTATGCTTCCAATGCTATATGTCAATTTCAAATGAAATAGCACAAGTTAATGAGGATCCTAATTGTCTGCGATTGAATGTTTTATCTCAAACAGCTAGCAGCTCTTGTGTCATTTGTAACCAAAATGATAACGTGGTTAGACTATCTGTAGATTGTAGGGTAAAAGTCTTTGTAGAAAGAGACATTTACATGCCTGAAAATGTTAGAGCGTGTCCACATCATTTAGAAGAAAATGGCATCTTCTTTAATATTTTACTGCCAGGTTTACGTTCCATCAATAGACCTTGCAACATTAATGGACATACTCTTGTATTATTTCTGCAGTGTTTGAGAAAAGAGTGCACCAAAAAAGATAGACTTTCAGATGAAAATAATTTAAGTGATGAAGAATTTGCGTGCATTGCTCCTATCACAAAGGTTTAATTTCAAGAACTGTATACATTTTGTGATCCAGTCATGCAACACGGAAACATGAGAAACATTACAAAAAAACATTTATTGACTTTCTTATGTAAGTTAAGACAAGGATTGGCTGATGATTTTCTGAAGCTTATCTTTGATTACTCAACCAGGCAATGTGTGAGTTTGATAGTAGATAACGTAAGAAAGTCATTAATGTTAAGGTTTGTTCCCGAAAATATTGGCATCAGATCAATAACCCGCCGGGAGTTTATAGATAGGCATGTTACTGATTTCGCTAATGCTTTATACAACCCTGAACCGAATGAAGCTAAAGCCATTGATACAACATACGCGTATATGCAAAAAAGTACAAACTTTCGAGTACTGCGTCAATCATATTCCCTTCACAAAGGGAAACATTTATTAAAACCCACCATGTTGGTGGCTCCTGACGGCTATATTTTGTCAATTTTCGGACCACACTTCTCTGATGCTAGAAATAATGATGCTCAGATCTTGCAACAACAATTTGAAAATAATGATGATACATTAAGAGAGTGGTGTCAAAACGGTGATATATTGCTAGTTGATAGAGGATATCGCGATGTGAGGCCACTTTTAGAGCGTTTGGGAATCAACATCAAAATGCCAGCTGTTCTTAATCGAGGTGAGTGGCAACTAACCACAGAAGATGCTAACGCATCTCGTTTGGTTACGAAGACTCGATGGATCGTGGAAGCTAGAAATGCACACTTTCGATTAGTTTTCAAGTTCCTCGCTGGAACTATTAGCATCTGTCATGCAAAAAATCTTAATAGTTTTTATTGTATAGCAGGAGCTATTTTAAATCGTTTTCATCCACTGATTCATATGGAAGGTGCTACTGTTGAGCTTGCTAGACGAATGTTAGTGCAATCACAAACACCTAACGTTGTTCAAACCCGAGTGGAACTGGATAACCTCCGAATGCGAAATGCCCAATGGAGACGCTTAAATCGCAACCATGTAGAACTCCATGTAGAATTCCCAATTTTAAGTGTGGACAATATTAAAGATTTAATGATCGGGGTGTTCCAAGTCAGTTTAGCACCTTCTTATATTCAAGATAAAGTGGAAAGAGAAAACGACGAAGAATTCCAGTTCGATGAACACTTAAACGAACCCGGCTTTCTGAGAATTAGAACATATTTTCGCTTCAGAAACGCAACTAGACATCAAACGTTTATTTCTTTTCAAATAAATGAGCACAATGATGATCTCAACAATAACAATGACCGAATTCTAGGATACTATTGTACTTGTCAGACTGGAGCAAGGACACTTGGTTCGTGTGCCCACGTGGTAAGCATCTTTTGGTTCCTGGGATATGCACGGCATCAAGAAAATGTAAAGTATCCGGACACGTCACTTCTAAACCACATACTTGATGCAGCAGACAGAGCACACAACATTGATAATGCAGAAAGAGTTGAAATAATAAACGAATAAAAAAGTCTAATATTTTTTTCAACTCATTCTCGATCTTGCCTTAATTGGCTGAATCAGTTCATGATTTTGCCTTAATTAGCTGAATCACTTTTTGATCTTGCCTTAATTGGCTGAATCAGTTTATGATTTTGCCTTCAACGGCTGAATCACTTTTTGTTCTTGCCTTAATTGGCTGAATCAGTTTATGATTTTGCCTTCAACGGCTGAATCACTTTTTGATCTGGCCTTAATTGGCTGAATTAGTTCATGATTTTGCCTTCAACGGCTAAATCACATACTAATTCTTTAAACTGCTGAATTATTTTTTGATCTTGCCTTAAACTGCTTTATCACCTCATGTTACAACTATCTGTATATCTTTCTACGTTTCTTTCTAACATTTTATTAAGCTATTAGATTCTTCCCCTCTCTTTGTCTATTTTTCTCTCTACCTAAGTGTGTTTTTACCAATGTAACATCATATTCGTTATCAGCGACCTTAAAAACCCCCGAGTAACCAGTTTCATGCGATTTCAATTGACTTTTCTAAAATATGTCAGCCATATTAGAGTCGCCATTTTGAATTTTGAAAATCCAACATCATATTCGTTATCAGCGACCTTAAAAACCTCCGAGTAACCAGTTTCAAGCGAATTTAATTGACTTTTGTCAAAAAAACATTCTTGAACGACTAATACCAGTTATTTGATTTTTTTGAACTTTGACCGTCTGTATCTCAAAAACTGGTCTTTATTTTGAATTTTGTCCCATACATTTTTTGTTTAGAAGGTCAAAAACTACAAATCTGCAAAGTTACAAAAAAATTGGCTGAGAGCCAAATTCAATAGTAAAAGTGTGGGGTTCTTTCAACTTGATGTATAACGCGAAAACAGCGTAGCGGCAGCGAACACCATTAAGGGGAGATTCCACTGATTTTTTTTTTAATACCGAAATTATTTTTTTAAAATTTTTGGTTAGTATGATTATCTAAAAATACGGGAAAAATAGTCTGAAGCGATAAGAATAGACTCGCTAGCAGGAGAGTAGGAATAACATCACCTTTTCACCTCGAAAATTCATGTTTTTTCATTAATTACCTAACTGCAATTTGGTTATTTTTAAATTTACATTTTTTCTTTTCGCACCGCTTGAAAGAGTAGTTCTTAAGTAATAAGAAATGTCTACTGTTACATATCAAAGGTTATGTATGTAACTTTAAGTTAAATTTTTGTATATTTGGTCCTTCAAACTTTAAACGCGTTTTTCTCGAAACTTCACATTTTCAACTTGTTTACACTCTCATTTTTACAATTTTGAACGAAATAACTTGCAATTTGGACAGCATGCTCCTTGAATGTGTAGTTTTCGTGTAAACTAGGATATTTAAGATCCATTAATATTTATAAAAGTTATAAACAATTTAAGTTGCAAAATTATGGTCGAAAAATTAAAAAGTCTGCCATTTGGTTATTTTTCAATAAATTTTTTTTGTTCTAGTTTACACGATAGCCATAATGGTATAGATTAAGAAAATTTTTGACTTTTTTAGTTTAGATTAATTGTCGCAGAGAAAAAATGTAAACAACTTTTAGAGGGGACCACTTTCGGCAGCCATTTTCTAAGACTCCATTAAAAAAAAAATAAATAATGGTTTTTATTACTGTAACACAAGTATTTTATTGTAAAAAAAGTTTAACTAAGAAATATTTATTTTACTACCTATAAAAAACATTTTTAAAAAAACCTTAATTTATGTGGAATCTCCCCTTAAAACGGCTTTCACGGCGACGAAAATAATTGAATATTGTTATTTCTAGTAGCGGGCCATTTTTTTCTTAACTTTTTCTTACTTAAAAATGAATGCAGAATACGAAAGTATTTTTTAATTTTAAGTATAGCGTGAAGAAGACTGCTTTTTATTATAAGATTATAAATAAATAATTTTAAAAATTAAAATTGTTTTTAACAAAATATATTTTTAAATTCTATGCTTCAAGACAAAAAAACGCCTATTTGGTTTTTAAAATCGGTTAAAAAGAACGCAAAAAAAAAATATTTTTATTTAATATTATTAAAAACTTTAATTTTTAATAACTATAACAAAAAATTTTTTTTTTGCTTTAAATTTTTTATGACATTATTTTTATCACATAAAGATGAGAATTAAAGATATTTCATTTAAAAAAAATTTTTATTTGTAACACACTATAACCATTCTGTATTCAAAAGGTATTTTGATATTTAAAAATAAATCATGTATTCGTAAAATCAATTTCTTTATTCAGCTAACTAAACCTAAAATTCAAATCATTTTTTAGAATAGTGCATATAACGAATCAGAAGGCAACTTTTAAAAGTAGGAAAACGTCTCCACAAAATTAAACAGAAAAATAAAATATTCTGGCAGCTTAGTGCCTCCCCAAATCGAGATAAAGGGCCATCTCAAAAGCCTAATTAATACATTTATTTCTGGTTTGTAACAGGCTAATAATTTTAAGAAAGTAGCTTTAAGACTGAAAAAAGTAGAAAAATCGAAAAATTTGACTACTCAATTTATTTATAATTTCTAAAATAGAAATAATTAAAACAGAATAATTTTGAAAATAGAACAATTTCTTCCAAATAAAATTCATTAATATTTTTTAAACGCGATTCAGATTTAACAGAAAAAATTAATTTTGTTTTTCCGTGACTATCCCTGATTTACAGCCTCAAATAGACTTTTTCCCTGACCCTTAAGAATATTCTGATTATCTATAAAAATAATTAAGTAAAAAAATGTTGTTTTATATTTATTGACTAAAGTTTTTTAATTGTAAACCTATTCGTAAACACCAAAACTTCTTTTTATAAAAATATTTAATCATAACTATTATTATTCCATAAGTTAAGATTTTCTAAAAATTTCAAATTAAAATCTTTTTAAAATTAAACTTATAAGAATATTATTAAACAACCCAGGTGCGATTTTTTGGTTGGGCCAACTTTTACAAGATCGGTCCAACTTCTCGTGCCAGATGTTAGGCCAACCATACAGATGATAACGGTTCGCCATCTAATAGCGACGATGGTTGGCCCGACAACTCATAAGGAAGTTGTCCCAACTTAAAATGCATATGTTGTGCCAACCATACATTTCAATGGTTGGTCTAAAGACTGACGCCAAAGTTAGCACAGCTTTAGATGCGTATGTTGAGTCAACCACAATTTTCAAAGCTTGGCCAACTTCAACAGCCAAAGGTAAAAAACGCACTGAATACTTATACACTGACCACTACGCTACGTTCACATGGGTGTACATAACGTTAAATGTATATTAAAGCTGCAACAATCGGGCCAACCGTGACCCAGAGTTTGGCCAACCGAGAAAGTTTATGTTATTCAAACTCTTTTTACAAACTTTTGCCAACCGTGGCCCAGAGTTCGGTCAACCGAGAAAGTTTATGTCATTTAAACTGCTTTTCACAAAGTTTTGCCAACCGTCGGGCCAACCGTGGCCCAGAGTTTGGCCACCCAAGAAAGTTTTAGTAATTTAAACTCCTTTTCACAAAGTTTTTCCAACCGTCGGACTAACCGTGGCCCAGAGTTCGGCCAACCAAGAAAGTTTTAGTCATTTAAACTGCTTTTCACAAAGTTTTTTCAGCCGTCGGACTAACCGAGGCCCACAGTTTGACCAACCTAACTTGATGAGATACGTTCCCCATAGTTGTGCCGACCTTTGTCGCCAAAGTTGGCGACAAATGGTAATGGTAATGGTTGGCTTGCAAAGTCAGGCCAACTGTGAGCACTAGTACTTGCCAAAGTTGGGCAAACTCTGGCAACCAAAACTTTGCTTATTATTATTTTTATTTTTTAAATAAATTTTTGTGTTCAAACCCAAAATCCTGTTATTTCCTTAACCTATGATTATCACCGCCAATCACATTGCCAACATTTTTCTTGTAATCTACGTGTGACATCACATATCTGTACCAAATTTGAGCTGTCTAGGTAAAATATCTAAACCCCTAGGGAGGGAAACAATTTGGGGCTACGGACGCCAGAGTCTCACCAATAGGGTTCCGTTGGTACACCGTAGGTGTACGGAACCCTAAAAATGTAATAAAATTCATTGCAGTAATTCAATTATTTTCACAAATAATGAAATTCTTTACAGGATTTGAATTACTTAAAAAAATTAATAAAACTTGTTGCAAGAATTTATAATTATTTTCAAAAATACGAAAATTCTTTACATGATTTCAATTATTTTGAATAGGTACAATTAGGATTCAATTTATTTATTTATTAAGGAAATTTATCGAAAAATGTAATTGTTTTCAAAAGTTTTATTAAAATTATTATTATTAATTATGAAAGAAACTATCAATAATCCGAATCAATTTCTCAAAATAATTTTCTTAAATAAGATTATATGATGATAAATTCACTCCCTTTAATTAATTTAATTAAAATTCTTAAAAATAATTCTATTGACAATTAGTTTTAATAATTCTTACAAAAGTTTCTTGACAATTTTTAAATTCATTTGCTTTCAATTCCATTTTGCATTTCAATTTTTCGAAAAATCTTCAATTAATTATTAAGGGCCGATCAAAAAATACGTAACGCTATTTTTCGGAAATTTGGATCTCTCCACCCTCCCCCCCATGTAACGCAATTTTTTATATAGTAGCGCCATTTTTTCTCCTTACCGCGACAAATTGCGTTAACAGAACGTACACAAAACCGGTCAATTACTATATCTAAAATTTTAACTTGAATTAATTTTTAAATCAATTTTCATTAGAATATTCTACGAGAATTCAATTACCCATTGGGAGATGCCAATTTAGAGCCTTACTGGCTTAGTACTCAGACGATTGTTCGGCCGTAGTCTAGTCGCATCTCGACAATTGTGCTGGCGCAGTACAGAATTCTTGTTTCGCCAAAACTTAGACAAGCCTCGGCGGTAAGTAGTGGCTGCGTATAAAAAAATTGGTCACAACATTCACAACTATCACAACCTAACCACTTAATCAATATTATTTATCATTTTGTTGTTAAATTATTATTATTAATTATTAATTTACATTTATTAATAACAGTACCGCATCAATTCCTCTCAGCCAGCATTGGCTTAGCGTTGCACCAATGCTGTCTGGCGGCACTGACAGATAGTACTTCGCCAGCGCTGCACAGCGTTATTATTTCAGCATTATGCCAGTGTTGGCGTAGTATTCTGCCAGTTGTAAATTTCTTATTGGGTATTTAAATCCAAAACCAATAATGTTTCTTTATTAATAAATTTTTTTCTTAAATTGAACAGTGATAAATGGATTTCTAAAGAATTTAATATTTCAAATATGTGTTTATCTCAATTTTTTGAAAAATGGATTTATCAACTTTTGAAAAATTGCTCCTCAATTGTATTACTAAAAAATTTGAAAATTATACGCTGATTAAAATTTTCTATTTGATCTCATTTCTCGACTGTCATCTTTGGGTTTAAAGAAACACTTACTCGCGATTTTAAAAATTTATTGAACACTTTCAAACTACTTGTTAGTTAGAAAATAATTACAACTTTTTTTAATTACATACAAAGACGGTTTTTTAATATCCTGATAAAGATATTTTCTATTTACAAAAAATTCGATAAATAAATTAAAAATTATAAATAATAAAAAATAATATTTAATAAAGAAATTTATTTAAATTCAATGGTAATATAATAAAAGAAATAATTAATTTGTATTTCCAAGCGTGTAATAATCCATAACATTCAACTTTTAATCAAGTTAATATTTACAACACAGAATAAACAAAAATCTATTACTAAATAAAATTTAACGTTGCTGAGAATCAAACCTATCACAGAAAAAAAACTGAACTCAAAATGAGTTATAAAAGTGACTCATTATGAGCTGCAACAAAAATAAACCTTGTAGATGGCGTCACGTTGGGAATGTTGGGATAAATACGCACGATTTAATTTTTGTCTGGATATATTATGATTGAGATTTAGAAAGTATATCTGAGGTGAATTTGCATTAAAGTGTCTTGATGGGAAACGATTTTGCACTTCGATTAAAACATTCCAAAATACATACTCGCGCATACAATATGACAATAGAAGAACACCTTCACGGCGAAAAAAGAAAGGAAGAAAAAAATCTACTCAAATTAAATTATTTTCAAAATCTTATATTTAAATGAATCGCAACCAATTTTGGTAGTGTGCCTAATTTTAAAAAAATTAAAGCCCTATAATCTTCCGAGCTGATGTCACCTTTTCATAAGCGATGACGGATTACAGAGTCTTTTCGCTCCATTGTTGTCTATCGCAAAAAATATGAACATGCAACAAAAAATTTATTTTTATTATTATTTGTATTATTATTGCCCACAGAGCATCATATCTTAATGTAAAAATACCAGGGACCGTCACGGAAATCAAATTTTGATTTCGTTACGATATTCCAAAACAAAACGAAATTATTAATGTATTTTGATTTTGATTCTGAAACGAAACAAAATTTACTTCCTATTTTGATTCTGATACTGTAACGAAACAAAATTTACTTTCTATTTTGATTCTGATACTGTAATACTGCAATTCGGTTTTCTTATAGAAACAGAAGTCGATTCGAATTCTACTTCAGATTTCGTATATTATCCTCGGATATATTTGACATTTGCAACAAAATTTAGGCGGTTCAATGAGACTTATACATGCGCAGTAGTATTTTATCAAAATTAAAACAAAAAAGAATTTTGATTTTGATATTGGAATCAAAACTAAATAGAGTAGAATTTTGATTTTGATATTAGAATCAGAACTAAATAGAGTGGAATTTAGATTCTGATACCCATATCCGAATCAAAACAAAAGTATTTTTTAATTTTGTTTTGATTCCGTGACGGTCCCTGAAAAATACTGTAGGCTTCTTCGTAAGCTATGTAGGGTTACCGCGTAATATAATTCTAAAGTTAAGGTAAACTTAAAATGTCCGCCATACAGTAAGCTTACATAGTAAGGCTATAGTAAACTCATAAGGTATCGTCACTGTAAGCTTACTCCCAGGCAGAAAAGTAGGAGTTCTGTCAATGTTTACGACCGGCATGGTACCGCACAGGTGAAAAGACAGACTTATACCAGCACCGGCGTAGTAGTACCGGGCCAGTTAATAAAAAACAACCGGCAGGTGCCGACCCGGCTTCAAAATCCCACCGGCTCGGTATCTAGCCGGTGGTATGTCGATATTGGGCCGCCAGTAATACCTTGAAATATTCCTGACTGTTCCGGTGCCCATCCGACAGGAATGCCAGTGCCGGTCCCGTACCATACCGGTTGTTGATTTCTGTCTGGGCTATGAACTTATGATGCAAGGCTGCAGTAAGCTTACGAGGTAAACTTTTTAAGTTATTAATAAATAATTTTTAAAAAAATGTTAAAAAGTCATTCTTTCTGAGTCAAATATAAAGAGAAATAACTTCTTTTTAAAGTTTCGACGATAACAATCGTCCTCATCAGAAACTAAAACTTCTTAAGAAAAAAATTATTTGTTAATACATTTTTTTATATAGTTAAAAGAACATTGAATAATTAATAGTAATATAAATAACTAAGGTAGATTTCTATAGCACTTACGAATGCGTAGTAAGTTTTTTAAAAAAAACCATACCGGAGTGTTTTACATAGATGACAAAGCAAGTTAAATTATGGTGAACAATTTATTGTTTACAGTATAAAGTACACTGAAAAAAATAGAAGGTACAGGCATAATTTAGGTTATATTACCCACATAGTATTGCTGGAATAGAAACAGCCCAACAGTTAAGGAATTTTAACCATACCATTAGAACTAGACGCAAATTTCTAAAGCGCACTAGCCTCTGAAACAAATTTCACATTAGTTTCGTTCGCACACAAAAAAGGTTAATAAATGTGATTCTAACATACAGATATTTGAATTACGGAAACCTATTACAAATTATAGGTTAAGTGTTTCTCATTTTTAAATTTCTCATTTAACCTAACTATTGACGTAAAATCAACATTTGGTTTCCCAAAACTTGAAATAAATTCGAAAACATAACCAAATTTCTAACATACTGAAATCATTTCTTTCAGTGTAATAAATTAATATTTTCTTACACGTAAACAACAATATAAGCTTACTGTAATCTTACCGTAACCTTACACTATAAGATCGCAGCAAGCTTACATATCTATGTAGTTTACAGTGACCTTACTCTGTAAGCTTACCATGACTTTACCATGCAAGTTTACCATGGCCTTACTGTGTAAGCCTTACTGTATGGCGGACATTTTAAGATTACCCTAACTTTACAGTTACTTTACGCGGTAACCTTACATAGCTTACAAATAAGTCTATAGTATAAAATTTTAAAAACATTATTGTCAAAAATTATAATTTTTGACTTTATATGTAATGCAATTCTTGAAAATTCAATTATTTTAAAAAAAGTAATAAAATTTAATTACTTACAAATCTGTTAAACTCCTTCATGCGAATTAAATTTTAAGAAACATTCAATTTTTCAATAAATTATTATTTTTGTATTTAAATAATAATTGAATTCTAGAAGAATTTTCTAATAAAACTTGATTTATTCTTGTTAAAATTTTTAATATATAGGATAATTTCCCCAAAGAATTCAATTATTTATTGCGAACATATTCTCAGACAATGGTGGAACACGACACATATTTTTCGTGAAAATCAATGCTTTTAACTAACAATTCTAAAAAATTAATATTTTTTAAAAGTTTATTTGGAGTTTTTCAAAATTATTAAAAATTTTTTTATATTCTCAATAATTAATTAAAAATTTTTCGAAAAATTGAATTGTACAAACAAATAAATTTAAAAATTATTAAGAAACTTTTGCAAGAGTTATAAAACTAATTATGTGAAGAATTTTTTTATTTGGGAAAATAATTAAATTATTTTAAAAGAATAATTTATTTTAATTTATATTTAATAATATAATACAATAATTAATATCCTATGAAACATTTTATTATTTATGAAAATAATTTAAATGATAAAAATAATTTTCACTGGTTTATTTGATTCAATCATATTTCGTTTAAATCAAACTTAAAATTTCTTTCCTATATACAGTCAAACATATTTAACTTTAATTGAGACATATTTTCTGGTTCATTTACAGAAATAATATATTTAATTCAAACATAAGTTGTTGATTATAAATTATTTATAATCAACTTTTAAGTTTGAATCAAATATATTTTATATTTAAATGCAAACAGAAAATATGTTTGAATTAAATATAATTATTCAAACAAATAATATTTTTGAATCAACGAAAAAATATTTTTTATATAATATTGGGATTATGCTTACAAACAAAGTTCAATTAAACAAAATCACTTTAAAATTATTTTTACATTTAAATTAAATTTAATGTATTCTAAGTATTGAAAATGTTAGAATAACAATACTTTTACAATATACTGATATTTACAATATATGGGCTTATTGTATTACAATATATATATATATATATATATATATATATATATATATATATATATATATATATATAACTTCTAAACATTTAAGTACTATAAAAATTTTTTTTAAGGCACATTTTTGAAACTAATTTTATTACCTCGTGTATTGATAAAATAATAGGAAAAACCTTGCGATACTAATTTCTACACATTGTTAACCCCCCTGTATATAAATTTAATTCCAGGAAATGTTTCTAAATGCATAAATTTTCATACCGTTGGATTTTTACATCAATCAGTATCTAGAGGTTTTTGGAGTCGATGTATACAAATCTGATATTAGTTTTTGAAAATTCAAAATGGCGTATTCAATATTTCGGACAAAAATTCAATAAAAATGAATCAATGAATAACTACAAAAAAATTATTTGAATATTATAAACAATTTTTCAGTTTAAAGTACCTTTTCTCGTTTAATTGATAGTTTTACGTCTCGTTCTTTATCCATAATAAATTATTTATATAAAATACATAATATCTAAATTAGGCACTCAAAACATAGTGACATATTAAAAATAATATTACCATGGAAACTTATAAAAAGAAAAGAAGTTTATAATTATAAAGACAGAATAAAATTTAAATTTTTGAAATAATTCAAATTTAAAATTGAATAAAATGTTTTAATTAGTGATGCACGACGAGACTCTGTCCTTTCATAAAAGAAAAGAGATGAAAATATTACATTCAATTGTTTTCATTGTTTTTCTCGCGAGATTCTCGACTTTTCGAGACGAGACTCGCTCGAAGTGCATCACTAGTTTTAATAATAATGTTGAATTTTCGAACATTTTAAGTCCTATTACGTATGCAAGACTAGTAAAAAAAATTTTATATCTTTTTTTGAATTAAATATGAATCTTTATATAACGAGAAGTTCAAATAATATGTATCATCCAAAAAAATTGATTTTTCAAAAATGAATCCATCATATTGAATTTTCTAATTAAAATTTTTTTATAATTATTTCTAATTCGTAATCAGCAAACCAGAAAACTTAAATGTCAAAATACATTAAAATCTGATAATTTTTTTAAAATTTCGTCCATTTTGGATTTGCCATATCCAATTTTTTTAAAACTAACTTCAGATTAGTAAAATAAGACCCCAGGAAACTAAAAATAATAAATTTAGGGCATGTTTGGGAATTAAATGCTTTTTTCTTCATGAAACAATGTGTTTGGCTGAATCGGCTCAAATTCTTTCTTAAATATATATACTTTTTAAGGTTAGTGTAGAGGTTAACGATTTTTCTGTATACTTTTAAAATGTGCGTGAAGTGATCACAATGAGTTAAAAGTGTTCGTTAAAAGTTATCTCAAGTTAATTACTAAGTTATCGAAATTTAAGAAAAGTTGTCTCCCAAGTTTGCAGGTACCCCATTTTTATCTTAATTGATAAAAAAATAAATTAAATTAAATTAAATTAGTTAAAATTAATTAAATTAATTAAATTTTTAAAAAATTGTATATGACAAATCCAAAATGGACGAAATTTTTAAAAAATTATCAGATTTTAATGTCTTTTGACATTTAAGTTTTCTGGTTTGCTGATTACGAATTAGAAATAATTATAAAAAAAAATTTTAATTAAAAAATTCAATATGATGGATTCATTTTTGAAAAATCAATTTTTTTACATATCATTGTCTCAATAATTGTTTGGTTCCTTATACTCCCAACTACTTCTACTATAAATCACAAAATATATAATGACTTGTTAAAAAAGTTATACCACGTAAACTAAAAAAAAACAGTCAATGTCACACACGAGAAACTGTTGATTTCGGCACTTTAACTTACTTTTGTCGCCCCCTACTTAATTAAAAATGTTATTAAACAAATGGTATATTTAAAATGAACTATAATTTATCAACTTATTGTACTGCAAAATTATTTTTATAATTATTAACATATAATAATAAGCGGAAACATAAAGTTTAAAAGTTCTAGAGATATGCCCATATATACAATTATTGAATCTCAAAAGGCATGAACTTAAAAGTTTTAGAAAATCTTAATTTCAACAGAATAATGAATATTTTAGAATATTTTTTGAACATCTAATAATTTTTAGAGTAAATCGAAATATTCTTTAAGATCAGGGAAAAAGACATTTTATCTGGGACCAGGAAAAAGTTAGGGAAAAGTAAAATTAAATTTTTTAGCAATCCTGCTGTGAGTATTATATAAATCCGTTAATGATTAAATACATAATTTTTGATAATATAATTAATATAATATAATTGATAGTTAAATAAAACCTGGAATAAAATAATATAAAATTTTTAGCCATCTCCTTTTGTGGGTTAGTAGCATAAAAGAATCCTCCCTTTTTCTTGAAAGGCAATCAATGAAGTGTAAATTAATTGAAGTATAACTAAAAGGATCTAATTAATTAAGTACACGTTTTATGCCGTGAGAAAAGTTTCCAAGATGAAAATGCGGATTCACCTTAATTGCAGTTTACTAATAAAGATTTAGCGTATAGAAAATAAAACGATAT
The DNA here is from genome assembly GCA_032873175.1 of Leptopilina drosophilae. Taxonomy (NCBI): domain Eukaryota; kingdom Metazoa; phylum Arthropoda; class Insecta; order Hymenoptera; family Figitidae; genus Leptopilina; species Leptopilina drosophilae. Next base: position 11,563,686 of record CM065487.1, read on the forward strand.
GTGTCGCGTGTTGAGGAAAAATGTAAATCACTTTGAATCGTATTGAAGGTCAGTGACCTAGTCCTTGACTGGAGTACAATTTGCGGTCAGATATCTGATTTTACTGATTAGAATTGCATCGACACGCAACTTGCTAATAGACGATTGTGCAGTAAATGTATATATATATATATATATATATATATATATATATATATATATATATATATATATATATATATATATATATATATATATATATATATAAAAGCATTCGCAATTGCCGCGCGAGAAATCAGAAAACCATAACTTCCCTCTTTAACCAAGGAAGTTGTATTCAGATGTCGAAAAAAAGAGTAACTATCATCCATGATTTCAGATAAGAATATAGTCATACAATAAGAAAAATTTCATGAAATCTAAAACTTTGAATTCTCTTAATGTTTCTTCAAATACTCATTATAATAATAGTTTTGGTAATAAAATTTCAGAAACAGTTAAACTGTTTTTGTTTGTATTTATAATTTTCATTTTCTCGCATCGCGAGGAATTATCTTTTTTTAAAATGATCATTATTTCGCAATACGGTTTGGAAATCTCTCTCTGTGTAATCGTACTTTTCTTTTGTAATTGTTGACAAATTATTTTATTTATATAAGAATTTTTTCACAAAAAAACTTTGTTTCCTTTTTGTTGCATCTCATTTCGAGTACTACGCAATTTGAAAAAATTATTAACTGCAAGTTGCTCAAAATGAGTATTACCTGTTGATAAATATTTTCAGAATGTTGGTTTGGTAACATTTGAAATTTTGTCATATTTTTCCGTGCAGAAATTTTGACCGGGGCCGGATAGGGACAAACAGGGCCACGATCTGGAGACTCGGCTTGGCCCAGGCTTGGTTGAAATACTATAACCGAACGGGGCCATGTTATTTTTCCCGATCTTTTCGCTACCCAGATAGAAATCTAATACTGACTGCATTTTATTATATTAAACCTCGTTATTTCCCCAAGGATGCAAGTCGAATACACATACAGCATAGCCGTTATATACAGTGCTATAACAACATAATTTGATTGTAACATATTTATTTAAAGAAAAATGATTATAAACGTATGTTTTATATATATATATATATATATATATATATATATATATATATATATATATATATATATATATATATATATATATATATATATAAATAATAAATAAAAATAATAAAAAATAATAAAAAATATAATATATTATAATAATATATTATATATTAATATATAATATATATAATATATATATAATATATTATATTAATATATTATATTATATTATATATATATATTATTATATATATATTATATATATTATATTATATATATTAATATATTATATTATATATATTATTATAATATATAATATTATAATAATATATTATTATATATTATTATATAATATTAAATATTATATTATAATTAAATTATATATTATATACATTATAATAATAATTTTTTTTAATAAATTTTATTTTTTATATGTATAATATATATATATATATATATGTGTATGTGTGTGTGGACGTCCACATTAAAAGGGCCCATTTTGTCGGTTCTAGTTTTCGAGAAAATCGCAATTTAGTAACTTTTGATCAAAATGTTAATTTTTTTTATTTTTTATTATGAATCTACATGTTTTGACAAATCAAATCATGCGATTTTTATTAATTTATCATTAATTTTAATTATTGATTTCATTGATTCTTTACAAAAAAGAAAAGGGCCCATTTTGTCGGTCCATTTCTAAAGTTGGAAATTTCTGCCATTTCTTACAGTTTTTGCAATATTATGGTTTGCTTCTGGAAGAAAATACATTCTAAAACACTTACATCTTATTAATTTATAATTTATTCAATAAGTTATAAAATATATTTTTTAAATAATTATTTATAATTATAAATTAATCACAAATTCCCCAAACATAAAAAAAATTATTTTTCCAAATATCAACAATAAGCATTAATAAGTGATACATGTTCATAAGTGTTTTCGAGGTCGCTGATTACGAATATCGTATCAAATTTGAATTTTGAGAGTTGACAGCTGTCAAGGAAACTGTCAACTTCTCTAAAAAGTGATCATTTTTAATTAAAATGACATTAATGAGGTTTCCAAGGTCGCTGATTACGAATATCATATCAAATTTGAATTTTGACAGTTGACATTTGTCAAAGGAGCTGTCAACTTCTCTAAAAAGTGATCATTTTCAATAACTTAAGACGAAAATGTTTGTACTGTGAATAGTACTTAACATACAACTAATGTTAACGAACTTTCGTTTAGTTTCATGAATTTGTCATAGAATCTCAGGCGGTCAATTGTTATTAAAAGAGCAATAAAGAAAAATGATCTTCTGATTTTTAAGTTTTTCGATTATTATTTTTGAGACTTAATTTATTCGACAAAATTTTTTTTGATGCTATTGGATGTCCTTTTTCGAAATATATGTGTAGTTGTGTTTGATTTCAAAAAGATTTATTTAAATTTATTCTGGAGAAATACATTCGGGGTAAGGCTGCTCACTTATTGTGTAGGAAGCCGAATCAGTATTAACAGTATTTCTTTTTTTGGCGATCTTAAAATTTTTAATATTAAAAATATTCATTAAAAGATATCATTGTTTTTTAAAAATTTAAATTTTTGAATTTTATTTGTTATATTTTATCAATAATAAAATCTGTAACTTGTTACATTAAAAATTGTAACTATATTTTAATTTTCTTTTAATAAAATATTATTTTAATTCACAGTTGCAATTCATGAAATCGATACTTATTATTTAATAAACCAATATTTATTGTTCATAGAACTCATAATTTATTAATAAATCATACTGAAGTCGGAAATAAGGAAAAATTTAATATATACAAAATAAAACTGTCAGGATTACCTTATATTCTTTAAAAAATCAAGTGATCGGGTTTACCCCAAGAGGTGAGCGGATTTACCCTGGAAAATTGTCGTTTTGAAATTTGTTATATATCACGGTTGGCCTGATCTAAATTTTATTCAAACTTTCAGAAACTCTAATTTTTTTTTGTTATTCTGAATTTATATTTTATTAGCATTATTTTAAGACAAGAAAGAAAAAAATCGGCGAATGGCTTTTTGAAAAAAATCGATTTATTGTAAAAAAACGTAGATGGCGTATTTTTTGCGTTCTTTTTGATTCTAGTTTGTTTTAAACATTCTACTTACTTCACACTTAATACTGTCAGTTACTTGTCATTTCTGTATTGTATTTTTAAAAGTTTATTTCGCTTTAAAATGCCACATCAGGCTCTGACGCATGAGCAAAATCGTAAAAAAAATGTGTTTATGGTGTTTTCGAAAGTTTAAGCAAATGTTTATTATTTAAACACATTGAAAACCTTCATTGCTAATCTTTTTGATCCTCCGATAAATCTTGATGATGACAGGTTACCGGCAGCTTTATGCGTCTCTTGTCGAATACAACTGTTTGATGCGTAATCTAATAAAAGAAAAGTAGACTTACCAGATTTTACTATATTTACAAGTAAAAGTATATCAGTGACGAGATCGAAAATCAACTTGAAGTGTGACTGTACAATTTGTGAAATTGCACCTAGCCAGCCTATTAATTTTTCAAAAAAATCTCAAGAAGATCAAGTTTCCTGTAAATATTTTTGATTTGCATTTAGTAGAATTTTCCAAATCTATAATTTTTTTCTATATAATTTTCATTCATTTTAGGACAACCAAAACAAAAATTGATTTCTGAAAAGCGATGTTCATTCTGTTTTGCCGTCATTGGAAGAGGAAAAGTGCATCAGTGTAATTCAACATCTAGAGTAAAAAATCTTACCTCTTGTTTATTAGAAACACCATCAAAGGTACAAAGCCAAGTAATTTCAACAGTGATGAAGCAAAAAGTTAATGAAAATAAAGAAAATGGGTCCCCTGATGTATCTTTAACTCAGTTGCAAGGCCGACCTCTTCCTATCCATGTAGGAAAACCTAAAGACAATTCTTTAAAGAGACAATTGTTGTCTGCAAATGATTTATCAAATATCCAAACTAATCTTAATCTGAGCAATCATAAAACTAATGCTCTGGCATCTGCTTTACGTGTAGCATCTGGTAATAGGAAAGTCATTGAGTTTGATGTGAGGACAAAGCTTATGATCAAATCTCACTCTGTAGATGATTTCTTTGATATTAAAGATTTTGTGTTTTTGAAAAAGAATGGAGAAAAAGTTTCCAATGATACTTAAGTCGTAGTGTATTTTACCAATTTGCAGGGTTTCATCAAATACATACAAAATCAGAGAGAGGTATCAAATCCTTTTTTAAAGTTGGGGATAGATGGAGGAGGTGGGTTTTTGAAAATTTGCCTTTCAGTGCAAACATCAAGTAACGAAAGTAACAATTCTAAGCGTTCTAACTACGATGAAGGTATCGCTGCAAAAAGGTTTAAAGATTCTGGGGTTAAAAAATTGTTTATTTTAGCAATCGCTTCAGATTCTGAAGAAAACTACGAGAACGTTAGTAAACTTTGATCTGAGTTATGTTTAAAATCATTTGAAGGCACAATTGCAACAGACCTCAAGCTAGCAAATATTTTAGCAGGTATTATGTCGCACAGTAGTTTATACCCATGCACTTGGTGCTACGCGAAAAAAGGCGAACTTGATTCTTGCGGGACTCTTAGATCTTTGCAAAATACATTAGAAAACTATACAAAATGGCGTGCAAGTGGGGCGGTCAAAAGTCAAGCAAAAAAGTTTATTAACTGTGTTAATCCACCACTTATTATGACAAAGAATGAAAAGGTTTATTTGGATATCATTCCGCCACCGGAACTACACCTAATGCTTGGAGTAGTCAATACGCTATTTTCTTACATGCTAAAAGATTGTGAGTCAGAATCTCTTGCTTGGGCTAAGGCATGCTATGCTGAACGTGAAATAACTTATGGGGCACCAACCTTCAAAGGTAATTCCTATAAAAAGCTTCTGGAGAACGTGGATATTTTACGGAGCATGAAAAATGTAAGTGTAATGAAATATGTAAAAGTATTTGATGACTTTAAAAATGTTGTCCACACATGTTTTGGAAATATTCTTTGACAAGGATTACAATAAGCATATACAATCATTCCAAAGAAGTTACATGGAGTTAGAAGTCGCAGTTACTCCGAAGGTCCATGCAGTTTTCTTTCATGTAGAAGATTTTTGCAAAAAGAACGCCTTAGGACTTTTCAGTGAACAAGCCATGGAATCTGTTCACTTTGATTTCGAATCTACTTGGTCAATTAATAAGGTTTCTGCAAATCATCCGGAGTATTCGAAAAAACTTTTACGTGCAGTGTGTCAGTATAATAGTTCGCACATCTGAAGCTACATGTTTATATATTTTGCATAAACACTTTTAAAATTTAACTTCATTTATAAATCGTTAAAATGTGTATAAAAAATATTTTAATATATATTACAAATTATATTTCAAATATTTAGTTCGATAAAATATTTTTTTGTCAACGGTACATTGTTTGTCAAATTAAAAACCTTTTGTAGCTATGAAATCCTACTTATTCTTTAAATACCTTAACATTTATTAGACTGCTTAAAAAAATACAAACAAAACGAATCAACTCAAATAAATCTGTAACTTAGTTTTTAGTAAAAATTTTTTTTTAAACGGTATATTTTAAAAAGCCTTCCGCCGATTTTTTTCTTTTTTGTCTTAAAATAATGCTAAAAAAATATAAATTCCGAATCAACAAAAAAATTTAGAGTCACTGAAAGTTTGAATAAAATTTAGTTCATGCCAACCGTGATATGTATTAAAAATTTTCCCTAAGTAAAACTAAGAAAGATAAATCAAAAATTCTTTTTTATTTTGTTAATAGAAATCATAAGCTTTCAAATTATATTAATTAACTTGGATTTAGAGAATAATTTCCTAGGTTTTTATCGTTCTGAAAAAAGTGAGCGGGTTTACCCCAGTCTCCCCTACATAACAAAATTTCTGAGAGACTTTATTGTGAATAATGCTATAATGTGTTACGCGCCATTCATTTAACATGGCGCGTAACACATTATAGCATCCAGCCTCTCAATTGTTATACGAATTTCTTTGGTTCTTTTAGGAAATTATTCATATGTGAGTTGTTTTAAGTCTAGTACACCCTGAAGATAAAAAATGAGAAAGATTTAAATTTTTCCACCCCCTCCATTTTGAAACAGAAACAACTTTTGCAACAGATCGACAAAGTGGTCCCTTTTAATTTTTTTTGTCTAACAATGAAATAAATTGCTTAAAGTATCAATAAATTAATTAAATATACATAATTCGACGTATCAGATCCTGTAGATTACGAAAAAAGAATAAAAATAGGTTTGATAGTTTTTATCAAAATTAGTTAATTGCGACTATCTCGGAATCTAGAACCGACAAAGGGTCCCTTTTCATGCGGACGTCCACATATATTAATTTATGTATATAAAACATACGTTTATAATATTTTTTACATATTAACGTATATTATAATATTATGATAAAAATTATTAATTTAATTATTTTTCTCTTTATTTCTAATTTAACTACTTTTTTAAATATCCCGTGTGGAAATCGCCAAGGTTTGACAATTTTGATTATTGGGCCTATAATGGTCCTAGCTTGGAATATACCTTAACCTGGGCCTAGCTTGGTTATAGCTAGAACTTCTTGTTAGATTATAGGTTATGAATATGTTTCAAAATTTACTTAAAAATTATGTATCAGTAATTGTTTATGTGTAATTTGAAGTAATATTTAAATATTACATGGCAAGATTGAGACAATATTGAACTGAAAGTTTTACTCTCTAACTTTAAATCGGTAAAATTTGACTATAATTATTTGTAGAATTTTACTAATTACTATTACCACAATTAAGTTACAGGTAATTAATAGAAAGTTACTGATTCAATTAGTAAAATATAGGTTACTGATGATTCAATTTGTTGTATAAAAATATTGCATTCATAATCAAATTTACCAAGTTATCAGTTAACCTTGAAGGTTATGTGGGTTTTTCCTTGGTTACCAGCACATTTAAAAATTGTATCAGTAATTTTGTAAAAATTAACTTATTTATTAGTTGAATCTAAATGTACTGATGGAATTAATAAAAATTCTACTAATTTAAATAAGGTTTCAAAGTCAACATGAAAATAAAAACAAATCTTAAAATGTTAGCAGTTTTTTAATGTTAGACGCACAAGTTAACTGAACCATTACATAAAAGTTTTCTATTTTTTTAACTTTTAAAAATGTCTAAATTTTTGAAAAACTTTTTTAATTTTCTTTAAATTCTCTCTTTTTGTAAAAAAATTTATTTCATTTGTTAAAAGTCAGTTTTTGGATCTTAATATAATTCTTGTTTTATAGTTTACGCCAAAGAATCCAAATTTTTCTTTAAAAAATTTTGAAGACAATTTATAAGTTTGTCAATATATTTATTATCAATATACCATCGATATACAATATATACCGTATATATATATATATACCGTCTACCATCGAAACGTCGAGACGATTATAATTATATGTTGACAAACTTAAAAATTGTCTTTAAAATTTTGTAAAGAAAAATTTGGATTCTTTGGTCTAAACTATAAAACAAAAATTCATTTAAATTTAAAAGAAATTTTAACTTTCATGAAATGTTCATTTAACTTTTGCATCCAACCTTGAAAAACTGTGTATATTTAAAGATTTATTTAAAGTTTTATGATTTTCTGGATTAAATATTCAGTGAATTAATTCAATAAAAATTTTAATTAACGATATAGCTGTCAAGTTAATTTTTTAGTGAAATGAGATAAAAACTTAGATTTTTTCCGTAACTATTGTCTTTTCCTCCCCAATTGCATTAAAAATCTGTTAAGGAATAAGGAAACTCCAGTTTTATAGTACAGTTAATATGACCTGAAGTATAATGCAACTCCTCGTGTCGTGTGAGCGTGGTTAGGTTATCGCTCTACGAATGTCAGTGTCGTGCGTTTAACTCCCAACGTTTAGGGATTTTTTCTCTGTTAGTATATTAGGAATTAATTATTATGAATTACATGTGATCAAAAATAGGTAAAAAAGGTGAAAAAAATAAACCTCAGTAATAATAAGTGAGAATAAATAATTTTTTTAAATAGTTAATTAAACTGTTCTTTTTATTGGTCCCAAATAGATTCTCTAGGTAGGGCCAAGTTAGAAGAGCGTGACGTGCCAATGTAGGCCCTACAAAAATGTACAAGTAAGGCCCTAGTTAATAAATTGGAAATCTAGGTAGGACCAATAAAGGGCCACTACACAATTTCCACACGTGTAATAATAAAAATTTGTTTATTATTAATAATTCAGTATAATACTAAAAATAATTAATTAATAATATTTTATTATTATATTGCTACAATATACCTGTTAATTTATAATAAATTAATTAAATGTTTGATGCATTGTTTTAAATTAAAGGGGAATAAATTCTTAAGACATCCGTCAAGGCCAATTTTTAAGTTTCTCATTGTTCATAATTTTTATTTTCAATCAAAGTTAACAAATTAACCTAATTTTTTAAAAAACACGTTTATTTTTTCATTGCACATGATCTAAATCAGTTCAAATTAATCCAATATGACTAGCAAATAATTAATAAACCATCAAATAATTTATTTCAATTGTTATAAACAACAGTAATTAACGAGGTCAATTAAACTAAATTATATCAAAGCAGTCTGTAGGTTCTCTTGAGTTGAAAGTGTGTTGAATGTTGACTGAAAACTGTAGAGGCGCTGGATGTCATCTAGACCAAAATTAAAAATAATTCATGGGGAATTTTTCAAAACATATTCTCCTGCATTGAAGAATTACTTGTCTACATATATTCTGATTTTACGTTAGACTTTAAAACTTGTAGCAATTTTTAAAACCATTATATTAATGAGAAACATTGTTAAATTCCACTTTTTTACAAAAATAGAGTTTTTAACATAACCTCCAAATACATTTCAGAACTCATTGTGCATAAGCGGGGTAGTCGATTCTTGATTTAGATATAATTCTCTAGTCTGCGCATTGAGTTTTTTAATATATTTGAACGTTATGTTTAAAATATATTATTTTGAATTTTAGCCTAGGTAACATCCAGCGCCCCTATAGTTTTCAGTCAACTTTTATCACACTATGATCAATACATTAAAACGCAAGAACCTACGGGCTGAATCAAAGTTAACTATTTAGTCAACTTAGATTCCTCTCCACTAAAAATTTTTTTTTGCCTTTTCTTTTTAATTTCATTTCATTTAAAGAATATTTGTTTTTTTGATTATAAAATAACTTATTTAAATTGTTATAGACAATGTTAATAAAAATTATGTAGTTAACTTTAGTTCTTCTCTACCAAAAACTTTGTTGATATTTTTACTTTAATTTAGGTTAATGTAAACAATATATGCTAATACAAAAGTGAACAAATAAGATAATTAATTAAATTATTATAAACAATTATTTTTCTATTTTTTAAAGTGTAATTTTTTATTTTCTTTTCTTCGTGAACTTTTAACATTATCTAAACGTTATACTCGCTGCCATGGCAAGGTTTACCAAACATATCCAAGAAGACACTCGTGTATGGCAGCGGATAGGTGTCCCACCCCGGTGCACCAAAGCCGTCAAGAATGACAGTAATGTGGCTAAGGATATGCATCCAGCCCCAGCACACCCAAATTATCAAAGACGGCAGTCGCGCCCGGGAGAGGTTAAGCATCCGCTTCTCCCAGCACGTCAAAGATGTTCGGAAATGGACAACCGGAGGCGGAAAACTATTTGTTAATTAATATTAATTATAATAATTTTAATAAATTATTTTTTAAACAAAAGACATACATTTATTAAATGAACTTAAATTAAAAAGTAAACGTGAAAAAATTTTTTGGTGGACAGGAACATAAGTTACATAACTATTTGTTTCTTAATACTGTTTATAACAATTTAAATACGTTATTTTTTCAACAAAGATGACAAATATTTTTTAAGTCGATTTAAATTATAAAGAAAATGTCAAAAAATTTAGTGGAAAGGAATGCATATTAACTATTTGTTAATTAATATGGTTTATAACAGTTTTAGTTATTTAACATTTTATGTTGCACTGAAAAAATATTACTCACAACGAACAGACGATTTATGCTCTGCTGACTTAACAAAAAACGTAGTAAGTCGCATTTGCCGTTAAAGCGAAAGTCGCTTATCAAGTAAGCGACTTTGAACCTTACGGCAAATGCGGCTTACTAGGTTTTTACTTCGGACTGAAGAGCTGCTGCACGCACATATTTCGTTTGCTTTAGTTCAGAAAAATGTCATTAGGGAAATATTTATGCTTCTATAAATTTTATACGTACTAGAACTAATTTTTGAGCGCTACGCGCGCCTATTTTGTAATTTTTAACTTTAACTACTGATATGAATGAAATAGTTTATACCATCTATTACAACCATTGTGATGATTAAATATTTTAAAATAATCGAATTTTCTTTACCTGTTTCTTATTTTATATTTCAATATTTAATAACATATAATACCTGACAATTTTAAAAGTTCTGTACTAACTTTAATTATTACATATGAGGAATTCCATTTGAGATTTAACTATGATCTATAAAATTCGGATAAACATATTTTTTCTTAATAATTTATAAAAAACATGAAACAAATGTTTTCTATTTTTGTTAAATTGCAAAATAAATATAAAAAAACAAAATTTTTTGATGACGAGAAACTAAAGTTAACTAATATTGTTTAGCTCAATTATTCATTTTCAATGGAAACTACAAAAATAATTTGTTAAGTTTAAGTTTAAGAAAAATATAAATAATTGAACATTTTCAGGTTTGCATGTAGTGATATTTTAAGAAATTATTCCCCTTCAATTTAAAACAAAAAATATTTAAATTATTCAAAAATTATAGGCTGTAGACAGTTTTAAATAATAAATTGTGAAAAAACTCCACATTAAGGAGTAGCGTAGACAGCGAGCAGCTTGCACGTAATTTTTGAAAATTCTGTAAAACTCATTAAATGCATTGGTTAACTCTAAGACTTTTTGGTAAATCTCTATCTTGTAAGGTATAAATAAATTTTTAAAAAATCCAAAAAATCGTGTCCAATGTTAAAAAAATTTGACAAGTGCGAGTTGAACTCGCACTGCAATGGCGTGTTCCGTACACAAATATTAAAACAATACTTGCAACATTCATCGGTAAATGGTAGAATTAAAATAAACAATTAAAAAAATTTCTAAAAACATTTGATGAAAAAAAATAATTAAAAAAAGTAAAAGTATTGTATATCTAATATTGTAAACAATAATAAGTAGAGGAACAAAATTCGCACAATTAGTGCCTCTACTTATTATTGTTTACAATATTAGATATACAATACTTTTACTTTTTTAAATTATTTTTTCTTTATCAAATGATTTTAATATATTTTTTAATTGTTTACTTTAATTCTACCATTTACCGATGAATGTTGCAAGTATTGTTTTAATATTTGTGTACGGAACCCGCCATTGCAGTGCGAGTTCAACTCGCACTTGTCCAATTTTTTTTTAATTTTATTTAAAATTTTTTTTTAGATTTTTTAATATATTTTTTGTGATTAGATTGTAAAAATATACTAATAAACCCATTTTTAGTTAATTAGATAAAATTATTTAGAAATTAGAAAAAAAAAATTAAAAAAATTTTTTTAAAATTTTTTTTAGTTTTTCCTTGACAACGCTATGGCTATTATTACATAGCAAGTTCTCTATATTTTTCCTGTAATGTTCGCCTTAAAATACACCAGTATGACAAATTTTAGCCCTTCATGTTGAATAGTTTAGAATTTAAGGGGGGGAATGGTCACTTTTTGTGCATTTTTGGCCAAAAATCTTGTTATTTCCTTGACAACGCTATGGTCATCATCTCCAATCACATTCTCTATATTTTTCCTGTAATCTACATTTGAAAATACACTCAGATGCATTAATGCTGTCCTTCCGGTTTGACGGTATTTTGCAAAGTCGAATGATTTCTATCAAAATATTTTTAGTTCATGACATATGAGAACATTCGTATGTCACGAACTAAGAATATTTGATAGAAATGACACTACTTTTCAAAATTCCTTTAAACCGGAAGGACAGCATTAATGCATCTGAGTGTACGTATCTGTACCAAATTTGAGCTCTCTAGGTCAAATAGTTTAGCCGCTAGGGGGGACACGATTTGGCTACGGACACAAGAGTCTCACCAATAGGGTTCCGTCGGTACACCGAAGGTTCACGGAACCCCAAAAACTAAAACTTTTATTTCATAAAAATGTTTTTTTAAACTCAATATTTTCAGACTAATAGGTTACTGAAAATAGGTCTACATTTACAAACCCAAAATTTCAAAAATTCATAACTCATAAATATTAACATAAATTATTTATAGTTTTTTTCATAATCTAATATGTAAAAAAGGATTATATTTCGAACTAAAATGCACAAAAAAATTTAAAGTTTACTGTCACGTTTTTTTTACAATTATGAACCTAAGCTTCTATTTTATAACGAAATTTGTATTATGTAGCACCCCACCACTTGGATTTAGCACATGTACTACTGTATTTGTGGTAGTAAGTACAGGTTGAGCAAAAAGTATAAGAATTTGAGGTGGAAAGTATAGTGCGTTGAATAGCATTACGAGGCGAATTTTAAAGGTCATAAATAAATCTCACGTGGAATTGCCCATAACTAACTAAAATATTAAATTTTTTAGCAAAACAAACTGAATTAAGTAGAGTCAAAAATTTCACTATAAACATAATTTTTTATATACATATTCCTTCTATTATCTTCTAAATATATTTTTACGGAATCAAATGATCGCACTCTTGATAAGGTAACATACATCTGACCATGATTAAAAACATCTCTTCTTAAATCAATAAATATTTTGTTAAATGTTTGTCCTTGAGATTTGTTAATGGTCATTGCAAAAGTCAGTTTTGTAGGAAATTGTCTTCTTTTAAAAGTAAACGGATATAAATATTTACAATATAAAGTTACTCGATGTAGAAAAACAATATTTCCACTTTTATCACTCGTTACCCAGCGGGCACAGAGACAAAAAACTTCTTTGAACGTCTGTAGAACGTTTAATGTCTGCCAATTTAAGTTTTAAGAACGTCCGAACGTTGCAAAAATGTTTCAGAACGTTAAAATAATTAACGTCGTTCCGTTACATAATTCGTTATTAATACTAAGATTTCTAATAAGCACTACGACAGAATTAATTTATAAATGTAATTGTGGTAACGAAGGTGGAGAGAGAGTATGTAAATATTCTGGTAATAAAGCTTCAGAAAATTTTGCATTATAAAAATTTTCAATAGAATCAATATTTTGATATATTTTTTTACCTTTACTGGCTAAGAGACGCACCACTCTCTTATTAATATCGTCAAAATCAACGTTTCTAGGTGCTAAAATTTATTCTGTGGTATTAAATGACCATACATTTTTCCAGCTATATCTATATTGCCTTGTTGAATAATATGTTCTTGTACATGGATGTTATCATGTATATCAATTAATTCACCATTACCAACTTTAAGTAGGAAATCTACAAATTCTGTTTCCTCTGGTAAAGTTCTCATATATTCTATTAATGTGTACTTTCGGAAATGTTTCCATAATTTACTATTTTTTATTGATAAATTTATTATTTCTGATCTAGTAGCTCGTTCTTTTATCGGTAAAATTGGCCAAAAATCTCCTCCTAGGAAAACAATTTTTCCACGCAAAACTTCATTTGATTTCATAATGTCTCTTAATAACTTATCCATAACTTCTAAGGCATATTTTGCAGCTATTAGTGCTTTATCCCAACTAAAAACATTAGTTTTTTTAAAAAAAGTGCTTCTTTTGACTGAACTTTAATATTTAAAAAAGAATCACTGTACAGTGGAACAGATAAGCCTAAATCTTTATGAACAGTTTTCCGTTAGGAAGCAGAGTGGCAGCTATACTTGTAAATGCCATGTTGCAAACAATTTATTCCTTTACTTTTCAATAAATGCCATAAAGTAATATATAAAAAAGTTTTTCCAGATCCTTCACAACCATTAATATATGTGACGTACCGCGACAAAAGGGACCTTAGCTCTGAAAAAATTAATTTCGAGTTATGTATATCATTCAATATTTATTGAGTTGCTCTTTCACATACAAGCGTCAAAAATACTTTTTACTTATAGATTTTTTTGTTATTAATGTTTAAAAATGAGCTTGTTGAGTGTTTACACGTGGTTGTTCAGAAAAGCACCCATTCCACTCTCCAATACAACTACACTGGTCATATATATATAATTCGTGCGCTTCGTGTAACGCGGACAAATATCAATGTGTAGTGAGTAGTGGGGCTGAATTCTAGTGGAACGTCTCCACCAATCAGAGACGCTCTACTTCACATATTCACGTCACATATGTGACGTGCCGCGACAAAAGGGACCTTAGCTCCCAATAGTGAATTTTGCAGGAAAGGCGATTGAAGTAGAGCGTCTCTGATTGGTGGAGACGTTCCACTAGAATTCAGCCCCACTACTCACTACACATTGATATTTGTCCGCGTTACACGAAGCGCACGAATTATATGTATATGACCAGTGTAGTTGTATTGGAGAGTGGAATGGGTGCTTTTCTGAACAACCACGTGTAAACACTCAACAAGCTCATTTTTAAACATTAATAACAAAAAAATCTATAAGTAAAAAGTATTTTTGACGCTTGTATGTGAAAGAGCAACTCAATAAATATTGAATGATATACATAACTCGAAATTAATTTTTTCAGAGCTAAGGTCCCTTTTGTCGCGGCACGTCACATATAAGCATTTAGAACTATTAAAAGAAGAATCTTTTATGACTTCAAGTATATAATCAACTATATTTTTTTGATCAATATTTAATTTTTAATAATTTTGCTCTCCTATCTTACTAGGTTCAAAAATATTTACATCATCAACCTGTGCAGATAAATCTTCATTAATGTCTAATAATCCCTGAAAATCAGTTAGACTATATCCTTCATTTAATAACATTGATTTTATATTCTTATAAGCTGTTTTTTCAGCATCAATATTGTCAAGTTTTGAATAGTCTTCTGACATTTGACCCTTAAATTTTTCCCAAATTTTTCTGGATGTACAGGATGACAATGAATTAGAATTCTTACAAATAATTGTCGAAGTGAATGACCATAATGAAGATGATCATCCATAATGTAGCTTCTTCCTTTGTCCTAATCCACTCGCTATCATATTCTATGAGTCCTAATGCTAAACAGGCAGATGTAAAAGATTCATGAATTACTCCATTAACTGTTCTTAAACGTTGGAAAGAAGTTACTCCTTTTACTGTAAGCAACAATAATCTAAGGTGAAATAACTCTGATTGACATGGGTTAACTGAATACATTCTTCCTAATACTTTTTCTTTACGAACTCTTTTTTCCATTCAAGAGATTTCGTTACCCACGTAAAATATTCTGGTATTTCTCAATAATAATACTGACGAGCAGAAATATCACGTTCATTAAGTTTAAAAATATAGAGCAATTTTGTATTTTTCTGCATATCAAATGAAACATTGTTATTATCTTTCCCTTCACGAATAATAACATTCTGTTCATTTGGTAAATGTATGGGTAAACGATTAATACTATGGCTCTTTTTCCCCAATGGTTTACTTAAAATTCTCCAACCTGCCTCAACAGGACCTACATACCTATTCTCTTCATAATGATTAATTTCATTGTGATCAACAGTCACCTCATCATTGACATTTGTTCATTTTTTTGTTTAGTTACTTTTTTGGTCGTTCATTTTTTTTGTTTGTTTTATTTCTTTATCTTTCATTTTTTTCTTGTTTTATTCCTTTCCTTTTTTTTGTTTCATTGCTTTTAATTTTTTTGTTTAAGTACTTTTTTATTTTTTGTTTGATTCCTTTTTATTTTCATGATTTAATACTCTTTTATTTTTTGTTTGATTCCTTTTTATTTTCTTGTTTAATTTTTTTATTCCTTTTTTATTCCTTTTTTTATTTTTTCTTTCTTTATTTTTGTTTAATTACTTTTTAATTTTTTGTTTAATTCGTTTTCATTTTTTTGTTTAATTACATTTTTCTTTAATTACATTTTTATTATTTTATTCTTTATCTACTGTTTTGGTTGTTAATTACTTTTAGTTACTTTTTTTTATTGTTTGGACACCAAAGTTAAAAAAACACTTTTTTGTTTCTTAATTACTTTTTTCATTGTGAAATTATTGTTTTTTGTTTAAATATAATAACAGAGTTAAAAGAATTCTTTTTTGTTTTTAGATTTGACGTTCATCCGTTTTATTATTATTTCTTCGCCGACAACGAACCTAACAATCTTCTTCAATTGTAGTTTCTTCTTGGTAGCTTTTTGGAAATTTTTTTGAACATTTACCATCAATTAAACACCAATCTCCACAAGATCCATGAATGTTATTTTGCATTATTATTTTATGCAAAGAAGGATTGCTATTTTCATCAGAAATTTCTGCTGAAATATAACGATCAACACTGTCAACTGTTGTTAATTTAGAATTTTCTTTCTATATAACTATCAAATGAATATGTGTCAATCGTCGCTTTTGAAATCCAATAACATAAACATAAGACTTTACTTCTTCAAATAACTTGTTGTCAACAATAGCCATGGCATCCTGATATTGCTGCTTCATATTACAAGGTGATCCTATAAAAGTTTATGACAACATAAGCTTTTTCCTACATGTACATTAATTTCTAACTCATGATTAACTCATGAAATAATCGATTAGCCCTTGATATGTTTCACATCTCAATTGAGCTTGATTGTTTGCACAAAATCGTAATCTATCTTTCTCTATTTTTACATAATTGTCAAGAACCCATTGTTGAAATAATCTTCCACTACATAAAAATTGATTAAATTCCTTATCTCTAATATCTATTTTGTATTTACAATAGGCAGACCGAGAAATAGTATGGTTTCTACTTCTAAAAGTACTATCACTACGAATCATATTAATATTATAACTTTTATTTCCGAGTGGATAAAATATGGGATAAATCCACGGTTCAACATTCGGATCTAAATTACTTACTGATTTTAATTCCTTTGCAGACTTATTATAAACCGTTACATAAGATTCTGGTATTTCTCCTTCAGAATTTGTATTAAAAATAGCAGCAATTTCATTAAAACTTTGAAAATTGTATCTATTTTTATCAAAACCTTTTTTTAACGTAAACAACAATTATAACTCAAGAATTTCTTCATTTTTTTGTCTTGCTAATTCATTTTCAATTTTAATTATTTTTGACATCATCATAAAAGATTTTGTGTATGCATTAGAAGTTCTCATAATATTTTTTATAGTTTGTAAAAGTTCTTCATCCAAATTTTCGTTACTTTTTATTCTGTAACGAATTTCTTCTTCAGGATCGTAAATATACAATTAGTAAAATTAGTTTGCAGAAAGATAAAATGTCAATTTTCGATTTTTTTAGGTAAAATTAGTTTGCAGGAAAGTTAAAATGTCAATTTTCGATTTTGTGTTTGTAATCAAATTTTCTATTTTATTTATTGTTTTAGAAAATCGATAGGGATAATGGTTATAATATTAGACGTAAATATTTTTAATAGCAGACAGATTTTTGGCAGAATATGATCATTTTTTTGGTTAATAAGAATAAAGCTAATATACGGGACAGTAGGGGACATTTAATACACGGGGACAGTAGGAGATAGTTTGCTATTTTTGTTATTCACAACATAAATATGTTATGTAGAAAGCAACGCAAGGTGTCAGCATTCTTAAAGAATTGAAACTTTTTGATAATAATTGATTTATAAGAGATATAAAGTATTTTATTACCATTTTACAGAAGGGACAGTAGTGGACAACTATGTTACAACCGTTAATCAACTATGTTTCTGCTCTACTATATAATTTGCATGATAGAGACCAGAACATTCTTATTGCTTTGATGTTTTGAGGCAATTCATTTATTATTGTAGCGTCGATAAAATAATGAGTGTAAGCACGTAATCTATTCGTAGTAAGTGTGCAAATATCACTGATCTCTATTATAACTGGATGGGCGACACATCTAAAACTGCGATAAAATTGGAAGCCCGGAAGGCGCCATATTTTAGATGCCCACTTTACAAAAGCAGGCGGGAATATTAAAATTACAAAGGAGGTTGAAATACATTTAACTATGAAAAAAAATACTTAACTTATTTTAATAATTATTAAATTATTTTATTATTATTAATAACTATAAATAATAATAAATAAATAAAAATTATTAAAATTAACTTAATTTACTTAAAAATAATTAAACATTTGACAAGTTGAATTTAAGTTTCGTTTAATTTTTTTTCACTTGGTAAGATTAATCATTTCACAAAAATACTTACTTCTTAATTTAATTTGATAAAAAAACTGAAATTATTTAGCATTATACATATAATGTTTATAATAAAACAACAGTGAGTAAAATATTATGCCTTGGCAAAGAAGCAAAATATAATCTAAAAATACACAATTCAATAATATATACACATTTTTTAAATATATACTTGTGAAAACAAACACCTTTCGCTTCCTTTGTCCCACAAAATAAACAAATTAAAAACATATTGGTATTTATATATTTAAAAATGTTAAAAATTATTTAATTTAATCACTTCAGACGTACGAGAGAAGTGTCAAAACATCGAACAACACACACTACATGCAAAGCACACTTACACGGCAACTCACACAATCAAGTCGCTCTACGCTGTTTCACCGGCATCTAAAACATGGCGTCGATGGTTTCAATTATTTTCACACCGGAAGCTACTTTTATATAGCAGTCGCCCATCCAGTTATATATAGAGTAGTAGAGTAGGAGTAGGAGTGAAAGAGAGAAGAATATTATTATTATGCCTATGTATGTAAGAATTGGTCTTTCTTTATACATTCTGTTCAAAATGAGAGAGAAAGATTGATAGGGAGAAAGAGAAGGAGGTATCGTCTCTCCATTAAGTTTAGAGAAAGAGCGAAAGAGTGACCAATAGTTAAGAAAGTAATGCCTACTTTTTTGGTTAAGAAAAGAGCAACATGTTTCCTTCCTTTTCTGTGTCAGATAGAAAGAGTGGAACAGGAATGGGTAGAGAAAGGAAAAGTGGGGACTTTTACTTTAAAGAAAAATACCAAAAGAGAGTCTTATTTTCTTATTGGCTAATTATTCTTCTTCTTTTAGTCACAGATGAAAGGAATAAAAGAGAGGGAATAGAGAACAAAATATTATGAATGAGGACTGAAAGAGAGAAAAGTAAGGAAAATATGAAAGAGGGTATCAATTTTTAAGCTAATTTTTATTAAACAATCTAGAAATTTGATTGGAAAGTTGAATTAGATTTTCTATTGAAAATAATACTGGCGCAATACAGACTGGAAAAATGAAAAAAAATTATTAATATCCTAAATTATATGATTACTTTGAAATTTTTAACTAATTTTAAATAGATAGAGCAAAAAACGAAAATTATTGAATATATACTTTATTATTATTTTTAATTATAATCTTTGGGAATCAGTCTTTCGTAATAAAGGCGTACAAAGGTCATCTATTTCTTAAAAAAGCATACAATTAATAATGTGTCAAAAGTTGCAAATATTAACGTATTTCTCTCAACAAATTTTACAAGGAAAGGTAGCATCTTCATCTTTGTCATCAACACCATTGGCCGCAGACAGAACAAGCAGGCCAGTCTTTATTTGTGTCTAAATAATAACCATTACAGTAGAGACAAGGTGTATGAATCACTTTACCATCCCTAATTCATTATTTAACCTTACAAGCTTTTTTCTTTTTGGTCACTCATATTTTATTCAGTCTCGATTTATGTAGTTTTCTTAATTTCTATTATTTCTCTCTTCTTTTGTTTATTTTGTGAACAATGCCTTGTCCCACTCTCCCATATCCCATCTTGCCCCCACCTACAAAATTAAAGAAAAAGATTAATTATTACAATTTACGATTCAACAAAGAGAAAACAAGTTGTAAATCCAGATCTTCATTACATGAACATTTTGCTTCCTCTATACGATCGGCAAAAAAATTTGCTTCCTCGTGGAGGAAGCACTAACTTATTGTCACATATTGACATATTTTCCATGTTGTTGTTTTCAAATCTAATTAAAAATTAATTTTAAAAATTTGTTATATTTATTATAATTATTTAAATTCGATTCGTCTTGATGCAAGGAATAAGATTTTAGATTTATTTTTCAATAAATAATAACATTTTATTGTACAGCAACACGATTCTAAAGAAAAAATGAATTTTTATTAACAATGCAAATTTTGTGTCTGTAATTGGTTTTAATTTTATAAATTTAAATACAATATATACTTTATATATACCAATCGATCCGTCTTGATGCAAAGAATAAAATTTTAGAAATAAGTGAGTAAGATTTTCTTATACAGCAACATAATTTTGCGGAAAGAACTCATTTTTTGAGAAAAATGCGAATTTTTCAGCTTTAATTGTGATTAACTCTAAAAATTCTCATACAATTTATTATTTTTATATACCAATCGATTCGTCTTAATGCAAAGAATAAGATTTTATTATATATTAACTTTAATAACCAACTTAAAAAAGAAATTTTTGAAAAAAAAATTTTTTTAGAAAAAAGTCAAAAAAAATTTTTTTTCTGAGAATTTTTTAAA
Source organism: Leptopilina drosophilae (assembly GCA_032873175.1). Taxonomy (NCBI): domain Eukaryota; kingdom Metazoa; phylum Arthropoda; class Insecta; order Hymenoptera; family Figitidae; genus Leptopilina; species Leptopilina drosophilae. The sequence goes on from CM065487.1 coordinate 11,584,551, forward strand.
GTCTATCAATCCAGTTTGAGATACTTTTGTGATAAATATACCTGGTAAACTGTAGCCAAATTCGTTAAAACCTCTTCGAGTTATCGTGTTCACAAAAATCGGGATCCACACACACATACATACATCCGGACAATTGTTCAGGGTCTTATATAACATAGTCCCATATAGAAGAAAATTTGTCAAAAGGATTTTTAAAAATTTTGTAAATTAAACGACTACAAAGCTTCCTCACGAGGAAGCAAAACATATACTTTCCTTCTTCTGTAGGCTAAAGCGGGGCGAGATGGGTATAGATATTTTTCTTGTGTTAATGCTTAAGCTGGGTTATGAATTAGTCAAAAGTGTCTCATAGTTTACGATCAAAAACTATTTTTATTTATAATATTATAAGAATTAGAGACAATAAAATTAATTAATTCTAAATAAAAATGAAAATAATGTAGCTTTTGACCTATTGTGCCCCAAGTGTGAGGCGAGGTGAGTCACTTGCTGGGGCGATATGGGTCATGAGAATGATTTATGAGACTTCGTGCCTATGAGAAAAAAACGTTTGTTATATAACCTCCCTTTATCTTCTTTAACTTAAACTGTTAAACACGTGCTTAACTCACATGTTTATATGTACATAACCTCAAAATATATGTAACACCTGTTTAATCCCTCGACCCATTCCGCCCCATTTTTTTGACTCATAGCACACTGCTCAAAAAAGGTAGAATTTAAGCATTTACTTTATTAAAGCTTTGTGTGAACATAATAAAAAGTAAAAATAGAGTAAATAATAATATAGTATTATCAAACCAATACACTATTTATTGCTTTACTAGTCTCTAAAACAGCGCGCTACGCGCGCCCTATTTTCTCTTCCTTTTTCTATGGCAACTTTGTGATAATGATTAATTTAAAACGTCATATTTATATTTTTAGGATACAAAAATTCTACAAAACACAACATACCTATAATTACAAAACTTTACAGTAAACTGATATATATATATATATATATATATATATATATATATATATATATATATTTAGTTTTACAAATTGTTTACTGAGAGAAATTAATGGTTGGGACTACTATTTTGTTAGTATACCGCAACTATTTTTTTTACTGTAGAATTTTTTCACAATTTACTATTCCAAAATGTCCAAATCATACCTGATAATATTTCATTGTTTCTAAATTTTATTTTAAATAAAAGTTAACAATATTAGTTAAGTTCTTTCCTATAAAAATGAACGTTTGCTTTCTTATTACATTACTACACATATTCTAAATCAGAATAAATTAAAATAACATCACCTCCAAATAAATAATATAATGATAAAATATTTCATCTAAATCTAATTATAAAATTAAAAAAAAACATTTAATATAAATATGTGACGCGACACGAGAAAAGGGACCTATCGATAAAAAAATCATTTTTGAGTTTCTAGTCGTATTCCATAGATTTTGAGTCGCTCTTTCACGTAAAAAAATCAGAAATTAAAAATCTGAAATAGTTTAATTAATATAAAGCCCGAAAGTTGAACGTGTCCGCGTAAATACACGGGTTTTCTGCTCATGGCGTCACTTTAAACGCCCCCCCTGTAAAATTCTCTTTTGAGGCGATAGGTCCCTTTTCTCGTGTCGCGTCACATATATATTAAATTGTTTATTTATCAACTAAACAAATTATTTCATATTTAATTTTTTAAGGTATATTATTTTTTAATAAACTTTAATTAAAAAGTAACTATAGAAAAAATCTTTTTTTAGCAGAGAAACCAAAAACCATTATTTTTGTAACTGTTATTGTAGTATATAACAATTTAAATTTTGTTTTATTAATCAGAGGTATATCCATTAAGTAAAACTAAAGTACAATATAAATAAGAAAGATCAAAATTTTTTGATGGACATGAACCAAAGTTAACTATTTGTGAAATAATATCGTCCACAACAGTTTAGATTATTATTTATGTCAAGATCATGTTATATTAATTTAATCTAATTTAGAAAATGTGTAGTATCGATTATGAAACCATTTTTTCTCCCACCTATCCTTAATGTACTTTATATTTTAATCATTAATTAAGCTTAATGCATCAAAATAAAAATAATTTTAATAATAATTAGATTAGAAAAAATACAGTCTATTTAAAATAGTGACGCACGGACGCTTTTACGTGAAAAAGCAGAGTATAAGAATTATTTATATTATTTTTGCTTCCTCGTGAGGAAGCTTTGTAGTCGTTTAATTTACAAAATTTTTAAAAATCCTTTTGACAAATTTTCTTCTATATGGGACTATGTTATATAAGACCCTGAACAATTGTCCGGATGTATGTATGTGTGTGTGTGGATCCCGATTTTTGTGAACACGATAACTCGAAGAGGTTTTAACGAATTTGGCTAAAATTTACCAGGTATATTTATCATAAAAATATCTCGAACTGGATTGATAGACTTTAAAAAATTCTCAGAAAAAATTTTTTTTGACTTTTTTCTAAAAAAAATTTTTTTTTAAAAATTTCTTTTTTAAGTTGGTTATTGAAGTTAATATATAATAAAATCTTATTCTTTGCATCAAGACGAATCGATTGGTATATAAAAAGAATAAATTGTATGAGAATTTATAGAGTTAATCACAAGTAAAGCTGAAAAATTCGCATTTTTCTCAAAAAATGAGTTCTTTCCCCAAAATTATGTTGCTGTATAAGAAAATCTTACTCACTTATTTCTAAAATTTTATTCTTTGCATCAAGACGGATCGATTGGTATATATAAAGTATATATTGTATTTAAATTTATAAAATTAAAACCAATTACAGACACAAAATTTGCATTTTTAATAAAAATTCATTTTTTCTTAAGAATCATGTTGCTGTACAATAAAATGTTATTATTTATTGAAAAATAAATCTAAAATCTTATTTCTTGCATCAAGACGAATCGATTGATGTATGTAAAATATATATTCTATTGAAAATTATAGAATTAATTACAATTAAAGATGAAAAATTCATTTTTTTATTAAAAATTTTATTTTGTTCATTTAGGATTAAAACAAATTTTATAAATATTTTTTTGATTTTATAAATATTAGATCGTATTAGAAATTACTTAAAAATTAAATATACTTAATATACTTAATTATAATTATAATAAATATAACAAATTTTTAAAATTAATTTTTAATTAGATTTGAAGACAACAACATGGAAAATATGTCAATACGTGACAATAAGTTAGTGCTTCCTCCACAAGGAAGCAAATTTTTTTGCTGATCGTATAGAGGAAGCAAAATGTTCATGTAATGAACATCTGGATTTACAACTTGTTTTCTTCAATCCTCCAAATCACCAGTGAATTTAGGATATCCCAGAAAATTAAAATAAAAAGTTTAAAATAATAATTTTAAAATGATCACAATAATAGAATAAAATAAACACTTTATAATTCCTTATTTTTTAGAGTAAAAAAATTGTCTGAAATGAAGAAAAGAATTAATTTTTTTATACTTAACAGTTACTTTAAATAATAGAAAATTAAAATGATACAAATCCCCTAACTTTTCTCTGACTTTCCTGAGTGTTAGACATGCTATAGTTACAAAATATAAATTCTCTAAGGATAGTGACTATATATGAAAACAGAAAATATTTAATAGTTTAACACAAATTATTCCAAAATTTCTCGAAAGACATAATTTTTTATATTTTTGTAACTTCTTTGATTTCCTAAATAAACTTTTATTGATGAAAAAGAACGTACTCTAGACAACGCTACATATAATTGTCCATGATTGAAAACATCTTTTTTTAAATCTATAGCAATTTTGTGAAAAGTTTGTCCCTTAAACTTATTTATAGTCATAGCATATGCTAATTTAATAGGAAATTGCCTTCTTTTAAATGTAAACGGAAAAACTTTATCACAATGTAATGTAACACGGTGCAAAAAACAATATTTCCAGCTTTGTAACCTGTTAATATTTGACATTTAACAACATTATTTAATAGATCTAAAATTAACAATCTTGAACCATTACATAGTCCTTCATTAATACTCATATTCCTAATTAGCATTACAACTGAATGTATTCGTAAATGTAATTCATGTGGTGGGAAACCAGATGGTGAAAGTGTATTTAGGGTCGATTTCACCATCGAGAATTAATGTCGTGATTAAATAATTAGGATTATATTTTAAACGACGATTAACAGTTACTACTATTCCATCATCTTTAATTAATGTAATAATTCTTGATTAAACAATCTAAATTATAAGAATGCGTTCCACCTTAATTCTAGTGGTGATTAAAGGAAAGTAATTACCGTTTAACTTAATTGCCCAAATTTGACCGTTTAATAAGTTAATCAGCGATTAACACAAAGATATTGACATGGAAATTATAACCTTCAAATCGAAAATGTTTGTAGTCATTAGAAATGGACGAGTTTTACGATGAAATTTTGTCATCATCTTCCGAAGATGAAATGGTTGTTCATCGACGGTCAAGAATTATTCACGAAAGACCAAACTATTTTGATGTTTTAGACGATGTTGATTTTGTTGTGCGCTTTCGTTTAACAAAAGTATCAGTGCAAAATATATTGCAGGAAATTCGACATGAATTGGAGCATGCTACTACTGAGTTAAAAGAAATGTTAGAATAATTATTGAACCAATTTTTTATTCTAGCGAGATTATTTACATCTTTTTGTACTTTTCAATAAGGATAGGAAACAGATTTTTATTTTTATATTTTTACAGAAACCACGCGATTTCACCAATGATACAACTTCTTCTAGTATGAATATTTTGAATAGCCAATCACAATTGGTCTCAGTAGAAATATATAGGTTCTTGAGTATTAAGTACATGGGATTATGTAAACAGTGATTAAAAATGTGTTATCAAATTTCGTGGAACGGAATGGAAATTACTTTTATTTTAATTGTCGATTAAAAGATAAACATAATTATTTAACCATAACTATTTCCGAGTTGGTAAAATCTGATTGGATATTCAACACGCTCTTAAATTTTTTTCTCTCTCTCTCTCCTACTTTTCCTTTTTGGGGCGTTCCATGGCTCGTGTACTGACATAATTTTGATTTTACTTATATTTCATAATTTTATAACTTATATTTTTATAATTTTATAGTGGTTAGGGTTCTAAATAAGTGCTAAAATTATTATACGTGTAAAAACTTTTCTTCGTGTATTTACATGTGTCCAAATCTACAAGTATAATTACTCATTGTTTATTTTCAATATGTGTCAGTTAAAAATGTTAAGTGTAAATTTTAACACCACATATGGTGTTAAAATAATATTTTTTTCTGTTAAATCGCTGTTTAAGTTGTTAACCGAGTCAAATTTGGATAATTAGGAATCGATGATTATTTTCCATTAATCATCATTTGGATTATGGTGAAACGCATTCTGATGGTTAAGATACTTTAATCACGAATTATTACACTAATCACAGGTGGTTAAATCGGCCCTAAATATTCTGTTAAGATAATTTTACTGAAATTGCCATTATCACAATTTTCGGTAGAATCGCCACTTTTATATATTTTTTCTTTATCGTTATTTAATAATGCTACAACTCTTTCGTTTATTTCATTCACATCTACATTTCTAGCAACTAAAATTGCATAACTTGATAATTCTTCAAATATAGGCTTTTTAATCAAATCATATATACCTTGATCAATATCTATCTGACCTTTTTCAACAATTTTATTCTGGTAATTGAATATTGTCATGTAGGTCATTAATTTCACCATTTCCCACTTATAACAAAAAATTTATAAACTCAAATTCTTTAGGTAATGCTCTCGTATTTTAAGATAATGAAAATTTATGAAAACAACTTCATAATAAACTATTTTTTATAGATAAACTAATAATTTCGCTTCTGGTACTTCGCTCTTTCATTGGCAAGACTTGTCTAAAATCGACAACAATCTTTTGTTGAACATTTAATTTTTCATATTTTTCCTTACCCATAATACTTTCTTCTTGTTAATTAATAACATGATTCATATGAAATAATTTTTCATTATCTTCTATATCCATTAATCCCTTAAAATCAGTTAACTTGTGTCCATCTTTTGTAAGCAAAAATTTTATATTTATATTAGCTTTACGCAAAGCCTCATTTTCATCACATGTTCTTTTATAATCTTCAGACATTTGTTGCTTGAATTCATCCCAAATTTGATTAGAGTACACTGGACGACAATGAATTAAAATTCTAACAAATAATTGGCGAAGCATTATTATCACTCATTATCACCATCAATAAACACTAAAGCTAAACAAGCAGATGTAAATGTCATATGTACTGTTCCATCAACTGTTTTCAAAGTGTCAAAAGAAGTTGCCCCATTCCTTGTAAGCAATAACAGTCTGAGATGAAACAATTCAACATCCAAAGGATTAACAGAATATATTCTTCCCAATACTTTTTCACTACGTTTTCTAACTTTCCATTGTAGAGATTTCTGAACCCATGTGTTGTGTTCTGGTATTGGTGAATAATAATACTGATGTGCATTTCTATCACGCTTGTTTAACTCAAAGTAATCTATTAACTTTGTTTTCTTATCTAAATAAAAAGAAAGTGTCACTTTTTCCTTCACGAAATTATAACATTTTGTTCATTTGGTAAATGTATAGGTAAGCGGTTAATACTATGACTTTTCTTCCCAAAGATTTACTCAATATTCTCCATACTGCTTCAACAGGTCCAACATATCTATTTTCTTCATAGTGATTTATTTCATTATGATTAATTACAGATTCGCTGTTATTATTAGGGGAAGAGGTTCGGTTGTGGGCATGGTTCGGTTGTGGACACCCACGCAGAACTTTTGACAGAAATGAGATTTGTCTAATCTGGCAAATATCACGTATATGTTATGATCTAACGTAGTTTTCTATGTCAATACAAAAATGATTAGACAACTCCGCTTTTTACTATACATAAATTAATTTTTCGACACGTTGAATATAACAAAAATGTATTTTTAAACATTGTTAAATGTTCAACAAATCGAAGTGAATTAATTAAAATGATAAGTTCAAAGCGTATTTACACAGCAAATGTGTTATATTTTATAATCCAATACCAAGCATCACAAAAATGTCCACAAGTAAAATTTTTTTCATGATGTTTTAAAATGATCGTCAAGTTTGGTTGTTGGCATCTAAATTGATTCGGTTGTGGTCACCACTCTTATTTTTGATAAATCGTGAAATATCGTTGTCGATATAATCATAAGTAATTCCTTACAACATTTAATAGTGTTTTATGAATTTTAAGAGTTTCGTTATCCAGCACGGAAATTAATATAATGAGACTTTGATGTTCGTACGTCGTTCGCAGTTATAGTAATTGTAGTAACTGGGCAGTTCAGGTTCAGTGAGAGAAATCTTACATGCCCTTACATGGGGAGCATTTATTGTCAAAATTTGAAGAAATCATTTTTATGTAGTTAATAAATGGTTACTTAATTAATCTTTTTGCACTTTCAATAGATTTTTCAAGAGTGTCCACAACCGAACAAAAATTTTTTTTGTTAAAAAAATGACCAATTTATTGAATTTTTAATAAAATTTTTCTAGTCAACGAAATCAATCTCTTTTCTTCACGAGTAGTTAGCTAAGGTATCCAGCTTTAAATACATATACATATGTTTGCTAAATATCTACAAGGAAACAAATTATGAGTCAAAATATTATGTTGCATTATAAATTTGTGCAACTGATTATCAACATTTTCATGTAGAATCTCGCCTAAAATATAACGATCAATAGTTTCTGATGTTAATAATTTCGAATTGTCTTTCAATATAACCAGTAAATTAATATGAGGAAAACCACATTTTTAAAATTCAATAACATAAACATATGATTTACCTTCTCCAAATAATTTATAGTTAACAATAGTATTTATAAGGTGATTAACTTTCAAGTAAAAAACCCTAACTACTAAATCAGGTCGATCAGAAGCCGATTGATGAGGTAATAAATTTTCTACAATTTCTTTCCATTTTGGATTGCGGTCATTGTTATGAATAAATCTGGCATTTGGATCCAAATTGCTAACCAATTTTAATTCTTTACTTGATTTGTTATAAATTGTAACATAAGACTCTGGTATTAAACCTTCTGAATTTGTATTGAAAATTGCGGCAACCTCATTACTTTTTTGAAAATTGTACTTTTCTTTATCAAATCCTTTCTTTAAAGTAAATCATCTTTTTCAGGATATAAGGCATTATTAATTTGAAAATAAATTTTACCTTGAATTTTGTGACAAAACGGCCCTCGTTATTACCTTTAAAATTGACTACATTAGCATTTAATGAAGCAAAAGCAAATGAATTATTTTACATTCTAACATTAGCTCTAAAATCATCAGACTTTTTGTGCGATTTATAAAATAAACTTTTTAATTTACAAAGATATTCTACTAAAGGTAATGAAACACCACCATGCCTACAACAATTATTAAAAGTATTCTTGTTGTTAATTTTCTCTTTTACAAAATGTTTAGCCTGACAATGTCTGCAATTAACAAAATTTCCACTAAGATAGTTTTCTTCTTTATTTAAAGAACTATCAACTGATACTGTTTTTAATTTAATTCTTTGACGGTATGCTTTTTGATAATCTGCAGAACTTTTTTTAATTTTGTGGTTTAGAATGTTATCATTTTCACCATTTCTTGCATGCGAATGTAATACTATCGTATCATCATCAGCTGTTTTCACTTCTTTTAAGGATTTTAACTTTATTTCTGTTACTTCATTCCCATAATTAATTACCAGTATTTTATCACCTGCAACTATTTGAGATATTCTTGAGTTCTAATCTAGTTTACTTAAAATATGAATGTCTTTTTGTTGCTCCTAATTTATTGCTTCCTCATAGAAGAAGTACTGTAATACCGAAATTTTTCGAGTTCGATTTTTTGACATATCTTTATGTTATTTGACCTTAGGAGTTCAACAATGACATTTTAAAAAAATGTCATTCCGTATTTGTGTGTGTGTGTGTGTGTAAACATTACATTTTCATAAATATCTCGAGATTATAAAGAGCTTTTGGGTTGATTTTTTTTAAATTGTAGATCTCACCTGCGGACATAAAATGAGAGTACTTTGAGATAGATTAATAAAGTTTAACTACATTTTTTTTGGATTTTTAATTTTTCAAAAAAACGTTTTTTGCCCATAACTTTAAAAAAATGTTAGAACACCTATAAATGTTTTTCCATAATTTTGTAGAGTTTTTTTTAGACGCATCTTTTGAGCCCTAATTGAACATTTTTCGTCGATATTAACCAGAGATATTAAACTTTTAAAAATAAAAAATTTTGGAAAATACGATTTTTTAAAAATTTTATTATAAAATATAAAAGTAAATTTAAAATTATCGTTACCAACTTGTAGAGCATTATAAAACGCTTTAATTAACCTATTTATGAACCATATTCGATTAAAAATAACGAAATTATTGATACTATAAAAAACGAAAAATGTAAGGAAAATCTTAATTTTTAAATTTATTTTTATAAATGTGGAAATCAATTTTAAAGTTGTATAAATAACTTTTATAAATTTAAGAAATGCTTTGATTAGCACATTTTTGAACCTAATTCTATTAGAAATTATGTAATTATTAATATTTTAAAAATCAATAAATGTAAAAAAGTGTTATTTTATACAAAATTTTTTTTTAACGTCAAGGTAAGAGAGAGACTTATAGATAACTTGTAAAATTTTAAAAATCACTTTTGTTCATTTATATTTTAACATAATTAAATCAAAAATACTAAATTATTATTTTAAAAACTAAAAATATTAGAAAATATAATTTTCTAAATTATTTCTAAATTTTTGAAGTTATTTATTTCATAAAAAAGAGAATAATTAAGGTGATAATTATTCAGGTCATAATTATATATTTATCATTAGGATCTTTTGACATTATTATCAAATTTAAACTCCTCTTTTCTTCTTCAACTGTTAAACTTTTAATAATTTTGAATTTTTCTTATAAGTCTTTCCTTGTATTATTGTTGATCTATTATTCTCCCATTCTATAATATGTTTTCCTCTCTGAATTTGGTTTAAATCTAATTTTAATTCGTAAGCTTCTAAGAAATCTTCTTCACTAATTTCATCTAAAAATGACGTTTCTTATATATATGGGACGTTCCACGTCAACAGAAACAGAGCTGTGGCCAAAAATTGGCGCAATGACAAAAGACGTTTAAGGGCTTAAAAAATACGTACACTCGTGTACTTTTAATAACAGATGGGCGTTTTTGAAAATCCAATATGGCGTCTTAATTACAAGCGAAGAAAGTCAACAAAATCACAATTCGACAAATAATATCGTTAATAAAAATTACAAAATCCATGGAAAAAAATTAAACGAAACTTTTTTAAACGTTTCAGGCGTCGCTTAATACAAACCCGAAGTCAGATTTTGATTTGAGTTAAAAAATTTAAAATAACGGAAGCAAAATGGTGGACAAATTTTAAAACTCTTTAAAATCGCTCAAAAATGGTTACTCGGGGGTTTTCAAGGTCGCTGACTACTAATATAACCAAAGTTTTTAAAATTAAAAATGGCGGATTCAATATGGCAGTCAATTTTTCGAAAATTCATTTAATTCGTTCAAAACTTGCCCTATGGGGGTTTTTTAGGTCGCTGATTACAAATATAACCTTAGTTTTTGAAAATTCAAAATGGCGGATCCAATATGGCGGCCAATTTTTTGAAAATTCATTTAATTCGTTTAAAACTTGTTCTAGGGGGTTTTTTAGGTCGCTGATTACAAATATGTCCTTTCACTCTAGTTCGCTCATTTTTTTTAAATTTCGATAATTTAATTCGATATTTTAACAATTTATGTATCACATCTGTAATTACCATTCAACAAAAAGAATTAATTAAATGTTCCATTAAAAAAATTAAAAGTAAAAATTACATTAAAATAAAGTTATTTCGAACATAAATGTAGTGTTTGAGAAGCGCAGTCGTTTCAGCGATAAGAAACAATAACACGCTCGCGAACGCTCAATAAGGAGCAGAGTCGCGCACTGCACTGCGGCACAAATGCTTAAAATTAAGCAATTTAAAACTTCGTGCCATTTTTTTTCAACGTTATTTTTTAGTGGTTTATTAAAAACATTTTAGTAATTCTTTAAACTTAAAATATCATCCAGAACACTATTTATCTTTAATTGTTTATAAATAAACAATTGCATTTTGCACTAAAATTGAATATTTTTATTTGAAAATATTGTCAGTTATACTTTATTTCAAGACAAATAAAATGCAACTTGAAAAATTAAAATCGATCAATAAGTTTTTGAGAAATTCATTTTTCAATTAAACACGTTCAAAATTTTCAATAGTTAATAACATTAACAAAAAAATTTTTTTTGCAAACTCCTTTGGTAGTATGATTTCTTATATAAAATACTATTAAAATAACCACATTAGTACGAAAAAAAATTAAAAGGTTTTGGGTGGCTCCTTTCAGGAATTCTAACTCTCTTTTGGGGTTTTTATAAGTCGCTAATTACAAATATGACCTTAGTTTTTAAAAGTTCAAAATGACGGATCCAATTTGGCTGTTGATTTCATTAAAAATTTATCAAATTTGTTCGAAAATTTCTTTTTAGGGTTTCTATATGTTGCTGAGTACTGATTCATGGGTTTCCTATTAATATACTAATATACTAAAATAATATGTAGTCGAATTCAAAAATTTTAAATGAAATTAGAAAAATTAGAATTCAATCCAAAACGACAGAAAAGTTTAAGAAAAATTTAGCCAACTTAAACTGTTTTAAGGTACTCAAACGCAACCACACCTTTGAGCGTAAAGCATAATTAAGGGGTTTAAAATTAATCAGACAATTTAAATTTCCTATTTTTGAATAAATATTTGTAAAAAGCAATCTTCAAAATCTTGAAAGACAAATTATAATCCAGTTTAGTATATTAATAGAAAACCCATGAATCAGTACTCAGCAACATATAAAAACCCTAAAAGTAAATTTTCGAACAAATTTGATAAATTTTAATTAAATCAACAGCCATACTGGATCCGCCATTTTAAATTTTCAAAAACTAAGGTCATATTTGTAATCAGCAACTTAAAAAACCCCCATAGGTCAAGTTTTGAACGAATTAAATGAATTTTCGAAAAATTGACTGCCATATTCGATCCGCCATTTTTAATTTTTAAAAACTTAGGTTATATTAGTAGTCAGCGACCTTGAAAACCCCCGAGTAACCATTTTTGAGCGATTTTAAAGAGTTTTAAAATTTGTCCACCATTTTGCTTCCGCCATTTTAAATTTTTTAACTCTAATCAAAATCTAACTTCGGGTTTGTATTAAGCGACCCCTGAAACGTTTAAAAAAGTTTCGTTTAATTTTTTTCCATGGATTTTGTAATTTTTATTAACGATATTATTTGTCGAATTGTGATTTTGTTGACTTTCTTCGCTTGTAATTAAGCCGCCATATTGGATTTTCAAAAACGCCCATCTGTTATTAAAAGTACACGAGTGTACGTATTTTTTAATCCCTTAAACGTCTTTTTTCATTGCGCCAATTTTTGGCCACAGCTCTGTTTCTGTTGACGTGGAACGTCCCATATATAATACAATTTATAATTTATTTTATTTAATATTCATATATTTATAACTTATTCGCTTACCATAAATAACAATAGAGTCCATTTTACTTTAATAAAATTTTTTGAAGAGGAAATGATTATTTATAATGCTGAAAATAGAATAAAATTTTAGAATTGATTGATGAAAATTAAAAATATTCTGATTAAATAACATGAAATTTTTAATTAAACATTTTTGTATTTTAATTTCTGAACCATCATAAAAATTCAAGCAATATCAATAACTATTTTTCAATTTGAAAATTTGTTAAAATTTCACCTTTTTTTAAATTGAAAATATTACTTACTCTCTTTATTTGTCACTTTACGAAACATTCAAAAGTTGTTTTTATTTTTTAATATAGTTTTCTAATATTATTTTATTTGAATTTTGTATTTTATAATTTGTTTTTGAGTCATAAAGGTTAATTAATTTTCGTTTACTTGTATTAATAGGCTATAATAAAAACAAACCTCTAAAAAGTTGTTTCGATTTAAGTTAAATGTATATGAACTAACCAAAAAAAGAATTAAACAAATGAATAATTAGTAATCATTTTTCAATTCAATAAATCTGACAATTGTCAAAACAATAGTTGAATTTAACATTAATGAATATTAAAATAAAATATTAAAAAAATTATTGAATCAAAATTAATATTAAAAAATACATTATTAAAAAAAATTATCGAATCAAAATTTATAATAAAATCTTTTATGGTTATTACATAAAAATGGAATCGAAAGACAATATTAAGTATTGTTATAAAATAGTTTTAATAAAAATATTTTTTTAATTAAGTAAAAAAATTATAATTTGAATTTTTTTATTAAGTGACATTGTTAACTTCCTTCACCTTTTCTTGTGTATCTAATCATTTTGTGAGTGAATTAGAATATTCTTTAAAATCAGAGAAAAAGTCAAAGTTTTGTCTGTAAATCAGGGGAAAGTCTGAAAATCAGAGCGATATTTAATTTGCTAAAATATAAATGTAGTTTTAAAAGCTTGGAAAATTATATTTTTAAATTTGGAAAAGTCAGGGAATTTAAAAAGAGCAAAAGCGTGGCAACCCTGATAATATTTTCAGTTCAATTTAACTAACTAAAAATATTTTTTATTTGATTAAACTATTTTTAAAAAAATGAGTCAAGAAAATTTATTGTTTAAAGAAAGCAAAAAATTATTAATTTAGTTTCTTAAATTAAAATAAAATTTATGATTTATATTTTTTTCCTATTGTTAGATTCAACATTGACGCAATCTGATGAAGAATGTCTCAAGGCAATTTTAAAATACGAAAAAATGGTAAATGAAAAAAATGATGAACAAAAGAAAAAAAAGAAAAGAAAAAGTTCTGGAAAAAATGACTTGAATCAAGAAAAAAAGAAGAAATAAAAAATTGTTAATAACGATTCATAATTTTTTTTATAAAAAACGATTTGAAAAAACACAAGAAATAAAAATAAAAATTATTAAATAATATGATTTTTTTAAAATTAAAATTTTTTAATAAACATTTAATAACATTATTAATAATTTAAATAAAAAATAAATTTCTTCTTAATTATTTATAATAAATTTATTCTTTTAATTAAATTTCTGAAGAAAATGATTTGAAATAAAAAAAGAAATAAAAATAAAAATTATTAAACAATATAATTTTTTTAAAACTAAAATCAAAATTGTCAAATAATCATAAAAATAAATTTTAATTTGAAAATTAACATAACAATTTATTGAATAATATTAATATTAACTATTTAATTAAAATATAAACTTCTTGTCATCATCGTTTTATAAAACCTGGACTTTAACCTCTGTGGTGTTTAGAACGGGTATGTTGTGTAAGGCGGATAAAAAGCGTTCGGTGGGTATGGTGAGTAGGGCATGACGGGCATGTATGGTGTATACTGAGAATATGGCATTTGATGAGGATAGTATGAATATGGTTGTCTTATGTTTAATGGTTGTCCCGGATATGTTTGACGTGCGTAGTTATAATTTTGCTTCCTCATAAAGGAAGCTTTGTATTAGCAAAATTTTGGATTGTCATTTTTCGACATATTTATACATTTTTTTTTATTATGCCTAATACTTTAGTACTTTATATATGCACAGGAACTCCCCCTATAAATCTTCTAAATAAATAAAAAAAAATTTCGACGTATTTTGACTTCCGAAGTCCAAAAAACGGATTTTAAAAATTTGTCCCGATGTGTGTGTGTGTGTGTGTGTGTACTAACATTACATTTGCCTCAATATCTCAGAACGAGAAAGAGCTATAGGCCTCAATTTTTTTTAAATTGTAGGTCTCCCCGAGGGACATAAAATGAGAGTATTTTCAGCCCGATTCATGAAGTTTAACTATTTTTTTTGCATTTTTCATTTTTTTAAAAAAACGTTTTTTGGACATAACTTAAAAAAAATGTTAGGACACTTATAAATCTTTTTCTTTAGTTTTGTAGAGTTTTTTCACACGCATCTTTTGAGCCCTAATTGAACATTTTTCGTCCATATTAACAGGAGATATTAAACTTTTAAAAATAAAAAATTTTGGAAAATAAGACTTTTTTAAAAATTTTGTTAAAAAATGTAGAAGTTTAGTTTTGTTTTGTATTTAGTTTTGTAGAGTTTTTTCAGACTCATCTTTTGAGCCCTAATTGAAAAAAAGGAAATCAAAATATAAAAAGTGTTATAAAAATTAAAATTTTATAGATATTTTATTTGTTACATATTTACTTTGTAAGAATTTAAATTAAATTTTATGGAATATTTTATCTAAATTTTGTTACAGTTTTGAGATGTACGATTGGTTACCTCCACGTGGTACGTCTTGGAAACAATGTCATTGAAAAATTATTTGTTTTCAATTAATATTACTTAAAAAAAATATATTCAATTAAAAAAAATTTTTTAAAATAATAATCAACTTTCAATGAAATTGGCTGAATACCAATCAACTGTTTAAAAAATTAAATTAATTAATTAATTAATTTTATATTAATATTTATTTAACTAATATATATATTTCTATTATTATTATCTTTATGAGGAAGCACAGTGCTCATGAAATGAACACAAACAGATTTACAAGAAGATATAACTTGGCAGCGGTTTGTCTACTTCTTTGTAAATTTTCATGTTTTTTTGAGTCTCTGGATTTCCTTAAAATTAAAAATTATTAATTAATTATAAAATTAATCAATTATAATGTATAAAAAATAATAATAATCCTCACATTCTATTTTCTTTTTGCTTCATTCTTTTTTTCATATTTCTGTTTGAATTTTTGCCTTTAATTTTCTCCTTTTCTGTCATATTTTTTTTCCCTTCTGGTTCTTTATTATCTTTCTCTTCAATAAGATTTTTTTCTTCTTTTTCTTTTTCTTTAATAGACACTTTTTCTTCAACTTTTTCTTTATTCCAAAATAAATTTTGTATGATTCCAAACACTAAAATTTAATGAATATTATGATTAAAATTAAATTAAAAATTGAAATGCGAATTAAATTAGATAAATGTTATTTAAAAAAATTATCTTGAAACAAAAAAAAATAATTTGTTATAATGGTTAAAATTAAATTAAAAATTAAAAAAATTAAATTAAATGAATTTAATTAAAAAAATATTTTGAAATATAAGAAATAATTTAGAAAAATGTAACCTTAATTTCATAAACAAATCAAAATAAAATTTTAATATAATTTTAATAATTTTCTATTTACTTACTTTTTTATCTGATAATGATTTTTTATATTCAAAAAAACGATCATTAATTCTACAAAATATTTCCTATTATTTTCTTATATTTTTTCAGAAACTGATTTTTTCTATTCATATATTATTTATATATCTAGCACATATTATGAACTGTCAAATTCATCTGTTTGAAAACAGATCATAAATTTTAATTTCAGAGAACTGCAATAAAAATAGATGGAAAAATATAAAAGTTTTATTTAAATTAAAAAAATTAATAATGAAATACAATCATAATTTTATATTATGATTTTTTCATAATTAAAAAAAAATTATTATTTCTTTTTGTCTTTTTTTTTTATTTTAATTTATAATAATAAATAAAAGTAGAATAAGTACGAGTTTAATTCAGATAAAACTTTAGGGTACCGGAAGATAAAATTTTTAAAAATAATATAATCAATTAAAAAATAATTTAAAAAATTAAATTAAAATATGCTTATTTTTAGGTACCATTTTCTTTATCCCCTTAATTAATTCCCTTTAATTAATTAATTTTCAACTAACTATTAATTAACTTTTGCTATCAATTTATTTTTTAAATAAAAATTTTTGATGTAGAAAAGATTTGAAAATATGTGTTACAACTTTCTGACAACTTCAAACATAAGAAACAAAAATATAAAAAGTTTATTTATAAACTGTCAAATGTAAAGGAGGAGGAAAATAAAATTCAATTTATCTAATCTACCCCATTATATATAAAAAAATTTCTTCATCTCTAATTTTCATCTTTAACTGTTGTTTATAAAAAAGATAAGTAGGGGAGAGTAGGCTACATTGAACCAGCGTCAACAGTAAACCACTTTAATTTTCTAAGAAATGACTGAGTGGAATTTTTTCTTATTTAATATATAAATTAGTATTACCGAAAGCGAGTACGTACAAAAATTTCGAGCACGTAGGTTTATTATTTTCAAAGAAAAACGAAAAAAACTTTTTCACGTACAAAACAAAAAATTTTGTGGAAATATAATGAATTTTTTTTATTCAAATAGGAAGTTTTAAAAATTAGTAAACTTGTGATTTATGTCGCTTAGGGTGTCAACTTCAATATTCCGATGTGATAATGAATTTTAAGCCTTACATAAATTTATTATAAACAATTTTTGTTGTGAATGTCATGTTAATGCAGTGAGTGCGGCATCATTGAACCACCCGAAAAAGGAAAGAATTTTCAATTTTAAGAGTGGTAAAGTTGTCTGCTCTACTAATTAGTAAGAAAAATACTAGAAGACATGCTTTCATCACAATTGTGATCGAGATAAACTGAAACTGTCACTTTACCTATCTAACCTGACATCAAAATATATTAATCTCCTATATTAACAAATAATAACTCTTTAACAACAATTTTCTATTTTTTTGAGTGAAAAATAATATTTTTTACAATGTGTAAGTGGAAATCAGATCTATGCGACTGCTAAAAATAAGATGGCAAAGAGTTGACTAGGCGCTGTAGTCGGAAAAGGCCGATTTTTGGCGGCAATTTAAAAAAAAAATTATTATTTTTATTATTTATAAATATTTATTAATTATTAAATATTAATTATTATTAAGTTTGCTTAATATTAGTAAACAATTAATAAATATTTATAAATAATAAAAATAATATCATCTTTTTTTTAAATTGCCGCCAAAAATCGGCCTTTTCCGACTACAGCGTCTAGTCAAATCTTTGCCATCGTATCATATGAAAATGTACAGGAGTATCATAGGGCTGGTGGAAATATTATTTTTGAAGTAAATTGTAGTGTTTTATTAAAGGTGGTTCAATGTAGACACAGATTCTTCAAAATAAGAAAAGTGTAACTTGTTAGAAAAAAATTAAATTTAATTATTTAATCATAATAATTTGTGTTTGTAACGTGTATATTAACTAAAGGAGTACTTCAGCTTAATGTTGATACAAAAACCTGATCAAAATTTGTAAAATGTAATTAGTTCTTGGACTTTAGAAAATACCTGGTTCAATGTAGCCTACCCTCCCCTAACCATATTACAATTGGTAACAATAATATATATTTGTTTATAAAATGAATCTTGCAATTTCAAAAGATTCTAATAAAAAAAACAAAATAATGAAAATATAAAACGAATACGTGACAAACAAAAAATTATAAAATCTAGAAAAGCATATTTTCGAAAATATATTAAAAATTATAGAAAAAAAATAAATTATGTTGTACTAAATATAATTTAATTAATAGGGGAGAATGGGGAGTTATGAAGCATGGGGAGTTGTGAAGCACGGCCATAGATCTCGCATAGTAATTGTTTTGATAGATGTCACTTACTCTGAATATTTTTTCACCTAATATCTTCGTTTTGTAATTGGATTCATTCCGATAGAAGATATTTTGCATATCTTTCAAGACAATGTGTTCAATTTTTCGTTTATAAAGTTTTTTTGTGTGCTCCATTTTGCAGAATTCTTACAAAATTCGCGAACAAATCAAAAAGATAAGTTCACCCATATAATACCCAGCAATGATTACGTTCTCGAAATTTAAAACGATTTATGCAAAATCGCAATAAAGAATATTTTCCAAAAAATATAATTTTTAGCGATTTTTAGTAGTGCTTCACAACTCCCCATGATTTTTAAAAACTTGAAAAAGCAGCATTTTAGTCCAACTGAAAAAAATTGTCGATTTTATTTTATTTCATGCAATTTCTTCAACCAGTAAGCATATTTGAAGACCCTCTAGAGATTCAAGTATAGAAAATTTGAAAAAAAAATTTCTTTTTGAAGTTACAACTCATAAACAAAGCGTGCTTCATAACTCCCCATTCTCCCCTAAAAATAAAATGAAAATATTAAGGCAAAACAATAATTATTCTTTAACTAAGAATGACAAGAATACTTTGCGTAATTCTCTATTGTTAAAGAATAAAAATTATAGGATGCAAGAAAATTTAAAGAAAAATTTATGAATTTCAATGAAACGTGCAAATGTAAATTACAAAATTAATGAATCAATAAAAAATATAAATCGAAATAAACTTTTGAGAAGTAATATAAATTATATAAAAACAGAAAATTTTAAAAACACAGAACGTAATAAACGTCTACGTGAAAATGATGACTATAATTTAAATGAAAAATATCAAAATAATAAAAGAATCAAAATTTACCGCCAATCAAAAGAGTTTATTTATTCAGATAATAAAACTCGAATTTCAAAATATAAAAAATATAAAAGAGAAAAACAAAAAATAGAAAAAATTCGTTGTCAGAATAAATTGACGAAACAAGTGGAACGATTGAATGAAATTATTAATTATAGGACAACATATTCAAACAAATTAGTTAGAGATGTTGAAAACGGATCAAAACAATCAAAATTAATATTAAATTTTATTAAAAACAGAATACAAGGTCCAGATTTAACGTGTATCTGTTGTGACAATTTATTTTTTCGAAAATCTGTTGGCAATTTTAATTTGGAAAAAATTAAATTAAAATTAAGTTGTTTTCAAAACATTAATGTAGATGAATTTGTAAAGAAAATTGTAAACGTATCTTCTGAATTTATATGCAAAACTTGTCATTTGTCCATTTCAAGAGAAAAAATTCCAGAAACGGCTGCAACTGGAAGTATAAAATTTCCAGATGTACCATTAGTTGTAAAAATCCTATCTCCTCTTAAAGAAAGAATGGTTTCCCCATATATTCCTTTTATGCAAATTATGGCACTCCAACCATATGCTCTTAATTCTCAGCTATCTTTGAAAGGAAGTATAGTTAATATTTCGGTTGATATTAATGAAATGGTAACAATACTTCCTAGAAATTTTAATTCATTGTTAACAATTCAAATAAAATTAAAACGCACGTTGAATACAAATCAGATTATATGTATGAAACTGTAAGACCACATATGATTTGTGAAGCTATTGATAAATTAAAAGATACACCGTTATATACAAAAAATGGAATAATTGTTACGTCCGAAGATATAACATAGTTTAAAAATAGTTAATAAATAATTATTAACTAGATATTTGAACCTAGACTCTAAGAATCCAATAGTTCGGGAAACTTTTAGTTTTAAATTTCGATTAATTAAAGTTGTCTTATATTTGTAAAAAAAATGAATGAATAAAAAAAATGTTTTAAATTAAGGAAGAAAAGAAACAAACGGAAGATAATTGATATGTGCAATCTACGCGCTTTATAAAAAAAGGTTAGCAATTACACATATCAAAACCGCGCGCTTTTGCTTATTTAAAAATGTCATCATGAAACTCGGTTGTACAAGTTTCTATTTCTGACGAAAATTAGTAAAGAGTAGAAGAAAGTAAAAATTCGTGTGAAAGAAAAATGAATGTAAACAAATGAATTAATTTTATAACATTTATTCATTAAACTTACTTTTATTGTTGTAATTTGAGATTTCGGCGAACAGAATAGTCGTTGAAAATCCTTGATAACTTCCCTTCAAACTTGGCAAATTGGAAAATTAATGAAATCTCTTCGGAAACTTGGCAGGATCTTGTTTGAAAACTGGTCAAAAACTTGTCGAAAACTTGTTGAAAACTTGTTTGAAAACTTGTCAAAAACTTGTCAAAAACTTGTTTAAAAACTTGTCGAAAACTTGTCGAAATATTGTCAAAACTTGTAAAAAACTTGTTAAAAACTTGTTGAAAACTTGTCAAAATATTGTCAAATCTTGTTTAAAAACTTGTTAAAAACTTGTTGAAATATTGTCAAATCTTGTTTAAAAACTTGTTAAAAACTTGTCAAAAACTTGTTGAAAGATATGGAAAAATTAAAAGTTTGAGAGTTTTCAGTTGTACTTGTTAAACTGAAGAAACAAAAAAAGAGAGAGTGAGATAATTGTCAAAGTGTCAATTTTTATACCCTTGTCCCCTCTAAAAATTTTCAAGTTGGGGGTGAAATTTTCCAGTGGAGGAGTATGGGCTGCCCAAATTTCGTTTTTAACGAATAGAAGGAAAAAGGCGGAAAAACTCATTAGTGAGGCCCTTGCGATTGGGACCCTCCGTTACGTCCTTCAAAAAATTGCTGAATTTTTCGTGGGCGTACCAGATTTAAAAATTTTTAGAGTGGGGTATTAGTTCCTAGTTTTCCGAAAAGATGGAGACTCCGTTAGGTTTTCCAAAAAAATTCAATGTTTAAAATGATTAACTTTTTGGGAAATTATCAAAGAATTTTACATTAAATCGAGTAAACTTCTTACATAATTTTTATAATACGTTTTTTTTATAACAATTCGAAATTAGTTTACTTAAATTAATTATAACTAAAATTAAGTTGCTAAATTATTAACTTAAAAATTATTGAAACTAATTAAATTGGAGTACAATAATTTTAGTTAAATTATTATTTTTTTATTATTAGTTAAGCAATTAGTAAATACTAATTTTAGTATTAGTATTTATTTTTAATTTCAATAATTTTTAGGCTTCTCAAAATAGTTTTATTAAAATTTAATTTATAAGTAGTGTATTATTTAAACAATTAAATAATTGATTTTTTTACTAATTTAGTTATTAGTAGTTTTTTAATTTACGTCAAAATTTATTATTCATAAAAAAATAGGATCGATAAATTAAATTTGAATTTTGCACAATATTATTTATTAAAAGTAACAATTGTTTAAACAAATTTTAAACCTTTTTTAATAATAAAAAAAAAGATTTCAATTATTTAAATGATTAAACATTTAATTGTTGTTTGATACTTATGAGTAAGAGGAAAAAAAGGAGAAAGAAAAGAAGCAAAATAAAATTTAATTCTTAATGAATAAAAATAAAATAGTTTAAAGATTAATAATATTACTTGTTAATAAATTTAAAATGATTTTTAATAAAACTGAGGAGAAACACAAAATTCGTTTTACTTGATTTTTTTATAAAAAGAAAAAGAGAAATTCGTTTTACAAGCGAATTTTGGGTTTTTCCCGCTTTACCGCCGCTCGATCATTATCTCGCGCCGGGATCTGTTCACGCAAATTTAGACCAAAGGGCCTGGATCATTCCTTTGTTAGATACGCTCTTTTGTTGCGTAATGGATTTTTAAAGAATGTTTCTAGCAAATATTGATTTTTCTCGCATTGAAAATTTTTAGATGAGATTGGAGAAAAATTCCTTTTCGAGAAAAATCAATATTTGAGTTTCAAAAAGAAAAAATTTTCAATATCTTATTTAAGTTAAATAAGATACAGATAATAAAAAAAAAGAAAACCAAAAAAAAAATTGAGGAAGAAAATGCATTCTGACGTCACACCCCCATAGTTAAATGGTTGCTTATAGATTATAACAAAGTGATATCGGAGAAGCGACCACAGAATCTACATATGTTTTGAAATTTTCAATTATTGCTTAGCAATTATTGAGATCTCAAAAATAATTTTCTCAATATCTCCTTTCCTGAAGATTAAATTTCCACAATCAAGTGCTCACTGTATGTGAAAAAATCCTCTGTGTTGTTGTACTTCGTTGGTAGGGTAAATTGGGGGTGATGATGGAACCTCTGTTGCTTGTGTTTGTTCTGAAGTCTTATGGAATGAGACTTCCTGTAATGGAACATCCTTAGATGTTGGTGGTGGTCGGGTTCCGAGATGAACCAAGAGATGAGCTATTGATCCACAAACTGCGCCCAATAGGCTTACTGTGCCAAACGTCAGGAACTTATTCCACATTTTATTCCATGTGTTGTCCACGAATTTTTCCACGACTTCTTCATTCTTCATTCTTCATTCTTCTTCATTCCACCTGACTTCTTCAGGTTTAAAACGTTTTGGTTGGTTGCGATGGTTTGATGTCCACTCATGGTCATAGCCAAATCATTTAAAACTGCTGTTTTCTCTACTGGAAACATGATTTTATCCTTTAGTTCTTCAATTTCCCTTTCCGTATAAATACCACTGGTGGCTAAATCTTCGGGGTTAGTATATTTCCATGTGTTGGCCTTAGCGGGTTGAATTATTGCAAGGTGGAATTGCTTCAATGGCCATTAATAAAATTTTGTACCAATGTTCATTGACGAGATAGTAAGACAGTAGAAGGGTGTTGCACTGAATCTGGGTTCCTCTTGTTTTAAGAATATGGGTCCTCGGAGAAAGAAAATATGTCTGATTATTCGCAGATACTTGTAATTCCATATAACAAATGTCTCCCTGCTGGATTTTCACTTCCATTGGTGTGCACTTGATTATGTGAATTGCCTCCCCGGAAAGTAATGCCATGTACCCTGGACCTTTCATAATATCATAAGCGAATTGATCAGGAGCTTGAGTAGCCAACGATAATGCGTTTTTTATAACTTGTTGTTCCAAATTACACCTTTGTGTTACAATATCGACGTACAATTGCTTCATTTGCTTCCTAATATGCTTTTCGACGTAAATAAATTTTGAATTGACGTAGGCGAAGATATCTAGATTTGAAATTGAAATTTTTGTATTTTTAGCAAAACTTTCCTCAGGTTGAGTTTCAAAAATAAACAATTTGGGGTGCTCGGTCTTCGTTATTTTATATCCGCAAACAAGTTCACTTGATTTAGAATTTAGAGCAAAAGTAATTTCTCCTTTACTAACTGAATAAATAGTTTGGGGATTTGACATGTCAAGGTCTATCATTTTATTGGCCCTACCTTCGTACAAAATACTGTATTGATCGAATTCACAAACGTGAGGTTGAATCGTGTTCCAAAATGTATATCCTCCTTCCTGATCTATACATTTTTCTTCTAATAATCTACAAGTAGTTCCTGACTTTAAAACAATTGTATTAGAATCTAATTTTACTCTAGCTAAATGTTCTGTGAGAGTTATCTTAACGGTAGCCTGAACTACTACATTTTTCCATGATCCATAGGGATCCGAATAACCTACACCTTGACATGTTCCGTCAAATTCTACAGACCCAGCAATCGTCGTTGGATGTGTTACAGTTTGATTAATCTTAAGTCCATTAATTACATGATTATTTGCTAATTTTAAAATTCCGGAATTATGTGCAAGTTCACACTCAGATTTACTTGTTTCTGTTATGTATTCATTCACACCAGTATTAACTATAGAAGTATGAGAATGCATACCGCAATGATAGATCGTCCTACGTATTTCAACCTTACATTGTTTTACCAAGGTTTCCGTATACTCACTAATCTGCAGCAGCTGAATATATGGGTACGTAATGTTTAAATTAGTTTCTGGTATAGCACATTGGCCAACTTCTAGTAGTGAAATTGTGGTTATATTCAATTCCCTGGATCCACAATTATACCCAATGAGTCCTAATGATGCTTCGATTAAAGTGAATAAAACGAAAATTATCAATTTCATCTGTAACACGCACAAAGGTAATATTAAATTTTAGTCAGAAATTTAAATTTTATGTATATACAATAGGATCATAAATTTTTTTGTTTAATTTCTTGATTTATATGAGAAATTCTAAGTCGATTCATATGTACTACTTTATTAGATTTATTCCAAGTTATTCGAACATTAACTTTATTGAATATTTCTAAAATTTTGTGCGGACCAGTGTAATGTGATCCGAATTTATTTTGTTTGGGTCCCTTTAATAAGAAAACGTAATCACCTACTTTAAAATTTCTAGGGTTGATCGTACGATCATAGTATTTTTTTATTTAAGTTTAGAATTAACTAAATTATCGTAAACAAGAGTCCTAATTCCATTAAGTCTAGTAACTAGGTCTATAATGTATCCTTTATAAGTAGGAACTACATAATTTTCCTGAAGGGGTTCCCCTGAGGGGAGTCGAGCTAATTTTCCATATACTATTTCATATGGGGTATATTTCGTACTTTCTGAAACACAAGTATTATAATTTAAGATTGCAATTTCTAACCATTCGTCCCATTCTTGATCAATGGTTGTATATTGTTTAAGAAATTCACCTAAAGCGTGATGAGATCTTTCAAGCGATCCATTGGATTGGGGATGGAATGCTGTAGTACGAATTTTTTTGATTTTAAAACGTTTAGCAACTCTGTTCATGAGTTTACTAAGAAAATTCTGACCTTTATCAGTTAAAACTACTCTTGGTGCTCCAAACTGACAGATAAATTTTTTTACAAAAGTATCTGCAATTGTACTAGCTAAAGTAATTTTAAGAGGGGCTGCAATACAGAATTTAGATAATTGGTCCTGCATTGTTAAAATGTATTCATAATCATTTTTAGTTTTAGGTAGGGGTCCTACAACGTCTAGAGCTACTTTGTCAAAAACAGTACCGGGAGTATCGATTATAACTAAAGGTTGTTTAGTCTTTAACCTTACCAATTTCTTTAGCTGACAATTTAGACATTGCTGAATTCTCCTTTGAATATCTTCTTTAAGATTTTCCCAATAGTAGAGTTGTTTGATTCGATTATATGTTTTCGTGACACCTCTATGCCCTCCGATGGGGGAGTTATGCAATTCTTCAAATATTTCATCTCGTTTATCTAAAGTCGCATATCGTAAAGTGCCCTTACATATTAGAATTTTTACAGGTATATCTACAAATACAGCTTTGATTAAAATTAAAACGTCAATCCAAATTAAATTACCTATACATTCACTCTTTGCTATACTAAATTGTTAAATGTTTTCTCTATTAAAAATTTCCTTAAATTATTTAATGACGAATATATATTACCCTTTAAATCGTTTAAATTTTTAGGTCTTTCACCACGTGTACATAGAGGAAAATAAAAGAACTTGGCTCCTTTTTTAAAAGCGTTCATTGTTCTTTTCTCATAAAGTTGATTTGACTCGATGAGTCGATTTTAATAGTATCACTTGCACCTGTAGATACAGTTTGATTCTTATGTGTATGGAATGTAGAAGTGTCTTCATGTGTCGTAAGTGTCATTGGTACAGTTGGAGAGGCAGAACTTTGTTTTGACGTTTCATCATTAGATTTGAGTATTTTATTATTTTCTTGTAATTTTATTTGTTTGGCTTGTTGACGAGTAACAATATTGCAAGAATTTTCTTTAGCTTGTTCCACTGGATTTCTAGATAAAGTATCTGCATTAACGTTATTTTTACCTTCTTTATATACTACTTCATAATCAAATTCTGAAATTTTAAATCGCCATTTTTGTACACGGGTATTACATTCAACTGTTTTAAACCATAATAACGGTTTATGGTCTGTTACAACTGTAACCTTTTGATTATATATATAGTTCCTAAATGTCGAAAATCCTTCTACCATAGCTAAAGCTTCCTTTTCATATACCTCGTATGCTAATTCTGGACCACGTAATACTCTGGATGCATATGCAATTGGAAGATCTTTTCCAATTTCGCCTTGAGATAATATATCACCAATTGCAAATCCAGAAGCATCTGTAGTTATAATGAAAGGTTTAGAAAAATCAGGGTATTGAAGTACTAGTTCTTTACAGAGACAGGCTTGTAAAATTTTGAAAGCATTATTTTCCTTTTCGTCCCACTGGAATTTCGCGTCTTTACGTAATAAATTACTCAATGGTTTTGCAATTTGTGAAAAGTTAGGAATAAAACGTCGATAATATCCAGCTAGACCTAAAAATTGTCTAACATTCTTAACTGTTTTAGGGGTCGGAAATTTCATAACAGATTCTACTTTACGTGGATCTGGCATTATTCCATTTTCACTAATTTAATGTCCCAAATAGCTGACATTGTTTTTTAGGAATTCGCACTTATCTAGATTTAATTGTAAATTTGACTTTTTTAAACATTCCATAACTAAAGTGAGTTTTTCTTCGTGTTCCTCTAAAGTGTCCGCAAATATTATTATATCGTCAATAAAAATAAAAATAGTTTTTCCCTGCAAACCTTTAAATGTTTCATCAATGAATTTTTGAAAAGTGGGTGGAGCATTTTTTAAACCGAAAGGCATCCGAACATATTCATAATGTCCAAAAGGAGTATTAAACGCGGTTTTATGCGCATCTTTTCACGGTGATCAGGAAGAGATTTTAAATGAACTGAAAATGTAGAGAAAATCTGTTTACATATATTTATTGTGCACATAACTACGAAATAGAATCACTTTAAATTACATCTTTATTAGATCATGTGCATGTTTTACAGCATTTCAAAAATTTTTATTTTCAAAAAACTTGAAACTTGACGCTATGTCAACGTGTTTTAAATAATAAAATGTATTAAAATAATGAAATCGATTTTATACATGCATGGATGAGAATGAAACGACACCTTTCTTTAAATTCGATGAATATGATGGATGATTTATCGAATTTACTTTATATTTATTCCAATGAACTAAAAATTGACGGTGTATGGATTCGCCTGCTTGTTCTGACCAAATGCCTAATCCATCCCCATCAAGAAATCGAAGGCAATCTTTAAGGTGTTGTGAAATTACGTGAATTTTTAGTGTTGTTGAGCATTCAGTCGCTTCATACATTATTTTAAACTCCATTATATGTTTATCTAAATCTTTTTCAATTCTTTTGACCGAAAAGCAACTCGAGACTACTTTGTCCATCGCCTTAAATGCGTTTATGTAACGTAGCAAGCGAATCCGACCGACGTCTTTATATATATTTTTATCATCCAATAAATCAGCAGATTTGAGTAGTTTGCGACAAGCATTTCCTTCAAATACTCTTCCGTGATAATTTTTAGAAGAAAGAGATAATTTTTCTGGCCACAAAAATGCTACTTCAGGTGTAAGAAGAGGAACCAACCCGTCAAAAAATAAATGATTAACAAAACCTTGAAGTAGATGTAATTTGGGAACGACGCATTTATCAACGACAAACTTATCATCTTCTTCGTCGTAAAAGAGAGGTTCATTAACAGTGCTATAAGACTCTGGAGCTCTCTTTTTATTTTTTTTAACTTAATAAAAGTCTCGTAGTCTTTTCTTATATCTCCATAAGTTCTTAATTTTACCAATTCGTCGTCTGCATTAACAATTACATCATCATCTTCAGCACACGATTTTTTTGATTCTCTCAATTTGATGAAGCAATATGGACAGGGATATGTAGCAGATGCAGTTTGCAATCCATTTACGATAAGCATCAACTTAAAATCAGCTACAAATTTAAATGGAATTTTATTAATACCTGTTAATTCAAACAGTGTCTTCAAATTTTCGTATGATTCTTTTATATCAGGAACGATGCACAACATTAATGTTTTTTTCACGCTTGTTAATTTTGCTTCTGATTTAATTTTAACTTTTTCGCATTTAGACTTAAATATTTTTTTCTGCTACAATCAGAATCAATTATTGATTTATAATTTTCCGGAATTATCGAGATGCATATTTTGAAAAATCCTTGTCCTCCGTCAGCCATAACTTTAAGTTTGTAATATCCAATTAAATTTCTTGATTCAATCACAGCTTCCACTAATTCTGATGCATCGGCCCATACCACTGGTCTCTTTTCTTTTGTCTTCGATGTGCTTGTCTCAAATTCAAATGTATCACTACGTTTATACTTATACTTCTTCTAAAGAGTTTATTTTTTCACTTACATGATAATGATAATTAGTAGGCACAGATTTTCTACCAGTTTGTGAACGAATAAGAGTGGTCAGTTTTCTCATTTGATTTGATGACATATTATTTTCTACAAAGTAATTGTCTAAACTTTCTTTAGAAAAAAGAGTTTGCTTATCATTTTTATTTCCATTCAGTATAACTTGCATTTTCTTCCCTTTGTCATTACTAAGTTCTAGGTGAACGTTTTTAATTACTTTATTTTCAGCTGACAATGTTTCATTATTCGCTTTCTTCCGTAAAACATTAGAAATAATTTGTTCTTGTTCTTTTTCAGGCAATCTGTCAATTAAATTAATAATATCTTCCTTGCTGGGGGCAGACTTTGTATCGATAGGTAGTAATACGTTTTCTGGATTTACTGTCGGTTTAATTTTACTATAAAGACCGTTGCTTTCATCAATTTGTATCGATATTTTCTTGTTACCTCGACCTTTTAAAGTATTTAAAGAAAATTATTTAATATCATTTATATCATATATTTAATTATTATTTATTATATACATATATAACAGTGAAACGTCGATAATAATTTTAAATAATTTTCAAAGTATCAAAAGAAGCATAAAAAATAATTTAATAACCTTTTTGGTTTTCAATAGTTGTTTTTAAAATTATACATGACATTTTGAGAAGTAAAAACAACTCCTATAACAAAAACTACGAACGCCGTTTTTCTGTAATACTATTATTCTGTACATAAGAAGGATTTATTTACCTTTTAAAGCCTTTTTATGAAATTTGGTTCTTGCAGTTAAACATATATAACACTGACAAGTATTATGACTATTTTGCTCTTGATGTCGAGTAACATTATTCAAACGCAAATCTTCATAATTTGGCATTATCGGCAATGATCTTGTCTTTATTTCCTTTTCGTGCTCATAAAGAGTCGTTTGACAAGTGCTACATATACTAAGTGGAAAACGTTCATCATTCACAGTATAACTTTTATTTATGTATTTTTTTAACAAATAACATAATTTTGTAGTGATTTGAAATTTTTCTGTTTTTGCGTTACCAAAAACTATTTTTTTTCCACATGGAGCACAGATTTTATTTCTATTTTGATCGTGACTATTAATACTATTCAAACTTAACATCTTATTATAACAATTTACAGCACACTTTATGAAATTAGCTTTTTCAAATGTCTCAAAATGTACATTGCATTTGAATTATAATAAAACTATTTAAATAATGTCATACATTGTATGTCAAAATGTAAACAAAATGCATTTGTTTTGCAATTAGGAATTCTTGAACTCAACTAGAAATCTCATTGGTCTTCATTTGCGCATACTCATGATACAAATGGGCTAATTAATTTATTTAATAATGGAGTATATCATTTTGAAACTTTTAAAATGTTGTAAAACCTATAAATGATCTAATAAAGATGTGAGTTAAAGTGACTCTGTTTTGTAGTCATGTGCACAACAAATCTATGCAAACAGATTTTCTCTACATTTTCAGTTCATTTAAAATCTCTTCCTGACCACCGTGTTTTGGATCTAATAAAATTTGCAAAAATCCATTTGCCATGTCTAGCGTTGTATAAAATTTATGTCCTCCGATTTGATCGATTATCTGCGTAATATCCGGGAGTGGATATTTGTCAGTTATCGTTCTATCGTTTAGACGTCAATAGTCGGTATTTTATGATAAATGTTAGAAGCTGCTTGCAATTCTTGACCCTCCTTGAAGAATCTATCTTCATATTTAACAACTATATTAATGACGTGATTTTTTTCATCGTTATCTAAATGATCAATTCGTAATTGTTCAAAAATATTATTTATGACTTCGTTATTTTCTTTAACATGAAAAATTACAGTTTTTTCTTTTATTTTGGGTTCAAATAAAAAATTAAATGTTTCATTTACTTCAGTAGTTGAAAAAGCATTAATTCCTAAATCTTCAGACAAATCTTTTAAATTTCCACACACTACATTTAAAATAAGAGCATTTTTGTAAGATTCGTCAATATTTACTTGAGGGTCGTCTTCGTTTTCATAATTATCAACTGATAAATTGACTATTTCACTCCATTCAGACGTGTTACAAGAATCATAGTCTTCTTCTACATGATTTAGAAAATGGGTGGTATCGTTCTGATTTAGGTTTTCTTTATTAAATATAATGGGTTTTTCTGAATTATCTATTATTAAAACCGATCGCTCATAATCGATTACGGCATTAGTTTCAGATAGATAAACAGAGCCTAAAATTCCTTCGCAAGGTATATCGAAATCAGAAGGAACAACATGAAACGTTGAAGTTTTATTGTAGACTGCTAAATCTATTGTTCCAATAGTAACATATTTGTTTTCTCCTATACCTTCTAGTAATGTCGGTTTATATTTGTTAATGCAAATTTCTTCTGGTAGCAGATGTTCCTTTATTAAATTAACTTCTGCTCCAGAATCAATCATGAAACAACCTGTCTTCTCAGTGGGAGGGTTATAAATACTAATAAAAGGTAATAGTTCTTCGCGTTTACCTCTTTCCCCATCTTTTATTTCACCTATACTATTTTTTGAAGAAATTCCGTTTGATTCTTGAAATTTAATAAAACCATGATTGTTAAATAATAAACGCTGTCTAAAATCGAGTTTAACCTTCGCACCTTTAAAGACATCAGAACCTAAAATACCACCATGGGGAATTCCAAAATTATCTCTTACAACGTTAAAACGAACATTAAAACCTAATACCTTTATGTATGTTATTCCTAAAGAGGGTAAAATGTCCTTATCTATTCCTTTTATAAAGATTATTTTTGTATTATCTATTTGATCCTTATTAGGGATTAAACTTATTTTAATTAGACTAAGTTCCGAACCTGTATCTACCATTAAAGAAAAACGTTTATTACTGATTGCATGTGTTAGTTGTACAGTATTGTTCGTATATGCCTTCTCACTGTGGATGGCACTAATTTGGACATTTTGTTTCCTCTCTATGTTGCTTGTTGTTTCTGCTTTTACAGATTGTCAGAATACGAAATGGAACAATGTTTGTTTTGAAACGAAGGTTATGTATCATGTTGATGTTTATAAATATTGTGTTATTGGTATATTAGTGAAAAGGGTGCAATTTGGTGTTTTCGTGTTTGATTCGGCGTTTATCGAAATATAATGAGGAATCAGTGTTAGTGAAAGTTTAATTAGGAAATTAATGAATCAATAAAATTGCAGTTTTAGTGAAAGAAAATTTTTACTATTTTTTTAAACTCTAAGTTAATTTTATTTTCTTATATAATTTTATTAATGTATGTATTAGTCAGTAGACTTCTATTTATTTTTTCCTTTACTAACAGGTCAAATTAATTGCGTCTGATATTGTAATCTTTTGTCTGGATTCTCGCCTTAAAAATCACCAGTTTCTGTTCTGTGTTCAAGATAAGTTATCTTTATTAAAATTCTGAAAACTTAGTTTCGCTTCTTAAATAAATTCACTAAATTAAGTATGCAATCAATTAGAATTAAATGAAATAAATTCTGTTACAAAATAAAAAAGGCAAGTATCTTAAAAAACTTTTTTGAAATATTGTTTTTTCCGTGTTATTAACAAGTTGTTGAAATGGAAAGTTTTTAATTTATTTAAGAGCGAATTCACTATTTAATTTAGTTTCTAACTGATTTTAAGTTTCTATTCTATATTATTTTCTATTATTTCAGAAATAATGTCAGACTCTGTTTGTGCTGACAATTATGAAAAACAGGCTCTGAAACTTTTAACTCCCAATGTCAGCGATTTTTTCAAAGGAGGATTAGGCGAGGAATATAGATTAAAATTAAACCGAGAGTTTTATTGACACAACTATTTTGGAAGAAAGGATTTCGATACTTTTAGAAATTGCACCAACTTTTTAACTATCTTGGGATAACGTTTCGTGGCTTAAAAGGTTCGCCAAATTATTTGAAATTAATTCGTTTAGATAATTCCTTTGGAATTAAATTGTATTCTTTTAGAAAACAGTTAAAAGGTTTTTTGTGAATTGTTTTTGATTTTTCTTGAATAATTTCTTAGATTTTATTTAAGTTTACATTTTTTCTTTTTTTATTAAATGTTCTCACTTATTTGATTTATTCAGTTTCATTTTAACTTTTGGTAATTAAGTGTTTTATTGAATAAATCGCACTAATCATCTTTTTCAAGAAAAAAATACTAAAAATCAAATTAAAACTCAGACCAAATTTTTTATCGCTCTAGCTTAAAGCAATAGATGCGCAAAGAATGTTAAAAAACTTTTGAATTGATATTGCCCCCGGAACATCCCCAAATAACCCCCTAAATTTGCGAAAATTCACAATTTCAATACAAGAAACTACTAAAAATGAAACTGAAGTAGAGAACAAATTTTTTTATCGTTACCACTAAATCACTCCAAAATTTAAAAAATTCCACTTTTAAATATTAAAAAATATTAAAAATCAAACTAAAGCACAAACCAAATTTTCTATCTTTCTGACTTAAAGCAATCGGTTTCTATGTTTCATGACACTTAGGCAAATATTGCTTTAGCTCAGAGCAATAAAAAAATTAGTGCTGGCTTTAGTTTATTCTTTAGTATTTTCTTTCTTAAAAATTGAAATTTTTGCAAATTTTAGGTGGTTATTTGGTTATTTTTTTAAGCAATATCCCCAATATTGCTTTAGGTAAAATCGATAAAAAGTTTTGTGTAGGATTTAGTATGATTTTTAGTATTTTTTGCCTTGAAAAAGCTGAGGAGAGCGATTTTTCAATAACACACTGAATTATAAAACATTTAAATTACAATACAAACCAAATGAGAATTAATTTTTTAAGACTCTATGAATTTCACTCTGCTAGGGTATGCATTCATCCCATTATAGTCAAGTCTTGCCCCAAAAAATTTTTTCTTAAATTGTCCCACTGTGAAATGCACAGAAATTAATGTGGAATTGAAGAATTGTAGACTTGAATTTAAAATTGAAAAAAAGGATTAAGAATCGAAAAAAATAATTGAAAAGGAGAGAATTATTCAATATTAAAAAAAATTATTGAAAAATCAAATTCCATTGAAAATCCATTCTTAATCAATTTTGTAAAATATATTTGTTATTAAATTTCTAACCCTTTAAATAAAATAATTAAATTTTCCTTGCATGCAGAATTTAAAAAATTCTCACATTTATAAGGAAAAATAGATTTTATTAATTTCTGAACAATTTCATTTCAGGAACTTTTGCTGATACAAATAGAAATTGAAATAAAATACTATTGAGTTGCAAAATATAATTGAAAACGGACAAAATTTATTGAATATTGACAAAAATAATTGAAAATTGAAGAAAGGAATAGAAATTTGAAGAAAGTTATTGAAGATCCGAACTATTGAATTGAAAATTAAAGCAAGTAATTAATAATTGAACATTGTCGAGAATTATTGAATATTGAAGAAAATTATGAGAAATTTGAAGAATGAAATTGAAATTTGAAGAAGATAATTGAAGAACTGAAAATAAGAATTGTAAATTTAAGAAAATAATTATACATTTAAGCTTAATTTAACAACTGGATTTAAAATGCAATTAAATAGCATTGAAACTTGAAAATTGAAGAAAATTATTAAACTGACATGGGTGCGTTGATCAAAATTTTAAAAAAAATGCACTTGTAGGCAACTACGACCGCCAGAGATACACACACTTGTGCTGAGCACATGCTTTCTAAGCCGGAGTTAAGAACTTTTTTTCTAAAAAAAATAAGAAAAGTGGTCACTCTAAAATATCATTCAAAATGGTCTCCAAATTAAAAAAATATATATTTTTAAGTGTTTTTTGGTCACAACTTAAAAAATTTTTTTTATGAAATAGTTTGATAGTTTTTAATAACATACATTACTTTTATCCAAATCGATTCAGTCGCTTTCGAGAAAAAAAGTTTTCATATTTTTCTTTTCTCTGCATAACTCCTTTAAAAATGGAGATTTTGAATAATTTTTTAATTAATAATTAATTTTATTTTTATACTTACTGGCCATTTTTGCATGCTAATTCGGTTTTGCCCTTTGATAGTCGGATAAAAGTCATTGAAATGTCAGAGATTTTCTTTTACATCTATAAAAGTCAGGAACATTTTTCTCAAAGAAACGACCAACAAATATATTTAAATAATCCTTTACATAATCTCGTTGTATTTAATTATATAATAGCTAAATAATTAGGGTAATTATTAATAGAATTATTATTTATTCTTTTCAGGTGCAAAAATATATAATATAATGTAACAAAAAAATTAAATTTTTTTAAATAATTTTAAACTTGCATGAGGTTTTGAGTAATTAGTTTGGAAAGGATAAAAATAGTATTTTAAACTCATCTTCAATTTTTAACTTTTTCCATATAAATATTTATTTTTTGTATTTTGCAAATAACAATAATAATCAATACATATATATTTGAATAAGTTATTTTTGGTGAGAACGCTAAATAGAGGGCCATCATCTTATGCGCTTACTTCATACCTGATTTTTCTGATTCTATAAAATAAGAAATATATATTTATAATTCTGTAAATTTCTGTACTTTTTATATGTACATTTATTTTAGATATTCTCATACATTCTATAATCTTCCCATCTAATCTAGCATATATTCAATATTCTTGATTATCACTGATATTCCTACTTGTTCTGAAATATTCTTTAGTATCCCTAAAAAATCTTCAAACTTCTGATAACTTTTATGTTTTTTCGGTATTTTTTAAATACTAACAATGCAGGCAGTACTAAAAAATATTTGTACATAATTATTAGGGTCGTCCATAAAAACGAAATTCTGAAATGTTTTGCTTCTACCCTCAACAAGCTTCTAAATGAAAAAAATACCCCTATTTTTTTAATCGGACAATATTTAGGGGTTGCTTCAGGGTGACAAACCCCTTGTAATTTCCAATTGATTTTATATAAAAAACGCACTTTTTCGTAAATTCACTTCTAAATCCTCAAAAATCACAAAACATTTATATAGTAAACGACATCTTATAGAGTCCTTAAGCAACAATATTCCCTAATTTATTTAATAATTTATATTATATTAACTATTTTATAGGGTTATAAACAACCCCCATAAATGCAAAAAATGATCATTTTTTTAAATTACAAATAAATAATTTCTTTTGTATTTTTTAACAAAATTGTTACATATCGCCAATTTACACACATCTGGACATTTTACGCTTTTTGGATGAAAATAAGTCAATTTAGACTATTTTTAAAAAATCGAAAATGTTAAGGAAGCAAAAATAGTTACAAAGTCAGAAAAAACTACAACTCGCTTGGTTTAGTTGAATTATAGCTGTAAATTAACAATAATAAATTGTTTAAATAAATTAAAAATCCATAAAAACATTTATAAATATTCCTAAATTGACGATGTTTAACTATTTTGTTGAAGAACCCTAAAAAGACGAGTTTTTACTTATTCATATTTAGAGAGTGCTATTTAGGGTTTATAATATACACGGAAGAATTTAATTCTTCAATGATTCTTGAACTTATACATAAACAAAGGATACAAGAATTTTTTTGGACATGTTCAAACGATTTAATAATCTATCTAGTATTTTTAAAGTATTTATACAATACTTTTGAATAATTATTAAAGTACCAACTACTTGTGAAAGAAATTTTTTTTGAATTTTAACAATTTTCTGTTTCCAAACGAGTTTAGGGATTATTAATACAAGTTTTAGAAGCTTTCTTAAAATTCTTTCTATGCTAGAAACACTACAATATTTAAAAAATTCAATAAAAACTCTCAAAAAATTCGAGAGTCAAAAAACTCTTGCATTCATTGTTCCTGTACAATTTCTAGAACTATTTCAAAATTAATTTTTCCTGTATTTCTTTTGTTGTACTTACTACGCAGAAAAGGCTGTCTTTAAATTTCGAATGTCCTCTTTCGTTAAGTATTTAATAAGAAAACGGAGACAATCGTAATTACAGATTCCCAGAGTTTGAATATTTGAAATCGCTATTTTCAGCTCAAGTACTTCCTGACTGGCTATATCAAAGTCTTTTCTAACTAGAGATCCAAAAATTTCCAATGTCGAAAGTTTTTCATTCATTGAATTTGTAAATTCATCGTTAAAAAGAATTTTTATAAGATCGTCGTTCTTCAGTTTCCAAAGAGTGCGAAGTCTATACTTATTTTCCAGGAGAATACTCTCATCTCCAACAAGTAACAGCTTACTCATAAGGACGTTAAAAATTTGATCTTTTTGAAATAAATCATCTAATTTATTTCTTAAGTCATGATCGACAATCAAATCTTCGTAAACGAATTTTACGAATGCAAGATGGCAATAATCCCGAATCTATCGGTGTACTCAATAAATAATTAAGGATGTTCAAAATATTTTGAGTCGTAGAATTTCTTTCAAGATCATCCTTTAGCAGCTCTTCGCAAGCAATAGTTATTACACTATCTTCATTACCTTCGGATAAACCATTCAGAAATAAACCAGCCCTTACTAATACTTCAATCTTTACCTGACTTCTGTTGTAGATTATCATGTTTTGTAATATTGTGTAACCATTTACGCAGATTCCAATATCGGTACAACATGTACTAAGAAAACATCCAATTACATCCACATGGTAGTTCCTAACGATTGCATAAAACATGCACAATGTGATAAGCTGATAATCATCATATACGTGGTTTTCTTCCATTAGAAATCCATCTATTGAAACAGCATCCCCTAATAGTCCAAAGCTTAGGAGCTTCTCTATAATTGGATCCATTGATTCCACTGAACAATGAGTATTCATCTCTTTAATTCCTACAACAGACAAATAAAAATAAAGGAGCTCAAATATTCTTTGAATCTTAAAGACCAGATAACACAGTAGAACAATTTAAGAAAAATTTTTTTGGGGCAAGACTTGACTATAATGGGATGAATGCATACCCTAGCAGAGTGAAATTCATAAAGAGTCTTAAAAAATTAATTCTCATTTGGTTTGTATTGTAATTTAAATGTTTGATAATTCAGTGTGTTATTGAAAAATCGCTCTCCTCAGCTTTTTCAAGGCAAAAAATACTAAAAATCAAACTAAATCTTACACCAAACTTTTAATCGTTTTCACCTAAAGCAATATTAGAATTTCAAGAAACTTAATGGCGATGGAAAAAAATAATAGAAAAATGGTGATACTTTTTTAATATTGAAGAAAATAATTGAAAATTAAAATGTAAATTTTAAGAAAATAACTGAGAATTGAAGAAAATAGTTCAAGAATTGAATGATTGAATTAAAAATGGAAAGTAATATTTATGAGTGACAAAAGAATTGAAAAAATCCAAGGATTTTTAAAAAATTGAGAAATTAATAAAAAATCAAAAAAAATAATTGAAAATTAAAGAAAACATTTTAGAATTGAAGAAAATAATTAAAAATTAAAGAAATAAATTGGAAATTAAAGAATTAAACAGACTTTAATTGAATTTTTTTAGAATTACAGTTGTAAATAATGAAAAATTGAACAACTGAATTGAAATTGCAAAAAAAATTAAAATTAAAAAAATAATGAAATAAATTAGGAAATAAACTGAAAATTTCTGTAAGAAATTGAAAATAAAAGATTTAAATTAAAATTTTAAAAAAACCAATTCGTAATGAATAAAAATTGCTGTTACAAATATGCCGGACGAAATGAATTCATCCCATTAGCTGGACGTATAATAGCATTCATTAATTTAAATATTTAATTATTATTAGAATACATTCCGCTTTATTATCGAAAAGAAGTCCTTTTTCTAATAGAGGTTGATTTTGTTGCTAAGAGACAATTTTCAATTGTTTGAGAACTCAATTGAGAAAATTATATACTATAATATCGGAAGTTTGGCTATATAGATGTTTGTTTGTTTTAAATTATGTTTGAAATATTTTTGAATTAATTATAAATAATATATTCTTTTTAATCTATATAATGTAGTTATTAGTTGTCCTAATAAAAAATATAAAAAATTATTTTATATTTAAGTTTTGTAATAATATTAAAACATGTAGTGATTAAAATGAAAATCACCATTAATGTTAAATGATTGAAGTTTATTGTTAAAAAAATTGAAATAATTTGTAATTTATAAAAAATTAAAACATTTAAATAATATATAAAAATAATTATATTTCGAGCTCTAACATTTTCGAAGTATGAATCGATTTTAGAAACGGAAGGTTTCCGCCTGAAAGTGCAAAATACATTTTCAAACAAATTAATAAAAACATTATTATTCTCGTTATTATATTTTTAAAATATATACTTTTAATTATTTTTAAATTATAATAATTAATAATTTTAATACATAAATTAATACTCATAT
This sequence comes from Leptopilina drosophilae, assembly GCA_032873175.1. Taxonomy (NCBI): domain Eukaryota; kingdom Metazoa; phylum Arthropoda; class Insecta; order Hymenoptera; family Figitidae; genus Leptopilina; species Leptopilina drosophilae. The sequence goes on from CM065487.1 coordinate 11,623,903, forward strand.
ATTTAAATTACAGTTAAAAATTTTTTCCAAATTAATATTAATAATTTATCATAACGAATTCAAGGGAATCTTCCTCGAAATAGAATAATAATTCAGCAATAGTTGTTTTCCCAAAACTAAAAAAAGGTTATTTTGACATTTACTGAATTTTTTGGTCATGGGTAGATTTTAAATACGTTTAAAGATAGAAATCTGAGTTGCGCAAAATTAATTTTCAAAAATAAGCCTTCCAGCATCATTTTAATATTAAGTGGTTTAAAGGTTAAATATACTGTAATCAATATTGTGGGTTTTGTAAATAAATTCCTTTTAAATTTAATTTCTTTAATTTATGAAACTTTTAAAATTATTTATTTATAATATAATGAATTGTGTACTTACTAATTTATTTATAACCATTACCAGTAATTTTTAATGAATTATTTAAAAAATTTCTTTTATTTTATTTAAACTAAATATAAGTGAAAAATAAACGGTAGAATCTAAGCTTCAATTGGATATATATTAAGACTATATTATAAAATTTTTAATTGTATTAAAAAATAATTAAAAATATGTATCATATTTAACCAAAACCAATAAACAAAATTAAATAAATTTTTTTAATCAGAAAAACTTGAAATTTTAATCATGCAAGATTATTTAAAGATAAATAATGTTTTGTAGATTATGGATAAATTTTTTTGTAATTTATACTCAGCAAAATATCAATAATAAGTTAATGCAAATATTGAGTGTCACGTTGGAGACACGTGAAGTGGTCTCTTTCAGGAATCGCCCATATATAAATTATTATTTATAAATATTCTGGAAATTTTATTCAATAATTAAAATTAAAACTTACAGCTATTTTACCATTCTTGTTAAAATAATTAAAATTAAACTGACTTCATAAGATACCGACTGAGCAACTGCTTGAATATCTCCTAATATTGAATAAATTGAATTAGAAGTTCACCCTCTTATAATTATTATTACATAAACCCTCAGAAACAAAACGAATTACAATTCCTAAATCTTGTATAAATTAATATAAAAATTTTGGAAATACTAGTCATATTATTAACTTTAAAACTATCCTGAAAATTATTTTAATCTACTGATTCCTTTATGAGAAAGCAAATTATTTTGCTTACATGGAAGCGAAATGTTCATCTATGAACATAATTTTTATCTAGTTTGTTTTGTTTGTATCGACATACATATGTAATTTTGAGTATCAAAATATAATATTTTCAGAAATCTTCATTAGAAGCAACGAGTGATTGACTACATTTTGCAACCTAGAAAAAACATTTGTTCTTAAAAAATGTCAGAGTCATCACAGGATTTTCAAATATCTACGAAATAAAGTTTAATGAGTTTACTGGCAAAGATAATAATTTTAAAAAGGACTAAAAAACCAATTGACAATTCAAATAAAAATTATAATATATTATATATTCTAATTAATAATATATTATATTATAATTAATAATTAATTAATAATTATTATTACAAAGTATCGTTCCAAAATATACAAAACAAATTATTTAAAAATATTTTTCTGGTTTCTGGAAAAGAAACGAAGCAAAATATTATTATTTATTATTTAAAAATATTACAAACCTTCGAGATTGACAAAAAAATAAATTGGTCTATATAATATATATATGAAGTATAAATCAATACTAAATCAATCAAATCAATTGATCTATATAAGATATAAAGTATAAATTTTACGTTAACTTTGTAGAAGCAATGCAGATTTTATACATTGTTTGTGAAGTTTTCAGTCCCATTCTTCAATATCACTTCTTCAAGTGTTATTTTTAGTGATGCATTTTTTCAAAAAAAATTCTACAATGAAAAACGAATACATTAATTTATATGAAGTAAATACTTCCCTAAAGATGACAAGAATGTAATGTGAATATTGCCGTGCAAGATTGCGATAAGCTTGCCGCATGCTTGAAATGTCCCCCACGTGCAATACTGCTGCAATATCACTTGCTATCTGGGTATTTTTTATATTAACTAGAAAACAAACACGCGCTATTCGCGCGATTATTAATTGCTAATTATTAAAGTCTGTTTTTATTCTATTAATATCCAAAACATAAAATTTTAGCCCTAATTTGGAACAGTATTGAATGAAGAAAATTATTTTTCTAAAATTATGAAATAGTATTTCTTCATAAATTTTATATTTTTTAGCATAACAACTAATCATAAATTTTAAATTCCCGAATTAAACTTTCAAAGGTAGATTGCTACTTACAAGAGTCCGTGATAACCGATTTTATTTTTAAACGCCAGAATATCCAACAACGCAACTTTTTGATCAAATATAGTATCAAAGAATAACAATTTTTTTTAAATCATAACATTTAGCCAAAACCCATAAAATAAAGTGGCACACAAATATATAATCTAAATGAAGATTAAAGAGATACAGTTTTGTGGAATTTGAAAAAAGTCTAGAAAATTTGGTACATAAATAAACATGATATTTTTAATAAAATAAATTGAACATGGTACATTCTGCTATTTTGCACCGCTGATTAAGAACCTGCTAATAATCTTTTAGAACATAAATTGGTGGGTTCAACGTGGTGGTCAAAATACAATGTTTATGAGAAAATTTATGAAATTCAATTTTTTCAGTAACTACTAGTTATTTTTAATTTTATAAAATTTGTAAAAATCACTTATTTCCTCTTCTTCTTATGTGGTCCTTGTAAAATAAAAATATTTTAAGAAATTCTTTATCATCTTTAGATTTGTGTTGTTTCCTTAGTATCGTTGAATACTTTTTTTTGCACGAAGTCCAGACTTTTTCTATTCTCTTTGCTTAAAATATATAAAATATAGGATTAATACTTCTTTATTTTTAAATATTAATTGATATTAATGACTAGAAGTCTTGTTTTGAAGAAGGATCTATCTCATATTTTGTTGAATATTAACTAAATAGAAAAATATACTTTTTAAATATACTCTTTCGATTTCTGTATTACAAATTGTATAACTGCAATATTTTAATACTAAAAAATACAAAAACTATTGACAATCTTTTCATACCGTCAATTTTTCAAGTATATTAAGCTTATATTGTCAGCATTTATTGCTATGCATATGAGTATAAATTTCTGCACATGAAATATGCTAATTATGTTCTTTTATGTCTGTAGAATAAAAACCTTTAAATTGTTTTTCAAAATATTCAAAATCGTATTTAAAAAAAGCAAAAATTTTGAATTTAAAAATATTTTTTTGTTATTTTTTATATAGTTATGTATTTAATTATTTTTTAAACATCTTCAAATTTCCCCTTTAACTTTTTTTTGCAGAAAATTAAAAACTATACTTTTTTCAAAAAGTGATTTTTTGTTAATTCGCTTTTTTGACGTAATGCATCAATTCCACGTCGGCTGATTATAAGATTTTTAAATTATTTTAGCGAAATTAATTAAATTTGCTGATTATGTTCTTTTATATACATAGAATTAAAGCCCTTAAATTATTTTTCAAGAAATTCAATATTTTTTTTAAAATTATTTTGTAATTTAATTCTTGCTGTCCAATTGATATCAAATTTTGAAAATTAAAAAGGATAAATTTAAAAAAACTTCAGGCAAGTGTTTTATGTCGATGTCGGAATTTTTCGATAGGGTAGTTAAGATTACTTTTTTTACTTGCAATAAGGTTGAAAAATATATCTTACGTGTCAGGTAAAAATATTTGCTCTCTGCTTCCATGATTGCTATAGCTATCATTGTGTACGCATCGATATAGTGCTGTTTTCCTTTAGCACTTTTATAGTTTATACTTTTTTGAATTGTAGAGAAATGGAAATTTTTCTACTTCCTTTGATAATAATTTTAAGAGTTTAAAATCCATTTTATAAACTGACAGTTTTTCGATTACGAAGAAATTTAAACAAAAAGTCGTATATTTGACAGTCAGTTATATTTGAATCAGATATTCTCAATAGATTTTTTAAACATTTCTGTTCAGTAAACATATGTTTGTAACAGTCGAATGTCTGATACGTGACTCTTTTATTTTTTTTCATAAATTTTCTAACTTAGGTTACATTCTGAGAATAAAGCAAAGATGGAATAAGCAGATATAGTTTTCTAATTAATAATTAGATTAAACCTATTAAAAAATGGCAGGACGGCATCGATTTGCCAATTTATGCGGTAAATATAAATTTTATTTTTTTCTATTATCATATTTCGAAGTTTTTATAAAATTTAAATTGAATATTTAAATTTTTCTTTAATTCTGAATTAATTCCTTAATTAATTAATTAATTAATTCAAATTTCAATTCCTTTAATCTTAATTATTAAATTTTTTAAAAATTTTAATTCAATTTTTCAGTTTATAATTATTTTTTAATGTATTCAAGAATTCTCGGCTTCTTTAAATTATTTTTTACAATTTTTAATTATACTCTTTAAGTTTCAATTCCATTCTTTAATTTGTTATGATTTTCTGAAATTTTCATTTTTTAAATTTAATGTTAATTATTTATTTGTATTTTCAATTCAGTTGTTAACCTATAGACTGCCGTCGTTTGGCAAAATCCATCAATAAAGTCTATATTTACACTTTCCGGCAACCTACATGTTAAATGTGCAATTATTTCCAACAATCAATAATAATTGTTACGTTTATAAATTGATAGTCGCGGTCGTCTTTACGTTATTAGTAATTTACTTGAAAATTCGGAGGTCGTTAGCAAAGTTTTCGAAAAAGAAAAGGATCTTGATTGAAAGATAAATGAAATTTAGTAGGGGACGTCGTGATGCCCAGTTCTATGGGAACTGTTATTGATATTGCTCTTATATAAATTGAAAATAAGGAAAATAGGAAGGAAAAATAAAAGATGTAAATGAGAGTAATATGATTAATTTAATATAATAATTCTTACCAGTTACAATGGTGATTTCTTGACGAAGAAATCGAATCGATCAAGGGTGATTTGGTTTGTAAGTCTTACACTGATTTTAATTTGAATGTTATCGAATCCCGAACTTCTTCAAATAAAATAATGCCCTTTGACTTAAATCTTTTACATCGAGCTGCCTCAGAAAGTTTCTGAGTAGTTCAGACTGTATGATTTTGTCAAAAAGTCTTATTCGATTTGACGGACTACTAAGAACAAAAATCAAAGTCTAATTTCAAAATACAATCTTTGGCATCTGCCTGATGGGACACTGTCTAAATTGGTTAAAACAATTGATTCGAATTGCCCAAAAGAAGTGACAAAATTAACAGTGGTCCATTGGTTTTTATAAACAGCTTCTATAATATATATGTATATTGGGACTAATGGGGGTATTATCTACATCTCATTGGTTAATAATTTTGCGCACGCGTTCTGTTATACATAAGTGGGGATAATGCATCTTCATTATAAATTGCATAGTATGTGGCAACGTCGCAATGCATAAGAATTGTGCGCGCGCATTCTGTTACAAAGGAGTAGGGGTGTTACATAACGGATGAGATCATCGTTCAATCAACAGAATCCATGAGATGCATATAATAATATGCATATATTAATATATATATATATAATAGAATATTAATATATTCTAGCCAATGTTAATAAAAATGTTTATATAAAATGTAAAAGAATTTAGAAATTATATGTATATTCTTGGCTAGAACATATTAATTTAGATGCCAAAAGAAATGATACAATCTTAAAAGTCATTCGATTCTTTCGTCTCCCATACTTCCGTTTCTACGAGTGCACTCCGTAGTACGCGTAAGGGCATTGCTTTGTCCTCGATAATATTCCTTGAAAAAAAGGCCTATGCGTCATACGCATGTTTCGAAGATATTCAACTGATAAAATACTATATAATGATAAACTGTAAAATAATCTTTTAAATATTAAGATTATTTTATATTAAAGAAAAATTTAATTTAGTACGAACGTAACAGCCTTCCCCTCTTAGGAACATTATCGTCCTCGATGATGTAAGTTTAGTTAACAATTCATAGAAAGGTGAAAACTTTTCTTTTTATGTGTAAGAGAGAACTTATTAATGGAAGTTTTCAAATTAAATATATATAATTTTTTTTTTTAAACTTCCCTCTTTTTGATTTATTTATCTTTTTATTTCCTCTCGAGTTGTGTAATTCGTCTACAAATGTTTATAGTTTGAAATGCGATATAAAGTGTTGTAAGAGGAACGATTTCAATTTTGAGTAAGTATGACTAATTTAAGTTATATTTAATGTGTTAACTTTGTCGAGTTGAGCATTTAAAGATATTTATTTTTGTATTGGTGAAAGACGCCTGGATTAGGAGGTGGATACGAAGAAGACGTCGTCTTATATTTATGGAACGTGGTCACTGTTTTCACAAATTATTTGTCATCTCGGTTTGTTATGTCGCCTGGTCGTAATATTTAGGTGTTGTTGATTGATCCTTTTTTATGTATATATCCCCTCCACTTTAGTTAATTTCTCCTCTGGACTGACCGGTGTAGATGATGTAGTTCATGTAGCTTTGAATCAGTTCAAATTTGGTACTCCTTTAACCAGGTCAAATTTTTAAATTTATCAAGATGTCGGGTAGGAATGTTATCGCTGAAGAGTGTGAGGTTGTAGAGCTTTACAGCGAGGTAGAGAGTTTGTATACTTCCGATGATGGAGGAGATGAGAATGGTGCATCGCGAGAAAATTTTGGAGTGGAAACTGGTCGTGTGCCATCGGGAAGAACGCAAGGCACGCGGCTCTCGGCGCCTCGTACACGTCAAAATTTGTCACGTGGTGGTGGTGGTGGTCCAATGTTGCAAACGGTGCGCTACCGTAGCCACTACGTTGATCGTACAGGCCCGGCGCAAGAAACGACTTTACAGCAGAGAAATGACGAACGATGGACAGAGATGTGCCTGTTAATAAATCAACTGGCAGATAGGATATCGTTCGTTGAGGATATGCACAGCATATTTCACTTATGTATGTGGGGTTTACCCATGGTAAATCCAAGTACTGAAGTGGGACATTTGATGTATAATCTGTTGAGAGTCCGAGACACTGAACAAATGACCTTAGTGGCCTCTCTTCCGGAACCGAGGAAGGGCGTCAGGATTTGCTTTGAGTCCAGAGATGTAAGAGACTACGTGGTCCGTTGTCGGGAGCTTCTTCTGGGTCACGGGATCCATATTGCAAAGTTATAAGGTTAGGAATCAGATTTAAAAGTAAAAAAAAGGAATAATTTAAGTGATGTTCTGATGATTGTTACAGGGGATTTTAAAAGCGGTGGTGTGGAGTAGAATTTTTCAAAAGGATATGTTTTGTAAAGGAAGGATGTTACAATTGTTTCGATGTCTCAACATTTAACGAGGTATAGTAGTTAACACATTTCAATCAGAGTTATTCGTTGTCAATTCATTATATACATAATTTGTAAAAACATAAAAATTGTTTAAATCTTTAATTTTAATAAAACGATGTTAAGAAAATTTCACGAGGAATTAAGAAAAATTTTAATTTATAATTTCCAGGTTTAAACAATTGAAGACTTTCTTACAAGACCTTCGCTCGGCACACATACACATATAATTCCAACATAAATTTAACGTTAATAAGTTTCGCATCACCCTTGATTGTAATTATATAAAAATATCTGTATACATTTTTTTTTCCTTTTTTTTTAAATTAATTTTAATTGAATTATTAGTATTATTGCATAAAATACATATGGGTGATTATCCTGAAAGGGACCACTTCACGTGTCTCCAACGTGAGACTCAATATTTGCATTAACTTATTATGATATTTTGTTGAGTATAAATTTCAAAAAAAATTTATCCATAATCTTCGAAACATTATTTATCTTTACATAATCTTGTAATGTTAAAATTTAAAGTTTTTCTTAGTAAAAGAATTTATTTAATTTTTTCTTTTGGTTTTGGTTAAATATGATACATATTTTTAATTATTTTTTAATATAATTAAAAATTTTGAAATATAGTCTTAATATATATCAAATTGAAGCTTAGATTCTACCGTTTATTTTTCACTTATATTTAGTTTAAACCAAATAAAAGAAATTTTTTAAATAATTAATTAAAAATTATTGGCAACGAGAGTAAAAATTCAAATTCATCTCCGAAGCCTCGTTTTTCAGTTAATAAAATCATATTTTGAAACTGTTTTTTAATTACACGTAATCTATATATTAATATTTGAAGTTGTAGCCCAAAAAATTTGTTAAATTATGTTTCAATATTTTTAAATTTAATAAAAATGTGAATTTTTTATTTGACAAACTATTCATCTCCGAAGCCTTTTTCATATTTGGTAAGCAGTATTGTTTTGTTCTTAATAATTATTTTCAAATACCTAACCCTTGAATTATAAAAAAATTTTCCGTTTTATTTAAAATAAAATATTTTTAATTTTTTAAAATATAATATATTTAGGAAAAAGTTAGATAAATATTAAAATTATAATTAAGAATAAAAATTTTTACAGAAAATATCAATTTCGAACTTAAAATGATAAATTAAAAAAATCATTACAATTTTTTTTCCGTTCAATATATAAAAATATATATTAGTTATTTTTTTAAAGATAAAATAGTTAAAAATAAATTATTAAATACACAATTCATTAAATTAAAAATGAATAATGTTAAAAGTTTAATAAATGAAAGAAATTAAATTTAAAAGGAATTTTTTTACAAAAATCCCAATATTGATTACAGTATATTTAACCTTCCAAACACTTAATATTAAAATGATGCTGGAAGGCTTATTTTTTAAAATTAATTTTGCGCAACTCAGATTTGTATATTTAATCATATTTAAAACCTATCCATGACAAAAAAATTTAGAAAATGTAAAAATTAATTTTTTTTAGTTTTTAGAAAAAAACAGGTGCCTTTCAGAAGTATCACCCATATATATATATATATATTTTTTTATTATATATAATAAGAAAAATTGATTGTTAGATTTAAAATTTATCTGTTCAATTATATTTTAATCAAAAATGTTAAAAATATATATAAAATTTTTTTTTTTATAAAATTTATTTGTAATTACTTGTATAAATACATAATTTTATGAATAAAAGCAAGTGAAAATGTACTCGTACAAGTAAATATTTAGCCTCTTTTGATAGATATACTGTATAATAAGGTTGATGAATGAGATGAAAGGAAGAAGCAAAAAAAAGTGAGTCATATTTGGTTTCATGCCTTCTATTGATGTTTAAGCATGCACACTTATGAATGAGGTAGAATATATAGCAATGTTTCTTAACTTGACTTGTTTTACTAACATGTGAAATGAATAAAAATTAGTAACTAGATTATGCCAAAAATGAATGTTATTAGAAATTAACATGCTAAATATATGGATGTTAATTTATAAAGCATTAATAACGATGATTTGGTATATTTTGTAATAATTAATCGTTAATATTAAAAGTTATTATATATATATATATATATATATATTTATTATTATTATAAAAAAAAAATTTTTTTCTTTGTTTTTAAAGGCTAGTGGTTAATATAAACAATTTTTGGTTCTTGTAAATTATTAATATATATATTTTTTTGTTTTTATTATATATATAATTTTTGTAAGAAAAAGAAAATGGATCGTATGAAAATGCTTGGAGGAGGTTTGCAGGTGATTAAAGCTAAATTGGATGAGCAATACCCACTAATGGAGAGGTATTGTAATTATAATATCAAGTTCGAGTTTTTATGAGCGAAAATCACTGAAGACGAGATTCCATATATTATGTTATCATTAAGGATTTTGCATACTGCGTTAAAAAGTTGTTATAAACTGGGAGAAGTATAAAGACGGAAAAAGGAGTAAAAAGGGGTAAGTGGAATCTAATGCATTGTTATAATATTGTTTGTGCTTTATATTTAGAATTTATATGTTGCATGATATAATTTGATTCGTAAAAATGGTCGTAGAGGTGTGATTCAAATTTGAAAGTATATAAATATACTGTATAGATTCTAAGATCTGGGTGTAAATTCAAAAATGAGCATAAAAATCGCGAGGGATTGTTAGTTCGCGAGATAACGCACGGGGTCGCGTAATTAGATTCCTGCATGCGGTGTGAGACTTCACCTGTACGCCGCGCGTGAAGGGAGAGCCTCGTAGTGGGTTAGAGAGAGAGCGCAATAGTGTGGAGTAGTGAAAGGCATGGGGGAGTAGTTGCCGTTGGTTAGAGCGAGAGCGCAATAGAGTGAGTGGGGACATAGGCTACGCTTACCGCGTTGAGTGGCAGGCAGGAGCGCCAGCTTATGTTAATACTGTATTTTGGCTTGGATGTATTTTAAAATTTATCAATGGGAAATTAATAACTAATATTATAAGCTGTAGTACCAATATAGTCAATTATTTATTAATCATTATTAATTATCAATTAACTAACATTATAGAGTATATTATTAACATTCCCCCTTTTCTTTTTTTTTATTTAAATTTATCTTATTTATGTATATATATTTTTAAATTTATTTATTTATTATTATTATTATTATAATTTTTTTTTATTTATTTATTTATTTTTAATAATTTTTTTTTTATTTTATTTTATTTTTTTTATTATTTTTTTTTATTTTTTTTTTTGAGAATCACTATAATATTAGTTGTAAAATTCATTCAAATGCATTCCATATTTTTAAATTAGTGATTTGTGATAATAGTAAAGCAAAGCAAAGCAAAAAAAAAATAATAAAATAAAAATATATAAGCAAAGAGAACGAGTAGTATTATGAACGAGCACGTCGTTTCTTAACCATTTGTGTAGCGATGTATATGGTTGTTACAGTCCCTAACATTCCCATCAAGGTTAAGCTTCTAAACAGATCTCGGTAAAAGCTGCTTGTTGCTTTTCTTTTATAAGTGGCTAGTACATTGAGTTTGGTTTCTATTTCCGCAAGAGATATTCTTTCGGAAAGGTCCTGTTTGTTATTTTGAAATAACTCGTCATTCATTAAAAATTCACTTAATGCTGATAAATTGTTTGATCCTGTAGTATTTGGTATTATTGTTGAGATATTCAGGGACAAATCTGGTTGATATAGATATTCTATTCCTGTATTTTGTATCGATGTTCCCATAAGCGTAACATAAGAACCTCTGGCAATGCATGTATTTCCTAGGCGTAATAGTCCAAAACCAAAAATTTTTACTTGACGTTCATAGTTCTCAGGGCAAGTAATAGTCAAAATTTCTTGATTAGGGGTAGAATATAGCCATCCATTCAGTGTACTAACTTGATTCCAGTAGGTTTTAATGTTTAATTTTATTCTTATATCACACAATTTTAATACCTTTTCACTTGGTTCTAATAGTAGTTCACTTTCACAACCTTTTAAAACGTTAGATTCGAAGATGGGTTGGTCGTTATTGCATATTAAATAGTGATTTAATTTTAAGCATGAGTTTAAAAATTCTTGGTTTATATAAATGTAAGTTCTTCGATCTTCGGATATAGCTATATATGGATTTTCAGGTACAATGTAGGCAGAATAATTTTGTGGTTTAATATTTTGTGGGATAGGGTAAGAATGAATTTTATATAGTTTATACGAAAGTTTGTTTAATAATGGAATATCAATTATTATTAAAAGTCTTTCATTATGATACGCGAATTTAGTTTTTGCTAACAATGATAACTCTTCTGCTAAAATTCTGGATCCTTGTAGAGGAAATTCAAAATTCTTGTTAATTGTTTGCAATTTAAATTTTATGTCTTGAAGTTGTTCTGTAGTTAATAATGAGGGATGCAATTTTCCTTCTCTAACCGATAATATTATTTTTATGATTTGATTTAAAGCATAAATATAATGATCTAGTTTTAATTCAAAATATTGTGCCCATTGCGTTAGAAAGGCCTGATGTTGTTTGTAATTTAGAGCCTCACTTGTAGTGGTTAATTCTCTCAAATTTAAACGTATGTGGCGTAAGGCTTCAGAATGTCGATTTGCTTCTACGTATAATTTTTGTAAGTCCGACCGAATAACGTGTGTTTGTTGTCCCACGAGGTGTGATAAATTCCGATTTAATTCATATAATTCATTTATGGCTTCATCGTAAGCGTCACCATCTTCTGTAGTTAAAATTCCTATTATGGGTTTTAATCCTCTTCCAATAAAATCTAAAGGTGATCTACGTTTTCTTATTGTTGAAGGTAAATTTTCTTCTTCGAATTGAGTAATTTTAATATTGTCTAACAAGTCTAGGGCGTTTTGGAAAATGTCATTAGCTTGAAATACCTTTGATCTTAATTTGATCACATAGTTCGCCGTGTGGTTTTGTACAGCTGTAATATGCTGAGTCAATTTCTTGAAATAATTCATCAATTGGGAAATCATTTTGTAATTTACCTAAATCAATAAAAATGGTTAGTCTCCAATAAGTTTCTACGAATTTTATTGTTTTAAGTCTCTCATAAAATAGGCCTGGATTTTTATCAAATGTAGTGATTTGGTAGTTTTCTAACTGTCAATATACAGTTGAAACTATAATAATCAAACTCCAATGGTATAACGTCATTTTATGGTATTATCTGTGAAAATTAAAAAGGTTTTAGAACATAAATATAAATTGTTTGAACACATCATGCATTAATGCCTTTATTCATTCAATTTTCATACTAAAGGATTGATATGTAAGCGTATGCGTACGAAGTGGGCAACTTGGTAGATGAATGTCGATAAATGTTTCATATGTATATGCATATATATATAAAAGAAATATGGAAGAAAAGAAGAGTTTGTTGGGGTATAATTGAGTAAAATATATATAATAAATAAGATATATTAAGATTATATTAAATAAGAAAAGTTATTAACTTTAATACAAGTTGATTATAATTGATGAATTATTATTGAAATTGTATTAGAAGAGTTAAATGAATTTAGAGTGTTACATTGTACTCAGAACTCTGCTCTTGAAAATTTTATGTGTATTAGGTCAGCACATAGAATTTTACGACTTTAAGGGGACATAGGGAGAGTGTTTTCGTACTATAGTTGGAATCCAAGGTGAATGATCTCAGCCCATAGGTTGTGGGAGTCGAAATCTAGAATATGTACAATTATGTAAAACTTAAAGTATATATTTCAAGTATCATTGTTGAAATGTATGTTCAAAAATAATAATGAAAATTTTTGCGTTTCCTTCCCCTCTTAAGAATGATCATCGTCCCCGATGACTATTAAGCTAACGTTTTAATTATGGTGTTAATTATAATAGTTGGTGCTACCTAATAGTAATATAAGTAGAATTGATAATGATTAATTAAATAATTTAATAATTAATTTCTAATATAGATGTAAAATATATTTTTTTTTTATTATTATGTACAGCATCTAGTATAGAGGATTGAATTGAAAGAATTGTTTTTAATTTCGTTGTTTTGGCTGTGGTTACTATGTGGAGTTTTGAGAATACTTTGTAATGTTTTATGAGTTTCTTTTAGAGAGTCCGACTATGGATAGGTGTCAATGGTTTGGTCCAGTATCGTTTTTGTGACGGTTTCAAACTGATTCCAAAGTAAGGTAGAAAACAAAAGGGGTTATTTTGTGTAAGTATATTGGTTGTTTAATGCTTTAATAGTATTCATACTTTTGTTCAAGTGTGTTCATTAGATTATTTTTTTAGGAAAAGTAAAAAGAAACTTGTACCGTTGCAAAAAAAAAACTTCAATCATGGATTATCGTCATTCACCCACCTTAACGCCAATTATCAGGGATCCTATTTGGCTTGGATGTCTCGACAACTGAAGGATGTTCAATGGGAGGATTTCTAATGCACTTGGAGGCATTATGATTACGTTACGCCTAGAGATTATATATTTTTTTTTTGTTAGAGTTAATTTAGTCATTTTGGTTTCTTGATTTTGTTTGAATATTCTCTTAGTTTGGTTGTAGTAATATAAAGTTTTCAATGTCTAATTCAATCCTCCATTGATGTAGTCTTCTGTCATTATGAACAGAGTTTACTATCCAATCCAATGAACTGTGTCCGTTTGGTAGTAGGATGGGGTTGTTCACTATGAATTTGTTGAATCTTCTTTTAGCATGTATAATGGCTAAACAAGTCTTCTCGTGGTTGTTGTAAGTAGTTTCTGGATATTGGAAATTTCTTGAAGATGCCGCGAGAACTCTTATTTGATTGCTCTGATGTTCTAAAAGTACAGTTTGAAATTTTGTTTTTAGAACTTGGAAAAGTAGTATCAAATATCCGGTATAAATTGGACTTACTATTGGGACTGGGTTTTCAGTTTTCGTTAATATTTTGACATGCTCTTGAAAATTTTTGCTAGCAACAATTATGCCTCTCGGATAAAATATAATATCTTCTTCCTTAAAATTAGAAAATAGGTGTTTAAGCAATTTGAAGAATGTTTCTTCTGAACCCTTAATTGACGGTACTAAACGTAGAAATTCATAGGTTCCGATTGGTGTTGTGAAGGCGGTCTTTTTGCGGTCTTGTGCTTCAATTTCTATTCGTGTATATAGTTCACTGAGATCGAGAATTGATAGTTTATTGGCTTCGTTGATTTTTGTTCGAATTTGTTCAGTAGATTCGAATTTAGATGGTGATTCCATAATGGTAGAATTTAAATATTGAAAGTCAACAGCTAGTTTCCATGTAAGTTGGTTTAAAGGGGATGTCCAATTTAGTCTTACTACAATTCGATTGTTGTAAAGCGAATAGGATTGATCGAATATTCCTGCGTGTATTAAATGAGATATTTGGCATATTAAGTCTCGTCTTTGTCGACGATTATATGATTTTGAGGGTCTAAACACGCTTCTGAATGGGATCTCGTTTTTAGTTTTTATTTGGTGTCTTATATTAGGAAACGGAGTAAAAATATCTTGGGTGAAAACTGTGTAGAATGTTCGAATTAATTCGACGACGAATTCAACTTCTTTTGTGTTGAATTTTTCGGTTTCCAAGTCTTCGTACAGTTGTGTGTAATCTTCTTCATGAAATGTGTAGTTGAGTTCCATGGCTATCTGGAATTATTGAATTTTTATGTTGCGCGTTATCATTGTATATTGTAGGGATAAGCAAAATAAGGAGTTTAGTATGTTAGTGAGTTTCTGGAGAAGGTAGAAAAGTCCAATTGCATCCTTTAATGTCTGTTACCCATCGTTCACATCTAATAGGTAAAGAAATAGTTGTTGTCCATTCGGCGTAACTTCTGCCGTCATAGAATGTTATGCGATTGTTTCTGCAAAATAACTTAAATCGTCTGATACAATGTAAAATAGCAGAGCAGGTTTTATCGTGTTCTGTGTATTGGTTTTCTGGTCCTAAAAATATTCGTGAAGTTTGGACGATTGGTGTCATGTTTGTTTCAGGAATATATTCGCACAAAGTTGCGCTGAATTCTGTATCTTGTAATCTTAAATCAATAAAGTATTCTCCTACAAATTTTGGTAGATTGGTCATCGAGTATGTTCCGCAAATTGAATGATTTACATATTCGAAGCAAGTAACGATTGATCGGAAAAATTTGAAATTTGAGGGATCTATTTGAATGGTATTAAATAGCAGTATGTTGAGAACATTAGACAATGTTATTTTGTGATTTTCTAAGGTAGTGTTAGCGATTATAATTCCAGTTGGCAAAAATATTAAATTCTCTTCCTCGCCTCTTGGGAAGATTTGTTGCAATAATTTGAAGAATGTTTGCACGGCTCCTTTAATCATTGGTGATAGGGTATTGAATTCGTATTTTCCAACCGGGGTTGTGAAAGCAGTTTTGTGAGTGTCTTCTGGGTTAATGGTGATGTGTTGATATAGTTCCTCCATGTTTATAATGGAAAAATATGCGTTGTTTGTTAATATTTCTTTGATTTCTGGTGCTCTCTTGTAGAACGAGGGAGTGGAAACAATGTGTTGGCTCAATGCTATGAATGGAACGCTGAATCGCCAACATAGTCTTCCAGACGAAACCTTTCGTTGTAATACTGTGATTTCATTATTGTATTTCGAATCTGATGCCTTAATGGCGTTCAATGAGAGTAGTGTGTTAACTTGCGTGTGTAACTCTTGTTGTTGACGTGCAGTGAAATCCGTAATTTTTTTGAAACTCTTTTTAACGACTTTATTTTTCTTGAGTGTGATTGAGTGTACCATTAAAGTCATCGGTTGTAGATTGGTATTAAATACATAAATGAATGTTTTGATAAGATCCGTTAAAAAAAATAGTTCATTGGTGTCTAATTCTTCCAATTCTAAATTTCTGTATATTTCCGAAAACCGATTTTCGATATCCCGTATATGGTTTTCTTCGCTCATGTTGTAAGTGCTGAAAAAGAGTAAAACGTCTCTCTTTTATATAAAGAAAAGGTTTTTTTTAGAGGTTTTAGTTTGTTAATTTTTATTAATCAAAAGTATTCCATACCGAAATTTGGATATATTTCGTTGTACATACGTTATTTGCTGTTTGTGGAATTATTACTCTAAGTCTGGTCAAGCACAACATGTCATTGGATGCGTGATTAATTTATCCAACGCAAAATGCTGTACTTAATCGTTCTAAGAATATTTATAGAATGTAGATGAATATACATACATACATATACATATATACATATTTATATATATACACATATACATACATACATGTATTTCATTGTAGTCTTCGATTTGAAGATAGGTTTTCTCTATTAGATCTTATAGGGCTCACTCAGATATTTACGGGTGCAAGAATTTAATCAATTTCGTGCATCCAACAATACTCTAATGAGACCAACAATGTTGTTCCTATTCGTATGCTATTTTAAGCTTGTCCATGTGTTTCTGAAATCGTTGTCCTTCTTCTCCTTCAAGAATAACATTGTGTTTATCTGTTATATCTATAATTTTATAGGGGCCGTGATATCGTTTTTCGAATTTATTAGTTCTTGGTTCCTTCATTATGTAAGCTAAGTTTCCTATTTTACCCCTTGAATTCGTTACAATTTCTATCATATTTTATCTTAGAGCGTTCCTTTGCCTTTATTAAATTTTTTGCTGCTAATATTTTGATTTCATTCAAACGAGTTATTAATTCTCTTAGATAGGTACCGTAGGTTATTAATTTTTCATCAGAAGGAAAAGCTGTTGGGGCTCTTGCTAATTTTCCAAAAACTATTTCATAAGGAGTAAAATTTGTGGCTTCGTGAACAGATGTATTATAAGAGAACATGGCGAAAGGTATAAGTCTATCCCAATCGTCATAATGTTTTGCATAATGTTTTATAAAATCCATTAGGACTGTATGGCTTCGTTCTAGTGATCCATTAGTTTGCGGTCGATATCCCGATGTTGTTAGTTGTTTTATTCCAAATATTCGGCATAAATTATTCATTAATTTACTGACAAAACTACCTCCTCGATCAGTTAAAATAGCGCGAGGTGCACCAAATTGGGCAAAAAGATTCTTAGCTATTGCATGTGCTATTGTACCGGTTGAGATATCTGGAACGGGTACAGCAATGCAATATTTAGACAAATTATCTTGTATAGTTAAAATGTACTTATTACCGTCCGGGGTTGTAGGTAATTTTCCTACGGTGTCGAGAGAAACTTTATCAAATATATCTAAAGGGGTGTCTGTTATTAGCATAGGTTCTCGAATTCTGGATCTGAGAATTTTTTGTTCTTGACAAGGTTGGCAATGTCTAATGAATTCAATAATGTCGTTTTTCATTCCTGTCCACACAAAATGTTCTCTAATTCGTCTGTATGTTTTAGTCATACCCTTGTGACCGCCTATCAGACTTTTATGCATTTCGGAAATTATTTTGTGTCGCATCTGTTGGGGTGGGACTAATGTTTTTGAGTAACATAGCGTTATTGTTAATAGGGTTTCGTAAAATATTTCTGTTAAAATTTCGGAAAGTTGAGTTGGTTTTATGACCTCTAAATAATTTCCTAATAAGGAAAATCGTAATGATTTTATATTTTCTTCCATAGTTAAAATTTGTAAGTTTTTAAGGGTTGTTTTTAAAGTGTCCAGGTTTAGTTCGTCTTCATGTTTGTGTTTTACAATCACCGAAAATATTTTATTATTTCCACGAGGGGTTAAAAGGATTTGCCCTAAGTTTGGATTCTGTAATTTTATTTCTTCTGGATTTATTAATCCTAAATCAATTAATAATTTATCTATTGGTGTGAGGAATTCGCAATTTGCTAAGTTAAGTGTACATAATTATCGCGTTTGAATGTGAGATTTTCCCTACAACTTTGGATATTAACATTTCGCGCATATAATCCTTTCGTTAAATTTTCGTCTCCTATGTCTGAAATACTATTGTATTTTTCTGAAATTTTAGTTGTGTTTATCATGTCTTCCCGAGGGGTAGAAATTGTATTTTCTTCGACGTTTTCTTTAATAATTTTTTCAATATTTTCGTCGTTTTCTACAATCGTTTCAATATTTTCGTCGTTTTCTACAATCGTTTGAGGTAGAGTGATTCTGCGTGGGAAGGGTGTTGAGCGGGCTGTAGGTCGTGATGTTGTAAATGGAGTAATCGCGCTTGAGGTTATAAGAGGAGTCGATGTCATACGAGGTTGGTTAAAACTTGGTGTTGGGGCGTCTTTAGCATCTTTATGTAATGTGTCTTCTTTCTCTGTTATTAACGTTTGGAGTTTTTGTGTTAAGAACTTGTCTTTTGATGTTTTTGAAATATCGTTGATTTCCTCTCGTTGGTCGGGATTTTCCGATGGAATTGTTTTGTTTTGAACTTGTTGAATTAATTTATTTATTTTGTCTTCGAGAATTGTATCTTCTTTTTGAGAGTCATAAGGGTCGATATCTTCTAATTTTTTTAATAATTCAGCGTCCTCTTCTCCTTCTGATACTGAAGTGCGATTAATAAGTATAGAATCTTCTTCGTTTTCTTCTTCGGAATCGTTTTTATTTTTTCTTAAAGATTGATTAAAAATTTCGATTGATTTATGTAGTTGTTCTTTTAATTGCCGGCGTTTTTCTAAAATAATGGATTCGTTTAATTCATCTTCGGTATCTGATTCACTGTAGATAGGCTCTTCTAATGGGATTTTTATATTTCGAAGATCAGTGACTGGTTCGTCTTTATCTCTTCCCGGTACGGGTTCCTCGGGAGTTAACGGTATAGGTATTTTATCTACGGATGCATTTCTTTTTGGAACTAGAAGTGTGGATGAATCTAACGTAATGTCAGGGCTTGGAAGGAGACTTTTACTTTTCTTCCAAATTGGGATGTCGCTTTCTTCGGTAGATTCTTCTGTATCAGATTCGGACTCCTTATTTTCTTGGTCAGATTCTTCGCTAATTTCGGGTATAGATTTTGGCGAAGTTTTATCTTTTGCTTTTCGAGGGTGCAGTCTAGTCCCTATTGTACTTGTATTGAATTGTTTGGGTGGTGGTATAATGGGAGAGGGAATAGATGAGGATCTAGGTCTACCTGGTTTTCTTTTTGTTGGTATTTCAGTGGTTACTGTGGATTTTGTGGTCTGGATTGTGGGTTTTAAGGTGGATTTATGTTTTGTATATATTTTAGGTTTTGGTATTGTTCCTTGTTGTTGGAAAGTTTTAGGTTTTGGTATTGTACTGGTACCTTGTGTTGAAGTCGATGGTTCTTCTAATTTTTTCTTAGCTCCTCGAGTTAACATAAATATTTTATTTTCTGGATTATTTTCCGTTTCTGTTGGATTTCGTGATAGTGCGTCTGCGTTGCAATTTAATTTTCCAGGTTTGTATTTAAAAGAGTATTCGTAATCTCTTAATTTTAATCGCCATCGTACGAGTCGTTGACCGGGGTCTTTAATACTATCAATCCAGCGAAGGGGTTCGTGGTCGCTTACAAGTAAAAATTCTCGACCGTAAAGATAAGGACGAAAATATCTAACGGCGTATAATACTGCGAGACATTCTTTTTCGGTTGTAAAATAATTCTTTTCGGGTCCAGTTAATAATCTCGATAAATAAGCTACTGGGTGGTCGAAACCATCTTTTTCTTGGCTTAATACTGCTCCAATTGCGTAATCGGATGCGTCCGTTGTTAATGTGAATTTTTTATTAAAATCTGGATATTGTAAAATGGGTTCTTCGCAGAGGGCCGTACGCAAGATCTGAAATGCTTCCTGATGTTCTAAAGTCCAAGTAAACTTTTTATCCTTTTTTAATAAATCGCTTAAGGGTTTAGCCTTTTTGGAAAAGTCTTTTATAAATCTTCTATAATAACCTGCTAATCCGAGAAATTGACGAATATTGCGTGGCGTTTTTGGTGTCGGAAATTTTTCTACTGCCTCGATCTTCTTGGGATCTGGTTTTAAACCGTCTTTACTGATAATGTGACCCAAATAAATGACTTCTCGTTTTAGGAATTCGCATTTTTCGGGTTGTAATTTTAAGTTAGCTGCATTTAATTTTGAAAATAATCTTACAATTTTTTTCTTGTGTTCTTTGAGGTCTCTGGCATACACAACTATATCGTCTAGATAGACAAACAGTTCAACACCTTGAAGTCCTCTCAGAACTTGATCCATTAATCTTTGAAAAGTAGCAGGGGCGTTTTTCAGTCCAAATGGCATTCTTATGTATTCATAATGTCCATTTAGAGTGGAAAACGCCGTTTTTGCTCTATCAACGGGGTCTGTTTCGATTTGATGAAAACCCCAAGCTAAGTCAAAAGTTGAGAAATATTTAGCTTCCCCAAGGTGATCAAGGATATCCGTGATATTCGGCAGAGGATAACCATCACCAACAGTTTTTTCATTAAGAGCGCGAAAATCTATAACTAAACGCCATTTCTTATTGCCCTGTGCGTCTGGTTTTTTGGGAACTATCCATAATGGAGAGTTATAAGGTGAATTAGAAGGTACAATAATTTCTTCCGAAAGCATTTTAGCTATTTGTCGTTTAATTTCATCCCTTTGAACTGGAGGAAATCTATATTGTCTTGTGTTTATAGGGATATCATCTTTTGTTGGGATTTTATGTTGAACTAAGTGAGTGGAAGAAAGGTTGTCACCAGGTATATAAAAATCGTTACTAAAGTCTTGTATTAAATCCTTTACATGTTGTATTTCTTCTGAGTTTAGATGGTCTAGTCTTAGTCGTTCTATTATGTTTTGAATTCGGTCAACAGGTGGTGTTTTAGTTTCCGTAGATTCGAAATTTTCAAAATATTCGTCACCTGGTATGTTATAGTATTCAAAAGGTATCAGTTCCTGAGGTTCTAATTATATGGTGACGTCATCGTTAGTCGTGTTTATTGCTAATATATATGCAACTCCGTTATGGTTAGTAACTACTGCTTCGCCAATATAAACGTCGGGATTAGTTTTGACTAAAGGAAGATATCCTTCCTTTATATCAGAATTTAATACATCGATAGGAATTATTTCTCTCATTCGTGCGTGAATTTTGAAAATTTTTGGTGTTTTATTATCTTTTGGGTCAGGGTCTAAAGATTCACGATCAATAAATGGTATTGGTCTCGTTGGTTCTGAATGCGTGACAATAGTGTTATGCCAAAACGATATTTCAGTTCTTTCTTGTCTCAAATAGTTGCGTCCCAATATACCGTCAGTAGTTATAGGAAAATTAGTCATAACTACTTGAAATTTAACAGGTGTTTTTCTAATATTAATCGTAATCGACCCGATAGTGTTAGCTCTTAATTTTGTAATTCCGGAAAGTTCTATCGCTTCTGCTGGATCTATAAGTAGTTCATCTTTTAATTGATTAATTTTGATAAGGTTTACATCTGCGCCTGTATCGATTAATAATCGTGCTCTTGAATTTCTGAATTCTGGGGCGGATATTTCTATAACAGGGGATTCGCGACATTCTCCGTTTGTTTGGGAAATGTTTCTGAGTTTTCTAGGAATTTGACTGTCATACGACGCTCGGGTTTCGCCTCGCTCGTCGTCGCGTCGTTGCGGCGAGCGTAGTTGTAGTTTAAATTATCTGCCCGTTTTTGAGGAATTGGAGATGTTGATCGAGGTGATACAGAAGCGTTAAAAGGTTTTCGGTTAGGAATTCCATAATTAAATTGTTCGTTAGGAGGTGGATATTGTGGCATAAAAGAGTATGGATTAGGATATGGATAGAAAGGGTAAGGATAAGGAAATTGTTGGAATTCGGTTGGTTGAGAGTTCGGATTTTTCAAAATTTTTAATGGTGGTTTGTTTGGCAAG
Organism: Leptopilina drosophilae; assembly: GCA_032873175.1. Classification (NCBI taxonomy): domain Eukaryota; kingdom Metazoa; phylum Arthropoda; class Insecta; order Hymenoptera; family Figitidae; genus Leptopilina; species Leptopilina drosophilae. The sequence goes on from CM065487.1 coordinate 11,646,092, forward strand.
GCCGGATTTGTTTTAAAATTGTGGTTTGGGCTGGGACTTCTATCTCGATTTGAAGGTCCAGGAGTATAATAATCTTGTCGTGATACGCGATAAGCGCTTGATCCGTTAAATTGTTCTCTTTGTCGAGTTTCAACGTGGAGGGCAGCTTCTAATGCATCCTGAATAGTTTTAGGATTTCGAACATCTACGTTATTTGACATATCGTCTGGTAATCCGCGAATAAATGCATCTAAAGTACAATCTCGTAGTGGGGCTGTCATATTTACGGCATTAATCCCATATTTTTGCTCTAAAGCGGCTGCGGCACCTGAGGAAAGAAGTGAGAGTCGATCGAAAAATTCATTAACTCCTTCTCCTCTCCTCATGCGAATCGAAGCGATTTCTTGCAAATACCAAGGATAAGATTTTGTGGATAGAAAGCGTGATTTTAAATGTTTTGTTAAGTCTTTGAAAGTATTAAACTCCATATTTTGTACACTATTTCTAGCTGCTCCCTTTAAGCGTCCTAATATTGCTTTAATGTATTTTTTCTGACATGCTGGGGGGACGTAAGCTGATCCGCATTGAATATCTTGTATAAAGTCTCGAACGCGGATGTTTTGACCGTCAAAATTTGGTACGTGTAACATACCTTGTTGGATCGCGATGCATTCTGCCATGTTCGTTACCATTTCGGTGGTAATATTATGATCTATTTCTGTCCCTAATGTTCTTTCGATATTATCATTATTTTCATCTCCGGGAATATCATTATTTTCATCTCTGGGGTTAACATTATTTTCACCCCCCAATTGTTGTGTGTCGTTCCCGTCTTGTGACATGTTCCTATTTGAGTTATGTCTTTGAAAATATTTGTGTTTCTTTTTATGAGGTGGTGTCATCCATTGGATAATAAAATAATTTCGAAGTCTAGTACGAATTTATTGTAAACTGAGATTAAATTGGTATTTACGACAATTAGATGTTGTGTAATATAGGTTTTGTAATAATTTGCCAATTTTCCCACAGGTATAGTAAAAAAAAACGTAAAACTTTGTTTACTTTGATATGGATAGTTTTAATTTGGATTTAAGTTTTTCCTTTTTTATAAATTCACAAAGTTCCGTTATTAATTCAATAGTTATCAGTTTCAATTTTTCATTGTACAGGGTTGGATATGTTTCAATTGTAAACTCAGGACAGTCGGGAAATAATTCTCTTCTAATACCCTTCCACTTGTAATCAATGGATCGTTTTGATGTTGTTTTATTAATAAAATTAGAGCTTCGTTTTAGTTTCATTCGAAAAATGTTAATTTAGTTTTAATTTTGCTCATATGATTTTATTATTACTTGGTTGTTTATATTTTCTCTTATTAAATAACTTAAAGTAACTTAACTTCTTGAATACAAGTATCCAAGGGATTAAAACTTAGTAATAAAATTATAAAGCATATAAAAAATTATAAAGCACTTAAAATTAAATAACTTAAAATTAACTTAACTTCCTGAATACAAGTATCCAAGGGATTAAAACTTAATAACTAATTTAAAAGCAAAATAAAATTATAAAGCACTAATAATAACTTAAAATAACTTAACTTCTTGAATATAAATATCCAAGGGATTACAACTTAATAACTAATTTAAAAGCAAAATAAAAATTATGAAGCACTAATAATAACTTAAATTACAAAACACTTAAAATAATTCAACCTCTTAGATACACACGATTGAGTATCAGAGGGACTAGTTCGTTCAAACTAGATTTATTTTCGTATAAACAACCAAATGATAAATAATCAGATTAACCACAACCATGAAATATGTAATAAAAATATTCTGTTATTTGTTAAAGATTGTTGGAATCAAACAAAGAACCAAAGAGTACAGCGGAAAAATGTATTAAGTTTGAGTATGGTATGAGATACGCTTGATGTTTGAGAGAATGGTTTCCTTCGGAACGAGATTTATGTATCTTTATGAATGATTTTATGTAAACAATTTTGAACAGGCGTACAAATTATTTTTTCTAACAATTACACATGCATCCAATTAGAATTTAGTATATGAAAGTATAAGAAAGAGTAATTTGAGTGATTAGTCTTGTTAGAGCTATAAAGCCTGAAAGATTTTAAAAATTTTTAATAATAAGAACAATGTCAAAATTGGCATTTGTATCCCACCGCTGCCACCAGAAAATTTGCTAACTGTTACGTTTATAAATTGATAGTCGCGGTCGTCTTTACGTTATTAGTAATTTACTTGAAAATTCGGAGGTCGTTAGCAAAGTTTTCGAAAAAGAAAAGGATCTTGATTGAAAGATAAATGAAATTTAGTAGGGGACGTCGTGATGCCCAGTTCTATGGGAACTGTTATTGATATTGCTCTTATATAAATTGAAAATAAGGAAAATAGGAAGGAAAAATAAAAGATGTAAATGAGAGTAATATGATTAATTTAATATAATAATTCTTACCAGTTACAATGGTGATTTCTTGACGAAGAAATCGAATCGATCAAGGGTGATTTGGTTTGTAAGTCTTACACTGATTTTAATTTGAATGTTATCGAATCCCGAACTTCTTCAAATAAAATAATGCCCTTTGACTTAAATCTTTTACATCGAGCTGCTTTAGAAAGTTTCTGAGTAGTTCAGACTGTATGATTTTGTCAAAAAGTCTTATTCGATTTGACGAACTACTAAGAACAAAAATCAAAGTCTAATTTCAAAATACAATCTTTGGCATCTGCCTGATGGGACACTGTCTAAATTGGTTAAAACAATTGATTCGAATTGCCCAAAAGAAGTGACAAAATTAACAGTGGTCCATTGGTTTTTATAAACAGCTTCTATAATATATATGTATATTGGGACTAATGGGGGTATTATCTACATCTCATTGGTTAATAATTTTGCGCACGCGTTCTGTTATACATAAGTGGGGATAATGCATCTTCATTATAAATTGCATAGTATGTGGCAACGTCGCAATGCATAAGAATTGTGCGCGCGCATTCTGTTACAAAGGAGTAGGGGTGTTACATAACGGATGAGATCATCGTTCAATCAACAGAATCCATGAAATGCATATAATAATATATATTAATATTCTAGCCAATGTTAATAAAAATGTTTATATAAAATGTAAAAGAATTTAGAAATTATATGTATATTCTTGGCTAGAACATATTAATTTAGATGCCAAAAGAAATGATACAATCTTAAAAGTCATTCGATTCTTTCGTCTCCCATACTTCCGTTTCTACGAGTGCACTCCGTAGTACGCGTAAGGGCATTGCTTTGTCCTCGATAATATTCCTTGAAAAAAAGGCCTATGCGTCATACGCATGTTTCGAAGATATTCAACTGATAAAATACTATATAATGATAAACTGTAAAATAATCTTTTAAATATTAAGATTATTTTATATTAAAGAAAAATTTAATTTAGTACGAACGTAACAATAATAATCCGCAAAATTCACTCATTTTCTTTTATTCTGTCCGCACCTGAAGTTTTGCACTTATATTTTTTCGTTTTAAGTTTAAGATTAAAATTTATATCAGTTCAAATAATTTTAATTTCATTTATAAGTAAATCTATAATTTTTTCTACAATTTCAACAGTTTTTTTAATACGCAATTATTCTTTTTAAATTTCATAATTTTTCTTTAATTTTTAAAAATTATTTTGTTCTGTAGTCGACTATTCTCCACAGTTTTCTAATTTTTCTTTTCATTCTCACTTATTTTCCTCATTTCTCACTTATTTTCTTTAATTTTTAAATATTTTAGTCATTTTGTAACTTTTCTTTCACTTATCAACAATTTCTTGTTATTACCTTGACAAAATTATGACCAACAACTTAAATTTCGTTTCCTATAATTTTCTCATTATCTACACGTAAAAATAAATATATGTAGATACAAAATTGGAGTTCCCAGTTCTCTTTTTTCGCATATGCCAAATGCCGATTATTTTCACCATTTTACGATTTTTTTAATGGTTAATTTTTCTAATAATTAATTATCTACATCAATATTTCATTATTTTTGCCATATTACAAATTTTGTTTTAATTACCAATTATTCTAATGAAAATTCTATTTAACTCTTTAATTTTAAATTATTTTCTTCAATTCTTAAATATTTTCAGTAATTTTCAATTATTTTTAGCGATTTTCAATTAATGCCTCAAAATTCAATAATTATCGGATTTTTAAATATTTTTTTTCATTCTTAACATTGCTTTTAAACTTTCGATTCAAATATTCAATTCCAGAAATATTCTGTTTATTCTCAGTTATTTTCTTCAAATTAAAATTCCACTTTTCAATTACCATTTTAAATTTTTATTCCATTATTCAATTTTTATTTCCATTAAAAATTTTTTGTTATATTCATAGATTCTCGGATTTTTTCCATTATTTTTTCCAATATTTTTTTTCATTTCCAAAAACATTTCCTGTAATTTTCTTAATTTATCAATTTGAAAAGATTTTCTTTAAATTCAATATTTATTATTTCATTTTTTCAATTATTTTTCTGAGTTTTTATTAATCTAGTCATTTTACAAATTTTGTTTTCAATCGAGAATTATTTTCGACATTTTTAACATATTTTCTTCAATTTTTCAATTTAAATTTTTTTTCAATTTTTAATCCAGTAATTAAATATTCAATTATTTGTAACAATTATTAAATTTCTATAATTTTTTTATATTTTAGATTTGTAATTATTTTCTTTAAATATAATATTTCTTGTTTAATTTTTTCAATTTTTTTAAAATGTCTATTAATCTAGTCATTTTTAGATTTTTATTTTCAATTGACAATTATTTACTTTATTTTTCACATATACATATCTTCAATTTTTCAATTAGTTTCGTCATTTTTCGATTATTTCCTTCATTTATTCATTATTTTTCGCAATTTTCAATTATTTCTTACAATTTTTGAATTTTGTTTTTAATTTTAAATTATTTTTGTCTTCTTGTAATTTTTTTTAATTATCAAATTTTTAAAAAAATTAAAAATTTTTTCTTTAATTTTTATATCTTAATAATATCTTTTCTCTTTTTTCAGTCGCAGAACGAAGTAAAATCGTCACACTGCATGAAAGAGGACTTTTATTTCCTGCGATAGCAGCCGAAGTTAACTGTTCAGTCAAAACAGTGAGACACTGGGTGAGAACGTTTCAACAGGGAGGAATACCGTCCTTAGATGACCATCGATCAGAGAATCGTAGACCAAGAGCTACAACGGCTGAACAGGACGAAATGATCAGGGACTATGTCCTAAATATTAATCCGTTCGCTTCTTCACAAGAAATTAGAAACCAGACGTTACAAAATGATGAAGACGTTTACTAGAAATGGGAATTAAAACCTGTATACCCGAAAAGAAAATTCCACTAAATGCTCTGCATCGGGAGGATAGGGTAGGATATGCATTGCAGTTTTTGCAAGAGCCGGAAGAGTTTTGGGCCAATGTAGTATGTATGGACGAGAAATGCTTTTCTTCGGCCGAAGATGGTCGCTTACGAGTCAAAAGACCGAGAGGGCAACGACTGAACCCCACTTTTGTGGCTCCGAAACACTATAGCGGACGCATAACTTGCATGTTTTGGGGGTTCATTACAACTGTTAACGTTGGCGAGATTGTACAGGTAAATGGACGCATGAACGCACTTGATTATGTATATATACTTCAAAATCACTTCCTACCGAACGTTCGACGAATACTTCCAGCAGCAGATTTTAAAGAGATTAAGGTTATCCAAGACCACAGTTCCGTTCATGACGCGCATGTAACGAGGGAGTGGTATGAGCGTCATGAGGACATTACTCTGATGCCTCATCCTCCGAAATCCCCAGATCTGAATCCAATCGAAAATGTATGGGGTTGTATGGTGCGAACATGGCGATCGGGTGAAAATCGAACAAGAGCTGCCTTAGTCAATCATGTCAATCAGTGTTGGCAGGATCTAAGGGAGAGGCCAGAGCTCGTGGCTAATTGCATATATTATATGCCAAGACGCCTAGATAGCGTATTAAGAAACCACGGTTATTGGACCACTTATTAATTTAGCGTTTGAAATTTATAATTATTTTGAATTAAATTTCCCTTTTAACACACAATTTTTTTATAAAAAAATTCCTTTAAATTGTTAAATGAAATGTAAAAAAGGAAAAAACACACGAATATAAACATTTTAGCACATAGGAAGAAAATATTTTCAAAGGAAAAATTACGATTACTTGGGAATGGGGAATATTCTGCATAAAATTTAGAATATATTCCAATATTCGAGAATATTAGTTAATACTTAAAAGAATATAATAATAATCCGTCATTTCTTTTATTTCTTTATTCATTTTTGTGTTTCCACATCTGAAGTTTGACTCTTTTGTATTTTTTGTTTTAAACCATTTACTTTTTAAAAAATGTTTTTAAATTTATAAAAATCTCATTGTATCAACCTATAAGTTAAAATAATGTTTATTTCTTTAATAAATAAATATATAATTATAATTATGTAATAGTCTAAATCGATTTATTTTCATCTAAAGCGTAAATATTCATTCTTAAGAAATTGTCCAAATGTATGTGTGTATGTACGTATATAATTTTTTGTCGCCAGGAATTTCAATAAAATTTGGATCACTTATTGAGCTCATGAATATCTAAGTTTGTCATAAATTTGTCTCATACTAAAAATACAACTTAATGAATGCAAAAATCATATTCCTCATCTCAAAACGAATCGATTGACCTATGTAACTTTTATAATTGATCAAAAATTCGTAAAATCATTTATGCTTTTTCATTTTTTTGCACTTCAAATTTATTTTTTTAAGAACTTCTTCAATTGAATTCTATATTATTAATTTATTGCTTTATCTAAGAGGAAGCAAATTATTTTGCTTTCTTGGAAGCGAAGTGTCCAAAAAAAGGACAAAATTCACACCTAGTTTGTTTAATTATTGATTATTTTGTCAAATTTCAATGTATTTCTTCAATTTTTAAAGTATTTTTTTCAATTTTTTACTAATTTCTATGATTTTCAATTATTTTCTTCTATTTTTCGATATATTTTTTGTAACCTTTTCAAGGGACAAAATTTAACTTTTCACATTTCTGAAGATGAAAGGTCTACTTGTAAAATGAAAGTAACTTTAAAAAATTGTTCAAAAAATAATTTTAGGTATTTTCACATAGCCTGAAAATTTCCAAAATTTATTGAGTAAAACTGTTTTACTATCCCCCCGCACCAACAAAACCTGATGTAATTTATATGGACGGCCCCTTCAGCTCTTAAATATCTATATTTAAAAAGGGATTTTTGAAAATACCCCATTAAATTTTTAGGACTTTTTTTTATCTAAAATAATCGCTTTTTGACAAAAAATTTTTCATGCTAAAAATTTAATCAAATGACTTATAAAATGATATTCCTTGTCTCAAAAAAATTGATTAACCTATATAAAGCGTATCATTAACCAAGAATTATAATAATTAATGATTTTTCAGCTTTTTAACATATAAAATGTTTTTTCTTTCTATAACTAGTCCAATTTTCATTTTTTGACTATAGTTTCTTTGGTACTAACATTCTACATTGAAAAACAAACATATTTAAAAACGAATTTTAAAAAACAAGCTTTATTTTTTACCTGGAAGCAACCTGGAAGCATTTCTTCAAAACTCAATTATTTTCTTAAATTTACCACTCTAATTTTCAGTTCTTCAATTATTTTTTCAAATATATGTTATTAAAAACTATCAAACTATTTCATAAAAAAAAATTTTTAAGTTGTGACCAAAAAACACTTAAAAATATATATTTTTTTAATTTGGAGACCATTTTGAATGATATTTTAGAGTGACCACTTTTCTTATTTTTTTTAGAAAAAAAGTTCTTAACTCCGGCTTAGAAAGCATGTGCTCAGCACAAGTGTGTGTATCTCTGGCGGTCGTAGTTGCCTACGAGTGCATTTTTTTAAAATTTTGATCAACGCACCCATGTCAGTTTAATAATTTTCTTCAATTTTCAAGTTTCAATGCTATTTAATTGCATTTTAAATCCAGTTGTTAAATTAAGCTTAAATGTATAATTATTTTCTTAAATTTACAATTCTTATTTTCAGTTCTTCAATTATCTTCTTCAAATTTCAATTCCATTCTTCAAATTTCTCATAATTTTCTTCAATATTCAATAATTCTCGACAATGTTCAATTATTAATTACTTGCTTTAATTTTCAATTCAATAGTTCGGATCTTCAATAACTTTCTTCAAATTTCTATTCCTTTCTTCAATTTTCAATTATTTTTGTCAATATTCAATAAATTTTGTCCTTTTTCAATTATATTTTGCAACTCAATAGTATTTTATTTCAATTTCAATTTCTATTTGTATCAGCAAAAGTTCCTGAAATGAAATTGTTCAGAAATTAATAAAATCTATTTTTCCTTATAAATGTGAGAATTTTTTAAATTCTGCATGCAAGGAAAATTTAATTATTTTATTTAAAGGGTTAGAAATTTAATAACAAATATATTTTACAAATTTGATTAAGAATGGATTTTCAATGGAATTTGATTTTTCAATAATTTTTTTCAATATTGAATAATTCTCTCCTTTTCAATTATTTTTTTCGATTCTTAATCCTTTTTTTCAATTTTAAATTCAAGTCTACAATTCTTCAATTCCACATTAATTTCTGTGCATTTCACAGTGGGACAATTTAAGAAAAATTTTTTTGGGGCAAGACTTGACTATAATGGGATGAATGCATACCCTAGCAAATTCATAGAGTCTTAAAAAATTAATTCTCATTTGGTTTGTATTGTAATTTAAATGTTTTATAATTCAGTGTGTTATTGAAAAATCGCTCTCCTCAGCTTTTTCAAGGCAAAAAATACTAAAAATCATACTAAATCCTACACCAAACTTTTTATTGATTTTACCTAAAGCAATATTGGGGATATTGCTTAAAAAAATAACCAAATAACCACCTAAAATTTGCAAAAATTTCAATTTTTAAGAAAGAAAATACTAAAGAATAAACTAAAGCCAGCACTAATTTTTTTATTGCTCTGAGCTAAAGCAATATTTGCCTAAGTGTCATGAAACATAGAAACCGATTGCTTTAAGTCAGAAAGATAGAAAATTTGGTTTGTGCTTTAGTTTGATTTTTAATATTTTTTAATATTTAAAAGTGGAATTTTTTAAATTTTGGAGTGATTTAGTGGTAACGATAAAAAAATTTGTTCTCTACTTCAGTTTCATTTTTAGTAGTTTCTTGTATTGAAATTGTGAATTTTCGCAAATTTAGGGGGTTATTTGGGGATGTTCCGGGGGCAATATCAATTCCAAAGTTTTTTAACATTCTTTGCGCATCTATTGCTTTAAGCTAGAGCGATAAAAAATTTGGTCTGAGTTTTAATTTGATTTTTAGTATTTTTTTCTTGAAAAAGATGATTAGTGCGATTTATTCAATAAAACACTTAATTACCAAAAGTTAAAATGAAACTGAATAAATCAAATAAGTGAGAACATTTAATAAAGAAAGAAAAAAATCTAAGAAATTATTCAAGAAAAATCAAAAACAATTCACAAAAAACCTTTTAACTGTTTTCTAAAAGAATACAATTTAATTCCAAAGGAATTATCTAAACGAATTAATTTCAAATAATTTGGCGAACCTTTTAAGCCACGAAACGTTATCCCAAGATAGTTAAAAAGTTGGTGCAATTTCTAAAAGTATCGAAATCCTTTCTTCCAAAATAGTTGTGTCAATAAAACTCTCGGTTTAATTTTAATCTATATTCCTCGCCTGATCCTCCTTTGAAAAAATCGCTGACATTGGGAGTTAAAAGTTTCAGAGCCTGTTTTTCATAATTGTCAGCACAAACAGAGTCTGACATTATTTCTGAAATAATAGAAAATAATATAGAATAGAAACTTAAAATCAGTTAGAAACTAAATTAAATAGTGAATTCGCTCTTAAATAAATTAAAAACTTTCCATTTCAACAACTTGTTAATAACACGGAAAAAACAATATTTCAAAAAAGTTTTTTAAGATACTTGCCTTTTTTATTTTGTAACAGAATTTATTTCATTTAATTCTAATTGATTGCATACTTAATTTAGTGAATTTATTTAAGAAGCGAAACTAAGTTTTCAGAATTTTAATAAAGATAACTTATCTTGAACACAGAACAGAAACTGGTGATTTTTAAGGCGAGAATCCAGACAAAAGATTACAATATCAGACGCAATTAATTTGACCTGTTAGTAGAGGAAAAAATAAATAGAAGTCTACTGACTAATACATACATTAATAAAATTATATAAGAAAATAAAATTAACTTAGAGTTTAAAAAAATAGTAAAAATTTTCTTTCACTAAAACTGCAATTTTATTGATTCATTAATTTCCTAATTAAACTTTCACTAACACTGATTCCTCATTATATTTCGATAAACGCCGAATCAAACACGAAAACACCAAATTGCACCCTTTTCACTAATATACCAATAACACAATATTTATAAACATCAACATGATACATAACCTTCGTTTCAAAACAAACATTGTTCCATTTCGTATTCTGACAATCTGTAAAAGCAGAAACAACAAGCAACATAGAGAGGAAACAAAATGTCCAAATTAGTGCCATCCACAGTGAGAAGGCATATACGAACAATACTGTACAAAAGGTATAATGCTAATGGTTTTATTTAAATTTACGGAAGTAACTCTGCTCCATAATTGGTCACTTCTTTCCTCGAGTGCTCCAACAAATTTTTGATCTCCTTGACTGCACTCGGTGTCTGGAGATTCATTCCGTTTCCTTGATTTTGTTTATTATTAAAAATTCTTTTTCAACACTTTTCGATGGAGTGATCTGTATTATTACAGTAATTACAAGTAATGTGAGCTTTACAATGAATTTCTAAATGACCTGATTTATTACACTTTACGCATTGAAGAAAATCGCCTCTAGGACCACTAATTCGTTCTCCTAATTTAAAACATCTATCAGCTGTATGCCCTCTTTGGTCACAAAACTGACACATTAGTTCTTTATGTTTAATACGGGGACAATTTTCTTTCTTATAACGTAAACTATCGCACAATTCGCATTTCTGTAAAAGATCACATTCCTTTGCTAAATGTCCAATCTTTTTACATAATTGACATTCTGTTTGAATAGGGTTTATATTTATACTATTAATAATTTTAAAACATTTATCAGCAGTATGACCTGATTTACTACAAATTTGACATACAGATTGTTTAAATTGTAGTTTTGTCCTATTATTACATTTATCTTCGGAATGTCCTGTTTTTGTGCATATTTTACATTGCAGCAAACTTCTACAAACCTTTGCTTCATGACCACTTTTATTACATAGTTGACATATGCTGGGGTTATTATTACGCGTATTAGTTTCGTCTTTAGTTTCTCTCATATTTCTTAATGCTTTTTGTGCTAATAATTGTTTTTCTAAAGTTATAGCCCGCTTGACAATATCATCTACTGTTTCATTTGCTACCGCACCTAAACGTTGCTCTATTTCTGATTTTAAACCGCACTTAAAGTATTGTATTATTGTAATAGTGATTGATGTTTTAAAAGCCCTATCAATGTCTGCATTCGTTTCAACTCTTTTCGCTTCAAGAATGCGAGTTCCTAAATCTCTCATTCTATTAGCGAATGCGAGGACACTCATGTTATCGCGTTGAAATTCATTTCCTAATTCTCCTAACAGTTGGTTCACTGATTTTAAAGGAGCATATATAGTTTTTAAATAATTAGTTAAAGATTCTATATTATCAAATACCATACCCTGTATTGCCTGTCTTGCTTCACCCCTTATTTTACTTCTGATTAATTTTGTTAAATTTGCTTTTGCTTCGTCATTAACCATTAATTCAGCTTCTTCGCAGCCTTCAATAAATAAATTAAAATTTGAAAGGTTTCCATCGAATTCTGGTACGATTGAAAGGATATCTCTTAGAGAAATAGTATTCTCATTCGCCATGATTCTAACAGGGTTATGTAAATTATTTTAAAAATGAATATTATTTGGAATTACTTCTACTGTACTATTTAAATTAATTAAATTTTCCTCGTTATCGCTTACTTTTAGAATTGTATTTTCTAAATCATCAGAGGTGTCACGAGAACTATCAGAATCGGTTTCACTTTCAATAATAGGTAATTTTTTTAAAGGACTTCTAGGGATTTTGGAAACAGATAAAAAGGCTTCGTACTCCTTTTTCAACTCGATATTATTTAAAACTTGGGCTCTGGTGAAAATAGTTTTATCCGACATTAACAAAAAAAGAATGGAAATTCGAAAGTACACAAAAAAAACAGATTCATAATTTGTTTAAAATATAATTTATTAAAAATTTTTTTTTAATATATATATATATATTTTTTTTTAATATATAGTTTTTACAGACATAATAAAATATAATTATAGTTATCAAATTTTAAAAAATAAAATGAACAATAAAAAAGGAAACGATGATTACAAAAATTGTAATAAAAAATGTTTTTGCTAAACGATGATGTGCGTCCTTAATTACAATTATTTCTCTATCTAAATCGGCAAATTTGTTATTAAAGTCAGTAAATGCACCAGAGATGAATTGGATTTGATTTATATTAAAAGTTTTTATAAATTTCAAAGATTTATTTAAAACATTGGATTTTATTGTTAATTTCTGCGTTTCTTCTTGTATTTGGTTATTGAAGATGGCTGTTTTGGTTATAAATTCCTTAACCGTTTTTCGGTACTTTATGGAATTCTCTGTTTGTACCATAAAAATTTTATTAAGGTTAGTGAATTCTTCGTGAATGTAACCTTCCCAGGATGATAGATTTCTGGTATCAAGCATCTATAAAAAAATATAAAGAAAGAATTAAAGGAACTAAAAACAGAAAAATAAAATAAAAAGGATTTAAACTAGAAATAATTATTAAAACTACCTAAATTTTATTTAATTTGGGTATAGTAAATCGTGGGTTTATTATTCTAAAACATTGATAACAATTTTCAAGAAATTTCCTGTTATCCATGCATGTTGAACATAAACTTTCACGAAATTGATTAATCCTTTCTTCTAATGTTGGAGGAGTTGGAGGTGGTTGCAATTTTGTTTCGTTATTTGGTAAAGGTGGATAAATTTCTTTAGATTGAGACGGGAACTTTGCAGCTAATTCTTCAGCTCTTTTCTCACGTTTTCTATTTAAAGCGGTTTTTTGTTTTTTTTAATACCTGGTTCTTTTATGTGTAAAATAGCCAGGATGATCCACTAAAAAAAATAAATGAGATTTAGGAAGTTCAATTTAAAACATAATTTTTCTTTTAGTGTATATGAATCGACTTAAAATACAAATGATCTAATTGACATCTTCAAATTTTATTAGTATATATATTTTTTTAACAAAATTTAGCCTAACGAGGGAAAGCGGTAGATGGCGGGGCCAGTACCACTTTTGAAGAACGAGACGAGGAAGAAGACGAGCCACGAGGAAAATTCAAGAGACGCTACAGGTGGCCCATATATTAGCCGCCATAATAAAATTTTGTATTGCCGCGCCGGTACGTAGCCCTTCGCCGTGATCATAATTTTGTTTTTTTTTGTCAAAGTGGTGATATTGAAATTGTCAATTCCGAGTGCTTGTGAGGTAGAGAGTGAGCCCGAGACTTGGATATATAAATAAAGTGAAACTTAATTGTGAGATAAAGTGGAAACGAGTGTTTTCTTTTCCCTTGCCATTTTTCCTGGTGGATTACCATCGCGTCACGATCAGGGAAAGTCGAGCCAAGGAGAACAATCTCAACTGAGAGGAAGCCGAGCCATCGTGGGTAAGTCGTTTGCCAATCTTGTGCCAGTCGTGTCTCGCCGTTGGCTTTTCTGCTGCCAACTGTTTGAGCAGAATTCCCTCTGAGTGAAAGAGAATCTCGGAGGTGTCAAGTTGTAGTGTGAGTCGAGTCGAGTTAGTTTATTAATTACCTATAAAATTAATTGGCGCCTGACGGCGAAATTTATGGATTTAAATTTCTTATTAAATTGTTGTTGAACGCGTCAGATTTTGCATGACGTTTAGCAGAAATTTGACTGAAATAAAATTTAGTTAAAAGAATACGTCACAAAATTTGGCGCCCAACGTGGGGCCAAGCTCGAACCGAGACACGACTGTGAATTGATTATTGTACTTGTGTATGTAAATTGTTGCCAGAATTCTGAAGTTTTCAATAGCCAGAGCCAGACAAAAATTTATTTTTGTTATCAATAGTCGAAAAATTCAGAATTTTATTGCCAGAGCCAGCCAATAATTTTGACTTTTCTGTTTGCGAACGCCAGACATAAAATTTATGTTACCAGCTGACAGAAATTTCAAAATTTAAATTGCCAGATGCCGGTGTGTTGGAAGTTTCGTTGTTCTTGCCGTAGTGTGTAGAAATTAAAGAGTGTAGTGCCTTTGCCATTGAAGTGAAAATTTTTTTCTTCTGACTTGTAAAAATTTCCTTGCCGCGATTAAAATTTAATTGACAAAATTTTAAATTTTCTCATAAAGTGCCGAAAGCCAGTCCGTGAAAATCTCAAATAAAAATTTTTTCTAGCTAATTTGTGCAAAAAAAAAATTTTAATTAAAATTCTTTTTGCTTGTCGAGCACATGTTAGACCGGAAATAAAAATTAAAAGTAGTCACATGACTGTAAATAGTGCGCCGGTCGGTCAAGAGAAACGACGCGCCGGGATATTTAAAAGTTCAGCAGTCAAGAGAAAGTTCGCGCGCGCCAGGAAAAGCGGCTCAGCAGTAGTAATAGCGGCTACAGAGAGCGAGAGAGAGAGAGAAAGAGAAGTAGAAATAGTGGGAGAGTCGAGCCACAAGTCAGCCAGAAAAGGAAAAATTTTAAAAGGGGGGCCCCGTCGAGCGACTACGTCCTTGCATTTAGAACAATACAGGGCCGTATATACAAATTGCGCGACCCCCTCGAAATTTGTCAAATTTTGAACTTAGAGTTTTTCTTTGGATTTGTTTAAAATGGCAAAGGCCATTGTGGAAATGAAAGACTACAAGAGACGCATGCGCGATTTAATTAAGATCCCCAACGTTAGCCAAGCATGGGAAATTATTAATGCCATGCAAATAGGACAAGTAGTGACGAGCCTATTGCGTCACCAATTGTGCATCAGTGGTACGTCACAAGTACTCCGAGAAAGGTTATTGAGGGCCGAAATGAGGTTAGCCCTACCTGAGGACGTCGACGTGCCTTTTTCAGAAAGGTACGACCTGGGGCAGTCGGATAAAATCTTCTTGTTAGAAGCCTACCCCGAGCCAGAGAGCAGCCCGTTTCCAAACGTCACGCGAAAAAGGGGCGGTAAAATTTCGTCCGCGGACGATGAGGAGTCGAGTAGTGGGGAAAGTAGAGCCAGTGATCGGGGAGCGGCCGAATTAGTGCCGGAGGAGGGGGGAAGACAACGACAAAAGGAAACGACGTACAGCAGACATAGTCCGACCAACGTTGTTATGACCCCGCGATTCACACCCCCACCACCAGTCATGTCGACAGCCAGCATGACCACGACTTCCCCCACCACCACCAGTGCTCACATGATGGTGACAACGAGCACTATCATGACCGCCCCCACACCATACAGTCGGCAACAATGGCGCCGAATGTGCAAGACATGCGCGACACAGTTACGCGGTTGAGCCTGACCCCCGAGATTGAGCGTCTAGCGGTTTGCACCGAAAGGTTAGAGAGCCTTTACAGAGGGGGGGATGGGATTGGCAACAGAGCCAAAGCCGGACAGCCGTGGGAAATGGGTTCCAGATTACCCACCACCAGGAGTCGCGGATCATTTCGCCCCACGGACCGGGGAAATTAGTCGAAGACCCACGTACACCCAACGCGGGTGAGCGGGCGAGACCCACCCCAGCCCCCCGAAACCCATCGAGCCGCAGTAGTATGAGTGGGGTGAATATCACTCAAAATAGAGTGCCAGCGAATGGAGAGCCGGTCAGTGAGTTTAAGAGAAAAGAGAACGCGAAAGAGGCCGTAGAGGGGAATAAAAGCAAAGTGGAGAGAAAAATAGAATACAGTGGTAGTGAGGAGGGCCAGATGAGTTGTAGGTGTAATTGCGGGAGTAGGAGCGACGACTTGAGTAGTGTGGAAAGTCGAAAACAGAGCACAAAAGAGCCGAAGCGAAAGAAAGAGCGGAAGGAGAGCATAAGATCGATCTTAACTGACTCGACGAGTGAGTCTGAATCTGAGAGCGACCATAGCCAAGACGCGAAGAGTGGGGGGAGAACAGAAGGAATTAAGTCCAGCCGGAGGTCCAAGGTGATTAAAACACTCAAGGACTGGGACTTAAAATTCTTCGGGGACGAAGACAACGCCGAGGAATTTTTGGAACGGTTAGAAGACTGCAAGGCCTGTTCTGAATTCTCAGACCGAGACATCTTACAAGCCCTACCAATCATCCTTCAGAAGACCGCGAGCAGCTGGTTCAGGTCGTTACGTCGGGAAATAAATTCTTGGAAGTCCTTCCAGAGGGCGTTCAAAAACGAGTACCTCGTGACAGTGGACGACGATGACGTCATTGACGAGCTAAGAGCCAGAACACAAGGGAAAGGAGAGAAAATTTCCCCATACTTGACTAGTTTCCGACTGATTTTGGGCCACATAAAGCGGCCACTAAGCCAGAGCCAACAATTCAAACTGGCCTATAAAGGCTTAACACCAGCTTATCGTCGCCAATTAGAAAGACTCCATTTCGAATCGTTGAGCCAGATGGAGAAGATCCTGAGAGATTACGAGAGAGCCAAGGATTTAGACGAGCGATATGCCCCACCCCCACCAAAGGAAAGGATGCGTTTCCCGTTAGCGGCCGTGAAAGAGAAAAAGAGCGGCCAGAAACATGTAAAGAGCGAGAAGGTTGCAGCCATGGAAAAGGAGTCCGAGTCGAGTGAGAGTGATCACTCTGCAAAGACTGAGAAGCCGAAGAAAAAGAAGAAAAAAGTAAGAAAGAGAAAAAAGAGAAAGAAAGGACAGAAGAAAAGAGCGTCGAGGCGATGAGCCCAGCAACGCCCAGCCAGAAACCAACAATGGTACAGGGCCAAGTTGCCAGTGCTCCACCAGCCCAAGCCATGCAAATGCCCATGCACTTTGCTTACCCAATGGCGTACCCTGGTATGTTTCCAACGGGGGTGAAACCAAATTACCCCAAGCCAAATGGTCCAAACGGACCTAAGCAGGGGCAAAGTGTTACATCAGCGTCAACGACGCCCAAGGAGTTTGTGGGGGCATGCTTTCACTGCCAGACACCAGGACATCGAGCCAGAGATTGTCCTCAGAGGATCTGCTTCACGTGTCGACAACAGGGACATTACTCAAATCAATGCCCCACGATGCCAGTGGGGCTACCAAGCAGAGGCATGCCTGGTATGTAAAAGGCCAGGATGTAACTTTCTGACGTGCCCGAATTGTGAAGCAGTTAGAGCCGCCTTGGGAAACGGTGTGTGGGGGCGCAGCACAGCTCTGTACCCCCCTCCAACCTAACCAGGCAGTAAGAAATGCTGCTGAGGAATGTACCGAGGAAAATTGTGAGCCGTGTGACGTGGAGAAGAGAGCCGAGTTTTGTGAGCCGTGTGACGTGGAGAAGAGAGCCGAGTTTTGTGAGCCGTGTGACGTGGAGAAGAGAGCCGAATTTTATGAGCCGTGTGACGTGGAGAGGAGAGCCGAGTTTTGTGAGCCGTGGGTCGTAGAGACAAGAGCCAAGTGTCGTGAGCCGAGTAAAGTAGAAAACGAGAGTGAGCGCGTAGACAGATTCGCACCTAGTTGTAGTTGGGTAAAGACGGAAAGCGAATTTGAATTAGAGAGAGAAAGTCGAGTCAGGGAAAGTTTCGAGCCAGTCATAAGTAGAGATGATTTGACCGAAGAGCAAAAATTCAAATTCATGCCACAGAGAAGGAAAGGGCGGTCGAGTGAGGAGAACTCACTCCACCAACGAGAGGTAGAAAGAAGGGCCGAAGAGTGTGGGACAAAAGGTACGGATGCGATCCCGGTACCTATAGTCCAGGGGAGGGGAGAGGCTGTGAGAGTCACAGCTGACCCGAACTTAAGTGATGAAGAAGACATCGACGGATCTAGGACGGAGAACAGATACTTCTTCGACATGTCTATTGTGACCGACATTACGAAGCACTTTTCGATCCTGGTGCGATGATATCAGTGATCACCACCAGAGTCGCAGAGCCTTTCAAAAGCCGAATTCAGCCGTGTGGTACAGTTGTGAGAAGCGCAACCGGAGGTATCACTGAAGCAGCCGGAATCCTGGACATGAATATGGTAGTCGACGGATATGCCAAACGTTTCGGAGTCAAAGTGATGAAGACGTTAACACAAGACATCATCTTGGGCATCGACTTCTGTAAGGCCTGGGACATGGAAGTAAAGCTGAGAGAAGGACTGTGGAGAGTTTGTCAAGGAGATTGGCATGAGTTTGGGCCAAAAGAGAGAGAAGAGGACGAACAACTGATATTTGCCGAGTGCGCCGGTATCTCTGCACTCAATGATCGACAAAAGGACATCATCCAAGCCCTAGTGGACAAATGGGTACTACCAGAGTCGGAGGAACACGGAATGACAGACCTGACGGAACATCACATACTTGTTACCGACGAAACGCCAGTACAACATGCCATTAGACGGATGTCACCAGCAATGTTGACTTGGGCCCAAGGTAATGCGGCCAAGTTACACAAACTAGGGATCATCGAGCCATCTGCCAGCCGTTGGAGAAGTGCGCCAGTAATTACGAGAAGAGGTGAGAACGACTTTAGACAGTGCAATGACTATCGAGACGTTAACAAGGTAACAATAAAAGATTGTTACCCATTGCCATCTATCGACTATATTCTGGATAAGCTCCGAAAAGCCAGATACCTGTCGAAAGTTGACCTCAAACTGGCATATCACCAAATTCCAATGGCCAAAGAGAGCAAGAAATACACTGCTTTTGCCATACCTGGGTCAGGATTATGGCAGTTCCGCCGAATGCCGTTTGGACTCATGAACGCGCCGATGACGTTCCAGCGAATGATCGACTCATTGCTGGGACCAAAGGTAGAGCCGTATGTCTTCGGGTACCTGGACGACATCATCGTAGTCACGGATACGTTCGAGGAACATGTCAAGTGGCTCGAAACCGTCCTGCGAAAGCTGAACGAGGCAAAGCTGATTGTCAACCCAGAGAAGTGCGAGTTTGGATGTTCTGAGGTCACCTACCTCGGATACTTGTTGGACGGTGAAGGCCTGAGGCCAGATCCGAATAAAACAGAGCCGGTGAGAAACTATCCAGAGCCGAAGAACGTGAGACAACTCAGACGTTTCTTGGGCATGGTCGGGTGGTATTCCCGTTTTATTCCAAACGACAGCGAGATCAAAATACCATTGCTGAAGTTGCTGCACAAAGGCCGAACATGGGAGTGGAAGGACGAGCAACAAGAAGCGTTCGAACAGCTTAAACGGAAGCTGACCTCTGCGCCAGTCTTAGCCCGACCTGACTTCACAAAGAAGTTCACAATACAATGTGACGCCAGCAACTACGCCATTGGGGCCGTATTGACGCAAGAGCTTGAAGACGGAGAGCACCCAATAGTGTATATCAGCCGAGTTTTGACCGAAGCCGAGAAAAACTACAGTGTGACAGAAAAGGAGTGTCTGTCATTACTGTGGTCGATCAAAAAGTTCAGGCCATACATTGAAGGGTACAAGTTTCATGTGATCACAGATCACAGTGCCCTAAAATGGCTCAGGAACTTGAAAGATCCGACAGGTCGTTTAGCCAGATGGGCCCTGGAAATGCAACAGTGGGACTTTGACATAGTTCACAGACGAGGTGCACAACATCATGTCCCAGATGCATTGTCCAGGTTACAAGAAGACGAAGAAGAGCCGATTGCCGCGTTTGAATCCATTGAGGACCAATGGTACCTCAAACGCCGTGAGTTAGTGAGCCAACATCCGCAGAGGTTTCCTGGATGGATTGTAGAGAATGAGAATCTCTACCGACATAGAAGTGACCCACTTTTATTGCCGATAACAGGAGACGAAGACGGTTGGAAATTAGTAGTGCCAGAGGAATACCGAGCGAGAGTAATGGAAGACGGACACGCCCAAGCATCAGCCGGACACTTGGGAATCGAGAAAACCTATGATCGAATAGCACGAGAGTACTATTGGCCAGGTATTTGGAACGATGTGCACAAGTACGTGACACAGTGCCACCAATGCCAGATACATAAGGTATCTCAAGCCGGACCGGTTGGACTAATGGGCCAAAGAATTGTGGAGAGACCGTGGGCCGTAGTAGCCGCAGACACGATGGAGTTTCCACCAAGTAAGAGCAATTTCAAGTATTTGGTTGTGTTCCAAGACTTGTTCTTGAGGTGGATAGAAGTCAAGCCATTGAAGTCAGCAGACGGGAAGTCGGTAGCCAGAGCATTCGAGGAGTTGATCCTATTCAGATGGGAGACACCGGAGTACTTACTCACCGACAATGGTAAGGAGTTTGACAACAAATTTCTCAAGTCAACACTTGAGGAATACGGAGTCAAACACATCACGACACCACCTTACTATCCACAAGCCAACCCAGTCGAGAGGAGTAACAGGACCTTGAAGACGATGATCTCCACCTTCATCGGTGCCGATCATAGAAAATGGGACCTACATGTTCATGAATTCCGTCATGCCGTGAACACAGCAACACAGGCGGCCACGAAGACGTCCCCTGCGTTCCTAAATTACGGAAGACATCCTAAGCCTGTGAAGAGCCTGCGGAGAGAGGTCGAGAACAAGAGACAAGTAGTGAAAATAAAGCCAGAAGAGTGGGCCGAACGAGTGAAGAGGCTAGACGCGTTGAGAGACATGGTAGCAAGAAATATTGACAAAGAGCGAGCGAGACAGACGAAGTATTATGACAAAGGTAGGAGAGACGTGACTTTAAAAGTAGGTGATTTAGTACTGCGAAAGAGCCACAAATTGTCGAGTGGAGCACAAAAATTCGCGACGAAATTAGCGCCGAAATACGAGGGTCCATTTGAGATCGTCGAGGTCCGTTCGCCCACCGTACTTATCCTACGCGATGAACAAAGTAGGCGAGTCCCTAAAGTCCATATCACCGACCTGAAACCATACTTACCCGTCTAAATACGAAAATGTAGTGATGCATGTCGAGCAAATAGATGTCATTTGTTTTTTCGTTTCCTTTCATAAAAGAAGTGAGATAAAACTATAAAATTCAATTGTTTTAATTGTTATTTTAACGATTTTCTCGACTTTGACGAGAAGTTGTCGATCGAGACTCGCTCGATATGCAACACTACGAAAATGAGCCGCCATTATTACATAAAGAAATTTGTTGTAGATCGAAGGAGGAGCCGAGAACGGAGAAGGAGGAGTACTAGAAGTAGGAGGGAAAGAAGAGCCATGGGAGGAGTAGAGCCAGAGCGAGGAGTAGAGCCAGATAAGGAGTAGAGCCAGATAAGGAGAGAGCCAGAGAAAGGAGGAGGGCCAGGAGAACAACAGCCGAGGTTATCATGAGGATGACGGTCCTATATAAATTAGTACCGGTCATGGGGAGGGGATTGTGACGATGTGAATTTTCACGTGTGCTATGAGTACTGAAAATCCGACATCGTCGCGCCATCTGTCAGAAAAGCCCGAGCCGACAGGCCCCAGATTTTCATGGTAATTAAGGAAAAGCTAGTACCGCCAGCTGACCCACTATTCGAGGGAAAGTAGGTCGCGCGGCTAGCCTAACGAGGGAAAGCGGTAGATGGCGGGGCCATCGCCTATTTGGTTTTACGTGCAGTACCTCCGCATACGCGTATTTCACTACACGGAAGATGGCGGGGCCAGTACCACTTTTGAAGAACGAGACGAGGAAGAAGACGAGCCACGAGGAAAATTCAAGAGACGCTACAGGTGGCCCATATATTTGCCGCCATAATAAAATTTTGTATTGCCGAGCCGGTACGTAGCCCTTCGCCGTGATCATAATTTTGTTTTTTTTTGTCAAAGTGGTGATATTGAAATTGTCAATTCCGAGTGCTTGTGAGGTAGAGAGTGAGCCCGAGACTTGGATATATAAATAAAGTTAAACTTAATTGTGAGATAAAGTGGAAACGAGTGTTTTCTTTTCCCTTGCCATTTTTCCTGGTGGATTACCATCGCGTCACGATCAGGGAAAGTCGAGCCAAGGAGAACAATCTCAACTGAGAGGAAGCCCAGCCATCGTGGGTAAGTCGTTTGCCAATCTTGTGCCAGTCGTGTCTCGCCGTTGGCTTTTCTGCTGCCAACTGTTTGAGCAGAATTCCCTCTGAGTGAAAGAGAATCTCAGAGGTGTCGAGTTGTAGTGTGAGTCGAGTCGAGTTAGTTTATTAATTACCTATAAAATTAATTGGCGCCTGACGGCGAAATTTATGGATTTAAATTTCTTATTAAATTGTTGTTGAACGCGTCAGATTTTGCATGACGTTTAGCAGAAATTTGACTGAAATAAAATTTAGTTTAAAGAATACGTCACAAAATTTAGTTTATTTTAGCAAACTTAAAAAATTTTTAATTTTTAGTAAATTTAAAATTTGTTTTAGTTTAGTTTAGTAAAATTTAGTTTATTTTAGCAAACTTTAGAAAAATTTTTAGTTTTTAGTAATTTTTTTATTTAGTTTTTACTTTAGTTTGGTAAAATTTAGTTTATTTTAGCAAACTTAAGAAAATTTTTAGTTTTTAGTAATTTGTTATTTAGTTTTTAGTTTAGTTTGGTAAAATTAAGTTTATTTTAGAAAACTTTTTAAAAAAATTAGTTTTTTGTAAATTTGAAATTAGTTTTTAGTTTAGTCTGGTAAAATTTAGTTTATTTTAGCAAACTTTATAAAATTTTTAGTTTTTAGTAAATTTGAATTTAGTTTTTAGTTTCGTTTGGTATAATTTAGTTTATTTTAGCAAACATTAGAGAATTTTTAGTTTTTTAGTAAATTTGAATTTTGTTTTTAGTTTAGTTTGATAAAATTTAGTTTATTTTAGCAAACTTTATAAAATTTTTAGTTTTTAGTAGTTTTTTATTTAGTTTTTAGTTTAGTTTTGTAAAATTTAGTTTATTTCAGCAAACTTTAAAATTGTTTTGATTTTAAGTTTTTTTGTTTTAGTTTTTACTTTAGTTTGGTAAAATTTAGTTTATTTTAGCAAACTTTATAAAATTTTTAGTTTTTTAGAAAATTTGAATTTTGTTTTTAGTTTAGTTTGATAAAATTTAGTTTATTTTAGCAAACATTATAGAATTTTTAGTTTTTTAATAAATTTGAATTTTGTTTTTACGAGTTTTAATAGTATTATTTTTCTCTTTACTTTTATCTTTCTATTTTCATTTAGTAGTTTTACTAAAATTAGTACAAAATTATATGATTTTAAAATGAGATGAAGAAGACAACTTAATTTCTCAAAAGTTAAGACCAATGTATCCCCCCGGGGCCTCCAAAAATTTTATTCCTATGTTACGTCCGAAGATATAACATAGTTTAAAAATAGTTAATAAATAATTATTAACTAGATATTTGAACCTCGACTCTAAGAGTCCAATAGTTCGGGAAACTTTTAGTTTTAAATTTCGATTAATTAAAGTTGTCTTTTATTTGTAAAAAAAATGAATGAATAAAAAAAATGTTTTAAATTAAGGAAGAAAAGAAACAAACGGAAGAGAATTGATATGTGCAATCTACGCGCTTTATAAAAAAAGGTTAGCAATTACACATATCAAAACCGCGCGCTTTTGCTTATTTAAAAATGTCATCATGAAACTCGGTTGTACAAGTTTCTATTTCTGACGAAAATTAGTAAAGAGTAGAAGAAAGTAAAAATTCGTGTGAAAGATAAATGAATGTAAACAAATAAATTAATTTTATAACATTTATTCATTAAACTTACTTTTATTGTTGTAATTTGAGATTTCGGCGAACAGAATAGTCGTTGAAAATCCTTGATAACTTCCCTTCAAACTTGGCAAATTGGAAAATTAATGAAATCTCTTCGGAAACTTGGCAGGAACTTGTTTGAAATCTTGTCAAAATATTGTCGAATCTTGTTTGAAAACTGGTCAAAAACTTGTCGAAAACTTGTCAAAAACTTGTTGAAAACTTGTTTGAAAACTTGTTAAAAACTTGTTCAAAACTTGTCAAAATATTGTCAAATCTTGTTTAAAAACTTGTTGAAATATTGTCAAATCTTGTTTAATAACTTGTTAAAAACTTGTCAAAAACTTGTTGAAAGAAATGGAAAAATTAAAAGTTTGAGAGTTTTCAGTTGTACTTGTTAAACTGAAGAAACAAAAAAAGAGAGAGTGAGATAATTGTCAAAGTGTCAATTTTTATACCCTTGTCCCCTCTTAAAATTTTCAAGTTGGGAGTGAAATTTTCCAGTGGAGGAGTATGGGCTGCCCA
Organism: Leptopilina drosophilae; assembly: GCA_032873175.1. Lineage (NCBI taxonomy): Eukaryota > Metazoa > Arthropoda > Insecta > Hymenoptera > Figitidae > Leptopilina > Leptopilina drosophilae. The sequence goes on from CM065487.1 coordinate 11,670,615, forward strand.
AATTTCGTTTTTAACGAATAGAAGGAAAAAGGCGGAAAAACTCGTTAGTGAGGCCCTTGCGATTGGGACCCTCCGTTACGTCCTTCAAAAAATTGCTGAATTTTTCGTGGGCGTACCAGATTTAAAAATTTTTAGAGTGGGGTATTAGTTCCTAGTTTTCCGAAAAGATGGAGACTCCGTTAGGTTTTCCAAAAAAATTCAAAGTTTAAAATGATTAACTTTTTGGGAAATTATCAAGGAATTTTACATTAAATCGAGTAAAATTCTTACATAATTTCTATAATACGTTTTTTTTATAACAATTCGAAATTAGTTTACTTAAATTAATTATAACTAAAATTAAGTTGCTAAATTATTAACTTAAAAATTATTGAAACTAATTAAATTGGAGTACAATAATTTTAGTTAAATTATTATTTTTTATTATTAGTTAAGCAATTAGTAAATACTAATTTTAGTATTAGTATTTATTTTTAATTTCAATAATTTTTAGGCTTTTCAAAATAGTTTTATTAAAATTTAATTTATAAGTAGTGTATTATTTAAACAATTAAATAATTAATTTTTTTACTAATTTAGTTATTAGTAGTTTTTTAATTTACGTCAAAATTTATTATTCATAAAAAAATAGGATCGATGAAATAAATGTGAATTTTGCACAATATTATTTATTAAAAGTAACAAATGTTTAAACAAATTTTAAACCTTTTTTAATGATAAAAAAAATTTTAATTGTTTAAATGATTAAACATTTAATTGTTGTTTGATACTTATGAGTAAGAGGAAAAAAAAAGAAAAAGGAGAAAGAAAAGAAACAAAATAAAATTTAATTCTTAATGAATAAAAATAAAATAGTTTAAAGATTAATAATATTACTTGTTAATAAATTTAAAATGATTTTTAATAAAACTGAGGAGAAACACAAAATTCGCTTTACTTGATTTTTTATGAAAAGAAAAAGAGAAATTCGTTTTACAAGCGAATTTTGGGTTTTTCCCGCTTTACCGCCGCTCGATCATTATCTCGCGCCGGGATCTGTTCACGCAAATTTAGACCAAAATTTTAGACCATTCAATCAATATTTGAGTTTCAAAAAGAAAAAATTTTCAATATCTTATTTAAGTTAAATAAGATACAGATAATTAAAAAAAAGAAAACCAAAAAAAATTGAGGAAGAAAATGCATTCTGACGTCACATAATTATCAATAAACACTTTTTTCAAAGATACGATAAAAACATATTAGACAAAATTTCAGTTGAATTTATTGTTAGTCCTAAAAATAAAAGTGGTCAAAAAAATAATGAATTTAACATTAACAAATTAAAATTGATTCCTGATAATGATACTGAATTTTCTGCTACATCTGACGAAGATGATGTAAAATCAAATAAATTTGAAATTAATGATGAAGTCTTGGTTATTGATAGAAATAAAGAAGTAATAATGCTGTAAAAATTATAGCTCCTGGTCAGGGAAAGTTTCCTAAGCCTTGGCATCTAATTGACAATATTGATGAATTGTGCTTTCCTACTATTTTTGGTGGTTATCCTTTTGATACTGATAATAAATTGACCTATTCAAAACGCGTTAAATCTGAATGTCGACGTAGTGACAGGCGATCTTGTATAGCTACAAGAGTTATATTAAATTTAATAGAATCTAATATGGATATTCAGTTTGTGTTAGATCCTTACTCTTGTGCTTCTTATATGACAAATTATATATTACAAAAGTTGATGCAGGTCTGAATAAATTATTAAAAGAGGCGGCATTAGATATTGAAAACGGTAATTTGTCTCTAAGAGATAAATTTAGAAAAATCGGCAATGTATTTATTAATGGTAATGTTTTATCTGCCCAAGAAGCCGTTTATCATTGTTTATCAATGGCATTGACTAAATGTAGTGTTGCAGAAGTTTACATAAACACAGTACCTTCTGAACAACGCGTAAGAATGTTAAAATCTAAATCAGATTTAGAAAAACTAGAAGACGATTCTACTGATGTCTTTTATCAAAATGTTTTTGAAAAATATTCTAAAAGAGATCAATGTTTAGAATCAATTTGTTTAGCTGAATTCGCGGCAAGTTCTAAATCAAAAACAAAAAAAAGAGAATAAAAATGATGAAAGTGATGATGATAATGATTGTGATAAAGATGATGACGCTAATGATATCGATACAGAAGAGACTTGTACTGCTAAACAAAATAATAATAACAAATTAAAATTAATTAGATATCAAAATTATAAATTAATTCAAGACAAGTACAATTATTACCGAGAACAAATTTTACTATATTTTCCTTGGAGGGAAGAATGCAGTGAAGTTGAAAATTGTAATGTGGAGGAAAAATTCCATAAAAATTTTTCAATAATAAATCAAAACAAATTAAAATTTAACAGACTAGATGATGAAGTCATTGAAAAGGCAGTTCAAGAAGTTGAAATTAATAATAATGAGTCAGACAATGAAATTAATAACTGCAACACAGAAATTCGTCAAAGTTATGAAGTAGATATTTTTGGCCAATCTAATGTAAATGTTTATTCACACAATCAAATAACAAGAATCACTTGTCCAACTGTAGTAGATAAACAAATAATCTTAAAATCATTAGATGAATTAAATTTCAAACGTCTTATTACCATGCATGTGTTAAATTGCATAAAAACTAATAAAATTCCTTTTAAAATATTCTTGAGTGGTTCTGCTGGAGTTGGAAAAAGTAAAGTGATAAATTGTATTTATCAATTAGTATCACATTATTTTAATCCAATTCCAGGAATAAATAAAGACACTCCTAAGGTAATGTTATGTGTATTGTCAGGAAAAGCAGCTTTTCTAATTAATGGTATAACATTACATACGGCCTTTGCCTTACCTATTTCAAGATTTAACAACTAAATGCCTGACTTATCATCTAGTATAGCAAATACTATTCGAGAAAAAATGATTGATGTAAAATTATTAATAATAGATGAAATATCAATGGTTGGTAGTACACTTCTCTCCCGTATTGATACATGGGCAAGACAAATTACCGGAGTGGATCAAAGTTTTGGGGGAATGTCAGTACTTGTTGTTGGTGATCTGCATCAACTTCCCCCTGTTACGGATAAACCAATATACATGCCTCCAAACAGTTCATCCTTAAGTATATTTTCATATAATATTCTTTGGGATGAATTTAAATTTTTCGAATTGACAGAAATTATGCGCAAAAAGATGACAAATTGTTTACTCAGGCACTTAGTAATTTGGCTTTAGGAAAATTAACTGAAAATGATAAAAAGCTTCTTTCATCAAGAGTAGTAAAAAATGAGAATGAGGTACCCGATGATGCAATAAGACTGTATACTGAAAATAAATTAGTAGATTTATACAATAATAAAAAAATTAAAGATTCAAAAGGAAATTCATTTACTTGTAAAGCTGTAGATCATATTATAGGTACAAAAAATTCAAATAAACACAAATTATTAACTTATCTAAAAAATAAAAATAAATCTGAATGCGGAGGATTACCATACTCCTTATTAATCAAAATTGGAATTAAGTATATGATTACTTCCAACGTTGATGTAGAAGACGGTTTAGTTAATGGAGCTTGTGGTATTTTAAAGCACATAACTGAAAACGATAATTCTTTGACAATAGCTTGGATGGATTTAATGATAGTAGAGTAGGCCAAAAAATTCGTTATTCATATAAAAAATCATTGAATCTAATAGTCTTAATACAGATTGGGTACCCATTCTCAAAACTAAAATTCCAATTAAATTTACAGAAGGATACCAAGTAATTCGCGAACAGTTTCCCATTGTTCCTGCTGAAGCAATTACGATTCACAAGAGTCAGGGACAAACGTATGATAAAGTATGTGCAGATTTTAGAAAAAGTTATAAAGTATCAAGGCAAATACATTATGTAGCTTTCAGTCGCGTTCGTTCTTTAAAAGATTTATATATTTTTGGTGATTTAAATTGTATAGATAAATTTAAAATTGATAACTTATGAAAACAAGAATTGGAAAGATTAAATTCTGAAAAAAATTACAATTATCATACGTTCAAGAAATTCCAGGTAATAAAATAAAAATTATTTACAATAATGTTCTGTCAATTACGAAAAATTTGAAACATATATTGTGTGATACGTGGTTTATGCAGGCAGATATTTTAATATTTTCAGAAACGCGGTTCGCTAAAACAGATTATGTCAACATTCCAGGTTTTGTAATAGCTGTGCGATCTGATTGTAGTGACAATAGGCTACCCCGAGGTTTGATACGCTTTATTAAAAAAGATTTACAATTTGGCGTAATAGATCATATTACTGAAAGTAGTAGATCTGAAAATGGTTATCAACAGCATATTGATATGTTTTGCATAAAGGTCAATGGCTTTAATGTTATCAGTGGATATAAATCTCCGAGTACACCTAATAACATGTTTCATAATAATTTAAATAAAATTTTTTTGAAATGTGAAATTAAAAAAGAAACAATTTTTATTGGTGACTTTAATTTTAATTGTTTTTACGAAAAAAGTTTTTCAGAAAAAATTTTAAATAAAAATGAATTTAAAAGAGCAATTCCTTTGGGCATTACAACTACCAATTTTAATACGCAAATTGATGTAATCTTTATATCAATTGATATAATGAATTTTAATGCTGGAGTTTATGAAAGTATATTTTCAGACTATAAGCCTATTTTCATTGGAGTTTCAGATACAAATTTCAATGTAATAAATTCAAAAGATAAAACCGAGAGTATTTTAGATGAAAACAAATTACAAATAATATGTGAAAAAAATACTTCTTTATATGAAGAACTTGATTTGATTTGTAATAATGATGTTGAGAAAGATTGTTCTTTATATGATGAAATTGACACGTTTTGTAATAATGATAATTCAGATAATTTAATAAATTTAGAAAATTTAGAAGATGAAATTGAAAACATAAATTCTAATATTTCAGTTGAAAGTGAGTTACAAATTATTTGTGATACAGAAAGTTTTTCAAATGATGAACTTGAAATTATTTGTGATAATGATAATGAAAGAATTAATCATAATAGTGAAAAAAAATCAAAAAAGAGTATTTATGAATAACAATTTGTTAAATCAGATTAAAGAAAATGTTCTGAATAAATGTTCATGGCTGGAAGATTTTTCACTTGATAAATTTTTAGAAATTGTACGTGAAAATACAAATTTTGAACCAGTTTCAACATTATATTTACAATCACCAGAAATTGTTGATCCTATTTTTGAAAATGACGTTCAAATTATTGGTGGTTTATCAAGCAATCATTGGCATTGTTTGCATTATAATGGTTCACATCTTATTATTTATGATAGTCTATACTTCGATATACACAAGTATAACGATTTAATGGAAATAGAAAAATGTTTATTCAAGCACGTTATCCAAATTTAAGAATTGAAAACATTAGATTTGCAACTTTATTAAACAAGCAACCTGATGATCATTCATGTGGAATATATGCAGCAGCTTTTTTAACGTCAATAGTACAAAATCAAAACCCTTGTTTCATCAATTATTCTAACAACGCAATATCAATGAGAAGACATTTTTTCAAAATTATTAAAAATCAAAGATTAAATCCTTTTCCTCAAGTATCTTGAATATAAAAAAGTATAAATTACTTTTTTATACTCTGTTCGCACAAAGGCGCAAAATATATAGGAAACTATTAATAATTCCTACTATTATTTTTATAGCTAACGAATAAATCAATCTTTTCATTTCATGTCTAATGACACTTTTTTAAATCTAGTTTTCTCGAAACATAAAAATTATGAAAACGCACTTTTGGCAGAGCAGTCCTAGGTCAGGAGATAGCAGTACGGTGCTGAAGACATCAAAATTGAAATAAAATTTTTTTTTATTTTTTATATGTATTAAAATTTTTATAAGTGAAAAATGCCTGTCTAGTGATCATGAAGTAGAAAAGAACATATAACAGAGCTGGAATAATTAACAAATCGAAAATAATCTAATTCAAACTTAATAAAACCTTAATTAATCAAAAGTTTTAATACAAATCGATAAACTAAGAGTCGAAACTAATCGAAACTAAGAGTGCAGTATCTTCGAAGTCTGCCACAAGATCTGTCGCGACCCGAGTTTGTGTAGCGGAAATTTTTTATTTCATTGGTTGAAAACTCTCGGTATATAGTTTTTAATCAATACGAAGTAAAATGAATGAGTAATCGGTAATTTACTCTTTCAGTAATTGCTAGTCAAACTAAGAGTGCAGTATCTTCGAAGTCCGCCACAAGATCTGTCACGACCCAGAAATAACACAACGACATTTTTTGTTGTATTATTTCTAATTTAAATTTTCGATTCATAAGGTTTTAATTTGTATGAATTAAAATAAAATTTTTCGTTATTTTTTAAATATTCATTGCTTTGTCTGTTGTATTTTGCCCCACCTCACTACTGACAGATAGGCATTTTTTATTTTGTATTAAGATAGTTTTTAAATTATGATCTATAAAAGCTTTAATCCCTATCAAATAAGATAATGTTATTTTTATTTTTATATCTTCACCTTCCTAATGGGATCCACTGTCCTATGATTGTTAGAAATGAAGTGAAACATTTTGATTTGATCATCAGCACTGAATTATATGAAGGATAAATGAAACAAGTTTTTTTATATGAAATAGCATATTAACCTATATCTAGGAGATTGTGTAAGATTTTATATAATAAATTTAAAAATTATTTAAACTTGAATAAAAAATAATTAAACATATTTACTTACGTTTAATGATTTTTGAGTGTTGAAATGGATTTTAATGTTAATATTTTTTAAGATAAGTTTGCTATTTTTATTCCTCAAATAATTTTATGAGGCAATTTAATAAGCTCCTATGGAATATATAGATATTGGTTATGAAGAAAATTATTGTAATAATATATTAGACAAATGTCAATTTAAAAAGAAGTGAAACAGATTTTATGGAAGCCTATGTACTGAAACTAAATTTTGGTAATCAAATAGGGGAGAGTAGGCTACATTGAACCAGCGTCAACAGTAAACCACTTTAATTTTCTAAGAAATGACTGAGTGGAATTTTTTCTTATTTAATATATAAATTAGTATTACCGAAAGCGAGTACGTCCAAAAATTTCGAGCACGTAGGTTTATTATTTACAAAGAAAAACGAAAAAAACTTTTTCACGTACAAAACAAAAAATTTTGTGGAAATATAATGAATTTTTTTTATTCAAATAGGAAGTTTTAAAAATTAGTATACTTGTGATTTATGTCGCTTAGGGTGTCAACTTCAATATTCCGATGTGATAAAGAATTTTAAGCCTTACATAAATTTATTATAAACAATTTTTGTTGTGAATGTCATGTGAATGCAGTGAGTGCGGCATCATTGAACCACCCGAAAAAGCGAAGAATTTTCAATTTTAAGAGTGGTAAAGTTGTCTGCTCTACTAATTAGTAAGAAAAATACTAGAAGACATGCTTTCATCACAATTATGAACGAGATAAACTCAAACTGTCACTTTACCTACTTAACCTGACATCAAAATATATTAATCTCCTATATTAACAAATAATAACTCTTTAACAACAATTTTCTATTTTTTTGAGTGAAAAATAATATTTTTTACAATGTGTAAGTGGAAATATTATTTTTGAAGTAAATTGTAGTGTTTTATTAAAGGTGGTTCAATGTAGACACAGATTCTTCAAAATAAGAAAAGTGTAACTTGTTAGAAAAGAATTAAATTTAATTATTTAATCATAATAATTTGTGTTTGTAACGTGTATATTAACTAAAGGAGTACTTCAGCTTAATGTTGATACAAAAACCTGATCAAAATTTGTAAAATTTAATTAGTTCTTGGACTTTAGAAAATACCCGGTTCAATGTAGCCTACCCTCCCCTAAAGAAGAAAAAAGTATTATAGAAATCGAAAATAATTTTTTAAAATTTATAATAAAAGTAAAATTTTATAAAGCAATGTAATAAAAATTTATGTAATAATAAAATTAAATTAATTGGAAAAAAAACTTCATGATTTTTAATTTTTACCATATTTATAAAAAATTATTCATATATTTATATTATTTTTATCTCTATCAGGAAGCCTAGTGTTCATGAAATGAGCACCAATTTATAACAAAAGTGTACAACTTGGCAGCGGTTTTTTTTCTTTTAATTTGAGTCTTTGACGGTATGCTTTTTAATAATGTGCAGAACTTTTGTTAATTTTTTCTATCGAAGACTTAGATTTTCCTTCATTTCTTATTGATGTTTGTAATAATTGAGAATTCAAATGTCTGTAATAATTGACTTCTTTAAAAGATTTTAACTCAATTTTTTTGTTTACTCTCATATTGACTTAATTGCATTTCATTACATACAATTTTCTGGGATATTACTGATGTAGAACCGAGTGTATGGGAAACAACAATATTTCTTTGCTTCGCAGCAAATATCTTTTTGTTCTACCTGCACGGAAAGTATGTCATTTCGGGCACTTAGATCGGGCGCAAAGTAACTCATTACCACCCAGGGATAGGTGAAGCGGGCGCAAAATATTTTGCGCCCGCTTCCCCTACCTTCGAGCAGGCAGAAGAGTATTTTGCGCCCACATGTTAATTATTCGATTTTCTTCATTAAAATGTGATATTTTCGAGTTTTTTTATGTTGACTATAAAAATGCAAATATTTTCAACTTGTTTTATTTTGTCTAAAAAATGTGCAATTTTTTTCGATATTCTTTTAAAAAAATTATAACATATTTGGTTTTGTTCACATTTTGGTTAAAAAATTTGGCAATTACTATATTTTTAGAATACATTGTTGTCTTATTTCTATATTAAAACTTGTATCATTATAGACTTCAAAGAGTTAACATTTATATAGAGTTTAATTTTTAACTAATATGAGCGTTTAATCGTTCGTGCCCTCAATGACATACTTTCCCTGCAGTTCGGACAAAAAATTATGTTCGCATTATGGGCGCAAAGGTGATTACGACTCTGGCGAAATTTCGGAACCTCGGGTCACAATTTTGTGCCCTTGATACGAAAATAACTATTTGTTCTGATGTATTGCCTTGATAATATGCTTTTTGGTCATTTCCATCACAGCTTACACTATTTGTTACAATTTTTCGAACACAACTATTAACAACTTCTTAAATGTTTAATTCCTTTTGTTTTTTTCATATCTTTATTTATGTTATTTTGAAAATGTAATGTCTTTTTTATTTCTTTACTACCCATCGCATATACACCTTTACTTGTTACTTCCACTTTCTGGACTTTATCAATACCGTTATAATAAATTGGGAAATGTAGCAAATAATCATTTGTAAACATTAAATATAAATGATTTCTCATTGTTGTATGGTTATATACAACATTTTCTGGTTTAATGTTACAATAAATGGAAGTAGCAAATACAATCGCGTATACACCACAATGAATGTGGGACTGATATTTGTTAATTGGTTTTATTTTTTTCAACATATATAAATAAGCTGTGTTTTGCATCTGTATGGTACCACCAGATTTGATATTTAATAATTCTTGAAGCTTATACATGAGGCAATCATTTAACATATTTCCTTCTGTTAGAATAATATTTAAATCATTTTCACTTAAATTAAAGAATCTACTTTTTGATTTTGTGTTTTCTTTTATATTCAAAGAATTTTTTGACTTCTCTTCTTTTTTATTACCCGCACGTGCATAGTTATTTCCTTCTCTGACACTATCATCCGAAATTTTAGCATTATTAACTAAAATAGTCGGAAAATGTGATAAACAATTATTTGAAAACATTGTAAACAAATGAATTCGTAAAGCTGCATGGTTATATACAACATTTACAGGTTTTATATTACAATAAATTGAAGTAGCAAATGCAATCGCGTATACACCGCAATCAACAAAATTAAGCTATTGTTGAACTACTGGAAAAACTGTAGTAGGTTGAAATGGGTATAATCTATTTAAAAAATATATTTCATCTTTGTTTAAGCATTTTATGTTAAGACTATCACAAATGTATAATTCATTTCCATCATAATATGTACAAATCCAATGTCCATTGTCGAAAAGGCCACGAAACAGAATTTGAATATAGGACTGCTTTTTGTTATATATAAATATGTTGTGTTTTGCATTTGTAGTATACCACCTGATTCAATTTCTAACAATTCTTGAAACTTATACATGTGACTTTTATTTAACATTTCTTCTTCCTTCCGAATTATACTTACATCACTGTCACTTAGTTTAAAAAAACTATGCTTTGAATAACGATTCATTTTTTATGAATAATTTTTAAATTTAAATATAAATAAAAAACTCAAATATTATAATAAAATTGTATTTCTATTTCATTCTCTGTATATGTATCTCTATATTTAATAATCTTTTAATCTCTTTATCTATATATGTATTTATCTCTTAATTTTTATTTTATTTATCTTTTTATCTATTTATTTCTTTATCTGTTTTATCTATTTATCTCTTTTATACATTATAATCTCTTAAAATCTTAAACTGTTTATCTCTTTATTTATATATGTATTTATCTCTTTTTCTCTTAATCTATTTATCTATTTATTTCTTTATCTGTTTTACCTATTTATCTCTTTATATCTTAACCTCTTAATCTGTTAATGTATTTATCTTATTCTTTTCTTATTATATGTTTATTAAAAATTGCAACTTTAACGTTTTTATCTTATTACATTTTTTTCTTATTTCAATATATTTCTCATTAAAATAACATGTTTGATCACTTTCTAACAACATAAATAATTCATTATGATTCACATTAAATTATAGCCAAATTTATTTTATAGTTTTAATTACTTTAGTAACCTTAAACACTTTATTAGCCCAATTTTTACATAATTTAAGAATTTTAACAGTTTCTATAACTAAGAAGTACTTTATTTATTTTAAATTATTCATTTTATACTTTTAATCACTTTAGTAACTTTAAACACTTTATTGACCAAATTTTTAGATAATGTAAGAATTTTAACACTTTTACTAACTATTATGTAACTATAAACTACTTTATTTACTAATTTTTATTTATCTGTATTTCTTTTTAATTTCTTTAGTTTTCACTTTTATATTTTAATTACTTTTTTATTTCACTTCTTAAAAGGAAAATAAAAGGGCGATGTCGAAGTAAGTCTCGTAAGCATACTTACTCGAAACCAGTGGTGCCAGACGGCGGACGCAAACAGCCCCCACTCTCGCGGCGAACTTACTCCTTCCATATGATCACACACACTATCATACGCGTGGCTTTTGCTCTCGTCGGTAAGCCTCTTTTTCGTTTTTCTCTAATTTCTACAGAAATACGGCGCGAAATTTAAAAATCATAAAATTATTAATTAAAGAAGAAGTGAGAAGTCAATTAATAATTATTTATATTAATATAAAATTTATTAAAATAAATATTCAGTGTATTTACTATTTATATTTTTAAAATTATATATCCAATTAAAACAAAAATACATAATCTCTCAAATTTGAATAAGTTAAAAATATTTTTGTGATAGTAAAAAGTCAACCACTGTTTTTTTACTAATAAAATAATTAATGGTATTTAATTATTAGTTTAATTCACTTTTAGGTTATATAAAAATGACTAATATTTTTGGTAACAAAATCAATTAATGAAACTTGCCTATTTACTATTTGTTAAATATAAACTAAATATTCAGAAGTGTATTATGTGTAAATCAATTATTCTAAAAAAAATTTTCTTTTTATTTGTTAATTGTTTTAAATTTGAAATGCATTAATTTTAATATTTTTAAAAAATGTAATAAAATTTATAAAGAAAAACGAAGTTTTTTTATTTTTTAACCTGCAAGCCATTTCTATATTTTTTAATTAAATATTTTAAGAAATTATGTTTATATTAAACATTTTAGAATATTCTTGTACATTAGTTAAATGCTTTAGTAAATTTTATGAATATAATATATTAATTCATATTGCAAAATAATCTAAACAATTGTTTTTAATGATTATTTTATTGAATAAGTATGTAGAAGGTATTTTTATTAATGTTGTTTTGTAATTATAAAAAATAATTAGGTTAATAGTAATATCATAACTGATTATTGAATTTCTATTCATTTTAAAATATTTTTCAGACACTCAAGAATAATTAAATTTTCCTATAAATAATATAATAATTATAAATATATAGTCCGATTTAAATTTATTTAGAAACACATATTGCATTTATTATTTTCAGTTTGTATTCTATTTCAAAACGTCCTCCTTCATAAAGAATTGAGGGCTCGGATCAAAGAACCGACGCTTGTAAACGCACAGAACATTGCGAAGCGTCGGTTCTTCGATCCGAGCCCTCAATTGTTATTGTAAGTCAATTTTTAAAATAATTATCTCTCATTAATACCAAACTTCATTTAGAATAAGTGATTTTAAAAGGAAAATTTTTCTACATTACGATAGTAAATAAATTTTTATTAAAAGTAATATTGTTAATGAAAAAAATTAAATTAAATCTCATAACACGTCACCTTTAATTTTCTTGACACATGTATTAAAATTAAAATATATTGTAGTTTCATTCTCTGTTATCATTATAATGGACAATTCAAAGGAATTTATAAAATTAATTAAATTATTATTATTATTATTATTATTAATTAAATTAAATTAATCAATTAATCAATTAAATTATTATTATTATTATTATTAATTAAATTCAAAGGTTGTACATTGAAAAAAATTAATGTATTTGATTCAAATAACCGATTAATTGACTATTATCAATTAAATGTTTAATTGATTCAAATAATATTTAATGGAGTCAATTAAATAGTATTTGAATCAATAATTTCAGTATTTGAAACAAATACCATTTAATTGAATCTTAAAATATTATTTGATTCAATTTATTTTTAATTGATAATAGTCAATTAATCGTTTATTTGAATCAATTAAATATTTTTTCAGTGTAATATCAAAAAAAAAATTTCAAAAGCACTATAACACAGGACCACAAAATTTTTTTAAAGAAAGTATTGACCGGACTATGATTTTTATATGTTTTTTGGGTCGCTGAATTCGAATCCGAACTCAGTTTTCCGCCATCACGTCAAATTCTTCCACAAATTAATATAATTCGAAAAAACTGTATGTAAACCAGATTTAAATAAAAATATGCCGAAGATTATATTAAAAAACAACTTTAGAACAATGAAAAAATATATAATGTGAAACAATCAAAGAAATTCGTAAATATTCAAAATTTAAGATGGTCGATTCAATATGGCGTCGATTTTTTTAAAATTCGACGAATTCGTCTGAAAATTGTGACTTCTGGGTTTTTGAGGTTGCTAAATACGAATTTCACCTCAATTTTAAAAAATTCAAAATGGAGGATCCAAAATAGTTTATCAATTTTTAAAAAAATTATTGGATTTACTTGAAACGTTATACTTGGGGGTTTTCGGAGTCGCTGAATACGAATTTCACCTTAGTTTTCAAAAATTCAAAATCTGAGTAATTTTTAAATAATTCGTAAGCCATATTGGATCTGACATTTTGATTTTTTAAAAATAAGGTGAAATTCGTTTTCAGCAACCCCAAAAAACCCCAAGTAACAAGTTTCGAATAAATCTGATAATTTTTTTAAAAATACGTCAGCCATATTGGGTCCGCTATTTTGAATTTTTAAAAACTAAGGTGAAATTCGTATTCAGCGACCCCACGAACCCCCGAGTAACATGTTTCAAGTAAATCTGGTACATTTTTAAAAAATTCGACAGCCATATTGGATCCGCCATTTTGAAAAAACTTTACGTGATGGCGCAAAACTGAGTTCGGATTCGAATTAAGCGACCCAAAAAACATAGAAAAAACATGGTCCGGTCAATACTTTCTTTAGAAAAAGTTTTGTGGTCCTGTGTAATTGTAACTAAAGTCGTGAAAAAGTCAGAAAATTTTGTCAAAAGTACTAAAACAATATTCAATTTAGAAAATTCATAAGAAAATTCTGAATGATAGATTTCTCATCATTAAAATTATTTTATTTATTTTAAACTTTTTCTATTTTTAACAACAATTTAACTTTACATATTTTAAAGATAATTTAGGTATATAAAAAACTTTAATAATTCAAATTCTTATAAAATTCGTTATATTTTTTAATATACACTTCATTCATTATTAAAAATAATGGATTAATGGATGGATTTTACTTAAAATACTGAAGAAAATTGAATTTTGGAAAAATTATAAATGATTACAAAAACTCAATTATGTTCACAAGTTTTTTTAATATTCTCGTCAAAATTTCAATTATTTTAGAAATTGTTTAAAAAATTTTAGCAAAATTCAATTATTTAAAATTTTTTTATTAAAATTCTTGCCAAAAATTTAATTATTTTCAAAAATTTTCCTCAATTTCATATGAATTATAATATTTACATATTTTTTATAAATTTCTTTCTTCTTAAAAATGTTATTAAAAATCGTCAAACTAAATTTATTATTTCGTATCATTAATGTAGTAAAAAATAATGTTACTTTAAAAACCTGGAAAATTTCAATTTTTTTAACTGAAAAAATCAGGAACTTTCAAATGAAAAAATGCGTGACTACCCTCATTAAGTGTTCAATAAATTTCTGAAGCAAAACAAATAAAATCAAAATATTTTAAATCAAAATAAAAATAATCGTAATATATTTAAATTATTATAATAATTAATTATAATAATTATAATATTTATTTTTTATTATAATTTTCATAATATAGTTTTTAGCAAAACAGAAATTCTGTAAATATTTTTTCCAAAATAAATATCAAATTTAATTGTGGATGGAAATTTTGTTTGGATATTTCGAAAGTAGTCATGTTGTAAATTTTGTTGATTATAAATCCATAATTTCTTTTTCTCCCAGCTGAATAACACTCAAGCTTTCGCCCTTCAACGATGGGCCTCTTCAGGAGTTAATTACTGCAAATATTAATTTTATTCACAAAAATATTGTTTAAGTAACAAATATCATTTTTTAAAAAATGAAAAAGAAGAACAAATTACACATAACCTCAAAAACTTACCAAGCGGATATCTGTCACCAAACACAATCATCGAACAGATGTTATCATATAAACTGAAATTTTTTTTCATATTACAAAATTAAAAAATCAAATATAATATTACGATGCGACTGGATTTACATCAGGTAAATATCAAATTTCTTAATCAAAATTTGACTTATAACTTTTTTCTGCTTAAAACTTGTACTTTGTTTATAAATTGTCATTGAGAAGCAGGAAATGTGCAAAATATTTTCTAATTTCAATTTTCCAACTGTTTTTTAATTTTTTTTAAGAAAAAATGAAGAGATTATAATTACCTAGTCTTAAAATGTTTGTTATAAAGAGCTTATTTTTCTGTAATGAAGAGAAATAATGAAAAATAACAATTATAATTTTTGCAGATTAATAAAAATAGTTTTGTATTATTTGAAAAATAATATTTCTAATTAAAATAAAAACTTATTATTAAATTTAAAAAGTAAGAGTGACAAAATAAAGAAAAATAATATTATCTAGGGTCGTTTTGAAATGGATTGTCTCATATTATTATGCGGTACATGATATTCTGTAGAAAATAATTTCAGGTTATGTTTATAATTTTTATATAATGAGAATCTATAAAAATAATTGACTCTTAGTAATGCTGCTGATCAAAAAAATTCCATAAAAACTTATTTTGATTTTGCGTAATTCGAAGGGAATATTTAATTATATGCCAAAACGGCAAAAATATTAACATTCACACTGACCATAACCTACAATTCTTTTCTCGATAAATCCTATTTACCGTAAAGATTGAAATATAATTATATATTAATATTAGTTATTTTTACATAACCTAAAAGTGAATTAAACTAATAATTAAATACCATTAATTATTTTATTAGTAAAAAAGCAGTGGCTGACTTTTTACTATCACAATAAAAATTTTTAACTTATTCAAATGAATTTATTGCATGGTAAATATTAAATTTCTAATAATAAACTTGGATAATTAGAGAAAAACAAAAAAGAGGCTCACCGACGAGAGCAAAAGCCACGCGTATGCGTCTGACACCACTGCTCGAAACTGAGTCCCGAGCAACACTCACAGCGAGTTTTCTCGGGACCCAGTTTGGAGTAAGTGTGTTGAATGGGGGAACGACTACTTCTTCTCATGGGACTATCTTTGACACTGCCCTAAAAGGGCAGCCCTCACAGCGGGGTTGCTCGGGACTCAGTTTCGAGTAAGTCTGCCAAATGGGGCAAAAGCCACGCGTATGCGTCTGACACCACTGCTCGAAACTGAGTCCCGAGCAACACTCACAGCGGGTTTTCTCGGGACCCAGTTTGGAGTAAGTGTGTTGAATGGGGGAACGACTACTTCTTCTCATGGGACTATCTTTGACACTGCCCTAAAAGGGCAGCCCTCACAGCGGGGTTGCTCGGGACTCAGTTTCGAGTAAGTGTGCCAAATGGGGGAAAGCTACTTCCCCTCGCGGGGCTATCTTGGACACTGTCCTAAAAGGGCAATCCTCACAGCAGGGTTGCTCGGGACTCAGGGTGTTTTCGGTATGTCCACGGATCATGATCCGGATCACTTAGTGGTGCTCACTCGTTTAAAATTTCGAAAGTGATGAATTTCGAATACTAGATAGTATGTGAAAAGAGCTTTATATTTTAGACACTAAGGATGCGGTCACACGAATTATGTAAAAAACATTCTTGTCTTTTCTCTCCTATGACAAAAAAATTATCTTAAATTTATATGCAGGATGTGCAATTGCTCTGAATCATGGCGTGGTCGAATTGCGTAAGGCGGTCAAAAGAGGACCGAAAATTTTCCGAATTGCGGAAGGCGGTAAGTTAAAGGGCCCCATTACTCCTCCGTTCCTTCTTTCCCCTTCTACTCTGCAGTCGGTTTCAGGAGTTGCTAGAAAGGCGGGACGATACAGCGGTTTTCCCTCAAGTATAGACGATTGAGAAAGGGGTTTCCCTGTCTCACACTTTTTCCTTCACACTTTGTACAGGCTTAGGACTGTCAGCATTTGACCGAAATTAGCAATTCATATTAATTAGCTGGCGTGTTTAAAAAAATGGGTGTATACAGTAAATCTATGTATATTTATGTATTATATATATTTATATATATATATATATATATATATATATATATATATATATATATACATTTTTTGTATTCACCATTTTTTTCTAAAATTGATAGTTTTCGAGAAAAATGCAAAAAACCATGAAATTCCATAAAATGTGGTTAAAATATACTCTCACCTAAAAGGACATCTAATTATAAAAAAATAAAGTCTTATAATGTTTTTTGGTGCGTAATTACGAAAATCATAGTAAAAATAGTCGAATAGTTCAGCTTCATAGTAAAAACCATAAAAAACACCATAAAAGTCTGATTTTTTGCATTTAACTCGTAAAAAACGCAAAAATTTCAAAAAATGTTATATACAAATATTGACTTTCTAGTTGGTACTAGAAGGTACTTAGAACCCAGAACCAATCCCCCTTACAACAAAAAAAAAAATTTTGACAGGTGTCCCTTGAAGAGACCACTCAGAGGCGGGCGAAGCCCGCCGCACCTAGTTCCGCTTCACGTTTAGAGAGAAGTCCTCTTGCTTTTCTATGTAGAAAGGGAGTCAAATTGACTTTCTAGTTGGTACTAGAAGGTACTTAGAACCCAGAACCAATCCCCCTTACAACAACAAAAAAAAATTTTGACAGGTGTCCCTTGAAGAGACCACTCAGAGGCGGGCGAAGCCCGCCGCACCTAGTTCCGCTTCACGTTTAGAGAGAAGTCCTCTTGCTTTTCTATGTAGAAAGGGAGTCAAATTGACTTTCTAGTTGGTACTAGAAGGTACTTAGAACCCAGAACCAATCCCTCTTACAACAAAAAAAAAAATTTTGACAACACCAGTGTTTACTACGAGCCCGATCCGTGAGAAATGTCTGGCCGTCTAGATGCAACTATGTACCGCTGTGTTATTAGCAAAAATTAGATGTACTGGGGGTAGAGGTGTGACCTAATGAACTCATTAGTCGATCACTCCTCCTTCTCGGCAGCCCCTCCTTCTACAGTCATGGCAAAAGAGTGGGAGAAGGGCTTGAGATTTGACCATTTTACGCAACTCGGAAAAATGAAAGAAGACCCTTTCCGCAATTCGGAAAATATTTGACCATTTTACGCAATTCGACCCCAGCCCTGAATCAGACAAAAAAATTCATTTTTAAGCTATTGCAGAATCACCTATCTAGCTTGGTGTGAAGGCGATTTTGACTTTTTTGGTACATTTTTTTTCGATCGTCAGTCTTATTGATACACCATAAGTAATTATGTATTGTGACTCAATTAAAATTACCAAAATTTCTTAGTTTCTCTAATGTTAAGTTTATTAAAATAAAAATTGCCACTTTATAAATGATATTGAAAAGAGTAATTGTAGAGCACACCTCACAGTCTAAATGGAAACGAAATAGATGGAGCTGTCTTGGGATTATCTCAATAAAATTATAAACATGTGTTTGTAAATTATGTGCATTTTAATTTAAAACATAAAAATATAAACATACAATTAGTTTTTCAATAAAAAAAAATTAATATAAATGTAACAAAAATATAAATAAATTGATTTATATATAATTTATTTTATTTTCCATAATAATAATAAAATCAAACTTTTTCTAATGAAAAAAAGGATTATAAGTAATAAAAAACGAGAAATAAATCATAATAATTAAAAAATTAAAAATATAAAACTGAATTAAAAATATAGCAGCAACGAAGTCGGCCGCGAGGCGGTACAACAGGTGCTAATGATCCGAAAGTATAATCCTGCTAGCAAAGCAGATCTCGATCCAAAACTTCTAGTGATTTTTTGGGGAATTTTATAGTTTGCCTGTCTCTTTCTTTCTAATGCCCTTTCCCGTATCCGTACTCTTTTCGTTGGCCTCGCCTAGGAACATTTTGTCTAGAACATAAAGCTCTTTTCACTTATTATCGAATTTTCAAATTCTGCGCCAATCAGAATAAAGGATTTTCGAAATTCATCACTTTCGAAATTTGAAACGAGTCAGCACCACTGAGTGATCCGGATCATGATCCGTGGGCATACCGAAAACACCCTCAGTTTCGAGTAAGTGTGCCGAATGGGGGGAAGGCTACTTCCCCTCGCGGGACTATCTTAGACTGCCCAATAAAATGGCAAAAGGCATCCTTCAGCGTAGGCAGGTAGAGATTTGTTTTCTCTCTCCTGAGAACGATATAACAATAAGAGTTTTCCTTGTCATTCAAAATTTAACGCTTTGCTTTCCTTCTCGCACCTTACGAAATCACATAAGAGTTTCCTTTTCCATTAAAATTTAACGCTTTGCTTTCCTTCTCGCATCTTACGAAATGACATAAGAGTTTCCTTTTTCGTTAAAATTTAACGCTTTGCTTTCCTTCTCACACCAAAGGAAATCGCATAGGAACTTCTCCTATCGTTCCTATAGTTAAAATTTAACGCATTGTCGTCTCTCTTTCAGTTAAAAAAAGTAGATAAAATAGAATAAGAGTTCCCTTTACTTCTACCTAATTTGCATACTGTTCGTTTCATATAAGGATTAAAATTAAATTATTACATACACTTCAAAAAAGTCCCGAAATAGCTATTCTACTACTACAAAAATTAAAACATTTGTCTACTTTGTATTTTTTTACCTAAAAATATATTTTTTTAAAAAAGGTTTTCGATATTGGTTTCTTATTCATATATAATTTTTGACAATAAAAAGAATTATATTTCATAAGAAAATCTCGTGACTCGTTTGACCCTCTATGCCCATCTCGCCCTGCCTTACCCTTACTCTTGCCAGTTAGAAAAAAATTTATGCAGTTAATTAACCGTTATTATTAAGTAATAAACACCTATTAAAAGAAGTGGAAAAATGATAATAAAATCGTCGAAAACAGTTTTTTAGTAAAAAAGATCAAAGATTTGTTCTCATGGCTTTTAAATTTAATAATATTGGTTAATTCGTTTCTTAAATAAGGCCGGTATTCCGTCTTGCCCTACTCTCCTCTACTTATTTAATAACTTGAACTTTATTGCTTATTTAAACGTTTCACAGTGGCGCAAAATGTACTTTTTTGTTCCAAATCACTCTGCAGGTCACAATTTTTTACCAAAATGGCTTTGTTTTTTTCTAAATCTTCGTAGATAAATTCTCAATCGATCCCTCAAGCCCGATTTTTGAATTTTTATTTTTTAACAATTTTTTAATAACAATAAGTATTAAAAAAATCATGAAGTTTTATAAAATATTTTCTTTTAGTTTAATTAATTAAAAAAATTTATCAAAAAACCTATTCAAATAAAGTTCAAGTGTTTCTGATGTAGAAAAAAGTATAACAATTTATTAAATTGTTTAAACAATTAATTGTTTTTACTTTTTTCATAAACTGTATTTAGGGATAGAAATTTCTAATTTTTTCACAATTGTGCAATTTTCCATAAGTAAAACATCTACTAATGATAAAAAAGTTAATTAATTAAACAATGTTTAAACAATTCATTGTTGTTATTTTGTTTATAAGCTGTACTTATGGCTAGAAATTTCTAATTTTTTCTGTATTATGCATTTTTTTGTTACAAAAACATTCAAGTATGAAAAGAAGTAAAAATTAAATATTAAAATATTTAATTTTTATTTGTTTAATGATAATAATGATAATTTGTTAAATTTTGCACTTTATTGTATTTAAAAATAGAAATTCCTAATTTTTCTCAATTATGTAATTTCTTGTTACTTAAACGCTTAAGTTGAATAGGAAATAGAAAAATTATTATTACTGTTAATTTCAATTTATGGTATTTTGAATTAGACGTTTTCAATTTATTCTTTATTTTATACATTCTTATGTGTAAAAGAACTAAAATCACATTTAAAAAGGTCGCCTTTTATGTTTAACTTTTGATAATATTAACAAAGTTAATTGTTGAAACAATGTTTAATTAAATAATTTTTTATCATTAGCAGATATTTTACTTACGATTATGCTTTACCAAACAGCCTTTCTAAGGGCTACAAAATCTACAAAAATTTAGTATTTCTAGTCCTAATTTTGTAGCCCTAAATTCAGACAATGAACAAAATAACAACAATTAATTGTTTAAACAATGTTTAATTAATTAACTACCTACCGAGTGATTTGGAACGAAAAAGTACATTTTGCGCCACTGTGCGTTTCTTTTAATCCTGATTCCAAGATTCCTTCCATGTGTAGGTTCTTATTGATATTTTAGATTTGCGCACGCAAAAAAGGTTTGATAATATGTACATCCAATTTTTATTAGATTGAAGGAAATTAGCTGATATATCTATGTAAAATCATACATGAACAAACGGCGTTGGTTTCAGTGACAATTTTAAATTTATACTTATGATTAGTAATTATATCAATTTAGTTGGATACGGTTTCCAAGGAGTTGTATGTAGCAGCCAACTGAAATTTGTAAGTCCCGATTCCTATGATGCGCATGCGCTGTCAAAAAGTTACTACTCGATTCCGACAATTTCGTGCGTGAACGTGAACTGTCAAGACGAAAATACTATAATGGACGAAAACACGATAAATTTTTTAAAAATAATCGCGCCAACAAATTGTGAACATTTAAGGGGCCATTCCAGTTCAAAATTTCTAAAAAATCGATTTTTTTTGTTTTTATTTTCGGATTTCTTATAGTGTCAAGAATACTCTTCTAAAATATTGTTGCAACATTCGAAATAAAACCAATCTTATACATTTTTATTCTTCGCCATGTCAAAGATGTTTTTGTATGCGGATAAGCAATCGAATGATTTAAATGTTTTCTCATTTGCATTTTTTAAAAAAGACAAACAAAAATGTATTTGATGTTGCTGATCACAAATTAAATATCAAATTGTCAAAATTCAAAATGGCGGATCCAATATGGCGAAAAAGAAAATATTTTAATTTTTTTTCGTCCACCATATTGCATCAGCTATTTTTAATTTTGAAAAAATGATGTCATATTCGTAAACAGCGACCCCAAAAAATGCCTATAAGTGGAACCTCAAAAACTGGAAAATTTCCAACTCTTCTTTTTTATAAGAGAAATTCTGAATAAAAACACCTTTTTGCATATTTTGGGGAAAAAATACTCTAAAAAAAAGGGGGAAAGAAAATTCCACTTTTTTGAGGTTCCACACGTAAAGAAATATCTAACAAAAAGAATGTCACTTCGTTTTTGGTTTTATCTGTTTTAGAAAGTTTAGAATCGATCTTACAACTGAAAATGGGCATTTTCGAAAATGGCTGAAATCGCCGCCATTTTGAAATAAAAACGAAAAAAAATTTTTTTCCAAATTCTTAAATAAATTATTTATTACATGTAAAAGAAATTTTTTAAATAAATGTCATAGTTATTTTCATAATATACTAGTGGGGCTTCGCCCCTCTGTGCGCTTCGCGCGCCAACCCCCTAACTTTTGAAAATAAAAATTAAAATAAATATAAGAAATAGTTAGGGGGTTGGCCCGCGAAGCGCGCATGGGGGCGAAGCCCCCCTAGTTTTAATTTTTATTTTCAAATTATATTCTCTTAATATGAATGCATAGTAATAAGTTAGAGTAAGTTATAGTAAATTAACATGTAGGTCAAAACTGCCCTTAAAATTGACCTACATTTTGAGGGTAGCATGAAATGTTTGTCAACTTTAGACGTTTAGGTCAATACTGCCCTCAAAATTGACATAAATTTTGACAGTAGCAGAAATTGTTTGTCAATTTTTTATGTTTAGGTCAGAACTGCCCTCAAAATTGTCCTAAATTTTGAGGGCAGCGGAAATTGTTTGTCGAATTTTAACGCTTAGTTCAATACTGCCCTCAAAATTGACTTTAATTTTGAGGGTACTTAAATTTTGTAGTACCATAACTATTTGAGAGTCAAGCTCTGACCTGTAGGTGAAACATAAATCGAATTTGGACGTAATGTGATGACCCACATTAAGGCCCCTTTAAAAACCCGTAGCTCAAAAAAATAGGTAAAATTAAACATGTATTTTTATCCGTTATTTATCCTCTTTTTGACCTATAGGTCAAAAATTAAGTCAAATTAGACATAAGTTTTGACGGCCCTTAGAAATCCTAACTCTATTTCTGGATAATATAAAGATTGTAGGTAAAACACATATCAAATTTTGACGTAATGTGATGGCCCACATTAAGGCCCCTTTTAAAACCCGTAGTTCAAAAAATAGGCAAAATTAAACTTGTATTTTGACATAATGTAAGGACCTACACGGGGACCACTTTTTGACATACTGGTCAAAAATAGGTCAAATTAAACATGGATTTTGATGTAATGTTATTTTTTCTCTTTTTGACCTATAGGTAAAAAAACGTCTATTTTGATATAACTTTGACTTATGTTTTTGACCTATAGGTCAAAAAATAGGTCAAATTAGACATAGATTTTGACGTTATGTGAGGCCTCCATTGGACCTATAGGTCCAAAAATAGGTCAATTTTGACATAACTTTTGACCTATGTTTTTGACCTATAGGTCAAAAAATAGGTCAAATTAGACATAGATTTTAACGTAATGTGAGACGGTTATTTATCCTCTTTTTGACCTATAGTTAAAAAAATAGGTTAATTTTGACATAAGTTTTGACAGACCCTTTGTGATAGGGCGCCCTTACAGAATCTTGAAACAGCAGCGGCGGCGTTGGAATGTCCCCTTATTAACATTGTTAAACGAAAGTGATTAAGTGAAAGTGTTAAGTAAGAAAGTAGCAAAATTGAAATCAAAATTTGTGACATTCTGAAATTCTTTAATATATTTAAAGTAAATTACAAATTCGTAAACATTATTTATTTACTAATTTTTCAATTGTTTCCACATAGAATAAAGCACTTTGTAGTTATACACCAAAAAAATTTATTCTGAACATATATAAATATTTAATTATATTATAAATATATGACTTACCACTGAAAAATATACACTCTTTAATATATATTTTTGTATACACATATATATTTATTAAATTTATTTTTTTCAATTTATTAATAGTTATTATTAATAATATTCCTGAAATGCACAACAATCACAAACATTAAACATAACCTTCTCAACTTGTAGATTGTTATGATTTTCTCAGTCGTCTGGGATAATGAGAAAGACAGAGACAAATATATTACATGTGCGCTTGCGCGAAAACTATAATTATCGTTCTTACATATAGTTTCAATGCGACGAATGGTTTCACTTCCATAGCATTAGTGCAGTCTCATTAGTCTTACTCCCTGATACAAACCCTGAGGAAAAAAAAGTAATAATATGAAAAGATAGTTAATGGGTCAAACCATTATATATCGAATAAAATCGTTGCGGCCTAATTTTGGAAAAAAATGATTTTTTCAGAAATGATTCTTTATGATGTCTAGGGAACGAAATAAATAGAATTATGTTAAAATATTTATTACTTTTCTCAAAATATGAATGTAAAGTGGAGAAGATGCGGAAAATTGTCACTTTTTTAGCTGTTAGAAAATGTATAAAGAAATATAGAAAAATGCTTAAAAATGTAAAAAAATTATTGATTCTTGTTTAAAATTACTTGATTAATTAATCCTTATTCAATAAACTAGTAAAAAATTAAAATAATAGATAAAACATGGTTTTAAAGTTGGTCTGCCAAATAACCTAATTTTTGCAACTTTTATCAATGAATTACAAGAAAGTGAAATTGTTAAATTAAAAAAAACTCACCGATTATAGAGTATTTTCGATGAAGTTTCAGCTTTTCTTATCAGTTTATCTGTTTTTCTTTTAAATATACAAGAAATATTAAGTTAAAATACGCAATTTCCGAATTTTTGCAAACTTTTCAACTTAATATCTCCGTTAAAGAAAAATAAAAAAATTTGGCACTTTCTCAGCTATTAAATCACACCAAAATCTACACGCACCAAAAAGTTTCGGTTTGGTCCCGAATCTAATTTAAGAGATACAAGTGTTTAAAAATTTTACTTTATTTCAGGTTAAAACTGTATATTGTCTTCTAACTGAAGTTGGTTTATTGAATTTGAACACCCTGATCGGACAGAGGAGAAAAAACCAACTTCAGTTAGAAGATAATATACAGTTTTAACCTGAAATAAAGTGAAATTTTTAAACACTTATATCTCTTAAATTAGACTCGGGACTATAACGAAACTTGTTGGTGCGTGGAGATTTTGGTGTGATTTAATAACTGTGGAAGTGACAAATTTTTTTATTTTTCTTTAACGGAGATATTAATTAAGTTGCAAAGTTTGCAAAAATTCAGAAATCGCGTATTTTTAACTTAATATTTCTAGTCTATTTAAAGTAAAAACAAAAAAAGTGATAAGAAAATATGAAACTTCATGGAAAATACTCTGCATTCGTTGAGTTTTTTTTAAATTAGCAATTTCACTTTCTTGTAATTCATTGATAAAAGTTGCAAAAATTAGGTTATTTGGCAAACCAACTTTAAAACCATGTTTTATCTATTATTTTAATTTTTTACTAGTTTATCGAATACGGATTAATTAATCAAGTAATTTTAAACAAGAATCAATAACTTTTATTACATTTTGAAGCATTTTTTAATATTTTTTTATACATTTTCTAAGAGCTAAAAAAGTGACATTTTTTCGAACCTACTCCACTTTACACTCATATTTTGAGAAAAATAATAAATATTTTAACATAATTCTTTTTATTTTGTTCCCTAGACATCATAAAGAATCATTTCTGAAAGAATCATTTTTTTCCAAAATTAGGCCGCAACGACTTTATTCGATATATAATGGTCTGACCCTAATATTATTTATTTATTTAATTAATAAAATAGAATATAGAAATAGATTAAAAAATATCAAATAAATAATAAATATCCTACGAAAAGAAAATGTATTTGACAAAATAATATTTTCTTTTCGCAGCGTTGCGTCGCTTGCAAATAATACAAAAAATAAGGTATACAAATTGTTGTCTATGAATTATTCTACAGGATCTATTTGTGTATTTGTACGGAAGAATTTATTTATTTTTTATTAAGGCTATAGTAAAAAAGACATATATTGTCATGTAAGAAACTAATGACTGATTTTAATGCAGATCGATATCTGACATGGAAAAGATTATCTTCCGAGGGACATAAAGACGAAATATGTACCAATAACGAGTTGTATGCAATGTTGATTGGAACTTATACTATTCTTTGAATACCGATAAAATATACGTTTCTTCTTCTATATGTTGCGATATGACGAGACAAATGTATTTTAGTTTAATTGATACTTATCTTGCTCTCGCTTGAATACCTCTTATTAGCACAGGTGTTACCCTTATATCATGAAAAGTGTGATATTCAACATTTGAAAATAAAATCTCAACTCCCTTTTTGTAATTTATAATTTTATTTTGCATACAAAAGTTTATTTCGTATTTTACTATCAATATTTATTTTAATTTCTTATTGATAAATATAGATGGTAATTTTTATTTTTCGTAAAGTACGAAAATGAATTTTAATTTTTAATAAATCCGTATTTCTTGTAAGTAAATAAAAAAATTGAAGAACAATCAGCTTTTTTTAATATTAAAAACCGCTGCCAAGTTATATATTTTTATTGCAATTTTGGTGTTCATTTCATTCGTTTTCGTAAATCTCGTTTTGTTCATTTCATAAGCACTTTGCTTCCTCATAGAGATGTTGATAATAATAAAGTATAAATTTTGAACAATTATTCTCAATTGCTATAATATTTTTTTCTCTTTATTTGATTAAAAATTCAGTTTTGATACATAAGCGATTTTGATTTTTATGGTATATTCTGAAATTTAAAAAAAAAATAATTAAAGTCATAATATTGACTTTAATTATTTTTTTTTAATTTCAGAAATGACTTGGAAAATGATATTTTTCAACTTTTCAAAGTTACTTCCAAATTAATTTTTTTTTAAATTTCCATCACAATTTTTGTTTTTTAAAATATGAATAACTTCTTTATATCTAATCGAATTAGCTTCAAAAATAGGTCAATCCAAGCGTTTTTTAATGCTTTACAAGGTGATAATAATAGTTTTTAAGTTATTTCTACATTTTTCAACAATATTTAAAAAAAAACTTATTTTTCAAAACTTTTTATTTTTAAAGGTTTAATATCTCCGGTTATTATGGACGAAAAATGTTCATTAAAAGCTCAAGAAATGAATCTAAAAAACTCTACAAAACTAGAGAAAAATATTCATAGGTGTCCTAACATTTTTTTAAGGTTATAGGCAGAAAACGTTTTTTTGAAAAATTAAGAATCCAAAAATTATATAGTTAAACTTTATTAATCTATCTCAAAGTACTCTCATTTTATGTCCACAGATGAGACTTTTAGAAAATGTCATTTTTGAACTTCTGAGGTCAAATAACATAAAGATATGTCGAAAAATCGAAGTCGAAAAATTTTGGTATTACAATACTTCCTCTATATGAGGAAGCAATTAATAAATAATGTTAAAGAAAGAATTATTATTCTTACGCTAAAAAACATTTGATTTCAAATAACTGTTTACTTGTTTATTTATAATTAAAAAATATTTACTTGAATCAAATAATTTAACTAAATGAATGATAGTTGCTTCAAATAAATCATAATTATTTATTTGATAATTAATAGAAAAGAAATTAGTTATATAAATTCAATAAGTTTTTCTTCAATTTTTTTTTAAATATCAACTTTTAAGTATATTTTTTGAATTTATTCTCATCGCGATTTTTAGACCCTTATTTGGGTCCTCTTAAAGGTATTTGCTAAATAACAAAATAATAATTTATATATTGTTAATCAGATTTTATATATTTGTTGTTGAAGCCAAACATGCACCCAGAGGCGAAAAATTAAATGTATTTTTACATGTTATTAAAAATGTTTCTTACATTTTTCGTTTTTTTGGGTTTATTTGTTTAAAAATTATTTATTTGATATTAAGCAAGTACACTGTCAAAAAACAAGACTGCTCTCGTGCAGTAAACAAACATTATTTGTTGTTAAAATTTTATTTTATTAACTAAAAAAATTAAACTAAATGTTCTTAAACTTTTGTTAAATAAACACAGATATTTTATTAACTAAATTACTTGTTTACGTATACTTTAAGTTATCTGCTACTTAACGCATATCAGAAAATAGTTTTAGTAGGATTAAAATAGAATTTAACATTTAGCCACAGCATGGGGCGAAAAGTTAAAAAAACAAAATTTTCAAAAAAAGAAAAAACCTGTATTTTATCCAAAAACATCAGAAACTTTTTTATTGAAATTAAAGGGATCAATAATTCGAATCAATTTCTCAAAATAATTTTGTTAAATAAGATTAAATGTATCGACAACACAGCTGTTTTAATTAAATAATCTGCTTTTCTCAGAAAAACATTTTTTTAAAATTAATTAATAATTTCAAAATTATCAAAGAACTCAGAAAAAACGGTAGCATGGTGGGATACGAGCCCATGACCTTTCAATTGCCGATAGACTGCTCTGAGCACTGAGCTTTTTCTGAGTTCTTTGATAGTTTTAAAATTATTAATTAATTTTGAAAAAATGTTTTTCTGGGAAAAGCAGATTTCTTTATTAGGACAGCTGTGCTGTCGATACATTTAATCTTATTTTAGAAAATTATTTTGAGAAATTGATTCGTATTATTGATAGCTTCTGTTACGTCAAAACGAGAAACCTTTATAAAATATACCTAACGTTCCTCGTTTTAAATTAGTTTCAAATAAATTGAATCTAATTTGGAATGAGGATAAGTCAATGAGCCTACTAAATGTTGTGAGAGAATAATTTATTTAAAAACCAACAAGAAAGAAAAGTATTGACAAAAATACAAGGAATATAATTATAATTTACAAATTTTACTTTAAGAATAACGATTACTGGTGATCAATGAGCTGGTGATAATAACATGTTAATCCAATCTTGAAAGGGCACTTCACAAAAATGGGGCCTCCGACAGTTGTCCTTAGTGTGGGATTTTATCACTGTTGTTTACACTAATGTGATAGTGTTTTGTATTTTGAAAATATTTGCTTCCTTCCAGACGGTTGTCAGTAGTTGAGCAAATTTTGGTGGTTCGAAATTTGGAATGTCTTGTTTCAATATAGATTTTATCGAACTTGAATCTATTTCCCAAATGATAATTTTTGAGAATTATTTAAATTTCTATTTTAAGAACCGGGGAAAAAGGTCTAAAAACGAAGTTCGTTTTAACTTAAACACTTGGAAAAATACTTGTGTTCACTTCAAATTATACTTGATTGGAAATTAATACTTGTTGGTAGACTTGGGTTGATTTTAAATACTTGGGAGTTCACTTTTAACTTTGTACTTTTAGTTCACTTGTAGACGATGTGTTCAACTCGCCGGTTCGATGCATATAACTTGGTGTTTCAAAAAATTACTCTCTGAATGTAACAGAGCTAGTGCCCTTTATTTATAAAACTTCTCCCATAAGTTTAGCGCCTTTGATGCTACTGGAATTGTGGAGAGATGGTTATTCCTTATTATGGTTTTTCCAATTTTATGCGTGAAAAGTTGTGCCGTCGCATGTATTTTAGGTGGGGATATGTGCCACTGGTTCGGTTAGCTGTTCCTCACAGGTTAATTCACTGCTGGAGTGGAACTATGTGGAAGTTGCCTAATAGATTAGTTTTTGCTCGTTCGTTGATTTCCTTGCTTATAGGAAGGTCGTTGAAATGATGCTTAATCATTATTCTGATTATATTATTCAAGGGTAATATTGTCTGTGGCAAAGGTTTTTACATAATTCTAAATATTACTCTTCTTTCTTGTATTTGATACAATTTGTATATTCGCTGTATGACATATATTATAACAATGACCATAAAAATACTGAATATAATGCAACAATTCGTAGAAATTGTATTAAGACAATAACATGCATTTTAATGACAATAATAATATCTTACAATATATAGGTAAGATTCAATATTTAAAAAGAGAATAAACACGAAATTATTATACCTAAATGTAGTATGTTAAGAATAAGTTACGGACGTAACACTTCTTTCACATTTAATTTTTTATTGAAAGTTGTAGAGGACAAGTTGCCCTATACAATATTGATAAATAAATATTTGCATATAAGCGGATTATATAATTATATAATAAATTTTAAAAAAATACGTAATTACAGACTGATTTTTAATTACTTTTTAAATAGTGTCAATTAATTTATTTTATTATTTTAATAAAAAAATGTTCTTAAAAAAGGTTTTAATGAAACTCATTCATAAATAAAATTTAAATGTTTTATTTTTTTTTAAGAAAAAGACAGTGTTACCTATAAAAAAAATTTTTAATTATTTTTTGTTTTATTGTTCTTTTTTTATTGTTTTTTTTACTTTTTATATTACTGTTTTATAGCTTAAGTTACCTAAAGTAATATTTTAATAAATTTTTTAACTTACGCTTTGATTAATTTTGAATTTTGTTTAATTACTTTTTATTTCATTTGTTTTTTCTTTACTTTCTTTTTATTACTTACATATTTATTAAGTTTTATTTTATCGAATTTATTTTTTTCTACTTTAATTAATTTTCTAATTAATTAACTTAAATTTTTCAATAATTTAATTTATTTTTTATTTAATTCAATAAATGTTTTACTTAATTTAATTTAGCTTCGCTTTTAATTTCCATTAATTTTAATATTTGTATAATTATTTTACTTGTATTTTAATGAATTTTCCTATATAATATTTATAAATATAATTTAACAACTTAAACAGTTTTGATTTTGTAAAAACAATTTATGAAAATTTTTATTTCTGTTTTTTCAAATTTATTTGAACATTAAAAGTTTAAATGTTTAAATATAATACACAAAGTGATAGGTAAGTATATGTGGACAAGCACATGAAAAGGGCCCATTTTATCGGTTCTCTGCAAAAGTATTCCATATATTTTCAAAATGGAGGAAACAAAAAATTTTAAATCTAATGATTATTCATCTTTAAGATGCCCTAGACTAATAACAATTCTTATATGAATAATTTCCCAGAAAAACCAGAGTTTTATTGCCCAGGCAGAAATTTACCAATGGCATTGTGCCGCGCCTGTACAGACGTCGCTAAGACTGTACTGACTAAATTATATTTTCTATTGAAAAATAAAATAAAAAAATATTTAATTAACTATGCATGCTGCATGTTAATTCATTAATTTTTACAATTAAATTTTATATTCTTGTATTGTTAATTATTTTTTTTAATATTTAAACTTTAAACAATTCTCTTACAAAAATGTTTTACAACATAATTGATTTAAAATGTTTATTACTATAATTATTATTTTATTCATTTTAATTTATTAATTTTTATTGAGAACAATAAGACTACACTGTAAAAAATTTAAGGGGTTAACGGACTCGGGAGTTAAATTTTTCGAGTAAAAAATCAACTCCAAAAAAGAGTTAATTTACTAACTCCCTTCATCAACACCCGTGCGAGTTATTTTTCCATGGGGAGTTAGCATTTGGGTGTTAAATTTTAAATCTTTTTATTTAACTCCCCTGGCATGAACTCCCCATTAGGTGCGACTTTTATAGAATCCCCTGGGGAGTTAAAATTTAACTCCCTTTTTTACAGTATATAGCTAAATATACAGTTCCAAAAAAAAAATTTTTATCCGACGACCTGGAGTAGTTATTTCATACGTATTTTGGGTCGCTGAATCCAAATCCGGTGTCAGAATTACGAAGTTGGTTCGTTTTTTCTTTCTAACCTCAAAAAACTTACTTTTTTGGTACATTTTGTGAGAAAATTAAACAACGTGAGCTAATTTTGAAATTATAACAATGTATAACAATTTAGAAGTTAAAGTTACATGCCATAATTAAATAAATTCTTTAAATTCAAAATGGCGGCCTAATATATATATATATATATATATATATATATATATATATATATATATATATATATATACTGCTGATTTGAAAGTCCGATTTTAAAAATTTGTATTAGAAGACCTTCTGTGGCAAAAATTTAATTTTTTTGAATTTTTATTTTTCTTTTATTTTTTTACCTTGTATGGTAGATCTACCATAGAAGGTCTTGTGTTATAAATTTTAAAAATCTGACTTTACAATCAGCGGTATATTATATTTACAGGTAAATCTGCTAAAATTTAAGTTATTTGTCCACCATATTGGATCTGCCATTTTTAATTTTTAAAAACTGACACCAGATTCTCAATCAGCGACCCAAAAAACCCCAAGTACTAAATTTCAGGCAAATCGGATCAATTTTTGAAATATCTGCCATTTTTAGTCCGCCATATTGAGCCGCCACTTTGAATTTAAAGAATTTATTTAATTATAGTATGTAACTTTAACTTTTTAATTGTAATACACTGTTCTAATTTCAAAATTTGCTCAAGTTGTTTCATTTTCTCACAAAATGTACCAAAAAAGTAAGTTTTTTGAGGTTAGAAAGAAAAAACGAACTAACTTAGCAATTCTGACACCGGATTCGGATTCAGATACGTAGGAAATGAATTTATTTGTTTTGTTATAAATTTTTATTCCTTTCAAAAATTGTTTGTAACAAAAAATATTATATTTCATTAGGTTATTGAGAATCCCACTTTTTCATTAATCAAATAAAATCTTAAAAGTATTATCTATCGTCTAATTATCTTCAAAACTGATTAATATTTTCAATTGTTGATTGTACAATTAAATTCTAATTTTTGTTACGAATCCAACGGTATAAAAAACTCATTTTTCAAAAAGGTCCCTTTTCATGTGGAGGTACACATATATTGTTAAATGTAAATAAACGCGAATGCATAATTCGTGAACCGTTTTTACGCCAAAAAACACTAAAATCGACAAAAAATTGCGACGCAAATGAATAAATTTACTTTGACATTCACATTGATTTCACATCAGAATGCGTTTCCAAAGACTCTTTGTCTCTCTCTTTCTCTAGGAAAGTCACTGATTAACATTTCGTCATTTTTTTTCATTTAATATATTGAGCAGGAAAAAATACCTGGTATTAATTTGACATAGAATGTCATTGTGAGCATAAATAATAGTAGAAGCATTATGAAATAATCCTCATATTAGGTTAAAAAATATGCATTATGTATTGAGTGACAGTGAAGGTGGTGCTACTACTTATATGACAAATCATTTATTTAGGTCGATAGAATGTTCTAAATCAATGGATTGATTTCGTGAAATATAGAGTGAAAGTTTCGGATCTTTTTCTCTTCTTATTATTTAAATTAAACAGATTTTTATTTTTGATTTTGAACTTTAAAATATTGTTTTATAGAAAATGTGTGAAAATTTATTTCTCATTTTTAGAATTTATTTTATTCTTGTTTTTATTAAAAAATGTTAATATTAATATTTAATTAAAAAAATTATTAAATAAAGATGTTAGATTTTTTTTGGATTATGAAAATACAATTAGGTATAAAATAAAAATAAATAAATTAAATGAAAGAAAAATTAATTAAACTAAATGAACATTTAATGAAACTAAATAAAACTTTAATGAAACAATATAAGAAATTAAGCAATGTAAGTAAGAAATTAATTAAATTCAATAAAAATCTAATCATTAATGCACTTTTTTGGAATTAGAAACAAAATTGACAGAAGTTTAAAATTTAAATGGAACTTTTCAGAAATTTCTTATCTTTCTCGTATTTATTTACATTTCTTTCAAAAACGTAAATTCTTTTCACTAACAAAAACAAATCAATAATGATTATGGGCTTTAAAACGATAAACGATATGGGGGAATCCCCAGTTTTCTAACACAGCCAATGAACTTTTATCACAAATAGATTTAAAAATACTCTTCACAACATATTCTTGGCATAGAGAAATTTGGAAAAAATAAGTCAGAGATAATTTTCCATACATTTTAGTGTCACTGATTATTACCAATCATAACTTGAGTATTTAAAGTATGATGTAAGAAAGTGTGCTTGTTTCCTAATAAACTTACTAAACCTGACTTCTTCTCCTTAAAAGAAAGTAATAATATAGGATCCAATTCCAGATAACGAATATTATCCTCTCTCTCTCTCTCTTATCTAAAAAACTGTCAGTGATCGAAAACTTTCAATGAAAAAAATACTCTTGAGTTGTCAATTCCAAGTTGCAAGGTCGCACACGTTTGACAAAAAATAGAATTTTTATAATATTTACTAAAACGTTAACCTATTTATAACATATCCTAATGAACATTTTTAACACTGTAAGTTTTTTATCACTGAAAATTTTTCAGTTAAACGAAAGCGAAACTCTTAAACTTTAAGAATAATATTTTGACACTGTGCAAGAAAAAAATAAAATAAAAAGCTTATTATCTTTGTTTAATTTCTCTGTACCACATAGATCTCTTAGAAACCGTAAATTACTTAAAGTACCGTTTGCTAGAACTAATTATATGGAAAATTCTCTTCTTGTTATACTAAGTCGCGAGGCAAACCAATTTCACAATAATGTTGATTTTTATGGTGTGTCAATTAATGAATTTATAACAAAGTTACGGAATCAAATATTTGATGTTAATAATAATAATGCGGTTAACTAAACTGATTAACTAATTATAATAAATAGTTTTATTAGTACTTTGTACGATTGGGCATCTAACAGTGCCCGTTTATATGAAATAAATAAATAAATAAATAAAATACAATTTAACTTAAAAAATTATCACAAAAAATATTTTCCCATGTTGAAAATAACGCATACATTTAGTGTTTATAAAAAAATCACAATCAAAACTTAAATTTTATTTACCATTATAATTTTATTTGATTATTATGTTATGCATTAAACTTTTATTAAATTAAATTTTAACTTTACAAAGAAATTAATTAAAATGCTTTTTTCATTAGAGGAGAGTAGGGCAAACCGGACCGGTGGGTAAAGCAGACCCCCCTCAATATTTCCGAAAAGGCGAAATTGGCAAAAGTGCTATTTATAAATTTGAAACAACCATGTGTAGCACACCTTATTTTTTCAATTTGACATCTTTTACTTTCGTTTGTGCAACGCTGGGAGCAAAAGTTTTTTTTTAGTTTTTTTCTACACTTTTTTAATTTTTTTCTTAAGAGAATTCTGAGGAAATCGTGTAATATTTCCAAAAATGAGGTCTTGGGTTTTGAAGGTACACACGTCGTGAATATTTACCACCAAAAACTTTGATGAATTTGCAAAGCGCTTCTTTTTGACAAACAATTATTCTCAAAATGAGCCTGTAGGGCAAACCGGACCGTTTTCGGTGGGGCAAACCGGCCATAGGATATTTCCGTTGAATTAAAGTTTCATAAAAATTATTTTTAAATAAAATGTTTCTTTCATTAAAATATTTACTTACAATGAAAAATAATTGTCTTCCAATGAGAATTGGACCCTTTAATATTGTTTCTCTGATAATGACAAACATTTTTATTTTTTTATTTAAAAAATCTTTATTTAATTAAAATTCAATCCTGAATTATTATTTTTATTACTACAACCATTGTTTACATGATTCTTTATTTTTTTATTATTGTAGATTATGTAAATGCAATATTATAAATAAAAAGTCAAACGGTCTGGTTTACCCCAGGGGGTGGGGCAAACCGGACCGTTTGCAAAATTTTTTAAAGTTAACACAACAACTAAACAATAAAAAATGAAGTATAGGTGTCTCTGGGAAAAAGTTGCGCAATTAAATGATCTGTCAAACAAGCCCTCAAAAAATAAAATCGGTTAATTCGTTTAGTCACAAGAGTCGAAAAACCGTTAGGGTGTCCGGTGTGCCCCACTCTCCCCTAACATTGTTTATTTTTTTAAAAAATTATTTTATTTTTTTTATTCGCATGATTAACGTTGTGGATAGTGCTCTCTTGCGGAAAGTTAACCAAAGTTCGAGAGAAAAATGTGCTCGTAAATATACCCAGTGTGCACGTACTGTAACTGTTCTAGACCAAAAAAAGAACAGTGTTCTAGAACAAATGTTACAATTTTATTATAGATCCGTTCTAGAACTTTGTTCTAGATTTGTTCTGGAACAGTTGTTCTGTATCTGTTCTATAACAGACATGTAACATTTGTTCTAAATTAGTTATAGAATTTTGAAGTAACATTATTCCTATAGTGTTCTAGAACACTGCACTGTTACAAAAACTTAATGTAATGTTCTTTCACTATAAACTCCTGTTTTTTTTCACTACACGGAAAGATGTTATTATTAAATTTTATAAAAGTATTTTACAAGTGTAGGACAAAATGCTACAAAGGAAAATTTTGCTTTCAAAAAACTTACACAGTAAATCTTAATTTAAGATTGGTCTTAAATTCAGCACTGTCTGCTATAATGTTAAAGGATACAAAAATGTTATATCTTAATTTAAGGCTGCTTTCCTGCTTTAAAATAAGACTTTCTTTTTACTGTGAAACTTTAACAAAACGTACCTATATAAAATTTAGTAAAGTTATATTAAAATTTGTTAAAAGTTTTCGATATTTGATATAATTTTACTAAATATAGTATAATTTTTATCAAAGTTTAATACTTCTAATATAATAACTAATATAATAACTTTCTTTCCGTGTAGAGTGCAGCCGCGTTTTTGCATGAATTAGAAAAAATCTATTGAATTTAGATACTGAGAAAGACTGGTATCGATGATTCGTGAAAAATTAAATAATTTTTCACTATCAGCTTGCATAAATTTTCAAAATGTTTAAAAACATTATTCACCAACAATAACATCAAATATTTAATTAATTTATTATCAATTATTAATTAATAGGTATATAATAAAAATACAATAATAAATTATTATTAACTAATTAATTAAAATTTGTTATGTTATTATTTGTAGCATAATTATATATTATTCTTTGTAATAAAAAAATTTATATATATATATATATATATATGGGCCCGATCGTGGGCCCACGATCGGACAAGGCTTAAAAATTGTTAATTTAGTGCAAGATTCTTACAAAAAATTTGAAAAAAATTGATTGATACATACATTGTTGAAAATGAAATTTTATTTAAAACATTTCAAAATCTTATCGTAAATTATTTAAAAAAAAATTTTAATATTTTTATTAAAAACTACGTGTGAAAACAAAACTTTTCATTATAAAAACGTCCAATTTGATCAATTTTTGACCGAGTTATAAGCATATAAAAAAAATTTACCTAAAAAGTGTCATTTTTCATAAATCTGTATCTCCTGAAGCACTTTATGAAAAAATTTGAAATTTGAATTTGAAATTCAAGAAAAAAAATGTTTAAAAAAAATTTGAGATGCAAAAGCAAAATAATTTCCGATTTGGCCTGCAGTGCCCCATATATAGTTATTTTTTTAATAAGTATGTTACATTTTAATTTATAATTTTAGCGCTGCACATAACGGTCCCACAATTCAAAAGGAAGTTGAAGTAAAATCACTTCCAAGCTTGCGTGGCTATGCGGTTCGACTTGTGTCCTCTAGGTCTAGGTTTCTATCCCCCGTGCGTGCGAAATTTTTCATTCTTAGTTTTAAATGTTTTGTGTATAATTCTGAATATTGTTACATAAAGTATAAGTTCAAATAATTATTAACAATGATAATTATAATTTAGTCATTAATTTAAATAAATAAGATAGTCTGTTTAAATTATTTAAGAAAATAAGAAAAATATTTTTAAAAAACTTATTGCAAAAAAGATATTCTATTAATTATTCATGTTTTTATTCATACTCATAAACATTTATTTGTTCTATGCAACTATTAAATTTCTACTTGGGTATTATTTATGATAAATTGTTTTTGTTATAGAATTGTTATATATTTGTTTTAAAACAATGTTCTAGTTTTGTTCTAGAATTGTTACAGACTTTTGTTTCTATTTTGTGCCCCCAGGGGGACGACATTTTGACCTGCCTGTTCCTCACCAGTTACAGAACTTGTTCTTTTTGTTCTGGAATAGTTATAGAATTATTCTGTAACTTTGCACACTGGGTGGGTAAGGACAAAAAAATCCTTAATTTTTCGTAAGATGAAAATTTTTTAAAAATTCCTCAAATCTAATTGAAATTTGTTACTCGGGGGTTTTTGAGGTCGCTGATTCTTAAAATTTACTCGGATTTGCATGGTACAAAAAGTGCAGAAGTTTAAAATTACATAAATTAAAACTTTAATTTGAGAAAGTTGTGAATATTTTTTCTACAAAAAATTGAAAATTTTTTACTTTTTTGGAAAAATTAATTTTTTTTAAGGTAGCAAGTAAGAATGCATGCGTAAAAACTACAAATATCGCGTCCGCAAAAACCAACCTTCAATATTGCGAAATGTACGTTTAAAAATTTAAAAATGGCTGTTTCAAAATGGCGAAAGAAGACCTTTTTTTAAAATAAATATCAAAGTGTAGTGTACGAATTTAAAAAAAAAATTGGATAATCTTGTTTTGCCTGTCATATTAATTCTACCATTTTAAATTTGATGACAAGTAAAACTTGGTTTTTAGAAAAATCTATATTTGATAGGATTGTCTTCAAAGTAAAAGTTTCTATACCCGAATCTGAATCAGTGAAAATTTTGACTGATTTCAATCAGTGGCTTAGTTTTTTTTAATTCGTCAGTGAAATTTCACTGACAATCAGTGGTTTTTACTAGAGGCGTGCATTTAATTGAGTCGCTTCGAAAATTATTCGACTCGACAACAGAAAACTCGAGTCGGGAATAATTCGAATCGAACTAGCCAATTCGAAACTTCGAATTCGAATTTCGAATTGGCCGATTCGAATCGAAAGTAAATTCGAATCGAACAAGCTAATTCGAAACTTCGAATTCGAATTTCGAATTGGCCGATTCGAATCGAAAGTAAATTCGAATCGAACAAGCTAATTCGAAACTTCGAATTCGAATTTCGAATTGGCCGATTCGAATCGAACAAGCTAATTCAAAACTCCGAGTTCGAATTTCAAATTGGCCGATTCGAAAATTGGAGTTTCGAATTGTACAACTTAACTCGGTTATTTAATTCGCACAATCATTTTGACAGAAATCCTAACCTAAAATTAGTAGGCTGGTATTCATAATACATCTATCTAGTACTTAGAAACTTTTTCTTAAAAATGTCAATAGGGGAGGGTAGGCTACATTGCACCGGGTATTTTCTAAAGTCCAAGAACTAATTAAATTTTACAAATTTTGATCAGGTTTTTGTATCAACATTAAGCTGAAATACTCCTTTAGTTAATATACACGTTACAAACACAAATTATTATGATTAAATAATTAAATTTAATTTTTTTCTAACAAGTTACACTTTTCTTATTTTGAAGAATCTGTGTCTACATTGAACCACCTTTAATAAAACACTACAATTTACTTCAAAAATAATATTTCCACTTACACATTGTAAAAAATATTATTTTTCACTCAAAAAAATAGAAAATTGTTGTTAAAGAGTTATTATTTGTTAATATAGGAGATTAATATATTTTGATGTCAGGTTAGGTAGGTAAAGTGACAGTTTGAGTTTATCTCGTTCATAATTGTGATGAAAGCATGTCTTCTAGTATTTTTCTTACTAATTAGTAGAGCAGACAACTTTACCACTCTTAAAATTGAAAATTCTTCGCTTTTTCGGGTGGATCAATGATGCCGCACTCACTGCATTCACATGACATTCACAACAAAAATTGTTTATAATAAATTTATGTAAGGCTTAAAATTCTTTATCACATCGGAATATTGAAGTTGACACCCTAAGCGACATAAATCACAAGTTTACTTATTTTAAAAACTTCCTATTTGAATAAAAAAAATTCATTATATTTCCACAAAATTTTTTGTTTTGTACGTGAAAAAGTTTTTTTCGTTTTTCTTTGTAAATAATAAACCTACGTGCTCGAAATTTTTGGACGTAGTCGCTTTCGGTAATACTAATTTATATATTAAATAAGAAAAAATTCCACTCAGTCATTTCTTAGAAAATTAAAGTGGTTCACTGTTGACGCTGGTTCAATGTAGCCTACTCTCCCCTATATTTTTTATTAATTCTATAATTTTAATATATAATTAACATACCAAAAAAACTAACATACCAAAAGAAATTATATTATTTGTAAAAAGAATTGTAACATACCAATAATGTGTTGAAAGTGAACAGGGTTCGAACCCGTGAAAGTTTTTAAAAATACGGACTTAACGGACCAATTACTGACAAAAATAAAAATTTTACTGTTTATAAATAAAATTATTTCAAAGGATTTATTAAAATTTTAGAAAATAATTGAATTCTTATGAGATATACTCTATAACGAATTAAAAAATGAATTTTTTTGTGAAATTTTTTGAAAATAATTGAATTTTTTTCAAAAATTTTACAATTTAAGAAAATAATTGAATTTTTTTGAAGTATTTATTAAAATTTTAGAAAATAATTGTATTTATTCGTAAAATTGTATTAAAATTTGGTTTAAAAATAATTGAATTCTTGCAAAGAATTTAATTATTTTCAATATGTTCGATATCACAGCCGCACAAAAAAAGAAAAGTGTCTTGATCTGGGGTCGAGACATGTATATTCCGATGTATTTCGATGCGCTGAATCCGAATCTGCCATCAGATTTTGGCCATTGGGTCCTGGTTTCGCCCTAACCTCAAAAATACCTTAAAATCGCTAAAATTGTCACTTTTGAATGATCAAACTTAAATCTAAACGCATATTAGTAAGTTTCTAAGGTCCTTTATTTTTAATAAACTATTCTATAAGCTTTTCAATTGAAAATTCATATAATAAATTAAATCTATCGAACATAACCTCAAAAATGCATCTAAGCTTCCAAATAAACAAATTATATCATATACAGCGTAATAAAAATTTTGTAAGCTCATGAAATTTAATAATCAGGTCTTTCTGTGATTACTCATTACGGACCCTATGTCCAGTTCCCAAAATCCAAAATGGCGGATCCAATATGGCAGTCTTTATTATTTTAACAATTTTTTTAGATTTATTACTTGCGGTTTTTTGGAAACATCTCTTCAATCTATTGTCTTGCTACTATACCGTGTTCTTTTTTCTTCAAATGACCGATGTAAAGGGTTTCGCTTACGTTTTTTTCCTTTTCTACTCGTTTCTCTCTTCAACATCCAACAAAAGTCAGCCATCATTGCCTCATCCCATCTTCCCTGATATCGTTCTTCCATCAATTTGATATCTTGATGAAATCGCTCTCCTTGTTCTTCGCTGTAATGTCCGCAATTTTCGGGAAACTTATTCAGATGCGAATCGAGGATGTGTAGTTTTAAACTCATTAAGCATCCTAATTTTTGAAAGTTTTTAAGCATTTGGGCTACAATTTGTTTAGATTCGGGACTCTTATTTGTTTCCTAGAACATTTGTTGAAACTTCTTTGTAACATTTCCAAGCTGCCCTTTCAGTGTCGGTCATTTATGAAACGAAATTCGTTTCTCTAAATAATGCTCGAATCTGTGGTCCATCAAATACCCCTTGTTTTAATTTAGCATCAGAAACAGTTGGAAATTTTTTCGCAATGTACTTAAAGCATGGACCGTCCTTATCTAACGCTTTCACGTATTGCTTAATCTCACCAAGCTTAATGTGAAGAAATGGAAATATAATTTTTTCGGGGTCTACCAAACTTTGATGAATGACGTTGTGAGAACCTGGTTTAAACGAATCTCTTGAAGGCCAATTTTTTTTTCTTGTAATGATTAGCACGATCTCTGCTATTCCATAGACACAAGAAACATGGCTCTCTCGTGAAACCCGATTGTTGACCCAGTAATATTGTTATAATTTTAAAATCACTACAAATTAACCATTTGTGATTTTGGCAATTCACTTTCTCTAGAAGCATTTTTATATTATTATATTCTTCTTTGATTTGTGTAGAATGAGCTATTGGAACAGGAGCGTAGACATTTGTATTGTGTAGTAAAACGGCTTTTATACTACGTTTGAAGGAATCAATAAAAAGTCTCCAGTCTTCATCTCTATACACATTTTCTTTTAAATTGTCCATCAAACCTATTACGTCAGTACAATACACCAAAGATGTCTCTTCATCTTTCGTAAAATATTTTCGGAACTCTTTATCTCTATCTCTATAAAATAACACTTTCGTATTCGGATGCAATAAGTTTCTTTTCTTCATAAATGAAGCAGCAAATTCTGCACCATCTTTTAGTAAACCTAGATTTCTAATAAAATCATTTAGCTCCGGTTGCGATACTAATATTGGCTTTTTTTTATTGTAATACGCGGTGAACTCATTTTCCTCATCATCATTGTCATTTTCATCACTGTCACTACTAAATTCTTCTGTTTCATTATCGACTTCTACTTTTTCGACATATTTTAAAAGTAACATCAAGTTTTCCTGCTTTTCGATCAATTTCAGTAGGTCTGATTACTGTTGACACATTTATATATGTAATGGAACTCTTATTTTTTGAGGTAATTCCTTTGATGTCATTCATAAAAAAATAGCAATCTTTTAAATTTCGTGGTTTCTTCCATATCATGGGTGTAGAGAACTTTAGATATTTTTCATCTTTCGAATTTTTTGAGCGATACAACATAAGTCTACAGAAGTTACAAACAATATGAGGAACCCAATTTGTTTCTTGGTGTAATAATTTACGACCGAAACAATTTTCGTACAGATCTTCTACTTCTTTATCTTTTTTCCCGCAGGGAGCTGACTTCATATTTGCTACAAATGTAACAAAAGGAATCGGGACTTTTGTTACAATTATGTAGTCGAGAAGTCACTTTTCTTGTAGCATTGGACTCTTTATCAACCAAGTTACCCATCAATGAAGAGCTACGGTTGCCGGATGACGACGTCGGAGGGCCCGCTTTCCCAACCTGACTAGACGCCGATACTGGGGTTCATAATCCCTGCATCGTAAAACATTTTCTTCCTGTATCTGCCATGACGGCATGAACGCCGTTAACCCAGGACTCTGTCAGTATGGATCCGTTGCCCACCGTCACCACGTAGAGGTGCCCTGGTTACAGATACAGTCGAAAAATGCTAACAAGGAGAGATTCTGAACCATCAAGTAGCAATAGCATACATTTAAAGATTGAATACACACAATAAATATATCGACTTGAAATTAATTACTAGAAATATTTAAGGGTGAACAATTAAAAATTTAATGTCAGATATGTCATCAGCGACCCCGAAAACACCCAGAGTAACGAGTTTCAATCAAATTCGAACAAATTTTTATAATTGTGTCCGCCATATTGGATCCGCCATTTCGGATTTTGGAAACTTGACATAGGGTCCGTAATCAGTAATCAAAGAAAGACCTGAATAGTAAATTTCATGAGCTGACAAAATTTTTATTGTGCAGTGTATGATATAATTTGTTTGTTTGGAAGCTTAGTTATAATTTTGAAGTTAGGTTCGAGAGATTTAATGTTTCTTATGAATTTTCAATTGAAAAGCTTACAGAATAGTTTATTAAAAAAAGGACCTTAGAAACTTACTAATATGGGCTTAGATTCAAGTTTGATCATTCAAAAGCGACCATTTTAGCGATTTTAAGGTATTTTTTGAGGTTAGGGCGAAACCAGGACCCATTAGCCAAATTCTGATGACGGATTCGGATTCAGCGCATCGAAATACATCGGAATATATATGTCTCGACCCCAGATCAAGACAATTTTCTTTTTTTGTGTGGCTGTGTATTCAGTATTTTCAATATTTTCAATATTTTCAATATTTCCAAAAATTCAAATACATACACAAACAAGATTCAAAATTATAAATTAAAATTCCCCAAAAAATGATTTTTTTTAAATTATCCAAAAATTCTTCAATTGTTCTTGAAACATTAAATTTATTTATTTACTAAAAATTGTGTAAAAGATTTGCAAAATAAGTTTTTTCTCCTTATGTAATACAAACAATAAGCAAAATATTTCCTTCACTTTCAACAAGTTTCTAAGTACTAGATAGCTGTATTATGAATATCAGCCTACTAATTTTAGGTTAGGATTTCTGTCAAAATAATTGTGCGAATTAAATAACCGAGTTAAGTTGTGCAATTCGAAACTCCAAATTCGAATTTCGAATTGGCCTACTCGACTCGATTTACTTTCGATTCGAATCGGCAAATTCGAACTCGGAGTTTTGAATTAGCTTGTTCGATTCGAATTTA
The DNA here is from genome assembly GCA_032873175.1 of Leptopilina drosophilae. Classification (NCBI taxonomy): domain Eukaryota; kingdom Metazoa; phylum Arthropoda; class Insecta; order Hymenoptera; family Figitidae; genus Leptopilina; species Leptopilina drosophilae. The sequence goes on from CM065487.1 coordinate 11,715,029, forward strand.
CTTTCGATTCGAATCGGCCAATTCGAAATTCGAAGTTTCAAATTAGCTAGTTCGATTCGAATTTACTTTCGATTCGAGTCGGCCTATTCGAAATTCGAATTCGAAGTTTCGAATTAGCTAGTTCCCTCACAGCATCGGGATATTATGGATATCGATGGGATGTTCTATGGATATCTTTTAGCTTTCGGAAATTTGGATATCCCTGAGATATCCCATGGACGTCCATGGATATCCATTGGATATCACAGGGATATCCAAACTTCCGAAATCTAAAAGATATCCATAGGACATCTAATGGACATCCATAATATCCCGATGCTGTGAGGGTTCGATTAGAATTTACTTTCGATTCGAAGTTTCGAATTAGCTAGTTCGATTCCCGATTCGAATTTTGCACACCTCTAGTTTTTACTGATTCTCAGTGAAATTCTACTGATGAATTAAAGAAAACTGGGCCACTGATTAAAAATCAGTTAAATTTTCACTGATTCATATTTATAGTGTACAGGTTTATATTTTTTAAACTGTTTCAGAACTGACCTACCATAACCTATTTTGAATTTTTTAAATCTAACTTCAGATTCGTAATTAGCCATCTCAGAAACCCTCGAATAACAAATTTCAATTAGATTTGATCAATTTTTAAAATTAGTCCGCCATTGAATCCGACATTTTGTACAGGTTAACCTCCATACGGCGGACTTCTATACGGCGGAAAATCTTCAGGTAAGCGTAGAAGGGATTATGTCGGGAAGAGTTGTAATAGTGTGAGTGACATCAAATTCAGGGCCGAAAAGTTCTAGTGCTACTTGCACAGTATTGAAGAACTTCTGCATTTCGTACAACAAAATAAAGATTTTAAGGGACTTCAAAATTTAGAAAAGTCATATTTTGAATTATAATTTTTATAAAGTTGTTTTTTATTTAAATTATTTAATTTATAATTGATTCATAATTTTTTTATTTTGTAATATATTTTATATTACGAAAAAAACAAAAAATTATAAATTAATTAAAAAACAAATTTAAATAATTAAAAAAAAACAATGTGAATTTCAACATGTGATTTTAACCATGAAAGACTGAATTAGTTAAATTGTTATATTCTTAACTACTTTTATATATGAGGCATTTCATTTCAAACCGTTCCACCGACAAAAACAATCGCAAGGAAACATATTTTCTAATAATTTTTATTATATTATTCTTTAATTGTGTATAATATATTATACACTGATTCAAAAGAGAATTTCATGAGCTTTCTATTGCTATTTTCATTATTTTAAATTTTTGCCAATTTCGTAGAGAAATTGCTGTTTGAAACGTTAATCTCTTAATATCTTAAAACACCCCCCCGCCGATTTTTATCAAAATTATATAATAATAAAGCGTAAATTCCCTAGTTTCTATTCCCATTTGATATATTATGGACATTTGATGGGATTAATAGAAAAAAAAATTTTTAAAAAATGTGTTTTTGAAAAATTTGACAAATAGTTTGAAGTTGAACCTTAACCCATTCAACTTACATTCAATTTCGTACTATTTGTCAAATTTATCAAAAACACATTTTTAAACAATTTTTTTTCTATTAATCCCATCAAATGTCCATAATATATCAAATGAGAATAGAAACTAGGGAATTTACGCTTTATTATCATATAATTTTGATCAAAATCGGCGGGGGGGGGGTTTTTTTAATATATTAAGAGATTAACATTTCAAACAGCAATTTCTCTACGAAATTGGCAAAAATTTAAAATAATAAAAATAGCAATAGAAAGCTCATGAAATTCTCATTTGAATCAGTGTATAATATATTATAAACAATTAAAGAATTATATAATAAAAATTATTAGAAAATATGTCTCCTTGCGATTGTTTTTGTCGGTGGAACGGTTTGAAATGAAATGCCATATATATATATATATATATATATATATATATATATATATATATATATATATATATATATATATATATATATATATATATATATATATATATATATATATATATATATATATATATATATGGGCATATTTCTAAAACTTTTAAACTTTCAGGTATTGGAAAACTTAGCTTTTCATTTCAAGGCACAATCTTGAAATGAATTTTATTGTTTTGTGCATTGATCGAATAGTAGAAAAAACCTTGCGATACTCATTTCTACACATTGTTAACCCCCCTGTGTATGAATCTAACCCCAAGAAAATGTTTCTAAATGCATTGATTTTTCATAAAGTTGAATTTTCACATCAATCGGTATGTTGGAGTTTTTAGAGTAGCTGATTATGAATATGATGTTAATTTTTCAAAATTCAAAATGGCGAATCCAATATAGCGGACGAAATTTTAAAAAAATTAATGGAAATCCACAGCATTGGATATTTAGGGATTTTTGGGGTCGCTGATTATGATTCTGTAGTCGGATTTTGAAAATTCCAAATGGCGTATCCAATATGTCGGATGAAAATTTAGAAAATAATTAATTTTCACAAAAGTGAGTATGAAGGGGTTATTGAGGTTGCTAATTATTATGAATCTGAATTTCGTTTTTTAAAAATTTTAAAAGTAGTTTCAAAATGTCATAAAAATTATTGATATTTTAAATACGGTTTTTAAAATATTTTGGGATTAATTATAATTAAAAAGCAATAAAAGTAAATAAATAAATAACCACAAGATATAATTATTTTAATATTCTACAAAAATTTCTAATTTTTTTTATATTAAAAGTACAAACAGTATGAACAAAAAATTAAAATCTGATAATTTTTCTAAAATTTCGTCCGCCATTTTGGATTCGCCATTAAAATTTTTTTTTAACTAACCTCAGATTTGTAATCAGAGGACCCCAGAAACATATAAATAATAAATTTTAGGCAAACTTACGAGTTTAATGATTTCTTTTTCCATGAAGCAATGATTATGATCGTAGAAGCTCATATTCTTTCTTAGATAAATTCTTTTTAGGAATAGTGTAGAGGTTAACGATTTTTTTTGTATACTTTTATAATACACGAGAAGAGATTACAATAAGTTAAAAGTGATTAGAAGTCAAATTCAACATGTGCCCTTCAAAAATGTAGGTTATTATTATGAGTTTCGTTTTTAAATTTAACTTTTGAAGTCACTGCATTCCTAATGTATAAGTGGCACATATTCCTGTAAGGGTTCAAAATACTTCTTATTATGTAGGCAATGTAACCCCGTTTTATGGTTACTTAAAAATCATCGTTAAAAAAGTTATATCAAGTTAATTGCGAAATTGTCAAAATTTAAGAAAAGTTGTCTCGTAAGTTTGAAGGTACGCCATTTTTACCTTAATTGAGGCACATCATTGTCTCAATGATTTTTTGGTTCCTCATACTCCCTACTACATCTACTATAAGTCACAAAATATATAATGACTCGTTAAAAAAGTTATACCATATAAACTGAAAAAAACGTTCAATGTCACACACGAGAAATTGTCGATTTCGACACTTTTACTCACTTTTGTCGTTCCCTACCTAATTAAAATGATTATTATACACAAGGTATATTTAAAGACCACAATAATTTATCAAATTATGGTACTGCAAAATTATTTTTATAATTTTTAAAATATAATAATAAACGGAAACATAAATTTAAAAAGTTCTAGAGATATGCCCATATCAAATTCGACAATGCTGAAATGTCCGGAATATTCAACTTGAGAAAGGATGGACTTGAAACGAGTACATTTAAAAATAAATTGAGAAACTTATAAATTATTTTAGCTTGAAATTTGTAAAGTTGATAATTTTTATTTATATTATAACTAGTCAATCTCGGGAGGGAGTGTTGAAATATTCTATATTCGCGCCTATTATGTCGCTTGACTCTAATAGTAGTTGATTCTACGTCACTGCCGTGTGCGCATGCACTTTTTCTACTTCTCGATATCGCTTCGACCGTGAACGATCGTCTCGATCGTCAACGAGCTCTTAATAAACGACTGATTTCTTCCGTATTTGTGTGTTCTTATTTACTACATCCTGCTCTAAATAATCTGCATGCCAACAGATAGTCAGAAAAACATGAATTCAAGTATAAGCCTTCCAAATTTTATTAAATTTCATGACAAACTTTCGGAAATATTAAGATTTAAAAAAATTATAACAAAATAATTCAAAATGGCGTATCTTCAACAAATTTCAAAATTTTCAAAAAATTTTTGGTACACTAGTTTCTAGTATCCAATACTACAATTTCACCAATTTACAGCCTAATCCAAAGACCCCATGCAAATCGCATATTTTCTGACGGAGTCTTACCCATTTATGATTTATAAAATTATTTTGAGTAATAGAACGAATTATTTCCAAACAAATTTATTATTTTATTTTCCAGTGTTTTTCTTGTATGAGAATAAAATTACAAAATTATGGCTTGTTGTATCCCAGGATGCAATCGTCTGCCATCGCAAAAAATTAAAGTGTTTGACTATATCAACCGCACGGACGATGAAGAAGTTTTTACCCTTTCTCCATGTAATTTCATGGAGGAAAGGGAAACATTTTCCTTTCCACATGTTGAAGGTTTAATCGCTGATATGAGACTTCTTCATCGTCAGTGCGGTTGATATACTCAAACAGTTTATTTCTCGCGACGCGTCAAAAATGCTATTTTACAGGTCATTTTAATTAGTTATTTTACTAATTGCTATTTATTGATCATACTCAAAAATGATTTTTTTGGAAACTTTGACACTCTAATTCATCATTTTTGTAAAAATAAGTTTTTTAATGGTAATTTTTGTGAGAAAAAAGGTTGTTTGAAAAATGTGATTTTAGTGCTTTGATTGTTTACATTTCACAACTTGGACATACCCTTAAGGGGAGATTCCACTGATTTTTTTTTGAATACCGAAATTATTTTTTTTTAATTTTTGGTTAGTATGATTATCTAAAAATACGGGAAAAATAGTCTGAAGCGATAAGAATAGACTCGCTAGCAGGAGAGTAGGAATAACATCACCTTTCCACCTCGAAAATTCATGTTTTTTCATTAATTACCTAACTGCAATTTGTTTATTTTTAAATTTACATTTTTTCTTTTCGCACCGCTTGAAAGAGTAGTTCTTAAGTAATAAGAAATGTCTACTGTTACATATCAAAGGTTAGGCATATAACTTTAAGTTAAATTTTTGTATATTTGGTCCTTCAAACTTTAAACGCGTTTTTCTCGAAACTACACATTTTCAACTTGTTTACACTCTCATTTTTATAATTTTCAACGAAATAACTTGCAATTTGGACAGCATGCTCCTTGAATGTGTAGTTTTCGTGTAAACTAGGATATTTAAGATCCATTAATATTTATAAAAGTTATAAACAATTTAAGTTGCAAAATTATAGTCGAAAAATTAAAAAGTCTGCCATTTGGTTATTTTTCAATAAATTTTTTTTGTTCTAGTTTACACGATAGCCATAATGGTATAGATTAAGAAAATTTTTGACTTTTTTAGTTTAGATTAATTGTCGCAGAGAAAAAATGTAAACAACTTTTAGAGGGGACCACTTTCGGCAGCCATTTTCTAAGACTCCATTAAAAAAATAAATAAATAAAAAATGGTTTTCATTACTGTAACACAAGTATTTTATTGTAAAAAAAGTTTAACTAAGAAATATTTATTTTACTATCTATAAAAAATTTTTTTAAAAAAACCTTAATTTCTGTGGAATCTCCCCTTAAGACGCATTAATTTCAGGATTTGTTTAATTTTAGACAGTACTTAAAGTAAGATTTACTTTTTACTGTGTTATATTGAATGAGCGCGAGAGACGCATAAATTTGGGAACAGTGAAAGCAGTCTTGTTTAAGTCCTGCATTTGGGTTCCGCCGCATTGATGGAAGATTGAACGCCAATTTTCAGCAAAGATCGCGCGTCAGGCTGAAATAGGTGTTACGTTATGGCTAAAAGCAACGTTGCTTGATCAATGTTGACCAAGGCTGAACCAAGCTTCCATAAAGCCTGAACCCAGCGTCAGTTCTCCCCTGGAACAAATTATATGCAAACTATAAATAGGAAAGTGTAAGTGTAAATAGGAAAGTGTATTATTATCTGTCAAAAAAATCTTTAATAAATACCCAATGGGAAATTTACAACTGTCGTAGTACTGCGCCAGCACTGTCAGTACTGGCAGCTACGCTGACAGACAGCACTGGCATAACGCTGGGATGATAACGTTTTATAACTCTGGCGAAGTACTGCCTGCCAGTGCTGCCAGACAGCGCTGGCGCAGCACTGGGACAGTTCTGGCTGAGAATATTGTCACAATAAATGCCGTATTTTTATAAATTAGTCGTAAATTAATAATTATAAATAATTTAATAACAAAATAGTAAATAATATTAATAAATAGTCATTATTCATAAAATATTTCTCTTAACCCCTTAACGACGAGATGTGCTGCTTTTCAACATGATTTTCAAACGCCTACAATTAGTAGAAAGAAGCTATTAAATTGTTTAAAAGTCCATATCCTACTATTTTAGGGGTCGCTCTTTCGAATGGCGTGGTCAAAATTTTCAAACAATGATATTAAACCCTTCTTTTTTTCAAAAATTATTAAAAATGTCAAGTTTTTTGAAAGCAATTTTTTTAAAAAGAATTTTTTCACCGCCATTACATTTGTTAAATAGAACAAAAATGATCAGAAACGTGTTCCTAATAGTTGTACTTCAAAAATATTCATTTCTTGAGCAAATTTGAGCAACCAATTTCTTTGAGCAATTTTCAAAAAGTTTGTAACTTTGCGTAAAATTAGGAAATGTTTTTGTCCTTCAAGTGCTATTTTAAATTTAAAATCGAAAAAATATAAAAATTAGAAATGAATATTTTCCAAGTACAACTATCGGGAACACGTTTCTGATAATTTTTGTTCTATTTAACAAATGTAATGGCTGTGGAAAAAATTCTTTTTAAAAAATTGCTTTCAAAAAACTTAACATTTTTAATAATTTTTGAAAAAAAGAACGGTTTAGTATCATTTTTTGAAAATTTTAACCACGCCATTCGAAAGAGCGACTCCAAAAATAGTAGGATATGGACTTTTGAACAATTTTATGGCTTCTATCTACTAATGGTAGGCGTTTGAAATTCATGTTGAAAAGCAGCACATCTCGTCGTTAAAGGGTTAAAGAAATTGCATTCAAGATGGAGACTAACAATGGATATAGTAAATGAAGTAGAAAAAAATTGTTTATAGCATTTAAAAATTAAATAATAGACAATTACAGTAAATGTGGATTAAATTTTATTATTTTAGTACCTAACGATTGGAATCTAGAAATATTGCAAACCTAGGAAAATAAACAAAATTGCTTACGAGGGGAATCGAATCTACGACCTACGGATTTACAGACTAACGCTCTAACCACTATGCTAACGACACACGTGTGCAGTAAGGATTTAATATCTTAGTATCATTCAGACTTACAATTATAGAATCAAAGATGAGAAAAAAATAAGGATACTTTAGAAGTAACAAATTAAATTAAAATAAAGGAAACTAAATTTTTAATAATAGAATTAAATAACTTTACTTATTGCATTCAGCATTTTACAAGTAATAATTTTTTAATAATTATTTATTCATAGTGAGAAGTATAATAGTATTTTAATAACCAAATTATTGTTTGAATTGTAGTTTAAATTTTGTTAATAATTTTATTTGTTTAGATGAATAATTTATTATTTATTAAAATTAAACTGTTATATTAAATTATTATTAATTTTAATACAAATCAAAATGAATTACTGAAAAGTGAAGTATTAATTTCTTTCAATTTAATTTATATTTAAAAACATTCATAATTTTTTAAATAATTTTTTTCAAGTTTATGTCAAAAAAGTAATGTTTGCAACGAGCGTTGTTAAAATTTTTCTATACTCAGACAGCACTTACCGCCGTGACTTGTCCAAGCTTTGGCGAAAAAAAAGAGATGAGGATTTATTTTTAAATGACGTCGATTATTGGGACATTTATCCTGCACCATAAATATAACTTATATGACCAGTTACTTCGTATATAATCGGAAATCAAAGTTATTCCCACATCTCTTATCATATTAAAACTCCACTAAATTCCAATTTACTTTATTTTTACTCTAAGATTGTATCCGTTTTTTCAGTTTGAGAATCGAGAAACTCACCTTTCCTGAATACTGAGTTTATTAACCTTCACATCTAATTTTATTCACATGTCGGCAATAAATAGAAGAATTTGTAAATTATTTCTCATTTCATTTAGAGAAAAAGTAAACGTGTATACTTTGACTTCAGAAGAAAAAAAGAGTAATTTCTGGAGACGCTCATTTTTACCGTCGATAATTTTTCCTCTTGGTAGTTTCTACGAATGGTAATTTCCCCGACAGCACCGAAACTTTCCTAAAAATTTATTAAATATTTACTTGTATATTTAACTGAAAATTTTAGTATACAACCGTAGTAGACGACCGATCTACTACCAATACAGTATTGTTTAACAATACAGCATTTCATAGTTTATTCAGTGTTGAAAACAGTCACGGTTATATACTGGCTCATTACGATTGTCAGTAATGACTTACGGTGTAACATGTGCAATTAGGAACTTCGGCATTTTACTGGTTCAGTACGTCCAATGCATTCATGAGAAAGCTGCTGTTATGAAAGTTTTGAGTTTATGCGATTGATGCAGTCGCAATAATTAACGTTATTTACAGTTAAACACACAATAAATTATATTTTGTCGTTACCCATTTTCTTTTATTTAATATAGTTTTAAGTTTAGAATTAAATCTTTAAGTAGTAAGTGCCGCAGAGTAAAATGAAAGAGTTCCTGCATTATATCTTTACTATTAATTATTTATTAACATTAATTTTCTTCATAGCGTCTGGACGTTTCAAGAATGTCTGGCAATTCAAATAGCCATTGAATATCCAAGTGCTATGCGTAGTGATGCACGTCAAGACAATATTATCTTGAACTTGCTTCATATTGCTTGACGTAACAAGAATCTTGTATACCACAGATTCTTGAACATTCAATTGTTTATATATTGAAAATTCTTGGCAATTCTTGATCAGCTTTGTTGGTTAAAATATGTAAGAGATTTAATTCAAAAAATGTCGTAAAAACCTTGAATTAAAGAAATTGTGTTTTTTAGAGAGGGAATACATAATATACAGAAAATGAAAAGAATGACAAATTAAATAAATTTTATTTTTATATAGCATTGACTGCAATTCAAAACAAAGAAAAATAAATTACGACAATATAGCACTGGATATAATTTTTTTTATTTAACACTGAATGCCTAATTAATAAAATTTACAAAATGTAAAAATTTTATTAATTTTTGACAATTGTTTTTAAAAGTTCTTTGAATTTAAACTGTATTTTTAATTTAGAAGTTGAGTTGTACGGAGAAAAGGTTGGTTTGACAGTTGTAAATGTTTAATAAAAAATAAAGGAAATAATTTAGATTGTATTAATTTTTTCTATGATATTTGTTCAAAGTGGGCTGATTCACTTGTTTAAATAGATAATTATGTAAATATGGACAGAATAAGAGTTAAATATTGATTTGAAAACTCACCTAAGAAAGGTTAAGAGTCATGACAATTTAATTACATTTTTATATAGTTTACAAATATTAAAAAATTTATTACTACTAATATTAAGTGCTTTCAATATAGTTTCGTACAATATACTGACTTTAATTTTATAATAGAGATGTGATAAATTCTACCTTTAATATTGAGTCCTTCAGGATTTTCAGTGATTTGAATCACTTATATCTCCTCAAATGCAAAACGAAATAATCTAATTTTGGTCTTAATAATTAAGTTTGACATTCTTTTCTATCCTATCAAATTTTGATAATGTAGATCAAGATATTTTTTAGTTTTATTCTAGTTAGAAAAATCGGCTTCTAAAAATGTATTTGTTGGTTAAAATGCAAGTGCTTTAAGACTACTTGCATATTAATCCTCAAATTCGTTTCTGGGAGGAGATTCTGTAATCCAAAATAAAACTAAATAGAAGCTCGTTCTCGATTGCCAAAATTTGATAGGATGGAAAAAAATTATTCCGAAAGACTTAATATGAAAAAGAGAACTTTTCACATACTTTTACATTAGAAAATTAAAAAATCAGCGCAAAAAATAAAAATGCATTGGAACTAGTCAATAGTAAGTAGTAATAAATTTTAAATATTCACGAAATTTTAGAAAGATAGAATTAATAATTGATGACTTTTTACATTTCATAGGTAATTTTAAAAATTAATTTTCATAGATTATTTTGGGTATGTTTACTTAATAATCTTTAAGTATAATCAATTTAGCTCATTTTTAACAAATAAAAATCAAAATAATTATATTATCAAAATTAGTTCCATGTTTTTTATACATTTTCACAGTTATCAAATTAACCTTCTCAAAAAGAATTTAAATCAAAAACAATTTTACCAAATATTATCAAGAATCTTGTTAAAAAACAATACAAGATCAAGATTTGAATTGAAAGTCGAGATAAATTCTTGTGCTTGACGTTTTCTCGCTTGGTCTCGCTTGAATGCAGCTCTAGGCTATGCGGATTGTAGTACATGTTACTTTTTTTTAAAGGAGCTTCCAATTTTTACATTATTTTCATCATTAATCAATTTAGTATGAATTTAATGATATTTAATTTAGAAAATAAATAACAATATGGATCGAAAGATTTTAAGTTTTACTGAAAGTTTATACATTTTTTAATTTATTTTCTATATTATACGTTAATATCAAACGATATATGGGTATTTCTACAAAAGAGGGAATATATGTAGAAGTCCGCATGAAAGGGGACCACTTTGGCACTATTGGACTTATCTATATATAAGCGAGTTCCTTGTAAAATTTGGAAAATTTTAAGTGGTCTTAGAATATTTTTGATGAATAATTCAATGAATTCCAGAATTTAAAATTTTAGAATGTCAAAAAAGTCATTTCGAGAAAATCAAAATCCAAGGACTGTAATGCGAATATCTTTGGCTTTTCTAGGAAGTTATTCAGATAAGAATTGTTTTAAATCTAGCACACCTCTAAGATGAAAAAATAATAGATTTCGAATTCCCCTCCCCCCTTCATTCTGAAACAATGGAAAAATAACGGACATCTGACAAAGTGGTTCTTTTTCTAAATTTGCGTTTTTTAATTAATAAACTTGATTTTTCAAAAATAATCATTGGTTGTTCTTTTATTAATTTATTTGAAGTAAAACAAGAGAAAGTAGACATATATAATTTTTTTAAGAGACTTTATTGTGAATAATCTTATCCGTGTGGAAATTTGTCACGTATCTGCAACGTAGCGGTATAGTTTTACTATTTATTGTATAGTTCCGGTATTGTGAAATGTTATAGAAACTGTCTAGAAAGGTAACGTAACAATTTATGAACATCCGAGGCAAATGCCTTAATTTCCAAGCCTTGGTTGTTTATTGACAACAAATATTGGACTAATTTTAATAATCAGTTATTTTCCAGCGCTTTAAAATTAAATTAATGAATGGTTATTTCTTGGTTACCAATTTTGAACCAACGTTTGAAATTAATATTTTATAAATACAACACAAGGCAAAAATTGTTATAAAAATAAATGTAAAAATAAATGAAGAAATAAAGTACTAGTCTAAAGAAGGAAAAGAAATTAATTTAATTGGAATACTCTATTAAAAACAGAGTGTAATAAAAATCAGACCAAAATAATATATGTCTTTAAGCTTAAGAATTAAATCGTCTCTTCTTATATAGAACTGGTAAAACAACTTGTTAACGAGAAAAGAAACTTGCGCACCCTGGTGACAACTTATCCTAAGTAATTTCAAACATAAGCAGCGCGGTACTGCTTTCAAAGGCGAACAATTTCCCATTGGCTAGAAATACTCGACAAAAAGTGTATATTGTTTTTATGCAAAGCAATTACTGATTTTGATTATTTAAATGTTTTATTTTATATGTATAATAAATAAGTTTTTCATATAATATATTATCTGGTTTCGCTAAACAGAATTTATATAGTTGAACAACGTAAAGTAGTTAATGTAGTAAAACTATACAGATCCAAGAACGTTTAACAATATAAATCAGTTAATGAAGTGAAACTGTAGGGGAGAGTCACTACGGTCGGGCCACCTCGGGTTTCTTAGTTGTAACAAACTGTTGCCATATACCATTGCATGTAAATACTTGTTATTGATGGTAGAAAACTTTTCACGTCACTTTCATTAAGGTCGAATGAAGTACGCGAGCAGTACAAACATAAAACGTAAATGTGTGGTGGATTTTTAAAGCAAAACTTTTTCTTAGTGTAATATTTTGGTTTGTTATTTGAATTTTAAATCGTGCGTTTATGTCGGTGTGCTAAAAAAATCAAAACGACGCGAAACTTACGATCGGGTCACTTTATATCGTGCAATTTGGGACACATAATTTTCCAATTATGACGTTCCGTGTACTGAGAACGTTTTCATATTAATTTTTATATGAATTTTATATTTCCTTTTTCCATTTTCAAGTGCATTTCAGCATTCTTCTGTAATTTACGGGCCATTTTTAGTAACATTCCTTCATATCACATTGATTTTCTATGGTGGTCCGACTGTAACGACATTTTATAAAAATGTTTATAACTTTTCCAATTTTTGTCCAGATATTTTCTGATGTACAGAAAAAACATTCCACTTTAGAAGATCTTTCCAACCATATGTCAGAAAACGTGAAATTCGGCCTAAAACGGAAGTTATGGGCACAAGTCAAAAAGTGACCCGACCGTCGTGACTCTCCCCTACAGTAGCTAGACCGTGTAACGCCGTTTCTCACCACGTGGTCGATGGAGAAATTCCACCGAAAAGGCGCTACAAAAATGGCGACGATGTCCCTTTCAAAACTGGGTATACAGGTCCCACACTTTGGACTTGGATACGGCCAACGTCGATCCGTTTATGGGGTTCTCCCAAGCGCCAGGTAGTACTCTCTACCCGGATCTCCGTCGTCGCATGAAAACAAAAATTGTAAGCACTCCCGGTCTAGCTCAATTTCCGAGCTCACAATTCTAATCAAACTTTTGCATGACTTTACTTTACACCAGGGTCGCAAGGTTACCGTGGTGAGGTTAGAAAACGACACTAGGAGGTGTAATTGAGAACATAAAGAAAAGCACTCACCATTTCTTAATTAAAATTTAATATTTATTCCTATCTTTATTTTTAAACGAATGTCGCGGGAGAATCCACACTTCTGGCGTTGACTATTTAATCAGGAACCAGTCGCCTCGTCGTTGGGTTTCCTGGAGTTTCCCCAGGTGTGAATAAATAGTCGGCCAGACTTCTAGGATACCGAAATCACTAACCTCGGAGTTTTTCGAGCAGTCGCCGGTATTCCATTGCTCTGATTCGTCCGGTTGTCGGTTCCAAAGGTTTACACGTGAGAACTAGATCACAGCCAAACTCGCACTGCCTATTTTTGGCGGCGAGCTCGCCTCGTGCACCGAGACGCTATCATGCCCAAAATGGTTCGCCCTGCGGCATGAAGATGGCACCACCCATACCGTTTCGAGCCTCTTAGCTGGGCTGACAAACAGATTTTTCGACCAGAATATTGGCGGCGATGATCCATCTACGGTTCCTTCCGAGATTCCTGACCGACTGGTTCCTTATTTGAATTTCGGTAAACAAAAAGTATCTCTTTCCTAGTAGTGTGGTTGTCCCCGATACATGGGAAAAATACAATTCCTTTCTGGGTACAGCAAAGATTGACAGACTAATTTGTTAGTTGATTTTAACGAAATAATAAGCAAAAACCTTTACAAAAGATATAATGTTGAGTCCGAGCTTGGCTGGTAATGAAAGGAATTTTGTTCCCTTTTTTTCTTTCTAATCGCGAAGTGATTTAAAAAAATGATATAGGATTTCGGCGAACCTTAAGAATTAGCTTTATGACGTGTTTTAAAATAAACCACGTCACAACCATTTCGATATAGATTTACGTGAATAGTTTTACGAGTTGTTTACGATATAGTTTTTATCTTGCATATAGTTCAACAACTTTTTAAAATAAAAAAAAGAAATCCAGAAAAATTTCTCAGTAATATTATTACTAAAAAATTAATTAAATTTCTTGTAAATAAGTATAACAATTAACAAATTCACTGTTTGGACACTTTTGACGTAAGAAGGCGTTTTCTTCGGATATAATATGTACGTAGGTATACCAAGTTTAATTAAAATCGGACATATGCACTAATCGGAAGTATATCCTTTTCTTCTAATAACTTATGAAAATTGTAGTTATTTATTAAAATTGCTGTGGTAATTTATAAAACTACTGTAGTCTGAATCTCAATTGAAAATTATTATTTTGGTAATTTATGAAAATTTTCAAAGTAATTAATGGAAATTTATGTAGTAATTTATTGAAATTTTCGCAATAATTCATAAAATATATTTTACATAAGTTACAATTAAAAAAATTTTGCCCCATATGTTCGTAATTTGTGGTTACATTTTATTTTTTTACTCTGAATCCCAAGATGAAACTTACAGGACATTTAAAGCACATTTACCCTAACATTTAGTAAAATTTTGAAAAAAAATCGAAGACGATGTTTTTTCAAAAACAGATTTTTAATTTTTCAAAATTTCAAAAAAAAAAAAATTTTTTGAATTTTTCTTTTTCATATTAATTGTGTCTTAAAATATACTTAAAACCAAAGAAATTATTTTTTTAAAATCCAAAATCGGTTAATTAGAACCGAAGTTATAGCACTTTTTTAAAAAAAAGACAAAAATTTTGAAACTGTCATATTTTTGGTAATTTTGAAAATTTTGAAAAAATATTTGGTGGAGTTGTTTATCACTATAAAAGTAATAAATTTACAAAAGTACAGCCAAATCCCAACAAGTCATGAAAATAAGTATGTTGAACTGACGTGGAATCCACCACATGATTATCTCGCACTAAAAGAATACGAGCTTTACATTGCGGTCTAGATACTAGATTGGAAGGATGTACTGGGCCACTATAGCATCTAGACAAACTAGATAGGAAGTAGGTAACGCCAATACAATTTTCTACACATAATTAAACATTAGCTTTCACTAATCATTTACAAATTTAATTTGAATTATAAAAAAGAATTTTTTTTAAAGGATTGAAAATTGTTGTCTCTGCGCTATTTTGAACATAGAAACATGTATATCTTGGCAAAATCTGCTAGGAAAAGTGAGAATTTTGGTCATTTTTCGTTTAAAAATTGGAAAATAAAGTTTAATAACAAATTTTAACTTACTGGTCAACAGGAAATAAGGTTCTACGACACCTAGGCAACAAAAGTATAAAAATATAAAATATATTTTTTTTAAATGCGTGCCAGGAAACTGAGAATTTGTATGAACATATGTCAATTTTGACCACAAAAAACACAATTTTAGTTAATTGAACTGCAAATTAGATATTTTTCATGTGTAATCATCTTTAATTAACTTCAAGTAGGTTAGAGAGAGGAGGTAAAACTTCGGTAGTGGTGGTATGGCAATGCTGAGTCGCTCAGCTGTTGTATATGGTCACGCCATGAAGTAGTATGAAGAGTACCCCCTCTCTAGAAAAGTTGAAGCAAATTTTCCTGTTTCTCTTAAAACTAACAGAGGTGGCGAACCCTGCAGGGAAAGATTGGTAACTCCGAAATTTTGTCTGATAAAAGTGACATTTAAACGAATAGTGATTTAAACATCAGAAATATTTGCTATTTATATAAAAATATAGTACAAACGCAAGTAAATAATTGATAATATTATCTTTAAGTCACTAAATTATTAAACTTTAAAAGTTAAATTAGTAATTAATTGGGATAATAAAAGAAAATTACATATAATAACAAATGAAATAAAAGAAAAAAATATTTTGCAAAAATATGTTTAAATTAAAAGGTATTTATTAATTAAAATAAATGTTAAACATTATTTTTAGTTTTATAATTTATTTAATTTTATTTCTATACTAATTTATAGGATTTATCCGTTTATATTATATATAAACTAACCCTGTGAAGTCAAGTGGCGATTTGGTTGAGTGCATAAAGTGCTATCCCAGAAGCTCACTTTGAGGGTTATCCTATGTGACTTGGGGTGTTTGAGGATAGAGGTGCAAAATTGTCGGTAATTTAAACTCCGGTTATATTCTCGAGAATATAACCGAGAATATTCTCCTTCCGGAGAATTTAAGAGAATTTTCTCTACATTTAAACGTATGCGCGCACTTACTTGTTTTAGAATGAAAACAAATTGAATAAATTGAAGTTGATAATAGTTAATTAAATAATTAACATTACATAATATTAATAAATATAAATAATTAACAATAAATAATTCCATAGCAATTTAATTTCGTTAGAATAAATAAATAACTTAATATTTTGAAAAAAATACCTATTATTTTTTTAAATTAATGAATAAATAAATAAAGGGGTTACACACAATTAAAAAAGTTCTGTTTATTATATAAGGTAATTGTTTAATAAAAGAAATATAATTTTTTTATTTGAGTACTATTATTCCTTGAAATTAAAATCTTTTACAAATAACAGCTATAGAATTTTGTAAATTAAGTTACATTAAAAATATATTTTAAATCTTTTTCTTTAACTAATTTTTATATCACATTTAAGATACTTATAAAATATTACAGCCTTTTAATTAAAAAAATACTGATTTACAACGTTTAAAATACAAAATACTGTCTTAGAACGATTCTTGCAATTCGGCAAGAATATCTTCTGTTATGGAAAAGTTTTCCTTCTATTTCGGAACAATAGAGACGGCCTTCAAATTCTTCTGTATCATTATCGTTGCTCTCTATAAAATTGTCATCAGATTCAGTCCAATTTTCTGATTCAAAGTTCAGTCGCATTTTTCCTTTTTTTGATTTATGTTCATCAAGCAATTACAAGATGTGCTGAATATATGTTAACATAGAAGCTCTTAGCGTTGTTAATTTATTTCTTTTGACTGTATGAATATTACCAAAAGCACTGAAACTTCTTTCTGTGGCTGCACTTGTTGAGGACATTCCCAATATATCAACTGCAATAACACTTAATTCCGAGCCGGCAAGAGTGCCTTTCCACCATATTGGAGCTTCTACTGTTCCAATGACTGATTTCACAAAATCTTTGGCATAAATACCAGTTGCACTTCGATATTCCGCTAAATCCTGTAAAAGTTTTACCAAATTTTTATTGTTTCCATATTTATACATGACTCGATCATGAATAAATTTTTCGCCCTCTAATTGTTCCAATCTTGTTAAACCTTTTCCGTTCAATTTTAAATCAAGTAAATTCACAGCGTAATGGATTGGTTGTAAGATGAATTTTTTTCGATTATCAATTGACGTTTTAATTAATTGATCTTCATAATCAGAAAGAAGAGATTCTTGTAAAACTTGTCCCACAATTTCAGATATTTCGAAAAAGGAAACGGTTGCTAAACTTAAAGTACAATAGTTTCCTTCGAGAATGGTAATCCATTTCACGATACATAGAAGAACCTGATGTAAGAATTGTAATCCGTACCAAAATTCATTACTCAAAATATTATCTCGAGTTTCCGTTGATAAATAGTGTCCTATGTTTTTAGCTATAGCTAATCTTTGCAAAGGTCTTTGATTTCTCAATAAACTGTCAGTGCAAAACACCATTGAACCCCATCGAGTTTTCCAATGGAGTTTTAAAGAAACAAAACCTGAACCTACTTGATTGGAACCTTCTTCTTGATCTTCAAGCTTTACTTCTTCTTGATATTCTTACTTGGTCTTGATATTTCGCCAACGTTGCTTTTAAATTGTGTGAAAGATTAATTTCATTTACAATCTTGTTCGCTTGGGTTTTCAAACTTTGTAAAGTTTTTAAGTTCATAATATCACCAATCAATAAATTATGTCCATGAGTCAAAAATCCATATACTGCTATATGATTATACTTTAGCTTAATTAGTTTTCTTGCTTTTATCATAGCGGCTGCATTATCTGTTAAGACCGATAACACTTTTTCATTGCCGATTTTATCAAGCGCATTCTATAAAAAACATATTATTTAATTAATTATTATTTCAATATGTCAAACCTAAAGAGTATGATAGAGAATAAATTTTGTAAACTTAAATTAATTGTAATGACGTTTTCTTAATATAGAATATTTACATTTATTTATAGTCTGTACAGCTTAGGTTGATTTGAACCAATCATTTTGTCTTTACTTTTTGTAGATATAATATTATCGCCAGAAACTTGCAAAATTTGATCGTCCTTATTTTCTGTGGTAAGGGCACTATCTGCATTGAAAATAGATATGAGAATAAATAATTCATTAAATTTCAATATTAATTATTAAAATTAGGTGTTAACAATATTTTTAATTACCTGATGATTCAACACTGAAGAAGTAAGACATATCACTTTTAGATTTGTTAGTTTCTAATCCAACGTTGAATACTTTTTTAATGTCTTCCGGACATTTCGAACATTTATTTAAATGTTTTTTTGTCTTGTAGCATTTTTCTGATATAAAATATCACAAAATATGCAGGCATAACCTTCAAGGTTTCCATTTATATTTTTTTGGGTCTAAAATAATCCCAAACATTGCTCTTCGGTTTCGTCATGTTTCCGTTCGACTGAAAAAACAATAATTTCAATAATAATGAATAAAAAAAATGTTAAATTGTTATAAAATACTAAAAGTAATGTGAATGAAATAAATCACGGTTTTAAGATGATTGATAAATTTAGATTTTTGAGGTTATGTCTGGTTCACATTTTTGTATTAATTTTTGTTACAAAAATATTGTAATCGTAACTTAAGTTCTATTTTAATCAAACAGTTTATTATCTTTTGAAAGTAATTATTTATCTAAATTTAAATAATAAAATAAATAATAGCATAAATTACTTTAAAATAATTACTTTATTTTTTTAACCATTCCATTAATAAAAGCGCAGTTCACACGTAAATTCTATTCACATAAAAATAGCAGACGAAAATAAGGTAAACCAACGAATTATCCAATGACATAAACGAGATAAACTATAGAAACTATGTATCGTTACACAAACGCCAAAAATTCTCATAAATTCTCTTGGAGAATTTTGGTTGGTTATATTCTCGGTTATATTCTCGTACTCGTTACCGTTTTCCGTGTAATATTACCTCTTCGCATCTCTATTTGAGGATGTCTCCTCCTTTTCCTTGGTTCGTTCTGATTTTTTTGTTCTAGGCCAGCTTCAACCACATGGAGCTCTAACACGCAGCCGGGTCCTTGGCTATTTTCGTTCTTTTTCGGAATAAAACGTTTGGAGAGTGAAGAGGGAAGAGCTGCCAAGAGTGAGTCTTTATTCTAATCTCAGAGTGTGTGCGTCGCGAAACCAATTTTAAGGCATCATCCCTTATTGAGAGGCTTGGCGACAAGGGGACGGGACCAATCTCGAAACGAGGACCGGCCGTCCTAGTCAGCTCATCTTCTATGCTTGCTTTTTTCAGCAAGTAGTTTAGTTTGATTACATTATATAAAAGTTGATCATTTAGTTTTGTAAGTATTTTTCCTTTCTGTGAAGTACAATAATTTCGTCTTTCGGTAAGTTTCTTTGCTAATTTATTTAGATTCGTTTTCCCTAGCACACTCCCTCTTCCTGATAGATGGACTCTTCAAAATGTTCCTTAAAAGAACATGGGGTTCGAGTCCGCCTTACCCTCATGTGCGTTGTAGTTATGAAGATCATTGTTTTTTAATTAAACCTACTTTTTTATTTTAAAGGAATACAAAAATTGAATCATTTAAATTGTTTTAAACCTGTTTAAATAATAATTCCACTTAACAAAATTGTAAATAATTTTTGGAAACTTCCTGGTAACTTCCAAGAAGTTTCTATGAGAAGCTTCTAACCTGTGGACATAATTTTATTTCCTGGAAATTTCCAGGAAGTTACCAAGGGTAACTTCCGAAGGTTGTGAAGGGAAACTTCTTGGAAGTTTTTGTGCTTTGTGGACTTTGTCAAATTTATGTATTTTCTGCGGTTGTAGTACTTTAATTATAATTCATTAAAAATTAAACATAAATTTCCACCAGTTTTTGGAGTTATGAAGATTTTAATTCGAACTAATTGTATTGCAAGTTACAAGACCCTGCGATACAACTTCTTAAATATAAAATATCACTTATATTGCAGGCTGAAATTAGACCTTAAATTTTAACTCAGGTCTGTTTACATAAATATTATATCAATAAAAATTAAAGTAAAAGTCAATTTTTTAAAAATGAATTAATATAAAACACTTTTGTTTGGTTTGATAAGAAAATTCCTGTTTTGGCAAAATTTTCCCGATTTTTTCTGGTCAAATTAAATTCCCGGCGAATTTTTAGATTTCTCGCGTGATTGGTATTATATTAGTAGAAACGAAAAGCAGCTTTCAATTTCCACATCGGAATCTATAACAGAAACCATGCAAAAGTCCTTTTCATAAAGGAAACCATATAGATTCCCATGTAAAACCGTATGGCAAATTGAGACTTTGTAAGATTTTATACAAAATTTTACATCACATTTATTTCCCATAAGATTTTATATGGGAATTCATATGGTTTCTTTTATAGAAGTGGGATTTTACATGGTTTTTTATATATGAGGCATTTCATTTCAAACCGTTCCACCGACAAAAAACAATCGCAAGGAGACATATTTTCTAATAATTTTTATTATATAATTCTTTAATTGTTTATAATATATTATACACTGATTCAAAAGAGAATTTCATGAGCTTTCTATTGCTATTTTCATTATTTTAAATTTTTGCCAATTTCGTAGAGAAATTGCTGTTTGAAACGTTAATCTCTTAATATCTTAAAACACCCCCCCGCCGATTTTTATCAAAATTATATAATAATAAAGCGTAAATTCCCTAGTTTCTATTCCCATTTGATATATTATGGACATTTGATGGGATTAATAGAAAAAAAAATTTTTTAAAAATGTGTTTTTGAAAAATTTGACAAATAGTTTGAAGTTGAACCTTAACCCATTCAACTTACATTCAATTTCGTACTATTTGTCAAATTTATCAAAAACACATTTTTAAACAATTTTTTTTCTATTAATCCCATCAAATGTCCATAATATATCAAATGAGAATAGAAACTAGGGAATTTACGCTTTATTATCATATAATTTTGATCAAAATCGGCGGGGGGGGGGTGTTTTAAGATATTAAGAGATTAACATTTCAAACAGCAATTTCTCTACGAAATTGGCAAAAATTTAAAATAATAAAAATAGCAATAGAAAGCTCATGAAATTCTCTTTTAAATCAGTGTATAATATATTATAAACAATTAAAGAATTATATAATAAAAATTATTAGAAAATATGTCTCCTTGCGATTGTTTTTTGTCGGTGGAACGGTTTGAAATGAAATGCCTCATATAATTCTAGGTAGGTTTCCATTTGGAGATTTTCAATATTAAACTAATCAAAACTCGAGAATCGATTCACCCGTTTTTGCGTAATGCCCGTATAGTATTTTGGAGAGCAACAACATACTCAAATATTTCTAAAATTTAAAAAAAAATCTGCCCGCGCAAGCGCAGACACATTTTCATCGGCGCTTCGCGCGGGGGCTCGCTTCGCTCGCAGGTTTCAGCGCGCCTCAGGGCGCGCGAATATTGATCGTCGCGTTTCATAAAATATATTTTTTTTCTTAAAGTTCCTACGACTTTAAGGATTACATTCTCATCACTTGTTTTTGTTTGCTGATGATTGTGAGATTAAGTGGATTTAAATGTATATTTTTGGTATTGATGATTTAAATTTTGAAGTTATTTTAATTATACTAACTCTCTTAGCAGAAACGTGATTTTCAGAAGCAGCTGAAATATTCTTAAAGTATTACTATCATTTTGACCTAATTTTGACGTTTTATTTTTACTCCCTCATTTAGTTACGTCATAATCTATGTGGAATTTGACTTTTATTTAACTACAACTTAAAAAGGGACAATACAGGACAATAAACGTATCTACGATACGTCAAAATCTATGTAAAATTTGACGCCTTTTTACCCTATAGGTTAAAATGGGTCAAAATATATGTCAAAGTTTAATCTAATTTTTGACATATAGATAAAAAAGGTCCATAACGATTGTTACATTACGTCAAAATCTATGTGTATTTTGTCATGTATTGTATGCAATTTATTAAGATGCATTGATATTAAGAAAAAATAAACAGTAAATTTATTCCTTTGCATTTCGTAATGAAAAATGTTTTTTTAAACTGAGAAAAAAATTTAAATGTTGATTTTTGTTTTTCAATATAATGATATGCTTAGGATTAAAAAAGTATGTATATAGATGTTTAAAATTAAATATAAGAAATATAAAATAATTTAAACGCATTGTGTATGAATATAAAATAAATGGTATAGAAAGGAATATGTTGATAATAAATTATAATAGATGTGACATACTTTAAAAACCCAACCGAAAATACAGTAATACAAAGTTACTGGGTCATGGTAAATTAAAATTTCTACTTAAAAAAAGTTACCCATACAAATTTATTCACGAATTTAGAAAGTAAGATTGGATAAATTTACAAAAAAATAGAATGAATAGTAAAAAATAACAAAAAAATTGTAAAACTGAAAAATTCGCATGTGATATAGTCCCATATAGAAGAAAATTTGTTTAACCCTCTGCTTATTCAAGTGACAGTTATAGACAAAAAACTATAATTCGGTCGCCTAGTAGGGATTATGGGAATTAAATTTAAAAGCTCTAGAGTAGGGATAAGTCAGCGTAGGCAGAGGGTTAAAGGATTTTTAAAAATTTTATAAATTAAATGACTACAAAGCTTCCTCCACTAGGAAACAAAAAAGTAAATCATTGATAAAAATGACTTTTAATAAAATTAAATTAAAATAACTCAAACAATATACAAGCAACTAACAAAACAATCATTACCAAAGCAACTGTAAATATAGCAACCATTATCATAGTAACCGTTACCATAGGAACCGTTGCTATGGCAATAATTACTACAGAAACGGTTGCTATGATAACTATTACCATAGCAACAGTTGCCATAGCAATGGTAGCTAGGGAAAACTACGGATGGACACTAGTCTCGCTGTAAGCGTTTTAGCCCTTGGCCACGAAACGTTAAATATTACATCTGTAGCACAAAAAAATATTTCAACTATGAAATAAAAAAAATCCTAAACAAATTGTTTTTCTAATTAATAGGAAAAAAACTATTTTAACATTTAACATTTTTGTTATTATTTTTGCATTAACAAAATTTACAATCTTTTTTTTAACCATCAAATTCTAACTATCCATTTCTCTCAGTGAAGGGTAAAAAATATTAATACAATAAATTGTTTATAAAATTGTTATTAAAAACAAGGAAATTTTAAATTTTTATCATGCAAATATTTTAATTTAAAAGAGTGAACAATTTTGATTAATCAGTGTAAGTTTTATTAATTACATGCAAGCGGCTTTTGAGTTATGTATTAATCATTTTTAATAATGTAGTAATATTTTATTCATGGAAAAAATTATTAAAACCAATTTAACGTGGTTTTTAATTTGTTGTTAACTACGGATTTTTATAAAAGTTAAGTTAAGTTAAGCTGACTGACCCAAAAACTTAAAAAAAGTAGTTTCTGAAGAAATAAGCTGGTTAAACTTAGCCTTCATTTTTGCACCAACTTCAAGTGTGTTAAATTTGAAAATGATCGGATAAGTTTCTCAAGAGTTATCGTGGGAACAAAATTTTTGGTCTACAGACAGACAGACGAACAGACAGACACCATCGCCGGACCATGTTTTTCGGGTTCAGGGGACCCCAAAACGTAAAGATTTCATAAAATTAGCAAAAGTCAATTTTCGACCAAAACTAATACTTTCTCATGTGATGAGAATGTAATAAAAATTACTTTTTTCAAAATAACTTGAAAAGTATAGGGTTTGGGGAAATGGTGTCTACAGCAAAGTTGTACCTGAGGATGAGACGAGAAAAAAAGTCTCTAGTAGCAAGGTTCTATATGGAATAGATTCGGAGATAATTGGGTCGGAACATCGATTTTTTGCTAAAAAAATAATAAAAAAAAAATATATACAGTGGTTTTTCAAGAAATTGAGAGTTTTATGTTTATAAATATGTTTTTTGGTGCATTTGGGTGAGATATTGTAAAAATCGTCGAACTTAATTTTAATTCTTTGAAAAAATTTTGATTTTTAGCGTTATTTTGGGATTTTTTAGTTTTTTTGACCATTTAAGAGCCTATAACTCCGAAATTTGACTTTTTATAAAAAAAATGTTGTAGAGAAAAGTTGTTTGTATTTTCCTAAGCTATAGTAATATGCAAATGAAAATTTGAAAATTTGAAAAAAAAAATTTTCAAAATTTTGAAATTACTGTAGATTTTGTATTTTTCAATGAAAATGGCTGGTTAACGAACTTGGCCTTCATTTTTGCACCAACTTCAAGTGTGTTAAATTTGAAAATGATCGGATAAGTTTCTCAAGAGTTATCGTGGGAACAAAATTTTTGGTCTACAGACAGACAGACGAACAGACAGACACCATCGCCGGACCATGTTTTTCGGGTTCAGGGGACCCCAAAACGTAAAGATTTCATAAAATTAGCAAAAGTCAATTTTCGACCAAAACTAATACTTTCTCATGTGATGAGAATGTAAAAAATTTTTAACTTTAAACCTTAACCTTAAACCTCACGTTCATTGATATTACAAAATTTGTATAAGATGCCAAATTCATGACTCTAATCTTGTTAATAAACTAAATATAATAAACATAAGTTAAATTTTAAAAATACCAACCAATATTAATTTGACAATAAATTGAAAAATTTTCATTTTTTTAATTTTTGTGAAAAAAGTTCTGATTTTTGTTCCTTTTAATATTTTCCAATAGGTTATGGCTAAGATTTTAAGTTAATTTAATGTCTAAGAGACTGCAAAGTTTCGTTGTAATCGGTTAAGCCGTCTTTGAGTTATTAACTGTCAAAATATTGCGGACAGACATACATACACACATACAAACACACTTTCATACATAATTTTTTTATTGTCATTTTTGGAATTCTTACTACTTGAATAGATAGACTAAACATGAATTTACAAATTCTAAGCAATGTACAGACAAAAGTCTGATTTTATTTATAGAGCAGATGTAAGAAATATAACTTTAAAAAAATATAATTTACTTCAAGGAATTTAAATTGTATGAAAAGCCTAGTAATATTTAAAATATCCAGAGCAATTAATAATTTGAGCGAAGCAACTCTTATTACGAATCAGAGCAATTATTACTATTTAGTAGAGATTTTTACTCGGAGAAGTAGTAATCCGTACCCACACAATGACGCGCCTCACTCCGACGGGCGAAACAAATGCCAGCGCGCCTGCGCGTCTGTCCACGTCTTGACAAAATAATGCTGGTGTAGAGAGCTATATATTTTCTCGTTTTCTTTTTATAAATAAAAATAAAATAATTAGTGCGTCCAAAAAATATTTCTTTAAGCAATCAACACTCTACATGTGTATTATTATTCATAAGTTTCACTCTTTTATCACAATCATTCTTACAATTAACAACATAACATCGGAAAATCTTAACATCTATACAGATTCGAACCCTACCTAACTTATATCTAACGAAACCTAGAAAATCGCACGCATTAATTCTAAGCCTCTCGTCTACGCAATCGCAATATAAAAATTTTAGGTTACTTGCATATATCTTTTTTCGATAAAGTGAATCATACATTATATTTATTTAGATAAGATACTAAATTAAAATATAAACATTTATAATATTAATAATAATAATAAATAGTATTATTAATTTAAAATTACTGATTTTATTTGTTAAATTATAATGTTAATGATTTTATTTATTTATGTATTTTTTATTAATTAATTAGTAGATCATTAAAAATTAATTAACTAATTATTAAGCTATTATACATGAATTGTATGTTTTAGAAATTCATAAATAGTTAAAATGATTATAGTTATTAAAATTAAATAACTTAACTTAACATTTTTCTTTGTTTATAAATTTATTGAAAATATTGTATAACAAAAAGTACACTTAATGAATATTATATCGTACATTTGCGACATAATCAATGTAATATAGGTATAAACTATAAAATACAAAATGTTTAATTGAAACTATTTTTTGGCACATCGAGCAGCTTTATACGCCTGAAAGTGATAATGAAAATAACATTCAATGGTGCTAACAATTACGTTTAAATCATCAACTTTATTTATTTATCGTGTAATCTAACAGGTCAACGCAACCGAATTGACAAAACTTTGAACTCACACATAATGTACTAAAATGATCAATCATCTTTAATAAATTTCGAATTAAACACATTATTTCACTTGCTGACATTGAAAATGTTTGATTTTTTAAATAAGTATCTTTAAATTCAGGTGTCTTATTTCTTCTTGTAAACTAGAAATGTTGGATTACTCTTACGTCAGGCTACGGTTGCTGCGCATGACAGTAGTGACGTGATCAAACACACACAGGTGTGTAATAGTAGTGGTACGGGTTAGTACATTTTCGAGTAAAAAGTTCGCTCTGCAATAGTAAAAGTTGCTTCTTGCAGAAAAAATCTTTACTTTCTGTATTTACTTATTAGAATAAAGAAGGAGAATCAGAACTTTTAGAATTTTCATTGTATTACTATTAAAAACTTTATTTTTAAATTAGCGGAGAATACAAAATGCATGTAGCGTGTACGAAAGACTGCAAGTACAATGACGCTATAGCGTCGCTTAACACTCACTCACACATTCACAAAACATGGCGTCACAGGATCCCTTCAGATGGCGTACAGGTAACTGCGCAGAAATTCAAAAAATAAAAAATACAATTAAATGTAAATTAAATTTTAAGGAAATCTTAATTACTAACATTTTCCAACATACCGGTCGCCTTGCGAGCTGGCCTCAAGATCGCAACGTTTATCGAAGTTTATAAATGCATTAAAATATAATAATTTGACAAATTAACTGTACAAAAAAATATTAATTCGTAGAAATTACCCTTTACAATACCGCATCATTGATCGTAGTGAGTAATAATACAATTTTAGAAATGGGACGAACAAACTCTGAGGTTGCTGTTTTTAAATGAATAAATCTAACAAGTCCATCTTTGCCGGATACACAATTCGTAATTCGTGCTGAGTCCCACTTAGAAGGGGGAAAATTTCCATTTTTAATTAAGACAAAATCGCCAATTTTAACGTTAGGTCGGACTGTAAACCACCTGGTTCGCTGTTGCAATGTTTGTAAGTATACGCGAGACCAAAAATGTTCCAAAATACGCTGATAAGATTGCCAACGAGTCAAGTGATTTTCAGGCACATTGAGATATGAAGGTGTAGGTACAATTTTAAGATCAGATCCTACTAAAAATGTCCGGGTGTGAGCACTTCTCAACTCTCAGGATCCTCATTAATTGAAACTAAAGGCCGCGAATTTAGACATCCTTTAATTTGGCATGAGAGAGTGGTGAATTCTTCTGAGGTGGGTGTCAAAGTAGATATCAATTTGAGTAAGTGACCATTAACACTTTTGACACATGCCTCCCACAATCCACCAAAATTCGGAGCGTAAAGTGGCATAAAATGCCAAGTTGTACCATTTGAAGCCAGTTTTTCGGATAGAGTTGGATCTCTTAAGAGAGTCCTGTAAGTTTGCGAAAGCTCTCGATCAGCTCGGCGAAAATAAGGGCCATTGTCGCTATACATATCTGTCGGAATTCCGCGACGTGATGTAAAACGCCTAAAGGCCGCAATGAAAGATGAAGTCGAGTAATCGTGGACAAGTTCTAAATGTATCGCCTTTACTTCAAGGCAAAAAAAACTGCTATCCAGGCTTTGTGTGATTTGTGACCACGACCTGAAGAAGTTCGAATAGAAAGTGGTTCAGCATAGTCAAGACCGGTGTGGAAAAAAGGACGTGAAGGAGATATCCTTACTGACGGAAAGTCATCCATTTTTTGAGTTTTGGTTCGACCTTCATGTCGAATACAAATGACGCAACGATTGACAACTGAATTGGTTAAACTACAATCACCTATTATCCAATATTGGGTACGAGACATGTACAAGGTCAATTGTACTCCAGAATGTAACAAATTTCTATAAAATTGTCCTAAGATCATTCGAGACAGAACATGATTTAGTAGAATTGCAGGAGATTGTTGATAAATTGACAGTTTAGATTGACGCAACCGGCCACCTAGGCGTACGATTCTTTCGTCATCAATGAAAGAATTAAGTTTGATCATTGGAGATTCTTTTGGCAATGGAGTTTCAGATTTAAGTAAGTTTATTCCTTTTGAAAATGCAGTAGTCTGTACATAAAAAATAAAAAAAATGGAAGCTGCTCGAATATCATCTGCGGACAATAGATTATTTGATTCGTTTTTATTTTTGAATAATTTAATAGCGCGTTGGATATAAGCAGTGACTTGTAACAAACGAGCCCAAGAAGATACCCTTTTTAATAACGTTAATTGCCAGTCCTCCTTGTTTTGAGTTACATTATGCGAGACAGCACGTTTTTCTTGTTCGGTAACGAGAGCATTTAAATCACGTTGTGGTCAAGTATTTTCTGAACAAGAGAACCTTAATGGACAATTCCACCATAACAAGAAAGATGGTAGCTTATCAGCCGATAACCCACAGTCAGCAGGGTTCTCTTTTGACGGTACATGATTGGCCAATTCTTCAAATTAAAAGATTTAATAACAAAGGAAATTAAAGTTGTGTGTAAATTTGCCGTGCAAAGCTCCAATCGAGGTATGCTTATTGTTTTTAAAGGGGCGACTCTGGTTTTTGCAGTCAAAATATTCACCAAAATTTCTCCTGATGTTGTGATAACTCTGCTATATACGACTGCAGAATAATCAACACTCGAGGCGTAGGAAAAGCCATAAATTTGTAAAGATGAAGAATTGTTATCGAGAGCAATATACCGAGGGAAATAAATCTGTGATAAATTAGAGAGTTGCGTGCGGAAACCATTCCATTCTTGAGCAAGATCAGAGGGAAGTAAATCGTCTTAATCAATTTTTCGAAGCCAAAGTTTTGATGTAGAATTTTTCCTGTGATGGTTACTGGCGATATCCATTAGAATGGATCGAAGAGCTTAGATTTTGAGGGGAGCAACGAACGTTTAGAAGGTTTTTCAGTTGGGAGTGGGAAGAATCGATATATAAAGGCATCAGTTGCAGGATCTCAAAATATCCCTAAGACCCTTAACCCCGATGAATCATCGAGAGGGATTTCGACAGCGAGTCCATGTTTAACGTCAGGCAATCCTACTAGCAATTCGAGATCGTTACTAAACTGCTTGCGTAACGAAAAACCATCTGAATTCGTGAATTCAATTAATTGATCTCTATCTATTAGAGTGGAGTCTTTAGTTTTTCCTCCGAGGAAAACATCATCAACATAAGTTTGATCTAACAAAATTAAAACAGCAAGAGGAAAATTGGATTCCTCATCCTTTGCCAATTGACGTATATCTCGGTTAGGTAAATATGGAGAACTTGCCATTTCATAGGTTACTGAATTCAATTCGTATACTTGAATAGGATCATCAGGGGAATCACGCCAAAGGATAAACTAATATCTGCGATCCTCTGAAGAAACTAAAATTTGTCGCAACATATTGGCAACGTCAGCACATAAGACAAATTTATGTTGACGCCATTTTAAGATTATTACTGTAACCTCATTTTGAAGCTTAGCTTCATTGCTTGACTAAAATCCCTTAATACTGGATGATGAGAAATAAACACATAGTGTGTGTTGGATTTATCTAAAGATCCTATCAGAGACATATGGCCTATTAAATTGTAATCTTTTATAAATTCACGATATTGTTTGGCGAGCAACAAATTTTTTGAGAATCTTTTTTCCAATTTCTGAAACGATTGAAAGGCAGGCTTTACAGAAACACCGAGAAGAGAAGGATCATTTTTGAAGGGAAGTTTAACTACGTATTTACCATTTATGTTTCTTGAATGGTAATAAATAAGTATATAATAATAATAATAATAATACAATAAAGTAAGGTAATGAAATTTTTACATTAGAGAGTGCTTTAATACTTCTGTATGTTATTTGGTTTTTATATCGTGCGTTTATGTCTGTGTGCTAAAAAAATAAAAACGACGCAAAACTTATGGTCGGGGCACTTTATATCGTGTATGTTGGGACGCATTATTTTACAATTATGGTGCGTTCTGATATCGGAAATTCATTTGTTTAAGGTAGAGATGTGTGAAGATCGTCATTTTACGGTTAAAAAAATGTATTCATGTTAAAAAAACGTTCGTAAAACATTTTAAAAAGTCTCTTTTCACATCTCCTTCGATAACGTATTGTAAACGTTTTGTGTACTGAGAATGTTTTTAGATTAATTTCTATATAAATTTTATATTTCCTTTTTCGATTTTCAAGTGTATTTCAGCATTCTTGTGTAATTTACGGGTCAATTTTACTAACATTCCTTCATATCACATTGGTTTTCCACGGTGACCTGACCGTAAAGACCTGTTCCGACCGTAACGACATTTTTTTAAAATGTTTATAACTTTTCCAATTTTTGTCCAAACATTTTCTAATGTACAGGAGAAACATTCCACTTTAAAAGATCTTTCCAACCATATGTCATAAAACGTAAAATTCGGCCTAGAACGGAAGTTATGGGCACATGTAAAAAAGTGTCCCGACCGTAGTGACTCTCCCCTATTAGGATAAAAAAGGAGAATCAGAACTTTTAGAATTTTCGTTGTATTACTATTTAAAATTTATTTTTAAATTAGCGGAGAATACAAAATGCGTGTAGCGTGTACGAAAGACTGCAAGAACAATGACGCTATGGCGTCGCTTAACACTAACTCACACATACACAAAAACATGGCGTCACATTTTTCTTTAGATGGCGTACAGGTAACGGCGCAGAAAATCAAAAAATCAAAAATACAATCAAATATAAATTAAATTTTAAGGAAATCTTAATTACTAAGATTTTCAAACATTTTCCGTTGTATTAATTATTAGAATTTCTACGAGTAATATTGACAACATATAGAATATAAAAAATAATATAAAATTTATTAAAATTTACAATGACGATGTAAAAATTAAAATTCTTAAAGCAATTTTTAAAAGTGATAACTGTAATAATTACTATTAGTAATTTTTACTACTGGAAATAGTAATATTCACTTCATGCAAAGTACATTTTACAATGAATAGTGATTCTTAATATAAAAGTAAAATTATTACTATTCCATAGGAACTTTTACTAGAAACTCAACACCATTTTTCTCTGTGTAAAATAAATTAAACAAACGATTTAATAAACGAAATTAGTATTACATGCGATTAAATACAAAACGATATAGAATAGTATAAATACGATTGAAAAATACTAAATTTTCCGACGATAAACAAAAGTAATTACTATAAAACGAAATAAACAACGGAATAATATAAAACGCGACGGATATTTATTCGTGTATGCGGCTGCGACATTGCTGACGGAAACGGACGCATAAAGTTAATTTGGGAGAGTGTTTACTCTCCTATCGTTGTTGCTGTTGTTGAATCCTTCGACGTCGGTTCAAATATTCTTAACGTTATAATGTAACCCTGAAAAGGGCTGATTTTCTTCTGTGGGCAAGTTCTTCAGCTTCCTCGTTGCTTTTTCTTCTTCTTTTTCTTCAATGAGTAAGACTCTTCGCGGCATCCAGGAGTTAGATTCCTTGCCAGGTAAAACCGGTGTCGAAATGCGAACTCTGGAGATTCAGATTTTTTAGATTCAAAATATATTTATTGATATAAATTACTTTACAAATTACAAAAGGTTGTATACATTGCGATGTGGAGTTAAAAATAGGTACTTAGTACTTTTTTGCACTTTCACCCTATAGTAATGACTAGAATTGTTTAGCGATTTACAATTTTAGCGCATGCAGCACTTCGAATTAATTTTGTTACAAGAAAAATGTTCAAAAAGAGACAAATCTGTTATTTCATGCCTGGAGCTTTTTTAGGTTTTAATTTTGAAAGGGCTTTTCGAATTTCTGAAGGTGTGATTAAATCGATTCCATCAAAGTTTATATTTTTAAAGTTTAAGTTCTTACTAAATTTATTTATTTTGTTTTCTATTTTATCACAACCCATGGGATCTGTTAAGTAGTGGACTTTTTTAAATGACAAGGCCATCTGTTCTACTCTATCAAAGTTACTAATGGCAAGGCCATGTTAAATGGGGAGTCCATATTCTTTATTTTTTGGCACTGTAATGTAAAAACACTGCAAAAACAGATATCTAAAAATACATTATAATCACTTTTAAAACGATTAAAACATCTTATTTTTCCATCTTCTATCTTAGAAACTAATGTATTTTAAGATGCTTTGGATAACTTTTTGGAAAGAACATAAAAGTGACTACCAAAGTATCTTAAAATAAGATGCCTCTTTTTCAGTGTGACTTTGCCATTTTCCAAAGTGATTGGTCTCTGGCATCTACAGTTTTTAATTTGCTTGCCCATGCACCATTATTAAATTTTTTAATTTTTGTTTTAATTACATTCTTTAGTTTGTTTTTAAGTTTATTGATTTTTGAGTTATAATTGTTTTAAATAATTTTTCTAATTTTTTGTCTTAAAATAATTAGCTATTTTATATTGTCTGGTAGAAATTTATAATTAAGTTTATTATTGTTTTTTGGGATTGTCCAGTCTATAGCTCCCCCAATAGCCCAGTCAAGGATGCTACCGCGGTGTGAATTTCATTAGTCAATTTTAATGAGACTGCACTTAAGTCCAGGATGCAATTTACAGCGTCAAAGAATTTACTCCATTTTGCTTTTTTGTAATTATAAACTATTTTATGCTTGTTAAAAGTATAGTTGAATTTAGAATGGATAAGGGCCACAGGAAGATGACCGAATCCAGTTCCTCTACAACCCTTATATCAAGTAAAGATCCTATACCCTCTGCCAGACTCACATCAACAGTGCAACACTGTAAAAAGAAGAATCTTATCTTAATAAACTTTGGTAGTTACTTTTAAGTTGTTTTCAAAAAGTTACCCAAAGTATCTGAAAATGCATTAATTTCTAAGATAGAAGATGGAAAAATAAGGTTTTTTAATAGTTTTAAAAGAGATTATAATGTATTTTAAGATACTTGTTTTTGCAGTGTTTTTACAGTGAGGGTTCACTCTCACTGCCTTATAAGCCTTACTTATATAGATATTATATGTATATAATATTACATTGACACATTTGTTTGATTTTTAGTGCAAATTTTATTTTAAGGTGGTTTATATCCAGAGGCTATAACCAGGCCATTTTCTAATTTAATAGCTGCTACCTCAACCGAACTAGTATTTAATGGTATTTTGTAATATGGAATTGATTTTTTGTCAAGTGTTAAGATTCCCCACCTCTCCCAGTGGAATTCCTATCCTTTTGTATAGATGAATAACCTGGCATTTTAAAATTTCTTTTACTACTGAGTGTAAATTCATTTAATATAATTATATAAAATCTATTGTCAAGAATAAATTGCTTTAATATAATTGTTGACCTTCTAATCCCACGGCGGGTCTTAATTAACTTCAACCCAGAAATTCGTGCCCAGATCGGTTCTTTCTTGGTTTTGTTTCTGGGATGCCCCTGATGATTTTAGGCATAAAATAAAAAAAATCGGTTAGGCCGTTTTTAAAAAAACTGATTTTTAACATTTTTGAAAGAAGTTAATCAACTTATTTTTCCTAAAATGAGTGCAAATAATCGCCACATCTACTTGAGTCATTATAAATGATATCAGAAAATAGGTCCTAGTAATTAGTAGTCTAAGTAATTTTATATCAGAAAAATTAATAAAAAACAGTGAAAAACGAGTAAAAAATGGAGTTTTTTTTAATATTACTCTCTCCTAGTACATATACACTTAAAATGACCTATAGAAGAATTAAAGAGTATAAAATTTTGAAGAAAACAAAAAAAGTAGAGTGCTTCATCATTCAATCTTTCCGATTTATAACCTTCTAAAGTCAGATATTAGCAAAAAAATATCGAGAAAAAACTTTTTATTTTAGTTTTTGAAAAATAAAAAGTGTTTTGTGTATCTACCGCATATATATTACTGAAAATAAATTGAAGTAGACTAAATTTTAAGTAATTCCGTCGTTAAACTATCACTCTATCTCTAATAGGATCGGAGTTACGATTTTTTTAAAATGGCCCTTTTTAGGATTTATTTAAAATCTAAAACAGTCACTGGTGGAGGTAATGAGGGCGCATACGAATAAAGAAGCACAAAAATTTTCGTAAAGAAAATCGAGTGCTTCTTATTCCAACATGCAACCCTGTCTTTGGCCGAGCCATTGACCACGCTCTTCCCCTGCATTTTCCTCCATTTTCTCCTTACGCGCCTCCCTTTCACTTTCGTCCCTTTCACTACGCTCGCCGCTTTCCCTCATTCGCCGACGAGTTTTCGAGCGTACGGCCCAATTCCATTCTTTCCCGCGCTGCCTACGCTTTCCCGGCTACCACTCACTTAACTTTCCCCTACCACCGTCGCGTCAGGCCCTTTGCTTCGCATGCCACTTTCTCTCAGTTCCTAGTACCCTGATGCTTTTCCGCGCTTATTTTCAATTTATTTTTATAAATTATGGATGTTCGCGGGTCACACTATGTGTAATTTTCATATATATTAAATCAGATACATATATAGGAATAAAGACGCGAAGAATATAGATATGTTCATATACATGCATACATATGACTATATGTACTTACACTCTAGGGTATAAGTATTATATATATATATATGAATAAGTGCGATATGTTTTGAACATAGTCATATTAAATTGTGTTAGCATAATTAGTGAGTAATTAATTATTTTATAAGGACATAAGATAAGTATAATATATTTAATAGGTTAAGTTATTGAACATACGTAGTATTATATATTATTACAAGAGCATATAATTACTACGTAACTATAAGGATAATATTAACCTACTTCATATATAAATTAAATTAAGACTTTAGTATTAAGAACTACGTTATGTTATTATTTTAATTGTTAATCGAATTGTAGAATTAATTAGAATAGGGATGTGTGAGAACCTTTTAAGATATAGGGAAACTCGCGAGAAGACGCGCGACTTTGCCTCTGGCTCAAGCGAAACGCGTAAACCGTACATGCATTTCGCGGAGTCAAAGTTAAAAAGCGCAAGCGCTAACTGACCCTCTCTCTTGCAAAAATTCTCCCACTTTACGTTTTGGAAAAGTCGCGGATGATAAAAGCTGATGCACTGGACCAGAAAGTCAGTTCTTTCCTGAGCTCACCTAGAGGTTGGTCTTCCTCCTCCGCTCAGCTTAACCACTACATACTGAAATTGTACTTAGAATAATTTGCGAGTTTCGAACTTAGAATAAATCGGCGAGTTTATACTTATAAAATTTTCGAGGAAAATTAAACTTAGAAAATTTTCGAAGAAAGTGAACTTAGAAAATATTTTAATAGATTGTGAACTTAGAAAATTTTTCGTGGATCTTCACACTTAGGGAGTAACCTAAGAAGCGACGATTGTATCACCATTCGTTTAATAAATCGAAACGACCACAAGCTGTTGTCATCTTTTATTCATAATACCTTCCAATGGTGAGTACATACTTCTCTCGATAAATTCATTACTTATACTGCACCCCGAGTTGGTTTCCTCTCGGTCATGTTACACTTACACGGAGTCAAGTTGGTTTCCTCTTGACGTCCATCCACACTCTTGAATTGAGCTGGTTTCCTCTCAACCTGAGTAACACTAAAATCGAGCTGGTTTCCTCTCGATTATAACCACCGAGTTGGTTTCCTCTCGGTCGCGTCACACTTACATGGTGTCAAGCTGGCTTCCTCTTGACATTCACATATTGAATTTGAGTTTGATTCCTCTCAAATTGAGTAACACTAAAATCGAGTTGGGTTCCTCTCGATTATAATATACCGAGTTGGTTTCCTCTCGGTCGTGTCACGCTTATGCGGTGTCAAGTTGGTTTCCTCTTGACATCTATATTTCAAATTTGAGTTGGTTTCCTCTCAAAATGGAGTGACAGCTAAAATTGAGTTGGTTTTCTCTCGATTATTACATACATATTCGAGTTTTGGTTTCCTCTCGATAGGGGTAACCGCTAGCATCGAGTTGGTTTCCTCTCGATGTCACATCCACTCACTGAGTCTGGTTCTTAAGCAACCACGCTCATCCGTTTTTTTGACCCAGGGAAAGAAGCGGTCCTTACGACGAGTGGCCCAGGACTGGGCTAAACGAGGGTTACAGTTCGACGGGTGTCCTTCAGCGCCAATCGAGAAAGTGCAGCTACTAGTAGGAGACGAGCGACTTTACCGACAATATTGTCTCCGACGACCTGGACCTGCAACTTGGGACGCATCACCTCTCACACTACCACTACCACGCTTCGGTGTCGCAACCCTCATCGTCGCTGTCCGTCGAAGTGAGACTGAAGCTGTCCATGCTCCTATCGCCGAAATCGCTGAACCCGCTCCAGTAGCTGAAATTCCGGAAGTTAGAGAACCGGTACGCCTTCCCCGTCCTGGAACTTCGAACGTCGCTCCCCAAGAGTGCTGGTATCATTTTGACTACGTGTCATCAAACCGACCCAAACCACGGGCTGTAGTCAGGCCTACCGTCTGCCAACCGCCACCTCCGTCGCTGACCCCGACAAAGGAGTCAACTGTCGCACCAGAAGACGTCGAAGCCCACGAGGTTGAAGGGACGTTCAGTCCCATTGTAGGCAGCCCCCCTCGATCGCCTCCAACTCCGGAGATACGTTTGCAGGAGAAGAGCCCATCTGAAGCCGACTTGGTAATTGAGAAGGACGTTTTGAATCTTGAAACGTCACCCCTCAGCGGCGTTTCTTACTCCCCTGAAGGGACGCCTGAGGCCATACGACTGCGACCTTCGTTCCCTAAGTTGCCGTTAGCAAAACGACGAAAAATTGTCTGCGACCTAATAACTTTGTTTTAAAATTCGCACACTCACACTTATCACCCAAAGATCACACAACAGTATTATCAGTACACTTGTATTATTAGTACGTAAGAAGTATGAATAAATTATACATTGTCTTTTTCTAATTCACTGTGTTGTTATTGTCTTAAAGTCGAACGTGGCTGGATTCCTTCTCGTTCTAGCATTCCAACCCATATTATAATCAACTTAATTTTTCTGACATTGCGTGTCTCGCTATCTTTTCTCGTTCTCGTGCAGATAGTTAGTTGACTGTTGGTCCAGTCACTTCCGCCATAGGTGACCGGTATCAAATCATTTTTTTAAATTGTTACATTTTGCAGGATGTTAATTGTAAAAATGCTCTTATCATATGGTTTTATTTTATATTTTAAAGAAATGAAAGCCGAATTAAATATTTAGGAACGAAAACTTTTAATGAACATTAGTAAAACAATAATAATTTTTTAAAACTCCACAAACTGTTGGGAAGTAAGCAAACAAGATTATTGTTTTCCTAATGTTCATTAAAAGTTTTTGTTCATAAATATTTAATTCGGCTTTTGTTTATACTTAATATTCTTAATGGGTTATTTTGTTTTGCAACTGCCCCCTACTCTTTTCAACCACGCCCACCTTTCTCACCCAGACAGCGACGGCTTCAACGAATTTGAGGCCAGTCCCCAGTCTGGCTTCTCCTGTACAACAGTTTATTGTATCCGATAAAACGTAAGTTACAATAAAATTAATTGATCGTTTAAGTAGTGTTGCTCATTTAACAATCCCATCCTTTCTATACTTAAAAACCGTAAATGCACAAATTTACATAAGTTCAATAATATTGTTCAGTTTTGGTCCTATGAGCCAGATAGAAAGGATGGCATAAAAAAAGTTACCTCGTGTCAGGCGCCATTTTGTTTGTTTTTTTGTACATTTGCTGCTTGAACGCAGTTGCCTCGCGTCAGGCGCCATTTTGTTTCATTTTTGTACATCTGATGCTCGAACGCAATTGCCTTGTTTCAGGCGCCATTTTGTTTGTTTTTTTGTACATTTGCTGCTTGAACGCAGTTGTCTCGTGTCAGGCGCCATATTGTTTCCTTTTTGTACGTCTGCTGTTCGAACGCAGTTGCCTCGTGTCAAGCGCCATTTCGTAACTAATAGTTTATTTTGTGTTTTCTTCTCTGTTTTTTAATATTTTGAAGATACCATTACATCATGAAACTTGAGGAGTTATTGAAAGGCTAATGGCATTTGGCATCAACTATTGAAAATTTAAAGGAAAATCTGTTAGCTACGCCTAACGAAATTCTCTCGACCGGATTTTTGCAAAGTAAAGCTGACCTACTAAATTCTTATTTTAAAAATTTTGAAACAACTACATGAAATTAATAATACATGCCGGACTTGAACAGGAGGAATATTTTACTAATGACCAGTTCTCTATAACCGAGGCCAGCTTTACCGAAGCTCTTATCCACACCTATAATGAACGATCTAGAATGGAAATGTTAAGTACAGGTTTAAGAGATCAGGTAAACGTTACTCGTTCTAACTCTCAATCCCATTTACCAAAAATAAACTTACCTTCCTTCTCTGGGCGACGCGAGGATTGGGAAACGTTTCGCGACCTTATTGTTTCAATGGTTCATAACGACACAACACTAACGCCTGTTCAAAAGCTTTACTATCTTAAGGGATTATTGTGAAGGCAAAGCGAAAGCAGCCTTAGAATCAATAAGTATAACCGAATCAAACTACAGTGTTTCTTGACAGTTACTGTTGAGTCGTTATGATAACAAGCGACTCCTAATTCGTGATCACCTACAAGCCCTTACTTCCTTCAAACCAATAAATGAAGAAAATTCGAACGAATTGCAATGTCTCTTAGATGATTTTTTAAAACGAATAGATGCTCTACGAACAATAGGTCGCCCTGTCCAAGAATGGGGCGATTGGTTTACATTTCTCATGATTCGAAGCGTCGACCCTATCACTCATCGCGATTGGGAAAACCAGTTAATTGATGAACACTCTTTCCCAACATTCGCTCAGATCCAAAGTTTTTTACAGCAAAGAATTCGGGCCCTTCAGGCTACCGAAGTTTCATCCGTTTCAGAAAAACCAAACCAATCCACAACAAGTAGTAAGAGTTCTAATTCTAAAAAACATTTAAAATTACTAACAACCTCAACGAACGAAGCTTGCCTGCTTTGTCAAGGCAACCATTACATTGGTAAATGTAATACTTGGAGAAATTCCGATACTCCCTCAAAAAGAAAAATTGTCGCTAAGCACCGACTGTGTTTTAACTGTTTAAAGTTAGATCACAAATCTTCCAAATGTCCCTCCCATTTTTGCTGTTGTGCGTACAAGCTTAATCATCACACATCCCTCCATGACAACTTCAAAAAAAGAAAGGCTTCTAATGATAATCAAAACAATTCCTCCACGAAAAGAATTCATTCAGATTCATCATCTAACACTTTCTCAATCCAAGAACCCCCACCTTCCTCTTCATGATTCACGATTCTTGCAACTGCCTTAGTTAATGTTGAGAATTCAAATGGTCACTACATCCAAACAAGAGCTCTTTTGGACTCAGGCTCCGAAGCCAGTTTTGTATCACGTTCTCTTGTTAATCGATTAAATCTTCCGCAAAATAATGTCAATATCGAAATAAAATCTTTAGGAAAAAAGTCTGTTGAAAAAGTTCGAATATCTGTTACTCTTCAAACAAAACTTGACAAAAAATTCCGAATATTCAAGTCACTGCTTTGGTACTTCGGCACCGAAAACTAACTATACCCTCAAAAAATATAATTCAGCAAGCATGGTCTCACTTGCAGAACCTACCATTGGCTGATCCTGATTATAAGCTTTCTCGTCCAGTTCACAATAATTTCGCGGCTGACATTTATGGAAATTTACTGTTAGATGGAAATCGTAAGGGCCCCCTTATTCGCCCGTCGGCATTCACACAATTTTTGGATGAATTGTAACGGATGCAACAAACCTTTCTAATGCAAATCAAATTCCCTCTAATTCAAAAACTATATTGAATTTAAGCCTTTGTCAGAACGAAAGTTTATCAGATCTCTTAAAAGGATTTTGGGAGCAAGAAGAAATTCTTGTTCTAACTACAAGATCCTTTGAAGATCAGGAGTGTGAATGACTCTTTGTTGAGGGGTGTCGTCGAACTAATACTAAAAAATATATGGTTCGGCTTCCAGTTCGGCCCGGTTATAAAACCAATGTTGTTGCTGCGTTTAATAGAGCAAAACAAATGTTAAATTCCATTCACAAGAAATTTAAAAGTAATTTTTCATTAGAAACTGAGTATTCGCGATTTATGTCAGAACATTTAAACATTTAAATTAAACATTTAAATTAAACATTTAAATTAAACATTTAAATTTAACATTTAAATTAAACATTTAAATTAAACATTTAAATTAAACATTTAAATTAAACATTTAAATTAAACATTTAAATTAAACATTTAAATTAAACATTTAAATTAAACATTTAAATTAAACATTTAAATTAAATACCTATAACCGCGTTTGCTAAGTTTTCGAAACTTTAATGACAATATTTAAAGATGTATTTTGGTGTTGACCAGAATAAATTGTAGTGAGAAGATGTAAAATAGTGTTTGTTTTTGCTGGTCTTTATTTATACAATTTCAAAATTCAAGCTTTCGTCTTTCCATGAAAGACCTCATCAGGTTATATCAAATCAATCTAAAAAATTGTTTTACAAATTAAAAAAGAAAACAAATAAGAAATAACATATAAAATAAAATAACATATAAAATAAAATAAAAAAGAAAACAAGTTCAAAACATAATCATTTTCTCTTTATAAAGAGATCACAAAAAGAATTCTCACCATGTCAACATACAACAAAAAAGTCACAGACACACAAATATAAAACATAATGT
This sequence comes from Leptopilina drosophilae, assembly GCA_032873175.1. NCBI lineage: Eukaryota > Metazoa > Arthropoda > Insecta > Hymenoptera > Figitidae > Leptopilina > Leptopilina drosophilae. The sequence goes on from CM065487.1 coordinate 11,756,197, forward strand.
CAAAAATACATATAAAAAACACATATATAAGTCAGCATTAGACAGTACTGTGGTCTACATTTTTTAAAGATTATTATTTACTAAAAAACAATAATTCTCGTCAGCTGTCAAAAAACGTTATAACCTCAAAACCATGAGTGTTCGTTTACAATGCCTAAATTCTACAGTGTCATTCACATGTCGTCGAAACTTAAAGTTCTATTCACATTACAGCGAAGTCACAAATATTTAACCATATATCATAAAAAGAAAAAAAAACTTTTTTAACTAATTTAAAAAAACAATTATAAGGACATATCGGATATTAAATTAAAATATAAATCACTAAGGTTATTTATGTCGGTTCGTTTGTTTACAGAATTACTAAATTTAACAATATAAAACATTTCCTTAAAAAGTCGCTTCCTGAGATTCGACTCATTACAAATAATTTTGGTGTTATTGAAATTGAAGATGTGGTCATATTCATGGGAATGTGCAACTAGAGAAGAAGCTCTTTTATCATTTTTGCAATCTCTCTTATGGGTACTGACCCTGTCCTTTATATAGTTCATAGTCTGACCGATATACACCATCCCACATTCGCATGGAATCTGATACACAACGTGACTTTTCAAATCGAAAGGTGTAATATCTTTATGCTTTGAGAAACAACCAAACGGATCCTTATTATAATGAAAAACAACATTAACATCAAACTTCTTAAAAAATTTTATAAAGAAAATGTGAAGTTCGTCAATGAAAGGAAGAGATACACATTTTCTGAGGTCAATAGTTTTTGATTTGTTGACTACTCTCGCATTAGAATCAAGAGGATTTGTAATTTTTTTGAGCCTCAAATCAATATACTTTTTAACGAAAAATGCCGGATAATCGTTTGAAATTAAAATATTTAAAACAGTATTTAAATTATCGTTGATGAATTCAGTCTCAGAAAGTTTTACCGCTCTATCAACAAGAGAGTAAACGATCGAGATTTTATCCTTCATACAAATGCTTGAGTTGAAATTTACATATCTACCTGAAAAAGTTCCTTTTCTAAACCAATTTGTTCTTAATTTGTTATTATCTCTCATTATTAGGGCATCCAAAAAACCAATACAATTATTTTCTTCAACCTCAATAGTAAATTGGATTTTTGGATGATAGCTATTGAACACATATAACAATTCGGGAATTTTATCACGTGGAATACATGTCAGAATGTCGTCAACATATCTTCGATAAAAAACATACTGAAAGTTAATTCTTTTTAAAACATCAAACTCAAATTTTTCCATAACGAGGTCAGCTATGACACCCGATAAGGGGGACCCCATAGGTGTACCAAAAATCTGTCTATAATATTTGCCTTGGAAAATACAGTATGCATTATCCAAACAAAACTCAAGCAGTTCACAAAAATATGTATCATCAATGCCAGTGTGTTCTCTAATTTCCCTCCATTTTAACTTTACACATTTTAGTACCAAATCCTTAGGAATATTTGTAAAAAGGGATTTTGCATCTAGAGAGACTAAAATAAAACCATCCGGTATATAAAAATCTTTCATCTCAGAAACCAAATCAAAACTATTTTTAACAAAATGTTCAGTTTTTCTAATGACCTTCTGAATCGGTTTACTTAAAAATTTTGAAAGATTATATAAGGGGGATCCACAGAATGAGGTGATAGGTCTCATAGGAACATTTTCTTTATGGATTTTTGGTAGAGTGTAAAATTTTGGAGCCACAGAATTGTAACTCTTAAGAAAAGCTTTAGTATCACAATTTATAAAACCTTTATGTAAAATTATTTCAATCAATTTATTTAAATTTGCCTGTATATTTTTGGTAGGGTCTTTCTTTAATTCAGTATAAACTTCTTTATCATTTAATAATTCTAAAGTTTTATCCACATATTCCTGTGAGTTCATTACAACTGTCACATTCCCCTTATCAGCATTTAATGACAATGATGACGGTATTTGTTACATTCCACATCATGCCGTCTGGCGTTTAGTAGAAGGTTCAAAAAAGGTGCGAATTGTTTTTAACGGTTCAGATAAATCATTCCTCAATAACCCTCTTAATAAAGCGTTTTATACAGGCCCTAAATTAAAGAATGATCTGACAGCTGTAATAATGCGCTAGAGGTTTCTCAAAATCGCCTTCTGTTTAGACATCGAAATTAAGTATCGTCAGATTTTGGTTGACGAACGGGATATAAACCTACAAAGAATTGTTTGGCGAAAATCCGGGAGTCATTGTGACAATCATTACCAATTGCTTACATTAACCTATGGGCTGTCATGTTCTCCTTTTTTAGCACTGCGAACAATGCAGCAATTATCGAATGACGAAGCCAAAAATTATCCTGAAGCATCCAAAATCCTTCTTGAAAATACCTATGTCGATGATATAATGTCTGGCGGAGATGACGAAACATCTGCTTTAGAACGCCAGAAACAATTAATTGCAATATTACATTCAGCAGGAATGCACCTTAAAAAGTGGACATCAAATCACCCTTCCTTGTTAGGTCAAATTCCTGAATCCGATCGTTTACGTCCAAATTGGTTAGAATTCCAGACGAGCAATCCTGTTCAGACATTAGGATTATCGTGGGAATTTACATAAGTTCAATAATATTGTTCAGCTTTTATTTCTTTAAAATAAAACCATATGATAAGAGCATTTTTTATAATTGACAAAATAATTAATTGATTGATTAATTAATTAATTGATTTTATAATTGCAAAATGTAACAATTTAAAAAAATTCAAAAAGGGCCATTTAAAAAAATCGTAACTTCGATCCTATTAGAGATAGAGTGATATTTCAACGACGGATTTACTTGAAATTTAGTCTACTTCAATTTATTTTCAGTAATATATATGCGGTAGATACACAAAACACTTTTTATTTTTCAAAAACTAAAATAAAAAGTTTTGTCTCCATTTTTTTTGCTAAGATCTGATTTTAGAAGTCTATAAATCGGAAAGATTGAATGATAAAGCACTCTATTTTTTGTTTTCTTCAAAATTTTATACTCCTTAATTCTTCTATATGTCATTTTAGGTGTATATGTATTGGGAGAGAGTAATATTTAAAAAACTCAATTTTTTACCCGTTTTCACTGTTTTTAATTAATTTTTCTGATATAAAGTTACTTAAAAATACTCAGTACCTAGGACCTATTTTCTGATATCATTTTTAATGACTCAAGTAGATGTGGCGATTGTTTGCACTCATTTTAGAAAAAATAAGTTGATTAACCTCTTTCAAAAATGTTAAAAATCAGTTTTTTAAAAAACGGGCAAACCGATTTTTTTTATTTTATGCCTAAAATCATCAGGGGCATCCCAGAAACAAAACCAAGAAAGAACCGATCTGGGCACGAATTTCTGGGTTGAAGTTAATTAAGACCTGCCGTAATCTATTACAGTTCCAATGAACTATCTTCAATTTAGATTTATCAGTCTTTTTCCTAGCCATTATTTTAATTCTACATTTTTAACTATATCACATATGATTTGAATTTGAGTTATTATATTATTACAGTTAGCTAACCTAGTGTTAATTTCTTTGACTAAAATGAGCATTCTACTTACATTAATTTTGTTCTTCAATTGCCTTACTTACTCACTTGGCATCGTTGTGTTTTCCGCTGATTTTCCCTTCTGTCTTGTGGGGAGTTTTCCGTCCTTCTTCTTCCTTGGTCCATGCTTTTGGTAGGGATGTCGTCTTGAGAGCTGAAAAGTTTGCTTTGTCATTCAGTACTTTTATTTTGGCAAGTTCAGTCTTGAGAATGTCTATGGTAATTAAAAAGTTGAAAAAAATTTAAATCGCATAAAAAATTGAATTTTGAAAAAGTGACATTTAAAAGAATTCACCATATGTTTGAAAAGATTCATAATTAACAATTTCGAAAATAATTTCATTTACAAAGATTTTTATTCAAAATTTAAAAAAAATTATGTTTTATAAAAACGTTTAATTACAATTACATTTTTTTAAAATTATTGAATTCTCATAAAAAAATTTATTATTTTTTAACAATTAACATTTTGTAAATTGTTAATTATAAGAATTAATATTCTAAAGAATGTTATTAAAAAATGTTTTGAAATAAAAGTAGGAAAACTTAATTGAAAATTTTAAATTAATTAGAAAAAAATATATTTTTTAAATAATTGAATTTTTATGGAAATTTACTACAACAATAAAAATGGAGGATAAATTAGTTGTCTCCTAAATTGGAAAAATCAATGGGCGAATGAAAAAAAACTATCTCTTTAAGTGTTGTAACAAGAATCACTAAATCAGATCAAATGAAAAAAAATGTCAAATGTCTTCGAATCTATTGAATTTCATGGCAGCTTTTTTCCTCCTAGAGAATATTGTCCTAATTGCAAATTAGTGGTAATTGCTCTATCAGAAACTAATAACCAATCGTGACGAAACTAATGCAATAGTTCAGAAGAAAAAACTTGTTCTACGTAAAGAATATACATTAAATATTTCCACCAACGCACTTTAAAATTAATTTTATTTTTAAAATTTGTTTCCACAATATCTAACAGAGCAGAAGAATTTTCTAATTTTTAAAAAAATATTTTTAAATTAATTTTCAAACATATTTTTCCAAAAATTTATTTATTATAGAGTAATTATATTTTAGCAAAGTACGTGTATAATTAACAAGGTGGTAATTTTAATCGATAAATAATTAAATCGGCTAGAGTTCTCACAAATCACGTATTTGAAAAAAAACGATAAGTATTATTTAATAATAAATTCAATTTTTTACTTTTTTTATTATTATTTTCTTGTCATTTTTTAGTATGCTATTTATGTTATTATTATTTATCCTTTTATTATTATTTTTACTATTATCTATTTTTGATTGTTGGTCATTATGTTCGCTATTATTGTCGCATGTAATGATAATTATACTATATTGTTATATTTATCATTATTAATTATTAATTAACGCAATTAATAAAACGCATTATTTAATTAATTTATTAATTTAATTTAGTGATACATATTTATCAAAGGTAATTTCTACAGTAGATTCTACAAGTAGTAATTTCTATAAACCGTAATTTTTACCAACGATAATTATAATCGACGGTATTTCCTACCAGCAACAATTATTATTGTGGGTAGTTTCTACCAATGGTAATTTCAATAAACTGTAATTTTTCGAGCAGTAATTAGTATCGTTGGTATTTTTTACCAATCATAATTTTTATAGACGGTAATTTTTACATATAACAATTTTTATGAACAGTAATAATGATAATTTCTATCTACAGCCGTTTCTACCAATTGTACTAATTAAATTAATTAATTTTGTTGTCATTTAACTTTTAACGATTAATTATTAATAATATTTCATTACTGTTAAAGGTAATCAAAAATTTAAAAAACTATTAATTAATTATAAATAGCAATTAAATAATATTAATTGAACAATATTTATCAATATTGTCCCGCGTTTATAGCAATAAATAAAACGAAAAGTTTTATTAATTATTATTATTAAATAAAAAATTTGATCATTAAAAAAATCTTTTTTCAAATGAAAAAGGCATTTTGCTTTTTTTTGCACTTGAAACATTTCGGTGAAATTTATTTTTATTTCCGACAAAATTAAGATTTTGTTAATCTATTAGCGCTTGTGGAGATATTACTGGTTATCAGACAAATATTATTCTCAACTCGTACCGTTTTACCCAGATTTTTAATAATACCTACAAACGTATTTATCCTAAATTCAATGCTGACAGTGGATTTTCGATCTAACCATGAAACGGTTGTTTCGTTAGCAATGCTTTACACGATCGTGTAAAGTAATAATAATTCACAAGTTTTGTTCCGAGAAATGCCAAATTTCTCTTTTTTACCAAGACAATATTACGAATTTAGTATTTTCTGTTAGTCATAAAATATTATAAACAAAAAACGGGACAATGGGAAAATGGCGAGTTACGTACACGAATATTTAAACAGTACTTGCAACATTTATCGGTAATTGGTATAATTAATTAAAATTAAAAAAAATATATTAATAAAATTATTTGATAAAAAAGTAAATAAAAATTGGAGTATTAAATATTTTAAATATTAAAATAATAGTGCGCACATAGTGTGCGGAAAAGTAATCAAAAGTGTGTAAGGAAGTAGACTTTTCTGCACACATTTAAATGTGCAGAAATTGATCACTTTGTGCTGCATTTATGTTTATGAAAAGTATCTCTTTTCCAGCAGGTGTTGCACAAAAAATATAGGATAAATATATATAAAAAAATTTTTTAAATAAATATTGAAATAAAAATAAAAATTTTTTAATTAGTTTGTCCAACGCCTGTAAGAAAAGCATTACTTCACATGCTTGTAAAGTAGGAGCAAAACAGTAATTTTCTGCACTAATGCGACAAAGTGCTTAAAGAATGCTTAAAAGCAGGATTGTGCAGTGACACGTCACTCGAAATTTTTATTGTGCATATGAGAAGAACACTTAGCATCCTAACTTTTGTGTTTGATTCCCGGTTTATTATATATAATTAGGGTAGAGTGAGGTAAAAAAGACACTTTTTTTACTTTTGGTACTTTACTTAGTGGGGTGAAAAAGCCATTTGGTGATTTTGTCAAAATATTTTGTTATTAAATTTTGTAATATTATATTTTTCTTTTATCTGTATAACAAATAAGTAATTTAGAAATGTTTTTAGCTTCCAAAATTGAATATATGTTAAGTTTACCTGCTTTCAATTCACAGTCAACGAAACAAATCGAAACAAGCAGTTAAAAAATACAAATTACAATAACAATTATAATATTATCGATACGACAGCCAAACTAGAATCAAAAGTTGAGTTTTACTTAATTAAACTTATATTTCAAACGGTTGGTAAAATAGTTCAATAGTTTCAAAATAAAAGTCAAATGACTTTTTTACACCCTTGTCTTTTTTACCCCACTCTACCCTATGTTACTTGTACATGCATTAAACTCTTTATAACTATTAAAAAAATCTTATTTTATTTTCGGGTACATAGCCATTCGGGAAAATAGCATTCCGGAAAATGGTCATTCGGGGAATTGGTTATTCGGGACAGAGGCATTCGGGAAAATGACCCGATACCTTTGTGTATAAATAATACTGTCTCGGAAATTTTTCACGTGTAATACCTGGTTTTTGGAAAAGTTTACACAAAAAAATATGTGTAAAATTTGTTGTGTATAGTTTTCGGCTAGTGTTGTTTTAACACAATTTCGGTGTTATTTTAACCCTCTTAAAAAGTGTATTAATTCAACACTTTTTAGTATTAATTTAACACACTCTACACGGAAAAAATTCTGGCTTCACTGACGACCCTGTTGGTCAATCTGTAAACCAAAAGACCACACTTGTTCGTGCATACGGCTCGTCTGACGTGTATTTTTGACAAAACAGACAAGCTATTTGCGAACCCTGGAGAAGCATTTTTAAAATACTACTTACAATCAGGAAAAAATTTGCTCGAAACAACCAAATTTTGGTTCAATTAACCAAATAAATGCATTGCTATACAGTAAACCAAACGTTTGTTTAATTCAACCAAATAATTTCTTCTAATACGTTTATTTGTACACTCAGAAAAATTCAATTGAAAATTTTGAAGTTCAGTAGTAGTCATTTAGATTTCATTCCCAAACCTTTACGGCTCCAGGATAAAAAACAGGAAAATGAATGGTAAAATATTTAAGGCACGTCAGTAGGCTTAACATGTTTTCGTTTTTATGCACACTTATACGCGGAACAAAGCTGACTGAACACATTAATAGGCGCTTCTGGGCGGCAAGTCCAAGGCAAGTCCTTTACCATTTTTACTAAAATGATTTGTTTTAAAACGTTTAAAGAAGGAGATTACATTTAAATATCTACAGATTAAATAAAAATCCCAATGCGAAGATTTTTAAAATTAAAAGTATTCTCTATTTTTACATATTATTTAATTTTAGACTTTAAATTTAGTTGCCTAAATTGAATATTCCAATAAAATATAATAACAATTAGGTATTAAATAACCGGCTCAAAACAAAATAAACACATACCTAACCTCAAAATGAGATTAAACATTTCACTTAGATATTCTTCTAAATTCATTTGTAACACTAGAACGTTATCACAAAACTGCACTCACTATTATATTAAAAATTAAAATTTTTATTAATTGAAACAATTAATACGGCACGACGCACACTACGAACTACACCGACACTTCAGTGTATATCAGAAACGAAGAAACTGAATAAACGCGGGCGCAGGCGCGCCACAGAGTTTTGCTTTTTGCATTCCTAAAAACTGTTTGGGAATGAATCTAAGGACTCTCGCACAGAAAAGTTCCCGTTGAAGTGAAGGTTGATACAAACATTGTAACAATTAAGTAGCTGAATTAAAATAAATGCAAATAATAATTGTACCTAATTCTTTTCATCTTTGAATTAATTACGGAATCTGATTGCACTTGTTCAAAGAAGACTATAAGCGTTTATTAAAATATTTAGCATTGATCTTAATTGAAAATCATTACCAAACTTTTTGGGATAGAGAACCCAAATTTAATATTTCTTCCTACGATAATTCAAATCATTCAAATTGTTTTATATTCAGTCCGAAATCTGAATTTTCATTTATCTCCGTTATTCTATATAATTAAAAAATTTGTTTATTTTAAGAGAAAAGATTTGTTTGATTCAAATAAATGGTTTTAGATAACGTATTTGGTTCATTTAAATAAATATTTTTGTTTACATAATTTTGTTATTTATTTTCCTGTAATAATGTTAGATTTTCCTAATTCAATTTTTTCTAGTACATAGGATTCGTTAGTTTATAATTTATTATATAATTATTGATATTTTAAATATATATATATAAATATTATAGGGGCTTCGCCCCCCTGCACGCTTTCTGCAGCAACCCCCTTCTTTTGCATTTCTTGGTAGGTAATTTAAAATTTATTTGAATTCATTGAAATAATTAATTTTAGTAGATTTTTTAAAAATATATGTCAGTTTAAAAAAACTTTCATTGATTAAAACTTAGGTCAAATTTAACTTTTCTTTCAACATGTAGGACAATAATTTGGGCAAATTGGACCTGAATTTTGATTATAGAGAACGATTCCTTGACGGATCCTAATTTAGTTTCTTTTTTGGTGTTTAGGTTAAAAAATATGTTAAATTTGACGTAAATTTTGACCTATTACAATTATTACCTATATTACCATTACCTTCAGGCAGTCCTTATGGGGCTTCTGTTTGATGTAACCATATTTAACCATATTAACCATATTTTGAGAGAAGTGTGTAACAGATAATTTTTTCGTCAAGTTTTGACGTGTAGATCAAAGCTGCACTCAAAATTGAACCTAAAATTTGAAGACGAAGTAGGTCAAATATAGTTATCCAGTTTCAACCTGTAAATCAAAAGTGCCCATAAAATTGATTTAAATTTTGAGGGAGGATCGGGTCGAAAGGAGTTTATTCGTCAACTGTTGACTTGTAGGTAAAAACTGACCTTAACCCTCACGGGCTCGAGCCGGGTCCCTCGGACCCGGAGGAAAGTTTTTTTTATCTACTTCCGGTTCAAAAAATATTATTAGAAAATCAACTTCACATTAGACTTGAGGGCGTAAAAACACACATTTTTCACTTTTTTAAACAATTTTTAATTCATAAAATACTCTGGAAAATTCCCTTTTAAGTCGAACATACGTAAAGACTCAAGCCGGGTCCGAGGGACCCGGGTTATAAATACGTATAAAAAGTTAGAAATTTTTTTGCAATGTTGCATTATTTTGTAATGTTTTAACATCACCTATTGTAATAAGTGTAAACATATCCCAAATAATTCCGGAAGTGACGTATTGCGAAAAATATAGTGCGTGTTGTACGTTTTTTGGAAAATTCCATTCCCAAATGTTAAATAACAGAAAATCGATCAGATTTTCTTTAGAATCGGTACTCGGGGGGTTTTGGGGTCGCTGATTACAAATGTGATGTCAGAATTGAAATATTCAAAATGACGGATTCAATATGGCAGTCGTTCAAAATTTTTTTTTTGGTTTTACGTCTAAATATAGATAATTATTATTAGGTAATTTAGCTGAAGATTTCTTTCCGGTGTTTTATATTTATACCATTATTTTATATTACTATTTTTTAAACTATTTTATATATATATATATATATATATATATATATATATGTAACATATATATAATATATAAAATGTTTATACAATTATTTATACATTATACGGTGATTTGTCTCAAAATATTTTTTTATTTTTTATATTTTTTGTATTATTTTTTTATTATAAATAATGTTGTTTTTAAACTATTTTTTAAAATAATTTCTTTAAAATGCACAGTGGGCCAGGAAGCATGAAAAAGCGGACAAAAGTCCACTTTAGAATTATAAATTTTAGATATAATAATCTAAATCTATAGTATTTTATGTAACTTTTTGTAGAATATTATAGTTATTTATCAAAAATTATAGCGGTGGTTGTATGTTGGTTAAAAAGTTTTATTAAAAACTTTAAAGTTATCCGCTGATTGAAATGTTTATTTATTTTTCTATAAATGATTATTTTCCTTACTTTTAAATTTTATTTCTTTTAAATGATATGTATTGTTATGAAAAATATTTATAATAAATTAAAAAATACTATATTTTTAAAAATATAGCACTTTTAACGTCGGAAAATGTCAATTTTTTGAAATACACTTGCTATTATTTGTGAGTTCCCCTAACTTCTACGCGATATAAAGTAAACTAAACGTGAAATGTCTTCTAAATTAAATGTACTTTTCATTAAAGTTGCCCATTTTTTCCCATTTTAAAATTTGGTGGAGTTATATGGGTGAATTTTCTGAAAGTGACACTTTTAAATTTCAGTTTTTCAATTAATTTTTTTCTTCAATTATATGTTTTTTTTCTATTAAAACTACTTAATTTCATACTCAATAGTAAGATTTTTAGGTTGCGCAAAATTAATTCTTAAAAATATTAAAGTTTTTTTCATTTGAAAAATATTATTGTTGCTCCATTAAATTAATTTTTTTTAATTGGCGAGCTTTTCTATTAAAAATTCACGCTAATATCGCGTTCACGAAATCGAAAATAAAATTACACTGCTTAAAAATTAATACTTTGTATATTTTAATACCAAATATATTCAATTAGATGAAAATATGAATGTATTTAAAGTATTTGATTTAATCGTAATTTGGGTTAATTTTTTCAAAGCAATGCAGGTAAATACTACAACATATTTAACGATTTCCTAACGATTACATTTTTCAAAATATATTCAACCATATTGAGTATGTTATTTTAAGTTTTGTAAATATGACCACGGATTCGTAATCAGCGAACTCAAAACCCCTTAGACACCAAGTTTTACAATTGTTTAAAAATTTTTTTGTAAATCTCATCCGTCATATTGGGTCAGCCATTTTCAATTTCTTCAATATGGCCTCAAATTCGTAATCAGTGACCACAAAACCCACTAGACACCAAGTTTTATAATTGTTTAAGAGTTTTTTTTCAAATCCTATCCGCCATATTGGGTCTTCCATTTTGAATTTTTTTAATATGACCTCGGATTCGTGATCAGCGACGTCAAAAACCCCTAGCCACCAAGTTTCGTTTAAATTCTTTGAAATCTTGAATTATGTCCGCTTTTAAATGCTTCGTGGCCCACTGTGAAATGATACAATTATATGTTAGATAAAAAATATTAACAATTTTGCTATCAAATTTTTTATTTCTATTGAATTTAAATTCCGGGACCCTCGGACCCGGCTTGTGCGCGCAGGCCGAAAAACGAACTCGAGCCCGTGAGGGTTAAAAAATACATCAATTTTGAGGGCGGAGGAAATTGTTTGTCAATTTTTTACATATAGGTATAGTCATTCAGGATGCTATTTTCTTTTGTGAAGTGTAAATGATTTATAAATATTGGTAAGTAGTTAAAATATTGTTATATAATTTATTTAATTAATCTTGCGCATAATGCAAAAATTGTCATTAACATTATTTAATTAAATATTTGTATTTAGAAAAATTCATAATTATTATAATCTATTTAGAAAATGTTAAACTTATAGAAAAGTTATATATTTAAGGAAGTTGCATGTATTGTATTTCAATGTATTTAAATGTGACGTAACTTCGGATGAATGATTTCTTGTATTAATTTGACTTATTAATTTCTGTTAATAATACTTGTAACGTGGCATAATAATTTTAAATAAATCAATTTATTTTCAAGAAAGTTGTTTAATCAATTAATTCTACAATTAGACTTTATCAAACCTTTTAAAATCATGTTTTTAAACATAATATAAAAAATTTATATACGGAATTATATAAAATAATTTCTAATTAGACTTCTTTAAAAAACTTCTGTAAATTTAAAACTGTAAAATTATCACAACTTAAAATCTTCTTTGATTTTTTATTTTATATTTTAAGTTAAAGCAAATTAGAAATATAACTAATATTAATTGATAATAATAATTTTAATTATTATAAATAATATTACACATTTTATATAATGATATTTACAATTAATTAAATTTTATATGTTTTTAATAATTAATATTTTTTTATTTATTTATACACTCGTCTTTTGCCTTAATACTAGCGTTACAAGTGTTCCCCGTGGAAATTTTTCTTACAAACTATACTTATACTAAATTTTTGCGTCTACAGAACAGCTTGAAATTAGGAGTACTCGCATTTGCCTGAACTACCCTTCTAATGGGTTTTCTCGCCAGTGGAGAGGGAAACTGTAGAAAACCTCTCCAAGTACAACCGATTTATCGACAGTCGAATTCTAATGGTGTGTACCGGACAATAATCGACGGTGCACATCATTATACTTCGACGTCAAACCTACCGCTCAGATTATCTCACGAGCCGGAAAAAAAAATTTACATGCGCAATAGACGTAAATTTCTGCAGTATTTGTATAAAATTTGTATGATATGAGTATGCACTTTCTACCTTTAAATGCATGGGACATCAGCATACTACGATTGCAAGAATTCATGCTTTTTCGGTATGAAATTCATGCAAATGTAGTATGAGGCCACGCCCCTTAAGCAGGAACGTCCATACAAAATGAGCATAGACGGCTTCATACTAAAAACGCTTGGTTTTTCTCTTTGTGTAGGTGTGCAACTGGGCTTGTTTGTGGGACATCTGCGTACCCTTGTGGGTGCGCTGCAATCCAACAAAGCGAGCATTAGTACTCTCAAAGGTACGAGAAAGCAGCGTCACCACGGCTGAGACCAGGGTTGGGAACGTAAACTACCTAAGGTAATCTACGTAGTTGTTTACATGTAGATTACTTGGTAATTTACGTCAAGAGTTTTCTACGTAATTTACTTTAATGTCTTTTGTCACGTGATATAACCTAAAAAGCAAACTTTTCAAGAGATTATGTTATGTTTTTTTAGTCTTTTAATGGCCGCCATCTTGAAAATGTAAATTACATGGGTTTTCTACATTGTCTACGTAAATTACTTATTCTACATAATCTACATCAGAAACCAAAAATGACGCGTCATTTTCCAACCCTGGCTGAGACGGCTTGGCGCTCAAATTTTTTTTTAGTGTACCACTACTATTAAACACCTGTGTGTGTTTGATCACGTCACTACTGTCATGACCAGCAACCGTAGCCAGACGTCAGAGTAATCCAACATTTCTAGTTTGCAAGAAGAAATAAGCCATCTGATTTTAAAGAAACTTATTTAAAAAATTAAACATTTTCAATGTCAGCAAGTGAAATGATGTGTTTAATTCGAAATTTATCAATGATGATTGGTCATTTAGTACCGGAAGATTCGAAACATTGGCGACTTATAATTCTTTTGCAGCACATAACATTATGTGTGAGTTCAAAGCACTGGTTTTTAAGTTATGAGTAAATTATTTTAACCATGCACAAAAGATTTTCAATGCAGTGATTTAATTGTTTACTTGTCCGGCGTTCGTCTGGCAGGGTCAAAATAGGCTATTGAACGAGTGGCGATTCTGAAGAATTTAAGTTAACAATAATTAAATATTTAATTTCCATATTTTCATTTTAATAAAATGCGCCGGCGGCGAATAATATAATATATAACATTTCGAAAGTAAATTATACTATGTTCAAAGTAAATTTTACTATATCTAAAATGAATTTTTAAAAAATAAAAGTGGTAAAAATTACGTCAGGTAGAGTTAAAAATACTTCTAAGTTTAGTAAAATTACTATGGTTATTATAAAATTTACTGCTGGTCTAATTAAACTTAGTTTGGATATAGTAAAATGTACTTCGAGTATAATATAATTTACTAGGGGTGTAATTAAATTTACTTCGAGTTCAGTAAAATTAACTGCTGATATAGTAAAATTTACTTCAAATAGAGTAAAATTTATAGTGTTCACGCAATGGATTGTTAGTCTCATATGAGAAATTATTTATTGATAATATAATTAATGAGTCAAAATACGTAAAGTGTACCAGCAAATTTGAAATTTACTGAATTGTATTGAAAACACATAAAATGCAAGCTTCATTATGAGTTTATTAAACAGTTCAAAGGATTTTCTAAAAAATTAAAATTTCTCTGAGTCATAAACAATTAAAGTTTTTTACAATGCTTAATTAAAAAATTTATATCTTGTGATAGAATCAATGGGTTTTAATGAACGTTGCATTTTTTTAAACCTTAAATAGTATAGATTTATTTGAAAAAATAAAAAAAATTATTGTTAAAAATTACTAAATGTTATTGCAAATTTAATTGTTTAATTGCAAAATAAACAATGTTCTCAACGTTTTAGAAAGTTCGTTCAAATTCTATTGGAAAGAGAATTTTATAAAGATTCAATAACCATTTCCAAATTTTGTGAGCCGTAATTAGGAAAGAAGTAATTACATTTTTTTTAAATTGTATTAATTTGTTAACTTTGATTAAATAAAAAATTATAAACAATTAAAAACTGAAAAATTAGCCTCGAGATTGTCTGTAGACAATTTTGAACAATTAACAGTTGACGTGACGCGTGATAGAAAGACGTACCGCCCGCCAGAAAAATGTAGCTACTTCTTTCCTAATTGCGGCTCATGAAATTTGGAAACGGGTATTGAATATTTATAAAATTCTTTTTCCAATAGAATTTGAAAGAACTTTCTAAACCGTTGAGAACATTGTTTATTTTGTGCTGGTACACTTCACGTATTTTGACTCTAATACTATATTTCAATTGATAAGAATTTCACATTGTAATATTACAAATGGATCACACTCACATGCAGGTAAACAGTTCGCAATTATTACAAATATCTTTCATGAATATTCAGTAGCAACAAATTGCTTCTAATTATACTTCTGCGAGATCGTTTGTCACTTTCAATTTTAAGATATTTCCAGTGATTATATATAAGGTTAATTAAGGATAATTTGAAATATGCATCATTTATATCGCGCATATTACATATACTATATGGAATGGGAAAGTTTATATGCTTTTTTTCTGCTGGATAAAATTCGTTATAGAAATAACTTTCAATTTTCTAAATATATATTGTTATATGATTATATGTATAATACAGAGTTCAAGAATCCCTAATATGTACCGGAATTATATGATGGTTGATTTAAATGTTTATTGAACTCATGATTTCGAAGGAAATGAAGAATTAATAATAATTCAGTACAAAACCGTTTTGATGAGTGGTAAGAATTTCGAGTTATATGCATATATAACTCGATAATCCGGTTTCATATGTATGAAGAAAGGATCGATTAATAGAACCAGTTCCATCACTGTCATTCATAACGCAATAGAGTTTACAACTCGAAACGATATCACTTCGAATTCGAACTATTAAGAAATTTAATCTTTTTTCGGCAACTATCGTAATTTTGAAGGTCGAAAAAAGTGAATGGGGAACATATGTATATGTGTCTGATGTGTTTGTTCTATAAACGGATACAAAAATATCAAAAAAGAAAACAAAAATAATCTCTCCAACTCGAACTAAAAAAAAGTCCTTATTGATACAGATTTATGCAATCAAACTTTGATAACTGTCCTAACAAAATTTTCTTCCAGCAAATTAAAAAAATGTTTTCCATTTCTAGCATATCACCGATGACATCACAAATTCCCTTGTTTGTAGAACTACCCATATACTCCTGCTAACTGACAAACGGAAAACTGGAAAATTATTAGAACCTGTCGGGGGTGATCCTTGGGGTGATCTGAGGTTCAAGGTTTGAGGCCGTATTAAATTTTAAAATTTTTTAATTAACTAAAATAACTACTGTTTCGATTTACTCCTTTGTTTCTATTTACCCTATCTTACCCTACTTGATTTTTTAATTTAATGTTTGTATTAGGTATGTATTTTTTATTTCAGTATGTTTGCGAAACAAGCATGTTGTTTGCATTTTGTTTGTTATTTTCATATTTTTTTTTATAAACAATTATAAATACAAAATAAACAAAATGCAGAAAGCAAATTCGTTTTTTGATTTATTGTTTGCTTATAATTGGTTTGTTTGTTGTTGCTTTGCTTTTCATTTATTTCATTTGTTTTATGTTTGTTTTGTTTATTTATTGTCTGAATTTTTTTTAAATTTGTTTATTCAATTTATTTTGCTTCCTCGTGAGGAAGCTTTGTAGTCGTTTAATTTACAAAATTTTTAAAAATCCTTTTGACAAATTTTCTTCTATATGGGACTATGTTATATAAGACCCTGAACAATTGTCCGGATGTATGTATGTCTGTGTGTGTGTGTGGATCCCGATTTTTGTGAACACGATAACTCGAAGAGGTTTTAACGAATTTGGCTAAAATTTACCAGGTATATTTATCATAAAAATATCTCGAACTGGATTGATAGACTTTAAAAAATTCTCAGGAAAAAATTTTTTTTTGACTTTTTTCTAAAAAAAATTTTTTTTCAAAAATTTTTTTTTAAGTTGGTTATTGAAGTTAATATATAATAAAATCTTATTCTTTGCATCAAGACGAATCGATTGGTATATAAAAAGAATAAATTGTATGAGAATTTATAGAGTTAATCACAATTAAAGCTGAAAAATTCACATTTTTCTCAAAAAATGAGTTCTTTCCGCAAAATTATGTTGCTGTATAAAAAAATCTTACTCTCTTATTTCTAAAATTTTATTCTTTGCATCAAGACGGATTGATTGGTATATATAAAGTATATATTGTATTTAAATTTATAAAATTAAAACCAATTACAGACACAAAATTTGCATTTTTAATAAAAATTCATTTTTTCTTAAGAATCATGTTGATTTTATTGTACAGCAGTACAATAAAATATTATTATTTATTGAAAAATAAATCTAAAATCTTATTCCTTGCATCAAGACGAATCGATTGATGTATGTAAAATATATATTTTATTGAAAATTATAGAATTAATTACAATTAAAGATGAAAAATTCATTTTTTTATTAAAAATTTTATTTTGTTCATTTAGGATTAAAACAAATTTTATAAATATTTTTTTGATTTTATAAATATTAGATCATATTAGAAATTACTTAAAAATTAAATATACTTAATATACTTAATTATAATTATAATAAATATAACAAATTTTTAAAATTAATTTTTAATTAGATTTGAAGACAACAACATGGAAAATATGTCAATACATGACAATAAGTTAGTGCTTCCTCCACGAGGAAGCAAATTTTTTTGCGGATCGTATAGAGGAAGCAAAATGTTCATGTAATGAACATCTGGATTTACAACTTGTTTTGTTTGATATCTGCTGTTTTTTGTTTACATTTTGTTCGCTTGAATTTTTTGATTCATTTATATTTTGTTTCTATTTTATTTGATTGCTTCATTCATTATTTACTTTTAGTTTTTCCTTGTTTCGTTTTTATATTTGTATTTTGATCGTTTGATGTTTTTTTTGCTTTTTTGTTCTATTTATTTGTTTATTTTATGTACATCTTTTGTTTTTAAACAAAAAAATAAGCAAAGCAAACATATTTGTTTGACTTATTTCTTTGGTGTTTATTTGTTTGTTTAATCTTTGTTTTTTGTATTTTGCTTGTTTTGTTTGTATTTAATGTTTGTTTGCATACTATAAGATGTTATATTTGTTTTTTTAACTATTTAGATTATTTCTTCGATCTTTGTTTTGTATTTTTCTTTATTAATTTGTTCCATGTTTCTTTTGTCAATTTGATTGATGCTTCGTTTGCCTATTTCTTTGATATTTGTTTAATTAGAATTTTTATTGTTTGCCTCGATTCAAAAAATAAAATACAACTCAATGCACCAGTAATTAAATAAAAATTCCCTTTGAAAATACAAGTAAACGCAAAACTTTTTATAGCAACTTAATTTTTTTTTAATCACGAACGTTTATTTTCTCTCTATGAAAATTACTGATATGAAAAATAAATCGTCTACTTTGTATGCGAATACTAGAAACCGGGTTACGTCAAATAAATCAATTTTTACTCTTTTAATAAACAAAAAAAAGTCTATGAATAATGTCTGTCTCAGTACATACATGCATGCACACACTAGTGCAAAGTCATCAATGATCAGCTAAATAATAGTTCATTAAAATCCATCGGGGTTAGGAGTTTAATGACACAAAGAAAATTATTGTTTCGTACACAAAAAATACTTGCTTTTTTTATTTCCTTACTAATTCAAAAAAAAATTCTTTTTATTTTATACAATAATTTTTTACCTAAATTAATTAATTTATAGTTAAATTAAGTTTTTAGTAAATTAAGTAATTAACTTATTATTAAGTTAATTAATTAAATTTATTTATTTTATCAATTTTCTTATTCAACTTAAATCATTCAAATAAATAATGAAAAACAATTTAAATATAAATCCATTTTTTTCTTTTACTTGCAAGTAAAAGTATTCCAAAAGGATTTTTCGATTACAAGTAAATTGATTTGCAATTATCATACAGAAAATTACATTAATATTGACACAAAATGACGAGTTTACATAAGATCAGTAGAAGGATAAACAGGTTTGTAACTGCACTTTTTTTCCTGTCACACATCGTCGTTTATGCGAATTTAAAATAAAATGTCGTGTAACACATCTCTTACAGAAATGACTCATACGATCAGTGAACATAGAAAAATATTTTCTAATCATCTTTCTCCAATTTAGCAAAAAAAAATTCTTTATAAATTGTGTCAATCGAATACATTCCTGAATCATTGTTGACACACCAAGTAAGCACAATAATTTTAAATAATAAAAAAAATTCAATCATTATTCTAATAAAAAAAAGAAAAACATCGAGCATTCAAGAAATCATTAGTCCAAAAAATTAAGTACGCTTGAGTTTTTAACAACTTTTTTCAAATCATTGCAAAATCATGAAGACTATTAAGGAACAATAAACATAATTGAAACACATTAAACTACTATAACAGTTATTAGAAGCTATTAAACTACTATGAAACTTATCAAAAGATCTTACGATCCTATATTAAAATTAGAAATTCTAATAAATGATTCAATTGTACATCAGATTACAATACACACAAATGCATAGAACTTTTATCATTTTAAATAAAGATGAAATGTCAAAAACATAAAATCAAATTTTTAATGAAATGAAAAGTTTTTCGGTAAAATTCTTATTTACATTCTAAAAGTCTGCTTTAATATTTAATACCAATCCCTACGAGTAACTGGTGGATTCCACGTCAGTTCAACACACTTATTTTCATGATTTATGGGGATTTGGCTGTACTTTTGTAAATTTATTACTTTTATAGTGATAAACAACTCCACCAAATATTTTTTCAAAATTTTGAAAATTACCAAAAATATGGCATTTTCAAAATTGTTGTCTTTTTTTTTAAAAAAGTGCTATAACTTCGGTTCTAATTAACCGATTTTGGATTTTAAAAAAAGGATTTCTTTGGTTTTAAGTATATTTTAAGATACAATAAATATAAATAAGAAAAATTCAAAAAAAATTTTTTTTTTGAAATTTTGAAAAATTAAAAATCCGTTTTTGAAAAAACATCGTCTTCGATTTTTTTCAAAATTTTACTAAATGTTAGGGCAAATGTGCTTTACGTGTCCTGTAAGTTTCATCTTGGGATCTCAAAGGGATTCGGAGTAAAAAAATAAAACGTAACAACAAGTTACGAACATATGGGGCAAAATTCCTTAACTGCCCAGGTAAAAAAATGAATTTTCTCTAAACTTTGCTAAAATGTTACTATTATTAGTGGAAACATAAATATTCAGTTGTCAACCTAGAGAATTGTTCCTGTAGATAATAGAAATCTTGGACCAATAATGGCAAAAGAATTGGTCTAATATTGGTTTAATCATCAGGCTACAGAATTATTCTTTTATATAGTGAAATTGGACCAATATTAATCCAAATACCAATGTAAAAAGTTGTTTTTTAAATATCAATCTTGGTATAATATTGACATCGAAATAGGGTGAAATAATATTTCAATCATCAGGCTAGAAAATAATACTTTTAAATAATAGCAATCTTGGTTCAATATTGGCAACGATAATTTGTTCAATATTAATTCAATCACCAGTGTAGAAAAACATTTTTTTACATCAATTTTGCCTAAATATTGACAATTAAAACTGATTCAATATTATTGCAATGATCAGCCTAAAAAATAATTCTGACAAATAGACGTCTTTGGGCAATGATAAATATTTGACTAAATTCGATCTCAAAATTGATTCAATCGTCAGGCTAGAAAACTATTTATTATAAAAAAGTCTTGAGCCTACAGTGTCAATAAAAATTTATTCATTATTAATCTAGCCATCATTTTAGAAAATTATTTTATTAAATAGAAATCTAGGACCAATTTTCTCAGTTAAGATTGTTTTAAAAGTAATTCAATCAGTCAAGATAATAATTTTTTTTAACAGTAATCTTGGGACAATATTTTGCATGATAATTTGTTTAATATTAATTCAATCACCATTGTAGAAAATCACATTAATCTTCGCTAAATATTATAAATTTAAACTGATTGAACATTATTGCGATCGTCAGCATAACAACTAACACTTTTGAAAAAAATTCTTGCTGCAATATGCAGTGAAAATTCGCCCATAATTGATTTAATCGTCAACTAAGAAAATTGTTCTTGTATTTTTCTGTCTAACATTCATTAATCGTTAGTCTGGAAAATAATTATTTTAAGTAATAGGAGTTAAATCGTCAGTCATCAGCCTAAAAAATTATTCTTTTAAGTGGTAAAATATTATAATGTTATAAATATATGTCCAATACTGGTTGAATCACTAGGCTAGAAGATTATTTTTCAAATAGAAATTTTAGGCCAATATTAAAACAATATTTAACTTCAAGAATTGTTTATAATTTCCAAATCGTCAATCCTGGGCCAAAATTGGCCGAATCTAGTCGAAAGTTTTCATATCCTATTGTCATTAAAGCGAAATAGAAAAAAACAATACAGTTTCAATATTGTCCAAAAAAATTTATTTATTATTTATTTATTTATTATTTTTTTCTAAATTAAAGATAAAAAAATGGTTTCTACCCATGTATGTGTCTATAATATGACATAGAAGACGCGCTATTCCTGACTCGTCTAATTACTAGCCATTCCAGAGTAGCCTATCGAGAAGGCGCTCACGTAAGAAAGTACATACGACTAGTCGACTACTATAAACGCCAAGGAGTAAAAGAAGTTAGCGATAGCGATATTCGTGTTGTGGCTTCGCGAGGTAAAGAGGGGTCAAATATGGGAGGAGTTCTCTTTCAAGTTCCATTCGAGAGGAGAGACTGCAAAGAGTGAACCGCGGCGGTGGTGGCCTGCTCACCTCAGGTGTTTTCAGGTGGCAGTCGCCCAGCTGAGTCGCTCAGCAAAGGGCTCACAAGCATTTTACTACTTTAGCCGCTTTTAAAAACCAAACACCACCGCCAATTTATTCTCGCACGTTTTATACATATTTCCACGTGCTAAGTATAAAGGAAAAATTTTTTTTCCCTTTGAAAAATTTTTTCTTTCCTATAGCTTGCATAGCACTTTTATCCAGAGCAATTTTTTCCAAAAATCACTTTTCGAAATATAAAAAAAGCATAAAAGGAAATTATTATTCTCCACGTGAGTTAATTTCCGCTTGAGTAAGCGAAAGTGAAGGTTAAAAAAAATAATCAAGAGATGCTGAAATATTTTTCGAAAAATGTGATTTCCGATCACGTTGCAATAACATAGGCGAGACACATGTGCGTTTGTTATATAGAAACGAGATGCTTTTAAGTGTAATTTGTGCACGGAGGGAAAAAAATTGAAATAAAAACAAAAACGGAGTCAAATCGATTAAAAAATTTTTTTATCAATCAATAAATTTTTTATTATCGAAAAAAGGTATTGAAGAAAAAAAAGGATTTAAGTTTTTTTTCTCTGGTGGATTAATAACTATCAATATAAAAGTGAACTGAAAAAATGAAAGACTCGTGATATGGACCGATAAAGAACAGGAGCGAAAGGATAAGAGTGTATATGTGATGATTTTTAAGTAAATCTTTATATCGAAGGGACTTTCGTGAAACGTGCTTTTGTTATTTGTGGTCCATTTATCATAATCATCATGATGGGAGAAGCGATACGTGTTTCCGGTAGGGCACCGGATGTTGGGGA
Source organism: Leptopilina drosophilae (assembly GCA_032873175.1). NCBI lineage: Eukaryota > Metazoa > Arthropoda > Insecta > Hymenoptera > Figitidae > Leptopilina > Leptopilina drosophilae. The sequence goes on from CM065487.1 coordinate 11,778,947, forward strand.
TTTTCTGAGGGAAGCTATGCTATCTCAAAGATTCGCCGATGTTGCTCTCTGCTGTCCTGGAGGTCCGAGATTTCTTGCTCATCGTCTCGTCCTTTCCGCAGCTAGTCCTTATTTACAGGTATGTCACCGAAATTATCATTCACTTCCTGTATTTAATTCGCATTTTTCTTTTATTTTCTTCATTGAATTCTTTTTAAATTTTCTCCAACTTTTGATTTCGTTTTCCTTTAATTACACTGTTTTTATACCTCATTCGAATGTTAATTTCCAAAATAAGCAAAAAACAAAGGAAATTATTATTTTATTCTTTTGCTTCCTCATTAGAAAGCTTTGCATTCGTGCCGATTTTTAATATTTCAAAAGAAGGTTATATGAACTCATTTTTATCTAGAATACATGTATATGATGTTCTGAGCAAATGTTCAGATGTATATGTATATCTGTGTGTGTATGTCACAAAGTATTGTGTACAAAATATCTCAGACAAATTTTAATGGATTGTCCTGAAATTTTGCAGGTTTATTACAGTCATTAATACCTTAAATCTGACACAAGGATTTCCGAATATATCTAGAAGTATTTTTTGAAATAACTTTTTTATTTATTAATATTTTCATTAATTCGTGTCAAAATTACATTCCTGACAAGAAAACGAATCGATTGATGTATACAAAGTATACATTTGATCAAAATTTATAAAATTAATCGATATTTATATTTCTCACAAAAAATTAAATTTTATATTTTTTGAAATTTTTAAAATTTTACTTTAAAATAATTACTCTATAATTAAGGATTAAGTAATTGGTACATATTTTATTGAGGAAGCTAAATATTTGTGGGTATTAGATATTTAGATATTAATGACTGTAATAAACCTGCAAAATTTCAGGACAATCCATTAAAATTTGTCTGAAATATTTTGTACACAAAACTTTGTGGCATACACACACACTGATATATACATCTAGACATTTGCTCAGAACATGTATTCTAGACAAAAATGAGTTAATTCAAACTTCTTTTGTAAAATTGAAAATCGTCACGAATGCAAAGCTTTCTCGAGGAGGAAGTAATACTAACTAAAAACGAAAAAGTCCATTAGTAACAAAAAATACTAAAATAAAAAAATAGTAATAAAAGTTTAATAGAAAACAATAAAAACAAGAAATATAAAAACATCAGACCGGAAATCCTCTTTCGAAAAAAGAAGAAGAAAAAAACAAACGATGGAAAAGACTCGATAAATTTGCATAGTCGAGTCCTTAATTTGATAAGGATGAATTATATTGTTGATCCTTGTCACACTCTCAAAGATTGACAAACGTAAATATCTTTTGTGACGAATGAATACTGATCGCACAAGGTGAAATTTGCGAACGAGAAATTTCTAACAGTAAAATTCAACAAGTGATTTAAATAGAATGGACACCCACCAAAGGAAAAAAATTTATTATATTTATTCAAATGACTTTTCGTTTGGACCATTTGATACTATGAAATTGTCGAGTATCATCTTCTATCGTTTCGCACAGGCACGTCACACACAACACTTTTTTTTACAGTTTCGCCAATTGACTATTCAATTATTTAATTAAAAAGACCGTTTGATAAACATAAATACTACAGTTACAGGACTCGAGAAAAAAATTTGTGATGAATAAATTTGCAAAAATATGCTTAACTTGATTGATTTATTTAATTCTTTGAAAATAGGTTTATTTGTTTACTAATTTACCTTTTTTAAACAACATAATTATTAAAATAATTAATTTCCTAATTCAGTCACTAATTTATTTATTTAGTTTCATAATTTTTTTAAATGTTCATTTATTTGACAATTAATACAGTTAATTATTTACTTTATAAATTGAATTAGTAGAATTCTACTAAGAAATAGTAGCTCTACTCTACTCACAATTAGTACAATTTTACTACTTGTTGGTAGAATTATTACTAAATCATTTAGTGGACGACTTTTCACCATTTCATTAGTAACTTTCTACTAATTCAGATTTAGAGAGTAATGGTCTATATTTATTCATTCTTTTTAATTAATTAATTTATTTATTTTGGGCTTCTAAACAATTTAATAAATTTATTAATTTCGTTTTTTTTAAATGAAAATTTCGATATTTCATAAGATTATTCACAATAAAGTCTCTCAGAAATTTGTTTTATGTCTACTTTCTCTTTTTTTGCTTCAAATAACTTAATAAAATAACATCCACCCAAAAAATCAAGTTTATTAATTAAAAACGATATTTTTAGAAAAGGGACCACTTTGTCAATCTGTTGCAAAAGTTGTTTTTGTTTCTGAATATTGGGGACGGAAAAATTCAAAACCTTTTGATTTTTCATCTTAAGGATGTGCTAGACTTAAAACAATTCTTATCTGAATAATTTCCTAGAAGAACCAAAGATATTCGCATAGCAATGTTTAAAATTGTGTTTGTGGAAATGAAATTTTTAATTTTTGCTAAGATTTTTTATAATAAAGTCGCTTAAAATATTTTTTTAGGCTACTTTCCTTTTTTTGTTAGAAATAACTCTAAAAAATAACAACGAACCTTTAACTTCGTTAAATATTGTACTTTATTAATTAATAACCGTATTGTTAGAAAAAGGTCTATTTTCTCGGAGATCCATTATTCTGTCATTGTTAAAAAGTGAGGGGGGGGGAATTCGAAACCTATTGATTTTTAATCTTAAGGTTGTACTAGATTTAAATAAACTCTTATCTGAATAACTTCTCAGAAGAACCAAAGATATTCGTATTACAATTTTTATTTTCTTTTTCTCGAAATGACGTATTTGATACTCCAAACTTTAAAATTCTGTAACTCATCGAATTTTTCACCAAGAAGGTTGTAAAACCTCTCAAAATTTTCCAAATTTTGTCAGGAATTCGACCATATAAATAAGTCCAATAGTGCCAAAGTGGCCCCTTTTCATGCGGGCTTCCACAAATACTGATGAATTACTTTTTTTGTAAACAAGTAAATAAATAAACAAACGAATAACGAAATAAGTCAGTAAATAAGCAAATTACAGGCAAACTTCTATACGGCGACATTGATATAATTATTAATTAATAATTAATAATTATTCTTATGTGAGTTGTTTTAAGTCTAGTACACCCTGAAGATGAAAAATAAAAAAGATTTAAATTTTTCCACCCCCTCCATTTTGAAACAGAAACAACTTTTGCAACAGATCGACAAAGTGGTCCCTTTTAATTTTTTTTGTCTAACAATGAAATAAATTGCTTAAAGTATCAATAAATTAATTAAATATACATAATTCGACGTATCAGATCCTGTAGATTACGAAAAAAGAATAAAAATAGGTTTGATAGTTTTTATCAAAATTAGTTAATTGCGACTATCTCGGAATCTAGAACCGACAAAGGGTCCCTTTTCATGCGGACGTCCACATTTATTTCTCTTAAATTAATATGTATTCAGTACCCGAAAAAGGATAATTTAAACTCACCCTGGGATTGTAAAACTTTTAAAATTATACACTCAATTTTTTCTAAGGTTTACACTCCTTAGGATAAATTAAATTATCCTTTTTTTTCTCTGTATCAACGGTTTTTTCCCTCAAGTAATTAAAATTATTTTCAGAAAATTTACATTATTTTAGTTTTTGTAAACAACGTTTTATCAATTTTCTCCGTAAATGTTGGCAAATGAGAAGAAAATTTTTTTAACTTTAAACGTGTAACACTCAAATGAAAAGGCTAATTACGGATTAATTCTTTAAAAGGAAATGAGCGCTTTAATTAAATGGCATACTTGTGACATTTTCTGTTGTGAAAGAAATTCCTCTTATTTTCAATGAACTTTAAAAAACGACAATTTTCCATTACACACACAAACAGCCATAGAGAGTTAAAAAGAGAGAAACATTTTAATAAACATTATTGTCATGAAAGTTATGCACCTTTTTTTCAATACTCTATACAGTAGGTATTCAAAAATAATTCTAGGGCACGTGGCACTGAAATATAGTAATAATTCAAAAAGAAAAAAAATAAGAGAAAAAATCTGCATAATCTTTATTCCTCTTGAAAGGTAATTTATCGAAATATCCACGACTCTATTCTTTACACTCCAACATTTTTTCGTCTCAACTTCACTATGATTTATTTTAATATTCACAAAATCGGTAAATTATTAATTTTGTGCTGAAATATATTTCACGAATGCTGACAATATTTACCATTTTGTGATAAATATCCTTCAATCTATATATTATATAAATAAGTATAGATGAAAATAGATTATAGTTGCAGCTATTTATAGAAATATATAAAGTGAAAAAAGTGCCTAACATATATGGGATTATTGGGAAAAAACACACACACAATTTTTAACAATCGCCGTCACGCCCAGAAGTTACTGGTCCAACCTGAATATTAAGTCAGTAAACAGAAACTTAAAAATAATACACTCATTTTTACGAGTACTCACTTTCACATTCGAAAATATAAAGTTAGTGAACTAAAAGAAGTAGGAAAAAAATAGCCGTCTCTTTTGAACGGAAAAATGCGTCAAAAAAAGATTCCTGAATATTAAATCTATACGCCCACCAGGCGCCACGCGTTTGTAACTATCTGTAAGAAATTCTCAGCGAATGTCAATTTTTTAAACGACTTTTTTTAGCGAAATAGGAAACGACTTTAGTTACATTTAGAAAAAAATTAACATTTGTTTTTTTGAGATGTACCTTACTGTTGAGTATAAATTCAAGACAGTGTTAACTACCAATTGAAGAGATACGTTGTTGTTTTGGATACAAAAACCGATTGCCAATTGTAAGTTGAAATCAACTGTTGAAACAACTACTGAGTAAAACAACCAAATATAATATTTTTATTTTTACAGTTACTGTAGTAGTTTATACAGTTGGTAGTTACAATGTAATTTTATTTCCACTGTAATTCTTTGTATTAAAACTATACGAATTGTATCAACTATTACAATTCGAACTACAATTGTCAATTGAATAAACTATTTCAAATTGTACAAATTACTGGAAATATTAATTGAGCCAACTACAACTACAAGTTTTAAAAACAAGCAACTGTGTTAACTATATAAGTACGCGTTGTGTAAAAAACTACATAGCTCTCAATTATTCGAACGACAATTTTAATAAACAATCTAATGAAACTATGAACAATAGAAACTACTAATTTTTCAAACAACTAAAATTATCAATTACACAAACTATTTAATTTATATTGTCAATTGTACGATTTTTTGGTACAAAACAGTAACTAATGTAAGACATTTTAGAGGAATTCGATATTTTCTACTCATTTTTTTATATTTATTTATATTTTTTTTGTACGCCTCTAATAAAAACAAGAAACATTAATTGTATAAATTACTTCATAGCTGTTAATTAAATGAACCAAATGACAATTGTGTAAACTACAAATACCAATAGACATTTGCCAATTAAATAAACCTCTTGATTCTATTGTTGTACAAGCAAGTTAAATCTATGAAACTATGAAAATTATAAATAAAAGAAATCTCCTTAATTGCAAACTATAGAAGAATTTTAACTACCAATTGAGCGTGTCGTTGCACTTGTTAAATTTATCATTTTTATGAAAACTACTAATAGAATCTCTGGAATTGCCAATTGTTGAAGATAGTCTGTAAGTTTTCAATGATTGTACAATCAATTAAAACTGTGAATTATTGAATTTATCAATTTAAAAAACACTACCAATTGAAGTAACTTGTATAATTAACATTTGTTAAAGCTGCTTTGTAAACATTTACCAATTATTATACGAAGAAAACAATATACAAATTGTTGAATTCATTAATAACAATAACTACTAATTGAAAAAAGACTGGAAGTACTTTGTGTACAATAACTACCAATTAAGAAACGCCTGTAATTACCAACTGTTAAAACTGTTCTGTAAATTTTTATCAATTTTTGAACAAATAACTTCAACTGCCAACTATTGAATCTATAGGCTTAAAAGTATTTTAATTTACTTTAGAAAAACTATACCTATTGGACAACATTTGAAATTGCAAATTGTTGTGAACTTTCTATTAAATCTTACCATTTTTACGAAAGCGTAACGCTTTTTGGGGTCGTGCTATTTGTCACGATAAGCCAAAACATAGCGCTAATGTATATAACAGTGTAATGTATGTAACTCCACATGGGGAGGGGGTCAAAATTTTCGAAAATTAGCGTTACGTAATATACGGACGAAGCCTTATTAAAAATTGAAGTTTTTTAAAATAATCGCTAATTGGAACTACCAACTGTACAGACTAATTGTAGTAATTTGTTATGATTATAATTATTTTCAATTCCAACTACTAAATATTGTAAGTACCTATCATTGCAAATATTTATTACAACAGTAAAGAAGCTACTTAAAATTTAAATTACAAAAATTTATCGTCGATAGAAACTGTCATCTATAAAAATTACAATTTATTGCAACTTGTTATTAAATAAATTAATGATAAATTTAATTTATAAGTAGTGAATACTAAACGGAAAAACATTTTTCTTTCGAGTTATTACGAAATTTATTCAAGAACTCAGAATATGGGAAAAATTTAGAACTTTTTTTTAGATAAATTCAATATTCATTAAAGAATTTTCAGGTGTTTTTTAAATGGCTTGGAAATAATTGTTCTTGATTGTTCTTGAGTCTCGAGGTCTCAAGTTCGACTACTCATGCGGGCAAATTTTTTTCGTTAATTTCACATTTTTCTATTCTTAAACCGGTTCAGGACTTTTTCAAGAAAATTCAACAAGTTGTCCAAAAATTTACTACAGTTATCCCCGAACAGCTTAAAATAATATTTCAATCTACGGTTTTGTAGCATTTCTTGTTTTTTTCCATATCCTGAGTTCTTGAATAAGTTTCTAAATAGCACTTGAAAAAAGTTTTTTCGTGCAACTTTTGAACAATGTTAACAACTACCAATTATTCTTTTTTTATTCAAGTTGTGGTCGATGAAAAATACTAGAGCTATGCAAAAAGCTCGAAAAGCCGAGCCGAGCTTCAATTTTTTCGAGCCGAGCCGAGCCCGATCTTGACTCGATGTATCGAGTACTCGAATTTTTCGAGCACTCGAGTGAATTCGAGTACTCTATTGAATTCGAGCTTATAAATGATTAAAAAATAATAAGTAAAAAATATCGAATTCTCCCTAAATCTCTTAAGTTAGTTAGTAGGTTAATTATTTTAACACCTAACGATTTTCTACGATCAGTAAATCCCTTAAATTCGAAATTTTCTACTTATTAATAGTTTTTTGTAATTTAAAAGCTCGAATAACTTCGAGTACTCGAGTGAATTCGAACACTCGTTTCCAATCGAGTACTCGAAAAATTCGAGTACTCGAAAGTATTCGAGCTTTTTATAAGGCTCGACTCGGCTCGAGCTCGAACTGATTAGGCTCGGCTCTGCTCGGCTTGAAAAATACTCGATCGAGCTTGGAGCTTCGAGCTTTTTGCACAGCTCTAAAAAATACCTATTACAGAAACTAATATCAATTGCGAATTCTGATTATTAAACTAAAATAACAAATGCCAACAATGATTCCAGTGATACAAACTACCGTGAATCGTAAATCCCAACTGCTGAACTACGATTAGAAGTACCAATTATTTATACAATTTTTTTTATTTGAATGTTTGTGATAAAGACCATTAACGAAAACTATCGGCAGTCGTAAATACCAAATGTTAAACTGTTACCAACTGTTAACTATAATTTCAACTACGACTTTCAATAACCAATAGCCACGATAATTGTTATTTATTTTTTACGGTAGTCGATTAGTCAGTAATTTTCTCTGATGATGTTTTTTACAACTGATGACCGTAATAATTGCTATAAATTTCTGACGGTAGTTGTAACAGTCAGTAATTTTTCCTCACACTATTTTTTACTACTGGTTGTACCAAAAAAAAGGTTTGTTATATCGTACGGTAGTTGCAATAGTCGGTAATTTCTTTCTAATACGATTTCTAACTACCTACAGTGACAAAAACTATTTTTTATCAGGGGATAGTTACCAAGGCCGGTAATTTTTTCTGACACAATTTTTAACTAATCAGTAGTGAGTAAAACTATTTATTTTGACGGTATTAACAACAGCCAGTAATTTTTACCGCCTTTTAAAATTCATCCCAATTGACAGTAAACGATAACTATAAACGCAGAAACAACAATCAAAATTATTCTCACACGAAAAAATAAAATTTTTAAAAATCAAAATTACTGTTCTTTTTTGCATTTAACGGTAATTATCTGATAAACATTGTCGATTTAAAAAAAAATTGACAGTAATTTACTTATTTTAGGACAAAAATATATCGTGTAGAGAAAAGGCGTGTAACTGAACGAAGCTGATTTCTGGCGGAATTGAGGATGATAAATAATTTTTTTTCCATTTTGGATTGTAACAAAATGTCAAAATGATTAATTACAGTATCAAGAGATATATCCCTGTTGATAGTATGCATATATCTCTATGCTAAGCGTGCTAGATATCTGCATCGATTATGTCATTTTTCATGTCAAATAATACAACATTGCAGAAGTAGATTTATAATAATAAAAGAGAAAATGGCGCCGAGACAAGAAAGTCTGTTTTCGCCGGGAGGTGAATTTACTTTAACGAGTTGGCATATATAAAGTATTATAACATAAATGTCGTAACAAATCGAACTTTACAACAATGTATACATATATACATATTCACTCGGCTTACTTGCAGGTGTCATCGTTCATTTTTTTCAAATTCTTTATTTGACGTTAATTAATAATTAAAATCCCCCTGACCTTTTTCTTCTTTCTCACAGTCTTTTAATATTTATAATACATAATACATTCATACATGGAAGCTCACAGAAATTCCATCCCAATTTTGTTAATTGTAAACTTATATACTAATATTAATATTTTATTTTTTCATTTTTACTTTAAGAGATATAAATATATACTTAAAAGTGGAAAAATTTGATGAATTTCTTTTATCTTTTTATATCAATTTGCAGAAGTTGGAGAGTTTCTGTTTTTTATTTACTTAGAAGTAAGTTTTTCGAAAAACACCTGTAAGATAGTGATGTTAATTTTAATAAAAAGAAAACTTCGTTCTTTTATAAAGTAGAAAATTGAAGAGAAAATATTAACTTCATAAATTTTAAACTTTAAACTAAATTAAAATTCATATTAAATGGGCATTCAACTATTTAAATAGTTGGGAAAAATTAGATTACAAGGTTAATAGAAAATTAAATTTCAATCTAAAAAATGAAAAATTTTAACCTCTATTCATTTATAATATAAATAAATAAAATTCGAAATCTTAATTAAAAATAAAATAAGATGTTTAAAATCAGATATTTATTTCTTTAATCAATATAATAGTTTATTTATTTAATTAAAACATTAGAATTTTATTTAATTAAAATAAATAGATTTGCGTCAAAAATTTAATTTTGTTTTTCCTTGACTTTTCCTTGATCGTCAGATAAAATTTTAACTTCTTCCCAGATCCTAAAAAATATTAAGATACACTCTAAAAATAATTAGATCAAAAAAATGTTCTCTTACTTTTTTCATTATTTTTTTTTATTTATAAAAAAAGTTTCAAAAATATGGGTACAAATTTTAAACATTGTCCCATAATTGTTTGTATATAACACTTTTTTAAATCCTTTTGATAAATATTTTGCAAAAAGTGGTGAAGAAAGAGTTGAGAAAAAAATTTTACTTTTACTTTAACAATAATGTCTAGATAAATGATATCCTGGGAGGTTGATTGGTGCCAATGTTGAAAATTGCTTCGTGCAATACTGACATTTTCCTGTTAAAAATTGATTTGAAAAAAAAGGTTATCTTATAATTACAATATTTGCAAGGATTGGCGAAAAATAAACATAAAGCCAACGGAAGAGAAAGAGAGTTAAATCGGAGATAGCTTTATTAACAGTTTGTTTGTGATTTATATCGTAATTATCATGTTCTCGATTTCAATTAAGTTTCAATTTGGCATTCGTCTGACGGATGTTTTCAACGTTTTCTTACGCTCGACTGATGAATACCTTCGTCAAACATTACGTGTAGTTCGTGTCAATTTAATTAAACCAACTTTCATCTCCTGAATAATAGAAAAAAAAGAAAAGAATATTCAATTTACTGTCAAATACCGTTCCATAAAGCAAATTTGACGATCCACTATTACCTATTAAATAAGTAATAAATTTCATTTCTAATTAATCTGTTTTTTAAATTTCATTTTTAATTAATCGTCCTTTTTATTTCGTTTTTCTTTTAATTTCCTATTTTATTTACAATTTAAGAATCTGATTTTACTTTTTATTTAAGTACCTAATTTTTTTAATGAATACCAAATAAATTTTTTAAGTTTTAATTATTTTATTTTAATTTAGTTTCAATTTTGTTTACTATAATTTTTAATGGCTTGAAGGAAACTATACGAAGTTTAATATAGTAATGTATAAAATATCACGAATATTAATCTTAATACTTAATTAATAATACTTAATTAATAATATTGAATATAGCTATATTCAATTTCATATAATAAGTTTTCTTCAAACTCTAATATTTTCTATAACAAAATTTTGCTTTTTCGCATTTTTTCCCCAAATTTGTAAAATATTTCGATAAACTTTATTAGTTATATTATTTTCGTGTGAAAATTTGAGACTTGAATTGATTAGTATTCAGATTCGTAAATTTCGATATTTTCAGGTTCCAGTAGATTAAATTTTCATTGGATTAAAATTTAAACCAATTGAAATTTCTACAATTTAAAATATGCATAAATTAAGTAAGAACTGATAAAAAATTTTCTGAGTTTTATTCTGACCTTAAAAAATTAGAATCGATTAAAAAGTAGATCACTTGAAAAATAAATGATAAAATTCTTGACTAAAATTTTAACTTTTATCAAGTGGGTTTTAAATCTAATAAAATTTGATGCAATCAAAATTTAAATAAATTGTAATTTAGAAAAAAATTGAAATTTGAGTAAATTTAAATTTAAAAAAATTAAACATTGAAGAAATCCCCAGCAGGGATGGCCCAGTTGGGCGATTCCTGGGCTTGTAACATTGAATGCAGCCACAGCCCATAGATTTAGTTTTCATTAAAATTAATGAATAAATTATTTATTAAGTACAAATAAGTCAAATTATAAATAAATAACATTGTTATTCAATTAATTTTATTTTTTTAATTAAATTGTGACCAAAAGCAAATTCATAAATAATGTTAGCATATATATGGGCATATCTCTAGAACATTTAAACTTTATGTTTCTGTTTATTATTATATTTTCAAAATTATAAAAATGATTTTGCAGTACCATAATTTGATAAATTATTGTGCTCTTTAAATATACCTTGTGTATAATAATCATTTTAATTAGGTAGGGAACGACAATAGCCAGTAAAAGTGTCGAAATCGCCAGTTTCTCGTGTGTGACATTGAACGTTTTTTTCCAGTTTATATGGTATAACTTTTTTAACGAGTCATTATATATTTTGTGACTTATGGTAGATGTAGTGGGGAGTGTAAGGAACCAAAAAATCATTGAGACAATGATGTGCCTCAATTAAGATAAAAATGGTGTACCTTCAAACTTGAGAGACAACTTTTCTTAAATTTTGACAATTTCGCAATTAACTTAATAAAACTTTTTTAACGAAGATTTTTAAGTAACCATAAAACGGCGTTACGTTGTATACATAATAAGAAGTAATTTAAAGTCTTACTGGAATATGTGCCACTTATACATTAGGAATGCAGTGACTTCAAAAGTTAAATTTAAAAACGAAACTCATAATAAAAACCTACATTTTTGAAGGGCACATGTTGAGTTTGACTTCTAATCACTTTTAACTCATTGTAATCTCTTCTCGTGTATTATAAGAGTATACAAAAAAATCGTTAACCCCTACACTATTCGTAAAAAGAATTTATCTAAGAAATAATATGAGCTTCTACGGTCATAATCATTGCATCATGGAAAAAGAAAGCATTAAACTCGTAAGATTGCCTAAAATTTATTATTTATAGATTTCTGGGGTCCTCTGATTACAAATCTGAGGTTAGTTAAAAAAAATTTTTAATGGCGAATCCAAAATGTCGGACGAAATTTTAGAAAAATTATCAGATTTTAATATCTTTTGACATTTAATAGTTTTCTGTTTTGCTTATTACGAATTTAAAATAATTTTAAAAAAATTTTAAATAGAGAATCCAATATGGTGGATACATTTCTAAAAAATCAAATCTTTTTGCAGGATTTTTTTTGAACTTCTGGTTGTTATTTAGGTTGAATCCATTTCAAATCAGGCAAGCCGAATAACTTCAAGTCGTAAAATTATCTGTCGATGAAATATGTTATTTTATATGAAAAATAAAGAGACACGTATTTTTTTATTTTTCATAAGAATGTTTTTTAACGAAGTTAGCCACATTTGAAAATATTATGTATTTTATTTAAATAATATTAATTATGGATAAAGAAAGAGAAGTAAAACTTTCAATTAAATGTTATTCATTTTTTGTTCATACTGTTTGTACTTTTAATATAAAATAAAACTAGAAATTTTGTTTAGAATATTAAAATAATTATATCTCGTGGTTATTTATTTATTTACTTCTATTGCTTTTTAATTACAATTAATCACAAAATATTTTAAAAACCGTATTTAAAATATCAATAATTTTTATGACATTTTAAAACCACTTTTGAAATTTTTAAAAAACTAAATTCATAATAATTAGCGACCCCAAAAACCCCTTCATACCCACTTTTGTGCAAATTAAATTATTTTTTAAATTTTTATCCGACATATTGGATACGCCATTTGGAATTTTCGATATCCGACTACAGAATCATAATCAGCGACCCCAAAAACCCCTACATATCCAATGCTGTCGAATTCAATTAACTTTTTTTAAATTTCGTCCGCTATATTGGATCCGCCATTTTGAATTTCGAAAAATTAACATCATATTCATAATCAGCTACCCTAAAAACCCCAAGATACTGATTGATGTGAAAATCCAACTTTATGAAAAATCAATGCATTTAGAAACATTTTCTTGGAGTTAAATTTATACAGAGGGGGGTTAACAATGTGTAGAAATGAGTATCGCAAGGTTTTTTCTACTATTTGATCAATGCACAAAACAATAAAATTCATTTCAAGATTGTGCCTTGAATAGAAAAATTAAGTTTTCCAATACCTGAAAGTTTAAAAGTTCTAGAAATATGCCCATATGGGAAATCATATATGGGACATTCCATTTCAAAACGAACCACCTTATGAACAATTGCCATTGTTTTTCTATAAATTCTATTATTTAACAAAAAAATTTTTTTACCATCATAAAATTGAAAAATTTTTATTTTAAAATCACTAATAGTAAATAAAGTTTGGCTTTAATAAATGGGAGAAATAATTTTTTGAAAATTGCCTTACAATGTCAATTGTTTATAAGGTGGTTCGTTTTGAAATGGAATGTCCCATATAAATATCCTTTTATTTATAAATTGGAAATTTGTAAAAAAAATTAGACTTTTGTTAATTAAATTATTTAAGAGCATATATTATCATTAAATTTAATACTTATACGTAAATAATGCAGAAAAATCGGAATTGTCGCAAACCTACGAAAGAAATAAAATCTAACGCACGCGAGAATCGAACCTACAACCTACAGACTACCAGACTAACAACCTAACCACTTTTTTCATTTATTTATTGTAACAGTAATATAAAATCTTGTATAAATAACGCAATAAATAAAGAGTAAAGAGCGTTTTTTACAATATATTGTCTCGATACGAGACAATGAATATCTTTTTGTCAAACAGGAACAATCCATTTCGTCGACATACGTTGGTTGTTTTTTTTTAAATAATTTTTTATTTGCGCAATGGTCTGGATTTATTTTTCATGTCAAGTGCATGTACATTATAATTTTAAATGTTATTCGATCAGAAAAAAAATCGTAGGGATACAATTTTCAAAAAACTGATGACAACCTAACCACTATGCTACGGAACTTAACTGAACACCAACGTTTTATTGTCAGTGACTTTTGCTTTAATGATTCAATAAAGCACTTATTGACACCACTACACCGTAACAAGTAAATAAATAGTTTAATGATAATAATAACAATATTAATAATGTAATAATAAACGATAAATATTCATAAATTAATATTTATATTATTATTAAAAAAATGTCAATATATTTTTATTAAAAATGCGTTTTTTATTATTTACAATCATTATAAGCATTAATTTGTTGGTCTAAAAAAATGTTCTTAGTTTTTTGGACTTAGAAATTTTTGCTAATTAATTATGTGGACGTTACATTTTTAAAAAAAGTGTCGATACATTTTTGTTCAAAACACGTTTTTTCTTAATCTAGCGGAGACCGGGGCTAAACCGGACGGATTTGGTCTTTGACCAGAAAACTCATACAAAAACATACTTTTTGCTAAAGTGTAATTTACCGTTTTGAAGCTTGTACTTTCACCTACAAATCGCACTTGTTCGATTTAAAAAAAGTACAATAGTTTTAGAGATATATTGCTTCGAAGGTGACTACCTCAAAAACGAAAATCCGAAAATTGGTGGGGCTAAACCGGACACCCCATGGGGCTAAATCGGACACGGCCAATTAATTAATGAATGAGATACAAATTTTCTTTTTTTTGGTAAAAAAGTCAAATCAATTCTTGTTTTATTTATTTGTAGATAGTTCTATACAAAAAATATAATACAATATGTAAAATCGGTAATTAATATAATAGAAAATGAATTACAGTTTTGAGACTTGTCTGTTTGTAGCAACTCGCTTGCGAATTCGAGTTTTAATATAAATTATTTATTTATAAAATGGTTCTATGCAAAGAATATAATATCAAATAGTTAATTAGTATAGAATAAATTAAAGTATTCAAAGATTTGGTTGTTTTTTACCACGATGTCCGATTCAGCCCCACACCGTCATCTTATAATTAACCTGCAATATATTTTTTCTTCTTAACGTTTTCCATTAAACTTTTTTTTTACTAAACTCAGTACACCTTGAGCTAAAAGAAAAATTGCAGTATGATATTTGCACTTTAACT
Source organism: Leptopilina drosophilae (assembly GCA_032873175.1). Taxonomy (NCBI): domain Eukaryota; kingdom Metazoa; phylum Arthropoda; class Insecta; order Hymenoptera; family Figitidae; genus Leptopilina; species Leptopilina drosophilae. The sequence continues at coordinate 11,794,146 of CM065487.1, forward strand.
TTAACGATAAAAACACAAAAAAATGAGAAAAACTTTTTTTTTACTTTTATCTCAATAAATGACATTTTCACATATTAACGGCAACTATTATTACAAGAAAAATGACACGTCCCTAAAACCTCATGCTGCATATGCATTACCAAATTGCGCGTTAATAGGTTATTTACACGATTTAAAATTCTTAACGGTTTCGGAAATATTTGACTTAACCGGTTTAGCCCCGGTCTCCCCTATGTCATATAAACATTCATTTTTTGTTGAAAAAAAATTTTTAGGTTCGTACTTAGAATTTTTTGCTCATATAATTATTGATGTGGATCCTCAAAAACTGGGAAGCCTATAGATAGGGCCCAGCTCACGCCTACTTATAATATTATTTCGCCTGATCGGATCCAACGTGGATGGGTCAATAGACAAAATATAAAATGCTTCCGAAAAATGTGAACAATTACATATTTTTTTATTGTTTATTTTTTATTTATAACAGTTATCTATTCATGTACGCAGATGACCACGGTTATATCAAAGATTGTAAATGATTTTTGTTATTATATATAATAAATTTTTCTTTACTTAGAAACTGCAAGTTTCCAGCTTATGTGTATCAAAAGTTTATAAATGACAAGAATTATTTGTTGAAACAATTTCTGAATTGTTAAAACCATAAATTATCTTTATGTAATTTCATTCGTATTAGTTAATTGCAAAATTAGAAAAAAACTGCAAGTTTCTAGGTAGTTTGTGTCAAGAGTTATTAATCAACAACAAATATTTGTTTAAATAATTATCAGAGTGTATTAAAAGCTGTTATACCTTGATGAGTTAAATATTAAATAAATAAATTCAGCTGGATAAACTTTAAAATTTCGGTAAAACTAACAGACATTTGTCGGTTTTTAAATTATAAATTGTTTAAACAAACAATGATTATTTTTGTTATGAATCAATTGTAGAATGATTTGTTATCAATAGTTATATTTAATTTTAGGACTTTTTTTATTATAATGTTAATATTTTTTTAAAAAATGGGAAGCCCAGAAGGGGTCCGGCTGGCCCCCACTTTTTAACCAGGCTAACTTTGGCAGATTTCCACACGGGATAGAATCAATTCTACTCAAATTACAATATACTTAAATTTCAATTCTATCTAAATTAAAGTTTTCTTAAATTTCAATTTAATTAAAATTTGCCTATTTGTTAATTTAACCTTATTGAAATTACAATTTGATCTAAATAACAAGTGACTTAAATTTAAAATTCATTTAATTCAAACTTTCAGAAGATTAAAATTTTAATTCTATTCTGATTACAGTTTTTGTAAATTTTAATTCACTCAAAAACTAATTTTATCCAAATTACAATTTTGTTTAATTTTAATTCTGTACAAATTAACATTTTCTTAAACTTCAATTTAATTGAAATTTTACATAATTTTTAATTAAATTTTATTGAAACTTCAATTCGATTACTTTCGATTTACTTTCGAATACAATTATTTCAAGTTTTAATTTAATCAAAATTCAATTTTGACGAAATTACAGGGGTCTCCCATAACATGCGTTACCAATTTTAATGTGCCTTTTTAGACCCCCTCCCCCTCATTTAAATGATTTAATTTCAATTCTATAATTTCTACATAATAATTAATTAGTAAAATTCACTAATGTAAAAGCAAAAAGTTAGTTATATAGGGACAGTTGGGGTAAATAGAAACATATTTGCTAAGTTTCACAGATAACATCACAGAAAAAGAACCGACTCATTTTTGTTGCAACTCATTTGGAAGTCGGTTTCGAAATAAGCGTAATCGGCAACTTCAAGTGACTCAAAATGAGTAAAATGACAATGTTCTAGTTACTTTTTTTGTGTTTCGCATGTTTTTTATTACATGGGTGCTCATCCTTGTCAGTCAATTCACATGTGTGTCTAACCTAAATTTTTTTTTTCATTTCTTGTGAATGCAATAAATCGACTACAAGCATTAATGTTTTGCCAAGTGCAACGCGTTTATTAATTATAAATAATAATTTTAATTCATATTTTTATGAATTATTCTTTGTTTTTCCAATGTGATTGTAATTTCCTCTAAAACACACAGTGATTCCCCTTTAGACTCATTTTGAGTCATTTCCCTAGAAACTCAGAATGAGTCGAAGGGGTATCATTTTTGTTGCAGTTCAAAATGAGTCTCATACCAGACTCATTTTGAGTTCGGTTTTTTCTGTGATAAGTTTTTTCTTTTAAATTGCATTATTTAAATTTATAATTATCTCTTATAAACACTACAGCAAAATTATCTTCGATTTTTCCACTTTGCAAACTTTAATTAAAAATAGGAGACTGTTTCTATTTACCTCTAAAAACTAAAAATTCGGGGTTAATACACGGAAAAAATAAGTACATGAAAGATTGCTTGACAGTATTTGACTTTTGGATGGGACAATATTCTATAAATATTTCATAAACAGTCCTAGAATTTTTCATTGAGTTATGTGAAATAATTGATTACTTTAAATATTCCAACACTGCTTGTAATTATTTCACATAAGTCAATGAAAAATTCTAAGACTGTCTATGAAATACACAGTGCAACACATAAAATATGCACTAAGTTTTGACTTTAGTTTTTGAAAGCACTTATCAAAACAAGCAAAAACCCATTTCAGTTTTGCTAGATTAGCTCGGATTTGAATTTTATCAAAATATAAATGTTTTTTTTTGGAATTTTCATATTTTTTAGTTTTCTGATACTGGCGTGTGGGAACACTGACTATTAAAAGTTTATTAAAAAATTAGCAATGGTAACAATTTAAAAAGCAATAATCCCTCTTTAATTCCAGACAAAGAAAAAAGAATTTTGTCGGAAATTGTTCCAGTTACGAATTCTTTTTTTGACTTTTCTTACATTTTTCGGTTTTCTGAAACGGGCGAGTAAAAACGCTGGCTATGAAAAGATTATAAAAAAAATTCGCAGTGGTCATGATATGAAGAGCAATAATTACTCCTTAATGGGTCTTGTAACTTTTTTAGCACGAAAATCGGATGATTTTAAATAATTTTTTGCTCATAAGTTTTAAAATATAATTTATCGAAAGTTTTTACAAGTCATTGTGTATGTTAAGAAGTTTAAAAAAAGGATTGGGGTCGCTGAATCCGAATATGACAATGAAAAATTTTTTCATCGGCCATTTTTCCGCTACCATCCCTTTAAACCTGCTCCCAAGAGTTGGAATTTCAGTTAAAAAAAAGTGGAGTAGGCTGTCTATTCCTATGTTTTTTGGGTCGCTAAAACCATAAAAGACTACCAAAATCAAATACTTTCCACCCTTAACCCCCTACAATTCCTTGCAATAATTATTGATAATTAATATTTAATTTCCCAAAACTCGGTCCGTTTTATTTGAAAAAATTATTGTTTGGGGTTGTAGGGGGTTGAGGGTGTAAAGTATTTGATTTTGGTAGTCTTTTTTGGTTTCAGCGATCCAAAAAACATAGGAATAGACAGCCTACTCCACTTTTTTTAAACTGAAATTCCAACTCCCGGGAGCAGGTTAAAGGGGGTGGTATCGGAAAAATGGCCGATGAAAAAAAATTTTCATTGTCTTATTCCGATTCAGCGACCCCAAAAACATGGGGATAGGGGGGTGTGACCTCTGGGTTTTGACTTTTTTATTTTTTTGTGTGCCTGTTTAATTGGTCAAAAGGTTTTACATATCATTGTGTATGTTAAGAAGTTTTAAAAAAAGAATTTCATATTTGAAAAAAACATGAGTATCTTCCTTCTACAGAGGGCGGTTTGGTCACTGGTAAAAATTACTGGTTGTCATTGTAGCTCATAGCAGAATCGTCTAAAATAAAAAAATCAAATCTTATTTTAAAATGGACGACTTAATACAGGACATAAACCTCTTATTTACAGCTATTGTTCAAAATTACACTTTTTGTGTATCATTTATGTTTAAAAAATTGTGTTTTTTCTGATTTTTTGATTAAAATGCTTACCATTTTCTCAATTTTCGATATTTTTAAGTATTTCGAGGTTTAGGTCCTGTATTAAGTAATCTATTTTGATGTTATGTTTGATTTTTTTATTATTTTTTCGGTTTCGGTTTTCTGATAACGGAAGTGGAAACACTGACTATTAAAAATATTTAAAAAGAATTCGTAATTGGCACAAGTTAAAGAGCAATAATCCCTATTTCATTTTTTACCAAGAAAAAATTTTGATTCGAAATATTTGGTTTTTAAAAAAGTTAAAAAAGAAACAAAACACACGATTCGGCAGGACCGCTGGTATACAAATGTACATAAATAAATAACACGAATAATTTTCTACCAATTTTTTTTTGACAGAAATTAAAGGATTATTACTTTTTAAAATTTGACCAATGCGAAAAAGTCAAAAAAATTCATAACTGAAACAATTTTTAACCCAATTTTTTTTCTTCATCAGAAATGAAAGAGAAATTATTCTCTTCAAAATGTGACCCTTGCGATATTAAAAAAGAAAAATTTAGTAACCAGCGTTCTCATCCGCCCTGATAAAAAACCCGAAAAATTTGAAAAAGTACAAAAGAAATTAATAACTTGAATAATTTTTTACCAAATTTTTTTTTCAATGTCACAAATTAAGGAAGAATTATTGCCCTTTATATCGTGACCACAGCGAATTTTTTTATAATCTTTTAATAGCCAGCGTTTTTACTCGCCCGTTTCAGAAAACCGAAAAATGTAAAAAAGTCAAAAAAAGAATTCGCAACTGGAACAATTTCCGACAAAATTCTTTTTTCTTTGTCTGGAATTAAAGAGGGATTATTGCTTTTTAAATTGTGACCATTGCTAATTTTTTTAATAAACTTTTAATAGCCAGTGTTCCCACACGCCAGTATCAGAGAACTAAAAAATATGAAAATTCAAAAAAAAAAAATTTATATTTTGATAAAATTCAAATTCGAGCTAATCTAGTAAAACTGAAATAGGTTTTTGCTAGTTTTGATAAGTGCTTTCAAAAACTAAAGTCAAAACTTAGTGCACATTCGATGACCTCAAAAATGTTGCACTGTGATATTGACACAATGGTGTCCCATCCAAAAGTCAAGTACTGTTAAGTAATCTTTCATGTACTTATTTTTTCAATGTTATAAAATAAGAAATAATATGGCATTATATAAGTTTAAAAATAAACTATTCCAAAAGTAGAAACACATTACACTAATAAAGTTTTGTATTCTCCTATTTTCTCTTATTCTCTCCCGTTATCTCTTATTTTCTCTTATTATAGTGTTGTAGTTTGATAAAAATAATTTTTTCATTTATATTATCAGAAATATTATTGAAATATCTGCTGTTTTTATTTACTCAGAATTTCCAGTTTTTAGGGGAACACAGAAAAAACCGAACTCAAAATGAGTCGGATATGAGACTCATTTTGAACTGCAACAAAAATGATGCCCCTTCGACTCATTCTGAGTTACTGGGGAAGGGTCATTTTACTCATTTTGAGTCACTTGAAGTTGACGATTACTCATTTCGAGTCACTTGAAGTTATCGATTACTCATTTCGAGACCGACTTCCAAATGAATTGCAACAAAAATGAGTCGGGTTTTCTTCTATGTAAATAGAAACAGTCTTCTATTTTAAATTAAAATTGGCAAATTCGTAAAATCAAAGTTGATTTTTATTGTAGTATTAATAAGAGATAATTATAAATTTTAGTATGGATTTTTAGTTTAGTTTTTTTCAAATGCAAGTCAAAAAGTGAAATTCTTTGATTACACAGGTCTACAAAATTTAAGATTTTGTCAGACCCAGAAACCGGACAAGTTATTTCCGATGTATTTTCTCACCCTGAATCCAAAACTGGCAACGAAATTGCTCTATCACGTCAGGATTCCGAAATATTCTAACCCGATCCGAATTTTTTTTTCTAAGATACAACAATTTAAAGTTCAGGTTACATGACCTGAAAAATGGGAAAGGTAAGAAAAAAATAATTGGAAAGTACTTTAACTTAAGCATCTGATTCTTATTGTTTTTCAGATCGTTGTTTACAAAACCGATGTCAGATTTTCGAAATTCAAAATGACGGATATATTTTTCAAATATTTCATGGATTTGATTTAAACTCTTTACTCTGGGGTTTTTGAGTTCGCTTATTGCGACTCTGGTGATGTTATGCTTAATCGTTTTGATAAAAAAAAGTGTCACCAATTATTATAGCGTAAACCTTCTAATCATGTTAGTGATTGCTTTTTTATTTGTATGACATTACAGGTATAATATTAAAAGTACCAATAAAATAGTCTATGATGGCGTTTCTAATATTACTGGAGCTAAATTAGACAAAAGGAAAGCTGAAAACCCACGTGAAAATGTTCTCGGGAATCGGTCCCGGGAAATTACCGAGAGTCACTACCGGGAAATTCCCGGTACTTACTCCCGAGAAATTCCCGGTAAAATCTTTTGATATTTGTCTTTAATTTCTCAGAGAATTTAACCTCAAGAATAAAAATATACCACTATAAAATCTTCAGGATCGTATTCGTGATTGAGATGACTTTTTGTTTATTATAATAGTCACGTTAAGCATACAAATTGAAAGTCTACTATCAACATATTAAACGGATTTCGACACCAAAGTGAGAAAAATTAATGGGCATCATAACAAAAGGGTTTAAGCACCAATTTTTTAAATTAGGATTTTCCCATTTAAGAAAAAAGTAACTATTTACACATTTCCATTAAAAATTTTCTATTTTATTGAGTTTTTAAACAGTTTTCAATGAAAATTAGAATTATAAAATAACCTCAAATTTTAATAAAATTGTAATAGCACAAATTGTGTTAACTTTGAATTATTGTTATTATTTACATGAATAACAATTCAATTCGAGAATTTGTGTATTGCTTGATTTCAAAACAATCACTTAATAAATAATTTTTTGTTGAGATAAAACTCTTTAAAAATTTACTTTTATCCATTTACTTTTTTAATCCTATAATATGAAAAAGGGTATGTTTTTTAAATTAAAAAATACCATTAAATTAAAATTAAATTCGTTAAATCGTTAATTTTTATCAATGAAATTTTTCTTCTAGATTAAGCAATACACAAAATCTCGAATTGAATTGTTATTCATGTAAATAATAACAATAATTCAAAGTTAACACAATTTGTGCTATTACAATTTTATTAAAATTTGAGGTTATTTTATAATTCTAATTTTCATTGAAAACTGTTTAAAAACTCAATAAAATAGAAAATTTTTAATGGAAATGTGTAAATAGTTATTTATTTCTTAAATGGGAAAATCCTAATTAAAAAAATTGGTGCTTAAACCCTTTTGTTATGATGCCCATTAATTTTTCTCACTTTGGTGTCGAAATCCGTTTAATATGTTGATAGTAGACTTTCAATTTGTATGCTTAACGTGACTATTATAATAAACAAAAAGTCATCTCAATCACGAATACGATCCTGAAGATTTTATAGTGGTATATTTTTATTCTTGAGGTTAAATTCTCTGAGAAATATGAAGACAAATGTCAAAAGATTTTACCGGGAATTTCTCGGGAGTAAGTACCAGGAATTTCCCGGTAGTGCCTCTCGGTAATTTCCCGGGACCGATTCCCGAGAACATTTTCACGTGGGAAAGAAAAAGCAAATGATATAGACTTATAAAAATTAAGAATGGTTTGGTTAGCCGAAATCACTGAAATGTTGATTTTTTGCCTTAAATAGGAAGTACATTCACCCCCTGTTTTTAGCCAAACAATTAGCGTTTAGAGTTTAACTAAATTATATCTTTAATTAGGATACTTAGAACTACTAATTCTTAAAACATGAACAAAATTAACGGTTTGTCAATTTTAATGCATTTTGTGCGGTGTTTTTTAGAGAGCAGACACACAATTAATATTTTTTAAATCCTAAACTTGGTCTAATTTTAAAATTTGAAACCTTGAACTAATTGGATAACTAATACAAAAAATTGACATTATTTTGAAGCAATAAAAGAATAATTGAATACCAAAATAAAAGAATTGTTACAATTTTCCTACCCTCAATTGACAGTAATTTCCCCTTTTGCTGTTGATGTGTTGCAAGAAATATTATCTGCGCCGTCAAAGAAAAATTATAACATTCTAATATCATATCTTTTGAAATTTAAAAACATGCTTTGAATAGAAATGAAGTCATGAATTTTTTCCACGATTTTAACATTGGCTTTTTGAACTAGATAGAAACAATCAAAATACATAGGTGCGATATTTATAAAAGGTAGGTGTTGTCACTTACAACTATATACGTATACAGTTACACTTGTGTATTTAATAATATGTTATATGTAGCGCAAATTTATAATTATACATGTATATGTATATACAAGAATATATGGTGATTTTTTCTTTCCTAAGATTCGTAACAAAGCGTATAGTATATACAATAAACAATGTAGGATACATTTTATGTATTCTTATATGAACCGTGGCGAGTCAACCACCATAAAATAACTGAGTACAAGCATTTTAATGATTTTAATGCATTGAACTGATATCATTGGTATCGGATATAGTTGTATTAGTTTATATATATCGAGTGAAAACTCAGCATGAGAACTATTCTGAGAAAACTTATATATTTTATATACACATCTCTCGCTATACATTTATATTCAGAGATGAGATTTATGCAGTCAACTTAAGAGAAATTATTGCTTTCGAGTTAATTGCAAAATCTTAATCATTTCGTTATTATAATATATATAGATTATAGAATAAATTAGATTTATAATTATTTATTAATACATTTTTTTAATACCCTTTGAATCGAAAATTTACAGTTTTATTTTTTATGGACACATTTTTTTACCTACATATATGTTAGTTTCGTGGTATAAATATATATTCCAAGACGATAAATCTTTTTTATTTTTCATTAAAATTCCGTTTTTTATTTACATTTTTATATTAATAAAAGTGAAAAATATTATTTTACTATATTTTCTTTCTATAAAAAAAATAAATTTTAATTTTCCATTTTATCATCACTGGTAATTTACACATACTATACTATTCATAATAATGATTCAATTATTTAATACTAAATTCAATATTTTCTGATCATCATAATTTAATTCCATGATTTATTTTACCTGAATTATGGCATGATTACAATTTTTATTAGATAAAAATTTAGATTTGTTAAAATTACAATCAATATGCACTTCAATTTTTAATTATTTCAAAATTCAATTCATCTAAATGATAATCTATTGAAAATGTTACTTATCAAACAAATTTCAATTCTATCCACATTCCAATTTTTCAAATTTAAATTTAAATAAATTTGAATTCTTATCCAAATTTCAATTTAATTAAAATTCAATCATTATTTAAATTGCAATCAATTTGAATTTTCAATCTATTCAAATTACAATTCACTTAAATTTCAATCAAAATTACAATCTTTTTAAATTTTAATTGAATCAAGATTTTGCCAAAAATTTTGAATTTTATTTATAGTTTTTGAATTCTTTTGGAATCATAATTCACTTAAACTTCAATTTAATAAAATTAGTACCCAACTCTAATATCAATAAATAAAAATTTCAATTTTATTAAAATTTAATTTCATTTAATTTTCAATTTATGTAATTAAAATTTAATTCGATTTAGGTTTTCAATTTAATTGAAATTTATTCACTTACAAATCAAACTTAATTAAAAATTCAATTCTATCCAACATATAATTTCCATAAATTTCAATTTAATTTAAATTTTTAATTAATACTAATTTTTAGAAGAAAAAAATTTTAATTCAAGTAAAGTTTTAATTTGTTTCAAAGTTTATATTTCTATCAAAATTAGAATGTATTTTTAAATTTCAGTTTCATTAAAATTTTATTTGATTCAAACTTTCAGAAGATTAAAATTTCAATTCTATCCTAATTACAGTTTTTTCAAATTTAAATTCAATCCAAATTCAGTTCTATCGAAATTACAATTTCCTTAAATTTAAATAGGGGAGACAGGGGCATAATGGATCACTTCAATTTATTCAAAAGTGGTAAATCAGAGTAATTTCGGTTTTCGATCACAATAATATACTTGGTATACTGAAAGTTTCTATCAAGTTTTATTGTTATTCATTTATTATTGTTAAAAATATGGTAGAAAAAGTGATTTTGACGGTCGAAAGTAAATTTTTGAAGTCTTTGTTTTTTTGTTATAACTTTTTCAAAATTACTTTTAAAAAATGTTTATTTATCAGGTTTTGAGCTTTAAACATTTGTTCTTAAAGAACAATTGACAATTTTTGTTTAATACTTACGGTATTGATTACAAATAACAAAATTTTCAACAAAAACCTCCGGGGCGAAATGGATCACTTTGGCCGGGGCGTATTGGCTCGCATATTTTACTAAGAAAAACCTATTACATTTAAAATATGAATAAAATGATAACCAATTTTAACCTTTTATAAAAAAAATATCTGGAGAATAGATTTTTTATGTTAATGGGTTTTGCATTTCGCTACAACTTTTTAAAATTTGAAAATTGCATGCAAATGTTTAAAGTTTAAATAAAATATGTTCCATTTTCAATATTCTTTGTTATAAATATACAATAGAAACCAAAATTGTCAATACCGTAATAATATTTGATGAACTAACTTATAATTTCATTGCTGATCCATTACGCCCCGGCCCGTGGCGAAATTTCTCACCTTGCATTTCTCCCAAAACATTGTTATTGAAAAAAAAGTAAAAGTGATATTGGGGTGTACTTTTTTTTAATTGAAAACTGAGATGTTAGGCTAAGTGTTCCACATGATAAAATTTTTATTAAAGCAAAAATGACGAAGTTAAGCAACAAAAAGTGAAAAGTGATTCATTACGCCCCGGTCTACCCTATATAATGGAAATTTTATTTCATTTTAATATCAGCCAACAAAAATTTTTATTTCATCCAAATTTGAAATTTTTTTAAAATTTCAATTTCATTAAAATTTTTACTGGATTAAAATTTCAATGGACTAAATTTTAATTCCTAAATAAAATTCATTCCTCTTGGAATTACAATTTTTTTAAATTTCATAACTTTTTTTAATTTGATAAGAAAATTCCCGATTTTTCCTGTTCGAATTAAATTCCCAGCTATTTCTCAGTTTTCTTTGGCGGTTAGTAGACTCTGTTAAGTGTATTAGTAGAAATTATAATTCGTCTTCGATTACCACATGAGAATCTACATCCTATATCAAAAACCATGTAAAAGCCCGCTTTCATAAAGGAAACCATATAGATTCCCATGTAAAACCATATTGGAAATTGCGACACGATTTTAGGTAATAAATATACCTTAAATAAACCCAATAAATCTTACATTTCTTTAAGAAAATTTTGAATACATATTTTCCAAGACAAACTTTATATCAAATCTCATGTGATTACACTTTTATTTCTCGAGAGTATTTTTCCCTATACACGGAGAAAAATGAAAATTCAGATTTCAGACTGAATATAAAACAGTTTGAATGGTTTATATTATTTATTTATTTACTTATTTATACACTCGTCCTTTGCCATAATACTAGCGCCACAAGTGTCCCGTGAAAACCTTCTTACAAACTATAACTTATACTAAATTTTGCGCCTACAGAACGGCTTTGAAAACCAGGAAATACTCGCATTTGCCTGGGCCACCCGTTCGATGGGTCCCCTTGCCAGAGGAGAGGGAAACTGTATAGTGGACACCAAGGCGGTCACCCATCCAAGTACTAACCGCACTGAATGTTGCTTGACCTCAATGATCGCAAGCCACTGAGTGTCACCACTGTGATTTACCAACGGTGAATGATTTATATTATCGTAGGAATAAATATTAAATTTTAGTTCTGTATCCCAAAAAATTTAGTAACGATTTTCAATTATGAATTATGCTTAATATCTTAGTAAACGCTAATACTCTCTTTTCAGCAAATGCAAACAGATTCTGTAATTGATTTAAAGGTGCAAAGAATTGGGTAAAATTATTATTAATTGCATTTATTTTAATTCAGATACTCAATTGTTACAAGCTTTGTATCCACGTTTACTTAAAACGGAGTCTGTTTTTGACACGTATCATATTTTATTGTAATGTTTAATTTAGGAAACTATAAGTATAAAGTCTAGAATAAAATAATTTGTAGAAATATACACTCAGAAAAAGAGTTGGCTGCCATAACCAATTAAATAGTTGCTATAGCGCGATCCAATTAATTGGTTAGCACATCCAACTATTGGATACTGTTTCCATGCGAAAATGTACCCCAGCTATGTATGTAATGCAGTAATATGCTATGCAGGTAATGCAGCTAAAAAGTTGGATGTATCAACCAAGAAATAGTTGCCCCATCCAATTAATTGGATCGCGCTATAGCAACTATTTAATTGGCTATAGCCGCCAACTCTTTTTCTGAGTGTATAAAATATTTGAATTTTAAAAATCGTCGCATTAGAATTTTTATTTATGAAAAAAATTAATTTTTAAAATATTTTGAAAAAAATCCTTCCTAAATTTCAATTAATAAATTTTATTAATAAACAGTAATTTTTATTACTGTATTAATAACTGTTACTAATTCAAAAGCAAAAAAATTTTGTTTTACAAATTTATATATTAACCCTTGACAGATTAATACACTGAGAGAAATGAATAGTTGTGGTAACCATTTTTTCCAGGATTATTTTTAGTTAGTAAACTATACTGCTGCTAACTTATTGGTTGATGTTACCATTTTCTATTAGTATACTCAATTATTTTATTATTTGATTCAACTACTTTTTTTGTTAGTCTACCTATTTAATTAGTTACGTTACTAACTAATTGGCTGGAATTACTAACTGAATAGTAACAGTAAGTAATTAAAATTAGCAGTGGCGTTATTACTAACCAAATAGTAGTCACAGCTATTCATTTCTCTCAGTGTAAAGCGTTGCAGATTATTTGCATTCATTTTGGTGTTAAAATAACATCTTACGATTTTCTGTGAGAAAATTGTTTGTAGCAAAAAACAAGAAAAAGTCTTTTTCCCACCTACAATTTTTGAAATTGAGAAAAGAAAATAATTCTAAAAATGATCATTATTTTCATAATTATAATAATATACTATCCCATCTAATGAAATTACTGAATTCTACATTTTTTTTCTACATTTTTCTACATTTAATTTTGGCTTTTTCAACAAGTATTTAGTGAAAGCCACTTTAAAATAAATGTGCTGACGAAACTTCCAGTGAACTATTTCGAAGTTCACGTTTTATAAACATTGCAGTTACTGAACTCTATTAAAGGCACTGTTAGAATTTTATTTCATTGAAAGAAAAGAAAACAAGAAGAGGGATGTGAAATACGCGAAAATTTTAAGATTCTATATATATATTTTTTTATCGTAATAACGGATACAAGTAATTTATAACGAAATCAAATATAATTACACACGGGAGTGAATAAAATATTTGACATATTTTATCGCATTTTTTTCTGCAAGTGAATAAAAAGACATCTTATATTTTCTTTATAATTATATAATGAAAATGTTACATTCGGTTTTTTTTCAATTGTGCACATATGTTTTTATTGTTATTCTAATAAATAATTCGCGCCATTTACATACGTTAATTTATCGTACAACTAATGAAATAATGGTGGTAGGTCGTTAAATAAGAGATCCCCATCCGAAACCATTCATCTCACACACCATCGATCATTCTGTTGCAATAGAAGCAATCTCAACCAAATTAATTGGTAGGTAAAAAACCATTGGTCAATTAAAAAATGCTTGCTTTTGCATATTCAAACTCTAGATAGAAATCTATTTGAACCTTTTGATGATATTTTAATCACCATATTCATACAATTTTTCTTTCCATTATAGTTATTTAATAACACTTTCATTATATACTAAATAACTAAACAAATATTTCTATTAACAAATCATTAACATTTATTTTTTGAATTGAAATTTTCTTTTCAAATCAGATTTTTAATTGATTATTATTAATCAAAATGTAATGGAATAGTCTAGTAATTACGTAATATATTTGTTTCAACAAACAAATCGTTTAATAGAAATATTTATCAATTAAGAAGTATTTTTCACCTCAAGGAATAATAATTAATTAAAATTAAATTTTTAATTCAAAAATTCAAAATACTTCAATAAATTGCGACCTGACACGAAATAAACATAAATTTAATTTGAAAATTTAAAACTTGCAATATAGTGGATTTTTTTATTGATGAAAAATAGTTTTCTCAGGGCAAAGCCTCTTAATTAAGAAACTGAATCATCAATTAATTCAACATCGATTGTAATTAAAGGAAAGAATTCAGAAAAATTCATTTCTCACGAGGCACTCGTAAAATTGACTAGAACTTATGTTGCAAAAGGAATGTCTAATCGTTGTAAAACTCTTTAGGAAAATGCCCAAGCATCGATGTTAGTTTCACATTATAGTTTAATTAATAGATGAGAAAAAAGAGAAAAAAAGAAAAGCAAAAAAAAAAGAAAACGGGAGAAAAAACGATGTTGATTCTCCTGTATTGAATACTTCTCCAACTTCCTACTGTTGACGCAACACTTTTAGTTTATCGGCATCGACACACAACCATAAGTTTTAATGTTCTCCTATCACCGATTGTAAGCAGAAACATGCTCCCAGTTGAGATATACAGTGTCTGCATGGCGTCAATGCACACATCCGTTTCTCATAGAAAATAAATTCATGTCTTTTGCTTTGATTTTTCATTACATGGCGCCGTGAAACCGGATTTTTGTAAATACTTTTGTTCAATGTTGTCGTGATTATAATATATGAGCGATTCCATGTCAAGTGATCAAGGTGGTGAAAAATTTTTCTCCAATCGTAGCAAAACTTGGGGCTTTTGTAGTACTAATAGATAGTAATTTTTCGTGAAAATATTTTTTACCTAGTCCAATATTTTCCGAGGGAGAGGGGGTTATATTTTTGGGTTTTCCAGTACAATGCTTATTTCGATAATTTTTTACTCTTAAACTATTAAACATACAAATTTGACAAAGTACATTTTAGAAAGATTTTTTCATGCTCTTTCGATTGGAAATAAGCATTTTGAAAAAAATGTTTTTGACCCAAAAAAATCAAAACTAAAAATAAATTTTAATTTTTGGGGGGGAGAGGAACGATTTATATATATACATATATATGATTTATTAAAATTAACATAGGGGAGAGTAGGCTACATTGAACCAGCGTCAACAGTGAACCACTTTAATTTTCTAAGAAATGACTGAGTGGAATTTTTTCTTATTTAATATATAAATTAGTATTACCGAAAGCGACTACGTCCAAAAATTTCGAGCACGTAGGTTTATTATTTACAAAGAAAAACGAAAAAAACTGTTTTTCACGTACAAAACAAAAAATTTTGTGGAAATATAATGAATTTTTTTTATTGAAATAGGAAGTTTTAAAAATTAGTAAACTTGTGATTTATGTCGCTTAGGGTGTCAACTTCAATATTCCGATGTGATAAAGAATTTTAAGCCTTACATAAATTTATTATAAACAATTTTTGTTGTGAATGTCATGTGAATGCAGTGAGTGCGGCATCATTGAACCACACGAAAAAGCGAAGAATTTTCAATTTTAAGAGTAGTAAAGTTGTCTGCTCTACTAATTAGTAAGAAAAATACTAGAAGACATGCTTTCATCACAATTATGAACGAGATAAACTCAAACTGTCACTTTACCTACCTAACCTGACATCAAAATATATTAATCTCCTATATTAACAAATAATAACTCTTTAACAACAATTTTCTATTTTTTTGAGTGAAAACTAATATTTTTTACAATGTGTAAGTGGAAATATTATTTTTGAAGTAAATTGTAGTGTTTTATTAAAGGTGGTTCAATGTAGACACAGATTCTTCAAAATAAGAAAAGTGTAACTTGTTAGAAAAAAATTAAATTTAATTATTTAGTCATAATAATTTGTGTTTGTAACGTGTATATTAACTAAAGGAGTACTTCAGCTTAATGTTGATACAAAAACCTGATCAAAATTTGTAAAATTTAATTAGTTCTTGGACTTTAGAAAATACCCGGTTCAATGTAGCCTACCCTCCCCTATATAAACCTATTGAGCTGAAATTCGGTATACATACGAATTTTTATTACATGTATAATACAAGAAAAAACTATAAAAATCCATATTAGATTCTTATGTTTTATTTACAAATAACAAAAAAAATATATTTTATCTGATTAAAGGGGGCGATATAAAGGAGGGAACAGGGTCATTTTTTGCAAATTTTTCGAAAAAATTCAATTTCTTTCCCTTACCTTTCGCTAATATGTAGGCCAATTGTGATTGCTATATCTTTCCTGTAATAATATTTAATTTTTATTAATGATTTACCAGCAATCACATTTTCTTACCTTCGCCGACAAAAAGTCAGTGAGGCAGTTTCGAATTAAAAAAACTTCCAGTGAGACATTTGTTTTTTAATGTATAAAGATGTTTTCTGAAAAATTTCAAATTTATTTATTGAAAGTTTAGAAAATATCGAAGTTTAAACAAATTGCGCGTGGCGTGCAAGCGAGTCGTCTTGTATAGAGAATAATATTCTGTATATTAATGATCTACTTCTCATAACTTTTACATATACATTTATTTACTGACGCAAATAAATTGTTTACAATTTATTTATATTGATAAATTAAAATTGATTTAATGTTTAAGTTAATCAATTTTTACTAAATAAATCGAATAAAATATTATTGGTATTATCTATATATGAATAACTATTTTTTTTATTAATTTGTTAATTAAGAAGTATTTTTATGTATAAAATTTTCAAATGTGTACAATAATATGGACAAAATTAATGTATATCTAGTACTTTATTAAATATGTTATTAAAATGCCTTAACATTAGTTTGAGTTATTTATTAACATTTACTAGTATTGAAAAAATATTTAATTCATTTTTATTTTCACATATTAAAATTTGCTTAGTTATAATAATTTAATATAAAGTTTGAATATTATATATTTCATTTAAAAAATGTTTAAATAATTTTATTATTTATTATTATAAAAGTTTAATATAATTAAAAACAATTTATTTGCGATAGTAAATAAATGTATATGTAAAAGTTATGAGAAGGAGATCATTCATACACAGAATATTATTCTCTATACATGGCGACACGCTAGCGCGCCACGCGCAATTTGTTTAAACTTCGATATTTTCTAAACTTTTCAATAAATCAATTTGAAATTTTCCAGAAAACATCTTTATACTATAATATAGTATTGTATAAGCTTATAAAAAATGTATATTGGAGAATAGAAAATACTTATTTTTTTCTTAAATTAATTATAAAAGTTATTAAATTTAAAAAATAAATGTTTCATAACAAATTAAGATAATTAATTAATTGATATTTTAGTAAATCATCTGTTTTAATTTGAAAAATTTCATGTTAATGTTTTGGAAATACTTGAAAGAGGAATTTGAAATTTAAATTTTCCCGGGAATATATCTTTGTTTTATGATTGGTTACTAAATATACACTATACACACTTGAAATATTAATTTTTTCTCTCACAAGCGGTGATAGTTTCATCACTTTTGTATATGATATGTATAATGTTAAATAGTATGTTAAGTATATGTTACAATAAAATTTAATTTTAGGTTGAGTTGTAAACTTATAGAATATATCTTAAATTGTATGTATTGTATGTAGAATTACAAAGAAGTGTATCTTGAAATAAGTAACAAGATGTAAAAGAGCAAAACTATGTCTATTTCTCAAAATATTTTTTTCAAAAGAATAATATTTTCTATTTGAAACTACACTCAGAAAAAGAGTTGGCTGCCATAACCAATTAAATAGTTGCTATAGCGCGATCCAATTAATTGGTTAGCACATCCAACTATTGGATACTGTTTCCATGCGAAAAGGTACCCCAGCTATGTATGTAGTGCAGTAATATGCTAAAAATAGTAATAATAATAATAATAATAATAATAATAATAATAATAATAATAGTAATAATAATAATAATAGTAATAGTAATGCAGCTAAAAAGTTGGATGTATCAACCAAGAAATAGTAGCCCCATCCAATTAATTGGATCGCGCTATAGCAACTATTTAATTGGCTATAGCAGCCAACTCTTTTTCTGAGTGTATAGAATTATGCTATAAAATTGAATTTTAATTCGTTAAAATCTAAAGTGTGATGTATTCTTTTTAAAATTATGTGTTATTCAAACTATAGCATAATGCTATAAAATTAATTTTTAATTCATTAAAATCTAAAGTATGATGTATTCTTTTTAAAATTATGTGTTATTTAAACTGTAGCATCATGCTATGAAATTGATAGCATATTCTATTGATTTGAAAGTACATGCATTATAAATTTATAACAGATTTAATTATAGGTATGAAATGCATTTCTTGATATTATAGCATTTTTCGTTAATACTATAATTTCTGTAATAATATTATATAAGATTTATTTAAATCTATAGTGCAGTAATTAATAGCACATGTTATTGAACCAACAGTATTTGTATTCGAGCGATATTGAATATGCCGTTTATTGAGACAAACAAATATTTCATTGATTCAATTGCATTTTTTTCTCAGTGTATTTAATATTAAGTTATTTTTAAATAAAGCAATAACATTACTTTTTATAAATTTTAAGAAAATGTAATGTTTTGAACGTTTTTATTATTTAATTTTAAACGTAGAATTGGACACAGGATTTTTTGCGCATGCGTTTATTTCTACGCCGTGTAACACAACCTAAAATATAGTTGTGATAGTTCGTGGTTCGTGTTTGTTTACCTATAATACTTGTAGAGAACGTAATGAAAATTATAATTTTTAGCTAAAATAAAAAAGTATTCTCCAAGGCATTCAAAACCTCCAAAACAGACAAAAAATAATTATTTAATTTAATTTTGTTATCTAAATAAAAATAAATATTTATTTTCATATTATAAATAAAGTTTAATTTAATAATAAAATAATTAAATACATTATTTTGTCCTTTTGAAATAAATTAAAAGCTAAAAGTTTAGTTATTAAATAATAATTTCAATTCTAGTAATAAAACTTAAAATTTGAAACGTTCATAATAATTCACGCGTATTAATAGGCACGGCGTAGTAATGCACGCGTAGAATTTCAAGCACATTCGTAGTAATTCACACTTGTGCACTTTTTTTAAATATTCATTTTTTAATACAAATTAAATTATTTTTATAACCCAAAGACTTTTTTAGCTCTAAAAAAG
This sequence comes from Leptopilina drosophilae, assembly GCA_032873175.1. Lineage (NCBI taxonomy): Eukaryota > Metazoa > Arthropoda > Insecta > Hymenoptera > Figitidae > Leptopilina > Leptopilina drosophilae. The sequence goes on from CM065487.1 coordinate 11,813,499, forward strand.
ATTAACCACTCATTAAAAAAAATTGGGGAAAAAATTGAGGTTAAGAGCATCAAATGATTCTTTAAACGTGGCTGATTTAAAAACACGTAGTAATACACACAATCACCCTACATAAACAAATTAGAAGTAATAAAAAAATTTGTGATATTTTATTTAACAAAATATGCAAGTTAAAACTTTATTAATCGTAAAGAAATTTTATTATTATTATTATATAGAGTAATTAAGGTACTACTACACTTTACAATTTTTAAAAACCTTATTTTGGCGTCGAGGGCAAGCCTCGTGGTGAAAAATATTTCTGATACTTCGTATTTTTGGTTCGCGTTAGATAAAGATTTCACTTGATTTTGATCAGGTATGTGAATTTACCAGAAAACAGTAAAAAATGTAAAAAAACATTTTTGAAGGCTATAAAAATAGTGAAAACATGGTGTATTTAGACAAGTATTATTGAAATATCTCATATTTTTTTATTTTAGTCCATTTTCCATTAATTTTGGTGGATTTTTATGGAAAACAGCTTGCTTTTTAAAAAGCAGTTTAGATTTTTTGTTTCAGATTTGTCAATCTTGAGATGAACTATCCGCCATTCGATCATTTACTTTTTGGAGGAAGTTTTCTGAGAAATTTTATTAATGATGATTAAAATTTTTAAAAGTTATTAGTAAGATTTAAAGTTCCGAGCACATTCTAACATTAAAGTTTCTATGTTTTGCGCTTCAACTGAGTCGCCGTGGTTGTCATCTCTATTCTCATAATTTCTGGCATTAGCGCGTGTGTCTGAGCGTCGGTCGAGTTATTTGATCGGGACCCTCATTTGTTCTTTTTTATTTTCTTCTATTTTTCCCTATCGATTTTCCATGATTATATATAACAATTACAATTCACTCCATACAAAATATTTCTCTTCTATTAAAAAAATTAATTAATATTTATATTAAGTTAATTTAAACTTGAAACATTTTCGTGGAATTTATAAATTTTAAAAAGTTGTAGCAAAATAAAAAATCCATTTTTCAGTGTAACCTTGAGAAATCTTGAATTTATCAAGAAACATTTGTAAAAATATTTTTAGCAATAAATAAAACATAAAGCTTCCGCTATACCACAGCAATATGTTTAGAAAACAATGAATTAGAATTGCTTTTGATTTATTTATAGACGAAACACGTCAAAGAAGAAATAAATCTTTGAAATAATGTATCATGAATCAGGATATAACGATGACACCTTCTTGGTGGAAAATGAGTAATATAGTAGCATTATTACTTTTACACCTGTCGTGACCTATTTTATCGAATAAAATCGATAATCCACGCTTTGTACAATATCGATCATTATTATTATCATGATCAGCATCATATAGCTATTATGTCGTATCGTTGTGATTGCTAAAAATAAAAATAGAATGTAATCGAGGAAATATGATGTTTAAATGCTAAAAGTACAATTGGATAAATTGGCGTGGTCGTTTTACTGGAAATTCTCAGGTGCGGCTCTGAGCATTACTCCTATCCGTCAACTCTCTTAGCTGTACACCGCACCGTCTGGCAATATAACGAAAAGGGAAAAATGTTATCGCGAAAGATGAACGCACACTTGGCCTTTTACATTCGAATCACAACTGCTTCATACTCGCACGCTCAGCAAAAAATTCATTGACACAATTCAAATGCGATTTATTAAATTTAAATACATTTAAATTCTCTGACATAACCTATCGTGCTTAGGGTTATTTAAAGTTTCTTACGTTTAACATTTCGTATATTACTTGTTGTACCATTTTATGATGGTTTCAAAACTTTTACTTAAAAACAGAAGCAGAAAGTGAAGGTGAAAATGTCCAAACTTGACTGCACAAAGGGTCCAAGCTTCACTACAATCTTGGGCCAATAACTGCAAAAAGTTATTTAGGTCCAAACTCAAAATAAATTAGGGATAAATTACAATTTCTTTATAGTGATATGTAATGGATTATATGAATGATACAGAGTTTCGTTAGTAAATAAAATAGAAACGGAAGTACGTAGAAAAAATGAACAATTAACCCCATGGATATAATGTCAAACTTTTAGATACTCGCGATAAATATAAATAAATTGCAATTCAACTCGAACAATAAATAAAACTAAAGTAAAATTGAAGATTGAGGTTAACGTCAAATGGCAAGGACATAAATTTCAGTACAGATACATAAATGGGACACAATTCATTCAAGCGTTTAGTTTTTGAAAAAAATAGTATCGATTTATGAGTTTTGGTTTAAGAAAAAATGGGGAACCTTGGTTTTGTTATAAACAACATATAAATAATGCAATTGTATCCAATTCCAGAAACTGAATGTTTTCATTTTTCATCACTAATAATAAAATCAGTGGTCGAAAATTTGCTTGATGGTGAATTTCCTACACACAAAATATAATATATCCTTTCTCTCTCGACCGGCTTCACCTACCAATAAATTAAACATCAATTTGATAGTTCTTCTAAAACTTCCTTTAATGGAAGACTAATAATTGCTAATAATATTCCTAACTATATATATATATATATATATATATATATATATATATATATATATATATATATATATATATACACATTTTTATTTATAGTCCATTTCTTCGCGGTCAGTGACATTTATCTACTCTTGAAGAATAGTGCAATAAAATGTGTGCAACTTATTGTTCCGCCTTCTTTATAAAAGATTTTTACCTTATTTCAATTCTAATAAAAATTCAATAAACAGAAATAAAACGAAAGGAATATAAAATTGAATATCTTAATCGTTATTTATATATTCAAATATATGATTTTGAATATGAAGAAGAGAATTTTATTTTTGTTTTATATTTCTGTTCTTTGTGTAATGATAGGCGACTATAGGGAATAAAAACTGTCGATATGCTATAAAAATGTGTAAGAAATTTTCTCCTATAATTCTTTTATACGTTCCATACATGTTACAAAGAACAAAAAAATGCGATTCAATTCAAATTATTTGAAAAATATTAACTTTTTTCAACTGATTTTTATTATGATCTAAAACATGCATACTTCATTCAGGTTACTTTAATTTTTATATGAATTACATTAATTGATTTGGACCAAAAATCATAAATAGATTATTGAAATTATTAATTAAACTAGCTAAAATAACGCGCGTGAAGTTTCTTGTTTCATTAACATTAAAAATCGTCAAACGAAATCAATTATTTCGTATTATTAATGTGGTAATAAATAATGCTATTTTAAAAACCTGGAAAATTTTTTAATTTTTTAAACTAAAAAATCAGGAACATTCAAATGAACAAATGCGTGACAATCCTGAACAAGTGTTCAATAAATTTCTCAAGCAAAACAAACAATAAAATAAAAATATTTCTTCCCAAAAGTCATTTTATTAAAAAATTGGGGTATCCAAAAATTGTTTTATTCATTTTTTTCTACTTAAAACTTGTACTTTGTTTATAAATTGTCATTGAGAAACAGAAAATGTGCAAAATATTTTCTAATTTTAATTTTCCAACTGTTTTTTAATTCTTTTTTTTAGAAAAAATGAAAACATTATTTACCTAGTCCTAAAATGTTTGTTATAAAGTGCTAATTTTTCTGAAAAGAAAATAAATATTGAAAAATAACATTAATCATTTTTGTAGATTTTAGATTAAGGGAATTTGAACCATTATGACATCACAATTTATGCAAAGCATGCGTTTTAAAATTGTGACGTCATAATGATTCAAATATCCTTAATAAAAATAGTTTTGTATTATTTGAAAAATAAAAATAATATTTTTAAATAAAATAAATAAATACCTATTGTTAAATTTAAAAAGTTAAAGTGAAAAAATAAAGAAAAATAATATTATCTATCAAAACATAAAAAAAACAAAAGCATAATCATGACTAACTCCATATTTATGTTTTTTATACCTACAAATAAAAATTACTTAGTAAAATAAATTTATCATATGAATGTAAGTAATTTTAATAAATAATAATAATTATAAATAATAATAATAAATAATAATTCATTAGTAAAATTCAATAATTTAAAAGTAAAAAATAAGTCGCTAATTCTAATGAGTAAATATGTTTACTAACTCAAATTCAGAGATAATATTTAACATTACTGTAACACATTATGACTTTGATAGGGTAGAAGTACCGTTTGTGGTAACTGTACCGATTGTGGCCTTTTGCTTCCTCGTGAGGAAGCTTTGTAGTCATTTAATTTACAAAATTTTTAAAAATCCTTTTGACAAATTTTCTTCTATATGGGACTATGTTATATAAGACCCTGAACAATTGTCCGGATGTATGTATGTGTGTGTGTGTGTGTGGATCCCGATTTTTGTGAACACGATAACTCGAAGAGGTTTTAACGAATTTGGCTAAAATTTACCAGGTATATTTATCATAAAAATATCTCGAACTGGATTGATAGACTTTAAAAAATTCTCAGAAAAAATTTTTTTTTTGACTTTTTTCTAAAAAAAATTTTTTTTCAAAAAATTTTTTTTAAGTTGGTTATTGAAGTTAGTATATAATAAAATCTTATTCTTTGCATCAAGACGAATCGATTGGTATATAAAAAGAATAAATTGTATGAGAATTTATAGAGTTAATCACAATTAAAGCTGAAAAATTCGCATTTTTCTCAAAAAATGAGTTCTTTCCGCAAAATTATGTTGCTGTATAAGAAAATCTTACTCACTTATTTCTAAAATTTTATTCTTTGCATCAAGACAGATCGATTGGTATATATAAAGTATATATTGTATTTAAATTTATAAAAATTAAAACCAATTACAGACACAAAATTTGCATTTTTAATAAAAATTCATTTTTTTAAGAATCGTGTTGCTGTACAATAAAATGTTATTATTTATTGAAAAATAAATCTAAAATCTTATTCCTTGCATCAAGACGAATCGATTGATGTATGTAAAATATATATTCTATTGAAAATTATAGAATTAATTACAATTAAAGATGAAAAATTCATTTTTTTATTAAAAACTTTATTTTGTTCATTTAGGATTAAAACAAATTTTATAAATATTTTTTTGATTTTATAAATATTAGATCGTATTAGAAATTACTTAAAAATTAAATATACTTAATATACTTAATTATAATTATAATAAATATAACAAATTTTAAAAATTAATTTTTAATTAGATTTGAAGACAACAACATGAAAAATATGTCAATACGTGACAATAAGTTAGTGCTTCCTCCACGAGGAAGCAAATTTTTTTGCTGATCGTATAGAGGAAGCAAAATGTTCATGTAATGAACATCTGGATTTACAACTTGTTTTATAAAATTTCCATTTAATTATTTACTATAATTAATATTTCTTATTATAATAATATAGTACTATGAGATTTTAAGTATTTTCTTAAGTAAAATACATAAATAAACTATATAAATAAATAATTACAATAATTATTAACTAGTGGCCAAAAGTGGTGTTAAGGTGGCCAAAACTGGTGCTTCTACCCTATTTAAAAAAATATTACAATTTAATGTAAATTTTAAAATGTTAGTACAGTTAAAATTTTTTTAATGCAGATTTTATTATTCAAAGAAAGAATAGCAATTATTGGTGGTATTGAATATTACAACAGAAAAGTAGATTAAGAAGCAGAGATGAACTGATGAACAATAAAAAAACAAAACAAAATTCTTATTGTGATGGGAACATCATTCTTCCTAATCACGATTAAAATCACACTGAAACTGTGAGAGTCTACTGATATTTAATCCACTAATTCAAACGAATTCGTGCTAACCAATTCATTTAAATGCCATATCGTATATCTACAATTGCAAGTGCTACATAAAATACAAGAGAATATTAACTATCTTCAATTTTTAATTTTATTTTCAAGCAATATCTAACAAATTCTCGTTAATTTTTTGCAAAAAAATGTATTTTCCTCATTAATGATAAAATAAAGGCATAATACAATAATAAATGCTTTATCGCAAGATTCATGGAAAATCATATCACTGTCTTTATATAATGATATATGTCTAATTCGTTAGATCTTTTGAAATGCATCAGACAATATTGAAAAAAATAATATTAAGAATTTCTGATTTTATAATTACTTTGTAAAATATCAAGTCTCTTTAAATGAATTAATCTTTTATTATAAGTGTTATTAAGGAATTTAACATTTCAAATGTTTTTCTATAAAGAACTATAAAATTTATAAATTTATAAAGAAAAATTATTTTCGAAATCTAATGATTTAGATTTCTAATAATATAGAAAAACAATCTAATGTTTTTGTGCGAAAACATTCAGTTGCTTTTAGTTAATTTTTAACTAGCGATGTATTCCTCACTCGCTAACGCTCGCTCGGCTAACATTTTACTTATTTATTTCTACTTACATATATGAGGCATTCCATGTCAAGTGACCCAGGTGTCTTACGGTGTAATGCAAATTTCAATAATTTTTTACTCTTAAACTATTAAACATGAAAATTAGGCAAGGTACATTTTGGAAAGGTTTTTTCATGCTCTTTCGATTGAAAATAGGCATTTAAAAAAAAAAATTTTTTGGCCCAAAAAAAACCAAAATTAAAAATAAATTTTATTATTTTGGAAAAAGGGCAGCTTTCTTTTTTTTTTTTTTTTTAACGAAAGCTGAGGTTTTTCTCTAAAAGGACATATAAATGAACAAGTGGGACAAGAATGTTTAAACATTGAAAAACAGAGGTTTCTACTCACCGGAGCGCTCTAAACCCGGTTTTTACGAGAAAATTCATTTTTTCAATGTTTAAACATTCTTGTCCCACTTTTTCATTTATATGTCCTTTTAGAGAAAAACCTCAGCTTTCGTTAAAAAAAAAAAAAAAAAAAAGCTGCCCTTTTTCCAAAATAATAAAATTTATTTTTAATTTTGGTTTTTTTTGGGCCAAAAAATTTTTTTTTTTTAAATACCTATTTTCAATCGAAAGAGCATGAAAAAACCTTTCCAAAATGTACCTTGCCAAATTTTCATGTTTAATAGTTTAAGAGTAAAAAATTATTGAAATAAGCATTGTACTAAAAATCCCAAAAATTTAACCCCCTCCCCCTCGGAAAATATTGGACTAGGTAAAAAAATATTTTCACGAAAAATTTCTATCTATTAGTACTACAAAAGCCCCAAGTTTTGCTACGATTGGAGAAAAATTTTTCTCCACCTGGATCACTTGACATGGAATGCCTCATATATTCTTTATTACACATTATTATTATAATATTTTAATTTTTATTATTTATTTAATAACATCTTTATTGTTAATATATACGTATAAGTAGAATTATATAATTTTACTACTATAAATAATTTATTTTTTTACATTTTCCGACAAAACATTTAAAAAATTAAAAATTCCTTTTAAAAAAAAAGAGTCAGAAAATTGACACATTAGTTGCAACAAAAAGTAGTCCAATTTTTTTTGTGTTAAGTCGTCTTCTCGATCAATAAGTCCATATAGGGGAGACCGGGGCGTAATGGATCACTTTTTACTTTTTGTTACTTAATTTCGTCATTCTTGCTTTATTAAAAATTTCATCATGTGGAACACTTAGGCTAACATCTCAGCTTTCAATTAAAAAAAAGTACGCCCCAATATCACTTAGGGTTATTTAGGGTAAATGTAAACGGAATATCTATGTTTCACTAAAAACAGTTTTTTTTGTTAAAACGTAAAATGAACGGATTTTTTTGCATGATCTTGTTACTTTACTTCCCTAGAAAAATTTTATGAAGTACAAAAAAATATTGATGCACCTGAATCGCCTAAAACTGACTGTTTACATTTACCCTTAGATTTTGAAATTTTTCTCAAATTCGGGTTAATTGTAAACACCACTGTAGTTAAGCGAGGTTTAAGAAACAAGTTCTTTCAAGTATACTACTGTTTTAAGGGATGGAAAAACTGAAAAAAATTCGTCGTAGATATATATTAAATCAAGCAATTGACTGATGATATAAACAATCAACTATTACAAAATTAATAATATAAAAACTTCAATAACTTGAACAAATTTTAATAGATTTTCATTCAACTTGATAAAAAGAACTTTTTAAAGTTGCTGAATAAGAATCAAAAATCGAATTTTTAAATTTCAAACTGGCAGATCCAATAATTTATTAAAATTTTTTTAATGTAGTTGAAGTTCTGTTTACATTTACTCTGAGTTTTTGAATTCTCGGAGTAAATGTAAACACTTAATTATTTATTAACTAAATTGACGAAAATAAAAAATCAAAGTCAATTTTTGTTAAGGTATTAATAAGAAAGAATGAAAAATTTTAGTTTGATTTATTAATTTATTTTTATGCACATGCGAGACAAAATACTGAAACAGTAAAATTTTGATTTTCAATCTTTATTGCTTTTAAAGATAACTTACACTATAGCATTGCCAATAATTGTCAAAATAAAATATTGGCAATACTCAGAACATCTTGTAGGTGAGCTAAGGTTTTATTTTTAAATTTGTAAATTTAGCAGAAACATCTACTGTTTATATTTTCCCCTTGTTTACATTTACCCCAAATGACCCTATACTTGTTTTTCTAGAACAATGTTTTTGGAGAAATACTTGGTGAGTGATTTCGCCTTGAGCCTGGGCGTAATGGATCAGCAATGAAATTATAATTTAGATAATCAAATATTATTACGGTATTGACAAATTTGGTTTCTATTGTACATTTATAATAACACATCAGGCAGAAACGACCAACAGAAGGTTCCAGAAACGGATCGAAAAAGGTATTTTTGTCCTACCTGCACGGAAAGTATGTCATTTCGGGCACTTAGAGCGGGCGCAAAGTAACTCATTACCACCCAGGGGTAGGTGAAGCGGGCGCTAAATATTTTGCGCCCGCTCACCGACCTCCGAGCGGGCGGAAAATATTTTGCGCCCGCTTCCCCTACCTTCGAGCAGGCAGAAGAGTATTTTGCGCCCACATGTTAATTATTCGATTTTCTTCATTAAAATGTGATATTTTCGAGGTTTTTTTATGTTGACTATAAAAATGCAAACATTTTCAACTTGTTTTATTTTGTCTAGAAAAATGTGCAATTTTTTTTTATTTTCTTTAAAAAAAATTACAACACATTTGGTTTTGTTCACATTTCGGTTAAAAAAATTGGCAATTACTATATTTTCAGAATATATTGTTGTCTTATTTCTATATTAAAACTTGTATCATTATAGACTTCAAAGAGTTCTAGTTATATAGAATTCAATTTTTAACTAATATGGGCGTTTAACCGTTCGTGCCCTCAATGACATACTTTCCCTGCAGTTTGGACAAAAAATTATGTTAGCATCATGGGCGCAAAGGTGATTACGACTCTGGCGAAATTTCGGGACCTCGGGTCACAATTTCGCCATCGTCGCAATCACCTATTTGGCGCCCTTGATACGAAAATAACTATTGTTTTCAAAGACTTGCTCACAACAGACTATGTGTTCCTGAGACATGACGGACCGAAGGAACCGCTGCAACAGCCATACGGAGGGTCCTTTCAAAATGATTTCTCGAACTGCGAAGACCTTTCTGCTGGATATCAACAATAGAAATGTAACAGTATCCATCGACAGACTTAAATCAGCATATATCATGGAAGATGTAGAACCAGAAGAAGAAAAAATTGTTTGAAAAAATTCAAAAGAAAAAAGAAGATCAAAATTACGAAGATGAACAAAGGGAAGTGGTTTATTTTATCGGGCCCAAGACCCGGTATATGTTTCAGAGCCAGAGATAGTTCCAATTCCGGAACCAATGTCAGTACCAGAACAAGTTCCAGCTCAACAACAATATTTGCGTACTCGCTCAGGAAGACACATTGTGACACACTACATAATTTTATCAATTTGTTGTGATTAATATTGGTTGTGCTCATGAAAATTATATTTATTTTTTCTAAATTCAAAATTTTCTAAATGTAAATTAGGAATGCAGTTTTAGTTTTCGTCAAACCTTTCAATACCTAGAAGTCGACGAGTACGTACCCGTGACCCGATCATAAAAATCGGTCCGGGTAGATAAATGAGCAATGTTCCTGATGTACAATCTTTATCCTCTCTTTTATCGTTTTCCCTCTTTTTCTATCATTAGATATTTTTGTCGTGTTTGATGTTTGTTCTCTTTCCCCAAGCGACGTTTTGATTTTCGGTAACCATTTTTCATCCAGTCTACGACCAATTTCCGATCTGAGCACAACCTCGTTCGTTTTTTGAGAAAATAAATTTATGTATTACTTAATATTTGAATTTTACTTATTTTAATATTCCTTGTCACACTCGGCGACCAAAGTATTTTCATAATCTTTTCCCAGTAGTTAGGGCTGTAACGTTACCGCCTCATTTGAAACATGCCATTTGATTAACTCAAATAAAAATAATTTCATTCAAATAAATTTTTCTTTAGTTTATGATTAATATTAGCTATAAGTAACGGTGGTAATAATAATCGTTGATAATATTATACTCGCCAAAATGTTTGTAAACATTGATGTGGTTAAAATTTGAAGCATTTATGGTCATTTATGGTGATGGCCGTTGTAGGTAATGCTGATAATAAAATTTAACATAAATACTCGTATAAATATAGTACGAATGATCATATTGATAGTAATATTTTTCATTTGAATAGTGATAGCTAATATGATGAAAATTATTTACCATTTAATCTGAAATAACTACCACTGAAGATACCATCCCGAAAAAAGTATAATTGACCAAAACAAATAATTTAGTATGCTCTGAGTAAAATATTTTTTTAATTATCTCCAATAAATTATATTTGATTTTAATGAATCACTTTTTTACATGCAATAATAACTAATTAGAGCTTATTTTTATCGTAATAATTGTTTTCGGTGGCAAAGGGGAAGTTAATCTGGAATTTTAGCAACGATATCACCTGCCAAATAATTTAAGCCATACTTAGTATCAATTAGTTAAGTCAGCAAATGTTTTTTCCTTCTCTTCTTTTATTCCTCTTGTCACACTGTATGTTCTGATCGGTTTTCTAAGACGAGAGTAAGAGAAAAAATGCAATGATTAGTTTTCTATTCGTCCTCCAATGTCTCCCATAAATCCTAGCAAGAGATATCGAAGTTGTCGTCGACGAAAGAAATAAACTTACAGCACACGCTCGCGGATTCCGTATGCTGTACATAAGAACCAGAAGTGTAGTTGGAATTGTAAACCGGTCGGGATAGGTATATTTAAGTACCTTTTACAGTCCAGTTGGCCAAGTTCTTAGACCGACATTAATCCCGTGATTTATCCACCATTTTTTATAGCTTTTAAATGCATATAATATATGTATTATATTGTCGATTGTACGAGATGAATGACTTTGGGGAAAATTTTTAAATAGCTTCGCTTATAGCTACTTACCAATATTACATACCATCTAATCCTTTAGGGAAGAATACTAAAGTCTGCTGTAATATTAATATTATTATTATCATTATTATTATTTAAATTCTTTCTATTTGATTCTTGAGCATCAAAAGTGTCTTTCGGAGGAGTTATCTTTTTTGAAAAGAAAAGAGGGAGGGGACTAAAAAACTGATCGTCTAAATACGGGCATGCAAATTACTTGTCTTCCGCGAGGAGTTGAACAGAGATAAGACGATATATTATTCCTATTGACGTTAAAGTTATCAGAAGATCAAACGTACACCGCATAAGGAGATCATGTATTACGGTAGGTCGGGGCCTAAGGAATCAGGAAAATGTCTATATGCTCTTTCACAAGATACATGTACTCGCAATAAATAAATAATCCAGAAAATAATTACATAATGTCGTGGGCAAAATATTTAATCGAACATCCAATGAGAAATGAAATATTTTTAATTTATTATTGCATTATATATTTTACTCTCTCAAATTTCAGCAAATATTTCTATGTACATTATATAGAAATCGGTATAGATTCCATTCACTTAATTGTTTCAATTCCTTCTAACTCTTTATTATTATTTCCATTGCACATTAAATCTAATTTTACTGTTTTAATTCTCCTCCTTTTTATTTCTTTTTGAATTCACGCGTTATCTCTCTTTAAGTACTTTATATTGCTTAATTATATTCTTCTCTTTTCATTGTTCTATGCAATTAATATTAATTGATAATATATCTAGAATTAATTACATTCGAATGCTATTAATTTTCTTTTCTTGGATTAATTTCGATTCACTTCCCGGCAATTAACATCATTTTGTATTATAGTAATGGAAGAGATTAGGAGATTATTGTTTTATTTGGAATTTAAGTAGCTTTCACTATTTAGTATTATTTCAATAAAAGTTAGTATAGTAACGATTCGTGTAGTAACAATTTTTCATCCTGCAAGTATGTATTTATTTCAATTTAACAACACGCATTATTAAAGTAAATAAACTTAGATTTATGAAAATATTAGATAATTCAAACTCTTCTGAAATTAGTAAAATGTTTCAATAATATCCCGCGTTGAAAACGAACTATGAACAAAAGCTGGCGAACTATGGTAAAAACATGGGCAAAAATTTTTGGTAAAAACAAAAAAGAAAAAGTATAGGAGCAATAAATTCAAATTTTTATTTTTATAGAGTAAAAAATTATTAACTTTGAACTTTGTCAAAAATGTGGAGAAAATATAGAACCAAAAAACATTTTTATTGCTTCCTAACTTTTCCGTAGTTAAAAAATAAAAAAAATCAATTTTTTTTGCTCCCATACTTTCGTAATGTTTTTGACAATGTTTAAAATTACAAACATTTCCGCTATAAAAACAGGGAATTTAAATTTTTTGCTCCCATACATAGCCCATGTTTTTGCCAAATTTCAAAAAGCAGGAAAAATTAATTTTTTGCTACCATACTTTCCCCATATTTTGGCCATAGTTCAAAATTGCAAATTCTTTAAATATAAAATAATGAAAATTTGAAATTTTTCTCCCACACTTTCTCCATGTTTTTGACAGAGTTCAAAAATAAGAAAAAATAAATTTTTTTAATCCCAACTGTATGCGTGTTTTTGCCAAAGTTATGAACTATGGAAAACGCTCCTAAGCAATGGTTCACTAGCTTTTACCCGTACTTAAAATATATTTAATTAATTGTTAAAAATAATGTTTTTATAGAAGAATTTAAGTTAAAAACACACTGAAAGAAAATGTAGGAGAGATAGGGGGTTAATGGATCACTTGAATTTATTTAAAAGTGGTAAATCAGAGTAATTTCGGTTTTTGATCAAAATAATGTACTTGGCATACTGCAAGTTTGTACCAAGTTTTAATGTTATTTATTTATTATTGTTAAAAATATGGTAGAAAAAGTGATTTTGGCGATTGAAAGGAACTTTTTGGAATCTATGTTTTTTTGTTACATCTCTTTCAAAATTACTTGTAAAAATTTTTGTTTATCAGGTTTTGAGCGTTAAACATTTGTTCTTAAAGAACAGTTTCTAATTTTTGTTTAATACCGTAATAATATTTGATGATATGAATTATAATTTAATTGCTGATTCATTACGCCCTGACCCGAGGCGAAATTGCTCACCTTGCATTTCAAAAAACATTGTTCTAGAAAAAAGTATATCTGATCCTTTTTTTAATTGAAAACTGAGATGTTAGGCTAAGTTTGCCACATGATGAAATTTCTATTAAAGCAAGAATGACGAAGTTAAGCCACAAATACTCAAAAGTGATCCATTACGCCCCGCCCTATTGAAAATCCCCATATGGGAAACCACATGGTATAAAACCATATGAATTTCCACATGAAATCCTGCATGTATTTCACAGTCAAATTTAAACCAAATCCCATGTGAAAAACATTATCTGCCTTATTGAATATCCCTACATGGAAATCCACTTGGAATTTTACAAGGGATTTCACATATATGGGAATTGACATAGGATTTCATGCAAGATTTCACAAAGGATTTAATATGAGATATCACAGAGTATTTTATTAAAGATCCTAGCGGTAAAAGTCCAGAAGCGACAGTAATCTTTAACATTATTAAGGAAACCATGTGAAATACTACGTAGTATTCCATGTGGTTCCTAAATGGGAATTTGCATAGGATTTTACTTAGGAATTCATTTGGGAATTCATTTCTACGTAAATTCCTGAATAAAATCCGATGTAAATCCCCACATAGGAAACCACATGGAATACTACGTGGTATTCCACATGGTTTCCTTAAGGTCATGTTATTCAGTGTGACGTTTTTCCATAGTAAAGAATATGTGATACGTGACCACTGAATAACATAACCGTAATAATGTTAAAGATTTAGGATTTGACTGGAAAAAACATGCAGGATTTCATGTGGAAATTCATATGGATTTATGCATAGAAGAACTGTTCAAATTTTCCATGTCTATTCCTAACTAAAATCCTGTTTCAATTTCCCTTATGGTTTGACTTGAGAAACCACATGATTTCCTTCATGTAAGTAGGGTTTTACATGGTTTTTGACATAGGATACCATTTGGTTTCCCATATGGGGATTTTCAATAGGGCTATCTCCCCTATAATAAATTTTGTAAAAGTATATTACAATTTATGAAAAAGTGCAACGAACCGAAATTTGGATATAAAACATACGAAATTTTAAAAAAGTTATGTGAAATTTAGTATTTTTTATATCAAAATTTCGGTTTATTAAACCTTTTTCACAGATTGTAAAATACTTTAACAAAATTTAATGTATTTTTTTAGTGTACTAAATAAAATAAAATTTTAGAAAAGTTACAAATAAATGCAGAAATTTAATTATCCTCTCGTCACAATTTCAATTACCTTTATAAATAATAAACTTCTTGGAAAAATTTCAATTAATATAAAACATTTTAATCAATTCAATGATTTTTAATAACTAACACTAACAACACAGACATTCGTAATGACTCAGAACTAACCGTCGGTACTGACTCTCTGAAGCCGATCAGTACTGCTCATTGGGAAACTTACATCTGGCGGAGTACTGTGACAGCACTGTTAGTACTGGCAGCTACGCTGACAGACAGCACTGTCATAACGCTAGGATGGTAACGTTGTGTAACTCTGGCGGAGTACTGCCTGCCAGTGCTGACAGACAGCGCTGGCGCAGCACTGGACCAGTGCTGGATGAGAATATTGCCACAATAAATGCCGTATTTTTATTAATTAGTCGTAAATTAATAATTATAAGTAATTCAATAACAAAATAGTAAATAATATTAATAAATAGTCATTATTTATAAAATATTTCTCTTTTTAAAGAAATTGCATTCAAGATGGAGACTAACAATGGATATAGTAAATGTAGTAGAAAAAAATTGTTTAAAACATTTAAAAATTAAATAATAGACAATTACAGTAAGTGTGCATTAGATTTTTATATTTTAGTACCTAACTATTGGAATCTAAAAATATCTCAAACCTATAAAAATAAACAAAATTGCTTACGAGGGGAATCGAACCTACGACCTACGGATTTACAGACTAACGCTCTAACCACTATGCTAACGACACACGTGTACAGAAATGTTTTAATATCTCAGTATAATGCAGATTTACAAATATTGAATCAAAGATGAGAAAAAATAGGGATACTTTAGAAGTAACAAATTGAATTGCGACGTATGATTTCGAACAATTTGAATTATTGCTCAAAATTTCTGCTTGACGTCAGCAAAATCTGACGCACTCAACAAATAAAATTATTTTTAAATTTAAGTTAATAAATTTCGCCGTCAGGCGCCAATTAATTTTGAAGCTCAATTAATAAACTACTCGACTCTTTAACAACAACCCGGCAAACAACAACACCTCTGAGACGCTCTCAATCGTCAGAGGAAATTCTGCCCGAACAAATTGGCAAGCAGAAATGCCAACGACGAGACACGACTGGCACAACCCTGGCTGGATATTGACTCACCCAAAGACGCTCCTCGATATATCTCTTTCTGACTGGTTCCTCGGCGGCTATTTCCTTCGGGTATAACTAAGGGAATAATCAAAGAAAAACCACTGCAATTCTAATTGCACTCTTTATTAATCCTCCTTTTTCACAACACTTTTTACTCGTCGACAAACTCCAAACTTGACAAGTTATCACACACTTTCTCGACACGTCTCTCAAAACACTTCTACTCGACACACGGCAATTACTCTTTAACTTTTCGGCTCTGTCCTCTTCAATACTCTAATTACGCACTATTACAACCCTTTCTCGACAAGTCTCTCAGGAACGCTACTATTTCTACACATCTCGTAGATCAACTATCTACACACGTCGTAGATCGACTGACTGAAAAAAATGTCGGCGGAAAAACTACAAACACCTGTTTCTTGCTTTTCTCCACAACGTGCTCGTCTTCTTCATCTCTTCTTCTCTCTCTTTCCAATGGCTCTCTTCTCTCTGTCGCTTACTCCTCACTTCGGCCCTGCCCTCTGTCACTTTCTCTCCTACTAACTAGCCGCGCGACACACATTCACCACTGATAGTGGGTCACTTGGCTGTTCCGACTTTCCAAATTATCATACCAATTAGCGATCACAGTTCAGGGATAACTCCGACAGATGACGTGACGATTCAGATTGTCGAACCATAGGAGACGACAATCTACAACGTCACAGAATTAAAAAAAAATGTAATGTAAAAATTGCAGGGGACGTGTATTTACCGAGTACCCCCCCTAATGATTCATACGCCGTGGTAAAAATGACTGGGAATCTAAGCATTGGTGCATATTAATTTTTCATCATCGGATTGGCTTCAAATTTGTTACTCGGGGGTTTTTGGGGTCGCTGATTACGAATCCGAAGTCAGATTTTAAAAATTCAAAATGTCGGCTTCAACATGGCGGATAAAATGTTAAAAATCGTCCGGATTCGCTCGAGACTGGGTACTTGAGGTTTTTGTTGAAGCCGCCATTTTGAATTTTTAAAATCTGACTTCGGATTCGTAATCAGCGACCCCAAAAACCCCCGAGTAACAAATTTGAAGCCAATCCGACCATGAAAAATTGATATGCACTAATGCTTAGATTTTCAGTCATTTTTACCAGGGCGTATGAATCATTAGGGGGGGAGGGTACTCGGTAAATACAAGTCCCCTGCATTTCTTACATTACTCTTCACTTTTGGTTTTTAAATATAAAGGTTTGTGCTTTCTTTTAAGCTATATGAGAGCTTTTTATGTCTTCCAATTTTCTTTTTACAGGACATCAAAAAGTGCAAAAAACACCGTTTTTTAATAATTCAACCCCCTATTTCAGGGGTTTAAATAAATTTAAAAAATTTTTTTGCTATTTTCTTGTTCACTGACACCCAAACTTTCAATAAACACAAAAATTTTGAAATAAACACAATATGACCATTTTTTGTTACCCAGTGTAATTTATTATTTATTAAAATTAAACAATTACACGGTAAATCGTTAGGTATTAAAATAACACCAAAATGGATTAAAATATCACTAAATTGGATTATTTTAATCCTTTTTGGTGTTATTTTAATACCTAACGATTTACCGTGTATGTTAAATTATTATTAAATTTAATAAAAAATGAATAACTGACAAGTAAAATTTTAATTCTTTCAGTAAATTTATATTTATAAACATTCATAAACTTTTTTTATAATTTTGCAATGTTTGCAACGAGCGTTGTTAAAATTTTTCTTTACTCAGACAGCACTTGCCGCCGTGGTTTGTCCAAGCTTTGGCGAAACAAAAATTCTGTGCTGCGTCAGCATTAATTGTCGAGACACGGCTAGACAACGACCGAACAATCGTCTAAGTACTAAGCCAGTGGTGAACATCGGTACTACACTGGCATTTCCCATCGGGTGGGACTTTAGTGACGAAGATAAAGTCAAAATTAAGGAATTCAAAATTGCTAGTTCAAACATTACTAATCGTCCCGTCTACCGCTATCTAGGGGTTTTTGGCAAAGTTAATTAATAAATTAATTAATTAAGTTAACTAATTTTTATTTTTGTTTGGTGGTACATTAATAACTAAAAATAATTTGTTTATTCATTTAAAACTAAACTAAATATTATTATTTAAAAAAAACTAGGATTCGCTATACCTTTTAAGATGTGTATCTTCAATATCATAAAAAAATTATTTCTTTTTTGTTTTTGAATTATTAATTAATTGAAGCGTTGGGTGCAAGAAGGGCGTTAAGCGGATAAAGCCCGTTTTGATATTATTGAATGAAAATTATTACAATATCGTCTAGTTCATATTACCAAAAATTTATTTCGATATGAGACTTCTTGACAATGCTATACAAAAAATCTGCGTAAATGTAACATAATTTTGTAATTTAATATGTTTTTAAATAGAATTTGCATGTAAAAACAAGTTAAAATCGACACTCCATTAAAAAAATTTGGTTAAAAAAATTTCCATTAAAAATGTCTATTTTTTTAAAATTAGAAATGATTTATGGCTTAATTATATGTTGAAATTAAAAAAAATCATCAAATATATATAGAAATATTCAAAAGTTACAGTTATCGTGAGTTTAAACTTCAAATTTCACTAACGCCTAAACATTATTATAGTTAATTACAACTTTCTTTTAATTTTAAAATTGCATTTGATGGCTTAATAAAAGACTAATTAAATGAAAAGAAGTTTATTTGATTTGAATACTCAGAAAAAGAGTTGGCTGCTATAGCCAATTAAATAGTTGCTATAGCGCGATCCAATTAATTGTATGGGGCAACTATTTCTTGGTTGATACATCCAACTTTTTAGCTGCATTACCTGCATAGCATATTACTGCATTACATACATAGCTGGGGTACCTTTTCGCATGGAAACAGTATCCAATAGTTGGATGTGCTAACCAATTAATTGGATCGCGCTATAGCAACTATTTAATTGATTATGGCAGCCAACTCTTTTTCTGAGTGAATGTATAGTTTTTGGGCAATTTAATTTTAAAACTTTAACTTGAAATATCTCCGTTCATCGTTATTTGTTATACGCCATTCTTGCACCCAACGCTTCAATTATTAAAAATTTAAATATTTTACTACAAAATAGAGTTAACACAATTCTGAATTTACTACTGTAAAGCATAAAAAATGTGCATCCATCGGGCCCTATGTGAAGTATTTTGAATAATTTAACTCTTTATAAATAAATATTTATAAAAAATTAATTAACATATTAATATTATTTATAAAAATAAATATAAAGTGTTAGTTTATTTTACACGAATGTTTATACAATTCTATGTTAAGAAAATGTTTTCAATTTATTTTCAACGATTGACAGTTAAATTAAATAAATCATTATAAACACTATGTGTATAGCGCTGCATAAATAAATCCCGGCCTTAATATTTTTTTCATTTTCTAAAGAAAAATTTTTATATATGCACTCAAAAAAAGAGTTGGCTGCCATAGCCAATTAAATTGTTGGTATAGCGCGATCTAATTAATTGGATGAGGTATATATTTCTTGGTTGACACATCCAACTTTTTAGCTGCATTACATACATAGCTGGGGTACCTTTTCGCATGGAAACAGTATCCAATAGTTAGATGTGCTAACCAATTAGTTGGATCGCGCTATAGCAACTATTTAATTGGTTATGGCAGCCAACTCTTTTTCTGAGTGTGTAGATATGATTTATTTTTTACCTTAACAATTCTTTATTATTGAAATATTGTTTATAATTATTGGATTATTTTGTAATTAATTTATGAGGATTAACGTAAAATTAAATTATTATTAATATTTAAATAATAAATAATTGTTAAGGTAAAAAAATAAATCATTTCATCTTAAATGAAGTACACGCAAAAAAAGGTTGGATAATACATCCAATTTTTATTGGATAGAAGGAAATTAGCTGATATATCTATGTAAAATCATATATGAACAAAAAGCGTTTGTTCCAGTGACAATTTTAAATTTATACTTATGATTAGTCATTATATCTATTTAGTTGGTTACGGTTTTCAACGAGTTGGATGTAGCAGCCAACTGAAATTTGTAAGTCCCGATTCCTATAATGCGCTTGTGGTGTCAATAAGTTACTACTCGATTCCAACAATGTTAAAAAATTTGAGGCCCGGTAATTAGTTATAGAGAGCTACACAAACATAAAAATGTTTAATTTCTTCTAGAAGAAAAAATATTTAAATATACAAAAACTGTTAACATTTTTTTTTAATTTTATGTAAATCCATTCTTATCCCAATTTCTAAGTTTTTATAATTTACTGAAAAACATCTCAACTTTCCAATAAAAAAGGTTGCAATTGTTTGAAAAATTAAAAAATATTTATTTTTAAAAAAATCGGTTGAA
Organism: Leptopilina drosophilae; assembly: GCA_032873175.1. Classification (NCBI taxonomy): domain Eukaryota; kingdom Metazoa; phylum Arthropoda; class Insecta; order Hymenoptera; family Figitidae; genus Leptopilina; species Leptopilina drosophilae. Next base: position 11,833,860 of record CM065487.1, read on the forward strand.
AATTTTTTTTTTAAATAATTTGGAAATTTAAATTGTAGTCCGCCATATTAGATTTGCCATTTTTAATTTTTTAATTTTGACTTCATATTTGTAATCAGGGACCTCAAAAATCCTTTAATAAATAGTTTCTAAAAAATCCGACAAGCAAACATTAATTTATAATGCATAAATTTTTCCTTTTTTTAAGACTTTTTTAATCAAATATTTATTGTTAAATAAATTATTTATATGGTTCTAAATAATTTAGTTACCTTTATTAAGGTATGAAAAGCAATTTTCAAACTGACCAATATCTTAATATCAATTTAGACCAATGTTATTAATAATAATGTTTGGACGAGTATACCTGTCCTCATGCACAAACAAAATAGAAGGGCTAAAATAGTGATACCATATCACAGTAACAAATCTAACAATACAATACGGCTGTATTAGCCAGAATTCTCATAGTTATCATGAATAATTTCTTCCAATGTATATATAAATTTTTTAAATAAAAATTATTTTCTATTATTATTTTAATAAATAATTATTTAATAAATAATTAAATTAATAATTTTTATAATATTATAATTATTATTATTATCGATATACTTATTAATTAATTTATGATCACTTGTTAAAATATAATTAGGGTCATTTGGGGTAAATGTAAACAAGGGGTAAATGTAAACAGTAGATGTTTCAGTTTAGAAATTTAAAAATATGTACGACGTGACGTCAATATTTTTACCTCAGCTTACCTACAAGGTGGTCTGAGTATTGCCAATTTTTTCAAACTTTTACCTTTTTAGTATTTTCTCTAGCATTTGCATAAAAGTAAATAAAAAAATCAAACTGAAATTTGTAATTTTTCCTTATTAATGTGTAATGACTGTTAATGAGGATTAGCTCGTCGGACCGGGGTTCGTAAATAAGAAAATATTTTAACAGTACATTTCAACAACAATCGTATTTTTAATGATCTCGTAATAATTAAGAAAACAAAAGGTAGTAATAATAACTACGAATAAATTGTAAATGAAGTTATTAGCGTGGGTCACACTGAGCTGAATCGTCGACAAATTAATCGTGACGATTAGAAGTACAATAACTACGCAACGCGAAATCATTAATCTATTGTAACATTTAATGTCGTTGCGATTCGTGTTTTAGTCGGCGCTTGTTTTTCTATTGATAAATTACTGAATATGAGGCTAATCGTCACGTATCGTTGCCGTAACACTCATTTACGTTGCTGTAACATAGCTTACCATACTCGTTTTGATGTAATACGTCTTTCCGCTGCCATAACACGGCTTACAAGGTTTACCGTAACACGGTCTTCGTATGCCTTCACAAGGCTTAACCTTAACAAGGCTTCAAGTTTTCCTGCTGTAATACAGCTTTGAAAGAAGTGACATTTTACCGCGGGAGCTTACTTATATACCCGGACCACCGTCAGATCGAGTTCATCGGGTGGGGTTGGCTACTCGCGCCATGCTTAATACGGGAACTTGGTTGACTACTGCGTCGGTAACTAGGTTCATTTGAACCACGCGTCGATAGTGAAAAAAAATAAAAATACGAAATTTGCTGTCGATTCTCACAAATGCCTTAACAAAAATTGACTTTGATTTTCGTCAATTTTGTTAATAAATAATTAAGTGTTTACTTTTTAAAAGAAAATAATTGAAAAAATTATTGAATTTGCCCTTTGAAATTTAAAAATTCGATTTTATATTCTTATTCAGCAACCTTAAAAACTTCTTTTTACCAAGTTGAATGAAAATCTATTAAAATTTGTTGAAGTTATTTAAATTTTTACATTACTAATTTTGTAATGGTTGATTTTGTTAAGGTAGAAGTAAAAGTTTTAACATGTTAATCAATTTTGAATCGATTGGATGTATGGTCCATCAGATGGAGCACTGGTTTGTATTAGTAACTTTCTATAGTGTTCTGCTCCACTTCCTTGAATATTATGTTTTCTATGTAATGTTCGTTTTTCGTCATTCAACTGACTGGAGCAATTATTAACCTCTTTGTAAGATGTAAATTACAATAAATCCTTCTAAACAAAGAAATCGTTCTACAGTACCTTGTAATTAAGCAAAATAAAAAATATAATATATTGTTTTTTTATATGATACATTATCAGTCAAGTGGATGATTTATTATACATCTACGAAGAATTTTTTTCAGTTTTTCCATCCCTTAAAACAGTAGAATACTTGAAATGACTTGTTTCTTAAACCTCGCTTAACTACAGTGGTGTTTACATTTATCCCGGATTTTAGGAAAATTCCAAAAAGTCGGGGTAAATGTAAACAGTCAGTTTTAGGCGATTCAGGTGGGTCAATATTTTTTGTACCTCATAAAATTTTGTTAGGGAAGGAAAGTAACAAGTTCAAGCAAAAAAATCCGCCCGTTTTACCTTTTAACAAAAAAAAACTAATGTTTTTGGTTAAAAATGGATATTCCGTTTACATTTACCCCAAATGACCCTACATAAAACATATATTTATAATAATTTTTCTTTAAATAAATATAATATACCGTCAATTTATTATTATGGCACTGTATATGTCGGTCCCATAATTGAAAAGGAGGTATAAGTGATATTTCTTACAAGGTGGCATGGCTATGTGGTATGCGTATTCGACTTGCGTTTCAAGGTTTACTGTTCGATCCCTGTGCATTCGATATTTTTCCGTCTTAGTTTTAAGTGTTTTGTGTATAATTCTTCATAGTGTTGCATAAAGTAAAAATTTAAATAATTATTAACAATAATAATAATTTAGTCATTAAATTTATACAAATAAAATTGTTAAAAGTAATTAAAAAACTAAAAGAAAAGTGTTGTTTTTAAAAACTTATTTTAATAAAAGCAATTCTAATAATTATTTATATTTTTAATTTTTATTGATACTTATAAAAGTTAATTTACTTCAGAAATATTAATAATAATTATTAGTATTTAATAAATTACTCACCAAGTTTTAGTAATCATATAATGAGCTATAATATAAGCTTGTAAAGGTAAATTTTGTTAAATTTTCCTGCAAATTAGTAATTAGGCAGTGTTTTGACAGTAATATTTCAAACTAACTGTCGGTATAAAATCAGTACTGGACAGCGTTACCAGCCAGGGTATTCCCAGTATTGCTACATTGCCATTCAGTACTGGGTCAGTACTATGACAGTATTATATTTCTACTTGGGTAGGGGAGACCGGGGCTAAACCGGACGGATTTGGTCTTTGACCAGAAAACTCATACAAAAACATATTTTTTGCTAAAGAGTAATAAACCGTTTTGAAGCTTGTACCTTCACCTACAAATCGCACTTGTTCGATTTTAAAAAAACTACAGTAGCTTTGGAGATATATTGCTTCGAAGGGACTACCTCGAAAACGAAAATACGAAAATTAGTGGGGCTAAACCGGACACCCCATGGGGCTAAATCGGACACGGCTAATTAATTAAAGAATGAGACACAAATTTTCTTTTTTTTTTTGTAGAAAAGTCAAATCAATTCTTCTTTTATTTATTTGCAGATACTTCTATACAAAGAATATAATATAAACTGTAAAATCGGTAATTAATATAAAATGAATTACAGTTTTGAGACTTGTCTGTTTGTAGCAACTCGCTTGCGAATTCGAGTTTTAATATAAATTATTTATTTATAAAATGGTTCTATGCAAAGAATATAATATTAAATAGTTAATTAGTATAGAATAAATTAAAGTGTTAAAAGATTTGGTTGTTTTTTACCACGATCTCCGATTCAGCCCCACACCGTCATCTTATAATTAACCTGCAATATATTTTTTCTTCTTAATGTTTTCCATTAAACTTTTTTTCTACTAAACTCAGTATACCTTGAGCTAAAAGAAAAATTGCAGTATGATATTTGCACTTTAACTTTAACGATAAAAACCCAAAAAAATGAGAAAATTTTTTTTTACTTTTACCTCAAAAAATGACATTTTCATATATTAACGGCAACTATTATCACAAGAAAAATGACACGTCCCTAAAACCTCATGCAGCATATGTATCACGAAATTGCGCGTTCATAGGTTATTTATATGATTTGAAATTCTTCACGGTTTTGGAAATATTTGACTTGTCCGGTTTAGCCCCGTGTCCGGTTTAGCCCCGGTCTTCCCTACCATTTATTAATAAAATTTTCCAAAAAAAATTGAATTATTTAAGAAAATTTAATATAATTCTATGTAAATAATTATTTTCATAAATAATAAAAATTTCACAAGAATTTAAAACTTTTTTTCTAAATTTCTTCGCAATAATTCAATGTTATTTTCATAAATATAAAAATTCGTTGCAAAAATTCATGTATTTTCAAAAGTAATAAAATTCTTTGTAGAAATTCAATTCTGTTAAAAAATAAAAAAAAATTTTAATACAATTCTAAGTAAACATTTAATTATTTTTCTAAATAGTACCCGTGTACAAATTTTGCTGGGTCCCTGATCAGGGCCTGACAGGGCCGACCTATTAGGAAATGAAACGCCGATCCCGATGTGGCCCTGACCAGGAAATCCACACTTTCTTGTCGCTCAGATCTGACCTTGAAAAGGCGCGGCGTTCCATTCCATACTATGGCACTAGTAGGGTAATTTCTACACGGGTAAAAATATCACAGGAATCCAATTATTTTTATAAATAATAAAACTTATCGCTGAATTTCAATTATTTAATGTACAATTTTCATTTATAATTTTTTGAAGACATGAATTTTTTCAAATTTTTTATAATATTCTTCGCGGGAATTCCGTTATTTCTAATTCTTTTTGAATTAATATTTTTCGTAACAATTTAATTGTTTTCATAAATAGTCAAACTCATCACAGAAAATGTGAAAATTCAATTTTAAAAAACATTCAATTATTCAATAAATTATTTATTTTTTTATTTTAATAATTGAATTTTCGTAAAATTTTCTACTCACATAGCACTAAAACTTTCTGGAAACTTCCTGATAACTTCCTGGAAGCTTCCCATAGAAACTTGACTTACTGTAACTTTTAAAGTTTCCAACACTGAAAAAAATGATAATGTTAATTTTGACATACAAGTATGGTTAGGATGTATAGCTGAAACAGCAATACCATATTGCTGTTCTTAAAATACAGTATTCGTGTTCTCCGCATACATATTATTGTCTCTCAAATACATATTGCTGTTCTACACTGCGTATGGCTGAAACAGCAATACTGTATGGCAGTATCATATCTACCAATATAATATGTCAGAATTAGCTATATTTATGGCAGTACCATAAATATATTTTTTTCAGTGAAAAATTATTTAAAAATTTTTTTAGTATCATCAGGTGGCGCACTGGTGTGTATTACTAACTTTCTATAGTATTCTGCACCACTTCCTTGAATATTATGTTTTCTATGTTCGTTTTTCGTCCTGGATGTTTTTGTGCTATGTGGGTAATGAAAATTGATTAAAAAATTAATTTCATTGAAAATTTGTGATGATAATGAAATATTGAAAGCGTTATAGCATGATGCATGAATTTTTAGAAGTAATTGAATTTCAAAAATGTTCAAATTAAAATATTTGAAAATTTGAATTTTCCAAGAATAGAATTATTAATTTTGTGTAATAGATAGTTTAACTTTTTTTAAATATTCGAATTGTTTATTTTTAAAGTATATATTAAATTAAAGAATTTCCGAATAATTTAAACTTTTATGAATTTAATTTAAAAATTCTTAAAGAATGTGTTAAAAATTATTAAAAATAATTTATTTAATGAATTCAAAAATAATTTTTTTAAGTGCAATGATTGATGAATCATTACACAATTTAATTTATGTTTGAGAAACAAATTCTGGTACGAAATAATACATCACACGATTAATTTATGATTATGAAACAAAATAAATTTTTGCTAAGAAATAATTCATCTACGACTATCTTTGTGGACATATATTTACAATATACGTGATATGAAAAAAATCCTACTGCACGCATCAATGAATTTTTTTAGCTTCATATGGTAAAAAATAGAATGAAAGAAAAAGCAGAAAAAAGTTGTTCATAATCGTTTGGCTTGTCACAGTCAATATATTGACACTCGACCTGTCCTGTTATATACGATTGTAATATGCAAATGTCACACAGGCGTTTTATAAATTAGGTATTAAATTGTAAAAGGCATTGAAAAGTTAAACGTCGATGCTTTTAACATCAAGAATCGTAAAGCATTTGCTGTCGAATCAAGATTGTAGCTATCGACTGTTCACCTCTGTAATTAGTCACGATATTTTTAAAGAAAACACGTGGGTGGCTCAATCGGCAGACGATATGATTATCGGAGACCTTTCAGGTTATAAAGAAATATATAATGCAAGTTTTGCATTTAAACTATACGTCAACTCTCGAATGATTAAGAGTCACGATACAGATTTTTATTATCGCGATTTCTTTTTTTTCAGTGTCGATATAATATAATGTATAGCCCAAATGTGTTACAAATAATTAAAGCAGGCTATTATTTATCATTTTTTTTCTTCACCACATACACGTCTTGAATATTACCCTTTCATTATGTATTGATATCCATTGGTAATACCAAATATTATCCTATCGTTATTGATAGATATTAGTAATTATTATAGGATGCGCCATATTATGGGTGCAAAATATTCAGAGTGTTATTATTATCGTAATTATAGTAATTTTTGCACTTGGCTGTATTGTTAATGTTGAAATTTTCGATTGTTAACTTGATGTACCGCTATGGTTCTGAATTTAAATTTTAGGAACATTAATTTTTCATTATTATCGTTTTTAAGTTTATCTTTACTTTCATTTATTATGTTTTTTTGTGAACATTTTCATTTGCAACTAACGGTTATTACAACTATTAATAATATCAATTAATCATCTTTATTTGATGACTTGACTATTATTCATTAATATTATAATCACAGAACTCGAAGTAGTTAAAGTACATTTAAAAATACGGACTTTAAGGGGATATTCCAGTTCAAAACAGGCAAAAAGAAGGCTTTTTTAGTAATTATTAAAATAACTATGACATTTATTTAAAAAAATTCTTTTATATGTAATAAATAATTTATTAAGAATTTGTAAAAAAAAATTTATTTTTATTTCAAAATGGCGGCGATATACGCCATTTTCGAAAATGCCCATTTTTAATGTTAAGATCGATTCCGAACTTTCTAAAACAGATAAAACCAAAAACGAAGTGACATTCTCTTCGTTTGATATTTCTTTAGGTGTGAAACCTCAAAAAAAGTAGAATTTTCTTCCCCCTCTTTTTTTGACAGTACTTTTTCCCCAAAATATGCAAAAAAGGTGTTTTTGTTCAGAATTTCTCTTATAAAAAAAAGGGAAAATGGAAATTTTCTAGTTTTTGAGGTTCCACTTATAATCATGATGACGCTGAAGCAAAAGCCGTTTGATTGTTTAAAACCGCTTCAGAAGAACTCGAGATATCACTCTTACCAGATCAAAAGAAGACATTTTGAGAAAAACGCCTTTAAAGTTTTGTTCATAAGTTTCGACATTTTTTTTTCAAAATCATCGGATTTTTTAAAAATCATTACTTGGGGATTTTTTGAGGTCGCTAATTACGAATATGGAATCAGATTTTTAAAATTCAAGATGTCGAATCCAATATGGCAGACATTTTTTTTCAAAATCATTGGATTTGCTTGAAAATCGTTACGGGGGTTTTTTGAGGTCGCTGATTACGAATACATCATTTTTTCAAAATTATAAATGGCGGATCCAAGATGATGGACGAAAAAAATTTATATAAAAAAATTTTCATTTCTGCCATATTGGATCCGCCATGTTGAATTTTAAAAATTTGATATCTAATTTGTGATCAGCAACATCATATACATTTTTGTTTATTTTTTTTTTAAATGCAAATGAGAAAACATTGAAGTCATTCGATTGCTTATCCGCAAACAAAAACATCTTTGACATGGCGAAGAATAACAATGTATAACTTTTTTTTTCCTTCGAATTTTGCAATAATATTTTAGGAGATGAGTATTCTTGACACTATAAGAAATACGAAAATAAAAAAAATAATTTTTTTTTGACATTTTGAACTGGAAGGTTCCTTTAAGAATCAAAAATTAATAATTACGGATCAATTACACTTGTCATATTTTATTACATATTCTATAACATTTATTTACGAACTTTTTAATTGTAAAATTATTCGAAAACATCAAGAACTTATTTTTTTAATAAATAATAATTAATCCTTATTATTTTTCTCGAAAATAATTAAGATTTACAAAAATTTTATATTAATAATTTTTAAATCAATTTTTATTACACAATTCTACGAGAGTACAATTATTTGAATACAAAAATAATTAATTAATTGAATGATTGTATGTTTTTAAAAATGAAATTTTTGTAAAGAATTTTATTAACAAATTTTTGAAATACTAAATACTTTCGACGAATTTTAATAAAATTTTTTAAAAAATTACATTTTTCAAAGAATTTTATTTCCCAAAGGACATTTTTTCCTATAAGTAATATTTGTTACAAAATTTTTTCCAAAAAGTGAAACAAAGAATAAAACAAATAAATGGGAACTAATAATCTTCTCATTTTATTTTTATAATACAGTTATAAATTGTATTTATGAAAATAACTGAATTATTGTGAAAAAATTTAATAAAAATTTATAAATAATTGAATTGAATTATAAATCAGAGTAATTTCGATCTCCGATCAAAATAATGTACTTGGTATACTGAAAGTTTGTACGAAGTTTTATTATTAAAGTCTTTGTATTTTGTTATATCTTTGTCAAAAATAGCTTTAAAAACACTACACTCAGAAAAAGAGTTGACTGCTATAGCCAATTAAATAGTTGCTATAGCGCGATCCAATTAATTGGATGGGGCAACTATTTCTTGGTTGATACATCCAACTTTTTAGCTGCATTACCTGCATAGCATATTACTGCATTACATACATAGCTGGGGTACCTTTTCGCATGGAAACAGTATCCAATAGTTGGATGTGCTAACCAATTAATTGGATCGCGCTATAGCAACTATTTAATTGGTTATGGCAGTTAACTCTTCTTCTGAGTGTAAAATCTCGTTTGGTGCTTGAAACATTTGTTTTTAAAGAACAATGATAACTCTTATTTTAAAAAATAACTTGAAAAATGATTTTTTAAGTAAATAGGTTTTATATTTCGCTACAACTTTTTAAAATTTGAAAATTCCACGAAAATGTTTAAAGTTTACACTAAACCTATTTTTTTAATTAAAAGCTGAGATGTTGAGGTAAGTTTTCTATGTTATAAAATTTTAATTAGTGCAAGAATGACAAAGTTAAAAACAGAAAGTGAAAAGTGAGTTATTACGCCCCGGTCTCCCCTATTAAAAATAATTGAAATTTTTCTATTAATTTTACTTTTTAAAAAAAATAATTGAATTCTTCCTTAGAATTTTATAAAAAAAACTTTTTTAATTTAATTTCTATGAAAATATTATTATTAGTGAAACTAATTGAGTTATTGTAAAGAATATCACTGTGTGATATTAACATGTTCGTCTTGAAAAACTGAAAAAAGTAGTATGTTTGAAATTTCCCAAACACTCCCAAAATTTAATTTTAGCGGAAAAAATTTTGTGTATTCATGTAAAGAATTACTCGTAACTTCCGTAACTTTCTACCGATTTTAACAAAACTTTTAACTTTTCTAGATTTATACTGTTTAAGTGTGTCATTGTTTTTTCAAATATTATTCAGGATTAAAATCTATTCTATAATCTTCAAATAAAGAATCAAAGACAATTATTTGACAATTTCTATAAGAATGCCTTAAAATTTCATAAAATATATATTTGAACGTATACCACATTTTTTAATTATTTTTATTGGGAAACTTTTCATATGCATTTTTCTCAACACTGAACAATTTTATTAATTTTGATAATATAGAATAGATTTTAATCCTAAATAATGTTTGAAAAACATTGACACACTTAAACAATATAAATCGAGAAATTTGAAATTTAACCGAATTCCCCTCTAAATACGGACTCTGTCTTTATTTAAATCTATCAAAAAAAAGTTTGACATGCATGCCGTTTTAGTTAAACAATTAAATTTAGTGAACACAAAATTTAAAGTGCTGTGATGTAAATTCTACAACAAATTTGAAATTTTTTCCCTAAAATTAAATTTTAGGGGTGTTTGGGAAAATTTCTCACATATTTCACTAGACCTATAACTAATACTAGGTCTCTATTAAAGTGCAGGCAACTTTTTTTATGTTGTCACACTGTTTATTTTATACCAATTTTGATAAAAAATTTATTTTTTCGAAATTTTTGAATTTGAAAATACTTGAAATTTGGCCAAGAATTTTAATAATTTTTTTTTAAATTGAAGTTCGAAGAAAAATTTGATTATTACTCTTTTAATAGTAGTTAAAGCATTTGAAAATTTGTAAAGTAATTAAAACTATGTCTATAAGATTCTATTAAAAATTATTAGTTTAAGTTATTGAAATTTTTTAAAATAACTTAAATTATCTAAGATTTTAATAGAAGGTTTTTTTTTACAAATTTTGACACTTATAGGACAGACGGTAGTTGTTAATATTTATTAAAATCAGTATTAACAACATACGGTAGTTAGTACGGTTTTATTACCAATCCTAACAAACAAACACGACCAAAAAATAAGCAAAAAATAATAATTTTTTCAATTGACACGTAATTTTATTTCTAAACCATAAACAACAATATTTAATATAAATTTTTCCTCAATAAGTATTAATTTCAACATCTGATTTACAATTAAAAAAAAAACAAAAAGATCCGTTGCATGTTTCCATATGTACTGGATTGCAAACGTCACTCTTGTCCTGAATTTATGAGCAACGATAAAATCAACTTGCTCTACATCGTATGCATATGTTTTTTCTATTAAACCTTCTTCCCAACAGAATTCCTCTCTTTTACAATTCACGTTTATAAACTGCGAAAAAAAGCACAAAACCAACTTTTATTGACTTTCCCACATATGAAAATAAAAAGAAAAAACATTTCCCTTTTTCTTTATTACCACTATAAGACTGGTAATATATTTTCATACATAATTTGTAATTGTCGTATATGTTTTCGCCTGTTGAACGTAATTTGATATTATATAAACAACAAGGGACAAAAAACGTCAAACATTGGGTTATACTCTAATTATAGTGTTTTCAGGAGAGAAAAAGAACATTAACATTTATTGTGAATCCAATTTATGAAAGATAAAAATTTGTAAATATATTTCCAACTAGAAATTTGTAGATCAATATTTACAAAATGTGGATAAATATGCGCATGACCGGTTACACATACATACTTTTGTTATACATTTATTAACTTTTTGAAAAAGGCATTTATATTGTTTTTACAGAATAACAATATAAAATTCTTCATTATATAATAAAAAAGAAAGTTCTACATTGTTAACACCTTAAATTTCTGCCAATAACAAGGCTTTCAAAAAATTCCTCTCTAAATGAGACATTTACATTATGCAATGAATTGTACAAATAAAATTCACCCGGAAAATGTATAAATATTTTAATTATCGCGAGTTAATTTTTTCCCCGTTAGAAATTTTCCAGCGTGTTTTTATTCATTTGACTATTTTTTAATTTTTCTACAGAATCTGTTATAGTCTATAAATCTAATATTAATCTATTAAACTACTTGTGTTTATCCTCAATTTATTTAACATTATTCCTGTTAATTTATTTATTAACATCTGCTACTTATTTATCGAATTCATTCTATCAAAAAAAAAAATTGTACACTCCATCAATATTTTATCACGAAAGTTAAACATACTGTATATAGAAAAAAAAATGTTATTCCTATAATTATCTGCCCGATTATTTGTATAATTACTTGTTAAGTTACTCGTGCAATTAATTCTCATAATTTGTTGTAATGATTTGCATAATTTATTTTTGATTACTTTCATGTGTCATTTATAACATAGAGACATAAAAATTCTCACTCCAATGATCCAATGCGGCAGTATCGTAGACATTTTATAAATTTAAATTCACGCAATATAACTGCGACTTTAGTCACATCGTCTCGACCAAAAAAATTAAAAAAAGTAAAAAAAATGACACTAAATTGAGGATAATTTGAAAATTTACAGTCTGTTTCGAACACCTTCGACGAAATATTTAAAATTGCGGCGTTTCTACGAATGAGATAAGAATATATATATATATATATATGCACATTTTGATATTTATTAGGTGAAAAACATTAGCAGAAATCTGTCGTGTTAATTTAGCGATGAAAAAAAATCACCGTTAACTTGTCTCGTAAGATGAGTCACTTTCCATTCGCTCATTGCTACTAATTTTCAGAGGACTCTCATCTAGAAATAGTCTCTAACGGTGATTTTAAGAAAAACACGTCAGATATAATGTTTATTATCCATCTTGAGTACTACTAAATATTGCCGTGATGAAAAAAACCACAGTTCATTAATTACAAATTTCGTAATTAAAAGATAGATTATGTAAGTTGTCTTGAGTGGCATCTTTCACTTTAAAAACACATACTTCCGACATTTATATTAATTGTCTGATAAAAAAAGTATGATACTTAATTAAGTATCATACTTTTTTTATCAGATAAAAAAAGTTTTTTACGTTGATAATATATTTTCAAGAAAGAAAATATCCTCTGTGGTTTCTGTAAATTTTTTCATTGCAAAAGTTCATAATTTGTTTATTATTTTCGGTATAGAAAAATCGATTCGAACAAGATTTTGAATTTTTCTTTGAACACAAATATTTTTATTCATCAAAAAATTTTTTTTATATAACTAGTAATAAATAGAAACAGCTTTAAAAAATTCTTTGTCTAAATTTTAATTATCTTTATAAATAATAACATTTTTTTCGATATTCAGTTATTTTTAAAATAATTTTAATAAAATTTGTGACGCGCTCCGAGGAATTTAATTATTTGCAACTGAAAGCAATTTTTATTGAATATTTTGAATATAATAAAGACTTGAAGATTAATCATTTTTAATTAATAAATGATTTACTTTCTGTATTTTTACTTAAAAAATTAAAAACAACCTCAAATTTTTTGCTTCTTAGGTACCTTTCTTCGGAGCGTGACACATTTATTGGACAAATTTCAGTTTTTTAAAAAAAATTTAATTAAATTCTATGCAAACATTTAATTATTTTCATAATTCATAATTGTCTAACTTTTAATAAAATCATAGACAATTTAAATTATTTCAAAAAATGTCAGTACCTTGAACCAAGAATTCAGTTAATTTTAATAGAATCTTAGGTTTCAATTACTTCAAAAATTTTTAATAACTTTTAATACTATTCAATAATAATAAAATTCTTTTCCGAATTTTAATTATTTTCAAAAACTTCATGAAAATCCCCGTGTAGAAATTACCCTACTACACTGTAAAAAAGGGAGTTAAATTTTAACTCCCCAGGGGATTCTATAACAGTCGCACCCATTGGGGAGTTAATGCCAGGAGAGTTAAATAAAGAGAGTTAAAATTTAACACCCAAATATTCAATATTATTCTATTATATTATTAATTTTTATAATTACACTAGAACTCCCAAGAGAGTCACCAGCTGTGGTCGCTGCTCTTAAAGACGTCAGGGGGGTACAGATGGGCGGGATCAAAATCAGCTAACGAAAAGCAGGAGCGTAAATTTTAAGTGTTCCTTTAAGGTCCTGATTATTTACATATTTAAACCCATTTTTGAAGATTTTTTACTGTTAAATAAAATTTATCAAACCGAAAAGAATTTATACTAAACATTTTTTAAGATTATACTTTGATCAGAATTTTTGGTAATGATTTGATCCAATATTAATTTAATATTTTTGAGAAAACTGTATTCATTTTTAATTAATGAAAATAATAAATAAATAAAAAAATGTGTACTTGAAAACTTATTGATTTCATTATGATTTTAGAATATATTTACATCAGTAGAAAAAAGTGAACAAAAAGTTAACATGTAAATTTTTCTTTTCGTATTAATAAAATTTGTTGAACTTATAATATAAATTTGTAAAAATTAAAAAAAATTATTACCATGAACATAAATTATAAATAGAAATGAATGGGCCCCTTTCATGTTGACGTACAAATATTCTTTTCATAGACCCTACGGTCCTTAATGTTTTCATTTTTGAAAGGTCAAGGTCACTCTCCAAGAGATTCACATAAGACTCTGCGAGTGACTCTCTTGGGAGTTCCAGTGTAAATACAAGGGAAAATAAAAATTGAAAATAGAGAAACCTGCTACTGTTTTAGGATGTTTACTTGAATTTTTAAAAGCGGTTAATGTTAAACTTGTAAATTATTTTGTTTCAGGAGGTGCTATTGGCGCACAGCAAAGGCGTCGATTATTGCGAGCCAATAACAGTGATTCTCGCGGAAGTAGAGGGACCGGAATTAGCAGCAATATTAGGCTTCGTCTACACCGGAAATGCGACTGTACCACGTCCAAGACTGAACGCTTTTCTCAGAGCCGCAGAAGCACTTCACATTCAACTGCCACCACTGCCAATGGTTATGAAAAATGACTGCAAACCAGAGGACATAAAGGATCTAAAAATAAGTACAAAATATCTCGAGTGCGATCAATATCCATCAAACGAAAAATGGTATCATCGTCCTCGACGAACAATTTCACACGACTACGATCAGAATTTATTAAAGAAAAAGCAGGAAACTTTCTATTCCGGTTATGATGATTATACAAAAACAAATTCACAAATTTATCGTAGGTCAGACGATCACATAAAATATCGAAACAACTTCTTCTTCGAAAGTCCAACGCCCTATTGGCAAATGAGTCACGAGAATATGTTAACCGCACCAACGACAGTTGCAGAGAGCGAGCAAAGAAATGTCCTTCCCGAAAACATGCGATCCGATTCGATACAAAATAAAATCCTCTACTCACAAGAGTCTAGGTATTGTGAAAGTTTTATTGGCAAGGGACAAAATGATGTAGCTGATGTTTTAAATGTGTCCTACTTGTCGAAAAGACCCAGTGAACTAATTTCAGAAAATGTCGATGCACTTAAGATGAGAATTTTCAGTGAGTCGTGTAGACAGTCTAATTGCAAATCAAGAGGAGACGATATGCATCGTTTAACTAGCCTTGGAATGGCCACGGATACAGGCTATCACGAAAGAAATGATGACAAGTTCTTGGAGCAGAGAGTACCACCTTTATATTATGGCACGACGACGATCGGCACTTCCAGTAGCATTGAGAGGCTTGATTATTCACAAACTGGTGAGGATCTAACGTGCGGTGAGAGTTGTTGTAGGTGGAAACCTCTCAAGAGACATGTGGCTAATCAAGTGACCGCATCTCCATGGAGGCAACTAACGAGGCCTCACCACTCACCTAAAATTCAACCTCAAATACTGCCATCTCACCAAGAAACAGTGAGTTCTCCACTTTCCATCTCTAGCTCTTTATTCTTTTTACTATTTTTATTCATTCGTCAAAATAACAAACAGTAAAATTTAAAATCCTTCTTAAACAAAGCAGGTTTTGTTTATTCGTTTTATTTATTTAAAAAAAGGTATCAAAAACGTAGCTATCGAAAAATTTAATTTAAAGTACCTCCCCCAACAGCATCTAAACTGTCAGCAACATTGAAAATATTGCTGCAAGTTTCCCAATATTGAGGTTATGTTCTCAATCATCCATCCACTAAAACCTACTATTTACTACATTTTTACGTTACGCTACTATTTGGTAACCTTTTTTTAAATTTCAGCCACCAAAAGCTACCATTTTTGATTATTTTTTCAGAATTAAAACTACTTTAAATTCACTAACCCTCGGAGAACACACCTCTTTTTTAGACCATTTTTCAAAGCTCAACCAATTTTAAACTGCTCATCTAATCAAACTAAATAATTTTTTTAAATTTAGTTTAAGCTCTGTGGAATAAATCTGTTTACTTAAAAATCCTTATTAAATATATTAAAGAAAGATAAAAAGCTTTTCGTAAAAAACCGTGGGGTCAAAAAGACCCCATGTGTTCTCCGAAGGCTAATACTAGTTTCAGCGCGCCTCGGGGCGCGCGAACATTGGTCGTCGCGCTTTGCGCGCAAATGGCTCGCGGTAGTTTTCGGTCATTGCACATTAATTGCGTTTTTATGTCATTTCTGCTTATATGTTAAATTTCTATTAGATATATCTTATAAAAAAGTTAAACTACAATTTCCTGACTCTTCGCCAAAAAAATATTTCGCTGTGTTTCGAATTTAATCAACTGAGACTTCGTATTAGACACGTCGTACTTTTTTTGAGAAGCTAAAATATTTATTTGTCTTAAAGTTACTACGACTTTAAGGTTTACATTCTCATCAAATATGTGTTGATTTGAAGATCATCACAGAAGGAACAACTCTTGCAATAGCAATAATTCATTGTATGCACTGTTTTGAAAAAAATTTAAGTTGGTATAGTTTATGTTTTATTAATTGCCTCCAGGAATTACCACTTTCATTTTAAACAAAAACACTCTAATCGGTCAAAAATTGTTGGCTATAGTCATTTATAAACAGTAAAGTGTAAAAAAAATTCCACGGTGGGGAACAAAGGCAGATGACATTCTGTAAATTCCACGGTTTTTAATGAGACATTAAATTTTAAAATAATTTTTTTTTAAAAACAAAATTTAATAGAACTCATGCTTTAGGGCATCCGGGAAAAATTGTCCCCAAAAAGTGTTTTCCCGCCTATCGTCTCACTTCTAAGTATAGTTAGAGATATCTCGTTCAGATTTATTAGGAGAATTAGGGGAATTCGTGCTGATTTTGAATATTCTCGAAATTTGCAAGTAATTTTTGAAATAAATATTGAAAAACGTAATTACAAAAGTTTTATTTTTGGCGAAAGTGGGAGACAATATGGCGGCGAGCACACAGACAAGTGGATCTATGTGTCGGTGGGCAAGGAGGTGGTGCCAATTTTCGGTAGTGACCGCGACTTGAACTATGAAAACGTCTCCAACCTAAAATTACTTGACTTTCAATCGTAAATAAAATAATTTCCTCGAAAAATTATTGCAAAAACGGAGAGGACCGCTCCTATATCACCTCTTTAAATATGAACCAGAAATATTTTGTCCTCTCAAAATGAGACAATGATACCAAACTGTTAAAAACCCCATTTTTCCGTATAATTAAACATTTTTTTTCAATTATTATTTATCAAAATTTTGCAAAAATTCGAGAGGACCGCTAGTCCCACAGAGTTCATCTATATTTACCAAAAATTCCCGACTCAAAATATTCTTTTATTTTTAAATGAGACGTCGATCACGAAAACACTATTATTTCCCGGATGCCTTTAAACATTAAAAATAAACACTATTTTATAAAAATCTAGAAATTCGCAATGCAATTAAACTATGATACAGATGGTAAAACTCACAACTCTGAAAAAAATTTTATAATTTAAAAATACTTAAAAATTAAAAAAAATTTGTCTGCTTAACATTTACAAGAATACATTTGAGTCAAGTTAAAAAGTTAAAAAAAAATTTAATTCAAAAATAAAAACTCTAAAACTTATAAAAAAATTTTTGTTTTTTGCTGTATAAAAAAGTGTCGAAAAGAAAAGTTGTATGTTTTTGCTCAAAATTTAAGGAAAAAAATATTTTTTTGAAAAATGTCAAAAAAGAAAATTTTGAAAATTTAAAAATTTTGTATTTTTGTTGTTTTTTGACGAAATGGGCTGCCCAACGAACGTAGGCTTCATTTTTATGGACTAAGAAAGTGTGCCATAGATTCATAAAAATTTATTCGAGTTATCGTGGAGACAAATTTTTCTACAGACAGACGGATAGACAGACACTTTTCTTAAAACCATTTTTTTTAATCAGGGGGTCATGAAACGTAAAGATTTAGCAAAATTAGACAATGCTCAAAATCGCACAAATCCAAGACTTTTTCATTTTTTATGAGAATGTAATATTTTAAATTCAATTATTTTCAATATCTACACGGAAAAACTTTGTATACTAATTCCTGTTAAACTCGCAATGTATTTTTAGTAAACTGACTACTAAAGTGGGGAAAAAGTGGTCACTAGACGAGATTTATAATTTAATAGAAGTTTTTGTAATACTATATGATCTCTTTTTTTGCAATATTCAGTAGTCAAGTTATGAGAAACTCGCCTATGATATACGAAAGAAAGTAGATGTAGAAAAAGTGAATGCCAAAATTTTTATTTTCTATATTCGAAAGAATGATATTTTCTTCGCGCCGCGTTTAGAATTTAGTAGTCAAACGATCAAAACTGCACGCATACAAACGAGCACCGCTGTTCGTGTAATCTCACATAACCACTCAATCTCATATACATGCGTGCTCAAGTCAAATGGCTGCTGTCATTCCACCTGGTTCTCTTTTAATAATTTAATAATTCATTATACAGAGAAAAGTGGATATTAAGAATTTTAATGCATTAGATATTAAAAAAAGGATGCTAATGCATATCATCTAGATGTTGTGGTTTAACATCTCAGATGTTAAAAAGTATAATTTGTAAATGTGAGGTTATGTGTCAACAAGTCTTCCGGATTTTCCAATATCGATCTGTCGATATACTACTTGAATTTCAACACTGCAAGATATATTTCACAATTTTATTTAGAAGGATTTTTCGCATTAATGTGAATTTTTTTAATAATAATAAATTGAAATGTTTCTTTTAAATACATATAATGAAAACTTATTCTGATTTCATAGTTTTTAACTTAAAATTATTTAATTTAATCTTTTTTTATATGTTTCACAATATATGCAAGAAATAAACTTTTAAGTTAATAAAAAATATTTATTCTAAATCTTAGCTATAAATTTCTACAAAGAATAAAAATTTAATCAAAAGGATAAATAATTTTAGGAAATAATAATGATAATTCTGTTAATTTCAAAAATTGACCTTATTAATTTTAAATATAATTGATTTTGTGAATTTTATTTAACAAACATATTATTTAATACAGCATTTAACAAATTTTCTCCCAAGTGTCAATACAATGTTTTGGATTAGTATATAAGAACAGTGACTTACTTTCTTGATATGAATTGTATATGCGTTCCGTCGATTAAAGTGTGCGTTACTTTATCAGTATGTTAGGCATTAGATTAGGTTGCGTTCAAATAAGTTCTCAATCGTCATAGGTAAAATAGATTTCTACCTGACTCATTAGAATGAGATGGCGACAGTCTGCTCCTGTCACTGACATTCAACATTGTTTTTTAGTGAAATCATGAATTTTAAATTTTCATCAACTGACTACTAAATTTTAAAAGTCTGGTTCTGTTCCGTGTTTTAATAGTCAGACTACGAAATATTGATACCGTCGCAGTTTTTCCCCACTTTAGTAGTCAATTTACTAAAAACACGTAGTGAGTTTATCACAAACTAGTATACAAAGTTTCTCCGTGTAGTATTTTCATAAATTTGGGAAAAAGATTTCAATTAATTTAGAATAGCATTTTCAAAAAAATCAATTTATTTACAAAATTTTTATACAATTCTTCACAATAATTCAATTACTTTTCCTAATAATAACATTATTCATAAAAATTCGATTATTTAAAAACATTTGATTACACTTTAAAAAAGAGTTTAATTAATTTCATAAATAATAAAACTAATCGAAGAATTTCAAATATCTGGAAAAACAGCAAAATTTTTTACAGAAATTCAAATATTTTTAAACATAGAGTGGGGTAAAAAAGACACTTTTTTTCCTTTTTATGTTATAAAATCGGTATTTAAATTTTTTTCAAACTTTCAACTGGTAATGAAAGTTTAGTTATTAAGTTTGAAAATTCTTGACCGAAATATTTTTTATCCCATGAAAGGACTATGTTACACTGAAAAAGATGATATTGTCGATTTTGTCATGTTAGTATAGTTAGGATGTATACCTGAAACTACTGTTTCAACTATACTGTATAGCTGACCATACATATTTTCAGTGTATAAGACTAACAGTACAAATATGGCTTTTTTACATAATAAATAATACAATGCTTTTTAAGTATTAAATAATTTTAAAAAATGTAATAAAATACCACATAGACATTCCATTGACGCCAAACACGTAAATAAAATTGTTTGTAAAATTTAATTATTTTTATAAATTTTTTGCAAGACTTAAATTACTTTTATAGATATTTAAATTATTTTACGAATAATGAAATTCATTGCAGGAATTTAATTTATTAGCAGAATAGGTAAGAAGCAAATATTTTTGATGAATTAATTATTAGATTTAGGAGTACCTTGTACAAAAGGGCTTGTCCCGTGATTTTTTTTAAATAAAAAAAATAAAATGAGGAAATTTTTTTTAATTTTATAAAGCGTCTAAAAAGATTTTTATTGTCATCAAGTTTAATTTTTCGATAGCTGTTTTTTTAGTTTGGAAGCTACTTTTTGCTTCCATATTTTGAAATTAATTATGGAGTGCATAGTCTGTGTCAGCAAAATTTTTTCTTTAGTTCAAATTATTAATTTTATTTGCATTTATAAATACAAATAATTAGTATACCAATACAATTAAAGTTCTTTATAAATTAAAAAACTACAATCGACTATCGCATAATTATAAAAATTTCGCTCGCAATGATCAAAGAAGAAAAAAAATTCAATTAGCAAAAAAAAAGATCGAAAAATGCGAGAGAAAAAAAAAACTAATTTTCCTCTCTAAGTGTGACTTAAAAGGTTGCGTTTCATGTCCTTAAGCACTTGGGCGGAATTGAGGCTAACGATGTTTCGGTACTTGTTTCACAAATGCTTTAATCGAGACAAGATGATTATTGAAATTTATTCAACGCCTCAATGGCGTGTATATGTGTCTGCCTTTTACTCTACTATCAAAAAGAAGCAATTTGATCGTATGAGCATATTTTTAACAATGAGACAGACAAGAAAAAAGGAAGAAACTATTTTATTCGAATAGAAAAATATTTCCATCTCATTTAAATAAGAAACTGAAATAGAAAAATCATTCCAATCTGATTTGAATAAATAAAATTTATACTTTTCTAACACTCATCAAAAGAAATAAATTCAATTCAATTTTTTTCTGTTAGCTAAACAGAAAACGAATAAGAAAAACGTGTGAAAAACATACAATTTTAAGAAAGATTAAAGGATTTTAACTGTATTTCATTTGGGTTACAATATTCTCCGAAATATTTTTCTCCACGAATATAATTTAGGGATGAGCAATCAATTCTAATTACCAATTCGATTTATGTTACCGGTTTGAATATTACCGTGTAATTTTTTTTACTGCTCGTTTTCATTCAAGCCAAGTATCAATTTTTCACCCGACTGCCAATTTAAATGCTTTTTTATTATTTGAACTATTCAATTCTTCTTTCGAAGAAAAAAATTGTTTATTACATTCAGCATTAATTAAAAATAGGGTTGCCACAAAAATTTAATTTTGTTTTTTTCTGAATTTTGCCTGATTTCCAAACAAACTTAAGATTTTTTCCCCGACCTTTTAAACAATATTCTGATTTACTCTAAAAATTGTTAGATACTCAAAAAACGTTCTATTAGGTACATTTATTTACAAAATCTTTTAATTGACAATTTATTCAAAACATAATTAACTTCTTTTTTAAAAAAATATTTAATAGGTAATTATAATTACATTCTCATCAAAAATGAGAAAGTCTTGGATTTGTGCAATTTTGAGAAATTTCTAATTTTCATAAATCTTTACGTTTCATGACCCCCTGATTCCAAAAAAATTGTTTTTAGAGAAGTGTCTGTCTGTAGAAATTTTTGTCTCGACGATAACTCGAGTAAATTTTTATGAATCGACTTGAAATTTCGGGGATTTTTTTTAGTCCATAAAAATGAAGCTCGAGTTCGTTGGGCAGCCCATTTCGTCAAAAAACAACAAAAATACAAAATTTTTAAATTTTCAAAAATTTTTTTTACAATTTTCAAAAACAAAAATTTTTAATTTTTTTTCTAAAATTTGGCACAAAAACAAACATTTTTTTCATTTGGTCACTTTTTTGTACAACAAAAAATAATAAAGTTATGAATTTTCAAAATTTTGGTTTTTTGACAAATTTCAAAAAAAATGTTTTAATTTTTTTCTCAAATTTTGCACAAAAACAAACAACTTTTCCTTTTGTCACTTTTTTGTACAACAAAAAACAATAAATTTTTTTTTATTTTTTTTTTTATAAGTTTTTGGGCCAGTTTTGTTTCTGTTATTTTTTAAGTTTCTAATGCATATTTGGCTAAACCGTTGACTTTGAATTTGAACATAAAATTTTATTTTTGAAGCAACATTTTTTTTAACTCTTAACATGATTCAAATGTATACCTGTAATTATTAAGCAGACCAATTTTCTTTTATTTTTTAATATTGTTAAATTATAAAATTTTTTATAGAATTTTGGGTCCTTTTTATTAGTACTAAAGTTATTTGCATTGCAAATATGTGGACATTTGTTACATAATTTGTTTATGGAATAATATGTATTTTGAAGGTTTAACCATAATTTTCTATTCAGAAATCAGTATACCCTAAAATTTTTAACTGCTTTGATTGTTTTTTGTTTGAAATTAAAGTTGAGGTCACTGGAGGCCGATTTCTAAGATATTAATTGTTTATAATTTTTTAATTTGAACAAATTAATACAAATTTTTGAGAGGACGTTTTTTTCATTATTCGTTTAATGCACATAATCTAATTCAGTTTAAAATAATTTAATTCGACCACCAGACAGTTTATAATAAGACATAAATTATACCAATTTAAGAATTATTTAAAAAAAGTCCAGAAAATGAATTATTTCTATTGCAAGAGTTGTTCTTTTTGTTGTTGTACTAAGATTATGAAATGTTTATGTTGTTTGAACGGTTCATACTAGAAATGCAGGAATCTGTATTTATTATTGTTTATTTTTCTCTTCGTATAGGATATGGTGATTTATCAAATATATGTAATTTTTTTCTTTCGATGAAAGTAGAATTAATGTCATGATAATCTGCAAATCAACACCTATTTGATGAGAATGTAAACCGTAAAGTCGTAGTAACTTTAAGACAAATAAATAATTTAGGGGCTCAAGAAAGATATGGCGTGTCTGATACGTAGTCTCAGTTGATGAAGCTAGATGCACAGCGAAATATTTATTGGCGAGAAGTCAGTATATTTTAGCTAATTTTTTTTAAAACATATAGATAATGGAGTTTCTCACATACAAAAAGGAATAAGAACAAAAACGTAAATAATGTTCAATAATCGTAAACTACTGCGAGCCAAATGCGCGCAACAACGTGCGGAGCGCGACGACCGGTATTCGCGCGCCCCGAGGCGCGCTGAAACTTGCGAGCGAAGCGCGGATGAGAATGTGTCCGCCCGAAGGGCGGGCAGTTTTTTTTACATAGACTGAATCCATTTCAAATCAGGCAGGTCGACTAACTTCAAGTTGTAGATTTAGCTGTCGCTAAAATATGTACATGAAAAATAAAGAGACAAGTATTTTTTTATTTTTCAAAAAAGTTAAATTTAAAGAACTTATGCACATTTGAACTTTGAGTGGTAAAACTCAAATGAATAGTGAAAAAAAATTGTTTTGCTTGTCATTTTTTTCCTTTTGAGTATAATTCAATTTTCTTTCTTGGATCTTGTAGATGGGCTTGTCCTCTTCAAAATCCAGTTTGAAATTTAAAAAAATATTTAAAATTATAAAAATAGGGGATGATTTTCTGAAAATAAATAAGATCAATTTTCTCAAAAACACGACCTTTTTTCTATCCAAATTTTTACTACAAGTTCTTAAAATAATTATGAACATTTCCTATGAATTTCAAGCGGGCTAAACCATTCTGGCAATCAGAAGAATTTTTTTTTTGAAGTATTTATTTTCGTAAATTTTCAAATTGTTAACTTGCATTTTTAAAAACAAATGAATCGCTGTAACATTGTTGGCGTGAACGTTAACAATTTGAAAATTTGCGAAAATAAATATTTCAAAAAAAATTCTTCTCACTGTAAAAAGAGGCATCTTATTTTAAGATACTTTGGTAGTCACTTTTAAGTTGTTTCCAAAAAGTTATCCAAAGCATCTTAAAATGCATTAGTTTCTAAGATAGAAGATGGAAGAATAAGATGTTTTAATCGTTTTAAAAGTGATTATAATGTACTTACTTACACTGCAATACTTGTTTTTGCAGTGCACGGGTATCTTTTTTAGCTCTAGTTTCCAAAAATCCTTAGTTCGTTAAAAAAAAGTTAAATTTTGTTGGACAGTGTTTTCATAATGAATAAAAGATTTATGAGAATTCAATGATTTAAAATTGAGTTCCAGTGAACTAAATTATTATTAATGGGAATAATTAAAATTTCTAGAAAATAGTGGAATTTCTGCGAAGAAGTTTAATACTTTTGTAAATAATTAAATTTGTGCAGTCATTTGTAACGTCTCCAAAATTTAATTTTTTTAGGGTTTTTATAAATTATAAATTCATTGTTTTTAATATTTCATTAAGGGCATCCGAGAAAAATTGTCGTCAAAAATTGTTTTCTAGCCTCTCCAAATGAGACGGTGATATTAAACCGTTAAAAACCCGATTTTTCCGTATGTTTAAATAATTATTTTTAATAATTATTTATCAAAATTTTGCAAAATTCCGAGAGAATTGCTAGTCCAAGAGCGTTCATCTATATTTACCAAAAATTCCTGACTCAAAATATTTTTTTCTTTTTAAATGAGACGTCGATCACAAATCCACTATTTTTTCCCGGATGCCCTTAAGCATGTATTGAACAATTTAATTAATTTCAGAAGAGTCTGAATCACTAAAATTTTTTAAAAATTGAAGTTATTTATGATTTTTAATTAAAATGATTAAAACTTCAAATTGAAACCTTTTGATGTTCATCTACTTAACAAAACTGTAAATACAACTCTCTTGAAATTCAATTAATTTTGAAATTTTAAGTACAATCATTTATTAAATAATTTATAATTAATAAGTTTATGATAGTTCTTCAAGAATGAAGTGATTTAAACAGAAATTATTCACAGAAAAAAACCCGACTCATTTTTGTTGCAACTCATTTGAAAGTCGGTCTCAAAATGAGTAATCGACAACTTCAAGTGACTCGAAATGAGTAATCGGCAACTTCAAGTGACTCAAAATGAGTAAAATGATAATGTTCTAGTTACTTTTTTTGTGTTTCGCATGTTTTGTGTTACATGGTTGCCCATCCCTGTCAGTCAACTCATATGTGTGTCTAACCTAAAAATTTTTTTTCATTTCTTATAAATTCAATAAACCGACAAGTATTAATGTTTCGACAAGTACAACGTGTTTATTAATTATAAAAAATTATTTTAATTCATATTTTTATATAATATTTTTAGTTTTTCCAATAGGATTCTAATTTTATCGTAAAGGCAAAATGATACCCATTAAGACTCATTTTAAGTCTTTTGCCTAGAAACTCAGAATGAGTCGAAGGGGTATCATTTTTGTTGCAGTTCAAAGTGATTCTCATATGCGACTCATTTTGAGTCCGGTTCTTTTCTGTATTGTTATAAATAGAAAACTGAAGGTTTTGTATTAAAATCCGTGTCAATTTCACAGTTTATGCACAGAGAAAAATTAGACTCATTTTTGTTGCAACTTAAAATGAGTTTATATGTTAAATGACATAGAACGTGGCGTCATCTACGAGGTTCATTTTTGTTGCAGCCCATAATGAGTCACTTTTCTGACTCATTATGAGTTCAGTTTTTTTCTGTGTGTAAGGTGAACAAAAATGACACAAGAATTCAGAATTTTCTTATGAATTTTAAAAATTAAACTTTTTCCAGGTACTTTTAATAAAAATCCCTGCCTTTTTCAATAATTCCCTGACCAATTTTACTTCTTCTGACTTTTCCTTGACTTCCCTGACTTGTGGTAACCCCAAGAGAGAAAATTCGTTAAATAAAAAATTTCAGAATATTCGTGACTTACCCTGAAGAAGCGAAAGCTAACAATTCTGGGTTATGTTTGTAACATTTGAAATTAAAATACACAAAAGAGATCAACTCTTAATAAAAAAATTCCTTATGTTTAAGCTTTCATTACGTATGAAACAATTAATAAAAACTAATTTTAGTTTTACAAAAGTAAAGAAAAAAATGTAACTTTGGTAAAAATGGCACAAACATAACCCAAAAATGAATTTTTCCTTAGGTCCCTTTCTCCGAAGCGCGCTGTTCTAATTGGTTTTCTCTTCTTTTTCAAATAAAAGTCTAAATAATTTCCCTTCTTTTCCACCCAAATAACAACTAGACTTTAATGCATAAACAGTTACAAGTTTCATTCCTAGAGATAAATTGTGAGAAAAAAAGACACGGTTTTTAGTGGGTTAAGAAGACAACTTGCAGTTGCCCCACTCTTGTTTAGGATGCAAAACACGAGTAACAGTAACTTTCTCATAAAATTCTTCAAGTCACATATTTTGTATACTTAAAAACGTTAAAGCAGGAGGCCAAAGAGGAAGGGAGAAAAAGAAAAAATGGTAAAAAGAAAAAAATTTCTTGAGTATAAGAAACGGTTTTGATGTATAAAGAAGAAAAAGAAGAATAAGAAGAAATGTTAGGGAGAAAACATTAAAGAAGTGAATACACGCAGTTTGAGAAAATCCTCATTTAAAACACGTACGAGCTGTCAACGTTCGAGAGGCAAAAGTTGCGGCTTGCGATACTTTATGCTCTTCAATGAGATTTCCGTGTTCACTCATCGTTCCACAAGTGAACCAACCAAGAAGCGAGAACGAGTTCCTTCACTTAAAAGTAGACAAACATCGTTGTCAATGACTAACCATCGCGAGTTCCGAAGTTTGTCAAGCGACAAAATCTTTGCAAACTGACAATATTCTTATTGAAAAGCAGAGAGAGAGAGAGAGAGAGAGAGAGAATATTCATCCCTCTATTACAAGAAATTGTTTACATTATAAACTGCAATCGTTCCTCAAAGTGCAAAAATGAAAAAGAATGATTATCAAAGATGTTAAGAGTCGGTTTCTTTAGCTAATAAACAATTTTCTCTGCCCGGTAATTGAAAATAATAAAAAAGAAAAATAGTATTCAAAATTTTCGTCACCATATCTTAATATTAATATCCTAATTAATATGAAATCTACACGGAGAAAAAAATGCTGTTGAATCAATGACATATGAGTTTGATTCATTGAATAGTGTCATAACGGGCTGCCAAACGTATATACTGTTGTTTTGAAAGCACCGATTCTAATGATTCGATAGTATCACTTTCCTTGAAACAAAAGCATATTTCTCAAATTGACAGCATACTATGTTAATTTGAAGGTATTTCTTTTGAATCGACGATCAAAATTTTTTAATTTATCAGTATATGCTTTTGAGTCAATGACTATAGTTTTTCAATTTAAAAACATCATTTTTATGATTCAAAAATTTGTACTTTTAATTTTTTTAGTTGTTGCTATCGATTGAATAACACCATACTGTTAAGTCAATTCTTTTATGTGGTTAAAGATATACCAACGATAAATTGAAAAAATGAAATTTTTGTTTACATATTTTTTATATACTATAATTAATTCTCACACCTTTAACACAACACTTTTTATATATATCTCATTTCAATTTTACACACTAACATACACATCTTTATTATTTTTTTTTGTTTTCCAACGACAAACACACATACATAAACATTCAAACACACTTTATATTTTTTTAGTCTGAAAATTACGCTGTTTCCAATCGGTCACCCAACCATGTAGTAACCGCGACCAAACCTGCTTAACTTTCGTGATAGACGAGAACTGCCGCGCTGCAATGTAATACATTCGCTTTTTACATTGAGCACTTACTTTGTAGTTAAATACCGTGCGCGAGATTTTTCTCGTGAATAAGGGAATTTATATAGGGAATTTATATTTAACTAGTCCTTAGTTCTTTAAAACAATTTAAATAATAGTTTTTTATATAAGAATTTCAAAAACGACAGGTTTATTAAACATATAAATATGTGTGGATAAGTATTTCAATAAATTTAGCACCTGTCAATGTCTCAAATACATAGTGTCCTTATTTTTATAGCATATGCTATAGGCAGTCCGCTATAGCACCACTCATTGAAACGAAAGCATATGCTTTCATTTTCAAAAGCGCGCTTCTTTGGAGCAAACAACTTTTCATTTGATTCAAATTTACACGCATTTTCTTCAAATTTATCTATTAGATGCTTCAAATGAATAATGTCAAAGAAGCAATAAATTATTCTGTTGCTATATATAGATGAACTATAGAATCAATTTGTAGAATATCATTAATTTAACAGTACTGTACTTTCAATTTAAACAGTTTCATTTTTTCGTTTTAAGCAATATGCTGTTCGATTAATAAATGTGTTATTGAATCAATAACGGGAAATTCAATAGCATGGAGCTATTTGATTCAACAGCACTTTTTTTTCAGTGTACTTATTTTTACTTCTAATCTAGAAATTTGAATTAGTTAAAAAAAATAATTGTTAGTAAAATCTTAGCTGACTTTTTAATTTTAATCAAATTCTTTGCAAAAAAATCCATTATTTCTACGAGTAACACAATTTTTATATATGAATAATTATTCTTTTTAATGTAAATTTTTTTTATTGTACAAAAATGTATAATCTTCGCTCAATCTACTATTTTAAGAAAATTTGTCAAAAACAATTCAATTATTTTTTAAAAAAATGTAATAAAACTTATTGCAATAAATTCAATTATTTTCATAAATGTGTCACGCTCTGAAGAAAGGTACCTAAATAACAAAAAATTTAAGGTTATCTTTTTAATTTTTCAAGTAAAAATACAAAAAGAGAATCAAATATTAATTAAAAATTATCTTCATTATATTGAAAACATTAATTGAAAATTGGTTTCAAATTCAAATAATTGAAAATAAACTTTTAATCAAAATAAAACCAATAAGAACCTATAACCTACAATTCGATTGCTCCCTCCCTTTCTTGGGAGTGCGTCACAAATAATGACATGATTTACAGGATATGAATTAGGGGAGACCGGGGCGTAATGGCTCACTTTTTAACTTCGTCACTCTTGCATTAATTGAAATTTTATAACATGGCAAACTTACTGCAGCATATCAGTTTTCAATTTAAAAAAATACGTTCTCATATCGTTCATACTTTTGTTTTCTAGGTTTTTGGAGAAATGCAAGGTGAGCCATTTCGCCTGTGGCCAGAGCGTATTGAATCAAGAATGAAATTATAATTTGGATCATGAAGTATTATTTAATATTGACAACTTTGGTTTCTATTGTAAATTTACAATAAAAAATATTAAAAATGAAACATACTTAATTTAAACTTTAAACATTTTCGTGGAATATGTTAAAAAGTTGTAGCAAAATACAAAATTTGTTTGCTTAAAAAATCGATTAACAAGTTATTCTTTAAATCAAGGGTTATCATTGGTACCTATTTATATATAAATTATAATAAATTAAACTTGACTAAATTATTTTATTGACCCTTTAACGATGAGATGTGCTGCTTTCAACATGAATTTCAATCTCTTACAAGTATAAGAACAAATCCATAAAAGTTTTTAAAATTTTCAAAAAATAATATTTAACCCTTCTTTTCAAAAATACTAAAAAAGTCATGTTTTTTCAATGTAATTTTTTTCTCTTTCATAACGCTTTTAAAATACAACAAAAAGTATCAGTAACGTGTTCCCAATAGTTGTACTTGAAAAATATCTATTTTTAATTTTTTTTTCGATCTTAAATTTAAAATGGCGCTTGAACGACAAAAAAATTTCTTGACTTTTCGTAAGATGGAAAATTTTTTAAAAATTGATTAAATCTGATTGAAATTTGTTACTCAGGGGTTTTTGGGATCGCTGATTACGAATCTCAAGTCGGATTAAAAACATTAAAAAATGGCGGATATGAAATAATTTAATTCCATCATTAGACTAGGTAAAGATTCGACGAAAAAATTGGATAGAACCAATGTTGTATATAAATTTGATTGTAAAAACTGTCCTGCAACATATATTGGCGAGACGAAACGATCTTTATTAACTCGCATAAATGAACACAAGAAAGTAAATTATAACTCTGTAGTTTATCGACACCGCACTAATTTTAATCATGACTTTGACTGGGAAAATACAAAAATATTGGTCAATGAAAAAAATTTTGCAAAACGACAAATATCTGAAATGATCCATATTAAAACTAATCGTTCCACTATTAACAGAAAGGAAGATATTTTCACTCTAAACAAAACTTTCTTTCCTCTTCTCAGACGTATAGACTCTTGCCTATAATGACAATACAATAACACAACTAGTGTTTATATATCAGTTCGTTGACTCTTTTCGTTTCTATCAATTTGACTTTATTATATCGTTGACGATACATATTGGATTTTTTATTCAATATTCCACCTTCCCACGATCATTTATTTATCAATAATATCAAGCCACATAGCACAATATCTTGCTGTAAGTTTGTGGTGAGGATTACACGTGTACTTTGTAAGGATAGGGTTGTATACTTGTGGTAAACTTGAGGTAAACTTTAAATTTCCGCCATTACCGTAAGCTTACAAGTAAAGGTTATTGTAAGCTTACATATAAAGTTTATTGTAAGTTTACATGTAAAGGTTGCTGTAAGCTTACAAGTAAAGGTTATTGTAAAGCTTAAATGGTAAGGTTACTATAAAGTTGTAAGGTTGTGGCAAGTTTACTAAATAAAGTAAATCTTTACAAAATAATTTATAATATTGTTACGTCCGTAACTTCTTATTAACGTACCTAAATTAAGTACAATACTTATGTATGTATTTTGTATTCGAAATTGTATTTTTCGTATATATTTTATGTATTTCATATAATAATATCAAGCATTTTAATTATAATATTTTTGAATATATGGCAATTGATATTATATGTCTTAGGGGATAGTGGGGCAAACCGGACCGGTGGGTAAACCGGACCCCCCTCAATATTTCCGAAATGGCGAAATTGTCAAAAGTGCTATTTAGAAATTTGAAACAACCTTGTGTACTATAGCTTATTTTTTCAATTTGAC
This sequence comes from Leptopilina drosophilae, assembly GCA_032873175.1. NCBI lineage: Eukaryota > Metazoa > Arthropoda > Insecta > Hymenoptera > Figitidae > Leptopilina > Leptopilina drosophilae. The sequence goes on from CM065487.1 coordinate 11,865,116, forward strand.
ATTTTTTACTTTTGTTTGTGCAACGCTGGGAGCAAAAGTTTTTTTTTTAGTTTTTTTCTACACTTTTCCGATTTTTTTCTTAAGGGAATTCTGAGGAAGTCGTGTAATATTTCCAAATATTTGGTCTTGGGTTTTGAAGGTACACACCTCAGGAATATTTACCTTCAAAAACTTTGATGAATTTGCAAAGCGCTTCTTTTTGACAAACATTTACTCTCAAAATGAGCCTGTGGGGCAAACAGGACCGTTTTCGGTGGGGCAAACCGGACATAGGATATTTCGATTGAATTAAAGTTTCATAAAAATTATTTTTAAATAAAATGTTTCTTTCATTAAAATATTTACTTACAATGAATAATAATTGTCTTCAAATGAGAATTGGACCCTCTAATATTGTTTCGCTGATAATGACAAACATTTTTATTCATTTTTTAAAAAAAATCTTTATTTAATTAAAATTCAATCCCGAATTATTATTTTCATTACTACAACCATTGTTTACATGACTCATTATGTTTTTTATTATTGTAGATTATGTAAATGCAATATTATAAATAAAAAACCAAACGGTCCGGTTTGTCCCAGGGGGGGTCCGGTTTACCCCAGGGGGTGGGGCAAACCGGACCGTTTGCAAAATTTTTTAAAGTTAACACAGCAACTAAACAATAAAAGATGAAGTATAGGTGTCTCTGGGAAAAAGTTGCGCAATTAAATGATCTTTCAAACAAGCCCTCGAAAAATGAAATCGGTTGATTCGTTTAGTCACAAGAGTCAAAAAACCGTTAGGGGGTCCGGTTTGCCCCACTCTCCTCTATATGTATCTGAATAAATTACAAATCATAATAATTCTAAGAAAAGAGAATAATATTTTAAATCATGTAAAAAGAATAACGATAGTGCATCAGTTCAACAACCTTCAAACAACTTCGCCACAGGAAGGAAAAAAAATCTAAACACAAAGAGAGGGCTTAAAGAGACACAAAAATTAGAAAGAGAGAAAAGATTAGTCCACAACAGCATCGAGCATAAAAATGTAAACAGGCTATGATCATCCCCACCACTATTTTGAAGAGACACGAATATTAGAAAGAGAGAAAAGATAAACAAGTGCACAGGTGTTCCTAGTTACCTTGCTCCCCCACTCTCAATAACTACACGTATATGATTCTAAACAATGGAACAGTTTCGTATAAAAAAGGAGAGAAATTAAGCAGAGATCAGAGAGTAATTTTTTGAAAATCAGCAGTATTCATCTAATCGTCAACAAGTGAACAGTCTCCCAGTAAACCTTTGAACATTATTCAAAAGTGAACTCCTAGTAAACCTTTAAACATTATCAAAAAGTGAAAAGTCTCCCAGTATACCTTTGAACATTAATTAAAAGTATTGACCAAGTATTAATTTAAACATACTTCATTACAAGTGAATTATTCCCCAAGTATTAATTTGAAATCAGTTTCAAATCAACACCTCATTAATCGATCTTCGAAATATAACTTTTATCAATTTCCAAAAATATAAATTTGGAAATTCTTTCGAGTATCTACAAAACTCTAATATTGAAGTATCAAATTCCAAATTTCGAAACATCGAAATTTACTGTCTGGGACTAGCAGATATTTTTCGGAATACAATACACTATCTCTTTAGCGTAAACACCAGAACAAATACTCCACCATTATGGACAACCATTAGGCGGTCCCTTTTCGTCTAGTGCTCATCACCACTCAAGATTGAATTACAAGATAATCATCACACCACAAGTAATCGTTATTCTTTAAGTAAGATTCCTAATTTTGAACTCATTGTATTTTTGTCAACTCTTTTCTTTCTTGTTGGTTTTTAAATAAATTATTCTCTCACAACATTTAGTAGGCTCATTGACTTATCCTCATCCCAAATTAGATTCATTTATGAAACTAATTTAAAATTAGAAACGTTAGGTATATTTAAAAAGGACTGAATCCATTTCAAATCAGGCAGATCGACTAACTTTCAGTTATAGATTTAGCTGTCGCTAAAATATGTTATTGTACATAAAAAATAAACAGACACGTATTTTTTTATTTTTCAAAAAAGTTAAATTTCAAGAAGTTATGCACATTTGAACTTTGAGTGGTAAAACTCGAATGAATAGTGAAAAAAATTGTTTTGCTTGTCATTTTTTTTCCTTTTGAGTATAATTCAATTTTCTTTCTTGGATCTTGTATATGGGCTTGTCTTCTTCAAAATCCAGTTATAATTTGAAAACATATTTAAAATCATAAAAATAGGGGATGATTTTCTGAAAATAAATAAGATCAATTTTCTCAAAAACGCCACCTTTTTTCTATCCAAATTTTTACTACAAGTTCTTAAAATAATTATGAACATTTCCTATGAATTTCAAGCGGGCTAAACCATTTTGGCAATCAGGAGAATTTTTTTTTGAAGTATTTATTTTCGTAAATTTTCAAATTGTTAACTTGCATTTTTAAAAACAAATGAATCGCTGTAACATTGTTGGCGTGAACGTTAACAATTTGAAAATTTGCGAAAATAAATACTTCAAAAAAAAAATTCTCCTGATTGCCAGAATGGTTTAGCCCGCTTGAAATTCATAAGAAATATTCATAATTATTTTAAGAACTTGTAGTAAAAATTTGGATAGAAAAAAAGGTAGTATTTTTGAGAAAATTGATCGTATTTATTTTCAGAAAATCATCCCCTATTTTTATAATTTTAAATTTTTTTTTAAATTTCAAACTGGATTTTGAAGAGGACAAGCCCATCAACAAGATCCAAGAAAGAAAATTGAATTATACTCAAAGGGAAAAAATGACAAGCAAAACAATTTTTTTTTCACTATTCATTTGAGTTTTGCCACTCAAAGTTCAAATGTGCATAACTTCTTTAAATTTAACTTTTTTGAAATTAAAAAAAATACGTGTCTCTTTATTTTTCATTTACAGTAACATATATTAGCGACAGCTAAATCTACAACTTGAAGTTAGTCGACCTGCCTGATTTGAAATGGATTCAGTCAAAGGTTTCTTGTTTTGACGTAACAATATAATTAAAAAATAAATAAAAAATTTTTGGTCTTGCTCCATTTTGGAAATTTAACAAGCCATTTAAAATCTTGAAAACAAATTTGGGAGGACTGGGATTCGAACTCGGGATCGACGCGCATAAACCTAACATCCTAACTAACTGAGCTAAGTAGGGAACTGACAAAGAAAAAATCAATATTGCTTTAAAAGAGTTAGTCATCTTCTTGGTTCACCTTAAAAGCAATATTAATTTTTTCTTTGTCAGTTCCCCACTTAGCTCAGTTAGTTAGAATGTTAGGTTTATGCGCGTTGATCCCGGGTTCGAATCCCAGTCCTCCCAAATTTGTTTTCAAGATTTTAAATGGCTTGTTAAATTTCCAAAATGGAGCATGACCAAAAAATTTAAAAAAAAAATTTGTTCTTTATTTTTTAATTATAATATAAATTATTTTGTAAAGATTTACATTATTTAGTAAACTTACCACAACCTTACAACTTTATAGTAACCTTACCACAGCCTTACCATTTAAGCTTACAACACTTGTAAGCTTAAAACAACCTTTACTTATAAGCTTACAACAACCTTTACATGTAAAATTACAATAACCTTTACTTGTAGGCTTACAGTAAACTATGCCTGTAAGCTTACAATAACCTTTACTTGTAAGCTTACAGTAACCTCTACATGTAAGCTTACGGTAATGGCGGAAATTTAAAGTTTACCTTAAGTTTACCACAAGTATACAACCCTGTCCTTACAAACTATACGTGTAATTCACATCAAAAACTTACAGCAAGATATTGTACTATGTGGGAACATTTTCCCAATTTAGTTGGAAAAAAATGAGAGAGAGAGAATTAGAATTATTATTATTGTCCCATTGCCAATGTCTGAGAAAAAGATGCGTAAACATTGGAGCATTTATAAAGACATTTGGGGTGTAATAAGCACTTGAAAATATCTTCACGTATGTGTACAACTTAATAATGTGATACGCACATTGGATTCTTGAATTAGAATTTGGTATATTTTACAATTTTGTCTTCTTCATATACTATACACGTGTAAAATGAAAATGTTATTTTTCTTCTCTCTCATTTTATCATAACATTTATTCATATAATATAATTTTTACATTACGATAATTAAATTTTTCATTAGCACCTTACTAAAACGTGTAAAATTATCTTTTATCAATTTTTTGGATCACAAAGTAAATAAATATCTAATTCTTTTTAAGTACTTTTACTAATCTCTAAATTTACCAAAAAAGGTGGAATTTTGAATTCTTGATTTCAGAAATTTCTGAATAATTTAACTCCAACTTATTCATTTATTTAGAATCAATTATTTTATTTAAAATTTGGTAATTTATTTAAAGTTCATTAATTTAAAACGTGTTAAAAATTTATTTATTTATTTAGAATTTATAAACTAATTTATTCAGTATTTATTATATTATTAACAAAATAGATTCTTTTTTTTATAATTACAGTAACCATTACTAGAAAAATAGTTTCTACGTTAATGGTTATTATAGAAATCGTCGTCAGGCAGTCAATTTTACAGTAAATGTTCCCATAGAAACAGTTTCTATAGTCACTGTAGCCATAGCAACTGTTACTAAAGAAACCATTTCTACAGAAACCGTTAAAATAGGAGTCGTTACCATAACAACCATAATTGACAAGGAAACAGTTCTTTTATGGTAACAGCTACCATAACAATATTATCATATATCATTTATTTTATTTATATTTCATTACACAAAAAAAATTTCGTTTGTTTTTAATCAATAATTTTTTTCTACATCAAAATAACATAAATAAACAACACAAAAATTGCATTCCTTAAATTTCTTTCCATTTCCCTAATAGTTAACTTTAGGTAAAAGATTCCTCTTCCTAATTAAATTTAGCGAGAGTTTTAACCCTTTATTATTTTCTCCAATGCCCTTTAAAAGCGGTTTCTTTCAAAGGGACCTTGAAATTCATGAGTAGCAATTTTTTTTCGCTAAATGAGTGTAATTGCCGATCGAAGTCAACGATAACTCGTTTCTAATCGGCGTGACTCGTTTCTAACAGATCAATGTCATTCTCTTTAATAAATCTATCACTTACTGGTTTCCTTTTTTTCTTCTTCCTCTTCTTTCTAAACTTGTTATTTTACTTTTATTCATTTTCAGTTTCGGTGTTTTCAATAAAGCGCATAATTTTTCTGACGAACTGTCCACTTAGAGTTGAAAGATTCGAAAACGTCATTCATCAGTATATAATACAAGTTCACCGCTCGCCACGAGACATCTAACTATTTGTTACGTACTCAACGAATCGTAAATCGTTCCCAGACTCTCGCAATATCTATATACATTCACTCCACTCATTTATTCCCTCAAAGCTACTGTTTCACGCACCAGTTTAAATTTATTCAACATTACTTTAATTAAAGGCAATACACTGTATAATTTCGCATGTGTTCTGCTTTTGGCAAAATTAAGTTGTTCCTGACCTAATCGTTACCCAAGAGTGGCCATTTGTAGATGATTAATTTTTCATCGTTGTTCATAGAGAGAAAGAGAGAGAGGGGGGATTCCTTTTTATCGTCAATTAAATATACGTTTCAAGTTTGAAAATAACATAAACTACGTGGCTCTATTCGTGTGTATATATAAAGGCAAGGAGAAGTGAGAGAAAATTACCGAGGAAATGGATAAGAAAAGTATATATATATATATATATATATATATATATATATATATGGAATGGTAATGGTTGGTAAATACATGCATAAAATATAAGCTGATCAACATCCGTCAAGTTCAATGGCGCAGAAAGCGAATTACTCCAGGGTGGAAATTAAAAGTGAAATTAAATTGTCCGTGACGATACAAGACTGCTGTGTAATATTATGCCTCACTGTTGATAATCGACGCATTTCGTCAATTACTGAATCGATATAAGGCGAAATAAGTCTCATAATTATACCGTGAAGTTGCATTTAAGAACCGTGTATTTTTTCATTAATTTACACTCTATCCATCATTCCCGATACTTGGAAGTAAAAAAACAATATGTAAATTTATACTTTTGCTTTTTAAATACGAGTAGAAGCTTTACAAATTGTCAATGTAAAATAGATATTTTCTCAATAAAAGAAAATTGTAGGTAAACAATTTTTTTTGTCTACCAATTTGAGGCGAGTCCTAACTTTTAATTCTTCGCGATTCCCTAAGAAAAATAATATGTTAATATGTTAAGAATATTTAAATTTTGTGAAAAAAGTCAAAACTATAACGCCATTTCAACAGTTGCTTCATATCTGAAAGAATTAGATAGAATTATACTGGCACTAGCAGTTTAGTACCAATAGAACTAAATTTGCACTGGTATTTTTAATTCATTATACAGGTTGTATTGGTACTATGAATTCGATATTAGATCTACTATTTACATTTGTAATATCATTAGTAAATATCACTCGACTACAGCTAGTATTAATTTAGCACAGATAATATTATATTAATATATTAGTATCACAACTTTACTTCTATAAGTGTTAGTTTATCAGATAGGTACCAATTTTTAGAATAATTATATTTTTCGAGGAATTCAATATTGATTAAGAGATATAAAATAATTTAAATAGCATTAACATAGGCCGATAAAATTTCATTAACTGCATATTGACTAAAATGTGACAGCCGACTCTTATAGGATTTTGTCCGTAGAATACGAATTTGACCTTGAAAATATTGGATTGACTCTAGTTTTCAAGCAATTTACGTTTTAATACCCAAAATACTCATTTTTTGAATGAATGTAAAACCATACACAGAAATTGAATTATAGCTTAAACACTGCTCTTTAAAATCAAAAAATTTAATTTATGTACTCTTAAACCATTAATGTCCAATGGGACACTCCCTGTTCCATAAACGTGTTAAAAACAACATTACTTTTAACTATGTAAGGCAATTTATCGAGGTGTGCAAGAAGCTCGAAAACCCGAGCAGAGCCCGAGCTGGGCTCGATGTATCGAATACACGAGTAAATTCAAGTACTCGATTAAATTAGAGTTTATAATCTAGTGGCCGGCCTGAAACTCGGGTCAGCAGCTAGCTATATAAAAGTGTAACGCTAGAAACGGTCAGCCACTGAATAGACAGGCTATACAGGCGATTAGCCAGGTGCTACCTTTCCACTAGATAGATATTCAATGCTTTCTAAATATAATAAAGCAGCCCTCCAATATCGTTTATTTAAGGAAACAAATGAGAAGTTTATTTAAATTTAATGTTAATATAATAAAGAAAAATTAATTTGTGTTTGCAAATATGTAATAATCTCCAACTTTTCAATTTTAATCAAATTAACCCAGGCGCGAAGTGACTCCGAATTCAGGCTTTATAAAGATTTGCCGAGCATTGGTCAATTTTGGTTGAGCATTAAGTGCAACGCACAATAGATTCACGAAAGTAACTCGCGAACTAAACACATGAGATAGAAAAGGACACGAATATATATCTGTTCTTTTCTAACTCATGCTTTGAGTTCGTTAATGACATTCGCGAAGCACTTGTTCTTAGTCCTTTAAGGGAGCAGGACTGATCCAAGCTTTAATATAACACCGATTCCAGACTGCAGCGCGAGCATTGATTCACCATTGCTCAATCAATGCTGCGTAAGCCTAATGCAGGACTGAACAAGAATGCTTCCACTGTTCACAAATTTAAGTGTCTCTCATGTTCATTCTATATAACAAGAGTATATTCTTTGTTAATAATACCCGTGCAGAAATTTCGGTATTACGCCGATCAGGCCCTGATAGGGGTAAATGTGCCCCTGGTCAGGCAATCCGATCCGTGCCACACCTGGGACGAAACGCCTAACCTGATCAGGGCCATTAATACTACTATTATAAATAATAATAAGAATGAATTATTAATTAATAAGTAATAATTAATTAATTAACAATTAATTTATTTGTTAGAACATTATTAATAATAATTATTCTATATTTATTCTTCTTAAATTTATTTTAAAGAAAATACTTTTTGAGTTTATTCAACTTTTTTTTACTAATTTTAACAAACCAAGTTTTTGATTAATTTAATATTATTTCAATTACTATAATACAGTACACAAAAACACTTAAAAATAAGACGGAAAAATATCGCACGTACTGGGAATCGAACTCTAGGCCTCAAGGACGCAAGTCGAATACACTAACCGCACAGCCACGCAAGCTAGGGAGTTATTCGACTCAAGTTACCATTTAAATGTTGGGACTTTTGAGTAAGAAAATCATAATTTTAATTGTTTTCCCTCGTGCAGTTTTTCTGTAGCTTAAAAATCTGTATTTTCGAGGTGCGACGCCACTTAAAGTTATCTGTAGGAAAATTCGCTTGTCAAAATATAATGAAGGAAGTATCATTGGAAAGGTAATTAAATTACCTTTCGATCCATAGGTCATAAAATAAAATTCAACCAAAATGATTTTAGTAACTTCAGAGCTTAACTAAATTCTATTACTTCAATTTTTGCTGCAAATGTTTAAGAGATACCAAAAATGAAGAATGTAGTTTCGTTCACTAAATTTAGTGTAGAATTGTCATTTTTAATCTAATCGAGGTCCACAAGGGCTCAAAGTTTATGTAATGATATAGTCTATCAATAAAAAATTTAAACCCATTCTTTCCTGTTTGATGTAGAAAAAAATAGTAGAAATTACTCAAATATCTAAAAATCATCAAAATTGTCATGAAATTTCACCTTTAAACGACTGTAACTCTCTAAATTTTGGTTGAATTTTATTTTGTGACATATGGATAGAAAGGTAATTTAATTACCTTTCCAATGATACTTCATTCATTATATTTTGACAAGCACATTTTCCTACAGATAACTTTAAGTGGCGTCGCACCTCGAAAATGCAAATTTTTAAGCTACAGAAAAACTGCACGAGGGAAAACAATTAAAACTATGATTTTCTTACTCCAAAAACACCTACTATTCGAGAAAGAAATGTTTTGTTCAATTGTCAAAAAAAAATTTTTAATTTGTAAACCTGTGTAATAAATTAATATATTTAAAGCTATACACTTAATAATCTTAATAATAATAATAATAATAATAATAATAATAATAAATAAAGAGTTGATGTTATTTATAAAAATTTTTTTAAAAATATGAAGTGTATTTTATTAAAATTGGACTATTTTTACTATCAAAATAAAATAAAAAATTTTTCAAGTATTAATTAATTTAATTACATAAATTAATGTAAATACGCTTGCAGAAAAAGTATGAATAATCTGGTCAGTGGGGCCCATTTGTGGCCCTGATTTGTATCTTTTTAATACTTATTTCTCACATTACAAAATTATTTATACATTTTTTAATAACAAAAAGTTGTTTGTTTTTATTTAAAATTATTATTTTAAATAATATAAAATTATTACCTACAGATTTTAATACCAAAAAATTATTTGTTTTAAAATATGAGTTTAAAGAATAATTTTGTATTATTACAAATAATATTTAAAAACAAAAAAAACAATTTGCTATTATTAAATGAAAATAAAATTTTTTTCCATTATTAAAATGATAAATAATTTTTTAATAATTTTAGAAATAAACATTAAAAAACCACATCAGGGCCTTACCAGAGCCACATCTGGACCCGACTGATCAGGTTGGTTATATACTTTTTTCTGCAAGGTTATTTACATTAATGTATGTAATTAAAATATTAAAGTTTATTTTGATTAATTTATTATTATGTTGTTATTATTTTTCTTATTACTATCTATAGGTATAGATTTAAGTATATTAATTTATTATTATAAACAAATAATTGAAAAATTTAATTAAAAATGACATAATTAAAAATAATATATGCCGTTAATGTAGAGCAATATTTTTAAATAGTGCATAATACTGCATCGAGACGATAGTTTCTTATTTATTTTTTAATTTATTTTATTTTATTCAAGTTTCAGCCCTCAATCACAGTGATCATTAATGGGCAATACAACAAAATAATAAACTAGAATAATTATAAAGCATTATTTTAATATTTAAATAAAAATAAAGTCTTTGAAAAAAAGATGTTTGAGAAACAGTAAAAATTATCACATTTCTGAATAGTAACGTGTTAGTTGATTGACAATTACTGAAATCGTAGAATTAAAGATATCTATATCAACGGAAGAATTTCTATGAAAGAAGTTAACAGTCTCAGTGATATTAAAAATAGGAGCATGAAAACTCGTATACGAAGAAGGTAAAACATTGAGAAAAGGTTGATAATGTCTGCTTTTAAATCTCGCAATTTTAAAATTTAAAAGATATATCAGTTCTGGACAGTCAATGGAGTTATTGATAATATCAGTTATAAACTTGAAATTAGTAATATTACTGCGTTGGTCGAGTGTAAGAACATTGTGTTGTTGACAAAGTAAAAAATAATCGGAGCCTCGAGGAGGATAATTGTTAGATTTAATTAGGGTACAATATTAAAGAAATCGTTTTTGAATTTTTTCTAAAAGAAGTAGATCTTTTTTAAAGTTAGGTTCCCAAACGAGCCAAGCATATTCAATTTTACTTCTAACAAACAGATTAAATAAAACATTTAAAACTTTAATATTTTTGAAATTTCGAGTGATTTTAAAAAGATTGCTTAAGGCCCTAGATGCAGAACTGTAAACATCCAAAATATGATCTCTAAAATCTAAATTATGTGAAAATATTACTCCCAGGTCTCGAATTGATTGTTGGAGGGGATATCCAAACGTGATAATTTGTCAAATAAAATAGAATGATCAACTTTGTCAAAAGCCTTGGAAAAGTCAGTGTAGATTACGTCAACATGATTGTTATTTTCAAAAGAGTCATTGATAAACTGCGTAATAGATATAAGATTTGTTACTGTAGATCTTTTTGCTACACCTCCATGCTGAGCTGTTGACAATTGTGAAGACAATGCAGAAGTTATTTGTGAAACTATGGATTTCTCAAAAATTTTTGCAAAGTTTGTTATTACTGATACGGGACGATAATTGATAACACTGTCAATATTTCCCGATTAAAAAACAGGAACAACTCTTGTTGTTTTCCAATAATCAGAGAAATAACCGGTTTTTAGAATATTATTAAATATATGACATAAACAATCACAAATATTGGGACGACAATCCTTTAATAAAAACGAAGGAATATTATCAACACCAGATGTAAAAGTTGATTTCAAGGACTTAACAGTACCATCAACATTTGCAGGAGACAATTGAAAATCGATAGAAGAGGATGTAGATGAGAATACAAAAGAATCCGGATTTACGTGTGAATTAAAATCCAAGTGGTACACAGAGGAAAAAAAATCAGCAAAACCATCAACAACTTCTTGAAAACTATTGAGATCTTTATCATTGTATTTCATTATTTGAGGTATACGAGGTTTATGTTTGTTATATTTCGTCTGTCTCCAAAATTGCTTGGGATCAGAAAATATTTCATTCTCAACGGTTGTTTGGTAATTAATAAAAGCTGAATTAATTTTGCATTTTAAATTTAAATTAGAGGAATGTAATTGTGATTTTAAATAGTCAGAATGGTTAAGACGATAGCGTCTTAATAGAGTACGCTTTAATTTTATATCATCTATAATATCCCCTGTGAACCACGACGGATATTGTCTCTTACAAGTCTTCAAATTTGGATCGAAAATAGGAATGTGTTTTTCCATCAAGTCCTTGAAAGCTTCAGTTAAACGCAAAGATTGAGAATCTATATTCTTGTCATTAAAAATATTTTCTTGATCGAATGAAAGAAACTCTAAATAAAGGGATTCATAGTTTCCCCTTCTAAAATTTAAGCTTCTAAAAGGAAGAGACATTATATTTGAGTTGGATGCTACATGGAAGAAAGGGGTGGATGATAATTGTCAGGATTGACCATTGGAAAAAAAGCTCTAAAAATATTTAAAGTAATTCGAGAAAAAATGAAATCAAGTATCTGTCCAAAAGTGTTTTTGACATCATTATGTTGTGCTATGTTAAAAGTACGAATTGCGATGGAAAAATTCAGTAGTGTTTGATTGGATCAAATATTCAACAAAATGGGGAGTATTAAAATCCTCAATAACTAGTAATTCGGTGTTAAGTAAAAAATGTTGATCCTGAAAACATTCAAATATTTTACAAAATAAATTATTATTAACGATGGTGGGATGTAAAGTAATAATATTATAAAGTTTGTATTAGTAATAAAAACTTGAAAAGCTGCAAAATTCACAAAATATTTTAAAGAGTCAGGTAAAGAAAGGTTCACTTGCGATGTACGGATAGAAGAGTCGATAGCTACAAGAACACCGCCTGCTCTTCGTTGAGTTCGTTCATTCCTGAAGACTGAAAAATTTGATACGAAAAAATATTTTGAAATGTCGGTGAATGGAGAGAACCACGTTTCAGTAAGGCAAATAACATTGTAAGAAAACATATCCGGAAAACCAACCACAGATGATAATTTTGTGTTTAATCCTCGCACATTTTGATAATAAAATGTCAATTGGCGTGATATTATTGAGGATTGACTACTCGGGCGAATGGGAACAATCGATGGAATTCCATTGGTATGGTGTATTGTTAAATTGGCCTCTCCTTGATTCAGTCTCTCTTGTAGTATCAGTTTGAGAGCTCGAAATTGATCCTGCTGTATCCTGATTCGATCTGCCGCGAAGATGACATTTTTGAGATTTTGATTGAGTTTCTAGGTTGCAGCGGCTTTTCTGGCAGCGTCCAAAAATTCGATTGCGAGGTGCGATGATATGAACTGCAATTTTCGAGTTCGAGGTTTAGGCCTTGAAGTTGAGAATTAACCAACTCGAAAAATTTTCCAATCTTTAGGAAGAGAAAAAAGAAGGTTGAATCACTTTAAAAGTGTCAGAGACCATCTGATGATCATCAGAAAAATTGTATGTATGATTAATGATAGGTTCCGGTAAATTAAAAAGAACAAAGTTGAATTTTGCCTTCAAGCGACGTTCAACTTCGGAAAAAAGATTGTCACTTGAATTGGTGCAATTTACTTTTTCAACCTCATCAAGACGGACAATAACATTCGATAAGGAAGTTTCAACCGTTGAAATCCTGTTACTATGATCCCCCAAAACATTTTTAATTTCATCTAGGGATTGATTAACCCCATCAAAACCTTGTCGAATATGCGGAATGAGTTCTTTAATGTCATTCGATAAAGTAGCGATGTCATTTTGTGGAGTGGGTGGAGAAGGAGATCTGGATCTTGAAGAGCCACAACATCTGGCAAAACTCTTGTCTGGCAGAACCCTGACAGTAGCAGCGCAGCTCTGATGATATTGAGAATCACATCTAGGGCAAAAAACAGCATCTTTCACATTTTTATTACACTTTCTCCATAAAGTAGTCGTACTGAGCAATTTTGGCGGAATTTTAACAATTTAAAAATAATAAATACGTGTTTAGCAAAAAGGTGGGTGACAATATTAAATTATATGTCACTGATGAGTGTAAATAGTGTGACACTATTAGAGAGTTATATTTATATAAGTAGGTATAAAATAGATATTCTTACCAACTACTTACAGTTCTCGTATCAGTTTGGATAATTGCACAAATACTTAATACTACTTTCAAATATTTTATTTGAAAGGCAAAATTTTGAAATGAATAAAAAAACGGGATTAGAACGATCCATAACAATCGTAAACCATATTCGGACTCAAGAGTTTTACATGAAGACCCTGATTATTTTGAGTATCTCGACTCGTAAGAACTTCTGTTAATTACAGAATTCGACGGTAGGAAGAATTTAGCAGACTATGTCTTTGGTACAATTACAAAATAAAAAGGGCACCTGCCTGATGGGACAAGATCTTTGGTTACTTCGGTAAGAGAACGGAAAATAATGACGATTCGGAAGAGGGCTTTCCGGCTTTTATGTAATAGTCCCCACTTGCGGAAAAAGGGCGCAAAGTAATGAGTAGCCAATACAGATGTTTAGAAAAATGTATGCCGTCTTCCAGACCAATCTGGAGCCGAGCTATTTTCGTTAACCAATCAAATTTAACCGAACAGGCCCTATATATGATTATAACAATCAATTCATACATTTGTATCATTATAATTTTGTTAAATATAACTTTTCTTTATTTAAAAATCTATTTATAATATAATAATGATGAAAATGGTAGTGAGATATGCCATAAGAACTGGCCATAAAATGCCTTGTTGTTTAAACAATTAAGATTGGCTTTGTTTGATTTTGTTTTATATCTCTTATATTGGATGAGATGAACAATACATTGGAGTCAACAGAAGTTATCGAGCATTCATTTGCATCTCTCTTATTGTCTACCGGTACGATGAGTTTCATATCATTTAGAGTGTCAATTTCTGATCATTTCTACTGCACGTTCTACTGAGTAATGCTTAACACTCCTGATGTCAACGAGTGCATGCTCATATATACAGTTTATGCAAATACTTTTATGTATGCATAACAATTAAATATTAGGTACTAAATGTTTAAAATGTTTCTGCAAACGTAACAGAGAGGGGAAGTATATGTTTTTTCTCTGTTGAATCGTAAATTGTAGTAATTAATCTTTTTCTTCAATTTCGTAGGAGGGGGCAGGATGGGGTAGGAAAAAGTAAGGCAAGACGGGGTACACAAATTAAGCAAAAGAAATAAGAGAACTTAAGAAAACTACTTAAATCAAGACTGAATAAAATAAGAGTGATCAAAAAGAAGGAAGCTTGTAATGTCAAATCATGAATTAGCGATGGTATAGTGATTCATACACCTTGTCTCTATTGTAATGGTTATTATTTAGACTCAAATGACCCCGTCTTACCCGCCGGTGGGGCAAGATTAGGAGATTTGCAACGTTTTACATATTATTTTATGCTTTTTTAAGAAACAGATGGCCTTTGAACGCCATTATTACGAAAGACTGATTTCCAAAGATGATAATTGAAAATAATAATTAAGTATACATTCAATAATTTTCGTTTTTTTGCTCATTTAACCTTAAGTACCCCGTCTTGCCCCACTCTACTCTATATGACCCACGAGACGAAACAGATCTGCACTGTGATGTTAATAAACTGGGTTACCGAGGGCGAGAGTAAATATTACAGTTTTGAATTAGAGACTCTGTTAATTATCTATGCTTTAACGCGATATCGGATTTTTCACAGGGAATAAAATTCAAGATTGTAACAGACTGTAACTCGTTAAAATTAACCCTAGATAAAAATGATCCCTCCAAAATTATGATAAAACTTTTGAACATAGATCGGAAGAACAGATGCAACATGGCGACGATTTTAGCCGTGCTGTTAATTTTATGATTGTTGAGGACAATAGTTTGGAGTCAAATTTGTCTATTTGTCAAAATCTCGATCCGAAAATTCCGACGGCAAGTTGTATGAAATGAGAAATGTCCTTATTCATAGAAAACATAAATAGAAATTATTTTTTATGTATCGGAGAAGATGGAGAATAACATCATGAAAACATACCATAATGAAATAGGTCACTTCGGGGTAGATTTCCAGGGTTAAAATAAAAAATTTACTTCTCAAATTGTTTTAATTGTGTGGCTTTTTCTCCAACGACGGGAAAAAGAAGGGTTTTTGCACCCAATTCCTAATGTGAATAATCCTTTTTTAACCTGTCACATTGATCACTTCGGTTCCATAGATAGAAAAATTGTTTTGAAACAACCTAATTTTTTACAGACACGAAGAAAGCAATCAAATGTTTACGAGAATATTTTTTATAATTACAGTCGATACATTTTGTCTGACGTCGAAAATTTTCAAGTCACCCAAAAACCATATATTGGTACACTCAGAGAAAGAGTTGGCTGCCATAACCAATTAAATAGTTGCTATAGTGCGATCCAATTAATTGGTTAGCACATCCAACTATTGGATACTGTTTCCATGCGAAAAGGTACCCCAGCTATGTATGTAATGCAGCTAAGGTAATGCAGCTAAAAAGTTGGATGTGTCAACTAAGAAATAGTTCCCTCATCCAATTAATTGGATCGCGCTATAGCAACTATTTAATTGGCTATAGCAGCCAACTCTTTTTCTGAGTTCCAAGTATACTTGGAAGGCTTGCAATATAAAGCCGTGGCAATCGAATAGTAATAAATGATGCGAGGTAATGCAAATGAGATTTTAAATAAATAAGACTAAGTGTACACTGACGTAAAAGGTTTTAATTATAATTATTGACGTAGAATTATCTAAATAAAAACTACCTTTATTTGTTAAAAAGGGAGGAAAGAAAAATAATATAATGGTATTTTATAAAAATATATTTTTAAAGAAGGAATATTAATATAAACAAATTTTAATTACTGTTAAGAATGATTGTATGGAAGAAAGAAAAACGAAAATAAATAAATAAAAAATATATAACTTGCAATGTAGATGATGAAAGACATTGTACATTTTTGTTTAATTAAAATATAACTATCAGTCTATAGCAAACCATGGCGCCGATTGTACCTTTATAATAAACGTGCCTTAAAATAGTAATAAAAGTGTACTTTATTAATATTAATTCTCTCATATTTTCAAATAATGTTTTTAATTAATATAATGTATTGATTTAATTTTTCACCTCTTGTAAAGCAATGGTGACATAGTGCTGGAGAGAGAAGCAGGTACTTATAGAGTCAGTGAAACAGCTCACAAGAGAGAAGAAATCATTGGCATGCATTCTGGCGGTACTTGTCGGAATTGTTTTCTTGCGCGCATGCATATCAAAATCTTGGTTTTTTTTGGCTGTCAATAAAAAATCAAGCTTTTGAAAATCGTTTTTGTTTCCTTGGCAACTAATATTGGCCCGATTCTTTGCTACTGATCATTGGCAGTAGCGTGATCATCCCAAGTAAAAACCAATGGTGGTCCATTGTTGGTTGCCAATAGTTTTGCCAAAAAAACCATTGGGCACCAATGGCCCATTATTGAAACAATGAATACCATTTGGAAATGTCAAATATGTATCTAGACACATATTTGACATTATACAGTTATACAGCAAGAGTACACAGTAAAAAGAAAGTCTTATTTTAAAGCATAAAAGGTACCTTAATTTAAAATGCAAAATTTTTAAAACAGTCTTCGCTTAATTTCAAATCATATTTTTTTGCTGAATTTAAAGATACAAGCAAGCTGATTATTAGCACTCAATGTGCTGAATTTAAGGCAATCCTTATAAAATGTCAGCAGTTGTACAACACTTTTTACATCTTAATATTAAAAATTCTATTATAGGTATATTGTTTCTTATTTTCCAAAATTTATTTACACTATTTTTGCATTAAACATATTATTCATAAAGATTTATAAATATTTACTACATGTAACAAAATTTGACATTTTGAGGTTGTGGATTTTTTTTTGTTTTTTTATTGTCAGCACTCAAAATATTTTATAGACAGTTTCGAAATTACTTTTTATTCGTATTTTATTTGATTTTTTAATAATGAAACTAATTTATCGGTAGCGTTTCTGAAAATGGCCACATCAATTGTATTTTTGCGTGTTTAGGTATTTATCAACAATATAAGAAACTGACCTGAACCTGTCAATTGATTGAGGATTAAAAATATTACGGGAAGGAAATATGAGAAAAGTGAAGAATACAACTACTAAATTCAGTGAACTAAGGTAAATGTCCCAATTATGCGACTACGTTAATATCCAGTTGGTTCAATGTACAATACTTGTCAAGTGCCTTCAATATCCCGTTCATTGCTGACTTTGAGTCCGCAAAAAGCGCAATATCGTCAGCAAATTCCAAGAGTATTATTTCTGTCAAATGATCTATTGACACTCCCCTGATACGCTCAGCCCTTAAAAATTCTTCTTTATCTGCTATAAAGGGACAAAACAAAATTGGGCTCATCACTTCCTCTTGCAGAACTCCTCTCGTCACTCTGGTGGCTCTTGAAATATCATTTACTCCCTTGACTGCAACAGTAGCCTTATCGTAAAGACTTTTTAAGATTTCAATAATTTTACTGCCAGTACCGAGTTTATATAGTTTTTGCCAAAGTAACCTATGAGGGACAGAAGGAAAAGCGCTACGGAAATCCACAAAAAGCACGAACAATTTACCCTTGTTCGAGTTTAGCCGAATCTGGATAATTGAATTGAGGGTAAATATATGATCCGCGCAGCTTCGGTTTTTTCTAAAACCTGCCTGGTGTTCTGGTAACAGATTGTTGTGAAACATACGTGTACTGGTTAACAGAGCGAGGGAAGTATATATCTATATATTTTTCCTTTATTTTGTTTTAAAAGCCCACTGCACGGTAAACTTCTGAAAACCCACGTGTTTCTAACATAAGAAATATCTTATACACGTGTATTAAATATTTCTCATTCTTATGTAATCTGTATAGAAAGAATGCTTTTGTATAAATTTAAAGGGACTTTATTTCCAATTCGGTAATTCAGCTTTTATTCTTTCTAATTTATCCACTACTAAATAATATCTTATTTAGTTAATAATAATAATAATAATTAATTAATAATTTTGTTATCTTTCTTTCGTTGGATAAAAATTATACAATATAAATTAATATAATCTATATATATATATATGTGACGCTCCACGGTGAAAGGGACCTTAGCTGCAAAAAAATTAATTTTGAGTTACTTATGTCATTCTATAGTTTTTGAGTTGTTCTTTCATATGCAAAAGTAAAAAATAATTTTTACTTACAGGTTTTTTTATTATTAATGTTTAAAAATGAGCTTGTTCAATGTTTACACGTGGTTATTCAGAAAATCTGCCCCTCTACTTACTAATACTACTACACTGGCCATGCACGTACAATTCGTGCACTTCGTGTAACACGGACAACTATCAATGTGTAATGAGTAGTGGGGCTGAATTTCATTGGAACGCCTTGACCAATCAGAGTGGTTCTACTTTAAATGCCTTTCCTGTAAAATTTGTCTATTGCAGCTAAGGTCCCTTTCACCGTGGAGCGTCACATATATATATCTATATAATCTATATGAATTGACTCAGCAACAAATAAAATAAAAATAAATAAAATTGTTCATTCACCTTCGTAAGTATTCTTCCTTCACACAAAAATATTAATAATTACAATATGTAATTTTTCCCAAATTGATAAATCTATAAACAAAAATTAAACAAAATTTAATAATAAAATTTTATAAATCCTACCTACAAAAGGTCAAGTTTCCCTATTCCCTAAATTAATTAATCTATTAATAAATAAATATTCTATAAAATTATAAATTTTCTAAATTTTGATTTATTATGGATATGATAAAATTATAATATCAAAAAATAATCAAAATTTGTTTAATTCACATAATAAAATCAATTTATTTCTCTGAAAAATTAACTAAAATAATAAATTCAAATGAATTAATTATTACCTATTATAAATAATAATTTGGTGGTCTGGGATCAATATTTATTGAATCTTTCAAACTGCTACATCGATATAGCCTATTACTGTATGAACACAGATCATAAGAATATTCAATAAACTTACGATTTGCTTTTGTTACCCCTGAAGGTTTCAGATTATGAGGTAATAAACCAATTTCTTGGTAAAATCCTTAACACTTCTACCAGGGCTTGACTTTGTAGATAATTTTTATTTAATTACCAGGTAATAAGTTGTAAAACAACGAATTCCTGAGTAATTTTTACAATTTTGAAATGTATGTGTAATGTATGTCAAATATTGTAAAGTTCAGGTCGTAAGTTGTAAAACAACGAATTCCTGCGTTATACAATTTTTTTTAAAATATTAGTATATTGTAAAAAAAATATCAGATAGTAAGTTGTAAAACAACAAATTCCTGAGTATTCTCTTTTAATTGTAAATGTTTATATTTATGAGTTATATATTGTAAAGTTCAGGTCGTAAGTTGTAAAACAACGAATTCCTGCGTTATACAATATTATAACAATGTTAGTGTTACTGTTTAAATAATGTGTGTATATTGCAATTAATACTTACAACACCAGGTAGTAAGTTGTAAAACAACGAATTCCTGGATGTTATAAGTACAAATTTAGAATTTATACTCACGTACCTTTGTAGATAAAGTAGTCAAAATGAGAGAGCGAGACCTTCGATTTCGCTGTTTATATACCAATTTGGAGACGCTAAGGAAACTTCTAGAACTCCTTAGAATTGTCTAGAATTTTCTATAATAATAATATTCGCCCTTAATCTCTTCCGGTTTATACGAAAAATCCGCGCGACTTCCGTTTCGCGAGAGTATCTCTCTTCCTATTTACGGAAATTCATAACGCGTCATACTCTTTCAACCAATAATATTTAAATTTTTCCCAAAAGGACAGAAATATATTTTCTTTCTCTCTTGTCTCAAAATTGTCTACCGTTTACCCACAACAATACTATTGCGTAACTGTCATTTATTTCCATCTCTGAATTAATTTTATTTTTTATTATTTAAATAAATCTTTAAATTATATACTTTTATCAATTTAACTTTTTCTTATAATATTTAATAATTTTTTTACTATTTATTAATATAAATTTTATTACTACTTTATTTATTAAAACCTAATTAAATAATTAATAACTTAATTATAATTACCAAAATCCATACTAATTTTATAAAACAAAATATGAAAAATTATCCTAACATTTAACTCTATATAAATTGTGCATAAAATTTATCTTGTCTTAAAATAATTTCTAATTTCTTCAAATATGAAAATTTCTTATCTTTTTCTTAACCTTGGCCTTGAATGAACTGTGCTGTTTCCATAGATTTTCAAATATCTTAGTACATTTGTACTCTTTTGACCTTATTTTGAATTTCTCACACTTTAAATTTAACTGAAATATTATTTCTCATTCTCTAAATTTTATTTTTATTTATAATTTTTATTCAATATTAATCTATAAATTTACAATTTATTTTTATTAAAATAATTTTTAACAATTTAAATTTTGACTATTAAAATACCGTTTCAATGCCCCACAAAACCAATCATTCCTTTTAGAATAAAAAATGATTTGTTTAAAATAGAGAACAAAATTAAATTTTAATAGTCAAAATTTGTGACAAAAAAATTTTTTTTTTTAAGATTTAATAAAAAAAAATTATTATGGTTGTAGACCCAATGCCCCACTAAACCAATAAATTTTTTTTTATTTATAAAATAAATTTATTTGTTTACAAACTTATGCTCCTTGTGGTCTACGGAGAAGAAACAAATCATTATCATTTCTTATATATACATATTCTCCTCTGACAACATCATCATCATAGTCATCACCATCAGAATCATCATCACTATCCTCATTTGCCTCAATATCAATATCCTCAAAACTAGGATATAATTCGTGTTTCCCCGGATTTAATTTTACAAGGTTTTTTACACACAACCAGTCATCCAGAGACCACATTGCATCGATTTTCCCCCATCCCATATAACGATGGTTGTAATATGATTTAACATAAAAATTGAAAGTTTTATTTTTTAACAAATTTTGAAATAATCTAATTTCATTTTCTCCCCATGCATTATTGCGTTTAGGACTAATATCTATCAGCGCTATATCAATTGTAAATTTTGGATATTAAAAAATTCTCTGGTAATATAATATATTTTATCTTTCGGTATTCTTAGATGAGCATGAATATCTACATCATAGACCAGAATTTTATTATTTTCGTCTATTTCCATTAATATAATTACTCCTCTACCTTGCATATTTCCGTCATTATATACGATTGGAAAACCTACATAAAATCCATTTTCTTCTGTAAATTGAATTTTTAATATACTATCATTAATTTCATAAAATTTATGCATGTCAGTTTTCATTTTTATAAATTCATCCTCTCTTTCATTCATCCATACTTTAATCGAACTAGGGCTATAAGCTCCAACTACTGTCACCTTATATCCCTTATTATTTAGAATTGTAAAAAGATAAATTTCTCTTGATCTAATGACTTGATGATCTACTAATCTTGCATACTCCATCCTAACATAAAATTGAAAAAGGAAAAAAAAATTTTAATTAAATAATTTAAATAAAATTAACGAAATCATTCTGAACATTTTAGTTTAACAAAAAAAATAAAAATTACTACAATATATATTTGGTGAAAACTTTTTATTTTTTAAAATTTTTTCAATTTTTTCAAATAATTTTTGTATTTTTATATTAGTGTCAACTTCTTTCGTTATTGTTATTTTAGTTTTTAATTTTTGTATTTTAACAATTTTTGGCTTTTGTTTTGCGATAATTATTTTATCCGTCACTTTAACTTTTAATTTATTGTGTATAAAATTTATCTTGTCTTAAAATAATTTATAATTTCTTCAAATATGAAAATTTCTTATCTTTTTCTTAACCTTGGCCTTGAATGTTTCCTTTTTCTGTTTCCATAGATTTTCAAATATCTTAGTACATTTGTACTGTTTTGACCTTATTTTAAATTTCTCACACTTTAAATTTAACTGAAATATTATTTCTCATTCTCTAAATTTTATTCTTATTTATAATTTTTATTCAATATTAATCTATAAATTTACAATTTATTTTTATTAAAATAATTTTTAACAATTTAAATTTTGACTATTAAAATACCGTTTCAGTTGTTTTCAACCCACTCATTCAATCTTTTTGTTTAAACCTGAGTAAAAACTTTAGTTATGGTTTTCACTTAAGCGATAGGACGATAATTAGAGGGATTTTTTACATCTCCCTTTTTATATAACATTCTTAAGAGAATATTAGCCCAAGAATCTGGAACTTTCCCTGAATCCCAAATTTTATTATATAAAAGGGTTAAACAATCTAGACCATTCTCAGGAAAATTTTTTAAAAACTCGTAAGTGACGTTATCAGAGCCGGGGGCCTTATTATCCTTACATTTTTGAAGGCTCAATTCAACCTCATCCCTAGTTATATGTGCATCCAAAAAGGGTTATCTATCTTGTTCTCAAGGATTTGATCACGGATAAAGGGGGCATAACCAGATATTGGAGCAAAAACCGAATTAAAATAGTCATGCCATGTATTTAAATTTATTATGTTAATATTAGAAGAACGCCATCTAAATGAATTTATAACTTTCCAAAACGAAGCTGAGTCCGTTACAACCATCAGTCGATCCAATAAAGTATTATTGTAATTTTCCTTTTACCTTAACAGTAAATTGATATATTCTTTTTTTTCTCATTATAATAAATTACAGAATTTATATCATTAAATCCATCTGATTTACAAGTTTTTAAAGACTCCTTTAACAAATTCTTAAGATCAACACATTCTCGATCACATCAAATTTTTAAGGTTCCACATTTATTATGCACAGTTTTAGTCATTCCTATACTTTTAGCATTTTGTACAATTTTCTCTATCAGATCATTTTCCATTTCATCAACCGTGACATTACCATTACTATTAAAATTACATGCTTGCATAATAGAAATATATTCATTTTTTTATTAGGAATCCATTTTAAACCTGGCGTGATCTTTTCAATTTGAATTAAATTATTAAAAGTAGTTTATAGGAAAATGATCTGATGTAGTTACAATGCATTTCACCTCAAAATCCCATACATACTCCGCACCTGTTAGATTTGTCCAAAACGTGTCAATGACTGACTTTCCGTTTTTATTAAAAAAAAAGTATAATTTGCAGGACAGTCACTTCTAGATCTACCATTAACTAAAATAAAACCATTGTTCTCCAATAAAAACAATAATTCCTCCCCCCTTCTGTCACTTTCGAGTCTAAAATACACCTCTCTTCAGAAATATACCAATTATTTAAAATTATCTCATTGGACAGCTGATTGAGGTTTCCCATTCTCGAGTTAAAATCCCCACCCAA
The DNA here is from genome assembly GCA_032873175.1 of Leptopilina drosophilae. Taxonomy (NCBI): domain Eukaryota; kingdom Metazoa; phylum Arthropoda; class Insecta; order Hymenoptera; family Figitidae; genus Leptopilina; species Leptopilina drosophilae. Next base: position 11,889,095 of record CM065487.1, read on the forward strand.
GTATATTGGCAAGTCGGAAAATCTCGAAGATATCCGATCAATTTGAAAACTCAATGTAGACAGAAAGAAGTCAAAATTAGAGGTGGGAGGAGTATAAAACCAATTATAAATTTAAATTTTCCACTTACAAATTTAACGAAAATACATTCCTCCTTTGTAAACAGATCTTCACTTGAATATTTATTTTTGTTGTATACCATAAGAAGTCCACCACTCGCTCTTCCTCTTGCTGCTGTCCTCGTCGCCTTGCTGTAGATAATATCCCAATCGGGGAAATGGCTTGAAATGAATAGTGATGGATCATACGTAGCTCACGTTTCATTGACACACACTATACCAATATTGTTTACTTCTGGAAGCACATCAACAATATTCTTCAGGCCCCTTACGTTCCAGAATATAATCTTTGGCTGAGTTATGCCTAGTTATGGTTTCTCATGCATTTTTTTATCTTTATTTGAATTAAAATTGAGAAATTTATTAAGTGTACTATTGTTGACATCAGATTTTAAGCTTTTTATTCTTTTTCCTCCGACATTCTTAGATCCGTGTGGTCTACTTCTCTTCCTGCCACCTATAGAGATGACTGAATCTCTAGAATCCTCCACCTCTTCATCTGAAGACCCGTTATCAAAAATGTTAACTTCACGCTGGGAAACATGACGATATTTTAAAATCATATCCAGGTCATATGTTTTATCGTCCATGATAATATGATGTCCTCTGATCTGCACATTTTTTCCCTGGTCCTCAAGCAGAAGTTTACAATCAAGTAGTAGGCTGTGTTGTTCTCTTCTTTTTTCTCGATTTGTTTTAGAGAAATCATTTGAAACTCCGATGTTTATATTACCAAAATTCTTTACCTTACGAAATATATCTGCTTTGATATCTTTATTGTTGAAAGTAATAAGAATTGGCCTTGAACCTTCAGTGTTTTCTATTCTCTTAATGGACACTATATTTTCAATATCACAAATAACATCGGCCTTGTCGAATATTTGTTTAACAGTTCCCGTCAAATTTTCGTTTTCGTTTAGAGAGTCTTGTACTTTAAATAAAACAATGTTATTAATTTTATCTTTAAGAAAATCTTTAATTTCATTTCGTAGTTATTTAATTTATTTTCGAGTAGTTTATTTTTCAATTCCAATTCACTCACTTTCTCACTATTCATGTTAACAAATTTCTTAAGATAAGCGTTTTCTTTTGTTAAAACCTATAATTAACATTGCACTTTATCCAGTTTATTATTGAGAACTTTTGTATCACTTTGAATGACCATTAATATATTTTTGAGTTCATCGTTGGAAGTCATTTTGATTTTTGTGCTCCTAAACTCAAAAGTACAGTAAATTTTAAGTGAGAAAAATTAGGAAATTTAAACCGAAAAACAAACAAAATTACAGAGCGGTACGTAAACACGTCTGTTCAAATCGAAAGGCTAGTCGCAACTCTTTGGTACTTGCACTATCGGTAATTGATATAATTAAATTTAACAATTAAAAAATATATTAATAAAATTATTCATTTGTGGTTAAGCCAGAAAATGTTGTTGGCCTGTGTAATTTTATGATAATTTATCAAGAATTAAGTTATTTAAACAGAAATTATTGTGAGAAATAGAAAACATTGAAGGTTTTGTATATAGAATTAATTATTTATTGGTTCCGTAGTTTATGAGGCAAACAAAAAAGTCAAAAATTCAGAATTTTAGATTGTTGACAAAAAGATAGATTGGTAATAAAACTATTACTTCAGTGATGGAAATTTGAAAAGAATTAAATTAGTTATCATTAAAGCTGAAGGTATTAAGTCTATCCTAAAAGTGAATCTTAATTCAGTATTAGTATTATCAGTAATAATTTAGTCAATATTAGATAATTTTTGCACTATTATTTTAGTATTTGATACAATAGAAAACTATTGTCATTAGCACAATGGTTAATCGTTACAATGTCCAATTAATAGATTAATCAATTATTACAATCATCAGTTAATAGAGTAATCATAATTATTACAATGATCAATCATTACAATGATAAATCAATGCAATGAACAATGAACATAGTGATAAATCAATACCATGATCAATCAATCAATCAATACAATGCTCAATAAAATAAGTCAATTTACGCAAATTACAGCACAAAACAGGTGAAACAACTTAAAGAGTATATACTAAAGAACAGAGCCGAATAATACGGATGTTGCAGAGAGGAAGCACGTCGAGGGTGGTGACTTAACTGTTAGCGTGACCCTAAGGAGCAGATCAGGTTTGGATGATTCGCGATAAAACCAAGGTCGCCGTGCTCGCTCTTTTATACCGCAAAACGAGTATACCTCACTTTGTACCACATTGCTGTTCCTCGATACCAACCAAACCAAACATACATATACTTACTACACACGAATACAAACAAGAAAATTTGAACTTGAACATTTTGCCTGCAGTCTCCGGTTGATTCCGTCTTTGCATTCTCTGCGGCCCAATATGACAGACGAATAAACGATCTCTAGAATCTACTTCACCCAGACACAAAGACTTCAAGAAATTTTTATTAGAAAGTGAAAAAAGATAGCTGTTGTTTCGTGCGCTCAATCATTTTATACTATCCAGCAGAGGGCAATTGTGTAATAAATTCAACGAATGCAAAAGCTCTCATATTCAACTGATGGATTTGACAGTCTAGAAAGGTTAAATTAATGATATTAGCACTTTTACTTCAAAGGATTGGTCTACCCTTTCAAAGAGAATATACTGGCAATTTCTACTCTGCTGGAGATCTCCTCATTTTCCCTCCTTTTTTCCATCATTTTCAATTTTTTTCTCTCTTTTCAATTCTACGAATCATTAGAGATATAAGACAAATAATGAACTCTCTAATAGAGAGCACTTTTGCTTCGGAATTATTAACAATCATTTATAACTTCTGATGAGAGAAGTGAAGAAGTTAAGAAATTAATATCGGATTTATTTAATGAATTATAATTAATGACATTTTAGAAGACAAAAACTAGTTTTCTCCTCTTTGTGGAATACTTTCAATTTTCAAAAGCAAATTTACATATTTATTGAACTTATGTATTTTAAAGGAAAGTTTTCCGTCATAAAAGATGCTTTGATGGGAGTTGGTAGATTGCCTAATAGGTCACCGACAACAGGAACTTTTGCAAATGTTTACGACGACTATTACCATTTCACAGGAGAAATATACGGAGCAATCTGACTAGCATTCAGTTCCTCTATGGTAAAACAACTAAGCTTTAAGATGACCACTTTCAAGGCAATTACAGATGCGCATATGTACATCGAGAGCCGTACATTTAAAGAAAAATATAGCTTTCCACCCTTATATAATATTAAAGCTACAAAAAAGAAGATTTACCTGTGTAGCCATTTTTAAAGGTGTTTTAGATTCACTGTAATACAACTTTCGCTGCTTTAGACCAAAAAAATTCACTTCTAGTGGAGGTGTAATTAAAAATTTCCCATCGAAAGAAAGAAGACAGAAAAAACCAAAAAAGAAAAAAAAAAGAATAGAAAGAGAGAAAAAAAGGAAAAAGTCAAAAAAGAAGAAAAATGAAAATACGTAAAAGAAGAAAACCAAGGAGTTCACCCAAAATTACATAAAATCATAGAAGCTAATTAATTTAAAAATAAACACGAAATAATATAAAATTTCTCCAATTAACGATTCCAGCTCTCACAATTATATGCATTTACTTATTTGCATTACAGAGAAAGATAAAATTTATGAATGTGACAAAAATGTTTCCATTTCATATCTTCTTAACGAGACACCTCTTACGATTGTACAAAATGTCAAAGAACACAAATCGAGAGTTTCAGATTTTCTCTATTATACACATGAATATGATTCAAAAACATTATTACTAATAGTAGAAAATGGAAGTGCTATTAACATGCTTTCTATCCAGCTTTTATAACATTCATTTAAATTTGTTTATCAAAGTAAAAAATTTATAATATACACTTTTTTTCTTTTAAAAACAAAAAAAATAGAATTTAACAGATAAAAAATAATTATAAAACAAATTGTAAAGAATAACGAAAGTTGGCACAAAAAAATCAATTAGTTTTAATTCTTTAAGAAATTTCATATATCACATGCTTTGCACAAACTGCGACGTCATAATGGTTTAAATGCCCTTAAAATTCATTCAATTATCTTTTACTTATTTCAAAAATTAACATTACAATTCTTTAATAATTCAATTATTTCATAAGCTTTTAATTTCTTGTTTATAAACGTTAAATTATATTTAAAAAATTCAATTAATTTAACAAATTTTCAAAGAAATTGTTTAACAATTTAATTAATTTATGGTCATGAGGGAGGTATTGTTCGAAAAAAATGTTTTACTTCACTTTCAATCGTTAATAAAATAATTTACTCGCAAAATTATTGTAAAAACGGAAAGGAGAATTGAAATTAAATTATTTCAAAAATTTCTATTAAAATTCTTCAAAATTTCAATTATTTTAAAAGCTCACAATTACTAATTTGTAAAAATTCAATAATTAAAAAATTAAAAAACTATTTAAAACATGATAAATTACATATTTATATAATATATATTGTTAATTTTATTATTCAATATTTACTATATAAAAATAATTCAAACTATAAATTTATCTACCTAATGATCCTACACTCTGTTATTAGTAATTCAGTTTCTTCTGAAATTAGTTAAATTCTTTAATATATATATTTAATTAATAATTATTTATATTATATTATTGAATTATTTAAATTATAATGGATTTATAAAAGCATTTTACTTAAAAACACTAAAAAACTTTTTGGAGAAATTACAAAAGGTATTAGAAATTCCACTATTTCAAAATATTTTACCTCAAATAATAAATGAAAAATAAAAGAACATAAAGAACTATAAAAAAAGAAATGAAACAATAGAATAAGAAATAATTTTTTGTTACAGGAACCAAGTGGGAAATTGCAGCATCTTCTACCAGAAGTACATTCAACCGAGTCGCGTTCCTGCAGTCCAACAAACTCTCCAAAACCATTTGTCCCAGTCAATAATCATTATTCTGAACAAGAGTCAACATCGCCTGAAAAAAAATGCCCAAGTGAAGAAGAATCACACTTGCCATGTCAGGATAGAAGACAGGAATTTCATATAACTTCCATTTCAGGACCAGTTGCTCAACCTGTCATACTTCCTACAGTTATTTCAAGAACATCACAAGCTTTTTATCCAAATACAAATCAATTGCAATCAAATAGACAATTTTTAAACAATGACTCTAATACCACTGTTATCCTCACTTCAACAACAACAAATACTGCAACTACAAGTGCAAAAACAAAAACAATGCAAAATTCATCGCCAAATCAAGTGATTGGTCCAAATCCAAAGAAAGCATATTTTGCCCAACAACAAATTTGCTCAAAAACAAGTTCTCCAAAACCAGAAATATCTCATCCAATTAGCAGGCTCTGTGATTCAATAATAGAAGCAAATGATTCAATAGAAAACAATAAATCTCTTGATACCGAGGGTCAGTGCAGTGAGAAATTGACAATTGCAACTGAATCCGTTCGCAGTGACAGTAATAATAACAATGAGGCGTCGAGCGATAAATTTAATCGTGGAAGAAACAATAACAGCGATGATCATCGATGCGATCAATGTGGCAAAACTTTCGTGACGAGGGCATCATTAAAGGTGATTTTCTCATGATGTAACTTTTAAATCTCTTTTTCTCTTTATTTTAACCATTCTATTTTCACAAAACAGAATATTTAGTGAATCTAGAATTTATGTTCCTAGAAATAAAGTGCTGTACTTCGGGAAAAAGAATTTCACACCGCAATCATAAAATTGTGGCTGTGAGTTTTTATAAATAATTATTTCCTACGGGTTTTGAGAAATGATGTGAGTTATAAACGCGTTTGACCACGAGGTAAACGTCAGACGGATTTCAGCTATGAAAAGAAAAAGACAAGTCTCCTGTGGGTTCTAAACGTTTCACCGTCACCACAATCGGAAACAATGTGACAGTAAAGTAGTGTTTTGCAGAGTTTAGAGAAAGGTGACTTTCCGAGTATTCAAGGAGCTTGTTTATTACCAATGTGGCTATAGTTCCGTTCATTTCTATTCTTTTTTTCAAATTTATATTTATTTATTTATTTACCAGCAACGGATCCCATATCCTGTCACGAAATCGTCGTAGAAAAATTTTTAAATTCTTTATTTTCAATTCACTTTGTATCATTTTACTAAGACTTTTAGAGTCTTTATAGAGCCTGATTTAAAGTTTAATCTAATAACCACTCCCGATGAACTAAAAACCTAAAATATTTTTCCAATAAAATTCCTCAAGGATTTAAGAGTATTTTTCTATCTGGCAGTGTAGAACACAATCTCTAATATCAGGGTTGTCACAAAAAGTTGATTTTATTTTCTGTGATTTCCAAGCGAAATTTTTACTTCTTTCTTGACTCCTTCTGATATTCTATTATTTAAAAAAATTTTAATTCTTTGTTGCAATACAAATTTGATTTTCCTTTTTTCTAACTTTTTTCTAATTTCTAGCAAGAATTTTTAATTTTCTTAACGCCTACAAAAAAATGTATAGGGAGTTCAATTAAAACATAATTATAATAGTATATTACATTATAAGGGCGTAGTTTAGGACTTTCGAATTTCTGCCCGTGTAATGTATACTATTTTTCTTTATATCCGTCGAAAGTATGCTTGCTAATTTATGTTTTAAGAAAATTGCAATCGTGTTTCATTTGACAGCCGGCCATCTTTATTTAGATTTGCTCCTCGCTTCAACGTCTCTATAAGACACTCGTGAAGCTCTGGTTTATTCTCTGTCTCTTCCTTGCAAACAACATTCGCCTGTTCCGACATTTGATGCACGAGCGAAGCGAGTACTTCTAGTCAGGGGCAGGCACGAAAAAAAATGTGAAAGATAAATTAATATTATATTTTCAAAAGAATTTTTTTGTTGGTGAAAAATTAATTTTCTGTTTCTAAAATTCTAAACGTTCTAATGAACACAATTTAATTATTTTTTCATAATGTTCAAATTTTATTATAACACTAGCTAAAATAACGCGCGTGAAGTTTCTTTTTCATTGACATTAAAAAAAAAAAATTTCAATTATTCAGAAGAATTTTATTCAAAATCACTATTTTTCTAAATATATTCAGGAAAATCACGAAAAAGTCAGAAAATTTTGTCAAATGTACAGAAACAATATTCAATTTCGAAAATTCTTAAGAAAACTCTAAATGTTATATTCCTCATTATTGAAAAGATTTTCAATCAAACTTTACAGATTTTAAATACAATTCAGGTTTATGAAAAACTTTAATAATTCAAATTCTTATAAAATTTGTTATATTTTTACATTTCATTCATTATTAAAAATAATAATGGATTTATGGATGAATTTTACTTAAAACACTAAAAAAAAAATTGAATTTTGGAAAAATTATAAATGATTGCAAATACTCAATAATATATAATATTATTATTATGTTCAATGATAAAAAAAACATAATGATTAAATTTTGGTGAAATTCTTTATGAAAATTGAATTTTAAGAAACATCCAATTAGTATTTAATAAATTGTTTATTTTTATAGTTGGATAGTTGATTTTCTTTGTAGAATTTTCTAATAAATTGAAAAAATTAATTTCAGTTAAAATTTTGGATCAAAATTGAATATCATATTCAAAAATATTTATTTATTAGAGAATTCTGAGAGAATTTATTTGTTGGACCCTGGAAGTAAACATTTTCTTAAACAATTGAGCTTTTATCAACAATTTTTTTTTTTAAATAATGAATGAATGCTTTTGAAAATTTGTAATGAATTTTTTTTTATAATTGCATTTTAGAGAAATTTGATGAAAATGTACATATTAAAATAATTGAACTTTGGAAATGGATTTTGTTGGTTATAAAGATAATTTAAATTTTAAAGGGAATTTTTGGCAATTTAGGAATATAATTGGATTTTTGCAAAAAAAAAAAAAAAAAAATTATATTACGTTTAAAAATAATTGAATTCATCAAAGTAATTTTATTGAAATTTGTTTTAAAATAATTGAATTGTTTTGTGAAATTTTATTGAGAAGAAAATACGTATTTAATTTTTTTAATATTCTCGTCGAAATTTCAATTATTTTAAAAATTGTTAACAAAATTTTTGGCAAAATTCAATAATTAAAGAAAATTTTAATAAAGTTCTTTGCAAAAGTTCAATTATAAAAAAAAAAAAAAAAAATTATTATTTGCAAATTATTATTATTATTATTATTATTTTAATATTATTATTATGTATTATTAATTACAAATTTTTTTTGTAAAATTTTTTTCTCTTAAAAATATTATTAAAAATCGTCAAACGAAATCAATTCTTTCGTATTATTAATGTGGTAATAAAAATGTTATTAAAAAAAAAAAAAAATATGGAAAATTTCCAATTTTTTTAAACTGAAAAAAAAAAAAATTTGAGGAACTTTCAAATAAATAAATGCGTGACAACCCTGATCAAGTCTTTAATAAATTTCTCAAGCAAAACAAATAATAAAATAAAAATATTTTTGCCCAAAAGGCAGAATAAGAATAATCTTAAGACATTTAAATTATTTGAAAGTAACTGAAAATATTATTAGAAATTAGGGTATCTAAAAAAATTGCTTATTAAAATAAAAAAAAATTATTTTATTTATTTATTTTTTTTTACTTAAAACTTGTACTTTGTTTATAAATTGTCACTGAGAAGCAGAAAATATGCAAAATATTTTGTTATTTTAATTTCCCAACTATTTTTTTTAATTTAAAAAAAAAAAAAAAAATGAAAAGAATAATATCCTAGTCTTAAAATATTTGTTACATAGTGCTAATTTTTCTGGGAAAAGAGAGAAATATGGAAAAATATAATAAATAATTTTTGTAAATTAATAAAAATAGTTCAGTATTATTTGAAAAATAAAAATAATATTTCTAATAAAATAAATAAAAACCTATTATTAAATTTAAAAGGTAAGAAAAAAAAAAATTATTATATATATAAAGAAAAATAATATTATCTATCAAAAATTCAAAACATATAAAAAGAAAAACAAAAGCATAATCATGACTAACTTCAAGTGTGGACAGACTGGACAGAATGAATGAATGAATACGACGATTATTATAGTTAATTTTGGCACGTATTTCAATTATTTTATTTTTATTTTTAATGTTTATTAAAATCATTTTTGAAAATAATTATATCAGCAAAAAATTTTATTATTTCAATATTCAGAGCTTGTGGGTAATAAATTTATAAAGTATATTAAGTTTTATTGATAATTTGTTTTCTCATTGTATATTGCAATAACTTTCTGCTGCGAAATCGCCGAGGGAAGTACGTACTTTCGACCGAGGTATAAAGAAAAATTAATTTATTTTAAATGCAGTTCAAACACTTTAACTTTTAGTTATTTTAAATTGCATTTTACAAAATTTTTTTTGTTTAATAATAACATTTTCTGAAATTTCCCTAATTTTCTTAACCTTTGTCAATCAAAATTTTCACTAAGTTCCTGATCCTGTGATTACAACTTTAATTTTAATTCTTTCTAAAATTGAGCGTTTCGGTGCAATAATCGGTCTTACGCGTGAACGCAAGCGCTAATACCAGTCGGGTGTCAGTAAGCGCCTCTGGGCCTCTCACTGCCATCCGACTGGTATTAGCGCTTGCGTTCACGCGTAAGACCGATTATTACACCGAAACGCTCAATTTAACTTTTTTCAAAATTTTTAATTAATGTTTTCCAAAAGTTGAATGATTTTTAAAAATTTTAAGTTTCAAAATTCGATTAGTTACAAACACCTTGGTAAAATTCGTAATTGTATTTAACAATGATAATAATAATACTAATAATTAAATAACTTTGAAATAATTGTCAGTAATAAAATACTTATTGCGAAATTCAAATTGAATTTAGTCAAAAAATGAAGAATTCCAATCCTAACTCTTTGTCAAAAATTCGATTCACTTATCAAGGACAGAATTTACAAAATTAAAATTCGCTACCTATAATTTAACATAATTTTTTAGAAAAAAATTAGTAAAAATCAAAATTCAAAAACAGTTGCAAACTTTCTATATAATTTCTCGATAAATAATGTAGAAAAAACAATCGAAAATACAGTAAGTTTGAGATATATAAAACCAGGTCGTAATAACGGTTACAGGAATATTTTTATTTGACAAGAATTTAATAATCACGTTTATTGAAAAAACCAGTGTTTTACTAAAAAAAACTATTTTCATTCAATTTGCTAATCAAATATTAGCCGAGAGCTAATTAATAGCCTATCAGATAAATATAGTTTTTTCTTGGAAAAACACTAAAAGATACCAGAAAAGAGTAAAAAAGACTAAAAAGAGACTAAAGACTAAACACACTAAGATGGCTAACAAAACTAGAATGAACGATAATTATAATAACAAGTAATTTACTAATCAAATTAAGAGACAACCTACTACGTGCGGCTTATAAACTACAAAATTAGTCTTTTTAGAAAATATATTCTCGATTATTGAATAACCTATATACGAATAGGCACGTGCACAGGAAAACAGATATGTGTATATATAGATAAATGCATGACGATGACTATTTGAAACCGCAATACATAGAGAAAAAATGTGAAAAAAACTTTCCTCTCAACCAATAATGAGCATATATATGTATATTTAAGTAGTAAATACACTCTTGGTCAAGTTTTGCATTTATAATATAATATATATATTTCATTTTTAAGGAAATTAACTTCAAACTCTTCAAAAAGATTAACATCTTCGAAATAAATTGAAATTATCTATATTTCAAGTTACAATAAATATAATAAGTAGTTTCTCTTCAAAAGTTGCTGATTACCCTTCATGAAGAGCAGAAATTTAAAAAGGAAGAGGAAAAAAAATATTTTTATGCATCTTTAGAAATGAAAACGATAGCTTAATAACTGGTTGCCTTTCTACAATGTTACGGATTATTATTGAAAAATCGGAATGACCGGTTGTTAGCCTAGACTTTGAAATACAAGATAAATATACAATGTAGTAAGAAGTAAGTACATGTAGAAATACATGAGCAAAAACCGTATACAAGGATTGTTCACTTTTAAAAGCAGATATGGGATAAAAATTTAGATATAAGAAGATATATTTTCATTTATAAATTCTTATTCCGTAGACGCTATCTATTCCAAAAAAGATTAGATTTTATATTAGTGAATGCGCCATTACAATAATAATAAACAATGTTCGATATTTTTATAATTACGACATATTTTACTTTTTACACTAAGAAAAATGTTCTGTATAACCTACAACGTTAAATTGTAGAATTCACAAAACGGAGAAATTGTGCTGTCTGCTATAAAATTTTGTGTTTCGCACAATCCCAATGGGAAATGCCAGTGTAGTGCCGATGTTCACCACTGGCTTAGTACTTAGACGATTGTTCGGTCGTTGTCTAGCCGTGTCTCGACAATTAATGCTGGCGTAGTACAGAATTTTTGATTCGCCAAAGCTTGGACAAGCCACCGCGGCAAGTGTTGGCTGAGTGTAGAAAAATTGTTCACAACGCTCGTTGCCAACATAGCTTTTTTGACATAAACTTGAAAAAAATTATAAAAAAAGTTCATGAATGTTTATAAATATAAAGGTATTGAAAAAAATTAATGTTTTACTTTTCAGTTATTCATTCTTTATTTTTATTGAATTTAATAATAATTTAAGATAATTGTTTTATTTTAATAAATAATAAATTATTTAAACAAAACAAAATTTTAACTTCAATTTAAACAATAATTTAGTTATTAAAATACTATTATACTTCTTACTATGAATAAAAAATTATTAAAAAATTACCACTTGTAAAATGTTAAATGCAATAAGTAAAGTTATTTAATTCTATTATTAAAAATTTAGTTTCATTTATTTTAATTCAATTTGTTACTTCTAAAGTATCCCTATTTTTTTCTCATCTTTGATTCAATAATTGTAAGTCTGAATGATACTGAGATATTAAAACTTTACAGTACACGTGTGTCGTTAGCATACTGGTTAGAGCGTTAGTCTGTAAATCCGTAGGTCGTAGGTTCGATTCCCCTTGTGAGCAATTTTGTTTATTTTCATTGGTTTGCGATATTTCTAGATTTCAATCGTTAGGTACTAAAATATGAAACCTAATGCACCCTTACTGTAATTGTCTATTACTTGATTTTTAAATGTTTTAAACAATTTTTTTCTACTTCATTTACTATATCCATTGTTAGTCTCCATCTTGAATGCAATTTCTTTAAAAAAAGAAATATTTCATGAATAATGACTATTTATTAATATTATTTACCATTTTGTTATTAAATTATTTATAATTATTAATATCCGACTACTTAATAACAATACGGCATTTATTGTGACAATATTTTCAGCCAGCACTGGTCTAGTGCTGCACTAGGGCTGTCAGGCAGTACTTCGCCAGAGTTGTACAATGTTATCATCCCAGTGTTATGCCAGTGCTGTCTGTCAGCGTAGCTGCCAGTTGTAAATTTCCCATTGGGAAACTGCGATTTGTAGCATACACAAATTGGTTAATTTGTAACGGATGATTTGTGGTAGCAACAAATTTTTTCTGCAGTCGCAACAAAAATAAAGTGTGTATTCTACAAACTCAGCTGTTGTAGGAACTACAGAATTAGTTTGTATGGAGCAAAAGAATCTGTGGGTAACACAGTAAAATTTTATTCGTGTAACAAATCAAGATATTGAATAAAAAAGAATTCGAAATTCAAAATAATAGCCGATTTTTAAAACTACACTTAGAAAACTTTTTTTAATTTAAAGATAAGAAGCCAACAAAAAAACATATTTGAATTAAACATAATTTTTATTGAATCCAATTTTTTCTGTTTGTAATCAAAATTATTATGCTTAATTTAAACATATTGTTTTCATAGTGTAACATTCTTATATATTTTGCTTTTTAACAATGACATTGTTATTGAATAGAAAACAATTTAAAATTCTCTCTAAATTTGAATTAGTGACTGACTTTTTGCTTTTGAATTAGTAAATTTTACTAATAAATGAATAGCAATTACTATTTATTAGTAAAATTTGATAATTTAAAGTTAGAGAGTTTGGTTTCGTGTTGAGCTACAAAAATCAATATATATAAAAATATAGTAGTGAATACTATTCTTTGACATTCTATTTTTTTCAAATCTGAATTAGTAAAATTTTTACTAATTTTTCAATAAAACTCTTTTTCTAAATTTGTATTAGTAAAAATGTATGCTAATTTTAAGTAGTGACTGGCTGAATTTGTGCTTCTGAAATAGAAAACTTTACTAATAAATAGTCATTTCTATACTAATTGATTTGTAAATTTTTAACTAATAATTTTAATAGTAAATTTTACTAATAATTTAGTAGAAAATATTACTTTTTGCATTTGAATTAGTAAAATTTACTACTAATTTAGTAAAAATGACGATTTATTACTAAAATTTACTACTTCAAAAGCATCAAGTGAGTTTTTATTCAAAGAACTAAACATATTTACTAATTCAAATTTACAGAGTTATTATGAAAAAAATGTTCTATCTAATTCAATTAGTGAAATTTGACCATTTCCATAATTATTTATTTACTAATAATTAGTTTCTTTCTAATAATAACTAAGGCAAAAAGGCAGACATGATTTTACTAAAAAAATAGTAATTTTTTACTAATTCATATTTTTAGAGACTTTTCTTTTTTTACTTAATTTTCCGTTCTCGTTTGAAGTTTACATATTATATACATTAAATTTCAAATTTAAATTCAAAATTAATATTTCACTATCTTAAAGCAATATTTTCGTTCCACTGGGAGAGTCCGGATAAGAAAGTTCTGTACAAATTATAGAAAGTGATGTAAAGAAAAAAGAATAATTCAATTTTTTATGAAATATGAAAATTTTGCAACACAAAGGGAAAAATTTTTCCACTACATATTTAGGATGAAGAAATTAAAATGAAGAAATAGTTAAAAAGAATAATATAATATGAAGTTTGGTAAACAATTAGTCGGTGGTTTAAATATTAATATTTTTACTAATTAAATAATCTATTTAAATACATTCTTTGTCATTTATTTACTAATGCAAAAATTATTTTTTTACTAATAATAAATTGAGGATGCCTATGTAATAGTGCATTAGGCGCTCGGATTGTCTGACCTATCCGCAATATCTACTTTGATTTCCTCGGTGAAGACTAGATCTCGAAGTAGATATTGCTGTTAGGGACAGACAATCTGTCAGCTTAACGCACTACTAGATAATCACAATCAATTAGTTACTTTCTATTAATAATTCGTTTTGTGTACTAAATGTTACTTATTTTCTACTAAGAATTAGTTATTTCTTTAGGGAATTAACGGACTCGGAAGTTGGGAGTGAAATTTTTCGAGTTAAAAATCAACTCCAAAAGAGAGTTACTTTACTAACTCTCGTCAATATTATTATTTATTTATTATTTATTTATTGAACATAAGTCCCTTCAAGGAACAATGTACAATAATCTAATTACAGAAGTAACTTAAAAGTATACAAAACTACATAACAAAATGATAGAACTACAAAAATCTAACAAAAAATAATAATCGAAATAAGAAAAATGCACGCATAATCTAATATAAGAAAATATTAAATGAAATGAAAAATTATTTATTATATTTAACCTAAAAAGAAAAGAAGAAACTATTATAATTTACCAGTAGGTAATATTAAAAAACTCTCCATTCTTTTTAAATAGAAAATTAAAAAAACAGCTTTTTGAATGTAAATTGACTTGGTGCATCTCTAATATTAACAGGAAGTTTATTCCAAAGTCTTGCACCTCTTATAATGAATGATTTTTGCAACTTACTAGTGCGATGAAAAGGAACAATTAAACAATTCTTTCTTTCTCGAAGCCTGGAACAATTATTTTCATTTAAGTTTTTAAAAATAAAAAAGTCATAGAGGTATGAAGGCATTTTGCTGCTAAAAATAGAATATATCACCCGCGCGAGTTATTTTTTCTTTGGGGAGTTAGCATTTGGGTGTAAAGTTTTAACTCCACTGGCATTAACATCCCAATGGGCGCGACTATTATAGAATCCCCTGGGAAGTTAAAATTTAACTCCCATTTTTACAGTGTATTAAATGAATTAGTATCAGGACTGATTAACATTTAGTCAAAAATTGCTAATTCCTAAGTTAATGTTTTTTATGTTGTTTTGTAAAATGACCAAAAAAATCAGTAGATTCAAGTCTACCAAATATTTTAGTAAATACTTTTCAAATCATTAGTCAAATTTGAATATTAAGTTACTTGCTTTCTACTACTAATAAGTTATATTTTACTAATTGAATAGACCCAACTTGTTTGCAGTTCTACCATTAATTAGTAGTTTTATATTAATTTGTTAGATGTTGAGAAAATGATTTTACTCACACTTTGTAATTTGTAACTAATTGCAATTTAGAAAGTAAAATATTACCGAATTTTTTATAGCAATCATTTTTCTTACTAAAACTTTAACTAAATACCCAGATAGCACAAAATCTTCCTGGACATTTCCAGGAAATACAATAATGTCCGTAGGTTGGAAGCTTCCCATGTAAACTTCCTGGTAACTTTCTAGAAGCTTCCCATAGAAACTTCCTACAAGTTACCAGGAAGTTTTCAAAAATTATTAACAATATTTTTTAGTGAAATTATTATTTAAAAAGGTTTAAAAAAATTTAAATTATTCAAATTTTGCATAGTTTTAAAATAAAAAGTGGGTTTAATTAAAAAAATTATCTTCACAACTACAGCACACATGAGGGTAAGGCGGACTCGAACCCTAAGACTCATAAGATAGCCCTCGAAGTGAATTGCAGGGATAGCGCATTATGCGCTCAACCAAATCGCCACTTGACTTTAGAGTGTTACATCTTTGAGTATATATATATATATATATATATATATATATATATATATATATATATATATATATATATATATATATATATATACATGTGTGCTGTAGTTGTGAAGATCATTTTTTTTAATTAAACCCACTTTTTTATTTTAAGCACTTCGGCGGCATGGCGTTCCAATTGGCGTTCCATGAGTAAGTGGCAGAAGCGGCAAAAAAATGCGAAAATGGCGTTCCTACTTGAACTCGATTTCAAAAGTCTGTAGTCAAGTTAAACTTGCCATAATAAAATATTCTAATTATTTGAGATAAATGAATATGAATAGGACAAAAAAATGATTTTTTAGAGATGTTTAATAATTTTTTTAAGGTTTTAATGTAGCCAATTTTTAATACTTTTTACGAATGGCGTTCCAATATTCAGCCAAAATAGTTGATAATTTTGAATCCGCCTATTTGAATTTTTTTAAATCCATTTAAGATTCATAATCTCAAACAATAAATAACTTTTGGTTTGGTTGACTTAATTTGTTTACAGAGTTCAAGAATACAGTTTAAATAGGAACGCCATTTTCGAATTTTTTTGCCGCTTCTGCCACTTACTCATGGAACGCCAATTGGAACGCCATGCCGCTGAAGTGGTTAAAACAATGTAAAATTTGAATAATTTAAATTTTTTAAAAGCTTTTTAAATAATAATTTCACTAAAAAAAATTGTTAATAATTTTTGAAAATTTTCTGGTAACTTCTATGAAGTTTCCAGGAATTTTCTATGGGAAGGTTCCAGAAAGTTACCAGGAAGTTTACATGAGAAGCTTCCAACCTGCGGACATTATTGTATTTCCTAGAAATTTCCAGGAAGTTACCAAGGGTAACTTCCGAAGGTTGCCGAAGGGTAACTTCCTGGAAATTTCCTGGAAGTTTTTGTGCTATGTGGGTAATGACTAAAATTACTAATTGATTTAGTAAATGTTATCAACTGAAATACACTGAGAGAAATGAGTGCTAAAATTTTGATGTTAAAAAGTAGATTTTACCCAGTACTATCATTATGTTCACTGCAAAAATAGGTCTCTTTTTGACATCTTAAAATAAGATGTAAGATTGAAGAAAGGTATCTTACATCTTAAAATAAGATATTTTCTGAAGTATCTTTCTGATATCTACACCCAGAGAAATGATATATTTGTCTCAGAACCAACTAGACTTTTTATTTGTTTTAAATAAATTTTATTTAACTCAAATATATGTTTTATTTATGTCAAATATAAATTTTATTTAAAATAAATAAAATGTCTAGTTGGTTCTGAGACAAATATACGTTTATTTAAGTCAAATAAAATATATTTGGTTTAAATAATAATTTTCTCTGGGTTTATACCGCTCTGGGTTTATACCGTTTATACGCTTTATACGTTTTAACAGTGAACAAGATATTTTTTCCATCTTAGAAAAGTAAGATACTTTTGTAAGTTTTTTAAAGTATCTTAAATTAAGATGCTGCAGGTGCAATAGGATGTTTAACGATAAACAAAGATGCATAAAGTGTTTTCCATATATGACTTCCTTGATCTGAGGCAACCTTACACCCAGAGAAAATTATTATTTAAACCAAATATATTTTATTTGACTTAAAGAAACGTATATTTGTCTTAGAACCAACTAGACTTTTTATTTGTGTTAAATAAAATTTTTATTCGCCATAAATAAAACATACATTTGAGCTAAATAAAATTTTATATAAATTAAATAAAATTTATTTGGAAACAAATAAAAAGTCTAGTTGGTTCTGAGCCAAATATACGATTTCTCTGGGTGTATTGTAGGATCCAATTAGGATTTCATAGATTGTTTTGCTTTTAGTTCGTAGTAATTTGATACTTTGTAATTAACAGTGGCCCTACACCTAAAGAAATGATTCATTTGAATTAAATAAAATTTATTTGAAACAAATAAAAAATGATATTTGTCACAGAACCAACTACTTTTATTTAGCTGAAATAATATTTTTTATTTGAATTAATATATTTCGTTTAAATATCCATTTTTATTTGAATGAAAAAAATTTCATATTTTCTTTAAATATGTTTTATATTTAGAGCAAATAAAAAGTATTTTTCATTTTAATAAATCCTGTAAGCATTCTGAAATATTAAAATTTACTTATACACTCTAAAAAAATTATTCTTATGATTTGATGTGGATTCCTCTAAACTGAATGCATATTTTCCTCTTATATATGGTATCAAAAGTAATATACTTTGCTTTAGAGGATTTTCATCTCCAATGTTATTTGCTAATTATGGTTATGAGATAATAAAAAAAAAGATATTTTAATGCACTGAATTAAGCGTTTTTAATTAAATAAATATAATTAGTTATTAATAGTTAATTACTTACATTAATTAACGTATTTCTCCCCTTGTTTATTTCATTTAAATTCAATGTTTTTGACATTTGAACCTCGAAAAATTGTTTTGTTTTATTAATAACCACCAAAGAATAAAAATAATATACATTCAAGTTGAATACTTTTGTTTTGAGAGGAAAACGTGAGAGGATATTAGAAGAGGATTTTTCCTCTAACTATAAGATTACTTTTTTAGGGTGTAACCTTCAAAAAAATTTAACAATCACAATCACTAATGAAACTTTTAATATTCATTAAAATAAATGTTTATTTTTATAAGAATATTTGTTAAATAATTTCAGATCTTCTCAGTCATTTTACTTTACTTTTTCACTTCATATGTAAAAGTCCACTGTCACATTTTTCTCACAAAATCTCAAATAAGACACTAAAATGTAAATGAAGTCACATACAAGTCTGTTACTTTGTACATTTATTTCAATCAAATATATTTTTTATTTGATACTAATATACTATTTCCTAAATTGCAAATATATTTCTTTATTTTAGATTAGTAAGTGCATTTATTTCAAAAAATATTAGTTTATTTATTTTGAATAAAATATTTATTTGCAAGAAATACATTTTTTTCAAATATACACATTTAGTTCAAATAAATAATTTTTTTCTCTAGGTGTATTTCATTAGTCAAATGTAACTAATTAAGGTTTAGAGAGTGAAGAGAATAAGTAATAACTTGTAATCCCCTTGTAATACCCAAGTCAAAAGTACACCCAGAGAAATGGTATATTTGTCTCAGAACCAACTAGACTTTTTATTTGTTTCAAATAAATTTTATTTAGTTTAAATAAAATTTTATTTAACTCAAATATATGTTTTATGTATATCAAATATAAAGTTTATTTAAAACAAATAAAAAGTCTAGTTGGTTCTGAGACAAATATACGTTTATTTAAGTCAAATAAAATATATTTGGTTTAAATAATAATTTTCTCTGGGTGTATAACTCAAAGTACTGCTTAACATTCTAAATATGTCAGTAAAATACTTCTTTAATCTCTCATTTATCCAGACAAAATTATAATAATTATCCACAAGGAACTAACGCCCATACATATGAAAAAATAGAAAAAAAAGGAAATAAAAAAATCGCAATACACATCCGAGTTTCCACTGCATAAAAATAGCCATGAAACTAGTTTTTCGAGCACTTATTATCACAACTTCCTTATTAGTTATATAATTTTCTGTGAGTTATTCCCTGAAATTAAAGCGAGGAACTCTCACCTTTTCCACAGGTCCACAGCAGGACGCACTCAGGTGAGAAGCCGTTTCGTTGTGCCGACTGTGGCAAGCAGTTTTCCCAGTTACGGAATTACAAGTATCATCGAAGCGTACACGAAGGTACCAGGGAGTTTGCAGCCACTTGTCCGGAATGCGGGAAATATTTCAACGATCGTGGCTACCTCAGCTCTCACATGAAGATCCATCGTAATCGAAAGGAATATGCGTGCGGCGAGTGTGGCAAAAGCTTTAATCAACGTGTCGCCTACAATATGCATGTCAGAATTCACACCGGTGTCAAGCCGCATCAATGCGAACAGTGCGGTAAGGCGTTCTCGAGGAAAATGCTACTCAAGCAACATTTAAGAACGCATTCGGGCGAACGACCCTATGAATGTCAAGTGTGCCACAAGGCATTCGCGGACAGATCGAACATGACACTACACACGCGACTACATTCGGGTCTTAAACCCTACCAATGTACATTGTGCACTAAGGCCTTTACCAAGAAACACCATCTAAAGACGCATCTCAATTATCACACTGGCACGAAGCCGTATTCGTGTCCCAATTGTGGTTTGAGATTCTCCCAGAGCAGTAACATGAGAACGCATTATAAAAAGTGTACGATTAATAATCCAAATGGTGTGAAAATAAATCAAAGTGAAATTATCGTCGCGCCGAATGGTATTAACGATTCGAAGGGTTCGAAAATTTTAACGGTTGTTAAATCGCACGCGACTGCACTTACGCCTCCAAATTCCGATCAGGAATCAAGTGTTGTCACTCCTTTATCGAGAACGCCTATTTGAGGAAGAGAAATTTGCTAATTCTTTCAAATTTATTTCACCCACCATTCGAAATTTTAGAAAAGACATTAAAAATCATCTTAAATCATTTCAAATATGTATTAGGAAATCTTTTAAATGAATATTTTTCTAAAATTGTATTTTACACAATGACTTTAATCTTCGCGCTATCAAAGATTTTTCTGTACACCCAGAGAAATCGTATATTTGGCTCAGAACCAACTAGACTTTTTATTTGTTTCAAATAAATTTTATTTAATTTATATAAAATTTTATTTAGCTCAAATGCATGTTTTATTTATGGTGAATAAAAATTTTATTTAACACAAATAAAAAGTCTAGTTGGTTCTGAGACAAATATACGTTTATTTAAGTCAAATAAAATATATTTGGTTTAAATAATAATTTTCTCTGGGTGTACAACCTAAGGTTACCCAAACATTTTTCATCTATTCGATACAAAAATAAATTAAATCAAAGATTTACTGTTAACATTAACAGATTAAATTTCAACGAATGATACTAAAAATGGGGATCAAAATATACACCCAGAGAAATGGTATATTTGTCTCAGAACCAACTAGACTTTTTATTTGTTTTAAATAAATTTTATTTAATTTAAATAAAATTTTATTTAACTCAAATATATGTTTTATTTATGTCAAATATAAATTTTATTTAAAACAAATGAAAAGTCTAGTTGGTTCTGAGACAAATATACATTTATTTAAGTCAAATAAAATATATTTGGTTTAAATAATAATTTTCTCTGGGTGTAAATTCACCGTAGGTAATTTCGCCGATTTTGTTTAATTTTAATTTTGAAAATAATTTTCAATATAGTTTAAATTTTTTTTGTTTTTCAAAGCGTTTTATAATAAATTTGACTAGTAGGACTCGTAAGATTATTAAAAAAATAAAAAATGGCTAAATAGAAAAGATAAATATATTACCGGTCGGGGGATTCGAAACCTGAACGATTCTGAGAAGTCCGGTAAGTTATCCAACCTTTCGTAATCCGTTTTAATATTTTGAAATTTGCTTCCTTATACGAGTACAATTTAAAATTTCAAAGAAAAAAGTAAAAAATTTGATCAAACATTTATTAACTTGTTAATTTTAACAAAATCGTCGATAACCCTTTCAAGCCATTTTTTTGGTTAAAAAAAAATTCACCTGCGGTTTTGGTATCAATTTAATACTGTAAATGTTGCGGGTCAAGAAATAAAGTAATTTACTAACTTTATGAATTTCTTATTATTTATAATTCATTTTTGCAAAAGACTCCGTACTAAACACACTGAAAATTGCTTTAGGTTATTTATTTCCTGGCCTTCGTTCAATTCCTTTTTTAAACAGAAAACCTTTAACTAAAAGTTTTGAAAATCTTAAGAATTTAACCGAAAGAAACAAAAATTGCCAAATGAAAAAATTGATTTTCACATACTTTAAAGCTGTCATTTTAAAAAAATTTGTTTTTAAGCTGAAAATGCTACAAAATACAATTGTTATTCAGTTTTTTATTTCAAAATTCATTTGTTTTGTTCTAAATCGTAATTTTCATTATAATAAATAATTAAATATCGGTGTACACAGTTCTTAAAATAAAAATATCAAAAATTAAAATAATTTTGAATAAAACATAAATTTAAGTTGAAAATATCAAAACAGAATAAAAATAAATTATAATATAAAAGATACGAAAATGCAATAAAAATCTTAGGAAAAAATTGTAAAGGTAGGAGATACTTTTTATTAAAAATCGCTTATTCAATTGTACACGGTTTATTACTTTTTTACAATTTGAGTATTTAAACAAATTATTGTAATTTCCTAAAATTTTATAGTACGTTTATAACATGAAGTTTTTTTATAATTTTGGAAATTATAGTTTAATCTAACAGAAAAACAATACCTAATAATACTTCAGATTTCTTAAATAGATCAGTTTACATAATTATTTAAAATTTGAAAGATTATAAAATAACTGTGTTTCTCTAGAAACATTCATATTTATTTTATTACTTATTTTTCTTATTTCAAAAAGCTGATTGCAAAAATTTAACAAATATCAATAAAAATTTGTTAAACAAAATTTGAAAACTTGGAAAAAAAACTAAATTTCCCTAAGTACATTACATAAAAAGTTGGTAAATGTCAATAATAATTTATTCGAAAATTATTTAAATAATTATTCAATTTCAATTCTTCCCAGTAATTACATAAAGTTCACCAAATTGCAAAATTGGAAAATATTGCATCACCATGTGACCTTCGGTAGCGCTAAGTTTAAAAGATATTGTTCCACTATTTTTTGTTTCTATATATTAATAGTCATAACACTATTTTCATAACTCGAAAATATTTTTAGAATCATTTTTAACTTTCAAAAAAAATTCTAATGACAATACTTGAGGCTCTGGATCAGAAAAGGACACGGACGCGAACAACGGCGCGACGCTGTTAAAATTGCTCTATTGTCTTAAATTTATTATGAAATGACGAGAAATTTTCCAAAAAACTTTCTAACATATTGATGAATATTTATCTCGCTAAAAGTTTCCCGAAAACTAAAATTCGTCACTCAACTTTTTCAATCGAATTATTTAAATAATTATTTACTTATTCACCGTATGTTCGTGCGTGTGCCCTTTTAAGATCCGGAGCCTCAATTACATAAAGCATTAAATTATACAGCACCAAATATAACACATCAACAACAGAAAATGTCTTAGCTAATTCCAACGAAAATTCCAAAATAATTTTTCCAACTTTGATTTATAGAGAATTTTAATTTGCACATAAATACTTTAAGTCATTGAGTCAGAGTGTGTGTATATGTGTATGTAAATTTATATATATATATATATATATATATATATATACTATTTTCCTAATAGCTAGTTTTGAATCAAGACTGGTTTTGTATAAAATGTATGATAATGGAATACAGAGGTAACTTGGTACATACTGAAACATGCAAAAGTAATTTAAAATATAGATAAGAATTGCAATTATAAAAATATGTATTTATTTATTAAAAAAGTAACGCTGCTGTTTTACTATTCAGGAGGATAGCAATAATTTAGGTGTCCGTGCTGTTTTTGTATAATTAGAGTACTTTTATTTTCATATACTACAAATATAATATGTAGTAATATCGGTAAAAGTCTAGAAAAGTATTCTCTAAATCGAAGTTAATTTATATCACTTGAAAGCATATGATTTCTACTGAGAAAATTAAAAAGAGTTTTTGATTTATGTTTTTTAGTTTCACTTAGAGAAAATTTTTAATTCATATATACCCAGTTTCGAAATTACAATTTTCCAGGGAAAATCCGCTCGCTTTATCTTTTCCAGACAGAACAGTTTTCTTTTTAAAATATTAAAATTCGTCTTATTTCTGCCTTAAAAGTATAATTTATTATTGAGAAACTATAAGTTCTATAAACAATAAATTGGTTTAATAAATAATTAATATAGGTTGCATGAATTACAATTATGGATTTAAGTAATGTTATATTTTATCAAGATAAAGTAGAATGTGGTTACAATGTTGGTTATAACAAGTTATAAATTTTATTATTGATAATTTTATCAATTTTATCTTATAATATTTTAATACGTGAAATTATTATATTCTAAATTTTTATTTAAAAACTAAGTGAGCGGCTTTACACCAAATGTATTCCTCACATTTCAGAATAAATTTAATTAAATCTTTTTGAAATAAGACAAAACTATATATGTACTTCCAAAAAGGACATCCAATAGCATAAAAAAAATTAGCCAAATAAATTAACACTTAAAAATAATGATCAAAAAACTTAAAATCCAAAATTAATTAATTAATTAATCCAAAATTAAAAATTAAATCTTAAAACTTAAAATCTGACACCTCTAAAAACCCTAAATCGCCTCTTATTATATGTTGAATTTATGAAATTAAACGAAAGTTCGTTAACATCAGTTAAATGTTAACCCCTTGACTGCCGATCCCATTTCCGACTTTGCTCTGATTGCCGGAAAATAGATAACACATAAAAATTACAGTAAGTTATTATAATCTTTGTCATGATAAAAATTAAAGTAAAAAACTCAAAAACTGTTGAACATTTAAAACAAATAGTTTCTAGAAAGCTAACGCAATGCTGAATATAATGCACGTTTCCGTTTTGAAATTAAATAAATAATACAAAAGTTAAAACTTGTAAAAAACAACACTTTTAGCAAATTTTTTAAATCTTTGCCACGGATAATATCATGAATTTTTGTTTTAAAAATGTCTAAATGTTACTCGAGGGATGGCGTTTTCCAAATTTCGAAAAACCGACATCAAATTAGTAATCAGCAACCCCGAAAACCCCTGAATAACAAATTTCAGGTAAATCAGATTCGTAGTCAGCGATCCCAAAAAACCCTAAGTAACAAATTTCATGTAAATTGCATAGTTTTTTAAAAAATCGTGTCATATTCAATCTGCCATTTTGAATTTTGAAAAACCGATATCAGATTCGTAATCAGCAACTCCGAAAACCCCCGAGTATCAAGTTTCAAACAAATTGAATCACTTTTAAATTTTGGCATTTTGGGCAAATTTTGTTATTCACCTGGCAGTTGAAGGGTTTATCCCAGTCTCCCTTAAAACAAGATGTGCCTTAATTACGCATTCTCTGTTTTCTTTAATTATAAGCGGAAAATTTTATAAAATTTTAATAGAATACCATATACTATTCTACATAAATATTTTATAAATCTAATATATATATATATATATATATATATATATATATATATATATATATATATATATATATATATATATATATATATATACAAATAAATATGTACGAACATGCTGTTATTTGTTATTCATCTTATTTTCAGATGCTGAGAAATCAGTTCATAATATTTAATAATATATTAAAAATTGTGCTTTTTTATTAAAATGTGCTTTTTCATTTATCCTTCCCTGCTTGTTAAAATAAAAAAATATATATACACATGTATACTCACACATATGCACTCAATACGTACACCCTTCCCGGTCATTTTCCCGTATGCCTTTTTTCCCGAATACTTTTTGTCCGATTACAATTTTCCGAATGACTATGTTCCCGAAAATAAAATTTCAAATTTTTATTCCTAAATATAAATATAAAAATATTGGTAATGTTAAGGCAATGTTCTCAATATCGCTGCAATATTACGTGCTACTGGGGAGGATTATAAAAGTTGTAAGTATATATGTAAAAATTTGTTATAAAGAAACATTGTATGACAAATTGCTTGAATAATCTAGAATTTTGTTATCCTCTTTAAATTGTTTATATTCTCCACAGATTCCCTGAATTCTTTTTTGTAACACAAGCCTAACAAACAACACAAAATTTCGGCTTCAGGAAAAACCTCGGTACAAGAGTTATGTATAGCTATTTTAAAATCAGACATGAATTTATATGGTCGACAATTCTCTATGCGGTAATGATCAGCCATAGACCGAACAGCATTCAGTACTGCAATGTATTGAACCGATTCCTTCGTTGACATTAGGGCGTAAACAAATGGTAACGCAATTTTGTTGAACTGAATGTTTTCATCTGCACAATCACAGTCTGCTTCACTATTCCCAGAATAGTGAAAATTTGGGTAAAAATATTTGATGCCACTTGGAATGTGCCATCCAAAAACCATGTTGAACTTCTGGACAAAAGCAATAAATTTTTCCGAGTATTTCTTCCTTTAATGTTACGATCAACGAGTGAATCGTAAATAAGGAAAGTTTCTCCAACCAAAAAATTTTTAAATCGTACTGGAATATCCAACAAATCCGATAACTTTTTCAAAAATGTAATGGGGAGAATTTTGTTGAATATGTTTCTCAAAGTTTTTTATACTCTTTCCAATGGTGAATTTAATTTTTTTTTATATTTTAAAAACTGATATTAATTTTTGATAATTAATATTTAATTTTCAATTTTCTAAAAATCAGTCCTCTTAATTTAAAAATAAATTATTGCAAGTGAAAGCTAAGGTTTTTTCAACAATATTTAAAAATGAAGTTTATTTAAATTATTTTTTAGTGCAGACTCAAATTATATATATATATATATATATATATATATATATATATATATATATATATATAAATATATATATATATATATGTTTAATTATTCAACCACATAAATAAATTCATATATCTGACCCCGTCTAAACACTGAGAAAAAATCAAAAAACTTTTTGAACCAAAGATGTATATTTAATTTAAACATAATTTTTGGTTGACTGTATGACAAAGATAATTATGTTTGATCCAAATATATTGTTTTTCTCTAATCATAAATAATTGTGTCACATTTAGACCCTATGTTATGATTGCTAAAACTTTAATAAAATCAATATGTTCAAGCTAAAAGTAGGGCTTAAATTTTGACTTAGGTTTGTTGTCACAATTGAAGCGTTGGGTGCAAGAAGGGCGTATAACAAATAACGATGAACAGAGACATTTCAAGTGAAAGTTTAAAAATGTACTTGCCCAAAAACTATACATTTAAATCAAATAAACTTCTTTTCAATTAATTAGTCTTTTATTAAGCCATCAAATGTAATTTTAAAATTAAGTGAAAGTTGCGATTAACTATTTAATAATAATGTTTTTCAAAACTAATTTATACGCCCTTTTTGCACCCAGCCACTCGCCTCCCACGTGAAAATGTTCTCGGGAATCGGTCCCGGGAAATTACCGAGAGTCACTACCGGGAAATTCCCGGTACTTACTCCCGAGAAATTCCCGGTAAAATCTTTTGATATTTGTCTTTAATTTCTCAGAGAATTTAACCTCAAGAATAAAAATATACCACTATAAAATCTTCAGGATCGTATTCGTGATTGAGATGACTTTTTGTTTATTATAATAGTCACGTTAAGCATACAAATTGAAAGTCTACTATCAACATATTAAACGGATTTCGACACCTAAGTGAGAAAAATTAATGGGCATCATAACAAAAGGGTTTAAGCACCAATTTTTTTAATTAGGATTTTCCCATTTAAGAAATACACATTTACACATTTCCATTAAAAATTTTCTATTTTATTGAGTTTTTAAAAAGTTTTCAATGAAAATTAGAATTATAAAATAACCTCAATTTTCAATAAAATTGTAATAGCAAAAATTATTTTAACTTTGAATTATTGTTATTATTTACATGAATAACAATTCAATTCGAGAATTTGTGTATTGCTTGATTTCAAAACAATCACTTAATAAATAATTTTTTGTTGAGATAAAACTCTTTAAAAATTTACTTTTATCCATTTACTTTTTTAATCCTATAATATGAAAAATAGTATATTTTTGAAAATAAAAAATATCATTAAATTAAAATTAAATTCGTTAAATCGTTAATTTTTATCAATGAAATTTTTCTTCTAGATTAAGCAATACACAAAATCTCGAATTGAATTGTTATTCATGTAAATAATAACAATAATTCAAAGTTAACACAATTTGTGCTATTACAATTTTATTAAAAGTTAAGGTTATTTTATAATTCTAATTTTCATTGAAAACTTTTTGAAAACTCAATAAAATAGAAAATTTTTAATGGAAATGTGTAAATAGTTACTCATTTCTTAAATGGGAAAATCCTAATTAAAAAAATTGGTGCTTAAACCCTTTTGTTATGATGCCCATTAATTTTTCTCACTTAGGTATCGATATCCGTTTAATATGATGATAGTAGACTTTCGATTTGTATGCTTAACGTGACTACTATAATAAACAAAAAGTCATCTCTATCTCGAATACGATCCTGAAGATTTTATAGTGGTATATTTTTATTCTTGAGGTTAAATTCTCTGAGAAATATGAAGACAAATGTCAAAAGATTTTACCGGGAATTTCTAGGGAGTAAGTACCGGGAATTTCCCGGTAGTGACTCTCGGTAATTTCCTGGGACCGATTCTCGAGAACATTTTCACGTGCTAACCACATAATGTTTAGGCGTTAGTGAAATTTGAAGTTTAAACTCACGATAACTGTAACCTTTGAATATTTCTCTATATATAGTTGATGATTTTCTTCAATTTCAACATATAATTAAGCCTTAAATCGTTTTTAATTTTAAAAAATGAACATTTTTAATGAAAATTTTTTTAACCACATTTTTTTTAATGGAGTGTCGATTTTCACTTGTTTTTACATGCAAATTCTATTAAAAAACATATTAAATTACAAAATTATGTGACATTTACGCAGATTTTTATTTATAGCATTGTCAAGAAGTCTCATATCGAAATAAATTTTTGGTAATATGAACTAGAGGATATTGCAATAATTTTGATTCACTAATATCAAAACGGGCGTTATCCGCTTAACGCCCTTCTTGCACCCAACGCTTCAATTGTATTACGTCAATAAAAATTAAAGTAAAAAGCAGTTGTTACCTGGTCAAATTAAATTTCCGCGGATATTTATCGGTTTCCCCGCGCAATCGGTAGACACTTTCTTAAATGTATTATAGCAGTAGAAACTAAGAAAAAGATAAGAAATTTTCATATTTGAAAAATTAAGAAATGATTTCATGACAAGATAAATTTTATGCACAATTTATATCCTTATATGAAACGAACAGTATGCAAATCAGGTAGAAGTAAAGAAAACTCTTATTCTATTTTATCTACTTTTCTTAAGTGAAAGAGAGACGACAATACGTTAAATTTTAACGATAGGAAAGATAGGAGAAGTTCCTATGCGATTTCCTTTGGTGCGAGAAGGAAAGCAAAGCGTTAAATTTTAACGAAAAAGGAAACTCTTATGTCATTTTGTAAGATGCGAGAAGGAAAGCAAAGCGTTAAATTTTAACGGAAAAGGAAACTCTTATGTGATTTCGTAAGGTGCGAGAAAGAAAGGAAAGCGTTAAATTTTGAAGGAAAAGGAAAACTCTTATTGTTATGTCATTCTCAGGAGAGAGAAAACAAATCTCTACCTGCCTACGCTGAAGGATGCCTTTTGCCTTTTTATTGGTCAGTCTAAGATAGTCCCTCGAGGGGAAATAGCCTTCCCCCCATTCGGCACACTTACTCGAAACTGAGTCCCAAGCAACCCTGCTGTGAGGATTTCCCTTTTAGGGCAGTGTCCAAGATAACCCCGTGAGGGGAAGTAGCTTTCCCCCATTCGGCAGACTTACTCGAATCTGAGTCCCGAGCAACCCCGCTTTGAGGGCTGCCCTTTTAGGGCAGTGTCCAAGATAGTCCCATGAGGAGAAGTAGTCGTCCCCCCATTCGACACACTTACTCGAAACTGGGTCCCGAGCAAACCCGCTGTGAGTGTTGCTCGGGACTCAGTTTCGAGTAAGTTTGCTTACGAGACTAACTTCGACATCGCCCTTTTATTTTCCTTTTAAAAAGTGAAATAAAAAAGTGATTAAAATATAAAAGTGAAAACTAAAGAAATTAAAAAGAAAATTCTTACATTATGTAAAAATTTGGTCAATAAAGTGTTTAAAGTTACTAAAGTGATTAAAAGTATAAAATTAATAATTTAAAGTAAATAAAGTAGTTCTTAGTTATAGAAACTGTTAAAATTCTTAAATTATGTAAAAATTGGGTGAATTAAGTGTTTAAGGTTACTAAAGTAATAAAAAGCATAAAATGAATTTGGCTATAATTTAATGTGAATCATAATGAATTATTTATGTTGTTAAAAAGTGATCAAACGTGTTATTATAATGAGAAATATATTGTATTAAGAAAAAAATGTGTTAAGATAAAAACGTTAAAGTTGCAATTTTTAATAAACATATAATAAGAAAAGAAAGAGATAAATACATTAACAGCTTAAGAGGTAAAGATATAAAGAGATAAATAGGTAAAACAGATGAAGAAATAAATAGATAAAAAGATAAATAGATTAAGAGAAAAAGAGATACATATATAGATAAAGAGATAAACAGTTTAAGAGACTAAGAGATTATAATGCATAAAAGAGATAAATAGATAAAACACATAAAGAAATAAATAGATAAAAAGATAAATAGATTGAGAGATAAATACATACAGTCGGGCCTCCGAACTGCACGCTTTGAAAGTGAACGCTGTCAACAAACTGCACGCTGGCTTTAGTTTCTAAGTCCTCCACAGTGTACGGTGGCGCTACTAAAGTCAGTGCCGTATATTTGAAAGTTAAAAAATAAAAAACAAAGACGGTATGCTTATATAAATTGTTGAATGTATGTAACTGTTTTTATAATTGTAGATACATATAAATATGTAAATATTTATATAATATGTATACTACAATAATATATTTATTTTTATAGGAATTTATTTATATTTATAATATAAATTAAATGTTATTTATAACTTAAAAAGTAATTCTTATGAATATTTTTCCTCTTAAAATTAAAAATAAATTTACTGATTTATTTAAATTATTTCACTGTAAAAAAGAGCGTCTTGGTTTAGGACGTTTACGTGGTCACTTTTAAGACGTTTATAAGCCTCTTATTTGCCTTCTAAAATGCATGTATTTGGAGGTTATGTTTTTCATTTAAGACGCTCAAATAAGACGCTTATTTACATAAGACGTTTATAAACGTCAAAACGTCTTATTTTTAGACGCCATTTTTTGCAGTGTTTCTTTTCTATGATTTGGATAAATTAGTAAATTTTTTTTAATTTTATGAAGCAACATATTTTGATTAAAAAATGTAAATTTTTTCTACCATTTATCAATTGGAGAATAGTATATATTTTTATGATTTCAATTAATTTTGAATGTAAAATTATTTAGAAATTGAAATTATTTGTCAGAATTAAAATTTTTAGTAAATTATAAAATAATTTCAAATTGTATACAACGTTTTTCGTTAAAAATTTCTAGTTGTATTTATAAACTGCTCTCTAAATTTGAATTAGTAAAAATATTTACTAATTTGAATTAGTGACTGACTTTTTGCTTTTGAATTAGTAAACTTTACTAATATATTAGTAGAAATGACTATTTATTAGTAAACCTTACTAATTCAAAAGCAAAAAGTCAGTCCCTAATTCAAATTATTAAACATTTTTACTAATTTAAATTTAGAGAGTGCTATTATTAATACTTATAATTAAAATAGTAACATCTGCAAATATTGTTTTGTTTACAAAAATTATCATTCAAAGTTTAATTGAAAGTGGTATCATTCAAATAACTTTCAGTGACAGTTTTAAATTAAATCTGGAATATATGAAGTGATTAGTGATTAGTCCGATTGTATATAGATAAAGAGATTAAAAGATTAATAAATATAGAGATACATATACAGAGAATGAAATAAAGATACAATTTTATAATAATATTTAAGTTTTTATTTATATTTAAATTTAAAAATTATTTATAAAAATGAATCGTTATTCAAAGCATAGTTTTTTTTAAATTAAGTGACAGTGATGTAAGTATAATTCGGAAGAAAGAAGAAATGTTAAATAAAAGTCACATGTTTAAGTTTCAAGAATTGTTAGAAATTGAATCAGGTGGTATATTACAAATGTAAAACACGAAATATTTATATATAAAAAAATCAGTCCTATATTCAAATTCTGTTTAGTGGCCCTTTCGACAATGGACAATGGATTTGTACATACTATGATGGAAATGAATTATACATTTGTGATAGTTTTAACAGAAAATGCTTAAACAATAATCAAATACAATTTTTAAATTGATTATATCCATTTAAACCTACTACAGTTTTTCCAGTAGTTCAACAACAGCCTAATTTTGTTGATTGCGGTGTATACGCTATTGCATTTGCTACTTTAATTTATGGTAATATTAAACCTAAAAATGTTGTATATAACCATGCAGCTTTTCGAAGTCATTTGTTTACAATTCTTTCAAATAATTGTTTATCACATTTTCCGACTATTTTAGTTAATAATGCTAAAATTTCGGATAATAGTGTCAGAGAAGGAAATAACTATGCACGTGCGGGTAATAAAAAAGAAGAGAAGTCGAAAAATTCTTTGAATATAAAGGAAAACCCAAAATCAAAAAGTATATTCTTTAATTTAAGTGAAAATGATTTAAATATTATTCTTACAGAAGAAAAAATGTTAAATGATTGCCACATGTATAAGCTTCAAGAGTTATTTAATGTCAAAGCTGGTGGTACCATGCAGATGCAAAACACAGCTTATTTATATATGTTAAATAAAATAAAACCAATTAACAAATATCAGTCCCACATTCAAATTCTGTTCATTTAAATTAATAAAAAAACGTTTCCATTGTAATACAAATTGTAGTTTATGATAATAAAGATTAATGAAATTGTAGACAACCGCAAATGAAGAGAAAAATGTAACTTTTTTAAAATAAGGTTATTTAGTAATTGCAACAAGATATTCATCAGGTATGTTTGCTATCATTTTTATCGAAAACTGCTGAAAGCTTTTTAAATTTAAATTATTTGTCACTTTATAAATCACTTTATTAATCAGTGTTCATATTAAATGCTTTTTATTAATTTATAACAATATTACATACCTACACAATATTATTAGCTCTATACCGACTATAGAAATTCAAATTCAAATAACTTTCATCAGTTGTCGGTAAAAATGATAGCAAACATACCTGATGAATATCTTGTTGCAATTACTAAATAAACTTTTTTTAAAAAAGTTACATTTTTCTCTTAATTTTCGGTTGTCTACAATTTCATTAACTTTTATTATCATAAACTACAATTTTTATTACAATTGAAACGTTTCTTCATTAATTTAAATGATAGTTTCTATCGAACGTATTAGACTTTCTATAGACAACGTATTCGACCAAACACTCCAATACGATAAAATATATATAATAATATATAATAATATATTCAACCTATCGAGCTTCAATACGTTTTCTCGATTCTCCCTATACAACTTTTTTACAGGGACGGTATTGATAAAGTCCAGAAAGTGGAAGTAACAAGTAAAGGTGTATATGCGATGGGTAGTAAGAAAATAAAGGACATTAAATTTTTAAAATAATATTAATAAAGATATGAAAAAAACGAAACAAATTAAATATTTAAGAAGTTGTTAATAGTTGTGTTCGAAAAATTGTAACAAATAGTGTAAGCTGTGATGGAACTGATCAAAAAGCATATCATCAAAGCAATACATCATAACAAAAGATATTTGCTGCGAAGCAAAGAAATATTGTTGTTTCCCATGCACTTGGTTCTACATCAGTAATATCCCAGAAAATTGTATGTAATGAAATGCAATTAAGTCAATATGAGAGTAAACAAAAAAAATTGAGTTAAAATCTTTTAAAGAAGTCAATTATTACAAACATTTGAATTCTCAATTATTACAAACATCAATAAGAAATGAAGAAAAATAAAAGTCTTCGAAAGAAAAAATTAAAAAATGTTCTGCAGATTATCAAAAAGCATACCGTCAAAGACTTATATTAAAAGAAAAAATAAATTATAAGCAACAAAAAGACATTCATACTTTAAGTAATCTAGATTATAACTCAAGAATATCTCAAATAGTTGCAGGTGATATAATACAGTTAATTAATTATGGGAATGAAGTATCAGAAATAAAGTTAAAATCCTTAAAAGAAGTGAAAACAGCGGATGATGATGCGATAGTATTACATTCGCATGCAAGAAATGGTGAAAATGATAACATTCTAAACCACAAAATTAAAAAAAGTTCTGCAGATTATCAAAAAGCATATCGTCAAAGACTTAAATTAAGAACAATGACTGTTGATAGTTCCATAACTGAATTAAGTGGAGTAGATTATAACCTAAAAATATCTCAAACTGACTATAAAACACATGTAATCAATGGTAGGAATAAAGTAAGAGAAATAAAATTAAAATCTTTAAATGAAGTGTAAAAAGATGATACTACAATGATATTACCTTCAACTGCAAGAAATGATAACACTTCCAACCAGAAATTTAAAAAAAGTTTTGCATCTTACCAAAAAGCATATCGTCAAAGAATTAAATTAAAAACAGTATCAGTTGATAGTTCTTTAAATAAAGAAGAAAACTATCTTAGTGAAATGTCTGTTAATTGCAGACATTGTCAGGCTAAACATTTTGCAAAAGAGAAAGTTAACAACAAGAATACTTTTAATGATTGTTGTAAGCATGGTGGTGTTTCATTGCCTTTAGTAGAATATCCTTGTAAATTAAAAAGTTTGTTTGATGGATCGCACAGAAAGTCTGATCATTTTAGAGCTAATGTTAGAATGTATTATTATACATTCTAACATTAGCTTTAAAATGATCAGACTTTTTGTGCGATCCATCAAACAAACTTCATTTGCTTTTGCTTCATTAAATGCTAATGTATTCAATTTTAAAGGTAATAGACGAGGGCCGATTTGTTACAAAATTCTTCTTTTGATCAATTATTCATTTATGATCCAGAAGATGCTGTTAGTTACAGATTAAAGAAACATGACAAATTTAGATAAAGAGTTATTGTTAATTATTGTAAAATTAATAAGAGATTGTAACAATTTCACAAAGTCTTTGTTGATGATGTCTAAAGTAATTAAGACAGAGACTGCTTTAGCAAAACTAAATAATAACGAAATTCCGGAACTACAATTATTATTTACTTTAAAGAAAGGATTTGATAAAGAAAGGTACAATTTTCAAAAAAGTAATGAGGTTGCCGCAATTTTCAATACAAATTCAGAAGGTTTAATACAAGAGTCTTATGTTACAATTTATAACAAATCAAGTAAAGAATTAAAATTGGCTAGTAATTTTGATCCAAATGTTGAACCTTGGATTTATCCAATATTTTATCCACAAGGAAGTAAGGGTTACGATTTTGATATGATTCGTAATGACAGTAAAAAGCGATCTCGAAATCATACTATATTAAGATCTGCTTACATAAAATATAAAATGGCAATAAGAGATCATGAGTATAATCAATTCTTACAGGGCGGAAGATTGTTTCAACAGTGAGTTGTTGATAACTACGTTAAAATTGGAAAAGATAGATTACTTTTTTTGTCAAAATAATAAAATAAAATTAAAAAGTAACACGTATGAAGGATTAGTTGATCACTTACACAATCAAGGGTTTAAAAAGCCAGATTTATTCATAACAATGGCATGCAATCAAAAATAAAAAAAAATTTTAGAAAATTTATTACCTCATCAATCGGCTTCTGATTGACCTGATTTAGTAGTTAGGGTTTTTTACTTGAAAGTTAAACACCTTATAAATACTATTGTTAACGATAAATTATTTGGAGAAGTTAAATTATATGTTAATGTTATTGAATTTTAAAAACGAAGTTTGTCTCACATTTATTTACTGGTTATATTGAAAGACAATTCGAAATTATTACCATTAGAAACTGTTGATCGTTATATTTCAGGCGAGATTCTACATGAAAATGTTGATAATCAGTTGCACAAAATTATAATGCAACATAATATTAACGGTCCTTGTGGCGACTGGTGTTTAGTTGATGGAAAATCTTTTAACAACTTTCCTAGATCTTTTAAAGAATAAACTATATTTGATGATGATTGTTATGTGAAATATCGTAGAAGATTCACAGGAAAAAGTTACGAAAGACCAAATGACTACACTGTTGATAATCGTTATGTTGTTCCCTATAGTCCAAGTCTTTCTAAATTATTCAATTGCCATATTAATGTGAAAGTTATTTTCAGTATAAAGTCTGTTAAATAGTTATACAAATATATTTATAAAGGCCATGATGCTGCTTCGATCCTTATAATTAATAATAACAGCGAATTTGTAATTAATCATGATAAAATAAATCACTGTGAAGAAAATAGATATGTTGGACCTGTTGAAGCAGTTTGGAGAATATTAAGTAAATCTTTGGGAAAAAAGGCATAGTATTAACCGTTTACCTATACATTTACCAAATGAACAATATGTTATTATTTTGTGAAGGAAAAAGTGACATTGTTTTTTTTATTTAGATTAGAAAATAAAGTTAATAGATTACTTTGAGTTAAACAAGCGTGACAGAAGTGCACATCAATATAATAATACTGATGTGCATTTCTGTCACGCTTGTTTAACTATTATTCTTTCACTATTATTCACCAATACCAGAACACTACACATTGGTTCAGATATCTCTACAATGGAAAGTTAGAGAACGTAGTGAAAAAGTATTGGGAAGAATATAATCTGTTAATCCTTTGGATGATGAATTGTTTCATCTCAGACTGTTATTGCTTACAAGGAATGGGGCAACTTCTTTTGACACTTTAAAAACAGTTGATGGAACAGTACATATGACATTCACATCTGCTTGTTTAGCTTTAGGGTTTATTGATGATGATAATGAGTGAAAAAATTGTTTGAGTGAAGCTGTTGTCTGGATGATGCCACAGATGCTTCGTGAATTATTTGTTAGAATTTTAATTCATTGTCGTCCAGTGTACTCTAATCAAATTTGGGATGAATTCAAGCAACAAATGTCTGAAGATTATAAAAGAACATGTGAAGAAAATGAGGCTTTGCGTAAAGCTTATATAAATATAAAAATTTTTGCTTGCAAAAGGTGGACACAAGTTAACTGATTTTAAGGGATTAATGGATATAGAAGATAATGAAAAATTATTTCATGTGAATCATGTTATTAATTGTCAAGAAGAAAGTGTTATGGGTAAAGAAAGATATGAAAAATTAAATGTTCAACAAAAGATTGTGGTCGATTCTAGACAAGTCTTGCCAATAAAAGAGCGAAGTACCAGAAGAGGAATTATTAGTTTATTTATAAAAAATAGTTTATTATGGAGTTGTTTTCATAAATTTTCATTATCTCTTTTAATATGAGAGCATTACCTGAAGAATTTGAGTTTATAAATTTTTTGTTAAAAGTAGGAAATAGTGAAATTAATGACCTACATGACAATATTCAATTACCAGAATCAATTATTGAAAAAGGTCAAATAGATCTTGATCAAGATATGTGACGCTCCTCGGTGAAAGGGACCTTAGCTGCAATAGACAAATTTTACAGAAAAGGCATTTAAAGTATAACCACTCTGATTGGTCAAGGCGTTCCAATGAAATTCAGCCCCACTACTCATTACACATTGATCGTTGTCCGTGTTACACGAAGTGCACGAATTGTACGTGCATGGCCAGTGTAGTAGTATTAGTAAGTAGAGGGGCAGATTTTCTGAATAACCACGTGTAAACATTAAACAAGTTCATTTTTAAACATTAATAACAAAAAAAACCTGTAAGTAAAAATTATTTTTTACTTTTGCATATGAAAGAACAACCTAAAAAACTATAGAATGACATAAGTAACTCAAAATTCATTTTTTTGCAGCTAAGGTCCCTTTCACCGTGGGGCGTCATATATATATATATATATATATATATATTAAATAACGATAAAGAAAAAATATGTAAAAGTGTCGATTATACGGAAAATTATGATAATGGCAATTTTAGTGAAATTATCTTAACAGAATATTTAAATACACTTTCACCATCTGGTTTACCATCACATGAATTACACTTACGAATACATTTAGTTGTAATGCTAATTAGGAATATGAGTATCAATGAAGGACTATGTAATGGTTCAAGATTGTTAATTTTAAATCTATTAAATAATGTTATTAAATGTCAAATATTAACAGTTGAAGAAGATGACATGCTACAAATTTCCGTGAGTAGGGAGAAAACTAGCCTTGCGAAACGGAAATGACCACGCGTAACCGGAAGAGATTAAGGGCGAATATTATTATAAAAAAATCTAGGGAGTTCTAAAGGTTTCTATAGCGTCTCCAAATTGGTATATAAACAGCGAAATCGAAGGTCTAGCTCTCTTATTTCGACTACTCTATTCACAAAGGTA
Organism: Leptopilina drosophilae; assembly: GCA_032873175.1. Taxonomy (NCBI): domain Eukaryota; kingdom Metazoa; phylum Arthropoda; class Insecta; order Hymenoptera; family Figitidae; genus Leptopilina; species Leptopilina drosophilae. The sequence continues at coordinate 11,927,478 of CM065487.1, forward strand.
TGTGAGTATAAACTCTAAATCTATACTTGTAACACCTAGGAATTCGTTGTTTTGCAACTTACTACCTGGTGTTGTAAGTATTAATTGCAATATACATACATTATTTAAACAATAACACTGACATATTAAAAATATTGTATAACACAGGAATTCGTTGTTTTACAACTTACGACCTAAACTTTACAATATTAAACATACATTTACACACATTTACAAATCTTAAAAATTACTCAGGAATTTGATGTTTTACAACTTATTACCTGGTAATTAATTAAAAATTATCTACAAAGTCAAGCCCTGGTAGAAGTGTTGTGGAATTTGCCAAGAAATTGGTTTACTATCTCATAATCTGAAACCTTAAGGGGTATCAAAAGCAAATCGTAAGTTTATTGAATATTCTTATAAGCTGCGTTCATATACTAAATGGCTATATCGATGTGGCAGTTTGAAAGATTCAATTAATATTGATCCCAGACCACCAAACTATTATTTATAATAGGTAATAATTAATTCATTTAAAATAATTATTTTAGTTAATTTTTCAAAGGAATAAATAGATTCTATTATGTGAATTAAACAAATTTTGATCATTTTTCGATATTATAAATTTATCATATCCTAAATAAATCAAAATTGAGAAAAATTTATAATTTTAAAGAATATGTATTTATTGATAGAATAGTTAGATTAGGGTTTAGGGAAAACTTGACCTTGTTTATTAGGCAAGATTTGTAAAGAATTAAATACTAAAATTTTATTTAAATTTTGTTTATAGAATATTTAAATGGACAATCTAACCGAAAAATTCTAGCGTGAAAATTTATACACAACCCCAAGGTGAATGATTTTTATTATTTTTTTATTATATATATATATATATATATATATATATATATATATATATATATATATATATATATATATATATACATATGTATATTCAGTCGGTTCATATAGACATTGCAAACCGATTCTACAAAATTATTTCATAACTATCAAAATTGTATCATATGAAAAGATTTGATAATTAATAAATTTTAATTGTTATTTAAACTTTAATATGTTATTAATTGTATTTTTGAACAATTATCCTACGAAAGAATGATAACAAATTTATCTAATTTATTAGTGGATAATTTAGAAAGAATATAAAGCTGCATTACTGAATAATTATTGGAACAATTTCCTCTTTGGTAACAAAGCAACAAATTTTCTACAAAAGAAAATATAATATTAAATTAAAGGGAAAATAAAATCATTTTAATTCATTCATAAATATAATGTATTGTCAAAATATAATCTTATCAGTTGATACAGTTTGACACGTGCCTCATTGTTAGAGGATCTTTAAATTTTGAAAACAATGTCCCTTTAAATTTATACAAAAACATTCTTTCTATTCATATTATATTTAAGAATGAGAAATATTTAATACACATGTATTAGATATTTCTCATGTTTGAAACACGTGGGTTTTCAGAAATTTACCGTGCAGTGGGCTTTTAAATAAAAATAAAGGAAAAATATATAGATATATACTTCCCTCGGTCTGTTAACTCATGCACGTATGTTTTAAACTAAAACCCGCCTAAGACTGGAACTGGTATATAACATATTTTTTTTATAACAAATTTTCTTAAGAAAGAGTATTTTTATAAAATAAATTAATTTTCGTAGGCATCTGCAGATTTATTTATGTCTAAAACTAAAAATCAAGTATATTGCTGCTTAAGATTTGTCTTTACATTGCTCAAAACATCTTTAGAAGTTTAACCAAAAAGTAAAATAACGTAACTTTTTACCATGTAAGCTTTACCTAGTAGCATAATGACATTATCGTATCACAGGTGACTTACGATTCTAGACATCCTGCAATATCATTTTTTTCATAAAATATGTATCACCATCAAATAAATTTATAAATTTAAGGCGAATTTCAGAAGGCACCTTTTTGACGTTAGTAATGATAAAAATAACAATATAAATAAAAATATTAAAATATTAAATTAAATATTAAATATTATTATTATTATTATTATTTACTATTAAGTATTATTATTATTATTATTAATATTAATATTATTATTATATTATTTTAATATTAAATATTAAAAGTCTAACGTCCTTGACTTGTTTTCTGTTGTTAATTTAGATTTAATTAGTATTGGCGATTCAAACAGCTAAAGTAGCGCAGATGGTTGCCGACTTGGAACTGCTGCTGGTGTGACTCTGTGTATTGTAATACACAGAGTTTACGGGTTTTTGTATACGGTGAAATTCATGAGTTTTGACAGTTCTCTTAAATTGTTTTTACAAAAAGTTTAAAAGTAATTTCATAAGTGTGAATAAAAATTGAAACTTATAATGATAGATGAAAATAAATATGCCCGTTCACAACAAAAGAGAAACTAAAAACGACACAATTTCTGCGTTTCTCAGTCGTAAGTTTACTCGCACAGTTTTAGGTAAGCTATAATTATTGTACCACACAAGCGTGTGGGCTTTCGGGATGGCACAATAGTTTTTTTTTAAATTGGACCTCTTAAACCCTGTACACTTGCACGAATATGAAATTTAAAAAAAATAAAAGTATATATATATGTGAAACTTTGAGTATATAAACTTAAGACTTGTGATATAATCATAAAGATTTAAAATAATTGCTGTAAAAATAATATTATCATTCACTTGGCCCTGTTTTTATTGCTAAATTCAATTGTTTGCGTCTTCAAATATTAAGTTGTATTCTGTGAAGATGTTTTTTATTATTTTTGAATTTAGAGCACTGAGAAACGCAGAAATTGTGTCGTTTTTAGTTTCTCTTTTCTTCTGAACAGGCATATTTATTTTCATCTATCATTATAAATTTCAATTTTTATTCACACTTATGAAATTACTTTTAAACTTTTTGTAAAAACAATTTAAGCGAACTGTCAAAACTCATGGATTTCACCGTATTGTAATACACAGAGTCACACCAGCGGCAGTTCCAAGTCGGCCACCAGATGCGCTAGTTCAGCTGTTTGAATCGCCAATTACAGTGGAACTTCGATTTTCGATCAGGCACGGGACCAACCCCTTGACGGAAAACCGAAATCACGGATAGTCGAAGTTACAAGTGATTTGAAATTTTTATAACATATACTTGTCTATATCTTGGACTTCAACATGCAAACAAACAATTTTACAAAAATAATTAGACAATTAGTTTAAAATTTGTATTAAAAAAAACGTAACATCTTATTTTTTATTTAAAAATTATTTTTTTAACCAAAAATCTGTGATTTTTGTTTGCTTCGCTGTCTTTCGGAATTTATTCGTCGCATAAGTACAAAGTCAATTTTTAAAATAAAAAAAATGATCTTGGACAGTGACGGATAACCGCGGTGACGATAGACCGAGAGACGGAAAATCGAAGTTCCATGTCTTTTGTTGAATGTATGTCTTTTGTTAAGTACACTCAGATGCATTAATGCTGTCCTTCCGGTTTAAAGGAATTTTGAAAAGTCGTGCCATTTCTATCAAATATTATTAGTTCGTGACATACGAATGTTCTCATATGTCATGAACTAAAAACATTTTGATAGAAATTACACGACTTTGCAAAATAACGTCAAACCGGAAGGACAGCATTAATGCATCTGAGTGTACAAAATTGTACCAAAGGGTCTAGAGCCTGTTTATGATAAAAATGAAATATAATCATAAAACTTCTCCATTTTCAAAGTTTCTGAATTTCTTTCATTAAAAAAATATTGAATTAATTGGAAAAATAATTATGAATTGCATTATTTTAACGCCACAATCTTAATCAAAGACTCCGAAAATACTTTTGAATTAACTTTGACAGTAATTAATGACAATTATAATTTTTTCGATTTTTTGAGATTGAAAATATTTTTATACTTACATCTTAGTCATACTATTTTTTGTGTAAAATTGTGCTAAAATGTTACTAAATAACATGTATTATTCAATTATACAGAGTTTAAAGCAATTAAGCCGCCGGATCGTAGAAGGGCACGTAAATTTTTCTCGACCGAAATCGAAGTCCCCTGGACATCCAAAATTCGACTTTCGAATTTAAATATCTCATGTACATATCCTTATAGGAAATTTCTTTGCGCATCTTTTTTTCTTATGAAATTTTTTTAATCTATTACCGTTTTCGAAATATAAGAGAAAAACTGTTTTTTAAAAACCGAAATTTAAATTGTTTTTTTCACTTCAACTCGCGATTACTCAGTCAATTTTACGAATTTCTTAATGAAACGAAAACGAAAATACGCGTCATTTTATCCTACGAGTGACTAAAAAAGAAAAATGATGTTTTAATTATAAATAAAAAAGTTATTAATTTTTTATTAAGATATTACAACATTCGTAAATTGAAATTTTCACTAAGCGGGGAAGTTGAGCAAACTTTGAGCAACAAAATACTTCCAGCGAGAAAGTTGTCTATTAAGGTCTAAGCAAGTTTTTCACGAAAGATACAGTCCAATTAAACAATTAGTTAACAAATGGCGAATGTTAAAAGTCGTCTGCGGCTGAACGCCCAGCAAGCGTATCTCACCTTATAGTAATCTGGAGTTTTATTTTGCGTATACATAATACGGGTGCGCAATGAAATTTCCTATAAAGATATGTACATGAGATATTTAAATTCGAAAGTTGAATTTTGGATGTCCAAGGGACTTTGATTTCGGCCGAGAAAAATTTACGTGCCCTTCTACTATCCGGCGGCTCAATTCATTAAAAAATGTAAACTTTGAAAATTTAGAATTTTTAAATTTTTTGAAAACAGTTTTATACTTAAATCTTTGTTATATGACACTATTTTTTGCAAAATTATGCTAAAATGTGACTAAATAACATGTAATATTTAATTACAGATAGTTTAAAAGCAGTTTATTAAAAAATGTAAAATTTGGATGTTTGCAATTTTTTGAATTTTTTTAAATCATGTTTATATTTACATCTTAGTGATAGGACATTTTTTTGGCAAATATATTCTAGAATGTAACTAAATAACATGTTATACTCAATTATCTAATGTTTAAAAGCATTTTCTTAAAAAAATATAAAATTTGAACATTTTTTATTTTTGAATTATATCAGGCGATATTAAAAGAAAGCACTTAAAAAGAATTTTACTTTACCGACATGATTATGATCTTATGGTGCCCTTATAAATACTTCTTTATACCTAAAGGTAAAAAAATTAGTTAAATTTGTCATAGAATTTAAAGTAAATTTTAAGGGTAGCGAAAATTGTATGTCCAATTTTTACGTCTATGTCTAATCTTGTAAAAAAAATCTTGTAAAATTGACTTAAATTTTAATATAAATCAAAACTAATAAATTTTTTATTAGTATTTAATTAACTTACTTTTACTTATAAGGTTTAAAAATTATTTTATTGATTTCATTATTTTTAATTATTTAAAATACCTTAATAATTGGTTTTTAGCCAAATTCTTTAAAAGTAAAATTAAAATTTTACATTAACAGTAATTTAAATTAATTAATTATTAAATTAATTAATTTTGTTCTAAAATGAAATTTAATTAATATTGTTAATAACAAATTATTATTATACCTAATTTTAAGGTTACGTTTGCCCTGTGACCTGTAAGTAGGGATAGAGAGGGGATTTTGAGGATATGTTTGACATGTTACTTAGGAGTAGGGTAATTGTTTTTTCAATTTTGACGTTTAGGTCAAAAATGCCCTCAAAATTGACCTAAATTTTGAGGGTAGCGAAAATTGTCAAATTTTAAAGTGTAGGTCAAAACTGCCCTCAAAATTGACCTAAATTTTGAGGGTAGCGGGAATTGTTTGTCAAATTTTGACGTTTAAGTCAAAACTGCCCTCAAAATTCACCTAAATTTTAAGGGTAGCGGGAATTGTTTGTCATATTTTGACGTTTAAGTCAAAACTGCCCTCAAAATTCACCTAAATTTTAAGGGTAGCGGGAATTGTTTGTCATATTTTGACGTCTAGGTTAAAAATTCCCTCAATATTGACCTAAATTTTAAGGGTAGCGTGAATTGTTTGTCAAATTTTGTCGTTTAACTGCCCTTACAATTGTTTTGTACTCGCATTGTTTTTCACTTGCGGCCACTAAAAGCGTACCATCTAATACGAGAGACTGATGTATTACCTTTGATTGCAGTCAGTACGATTTGACGGTAATTATTTTTTAATATTTAATTACAATTATTTTAATTTATTCTTTTTAAATATTAATTATTCTATATATTTTTTACAGTTACTTATCACTTATAGATACACCCTGCGGATTCACTACTCTTGGTGAATTTTAAAGTAAAAAGCCTGAAATTGAAAAACACGACATCCTTTTGGTAGATGAAATGTCTACCAGAAGAAATATTAGATTGGGTCCAAAAACAATTACTTATAAAGGTCTAACAGATTTTTGGAAAGGCTTATCAGCGACAAATGAGGATAAAATGACAGATCAATGATTGGTTTTCCTATTTCAACCGTTAATGAGTTATTCATCTCAACCAATTGCCGTTTTCACATCCAAAAGACCAACAGAAGGTAGTGTTTTAACGAATCTAGTTATTCAGGCGATAGCAAAGCTCGAGAAAGCTGGGGCGAAAGTTCAAGGAGTCGTTACTGATGGAGCATCCACAAATAGGAAATTTTTGAAGGAGGTCGGATGTATGGTGACTTTTGATGAAGAGAAAAACTGTTTTCCTAATCCTACAGAAGAAAGTCGAAAATTTACATCTTCTCTGATCTTCCTACCTGTCCAGGTAAACTACTTCATTTATTTACAAGTAAAACAACAATTTTCATAATTTTTTTGCAGAAAAAACCTAATTATTTTTATTGGTTTACTAATTTTTGATACTGTTTGAAATGATTTTTTGATAAAAAACAATATTTGTTGAAATTGAAATTATTAAATTTGACTTGCAATATATTATTATATTAAATTATATTTTAATTATTATTTTGTTAACTAGATTTTTTAAAAACATTTTATATAACAATTATAATTGTTTAATGTCTTAACAATTTATAATAAATCTCTCATATTTTTAAACCTCAGATTTTTAGCAACACAACTGCGCAAGCATTATTAAATTACAAGTCGTATTAGGTGGATTCCACGTCAGTTCAACACACTTATTTTCATGACTTGTTGGGATTTGGCTGTACTTTTGTAAATTTATTACCTTTATAGTGGTAAACAACACCACCAAATATTTTTCAAAATTTTAAAAATTACCAAAAATATGGCATTTTCAAAATTTTTGTCTTTTTTTTAAAGTGCTATAACTTCGGTTCTAATTAACCGATTTTGGATTTAAAGAAAAGAATTTCTTTGGTTTTAAGTATATTTTAAGATACAATTAATATGAAAAAGAAAAATTCAAAAAATTTTTTTTTGAAATTTTGAAAAATTAAAAGTCCGTTTTTGAAAAAACATCGTCTTTTTAGTTTTTTTTTAAATTTTACTTAATGATAGGGGAAATGTGCTTTAAATGTCCTGTAAGTTTCATCTTGGGATCTCAAAGAGATTCAGAGTGAAAAAATAAAACGTAACCACAAATTACGAACATATGGGGCAAAATTCCTTAACTGACCAGGTAAAAAAATGAATTTTCTCTAAACTTTGCTAAAATGTTACTATTATTAGTGGAAATATAAATATTAATTTTTTTTAATTTGATAAAATATTTTTTGAGTTATGGAGTTTCAAAATTTGGATTTTTTTGAAAATATCTTTTTTTCGATTTAATATATTGATAAGTAAAATTAATCAAATTGAACGTATGAATAGTGATTTTTAAAGGGGTTTTCATGGGCTAGAAGCTGGTGATGAAAAAAGTTGTTTTCTGTCAATTTAACCTTAAAATTCAAGGTCAAATTCTTACATTCAGTATATAATAGATCCCGGTTAATACGATCCCTTTTAATACGATTTCCCGCTTAAGACGCTCGTTTATTACGTCGTTTACGCTCATCTCTGCAATTAAACATTATACATTTTATATCCCACCTAATACGTTTACCCGCATAAGACGCATTCTTAGTACGGGTCCTACAAAATTGTATTAACCAAGTTCTACTGTATCTCAAAATCGGTGTTTTTTTCGTAACCTATCCCAATCGAAAAAATTAAATTAAATTAAAAAAAATTAATATTTATATTTCCACTAATAATAGTAACATTTTAGCAAAGTTTAGAGAAAATTCATTTTTTTACCTGGGCAGTTAAGGAATTTTGTCCCATATGTTCGTAATTTGTGGTTACGTTTTATTTTTTTACTCTGAATCCCTTTGAGATCCCAAGATGAAACTTACAGGACATTTAAGTAGAGTCTACAATGAGAGAAGGTGCGCATCGACTTCCATAGCTATAGGTATACTAAAGTATGCTGTGGTATATCTATAGCTATGGACGTCGATGAGCACCTTCTCTCATTGGAGACTCTACTTTAAAGCACATTTGCCCTATCTTTAAGTAAAATTTTGAAAAAAAATCGAAGACGATGTTTTTTCAAAAACGGATTTTTAATTTTTCAAAATTAAAAAAAATTTTTTTGAATTTTTCTGTTTTATATTAATTGTATCTTAAAATATACTTAAAACCAAAGAAATTCTTTTTTTAAAATCCAAAATCGGTTAATTAGAACCGAAGTTATAGCACTTTAAAAAAAAGACAAAAATTTTGAAAATGCCATATTTTTGGTAATTTTTAAAATTTTGAAAAATATTTGGTGGTGTTGTTTACCACTATAAAGGTAATAAATTTACAAAAGTACAGCCAAATCCCAACAAGTCATGAAAATAAGTGTGTTGAACTGACGTGGAATCCACCATTATGCAGAATTAAAGGGCTGTGAAAAACAGAATTTTGCACAATCATTAATAAGGTAATCGATGCTTTAAATCGGACAAAGCCAATGAACGGAATCACACTTAAAAATGCAGACTATGAGGTAGAAAGTATCGAAAATACTGTGTCCGCACAAAGATTTTATGTGAGTGACACAGTCTTTTCCAGTGTAAGTGTTCATGCGCATTCTAGTGCTCCTCTGACACGTTGATTTGCTGTGCATATACAACATTTTGTTGTGCGTACACAGTCTTCTACTCTTCAATCTTCTTTCCGTGTTTGGGCTGACAGCGATCGTTATATATTAAGGTTACAACAAATTATTTATGACATTTATTAAAATAATTCTTTTTTATTTTGTACAAAGTGAGAATAAGAAATGCAAGAATAATAATCTGATAATTTAAATAAATAATTCTAAATTAAATATACTGTCTCTTATTATTATTATTGTTTTTAGCTTTCTGCAGGGTAGTTAACATAAACTTTACAACCGAATAAATCCAATTGGAAAGGTTATGAAAACAGTAAAATCTTTATACAGAAAAAAACCCATTTATATTAAACCTATTATTCACCTACGGAACTACCTAGTGACTTCAGACTTCGTAGATAAATGGTCCCGTTTAATCGCTGACGCGACTCTCTCGTGCTGCTTTTGTTCTGGCCTTATTTTATTCTTGTCCTTGACAAAATCTTCTTAGCTTCCTCTAGGGCAGACGTGAAGACCTTGCATCCTCCTGGTTCGGCGACATGTTGAATACTCTCCTCCTCGCCGAACTTCGCCTTGCATAAGAAGCAGAATGGGCTCTTTTTACAATCTGCTGCCTTATGGCCAGCTTCTCCGCACTTGAAGCACGCAGCCGACCTATCTACTGCTTGGCGGTCTCTGCCTATATGGCCATAGTCAAGGCACTTGTGACACCTAGTTTATTTGGTCCAAGGACCGTCACCTTCCTGCTGGTACCGTAGATACTTTGTCTAGGGCCTCCTTGACATCCTGTTGTACGGTGAGAGTGTTCACGTCGCGGATCTCCAGCACAGTCTGCCGGTCCGCCACCTGCACTTTTCCCAGATCGCCGATAACCTCTTCGGTGAACAGCTTCTTGTTTAAAGACCCACCAATCTTAATGAGAAGGTCTCCCTTTTTAGTGAATAAAGCTCCCACAACCCTTGTCTGACTGGCCTCCAGGTCAGCCACTTTTCGAACTTTCACCAGTACTTCGGCGAAAGTTTTTTCTTCAGCCACTTTAACGATCACTGTGGCTCTTCCCTTCTTGACCTGATCCGGCTTCGGAACCGTTTTGATTTCCTTGCTTCTAGTCTTTTTAGGTCTCTCCTCCTTTTTCCTTTTTGGATCCTTCGCAGGCTCTGGATCACTTCTCTTCCACTTCTGGGCATCTAAGACGACGTTTCTTAACACGATTGCGTTACAACGATCTCTTCTAACTCTGCGATCTAGTCTAGCTTCTTCCGACAAGGTCAATCCCCGGTAAAACTCTAGTCCTTTTTGTAGCTGCTGCGTGCTTTACCTTGGTCTCCTGTATGAGCGATGTTATGCTTATAAGTCCATCCTTGAGTGTCATATTGACATTTTTTTGGACTTCGTAGGACTTTATCGTCTTACTGACCTCTTCTTCTATTGCTAGAATACATGCCGACTCTTCCTCCCGCAGCTTTATGCATTCATCTTGGTCCTTGTTGCAGATAGCAATGTCATTCGCTGAAGAATTATTGAAGACAGAAATGCAGCTAGCCTGACTTATCACACTGTTCGTACTCCCTCGTCTCTCCACCTTCTTCACGATGATCTGTGGAACAGCCAACGCGTTGTTGCCCTCCTGCATCCTTGGGCCACTGGCCATCATCCTCACGCTAGGCGCTTGATGATCGGAACCAGTGAGAGATTCAGCCGAAGCATTACTCCGCAGGTACTCTTCCTTGTTTTTACAATCGCTCATACTTGGTGTTGGTCCCGTTTCGAGAGACAGTCGGGCCAGGATGGGCCCTGAACCGCCTCCGTTAGTTACATAGACGTTATAGCATTGCTGAAGTATTGATGCGACGTTTATGGTATCCAGTGTCAGGTGAGCTAAAAAACTCGGACCTCGAAGGTCGGTATATCTCTCCCATGGACCAAAAGTAAACTTATTATTATTATTATTTTTCAAAGCAAATAAAAATAATTTTAAAATGTATATTTAATAAAAAAACAAGAATTTTTTTCATATTTTATCATTAGAAACAAAATTCCCAAACAGCACGTAAGCTTATAGTGACATCACTGTAATATTACACTGGAGATTCATAATTTCCACTGCAATATTACAGTGATCTTACTGGACTCGAACCCTGAACCTTGTGTACAGTAAGAAAAGAGTCTTACCAGTGAGCCAATCTCACTTGAACTTACTAAACACAAGGTTCAGGGTTCGACTTCAGACCTGGTGAAATGTTTTTATTTTAAAATATAAACTTATTCTAATTTGATCTGTATATTATAATAACATTACGTTAACATTACAGTGTAATATTATCTTAACATTGTAAAGGAAATATTACCTTAATATTCCCATTAATTTACTGTAACAGTACAACATAATATTATCTCCTGGTGGACATTTTGATCTCCAAGTAAGAACACTGTAATATTACACTGGAGATTACGAATCTCCAGTGTAATATTACAGTGATATCATTATAATCTTATGTGTTGTTTGGAAACTGTTTTGCAATTTTTCCATAAGTGTGTAATATTAAAGTAACGTTACTGCCATGTTACAGTAATATTAATGGATAATATAACCCATCAGACAGACATTTCATATTACCATAATATTACTGTAATGTTACGTTTATATAAGGTGTCCCAGTTGAGGGTGTACATATTAAAGGGTTTTATTCTGCTGAAAAAATTCAGACAAAAAGTCCTTTGCACTTTTTAAATATTTTCAGTAGTTTTTTCATAAATCGCCTTTTAAAAATTTAAAAACTACGCATAGCTATTGGCCGTGCCCATTCAGTGAACCGGTAGGCGGGGCGTACTTTTCCAACGTTTGCAGACCTGGGCGTGTAGCAGCAATGCGCGTGAAATAAATTTTTGACAGTTACTTTTCGTTTCTAGATTTACACTGTATAAAAACATTAAACTTGTATTTTAGAAAAAAATTACTATCAAAATTTATTCTACGCGCGTTGTTGTATTCCCAGGCCCGCAAAGCTCGAACAGTACGTCCGCCTACCGGCTCACAAAGCGTACACGGCCAATAGCTATGCATAGTTTTTAAATTTTTAATTGCGATTTATGGAAAAACTACTGAAAATATTTAAAAAGTGCAAAGGACTTTTCTTTTTAATTCTTTCAGTAGAATATAACCCGTTAATATGTACACTCTTGACTGGGACACCCTGTATATGGGAAAGGGACATATGGGTGTAACTAAAATTTTGTTCCATAGCGTCACATTAGCGCGTGCCTCCGAGCGTCGATAGAGTTACTTGATAGGGACCCTCAATTGTAGACTTACATTCAGCCGCTTATAAGTCCGAAAATATTGAGTTTAGGAAAAAGTTGTCAAAGAATGAAAGTTTTCGATTTATTTCGACTTTTAAGAAAAGTAAAAAGATTTTTTTATAAACAAATTAAGTTTTTGTAACTTTGGATCAGATTTTTTAAAGTTATTTATACCTTATAATATACAGACGATTTTCCGCAAAGACCCGGAATGGGCCTGATGCGTTTAGTGAGTCAACAATTTTTGTTTAAATCACGTGCAAGTCTCACAAGGGAATCTTTTTCAAATGGTCGAATACCAATTCGTCGAATCATCATTTTTCGAATGCTTAGAACGTCGAATCATGAAATGGTCGAATGCTTAAAACGTCGAATTGTCAACAAGTCGAATGCTAAAAACATCGAATCGTCAAATGATCGAATTCTAAAAACATCGAATCGGCAAATGGTCGAATGTTCAAAACGTCGAATTGTCAACTGGTCGAATGCTAAAAACATCGAATCGGCAAATGGTCGAATGTTCAAAACGTCGAATGCTCATAACGTCGAATCGCCAAATGGTCGAATGCTCAAAACGTCGAATCGGCAAAAAGTAGAAAAACTTGTTTGATTTAAGTTAACATTAACTTAAACCAAGCAAATTTTTTGACTTTTTGCCGATTCGACGTTTTGAGCGTTCGACCATTTGAGAATTCGACATTTTTAGCATTCGACCATTTGACGATTCGATGTCATGAGCATTCGACGAAATGACGATACGACGTTTTGAACATTCGACCATTTGCCGATTCCATGTTTTTAGCATTCGACCAGTTGACAATTCGACGTTTTGAGCATTCTACGCCTCCCGTTCATATAATGCTTATTGAAAAACTAATGCAAGATGATTCTTATTCACAATTTGGTGCAAGACAATTTTTATTCGATTTTCCGTGCAATAAAATGCTTATTCAAAATTCTATGCGAAAATGTACATTCTGAAATTAGCTTATTCTATGAATTTTATAAAATTTTCAATTCAGTATAATTTATAATTGAAATTGCTTAATAAATATTTTTTAATACGTGTGATAGGATCCGTGTTTAAAGTTTCTTACAACAATAGACACGTACTGATATTCTTAGATATTTAATTGCAATTTAATATTAATAGGAAGATTTAGGGTTACATTTATTGTTCTGTCAGTGGTAATTGTTTTGCACACAATTTTGAATAAGCATTTTATTCACGGAAAATCGAAAAAGCATTGTCTTGCACCAAAAAGTGAATAAAAATCATCTTGCATTCGTTTCTCAATAAGCATTATATGAACGGGAGGCGTCGATTTGCCGATTCAATGTTTTTGGCATGCGACCAGTTGACAATTCGATGTTTTTAGAATTCGATCATTTAACGATTCGATGTTTTTAGCATTCGATCATTTGAGAATTCGACGTTTTGAACATTCGACCATTTGACGATTCGATGTTTTTAGCATTCGACTTGTTGACAATTCGATGTTTTAAGCATTCGACCATTTGATGATTCGACTTTTTAAGCATTCGACAAAATGACGATTCGACGATTTGGTATTCGACCATTTGAACATTCGACCACTTGGAGATTAGGGGAAAATCATGCGTCTCTGACTTTTTATTTTATTTATTTATTTATTATTAAGTTAAAGTTCCTAGAGCTAATCAGCCCTTCGAGGAACAATACAGTGCTGTATCTTAAGAAATAAAAGACTAAATACAGTAATAACTATAATAGTAATAACTATAAATATAATATACAAAAAAAATGATTGAAATAGTGCTAACACCACATAAAATAAGAAAGAAAAATAAAACAAAAATAAATTTCGAAAGTTTATATGCCAAGGAAAAACAAAGAGAAATATATATATATATATATATATATATATATATATATATATATATATATATATATATATATATATATATATATATATATATTACCAATACGTAATTTCAAATAAGTCTGTGTTACTATTAAATAAAAATCTATAAAACAGTTTCTTAAAAGTCAGCAGTTTAGATATATCTCTGATTATAGAAGGGATTTTATTCCAAAGTCTCGCTCCTCTAATAATGAAAGATCTTTGCATTTTACATGTCTTATGTTGTGGTATCTTTAAAATATATTTTCTTTCTTGCAATCTACTCTGACTCTTTTCACTAAAATTACTGAACTCGAAAAACTCAAATAAATAAAAAGGGGTTTTATTATTGAAAATATTGTGTAGAAGATTACCAATAAAAAACTGCCTTCTAGTCGCAACGTTCAGAAGACCTGACTTAATTCTGTACCTTGTAATATGTTCAAACTTAGGTAAATCATATACAAAACGAATGCAGGCATTTAAGGCTTGTTCTAACTTAATATTTAATTCATCCGTTACGTCATCATATACTGCACAGCAATAATCAAAGAATGGAAGAACTAGTCTTTCTTGTCGTTGTCAAAATATTTCCTATACATCACCTCAATTTTTTCTGATCAAATGCATTCAAAGATAGTACAAAAATTTTAATTAATATACTTAAAGTAGTAAAAATATCTACAATATTTTTGTGTTACCAAAAACTAAAATTATTTAAAGAAAAAAATAGACATAGAAATGGTAAAAAATAAGAAATCAAAATTGATTATAATAATGCAATAGGAAGTCATTGGTATAAAACTTAAACCATTGAATAGAATTTGGATCAGAAAGACAAGATAAAGGATAATAGCGAGAGATAAAGACGAATGATAAGAGGGTCATAATCAGGTCAAGCAACAGGGAAAAATGTCAATAAATAAGATGTAAGATTTTATCTTTTCTTCTATAAAACACTATAAGTTTTCTATACGTATACATATAGACACACCAGATGTATATATAAGCTTTTATATCTTCCATTATATGAGGCTTTTAACTAGATTTATGACAATCTTTCCTGTTTTTGATACAGTTAAATGAAGGTTTTTAGCATCAGGATGATATATCAGAAGCACTTTACAATTGATTGAAATATTCATTCGTAAAAGAGGTAAAAGTAAAGGATTTTGCAATACGTAACAAAACCTATATATATATATATATATATATATATATATATATATATATATATATATATATATATATATATATATATATATATATATATATATATATATATATATATATATATAAGAAAGTAATTCTCTCAATTTAGTATCATAAAATTTTTTTTGTATCAACTTAATTTATAACCTAAAAAGAGAAGCTTTCTAAAAGTTTTGCATTCCTCTATAAACTTTTTTACAGTTCAATCATAATTTTTATTGAATATAACCATTTTCCTTTCCTCACGATCTATTGAAAGAACTATTTTATTCTTTTTAAATCTATTTATTTTTATTTACCATTAGTCATCAATTTCTAAAAATTATATTGCATTACAAAACTGTAAGCAATTTAAAAAACTCCGAACTCATTACATAAAAAACTTTTTAAAATAGGTTTTAAATTTAATAATAAAAAATGAAAACAATAATAAAAGAAAAAATAATGCTAGTAATATCAAACATAATAATACTATACTGAACCTCAATAACTCAAAAGTTTAGATCAATTAGTTATAATTTAATTATAATTCATAATTACAAGTTTCCCTTAAAAAAGCAACTTGATAGCAAAGTGTCAGTCGCTGATTCAAATCAGATTTAGAGACTACTGTAAAGAAAAATTTTCAGTGTCAATAAATCAGAACACGCACTAAACGATTTTTTTTGTATTACATTGAACCTAAAGACGATGAGTCGTTTCCGCGAATCTTATAATGAGATAAATGTAATAAATTCCCTTTATATTATTTCCTGTATATAAGGATAAAAAGAAATCATCTAATTTAATAGCTTATTAATGCTTCGATGATTCCTCGTGCTGCACATAAAATCATGTTCAGTTGCTGCTTGAGGGCGCGGTACATATATATGATAAACTACAGTGATGTTCTTAACTGTTGATGCCTTGTGCATCGCTATAAGGTTGTCAGAGTGCAAGTAGGTAAAAAAGAATTACTTTATACAAGGTGTTCAATTGAAAATAAATCAATTTACTTTTCCTTTTTAAATACAGATTAGATTTTTAAAAAATTTAATTTTGTTTTTGCCTGAATTACAAACAGTAATATTTTTTTTCTTTAAGGTAAAGAATATTCTGATTCACTTTCAAAATAATTAGATACTCAAAAAAAGGTTCTATTGCAGTTTTTACGAATTTCTTTAAGTGTAAAATTATTCAAAAACATTAGTAACTTCATTTTTAAAAAATTTTTAATTATTTAAAAACTATTTTCACCATTACAACTCAATTATTATTTTCTAGAACTTTTATAAAATTTTGCTGTAACTTAATTATTTTTAATAATTTTTTTAAAAGTTCATTGAGAATTTTCAAATCCATTTGTTGTTTAGAATTCTATTTTACGAAATTTTGATTATTCGGAAATTCTTTAATTAAATATATATTAAAAAATTTCAAATCACTTTAAAAAAATCAATTTTAAATTTTAATTTAGATTATTTTCAATATTTAGTTATTTCTAAAAATTCATACTGTAGATAATGTATTTTTTATTTAATTACTGTTATCTAAAATTTAAACTAAAATTCATTGTAACATCAATTTTAATCGAAAAATTATATGAGAATTCAATTATTTATGTAAATAGAAAAACAAAATTTTTTTTGAATAATTAAATAATTCTTAAAACTGAATTCTCATAAAGAATTTTATCCCAAAAAATATAAATAATGTAAATCTTTGGACAAATTTAAAAAAAATTTAAAAAATAATTACATTTTTCGAGAAATTTGATTAAAATTTGTTTAATATAATTAAATATCTGAGATGTGTTTTATTATTTAGAAGAACAATTCAATACCTAACATTATTGTTTCACACAGGAACAAAAAAAAAGTTTTTTGGCCGAAACACTACAATAGTATATTCCTATGTATTTTGGCCCGCTGAATCCGAATCCGAAGTCAGAATTGTCAAATTGGTTCTTTTTTTAGTTATACTCAAAAGACAACTCAAAAACCAAATTAAAATAAAAAAATTAGAAACAAATTTCATATAATTTGTTATATCACTATCATTAATAAAAAATTATTTAACTACTTAATTGTTCATAAATTCTCTTCATCGAAACTGTCATATACTACTGCATGAAGCTAAATATTAATAAAACTTTTATCAACAGCCAAGAACAGATAAATATACCCTACATTTTATCATATAATAGAAGTTATGCATAAAAACAAGAAATCCTTATTTTCATACATTCATAGTAATAATTAAAATAGAAACTTTTTGTTTTCTAAATTAATGGTAATTACCGTTAATTGTAACAAACTTACTCAAATTTAACGAATCTATCCAATTAGTTATAAGATATTATATCCTTAATGTTTAACCTCGCGCACCTTCTACAAACATTTTCCTACCATCTCCAAAGTAAATACTAAAAATAAATATTTAAAAAAATACAATTTCTTTCCCACGTGTACTTATAGCTCGTTAAAAATGAAATATTACAGAAATGAGTTCACCTATTTATCGTCATATATAAGCAATTTTCCATCAGCATTTATTTTTATCACGCTTGTTCTGATTAGTTGAAAATCATGCGTGGTAATAATTTTAGATATGCCATAAAAAAGCGGGGAAAAAAGAAAATTATTTTAACGAGTTCGCACTTGCTGGTAACATTTGCACACACTCGTGCAACAAGACACCCTGTGTGCAAAATCAAATCAGTAATAAATGGTGGTACGTGATATAGTTAGTGACCCGTGACATAAGAACGTAGAGAGAAAGAGAGATGCCTTTTATTTAAAGCCTCAAAAGGATGAGTTCGTGGACGGTATCAGATTACGGATATGATCCTTGGAGATGAGAACTGCATGTGCTCTTCCGGAAAAACAATTACTGTAAACTATAAAAATACTCGCCGTAGATTAAACTCATATCGTTGTATTAAACGAGCTATGCGAATTTTTCTTTCTAAATATTCAGACAGTGCTTTATTGAAGCTGTTTGTGAGAAAAAGAAGAAGAAGAAGAACTTAAATAATGCTGCTTCCATTGTTCCCAAAGGGCTTAGAGGGTTAAGTATGCAAAAAGTGCCCCCGCTTCGATTTTTCTCAAATTTGGTCCATATGTTACTATCCATATGACTATAACTTTCTGCAATTTTAAACTCAAAATTCGCTTTTTTGGGGAGTTATGGAGGGGGAAAGCAAAATCAAAAAACTTATTTTTCTCGAAAACTACTGAACCGATTTTAATGAAATTTTGAGAGATTGTAAATATAGATAAGGCGATTTTAGAAAAAAAATCAAAAAATTTTTTTTTTTTAAATTTTCAAAAAAAAAATTTTGGAATTTTCAAAATTTTTTTTTAGGATTATTTTTTAAAGTGACCACTTTTTCTTTTGATGTAAAAAGTACCTTATAATGTCCCCTTTAACATATTTTTTTCAAATTTTTTAAAAATATTGTTTTTGAGTAAAATGTCAAAAACCATGGTCATGCTATTTGTCACGTACGGTAATGCACATATATACATATGGGCCATATTAATGTGATAGGGTATAGCTAAATAAGTATGGAAAAAATGACCCGAATATATTTTTTCCATTCATTCCTACCCACTTAAAAATAACTTTTTCAAATTTTTAACTTAAAATTTTGAGTTTTTTGGAACTTATGGAGGGGAAAAAATCGAAAAACGCATTTTCCCCAAAAACTACTGTATGTATTTTAATCAGCTTTGGATATGTTGAAAAGACAATTAAAGAGATTCCAAAAAAATTTTTCAAATTTTTTTTTTCAAAACATTCCAAAAATCTTTTTTTTTTTGAAAATTTCGAAAAATTTTCATTTTGAAATTTTCAAAAAAAAAGATTTTTGGAATTTTTTGAAAAAAAAAATTTGAAAATTTTTTTTGGAATCTCTTTAATTGTCTTTTCAACATATCCAAGCTGATTAAAATACATACAGTAGTTTTTGAGGAAAATGGTTTTTTCTATTTTTTTCCCTCCATAAGTTCCAAAAAACTCAAAATTTTGAGTTAAAAATTTGAAAAAGTTATTTTTAAATGGGTAGGAATGAATGGGAAAAATATATTAGTGTCATTTTTTCCATACTTATTTAGCTATACCCTATCACATTAATATGTCCCATATGTATATATATGCATTACCGTACGTGACAAATAGCATGACCATGGTTTTTTACATTTTACTCAAAAACTATATTTTTAAAAAATTTGAAAAAAATATATGTTAAAGGGGACATTATAAGGTACTTTTTACAACAAAAGAGAAAGTGGTCACTTTAAAAAATAACCCTAAAAAAATTTTGAAAATTTCAAAAATTTTTTTTGAAAATTTCAAAAATTTTTTTTGAAAAAAAAAATTTTGATTTTTTTTTCTAAAATCGCCTTATCTATATTTACAACCTCTTAAAATTTCATTAAAATCGGTTCAGTAGTTTTCGATAAAAATAAGTTTTTTGATTTTGCTTTCCCCCTCCATAACTCCCCCAAAAAAGCGAATTTTATAGTCATATGGATAGTAACATATGGGCCAAATTTGAGAAAAATAGAAGAGGGGGCACTTTTTGCATACTTAACCCCCTAAGCCCTTTACGCGTCTCTAACGCTCATTTAATATAATATGAATATATCAATAATGAATATTACTGTTATTATTTTTATTCATATTAGGGTCAGTTGGGGTAAACAGAAACATATTTGCTAAGTTTCACCAATAACATAAGTTTTATCTTTCAAATCGGATTACTTTCGGATTTCTTGGACATTGAGTTATTATTTCACTTCTGTAGAACAATTTTATGAGGTAGTAGAAAATATGGGTATCATCAAATCGCATTAATCAATTGTTTCTATTTACCTATAAATTTTTTAAGTTTGCTAAAATTTAAGGGTAAATAGAAACAGTAGTTATTTTAGTTAGATAAAATTTTTTTAAAATAAATACAGCCTTAAACTTTGAACCTTAGATCATCTTCAACAGGTTCTAGTATTTTTTTATTTTCTGTTTGTCAATTAGCAACAGTATGTACAGAAATATTTTCTATTGCATAAATAATAGAAAATCAAAGAAAAAACCCTTTCACTTTTTTGACTCGCAATTGTAAAAAACTAAACTAAAAAATCATTCTAAAATATATAAATATCTCTTACTAATACTACAACAAAAATCAACTCTGATTTTTTCATTTTGCAAACTTTAATTAAAAATAGAAGACAGTTTCTATTTACCCCTAAAAACTGACAATTCAGGGTCAAGAAAAACAGTTTATTATTTCTTAAACAATTTAAGAAAAACGTCAATTTCAAGAATGGAAATGTTAAAAGATACAAGGAATTATATAAAAAATGGTTACTCATAAAATAATTCAAACTAATAAATAATAATGCATTATAGAAGTTTAAAAACTGCATATAAACTATGCGAAAATTTGAAACACATTACAGAAATAAAGGTATGTTCTATCCTATTTTCTTTCATTCTATACCATTCTCTCTTATTATAGTGTTTTAGTTTGATAGAAACAATTTTTTTATTTATATTATCAGAAATATTAATAAAATTTCTGCTGTTTCTATTTACCCTGAATTTCTAGTTTTTACGGGTAAGTAAAAACAGTCTTAAATTTTTAATTAAAGTTTGAAAAGTAAAAAAATTGATGATTGAAAATTGTTGATTTTTCTTGTAGTATTAATAAGAGATCATTATAAATTTTAGTATGCATGTTTAGTTTAGTTCTTTCCAAATGCGAATTAAAAAATGAAAGGTCTTCTTTGATTTTTAATTATTTATGTCATAGGAAATATTTTTGTATATACTGCTGCTAATTAACAATCGGAAAATGCTTAGAACCTGTCGGGGGTGATCTGAAGTTCAAGGTATAAGGCTGTTTTTATTTTTTAAATTTTTTATTAAACAGAAATAACTAATGTTTCGATTTACCCTTTGTTCCTATTCACCCCATCTGACCCTATATGTGTGTATGAATTAAATGACAATAAGTTACTATTGTAATAATTACATTATTTTTATATAAATAATAATATAATAGGGTAAGTCCGGGGGAGATGGACATAGTTTTTAAGGGATTGAAAAAAATTAAGAAGAGACATTTTTGTACAAAATTTTATTCGTAATTAAACATTAAACAGTAAGTTGTTAGAAATATATCTTTCCATAGTTTGTAAATGTTGATAATAATATGATCTTGAGAAGGTGAGATTTGAATAAAAATTCAAAAGTGTGCCGTTAAAGCGACGTTTTGCTGGCTAGGATTTGCCAGCCTCATCAGACTAAAATTTTATTAAATACTAAAGTTACACATCATTATTTTTTTATGAAATGGTCTAAGAGCACTATTTCAATTAATAAACAATAATAATACACCTAAGTTTTGTTAGAACATGGAACACATACTAACGCGTCAAAAAATTAAAAAGATTTCGGCAAATTATAATAAAAACTAATCATTCCACACTTATAATAATAGAATATAAGAGAAAGAGACGACATTCTCAGAACAGCGATTCACTGTCAACTAAAAAAGAAGTTTATTCATCTTATAAAGTCAAGCTAGTTAATACGTTAGAGAAGTCAAAGAACTAAAATGTAAACACATTTATAGAAGAGGTCCAAGTTATATTCATTTTATTATTTTCTGTATGAACACGAGTCCAAACGTCTAAGTAAAGGAAAGAATGTTTTGTATAGGGTAAAGATATCTACCTTTTTGTTGATAGTGGAACGGTTAGTTTCTATATGAATCATTTCAGATATTCGTCTTTTTTTAAAATCAGGTTCATTGTCCAATATTTTTGCATTTTCCCAGTCAAAATCATGATTAAAATTTAAGCGATGTCGATAGACTACAGAGTTATCATTCACTTTTTTATGTTCGTTAATGCGAGTTTGTAATAATCGTTTTGTCTCGCCAATATAAGTTGCTGGGCAGTCTTTGCAATCAAACTTATATGCGACATTCGTTTTGTCCCATTTTTTGTTTATATCTTTTCCCAATTTTATGATGGAACTAGAGTTTTTATTTATGATGGGAACAGAAATACAATTAAAATCTTTAAGAAAGTTTGACAACTTAATTCTAATACCAATATGTTTTTCGATGAAATGCAAGGGGTAATTATTATTTTTTAGTAATGTTTTAATTTTTTTGAAGTTGTGAGAATGGAACATTTTATTGGACAATGAAATGGCTTTATCAACTAAGTTGTACACAAAGTTCTTTTTTTGTTGAGTTGGATGATCTGAAGAATAATTAATAAGTCTGTCAGAAGAGGTAGGTTTTTGATACCAGTCAGTGATTATATTGTTATTTTCTCTAATGAGTGTCAAATCAAGAAAGTTAATCGAATTGTTTTTTCTATTTCCATAGTGAACTGTAATTTTTGGTTGCAAGAATTGAAAGTGTCAATTACAAGATCGACGTGTTCTCTTCTTACAGCCAATATTGTGTCATCTACGTATATAAAATAGAAGAGAGGGACACAATTATATTTTTCTTTTAAAATTTCAAGACAGTCAGTTTCCAGATCATCCATTACAATGTCAGAAACAAAGGCTGAGATAGGTGAGCCCATAGGTGTTCTGTATAATCTGCCGGTAAAACTTTCCGTCGAGTGAGCAATACGTGCCTTAGACCGTTTTATAAAAAATAACTGATGTGTAACTTTCGTATTTAATAAAATTTTAGCCTGATGAGGCTGGCAAACCCTGGCAAGCGAAACGTCGCTTTAACGACACACTTTTGAATTTTTATTCAAATCTCACCTTCCCAAGATCATATATATTATCAACATTAAACACTTTCCTTTGAAGTAATGAAAGTTGAAATAAAATATTTTTATAATAACAATCTTAAAATTTTTAAAAAATGCATTTGGCCATCTCTCCCGGATATTCCGGGAAAGATGGACAAATGTATGCGAGTGAGATGGCCAATAGGTCTCTCTAGCTATTAGCTTTAACTTATTTTTAAGTCAATTACATAAATTTTCTCATCTTTTTACAGCATTCTGAACACATGACAATGAACGCACGTGAAAAGGTAACCGGTAAAATCTGCGGATATTTCGCGGATTTTTTTTGGGAATTTTCATTTACCAGTAATTTTGTGCAGATTATATACTTTTCTACATCTCTTTAATTCGCGGACTCCTTTTCGACAAAATTGAAGGATTGTAAAATCATCAATTGTCTACCAGGTACTCAGGTGAATTCAGGTCAACATCTTCAGGGAAGCATATGTCATATTGCAAAATCATTATTCCATGAGGTCACTAAGTGTTAGGATCAATTCAGGTTGTCTTCAAATACAGTAGAACCCTGTTAATACAATTCTGTAAGGACCGCGCTAATACTTATGCGGAAAAACGTGTTAGGCGTGAAATAAAATGTATTTATTTAATTGCAGGGACCACCATAAATGATTGTTTAAGGGGTTTGTCAGGATGACTAAAATAAATAAGAGTGATAATTTAAGAAAAAAAAGTATTCCATTTATTATATTTAAAATATTAAATCACAGCACAATTCAATTCACAGTTTGTATTTACGCGAAAACGGTTAGGGACCCTTGTCTAATTGACGATAAGCATTCGTTTAATCTCGAAGTCTCTTACCACTTATCATACGTCATAGTGACACACTTACAGAATTCGGCCCTACCTGATAATCTCCGTCCACGGAGTCGACTTCTGAATTACAATTTTACAAATTAACAATTTTTTGAACAAAACTCTCGACATTTCCTGATGTTGGATTGAATGCGATGCATTTGCAACAATTTTTGACATGATTCGTTATTTTACTTTTTAAATTTAAAAACCAATAATTTCGTCGTACAATTTCATAGACTTTTTTAATTCCTTGATGAACAAGGTCGTCGTGATATTTAAATAATACATTTGTTTCTATATTAAAAGATACATAAAATGCTAATTCATCCCCATTATTTAATTTTTTAGCGCTAAAGTCAGAGAATCACAATCGGTGATTATTTTAAAATTAATTCTGTGTAAATAAACCCAAAATATTCGCGTCGCATATATAATTGCTAACATTTCCAGCTCGAAGATGTGATATGTGCTCTCAATATCTGTGGTTCTCTTAGAAAAGTAGAATACAGGATGGAAACGTAAATATTTTTTCTTTTGCATCAGCACCGCGCCGAAGCCATGCGAGCTGACGTCGGAGTGCAATTCGGTTCGTGACGTGGATCATACAATACTAAAATAGGGGCCGTAGTAATTTTTGCTTTCAGTTTCTCAAAAACGGATAATTCTTTCTCGCCAAATACGAAAACAACAAGTCGAAAAGAGGTTTTGCAAGCAATGAAAATTTTTCAATGTATTTTCGAAAATGTTGTGCCAACCCTAAAAAACTCTGAACCCCTTTGAATTTTTCGGCACCGGAAAATTGATAACCGCCTCGATATTATTTTGTGAGGGTCGTATCCCTCTTTCGCTTATAACGTATCTGAGAAAATCTATTTCCGTACTTAGAAATTCGCATTTGCCTAGCCGAATCTCTATTTGATTCTCTACAAACAAACTAAATATTTATTTCATTATTTGAAAATGATGATCAATTAATTCAGTAGAGATCAATATGTCGTCTAAATATACTACTACGTCACCATTATCGATCAATTCTTTCAAAACCGTACTCACAAAACTTAGAACCCCAACCTGATGGGGCGATCTATGCTGTGCACCTCGTCGTTGATCCGTATTTCGAACTTAACCACCTTCATAAACTCATCAATCTCACTATGAATAAATATATTCCCAACTTCAGAACTTATCCTCGATGAATGAGTTTCACTTGTACACTCAAATCTCGCTATAACGACCTTCTCTATAACGAGCGCTCTCTATAACGAGGGCTCTGTCTCCCGGTATAGCGAGAAAAATTTCCTGGCGATTGTCCCCACTATTTATAAACAAATGCACATTCACTTGGTTTAAATTTGGTTAAAATCAATTTTATTTATATAATATAAAAATAAAAAAGTCACTTCGTATTTGATATTATATCAATCAGTCGAACATTTTCAAAATTTTAGCTGATATAAATTTTTTGTATATTAAAGTTCAAATTAAACAAGGTTACGTTTGTAATTTTGACATTATGTAAATTGTAAACACTAAAAAAATGAATAAAGAATCGTAAAAGTGGGGATTTCTCATTTCTCCTTTTGCGCTCGTAATAGAGGGAGATTTGACTCCCGAACTTCTCGTTATAGCGAGATTTGAGTGTACGTTGTTCTTGTTGTGGACAATCTCGTATCGTGTGCTCCATAGATGAACACTTAAAACACGATCTTTTTTTTCTTAACGGCTGCGTACAATCATATGAACAGTGACCAAATTTGCCACAGTTCAAACATTTTGTGTTTCTTTCGGGTTTGGAGTTTTGTTTGAAACCTGCTTCCTTAGTATTATCCATAGATGTTTTTTTGTCACATTTATTCGAAATTTTAGCATTTAATGAAACGCTTTCAAATTCGTGTAGAAGTGCTGCAACATTGTGAAACCTCTGACCGTTTTATTTTTCGCGCACAATTATACTTATTAATTTCGACTGTTATATTTTCGACACGTGGTTCACAGTTTACAATTTTTGTTTAATTTTCTTGTTGTATCCCACTTCTGAAATTGTAAGGGGGTTGTCAGGATGATTTCAATAAATAAGAGTGATAATTTAAGAAAATAAAAGTATTAAATTTATTATATTTAAAATATTAATTAACAGCACATTTCAATTCACAGTTTGTATTTACGCGAAAACGGTCAGGGACGCTCTGCCTAATATTGACGATAAGCATTCGTGTAATGTCGAAGACTCCTACCACTCATCATACGTCACAGTGACACACCTCTTATTACATTAAAATCGTTTTAAGCTGGAAATTGTATTAAACGGGATCGTACTAACAGGGTTCTACTGTAGTATCAACTTATACAGTAGAAAGTCACCAGTAGACATTGTCAATTTAGGTCGCATCAAGACAACTTCTTCGGGAAGTTAACTTCAAAGAGCAAAAAAGATCAACAGGAAAGAATAAAGTTTTATAGTTGAGTAAAAACGATTTTTTGTGATCTCGCATAGTGAATTAAAAAACCCCAAGATGTAACCGAGTTTTTTGGTCAATTCATGTTCACTTCTTAGGTTAAATTAACTTCAAATAACAAAACAATACAACAAGTTTCGGCGTCGAAACAAGTTACAATTTTCAGAGAAATTAATTTTAAATAAGTAGGAAAAATACACCAAGAGGTATCCTAGTTTTCATGTTAATTAAGAACGTTTTTAAAAAAATTAATTTATTAAATTAATTAATTGAAAAAAATATAACATAATTTTACCAAATATACTGATAATATGGGTGAAGCTCTTCGTGGAACTTAATCTTAACTAGAATTAATAACCGTTTAGAAATTTTTAGCCTATAATTAATTTATATCAAGTTTTATTTATTTATTTTTGAAAAGTAATAAAGAATTCAAGTAACATAATTAAGTTAAGAAAAAATAAACTTATTATAAATAATAAGCAATTTACGTCCCAAATAATTCTCTTAACAAAAAACATAAAATCTTGTGTCCACATGAGTACAAGTTTCGAAGCAATTCATTCTTATTTTTGAGATTATTGAGAAAAAAGTGCTGAATCAGATTTTTTACTTTTCAACTCCTTCAATTTTTATCGGAGACTCTCTGTTACCGCACGAGACTCACAAACTGTCCACCCTTTACGATCTTTTGCTGTTTTCGAGAGAAATCTAAAGTTAAACAAATTTTTATTTTATTTTATATCATTGCACTGAGAAAAAATGCTATTGTATCTATAAGACCCATATTCACATACGTTAAAAAGCAGATGTCATTAACTTAATGCGAAATGTAGTTCATTTTATAGCATCGCTATTGAATCAAAGAAGTCATTTTTTGGTTTAAAATCAGTGCTATAAAATAATCTACATATCACATCAAGTTAATAACACCTTCTTTTGAACGTGTATGTAAATATGCGTCCTATACATTCAACAGCATTCTTTTTCAGTGTAGTCGTTACATTTTTAATGACTATTTGTGGCCGCGTCTGAGAAAAGGGACCTCATGACCAAAAAATTCGATTATTATATTTTGACTGTTTCTTACACTTTAAGGTCCAATGCTTCAATATTGTCGAAAAGGAGTCCGCGAATTAAAAAAATGAAACTTCCCAAAAAACCCGCTAAATATCAGCGGAACCACTCCGCGGATTTTTACTGGTAATCTTTTCACGTGCGTTGATGACCTGAGCAAAATGGTATATTTTAGATTGTCTAAACACCCTTAAAATTTTATATTATAGCTAAAAAACTGTTTTTAGAAGTTAATCCACAAAAAACCTGATAACAGATCATTCCAACGCTATAAATATTTTTATCGTATCTTATTAAATGACGATAATAAAGACCGAAAAGTTAAAAAAAATAATTTTTGTAGTTAATTTTTCTATATTCTCTTAAATTTGTAAATGTAACCTCACATATAATAATTTTTTCGTACTACACATTGAAAGTACAGTTGATATATAGTTTATAGATACATAAACTTTTACAGGTTACTGGTATTTTTTAGATTTAACAAAATAGTATAGATATTAATAGTAAATTCTTCATGAACTAATAAAAATTAATGATTTTATGTGCAATTTAGCTCAGAATTCATTGTTGATTTCAAAAATCGTATATAAAATATATGGTTTGCTATTCTTATTATCATTATCTTTTTAAGTCTTTGAACAAGTTCTTTGCAGTTTAATAATTCTTTAAATAAGTGTTATAATTAACAAACGTAAATCTTTTAAAGTTAGAAATTATTCGCTGATAGAATATTTTGAAATATGAAGATTTCGACTATAGTAGCACATAGTGACATCTATTAGATGTCAATTGAACTCTTTCGTTTAGAGTAATTAATTAATTTTTTAAAAATTAATTTTGATCTGAAAAAATAAGCTGCGTGAACGAATGCACTGTGCATCTGAATGCATCTGTGAGGACTCGAACCCCAGTTCATAGCTGCCTGTCGCGAGACCTACGCCTATCAATTATCATATGTAACACCTAACTCTAAACCAAATAGTTCAATTGACATCTAATAGATGTCACTATCTGCTGATATAGACGAAATATTTGTATTTCAAAATATTCTATCAGCGAAGAATTTCTAACATTAAATATATAGCTCTCGACTAGTGATGGGCTTGATCTGAGAGTATAAGAAGCGTGATCGTCCAGGCTGTGTTGGCAAGGTGCATTGATAGGCGTAGGTCCCGCGACAGGCAGCTATGAACTGGGGTTCGAGTCCTCACAAATTTTTTCAGATCGACAACCAATTTATCGACAACCATATCGTAGTAATTATCATATATAACACCTAACTCTAAACCAAAGAGATCAATCGACATTTAATGGATGTCACTATCTGCTGATATAGTCGAAATCTTTATATTTCAGTAAATCTTTTAATTTTTTTAAACGTTTTTAGTTTACGTCATCTGAATATTACAACATAAATTTATGAAAATTTAATACTATTAAAATTGATCTTATCTTGTCGCAATGTGAAAAATGTTTTTGTTACCATATTCAATGTTATGACCAATCAGTTAAAAGTAACTTCATGATATTTGTGAATTAAATTTACGAAAAATAGTTACAAAATATGGTGTGCGTTCATCGAAATAAGTTATGTTGTATTTGCGGATATTTTATTGACAAGAAACATCGTTTCAATTTTAAAAGTAACAAAGCATTGGTAACGAAATTTTTAACCGTTCGTACAAAACCAATAGCTGGTTTGAACCGGAGTGCATATATGTGTTTCGTGTTCGTCTAAATGAAAACTTTGTATAGCAAAAAAGAATAACAATCAGATGCAGGCCTCCATTCCAATGATATTGTTATATCAACCTTTTCACAAACCAGAAGATTGTTATTTTTATTAGACCAAAGTTACATTTCATCATTACAAAACGCGTAAAAATATAAAATATGCTGATGTTTTAACTGTAACAAAACCAGTTCAATTAACTGTTGAGGATTGATCCGACAATTTAAATTGTTGGAAACTGAAACGTCAGATTGGTATAGCACTCTGGAATCATTAAATGTCTTTGATCTTGAAAACAATGACACGGAATATCTTCTTTCATCAGTAGATCCTCCTAAACAGCATTTAGTAAATTGTTCAGATTTTAAAAATCTAGTATGAGATTTTAACTTATCATGAAAACAATTTGAAGGACTTGGTTCGCGATTGAAAGAGTGGAATTTAGTAGATAAAGACTTTGTGACAATGGTAAAATTCTTCACATAAAATGTCAAACTCAAAAAAAATATATGTGAAAAACTTTACTCACTTAACCGCTAGATTTTCTGCCATAAAAAATCGTTTATTTGCGGACACTTTTGCTAACAAATAAAAATAAATGGGATCAAATGGGCGAACGCAAACATCTTAAAAAAATTAGTACAAATCAAAAATAATACATAGTTGGGCACCAGACTTACAGATAATTCAACGTCAGCACCAACAAAAGAAATTTATTTACAACAAATAAAACGGGAGGGGAGGGTGTAAGTAAATGCTAAGATTTGGGTCTGGTTTTAAAGATAGTGAAACAAAAAAAATGTTTTACTGAAACAATAATTAAATTAAAAGTTTAGATTTATTCAACAATTCTTGGAAGAACATACCGATTTAATTAGCGTCATATTCTCACGAAATCAAGATTTAAATCAATCAATTTAAAAAAAAAATTTCCCCTTAGATAATATTAGAGTTTTCAGTCAAATTCGTCTTCTAAACAATTTTTTCACTAGAATCAAAATTAATAAGAAGACATACAAGTTGAGTGTGGCGGGAATTTGCGACGGGTGTGAAATGAATACATCGGAATTGTCTTATCACCTTTTCATGGAATGCCCTTCTCTATTAGAAGATAAAAAGTATATAGTCCTTCGCTGCGTTACAAATGTGTTTCTCGAAGTCGCAGAGCGAAGCAAAGTGTGCACGTTTTTGCGAGTTGCCCGCAGCGTCGGTGAACATAAACCTAACCTAAGGTGTTCGCGTCACACCTAGCAAGACGAATTGGCATTATGGCGGCAAAAGAATTCAAATTCAAACTTTACTAGTAATTAAAAAGAAATAATTCATACAATTTTTATCTAGAGATATCGGAACTCTACTACAAATCGTAAAATTCGTCGAGAATACAATATAGTCGATAATAAAAATGGAATACTAATAATTATTTTAATTATATTTTAATTTTTGTTTCGAAAATCGGGACATAATTACAGGAACTTCAATTATTTTTAGATCAGACCAAACAAAAAATACTATTTTTAAATTAATTAATCAAAATGCTACTCCGATACTGAGCTAGTGCTCTGGAAACAAATAATTAAAGAAAATAACTACAAAAAAATTAATCGCGATAACAATATTATAATACTCGTTGCGACAGTTGTTTTTAGGATCATTAATAGTCAGGAATCCAATGTAGATTTTAGCTTCCTTCTCATTTTCCTGGATAATTTGGGATGGACTCAGGTCGCTGTTGCTGTTATTTTCTGGGAAAAGTTCGTCTCGGGAAGTCATCATTGGTCGGTAGTTGTTGGAGTTGCGTAACACTGACGAGTGAAGGAAGACATATATATATATATATATATATATATATATATATATATATATATATATATATATATATATATATATATATATATATATATATATATATTATAAAAAGATATCGCCGCCGCTGTTTCAAGATTCTGTAAGGGCGCCCTATCCCAAAGAGGCCGTCAAAACTTATGTCAAAATTGACCTATTTTTCGACCTATAGGTCGAAAAGAGGATAAATGACGGCCTCACATTACGTTAAAATCTATGTCAAAATTGACCTATTTTTTGACCTATAGGTCAAAAGGAGGATAAATGACGGCCTAACATTACCTTAAAATCTATGTCAAAATTGACCTATTTTTTGACCTATAGGTCAAAAAGGGAATAAATAACGGCCTCACATTACTTCAAAACTTATGACAAAATTGACCAATTTTTTGACCTATAGGTTTAAAAGGAGGATAAATAACGGCCTCACATTAGGTCAAAATCTATGTCTAATTTGACCTATTTTTTGACCTATAAGTCAAAAAGGGGATAAATATCGGCCTCACATTACCTCAAAACCTGTGTCTAATTTGACCTATTTTTTTACTTATAGGTCCAAACCATAAATCAAAACATATTTCAAAATTGACCTATTTTTTGACCTATGTCAAAAAGAGGATAAATAACGAATAAAAATGCATGTTTAATTTTACCAATTTTTTTGAGCTACAGGTTTTAAAAGGGGCTTTAATGTGAGCCTTCACATTACGTTAAAATTTAATCTGTGTTTTACCAACAGGTCAGAGCTTTCCCCCTCAAATAGAAGCGCGAAATAGGATGTCGAAGCCTATGCAAAAGAAAATTTTTTTACTTGCAGGCGGGTATGTTACTTCAAAATTGATGACAAAGATTGAAAATTTGAAAATGGCTAATATCATAAGATCGCATTTTACAATCTTTATATTATTCATAAATAGAAGTAAATATAAAATCTTGGGGTTTTCGCGCAAAGCGCGCAGGGGGGCGGATATATATATATATACTATATTACAAAAAGATATCGCCGCCGCCGTTGTTTCAAGATTCTGTAAGGGATAGGGCGTATCCCAAAGGGGCCGTCAAAACTTATGTCAAAATTGACCTATTTTTTGACCTATAGGTCAAAAGGAGGATAAATGACGGCCTAACATTACGTTAAAATCTATTTCAAAATTGACCTATTTTTTGACCAATAGGTCAAAAAGAGGACAAATAACGGCCTCACGTTACCTCAAAACTTATGTCAAAATTGACCTATTTTTTGACCTATTGGTTTAAAAAGAGGATAATAACGGCCTCACATTACCTCAATACTTTTGTCAAAATTGACCTATTTTTTGAACTATAGGTCAAAAAGGGAATAAATAACGGCCTCACATTACCTCAAAACTTATGTCAAAATTTATCAATTTTTTGACTTATAGGTTTAAAAGGAGGATAAATTACGGCCTCACATTAGGTCAAAATCTATGTCTAATTTGACCTATTTTTTGACCTATAGGTCAAAAAGGGGATAAATATCGGCCTCACATTACCTCAAAACCTGTGTCTAATTTGACCTATTTTTTTACTTATAGGGCAAAAACATATGTCAAAATTGACCTATTTTTTGACCTATGTCAAAAAGAGGATAAATAACGAATAAAAATGCATGTTTAATTTTACCAATTTTTTTGAGCTACAGGTTTTAAAAGGGGCTTTAATGTGAGCCTTCACATTACGTTAAAATTTAATCAGTGTTTTACCAACAGGTCAAAGCTTTCCCCCTCAAATAGAAGCACGAAATAGGATGTCGAAGCCTATGCAAAAGAAAATTTTTTTACTTGCAGGCTGGTATGTTACTTCAAAATTGATGACAAAGATTGAAAATTTGAAAATGGCTAATATCATAAGATCGCATTTTACAATCTTTATATTATTCATAAATAGAAGTAAATATAAAATCTTGGGGTTTTCGCGCAAAGCGCGCAGGGGTGCGGAGCCCCCCTAGATAAAACAAAACAAATAAAAAAAATTTTTTCACAAAAGTTAAAATCTTATGACTAAAGTCATAATTTACGATAATAATGATAAAATAAATAATAAAAATAAATCCATAACCAAACCACTTATTCAGCAACAGTAAGTCGAGATCAAGAAGGACAGCATCCACGTCTCCGTAAATGGGTTTGTTCTTGATGATAAGTCGAGAATATAATCTCAATAAAACATTAATTTTCCATCAATATCTACACGCGATATAGCTCAAATAGATTATTTTCTAAAATGGCACTATAATTCTACAATTTTAATGAATAAATCAGCTGCATACTTCTTCAGTTTTTACTAACAAGAATTTTTTTATACCTCATAGTCGCGACATAGTATTAGCAAATGTATAAAAATGTGGGTTAACAATATAGAAGCTTTTTGTGGCACATATATCTCAGAACCCAATTTGTTCTTATTTCGTGAGATTTCCCTTTATACCACAATCACAGACCTCGTTAGTCATTTAAATAAAACTATATTTACCTTTAAAAAGTATTTATCAATTGCAAGGAGAGTTAGGGAACATTTTCATGTGGGAAAGCGAATCTGTTATTTCTTATGCCAAGAGAATAAAAGATAATAATAATAAATATTATTGTTATTATTTCTATTTATATTATATGTGTGTATAAATTTAATTGCAATATACTATTAGAACAATTATAATGTTTTCATGTAAACAATATATTATTAAAAATGTGTCATTTGAAATAGTAACATTAAAAAAGTAATTTTAGGAAAAAAAATACAATTTTTCTGTTAATCCGTAAATATTTTTCTTGATTATTTAATACACTTTTAATATTATTTACAAACATGTTCAACTTTTTATTAACAATATAACATAGTGGGACAGAATTGGAGCGCATGATTATTCCGTGAATTTTAATTTCCTAATTTTTAAAACATCGAAATTCTTATCATCGAAATTTCGTTTCGCATAATTTGCAGATTTTGAAATTTCATTCAATATAATTTTTAATTTATCGAATTGTTCTTTATCCTAATATTAAAATAGTCGAATTGTTTTTTAATATAATTTTTAATACGTCGAAAAACTCTTTGACATACATTGTGTTTTTCCGAATGACTATTTTTCATAATTATTAATTCTTCGAATTTCCATTTGACATAATTATCAAATCTTCGATAAATTATATTACATAAATTTCATTTATCGAAAATTTAATTGTCATAATGTTCATTTACTCAAATTATTAAATGACATAAAAGAATTTTTATTAATTGTAATTATTGCAACAAACTATTTGAACTTTAAGCGGTAAAACCCTAAAAAACGGTGAAAAAATTGTTTTACTTGTAATTTTTTTTACTGTGTGTTAATAAATTTTTCTTTTTGATTCTTATTGGGAGTCTTCTTCTCTTCGAAACCCCGTTTAAAATTTATAAAAAACCTCAAAATTAAAAAATGGCGGAAGATTAAAAAAAACTTAATTTTCTCGAAAACAACACATTTTTTGTTCAAATTTTTAAAATGACTTCGTATTGATATAAAGAAGAAATTACATGAGTTACAAGTAGGCTAAACAATATTTGTACTTAGAAGAATTAAAAAAAAAATTTTTTAAGTTTAAAATTATTGAAGTTATTTGTTTAAAACATAGAACAATAACAAATGAAAAATATAACATAAATATAACTAAAATATAACATTTACACAAATCCCTTCTATCATTTTCCACTCCTATTTTTGTTCTTTCTGAAACTTGGTTGCATTACGGCATCAAGAGTAGTGAATTAGGTTTTACGAATTTTTTAGTTTATAGATTGAACAGAAATTCTTTGCCTAGCTTATCGCATCGTGGTGGGTGGAGTACTTATTGCAGTGACAAAAAATTTTCGAGTGCCCATATACCGGTTCTATGTAAAACTGTTGAAAATTTGTTTGTCCGAGTCAAGTTTTCGGACATCTGGCACATTCTCGGTGCAGTATACTTTCCACCAAATTCTAATGTGAATAATTAGAGACTTTTCCAATACTGTCGAATTGATTCGTAATGACATGCTCAATGTGCCATTTCATATACTGGGTGATATCAATTTGTCTTTTATTAAGTAGGGGATATATAATGCTTATTATTTATCTTGTGCATTGCATAAATTTGAAGCTGATTATACCAATATTCAAAAATATATTTTTGTATTTTTATGGACAATTTAGATTTTTTTAACCTGTGACAACTTAATTTATTTTGTAACAATCATAACTCTATTTTAGATTTTGTACTGACAGATATTGACTATAGTAATGTTCAAGTATCAGAAGAAATACTGTAACCCACATGATTTTCACCCACCTTTTATTTATAAGATCAAAGTACCTATCGCCATTCATGAATTACCAAATTATTCCACAAATTTTAATTTAAAAAGCAAACTTTGCATTTATTAATAATTACTTACTAAGAATTGACTGGAATGAGAAGTTTGTAAACGAACTAAATATTTTGAATAATTTGCACATGACAGACATTCTGAAAATCATAGGCAAGATGCTATAAATAAATACTTTTTACTTTTTACGAACATGTTAAGTATGGTTTTAAACTTTTTATTCCTGCTAAATGTAACCAACCCTCAACTTAACAAATTTAGTTCACTAGTCAATTAAAGAATTTAATTATTAAAAAGAAAGCATATCATGCTATATATAGGCGCACATGAGAGTTGTCTAATTATCAGAAT
Source organism: Leptopilina drosophilae (assembly GCA_032873175.1). NCBI lineage: Eukaryota > Metazoa > Arthropoda > Insecta > Hymenoptera > Figitidae > Leptopilina > Leptopilina drosophilae. The sequence goes on from CM065487.1 coordinate 11,963,424, forward strand.
TTTTCAATCTTACTATTGATAATGTACCAGTCTCTTTTCTGAAGTCATGTTGCTCCTCGATTGTTGATCCACTTCTATTAATATTTAATTATTCATTGAAAATTGGTTATTTCCCGGATTATTGGAAGTTGGGCACAATTTTACATATCTTCAAAATCGATGATAAATCGAATATAAAGAATTATAAGCCAATAACTATCCTTAGTGCTATTCCGAAATTATTTGAAAGTTTCATTAACGACTTAATGTACTTTGCCCTTAAAAATGTTTTAATTGAGGAGCAGCAAGGGTTCAATAAGGGACGTTCTTCTTTGACTAATCTGTGCATTTATACTCAGTATCTGTCCAGTGCATTGAAGGCGTTTGACAAAATCGACCACAATGTCCTTCTGTGTAAGTTTCATGCCAATGGTGTTTCAGATCTGGGTTTGAAATCGTTGTCTTTCTATCTGTGTGACCGACGACAAATAATTGTTAGAGTGAATTTCTTACGAATTTTTATCAACGTCTGGTTTTCTATGGACCTCTGAACTAGATCCTCTTCTCTTTCTTATTTTCATGAATGACATTAAAAGTTGTTTCTTTAATAGTAGATTTCTTATTTATGCATATAATTTGAAAACTGATGCTGGATTCTGCTCTCACATATTATAGAGTCAGAATTCTTGAAAGGAGCTACCCAAAACCTTTTAATTTTTTTCATACTAATGTGGTTATTTTAATAGTATTTTATATAAAAAATCTTACTACCAAAGGATTTTGCAAAAAAATTTTTTTTGTTAATGTTATTCACTATTGAAAATTTTGAACGTATTTAATTGAAAAATGAATTTCTCAAAAACTTATTGATCGATTTTAATTTTTCAAGTTGCATTTTATTTGTCTTGAAATGAAGTATAACTGACAATATTTTCAAATAAAAATATTTAATTTTAGTGCAAAATGCAATTGTTTATTTATAAACAATTAAAAATAAATAGTGTTCTGGATGATATTTTAAGTTGAAAAAATTACTAAAATGTTCTTAATAAACCACTAAAAAATATCCCGTTGAAAAAAAAATGGCACGAAGTTTTAAATTGCTTATTTTTAAGCATTTGTGCCGCGGTGCAGTGCGCGACTCATGTCCTTATTAAGCGTTCGCGCGCGTGTTATTGTTTCTGATCGATGAAACGACTGCGCTTCTCAAACACTACATTTATATTGGAAATAAATTTATTTTAACGTAATTTTTACATTTAATTTTTTTTAATGGAACATTTAATTAATTCTTTTTGTTGAATGGTAATTACAGATGTGTTGCATAAATTGTTAAAATATCGAATTGTTGGATTTTCTTTGAAATTAAAAAAAATAATGAACGAACTAGAGTGAAAATTTGGATTGGATTTAGACATTTTTAACAATAATTCCAAATTTGTAGAATAATGAAAAGGCCAAAGTACGGTTTTTTTGTTTTTTTAAAGTCCCAACTAGTTTCGAACCATATATAGTTCCTCATCAGGGGATGAACAAATTTTACATATATATTATCCAAAATGGAAACATTATAAAAAGATATCAAAGAGGATTAAAAAATATCTGAAAGAGAAAATTAAAATTGTTTAAAATTTAATTTAGACAGGTATTATAAGCTTATGTTTTAAAGAAAGAATAGTTTACATTTAGAATTTAATTATAATAATAATGTTCCAGTTATTTCTACTAAATTATTAGTAAAATTTACTATTTAAAAAGTGAAATTTACTAATTAAAAAGTGAAATTAGTAAACATTTTTACCGTGAAGAATATTCTGATTCATTCCAAAAACTTTTTTTATATGTTAAATTCAATGTAAAATTTTATTTTATTTATTAATTCCAAAGCAAAAAGTCAAATGATTTAACATTTTTACTAATTAAAATTGAGAAAGTTTATAGAATTTTTGTCATATTACTGAATAAAGTAAACGACTTTTTTTTACTAAATAAGCGACTATTATTTTTGCGCCTTAAAGTCGATCCGAGGCCTGTTTTCATGATTTTAATTGATTGGTTAGAATTCGTAATTTATCGGAGAGAATAAATGTTATTATGGAACAGTATTGCAAAAATTAAAATAAATGCAACTAAAATTTTAGATAAGAAAATTATAGTTATTTGAATAAATTTTACACGATATTTATTATTATTATTTCTGCATTGTAGTTAATTTAAAAAGAAATGTTTAATTGTATTTTAGCTTTTAAATACATTATACTTCAAAGATGAGCAATAAACATTTTAGGTCCTAAATACTGTTCACTAAATACCAACCTTTTGATCTATACCTAAATAATTCATATTAACAGTCGTAATTCTAATAAATTTTTCATAGAAATTTAGTTAGCTTAAAAAGTGTTGCATAATTGGGACCTTTATCTTATGTTTCAATAAATTTTGTCTAGACAAGATTTAATAATAAGTATATATGAATGCGTCTTTCAGACGCCATAAAAGAGTTTAGAGTTAATATTTTAATAACTGTTTTATGATCCTCCAATTTAAAATGTGGTGGTTCTTTAAACTCATTAAACTTTTTTAAATTTAAAATAAACCTTTTTTCGACTTTAGGTTTGTCATCTAAAAGATAAGACCATAAAAAATGTTTCTTATACAGTTGAAATTTTCTAAAACTTCTCTTTTTAACGAGCTTATTCATAGCTACAGTCCAGTTGTTCTGCTTACCTTTAATACTGATATTTTGGCTGGCTTCTTTGGTTAGATCATTTAAATTTGAGACCAGATGTTGATGGTTTCAATACATCTTTACTTGCTATTTTATTTTTAATAAAAAGATAGTTTCCAAATTGTCTCTGAAAATAAAATAGGTGTCTATTTTATTTTCAGAAACAATTTGGAAACAATCTATTTTTTTAATACCTGATTCACCAAGCATGTGCTCAATTTCAGAGTTTACCAACGAATCCTCAATGGCTTCGAATTCCTTTGTGAAACGAAGCGTTTTTAATCATTTGTCTATGGTTTCTTTTATTAAAGTCTTCTGTAAAATATCCGCACATTTTGAGAGCAGAACATTGTGCACTTTAACATGATCAGCGTTACCTGTTATCGAGTTATCTCCTAAAATCTTAAATGTTTTTTCACTTAACTACAGTTAAGTGAAGTCTTTCATATTGACAATGACCTTAGTAGAATTATTTTTCTTGTTATCCGAGGTTTCATGTGCTCTGTCCGTAAAATAAGAACGAGATGAACGAGAGATATCACTGAATGAGTTGTGATTCATCTCTGAACTGAATGTATCCCGTCTGTTGTCATGATTATACGTTCTTTTTTACGATGTTACACGGAGAAAAAACTAGGTTATATCAACCGGAGACCCCGGTTAAAACTACTTGACCAACACAGGCGTTAACATAACCTCTGATACTCAAGTCAGCACAATTTAACAGCTAGGCAGTTTTGGCCTGGCTGACTCAAGTAATGTCAATGGATGGATTGATATATGTAGTAAATTGACTAACGAAAACTGGAGAGCCAATTTAAAACGGCCTGGCTCTCCAGTTATTACTACTTGATTTCATAAAATTAGCATGACGAATCAAAAGAAAGCAGTTACAACTTTTTTTTCTTTCGGTGTAAGCGTCCAGAGCGATCTTTGCGCCTATGATACCGTTCATGAGAAAGTTAACGTCGAGAGCGATCTTTGAGCTCAAAAGATTACTAAAAGTTATCATACAAAAAATTATAATATTTAATAATTTATATTAAATGTTAAGCGCACACGGTAATAAATGAACTGATTATTTTATCATAATTGATTAAGTTTGAATTAAGATTAGAGGATCAAGATTCACTCACGAAGATTGGTGTTCCATGCTGAACCAATACTGATTATGAGTGACAGTGATCAAGACTGCATCAACTCTGAGTAACACACGCTGGGCGTTCAAGACTCAATATAGCTTCAACCCGACGTCAGCATTGGTCTTTCGCGCCTGGATTATTAAGAATGACTGTTTATTTTCACATGATTTTTCTTTGATTTACAGACAAATTTTTTCTTTTTATCCTGATTCAAATAAAAAAATTTAAGCATACCCACTGGGAAACGCCAGTGTAGTGCCGATGTTGACCACTAGCTTAGTACTAAGCCGATTGTTTGTCGTACCACTACAATTAGTGCTGGCGCAGTACAGAATTTTTATTCACCCAAAGCACAAACAAGCCTCGGCGGCAAGTACTAGTTCAGTTTAGAAAAATTGGTCACAACGCTTTTTATTACATAAACTTGAAATAAATTATTAGAAAAATTAGTTTTTTACTTTTAAATTATTCATTTTTTATTTATACTAAATTTAATATTAATAATGTAACATAATTTTTTAATTTTGTGAATAATTAATTATTTAAACAAATTAAAATTATAAACAAAATTTTAATTTCAACAAAAATTTGGTTCTTATTGAAATATTATTATTTTTTGTACTATGAATAAAAAATTATTGAAAAATTACCACGGATGAAAATATTAAATGCAATAAGTGAAGTTATTTAACCCTCTGCCTACCCAAGTGACCGTTATCGACAAAAAACGACAATTCTCACCAAGAGAAGGGGACTAGCCAATGAAAGTACTATGTTTTATGTGTTAGTGAAATTCAAACCAGCAGTGCCGCATCCTATATATCATTTGCAGTATGCACAGTCGCTTTCGACAATTTCAAGTTACCGCGTGTGACATAACCTCTAAAAATAAATGTGACAGTTGGTAAACACTCGCATGTGTCAGTAATTAAACGGAAGAAAGCGAGAAAGAAAAATAATTAGAAACATAATTAAATTAATTATTTAAAATAAAATATTGTTTCATGAAAATGATAATGTTTTTGATAATGATAAGTCAAAGAAATAGAAAATTTAATCAAACCTGCATTATTTTGTAAACTGATTTGACACAAATGTGTGACAATAGTGAATTTTGGTATTTGTATTTTAAAATAAAATGCAATACAAGTAAGTTTTTAATTTCAAATGTACAATATTTAAGAAATTTATTACTGATTTATTTAAAAACTATAAATAATTTCAATTTCAAGAAAATATTCGCTACTTGATCGAAAGGTAAGTGTGACAAGTTTCAAATAATTACTTTTGCTTCCTCGTGAGGAAGCTTTGTAGTCGTTTAATTTACAAAATTTTAAAAAATCCTTTTGACAAATTTTCTTCTATATGGGACTATGTTATATAAGACCCTGAACAATTGTCCGGATGTATGTATGTGTGTGTATGTGTGTGTGTGTGTGTGGATCCCGATTTTTGTGAACACGATAACTCGAAGAGGTTTTAACGAATTTGGCTAAAATTTACCAGGTATATTTATCATAAAAATATCTCGAACTGGATTGATAGACTTTAAAAAATTCTCAGAAAAAAATTTTTTTTTGACTTTTTTCTAAAAAAAATTTTTTTTTAAAAATTTTTTTTTAAGTTGGTTATTGAAGTTAATATATAATAAAATCTTATTCTTTGCATCAAGATGAATCGATTGGTATATAAAAAGAATAAATTGTATGAAAATTTATAGAGTTAATCACAATTAAAGCTGAAAAATTCGCATTTTTCTCAAAAAATGAGTTCTATCCGCAAAATTATGTTGCTGTATAAGAAAATCTTACTCACTTATTTCTAAAATTTTATTCTTTGCATCAAGACGGATCGATTGGTATATATAAAGTATATATTGTATTTAAATTTATAAAATTAAAACCAATTACAGACACAAAATTTGCATTTTTAATAAAAATTCATTTTTTTTAAGAATCATGTTGCTGTACAATTAAATGTTATTATTTATTGAAAAATAAATCTAAAATCTTATTCCTTGCATCAAGACGAATCGATTGATGTATGTAAAATATATATTTTATTGAAAATTATAGAATTAATTACAATTAAAGATGAAGAATTCATTTTTTTATTAAAAATTTTATTTTGTTCATTTAGGATTAAAACAAATTTTATAAATATTTTTTTGATTTTATAAATATTAGATCATATTAGAAATTACTTAAAAATTAAATTTTTAAGTGACATTAAGTTAGTGCTTCCTCCACGAGGAAGCAAATTTTTTTGCTGATCGTATAGAGGAAGCAAAATGTTAATGTAATGAACATCTGGATTTACAACTTGTTTAATGTGTCACACGTCACGTACGATCAATTTTGAATGTGTCACACCTATTATATATTTATGTTTTGTTGTAAATTAACTAATTGTCTAAATTTTTAATAAATTATATTTTAATAATTCTTATTAATTGTTATTACTGTTGTTAATATTATTCATTATTATTAATTAATTTTGATTAATGAGTCTGATGTAACAAATGATTTTAAAGTAGTTTCTGGTATTAAATCTGTCAAACATTAAGTTCAAATGAAGTACGCAAGCAGTACAAATGTAAAACGGGTGGTGAATTTTTAAAGCAAAACTTTTAGTTAGTGTCGAGAAAGATTAATTAAAGAAAAGGGAAGATGCTACCAATAAAGTAGGGTGATGAAATTTATTCATCAGAGAGTGCTTTAATACTTTGGTATGTTATTTAGTTTTTATATCGTGCGTTTATGTCTGTGTGCTAAAAAAATCAAAACGGCGCGAAACTTACGATCGGGTCACTTTATATCGTGCAGGTTGGGATACATAATTTTACAATAATGATGCGTTCTGACATCAGAAATTTATTTGTTTAAGGTAGAGATGTGTGAAGAACGTCATTTTACAGTGAAAACAATATATTCATGTTCAAAAAACGTTTGAAAAACATTTTAAAAAGTCTCATTTCACATCTCTTTCGATAACCTATTGTGAACGTTTTGTGTGCTGAGAACGTTTTTAGATTAATTTTTACATGAATTTTATATTTCCTTTTTCCATTTTCAAGTGCATTTCAGTGTTCTTCTGTAATTTACGGGACATTTTTAGTAATATCACATTCATTTTATATGGTGGCCCGACCGTAAATACCTGGCTCGACCGTAACGACATTTTTGTTTTAAATGTTTATAACTTTTCAAATTTTTGTCCAGACATTTTCTCATGTACAGAAGAAACATTCCACTTTAGAAGATCTTTCTAACCATATGTCGGAAAACGTAAAATTCGGCATAGAACGGAAGTTATGGGCACAAGTCAAAAAGTGTCCTGACCGTAGTGACTCTCCCTTATATAAAGGTCATGATGCCGATACTGTTGTGATTTTTTAATAGAGGATCAGATGAAACATTAATAAGTTATAAATAAATTAATAATTATTTGGAAACTCGGGAAGTTGGTCTTGTAAAAGCATATGATAGAATTTTAGGACGATCTTTACAAGAAAAAAGTTATTCTATTATTCGTTTACCTGTCCATTTACCAAATCAACAGAGTGTTATAATTAGTGGCAGCGAAAGTAATGATTCCATAAGAGCTGCTTTTGAGAAACAAACTATGCTTTTTGAATACTTTCGTTTGAACGAAAATGACCCAAAAGCTCGCAAATTTACGTATGCTGAAATACCTTCATATTTTGTATACAAGAAGACAAATGGATCATCTAATTGTAATTGGCAAAAACGCAAAACACAATTTAATGTAATTGGACGCATGTATTTTGTCAGTCCAACTCAAGTTGAATTATTTCATCTTCGATTATTATTAATATCAGTCAAAAGTGCTACAAGTTTTGAAGATCTTCAAACTGTTAATGGAATAAGACATCAGAGCTTTCAAAATGCATGTTTAGCCTTTGATCTTATTAAAGATGATGCTGAATGGAATCGTGCAATATAAGAAGGAGAAAATTGGATGACACCTGCACAATTAATATGTTTATTTATTCGTATATTATTATATTGTCAACTCAATAATCCAAAATATTTTTGGGAAAAAGATTTAGTGTCAGAAGATATAAAAAAAATAATGATATATTAATTTCTTAGAGACACATAATTTTAGAATTTAACAATATTCTTTTTAATAAAATTTTATAGTCATTAGTAAATTTCCGTTTTTATCTGATATCGTTAATGATACAAATGTAAATATAGTAGCAATGACTTTATCTTGGAAAAACATGAAGAACTAGGTCAAAGTCAGTACTTAAAATTAAATTGTCAACAAAAAAGTGTTGTTGATATGATTTTGGGAGCTGTTTTATTAACCCATTAAGGACAGGATGTACATAATTTATATATAATGTTTAAGAACATATTTCAATCTTAAAAAGGACCACGAATAATTTGTAAATACACTTTTCTTATGTATCTTAAATCCATCTTTCGAATAGCGTACTAAAAAAACTGAAAAATGTTAATTAAGCAATTAATACAACATTTTTAAAGAAAAAACACGATTTTTTAAGATTTTTGTTTGTTTTTTTCAATTTTTTAATAGCTAAACCCTTCAACAAACCTTCTACTGATAGAAAGATCGCGTCAACAATAGTAGGGGTACAATATAGGACTATTTTGGTTATTTAATTTTTAAATGGCTGCCATAAAATGGCGACTAAAGTTACTTTTTTAAACAATATTATAAACAAATGGAAGAAATTTTTAAAAATAGTTAATTTTGCTTGAAACTTGTTACTCTGGGGTTTTCGGGGTCGCTGATTACGAATATAACCTTAGTTTTTCAAAATTCAAAATGGCGGATTAAATATGCAGACAATAAATTTTTAAAATAGTTAATTTTGCTTGAAACTTGTCACTCAGGGGTTTTCTGGGTCACTGATTACGCATATAACTTAGGTTTTCCAAAAACCTGCTGAATGATTCAATGAAAGAAAGTGAAAATCAATTTCTTATAGTAAAAGAGGCGAAAAGTTGATTTGTATTTATAATAAACTAAGGTCATAACTATTGTGATAAATACATCCATCTACCTGTAGATTTAGAACTAATAAGATGACAATTTTTACCACCTATCTGTAGAATTAGAACTAATTTGGCGGGAAATTTCAAATCATTGAATTTTAAATAGACAATGTACTATCTATATATTATATATTACATTATAATATTATATTAATATTTTCATTGCATTAGTTAATTATTTTTTAAAAACTTTTAAATTTAGTTTCTTGATTATTTTATTAGTACTGTTCAGAATTTAAGTTGTATTAATTTTGTATATCTCATGGAAAATTCCATGCGTCATAAATCTCAAAACCATACATTCGGTTTTCTCAATTCTTTGTTATCATTTCGGCGCCAAAATTTACACTTCTACAAGCTCGACACTCTCATTGTATACGAACGACGCCACTAACACACTCAAATATCAGTCAGGGGACTACACACACTTTGTCACACATCAATCACTCGATCAGTGTCTCATTAGCATTCAACACGGAAGGAAGTTCTCGCATTAGATAAGAAACGTAAATTTTTTTTGGTTGGCTTTTTTTCAAATCAAAATTTTATAAGAAAATCAAATTCAGTTTTTCTCATTATTACAGAAATTGTTCTTTTTTTTCTTGTAAAATAAATTTAATAAATTTTGTGTTTATCGCCACGGCATGGTCTAACTGTGATCAATTGTGCGCATTATCTGTTCAAAAAATATTAATTAAAAAATGTAATCAAGTGCTTATTTTATCTTTTCACCGAACACTTCTCACAAACATTCATAGATCTCAAACAAGTACCTAATTATTAATATTTATATATCAATAATTTATATATCAATAATTTGCTAACATTTTCAAACGTGTGATTTTTAAATACACACTAAACTTTCAAATTAATTACCACAGTTATTTAATTAAATCGTAATTAAGAGGATATCAAATCGTCAAATTTTTATATTTTTATATATTATATTACAGGAGAGTGGGGCAAACCGGACCCCTCTCAATATTTCCGAAATTGTCAAAAGTGCTATTTTGAAATTTGAAACCATCTTTGTGTAGTATGCCTTATTTTTTTAATTTGACATTTTTTTACTTTTGCTTGTGCAACGCTGGAAGCAAAAGTTTTTTAGTTTTTTATGCACTTTTCCGAATTTTTTCTTAAAGAAATTCTGAGGAAATCGTGTAATATTTCCAAATGTTAGGTCTTGGTTTTTGAAGGTACACACCTCAGTATGTTTACCACCAAAAAGTTTGAAGAACTTGCAAAGCGTTTCTTTTTGACAAAGATTTATTCTCAAAATGGGCCTGTGGGGCAAACCGGACCGTTTTCGGTGGGGCAAACCGGCCATAGGATATTTCCATTGAATTAAAGTTTCATCAAAACTATTTTTAAATAAAATGTTTCTTTCTTTAAAATATTTACTTACAATGAAAAATAATTGTCTTCCAATGAGAATTGGACCCTTTAATATTGTTTCTCTAATAATGACAAACATTTTTATTTTTTTATTAAGGAAGTACCCTCGGAAATAGAATTCACAGCGAAATTTTGATGAAACTTGGGATAATAGTAAATGTGGGTTTAAAAATTATGTAGTTAAATTTTTAGAGGTTTGCACAACGTATAAGAAATGTTATAAATAATGTTATGTTTTCACATTTTACATTGTGTCTTATGGGAAAATGCACTTTCATGATCTTTAAAATTCAATTATAAGGAAAATGACAGCTAGATATTGATGTAAATTTTTACAGTTAAAGCTAAAGAACTGATGTTTAAATATTGTTAAAAAAAGATCAGACACAATTTGTGAGACTCAAAATTAATTATTTGGTATAAAAAACACCTTTTTTATCAATCAGAAGTTACTAAGCACACGGAGAAAAAAGGTGTTGTGCGAACAATTTTTGATGAAACAATTATGAATGTTGAGATTGCAATTCGCATTGTTGTCGATACAAATGAATCTTGTTTTAGTAACAATACAAATAAGTTACGATAAGCTTGTCCAGTTCACAATTCCGTATTGTTATAGAAGCAAATCTCTTGCCTATTGCTAATGTAATAATTCGGATTTGTCGGACTGACAGGTTAATTGTTGTCACGTTGTCATCCCTGTATATTTCCGAAATTTGTGCGTCTCAACATTTCACGAATATGTGCCGTTCTTTTTATTTCATTTTTTTTAATTAAAGTAAGTGAATTAAACAAAAATATGTTACTGGGCAATAAGAAACCAGTGCGCGAATTGCTCGAGAAGTGGAAAATGGATGAATAAAAGTTTCTTCGTTTATTTGTAACTTGAACGCAATTTCTGCTAAACATAACCTCACTTTTTCGTGCATGCAATATTAATTGAAGACCCACGTGAACATATTTTCATAACAATTGAATTTATTTTAAAATATGTAGCAGATCGTTATTCCGTGCAGGTCTCAAATGAATTAATTAATCTTTAAACAAATATTCGAATGCGAATAATTACAATTTTTTTACATTAAAATTAACTTTAGTTATCAATTTATTATTTTAGTTAATTTTTTCAATTTTCATAATATGCATTTTTCAAGTTTTAAAAAATTGCTCAATTTTGTGAGGTACAAATTAAAATTATAATTTTTGTTAAAAAAATTTTTTTTTGTGATAAAATATTATTGTAAGACAAAGTTATAAATATATTTTATATTAAAATAACGATAATTAAAGAAACAGATTGTATTGTCAAAATGACAATCTAGATTTGTTCCAGCTACTAATCCATAACAATTCTGCTTGATCATCGAACAAATCTAAATAGTTTTCATAACAATTCTTTTTTAACAATTTTTTTTGTCTTAACAACAAGTAGAATTGCTAGTTCTAAATTGACAATCTAGAATTGTTATGTGGACTTAATTTTTAGTTAGCACAACAATTCCTTTTTCTCCGTGCACGACACTTGTAAAAAATGCTTCTCATTGTCAGAGGATAGGTATATAAGTAGCGCGAAAACTAAAATTTTGAAATATATTTCTTATTCGTAATATATTTACGATCATAATTCATCATAATATGATGAATATCATAATTTCTATAGCACATTTTTGCAAAAATAATGTATTTGACTTTCTTATATACAAGTTTAATCCAAGAATGGGTGAGATACAAATGCACTGTTGCCAAGCGTTGCATTAGCACTACGTAATTCAAATAAAAATTAAAATGGCCATTGTTTTGACTTGTTATGCTGAAAGGGTTCTTCTTTAAAAAAATCTTTATTTAATTAAAATTCAATCCCGAATTATTATTTTCATTACTGCAACCATTGTTTACATAATTCTTTATGTTTTTTTATTATTGTAGATTATGTAAATGCAATATTATAAATAAAAACCAAATGGTCCGGTTATCCCAAAGGTTATATTCGTAATCAGCGATCCTGTAAAGCCCGAGTAACAAGTTTCAAGCAAAATTACTATTTTAAAATTTCTTGTCCACCATATTGGATCCGCCATTTTGAATTTGGAAAACTAAGGTTTTATTCATAATTGGCGACCCCGAAAATCCCCGAGTAACAAGTTTCAAGCAAAATTAACTATTTTTAAAAATTTCTTGTCCGCTATATTCGATCCGTCATTTTGAATAACTAAGGTTTTATTCATAATTGGCGACCCCGAAAGCCCCCGAGCAACAAGTTTTAAGCAAAATGAACTATTTTTGAATTTTCTTATTAAAAAGTAAGAAAAAAAACTATTTGCACCACGCCATTTACAGATATTGCAGCAATATTACTTCCTCATGGAAAGACACTTCATAAAACTTTTGAAATAACAGTACCTTTCTTTTCAGGCTCTGTTTTAAATTTCAAAAGTCAATCTAAAAATGCTGAATACTTGAAGCAAGTTGATGATTTTATCTGGGATGAAGCACCAATGGCACTCCGTTATGCTTTAGAATTAATTAATAGAAACTTTGCTTAATTTGATAAACCTACGTTTATAAAATCACGCAAAGTGATAAGGGTCGCTAAAGTCTATTCAATCAGTCCAGAGTTTTGACATAACCTGAAAAATTTTTAATTTTTTTCATTTGGGAGCAATACAATGACTAAAAATATGCGAAGTTTATCAGAAGAAACAGAATTTTCAAAATTCCTATTATCTGTTGGTGATGGAATCTTAAATATTTAAGATAATAATTTATTGCTACCATAAAAATGTGTAGCCGCAAAATCTGATGATATTATTATCACAATTTTTGGTTCATTGATTGCAGAACGTAAATATGAAAATTTATCAAAAGTTTCATTTTTAGCTGCAAGAAACACTGACGTAGAAGAAATAAATTGCAGAGTTGTAGAACTTCTCTATAAAAATACGGAAAAAATTTATACTAAAGTCGATAGCGTTAAACATTGTGACAATGGAGAAATTAATCATTGACTTTTGCCAGAATACTTAAATACATTAAATTTTTTCTTAACTTTTCACCATACGAATTACGATTAAGAGTCTCTCTTTTTTAAATGAGACGTCGATCACGCATCCACTATTTTTTCCCGGATGACCTTAAAAAATGCGATAAACAATCAGAAAAAATTAGTCTCTTTCCATTATTTATTTTTAGTGGAAAATAAATTAAGTTTAAAAATTCCTTTCTAGTGGAGGGGTTAAAAAATTAATTTCCAATATTTAAAACAGTTAAGAGTTTGTTAATGAAAATTGGAATAAATTATTATTTGGATAGGATTTTATTTTTAAAATTATGATAAATAAAAATTCGAAATAAAAATTTCGACTTTGAGAAATTTTTCAATCATCCCATGCAGCAAGTAATAGAAAAAAAGTTCAAGTATCAAGTGCAAAAAAAACCTAAAAAAAACAGAAAGTAAAAAAGAAATGCAGAAAAAGCAGGACGAGGAAGATGAAGTCCGGACCAATCTACAATCTTAGTGTCCAAGAAGATAGCGGCATAATACTCTAACGCAGCAGCATACATACATTGCTCTAAAATAAATGCAAAACTTATATTCTTAAAAAAAAATAATTACATTCTCGCTGATAAAGTTACTGAAAACATAGATAATAACTAACTGATGAACACAAACATCTTATGATAACTGTAAAAAATCATGACAACTTACGTCTGTAAATATGACGTTAATCTTTACCTAAAAAAAGTCGAACTTTACGAACAACTTGGTATTGCATACGCTCGGAGCGTGCTTCTCTTCAACTTTTATACTTATAAATCAGAAGCGAAAAACTGTAATTTACATTTTAAATGAAAATTGAATTAACTGATGAAGACATGGTGTACCGTTAAACTTAAATAACCAAATTTATATGTATTTATTAAGTCCTTTTTTACCTAACAATTGTTTACGATCTTTAAAATCAGGTAGAGAAGCAGGCGCAACGCGCCTACATCATAGGGTTTCGTGGCCTAAAATGACAAAAATGATGATAATGATAATGAATGAATAAAAAAATAAATAATAATTTATTTAGAAATTTTTTTTTAAATTAATTGTTTTAAAATTTAAATGAAGTAATTGGTATACCATAGCAACGGTTGCCATAGCAACGGTTGTTATGGCAAACATTAACATAGCAACGGTTGCCATGGCAACGGCGTTATGACAACCATTAACATAGCAACGGTTGCCATGGCAACGGCTGTTATGACAACCATTAACATAGCAACGGTTGCCATGGCAACGGTTGTTAAGACGTAAGACTTAAGACCTTCTTATACTGAAGTTGCCATGGCAACGGTTGTTAAGACGTAAGACTTAGGACTTAAGACCTTCTTATACCGAAGTTAAGTCTTAAGTCTTAGGAAATAAGAACTTAAGACTTAAGACCTAGGACTTAAGACCTTCTTATACCGAAGTTAAGTCTTAAGTCTTAGGACATAAGAACTTAAGAATGAATACTTAAGACTTAAGACGTAAAAACTACGGACGGACACCGAAGTCTCGCTATAAGGGTTTTGGCCCTTGGCCACGAAACCCTAAAAAAGATTGAAATGTCGATCAAAAGCAACTGTAAACAAAAATTACGATCGAAAACGAACAATAAACATGATCTGCGTACACGAAAAGAAAGAATAATAAAACTTTTACTATTTGCAAAGTAAAAGTTATACTATCTGGAATTTTTTGTCACTGAAAAATACTCATTTGCATTTATTACAAAGACAAATAACTATTTATGAACTTTCTAACCACAAAGTTGCAAGTTGATACAATAAGTTTTTTAAAAGTTATCATAGCGACACCATTGTGTCTACAGTCAGACTCGAAGACAGACACTTTTTCTAGACCATGTTTTTCTGATTCGGGGTACCCCAAAACGTCTCCCAGTAGCACGTATTACTGGGAACATTCCAGCAATATGATACCACATTGAGACAATATTGGTAATGTTAAGGCAATGTTCTGAATATCGCTGTAATATTACGTGCTACTGGGGTCGAGATTTCATGGAATTAGTCAATTTTCGACCAAAACATTAGTTTTCACTTTCTCATGTGATGAGAATGTAAAAATTCACTATCTGAAATATCACAGTTAGCGTAAAATCACCCATATAAAGTTTATTTGTATTAAATTTTTGATTCCTACAAAACAGTTACATTGATCAGCGAAGAGTGTAATATTGTTCTATTTAGTTAAGGGAGTGAATTGTTCTATTTAATTTATTGTATTATTTCTAAAGCAAATTAATATAAAGAAAGTTAAATTTTTGACATTTCTAATCTGTGGGTAATCTAATATATCATACAAAGAATTTTTTAGTATTAAATGATCTTCGTCATAACATGTGACGCGACACGAGAAAAGGGACCTATCGCCTCAAAAGAGAATTTTACAGGGGGGGCGTTTAAAGTGACGCCATGAGCAGAAAACCCGTGTATTTACGCGGACACGTTCAACTTTCGGGCTTTATATTAATTAAACTATTTCAGATTTTTAATTTCTGATTTTTTTACGTGAAAGAGCGACTCAAAATCTATGGAATACGACTAGAAACTCAAAAATGATTTTTTTATCGATAGGTCCCTTTTCTCGTGTCGCGTCACACATGTATTAGATTCAAAAATTGAAAATGGCACATTCAGCCTTAAATAATTTTGCGTCCCTTCGCATAATGTGAGATGTGGGAGAAGTTTCAGAGACCTTGAAGTTCATAGGGAGTTAACATGGTGTGCTCGAAGAAAGTTGTCATACATTTTCATTAATCTAACTTTGTTTTCTTTGATGTATTTTAGATCCCATATAATTTTTTCGCCTATAAAATCAAATATTTTCTCGACCTGCTTAAATCAATTGTATTTAGAAGTAGAGTTTCGAGATTCAGATAAGAGACTCACATAGCACAATAATTTTCTGCAAATTTGCGGAAAGTTATAAAAGCCAAATTCGAAAACTTACCTAGCAAATTCAATTATTTTCTTTTAAAATGTAGTTAAAGTTCTCTTTATATTTACCCCGAGTTTTCGAATTCTCGGGGTTAATGTAAACATTTCATTATTTATGAACTTAATTGACGAAAATCAAAAATTTATGTAAATTTTTGTTAAGGGATTAATAAGGAAGAATGAAAAATATTGGTTTGATTTTTAATTTATTTTATGCAAATACGAGACAAAATACTGAAACAGTAAAATTTTGATTTTTAATATTTTTTGCATTAAAAGATAACTTACACTATGGTATGCCAATTGTCAAAATAAAATATTTGCAATGCTCAGAAAACCTTGTAGGTGAGCTGAAGTAAAAATATTGACGTCGTGCTTATTTTAAAATTAGTAAATTTATCTGAAACATCTACTGTTTACATTTACCCTAAATGACCCAACTTAAGTTAATTTTATTTATGAGAGATAGGGTTGAACTTGAGTCTATTGACACAGAAGATAGTGCACAATTTAGTGCTTCTTTTTAAGTTCCCGTCTGATATTGATGACTTCTTAAATATTAACAATTTTTTACAATTTCGATCATTACCTTTCCATAATCAAATTTTAATTTTTCATCATGTTTATGACCATCTTTTTCATAAACGACGATTTTTTATTTCTCTCGTTTACATCTAATTGCTTTAAAATACAAAATTTATAAAAAGCTTTCAATAATTGTTTTAATTTAGCCTGTTATTCCGCGAGTAAGCAGTATTATCTGGCGAGGCTAGAAATAAAATCTCGTTAGTTTGATCCATTGAAACACCTCTTATCTCTTTGCTCTTAAAAATTCCTCCATATCAGAGAAAAAAGTGAAATTAAAATTAGACTACTAACTTCACTCCTTTCGTTACTTTGACTTGTTCAGAAACTTTGCCATTAACTTCGCCCTATACTGTCGTCTTGGAATAAAAACTTTTTAGAATATTTGTCAACTTGTAACCCATTCTCAGATTATAATGTTTTTTTAAAAGCAGTCTGTGCGAAACTGAAGGAGAGGTTTTACTAAAGTCTACAAATAGAGCATATGATTCTTCTTCATTCTTTCATATGAAGTCTATATTTCGTACTAAAGCATTCAGAGCGAATATATTTTCAATACAACTTCTTCCCTTTCTGAAGCCTGCTTGAACTTCGGGGAGTGAATTTTTAAATTTATTTCTGACTAATTTTTCTACTTGAAAAAATTTGATTAAAAACAAGACCCTTATACACAATCCAACTTTCAGGCAAGTTCTTTAAAAACTCAAACGATGAATCGTCGGCTTCAGCGGCTTGATTATTATTTTTACATTTTTGAAGAGTAAAAATTATTTCTTCTCTGGTAATTAAAATTTCTAGTTCGGGGTTGATAATTTTTATTGTTCACTCATTAAAAATTTTTTCTTCATTAGACAAATTGTTATTTTCAAAGAATTCGTTAAGAAGATTTCTTTTCAAGGCAAGACATTCTGCGTCAAACCACAATTTAGATTGAACTGTTTTCTGCTATTAGTTTGATGTCGAAAGAGTCAACTGGCGCATCACAAGGAAGTTCATTTATAGATTCGAAATACATTTCAGAGAATTCATTTCTCCATTTTAGTTTATTTATTATTTGCATTGATTCGATTGATTTATAGATTCGAAATACATTTCAGAGAATTCATTTTTCCATTTTAGTTTATTTACTATTTGCATTGATTCTTCTTTTTTTAACTGATTAGAATTGGAAAGTAATCTGAAGGTGTTATTAGTGAGTTACTTTAAAATTTTTTATTTTAGATGCGTTTGACAGATTTATCCACAGAAGGTCATTAGTTGATTTTTTATTGTTTACAACCTATTCATATTCACCAAATCTGTTACCAGGTGTCCTACCGTTTAAAACAATATAGGCATTTTCCTTCATACACTGTACCAGCTCTCTCCCTTTCCTATTTATAATTTAATCTTAATTTAATCTAGAAAAAGAAACATTAACATTATCGGGAAGAATATTATCGTACAATCGATTTAAATTCCCTATTATAATATTAAAATCTCCTCCTACAATTACTGGAATTCCATAGTATTTATCTTTTAGTATGATTGTTAATTCGTCTATTTCGGAGCAAAAAGTATCTATAATCGCATTTGGTTTTAAATAAATAGCACCTAGGATAACTTTAATACAATTTGAACTTAATTGGATAAATATACTTCGTTCAGAAATTTTTATTTTATTATATCTGTATTTATTAGTATTTATTGCAATTAGAAGTTCGCCACTTGCTCTTACTCGGTCAGTTATTCTTATCGCTAGGCTGCAAATAATTTCGAAATTGTATGGAGAAAAAATTGTGGGTTTGATGTCATCCAGGTTTCTATAACACAGACTATATCTATATTCTTAAGATGGAGCATCAGATCATGTCAGTTAGTTCATCCCTTCAAATTCCAAAAAATATATTTTTGGATTTCCTTCTTCTATCTCAATCTATGATCTTTTCTCAGGTAGTGATTTCATGTCTTGGTCGATTGGTTTCGGTGGATGCAGAATTAAAAAATTCTTAAGCGTTTTTGGAAGAATTTTTTCTTTAACTATTTTTTCCTTTTTTAAAACTTTGCTTTTTGAGCCTTTGCTTCTGCCTCTCTTAATTCCAGTAGCTGTAAAGGCTATTGAGGTAATGGATTCTTCACTTTTAGAGTCATAAGATGACTTTTTCTCTTCATCTAGATTTTCTATACTTTCCAATATTAATATAATATTTATAATATCATTTTTAAACAAATATATTAGAAAAATTAATTTATTATAATAAATAAGAAATATCAAAACAATTTTAAATGGTTAATTATCAATCTTTTACGTCCGAGCAGTTATTTATAAGGTAAATAAAAACGAATTCATTCGGACCAAATGTTATTATATATTTCTCCAACGTTTCGAAATCTCAACGATTTTCTCTTCAGGGAGTCTATCAACAATAATATAAAAATTTAAAACGTGATTTACAAATTAATACAATATTATGAATTATAATAAATACAAATTAATAAGAGTTTGAAATTTCTTACCGAAATAAATCAATGATATTGTTTACATCATCTTATAAAATTTGTTAATTATTACGTTAAACCCAAAAACGTTGGAAAACAATAGGAGTTGGAGTCAATAATAACTAAAATAGAGAAATAATAGAGTGAAAATTAAAATTAAAGTAAATAATAAATTGGAACTACTAATAACATGAAATTAATATATAAAAGAAAATTTGAAATTCATGAAATTAATTAAATAATAAAATTAAATAATAAAAAAAATTATAAAATGATAAAAAAATTATAAAAAATTACAGAATTAGAAAATATAAATAATAAGAAATGAAAAAAATTACGAACCAACAACGAAGAAAAAATCCATTCACAAAAATCACAAAAATTAAAATCTATGAATAGACAAAACATTATTACACAAGACATTAAAAAATAATAAATAAATAATAATGTAAAAACACAAGCAAATAAATTAAATTAAACGTGGACAAACGAGTCAAATTAAATAAAATTTAACTTGTGTCTGCTATCAAATCACAACATCAACTGAGCTCCAAATACTATTGCCCTCTTACAATAATACATCTGTAAACAAAACAATACAAGAACAGAGAATATAAGAAATGAGTATTTATTGCTTTGAAATAAAGTCCAAAATTATTTCATACGATTTATGAAAATTATCCAAATCTGTCATCTTATTTAAACTTTTATCCTTTTCTTTTTTTAAATGTTACAAACAATTTCCTTCTACTTTATTTAGTATATCCATTGTTAGGTCTTGTATTTTTATTACAATTAAATGAAAAAGAGGGATATTTTATAAATAATTACTATTTATCAATTCAGCGTTATACCAGTACTGATAATGCTGACGTAATACATTGCAATTTCAGGGTGTTGAGCGAATTATGATTTTTAAATTCCCGGACCGAAAATCAAACAATTTCCGGATTTATATTTTCAATCGTTAATAACGAGTTTTTAAAATATAAAAAAGCTAATAGGAATAGGCTAAGCCTTATTTTATTTTAAAAAGATATAATAAAATTCGTTTTATTAAATACTAGCTGTCGTACCCGTCTTCGACGGGTTTTAGTTTCTTCAAATGCATTCAGTAGTGTGTCTACCAGTCTCGAAGAATGGGAAATGGTGGAGAATTTAATTTGACCGAAAAAAATTATAATTAGCTACCTTTAACTATTTCATTAAAAAATATTACTATTTTAAGTCAGTGATTGACTTTTATCATCAAATAATTTTTTTTTAATTCATTAAAATGCAGAAAACAATATTTGCCAATTATTTGTAGAAATTTAATTATAGTATTATAAGTTAATCCAAAATTTCCACTAATGTTTGGATTTATAGTAAAGTCGAATTCGAACTAATTGTATCATAATTGCTGAAATTTAAAATAAGACCTATATTGCAAGCTGAATTCACAGTTTTCCCGATTAAATTAACTTCCTGCCTATTTACCGTTTTTCCAGTTTGTGGAACCCCTGTTGAGGGTATTGGTAAGAATAAAAACCGTCGAAGAGTATTTTCATAAAATAAGTTTATTTTTGTAGCCATTTCCACCTGGAAAAATTTTGACAAAGCTGGGAAAAACCGGATAGTTTGTTGAACAAAAATAATAATAGACACCCTGTTTAACTTTTGCCTTTACAATGCTTAAAACATCCCTAAAGGTTAAATCTGAAATTAAAATAACAAAACATTTTACTACCAATGTTTCTTCCCAGTAGCATAATCCAAGTATCGTAGCACACAGGTCTCCATTTATAATAATTAAAAAATAATGTTAAAGCTGTGAATTAATATTTTTTAATATCATTTACCATTTTTAATATTTTCGAAGTTTTGCAAATAAAATTTTTTTGATTAATTAGATAAACAAATAATTCTAGATTCCATTATTTTCACGTCAAAAGTTTATCAGAGACCCCAAATATACTACTGAATTAAGCTTGATAGTAATTGGTCTGTCAATTATAATTGTTTAATTTTTTGATATTAAAAACATTTTTATACTTACTTCCATCTTACAGATATAGTTATAGGACAGTATTTTTTCAAAATTATGCTAAAATATGACTGAATAACATGTAATATTTAATTACAGAAAGTTTAGAAGTTATACATTCAAGAATATAAAAGTTTAGAAATTTTCTATTTTTTAAATTTTTTGAAAAAATTTAATATCTCCCGTTCTAATAATTATGTTAAAAAAACTGTAAATTTATTGTTTATATATATATATATATATATATATATATATATATATATATATATATATATATATATATATATATATATATATATATATATATGTTACAAAAGTAATAAGTAAGTAACTAATTAATTTACTGCAATCTGTCAAAATTAAAAAAATAAATTTGTTTTTGGAAAAATTCATAATTTTTTTATATTATTATTATTTTTTAATAAAAAAATTTGTTTATTATTATATGTATATTATATATCTTTAAAATTATTTATATTTACATTATTAATAAATTAAGAAATTTATCCCAATCTGAAAAAATTGAAAAATATTTTTTTTTAACTTTTTGAAAAAAATTCATAACTTTTGTTCAGCTCAATATTTTTTCATCAAATATAGCTAATATTTTATGTTAGACCAATACCTAAAAGATTACCAAATTTTACTTCATTCGGTCAAAATGTTTTCAAGTTATAATCGAACAAAATTTTGCAGACATACATACATACACACATACATACATACATGAAATTTTCTATTACCATTTTTGGAATCTCCGTTGCTCAAATAAATAAATTATGTTAAAAAAAATTAATTTTGTGCAATGTACAGACAAAAGTCTGATTTTATTAATATAGATATTAAATCAATAACATTGCGATTTAAATTTATATTTCGAATTTAAAACTTTCAGATATAAAAAGTTTACATAACAATTGTATAAGTAATAAAAACATAAAGAAGAATACAGAAATATATAAATTAGACAATAAAATTTAAAACTCTTTTCTTTAATCATGAAGTATTAAATTTAGTTATCTTTTATCTTCTTGTTGAAATAAATGGTTTGATTATTCTCGACATATGAACTGTTAAATGTATTGTTTCTGTTTCTAATTTAAAAATTGTAATTGGTAAATAAAAGCAATTAAATTTTTTTCCCTTTTTCAAAAAAATATAAAATAATTAATTATTTTAATAAGATTGATAAAGATTGCCTTTGGCAAATTAAGGTTATTATTTTTTTAAATGCACAACATTTTCATCAGATAAACGATTTTTAATTTATTACATTAATTGGTTAATTTATTTCATAAAATTTAAAATTTATTCTTAGAAAATATATATAATACATTTAATTATTGAGTAATATATAGATTAAAGATATTTGTCTTAAATTTAGTTGAAAATCAAAACATTGAAATAAATACTGTGAAAAATTGATTGATTTATTTTAATTAGTTAACTTGTTTATTTTATCAGTCTTATTTGAATACTAAATACTTTAAATTTTTATTTAAAAATATCATTCGCAATAATATTAAAAATATTTCAATTACACGAGATAGGCAAAGAAATATTTTTAAATTAACCCGCCTTTTTTTCTGTCAACCAATAAAATCACATGTAACTTAAGAGAAAGATTGGTTTGTTTCAGTAAGTGGTCGTTTATCTCAGTTGGTTAGGTTCATTGTTTTCGTTTCCGTCCGTCAAACCCGCATTCAATCCCCAGTTCCTTCCTAAATGTTTTTTACAATAAAAAAAACTTTCTCCAAAATTCATAACTTTCCAAAATGAATTAGAATCATAATGAAATAATAATAAGCAAAATAAATTTGTTTCTTTTATTATATAATTATTTTTATTATTTAACAAATATTTGACTTTTTTCATCAAATTTACATCTATAACCTATCTAAAATTGTCAGTGTTAATTAGATCAGATAATTCGCTGCGAATTAACGCTTCAACTTCTCAGCGACTTCGCTCTACGAACTCCCAAAAGGGCGGACATTTAGTTTTCGCCGGAAGTTCGCAGGGAGTTTACAATGCGAACTCTGGAACTTTGCATTGCGAACTCCCTGCGAAATGTTGTGTTATGTGGGTGAGACTTTTGAGCTGTAATTTTTTTTTAATTTTTTAGCAGCTTTTTTCTTAGTTTCTTTTACTTTATTTTTTTAATTCTTCAGCTTTTCTATTTAAATCTTCTCCATACAAGCTGTATGTATTACGAACTGCGTGGATCATACTTTTGTCAATGACAAAGGATTGCAAATCATCTACAGAATCATAGACAAAACGTTGAGTGACCAAACTATTTTCTTTAAAATTTTTAACTAAACACTATTTGTTAACCGAAAAACCACTTTCTAAAGCTGCATTGCTATGCAAAAAAATCAATATATTTATTATAAAGGAGAATAAATTTGAAGAAGGAGTGTGAGATTGTAATACTTCAACCTAAAATGTATCCAAACGACATTCACTTTTTTAAAAGTTTAAAAATCTTTTTAAAAACTAGATGAAATGGAGAGAGAGTGTCCAATTGTAATCGCCACGACAAAGACGTTCCTTTGGAACGTTTTTCAAATTTTATTTTATTTTTCGTTTCTGAAGAGGGCAGCCGCGCTGTCGAAACGTTAAACAACATTTGTTGTTTCTTTTTAAACACCTGACTCGGAATGATCGTTAAATTCAGTGTTTAGTAACGAAATGGAGAGAGATTTGAATTAATTTTTCACAATCTTAGCCATAGAAGTGGATGTTCATATATAAATTTTGGATCTAGACACGAAACGTACTTGACAAATGGATAATTTAGAGGAGACGACTCTTTCATTTTTTAAAAATAGTTAATAACATGTTCTTACAGCATCATGTTGTCCAACTTATTCAAATTTTATGTAATCTTAAGATCATTTCTTGTCGCTAACCTAAATCAATATTTTTTACATTTATAAATTATCTTTTTATAACTCAGTCATAAAAACGGCGTGTTTTGGTACTCCAGAGATAAGTAGAAAACTGCTTTTTCTTGAACAGAGCGTCATAAGAGCTCTTATTCGTACGGAGTGCAAATAAGACTACCCCAGAGTACGAAAAAGAAAAATAATGTAACGACTGCGATGAACCAAGTGAGAAGGACAGCATGAGTCGATGTTTTTATCGAGAATAGTATCACACAGACTACAGCGAAAACGCGTCACGATAAACTCATTTGCGCAGGCGCTAATATTTGTTTCAATTTCCTATAAGTTTTCCAACAAACACGCAGTGAACTGAGTGAACTTATATTTCGTATTATTATTAAAGAAAAACAAATGATATATTTGTGATTGAGTGTTCACTATAATACTATAATACACTATAATACACTATAATACACTATAATACGAAATATAAGTTCACTCAGTTCACTGCGTGTTCGTTGGAAAACTTATAGGAAATTGAAACAAATATTAACGCCTGCGCAAATGAGTTTATCGTGACGCGTTTTCGCTGTAGTCTGTGTGATACTATTCTCGATAAAAACATCGACTCATGCTGTCCTTCTCACTTGGTTCATCGCAGTCGTTACATTATTTTTCTTTTTCGTACTCTGGGGTAGTCTTATTTGCACTCCGTACGAATAAGAGCTCTTATGACGCTCTGTTCAAGAAAAAGCAGTTTTCTACTTATCTCTGGAGTACCAAAACACGCCGTTTTTATGACTGAGTTATAAAAAGATAATTTATAAATGTAAAAAATATAATACATATATATATATATATATATATATATATATATATATATATATATATATATATATAATATATATTATGTATATGTGACACGGACAGTTAAAAGGGACCTACGATCCGAAAAAATCGATTTTCACTTTTTTATTTATTCTTCTAGTAAATAAGCCGCTCTTTCCAACGCAATAAACCGCAGCTTTCTAGTTGCATTAGTTTTCTCACAATTTTACTTTAAAGTTTGGTACTTTGACAAAAAACAGTGCAAAAAAACTAACTTGCTAACTTCGAAGTCCTTTTTCTCGAAATCTTTTTTTCGGGTCGTAGGTCCCTTTTAACTGCCCGTGTCACATATATAGATATCATATATATATATATATATATATATATATATATATTATTTTCTGATTCTAAACTTTTGAAACATTATATATTGTTGAAAAATGTAATTATTATTCTAGAAAATGTCGAGTAACGAGTCTGATGACGAAGGAAGATGCACACCTCCAGAAATGCGGGAAACGGTCAAACAAATTTCAAAGGATTTACTGCCGAAAATGTCTAAAGAGGTGTATGAGTAGACATACCGAAAATTTGTTATTTGAAAAAATGAAAACAAAGCAATTACTTCAGAAAATTGCCTCAAAGTTTACTTCAAGCAATTAATGGCAATGTATAAACCCAATACAATTTGGTCAATTCATTCAAAATTAAAAAGTACCATCCAAATTTATGAAAATATTGCGATCGATAATTTTAAAGAATTAACAGCGCTCAAAGGACAAAATTCACGAGGTTATCAAGGAAAAAAGTCTGACATTTTTACGACAGAGCAAATTAATACATTTCTGGAAACTGCACCCGATGAAATTTATTTATCATATAAGGTAATTAAAAAGAAATAATAAATGTAATTAACAAAATTGGTTAATTACATTTATTATTTCTTTATATGAACGGGAGGCGTCGATTTATTTATTTTAAGCTAATCTAAGATTTATTTATTTTATTCAATATTTAATATTGAATAAAATAAATAAATCTTAGATTAGCTTAAAATAAATAAATCGACGCCTCCCGTTCATATAATGCTTATTGAAAAACGAATGCAAGATGATTCTTATTCACTTTTTCGTGCAAGACAATGCTTATTCGATTTTTCGTGCAATAAAATGCTTATTCAAAATTCTATGCGAAAATGTACATTCTGAAATTAGCTTATTCTATGAATTTTATAAAATTTTCAATTCAGTATAATTTACAATTGCAATTGCTTAAAAAATATTTCTTAATACGTGTGATAGGATCCGTGTTTAAAGTTTCTTATAACAATAGACATGTACTGAAATTCTCAGATATTTAATTGTAATTTAATATTAATAGGAAGATTTAGGGTTACATTTATTGTTCTGTCAGTGGCAATTGTTTTGCACACAATTTTGAATAAGCATTTTATTGCACGGAAAATCGAATAAGCATTGTCTTGCACCAAAAAGTGAATAAGAATCATCTTGCATTCGTTTTTCAATGAGCATTATATGAACGGGAGGCGTCGAAATATAATAATAAATAATAACATGCAATAACTTTAAATATATATATATATATATATATATATATATATATATATACAAAAAATATAAATAACAATTATAAATAAAAACATTGCTTAAAAAATACATAAATAAAATTCTACAGTAGTTAACCACTTCAGCGGCATGGCGTTCCAATTGGCGTCGCATGAGTAGGTGACAGAAGCGGCAAAAAAATGCGAAAATGGCGTTCCTATTTAAACTTTATTCCTGAACTCTGTAAACAAATTAAGTCAACCAAACCAAAAGTTATTTATTATTTGAGATTATGAATCTTAAATGGATTTAAAAAAATTCAAATAGGCGGATTCAAAATTATCAACTATTTTGGCTGAATATTGGAACGCCATTCGTAAAAAGTATTAAAAATTGGCTACATTAAAACCTTAAAAAAACTATTAAACATCTCTAAAAAATAATTTTTTTTGTCCTATTCATCTTCATTTATCTTAAATAATAAGAATATTTTATTATGGCAAGTTTAACTTGACTACAGACTTTTGAAATCGAGTTCAAGTAGGAACGCCATTTTCGCATTTTTTTGACGCTTCTGCCACTTACTCATGGAACGCCAATTGGAACGCCATGCCGCCGAAGTGGTTAATAAAATAGAAATACTAAAATATAGTAACATATGTACAATATAATTCTGAATTAATTTTCAGATTGTTGTCATTTTTGGCCTAAGTGGTTGCTGTCGAAAAGGGGAAATTCATTCAACTAAAGTTAGTCATGTCCAAAAGCAGGGAGAGCTTTTTCAAGTCGTTGTACCAGATACGAAAAACAAAGTACCAAGGAGATTTATTATTGATTCCAAATTTGCACCGCTGGTTGAAAAATATATAGAGCTTCGTTCAAAGAGACAATTTCTTTCTACAATACCATAAAGGTAAATGTAGCACTCAAGTCATAGGGATCAATACTATTGGCAGCATGCCAAAAAAAATTGCTCAATTCCTTAAATTAGAGAGTCCCGAGAATTACACAGGACACTCATTTCGCCGTACATTCGCTACTGTTTTCGCCGATACCAGAGCTACAACGTTAGATTTGCAGCGTCTCGGTAGATGGAAATCGGCAGCCGTCGCACAGACCTATGTCGATGATTCCACGAAATATAAAGAAGCGACTGCGGGAAAAATTAGTAAAGCGATCTTGGGATCTAAGAAGGAAAACCTCGAGTTGGAAAATCAAAATGTTCCCTCCAAACGACCTAAAACTGACGATTCTCGGAATAATGATCAAGATTCTTCATCCGAAAAAATCTTCGTATTAAACAACTGCAATGTGACCATTAATTATAACAAATAGATTATTTATATATTATTATTTATTATTATATATTATTATTATTATTATTATTATTATATATTATATATATATATATATTTCTAAATGAAATATTCTCATAAAATTAACAATGTTATTTTAAATCTGTAATACATCTATAAATTGTTATAAATAGAAAATATATAATATAATTATATATTTAAACAAATACCGAGTTCATTCTCATTATAGTCATTTAATAATCATATTTTTGTAATAATTTAATTAAAAATTCTTGAAATAAATAATCAGTATAAGATTCGGTAGAAATCTAAAAAGCTCAATGATTTTGTTGTATGTCGGTAAACTAGCTTTGTGACAATCTGGGTGTCTGGTTTCCAACGCCTTTTTTTATATTCAAAAACGTTGCGCTCGTTTCAAAAAGGCCATCAGTTCACACTAGTTACGAAATGTACTATTATTAGACAAATCTAATTTTGTATGTACACTCTAGTAGAGCTGCAGATTTTGTAATGCAAAATGCTATATTTTCAAACAATCCGCTTATTTTATTCTAGAGAAAGGGGATCATAGGACTATCATTCTGAAAAGCTGTAAGAAAAGGTTCTATTTGCGTTGTCAAAAAACTAAAAAGATGCCAATTTGAGTCCAATCAGGGTTGCCACAGAATGAAGGTATTAAAATTCCAGGCCTTTTCCAGACTTTGATTCTTTAAAGTCCTAGTCACAATTTTTACTAATTTTTTAGTTTATTGAGTCTTTTTAGACTTTTTTTGGACTTTCATGTAATTTAAAAAAAAAGAAAACAGTAAGTACTTATTTGCAAAATATTTATTTATTAAAATTTAAACGAGTATCAACATCAGTGTTAATTAATTAGACAGAAAACTTAAAGTTACTCTCTATCAGGTACTTGAAGGTAACTGTTGCTAACTCTGCTAATGATTGATTCGAATTCAAATTTATAGATAAATTACAAAAATGTATTCTTCGCATTTGAAATTTCTAAAAAATTATTTTTTTTGAAAACCTGGAGGAATTTCCAGAGAAATTTCTAAAATTCCATACCTTTTCCAGGCTCTGAGGCAACCCTGATCCAAGGAGTTGGTCTTTTATAGCAGCAGCAATAATCTTGGAATTTTTATTTCCCGGAATATTGAATAGTGACTGGTTCCATAACATTTCGTGTTCGTCTTCATCGAGTCCTTTTTCTCTTTTCTGTTTCTTCTAACGTTGTTCAGTTGTTTTTCTCTATTGTTCTTTCTTTATTTCATCTATAAAGGTATTATATATATATATATATATATATATATATATATATATATATATATATATATATATATATATATATGTAAATTGGAATGGATGGTCCAAACGTGAAATAAATATATATAACGTTTGGACCATCCATTCCAATTTGATTGATTTTAGATAAGTTGCTTTCCTGCACAGCAGCTTTAAATCCTTGGAGAAGATCCTTGGTGCGTGTATGACTTAAGAATACCGAATACCAAGTATTTCGTGACAACTTTATTTTTCCATCACGCCAAAACATTAATGACAAATCCATTAGCTGGCGCTGTTCAAGTTTATTCAAACATTCATTGAATCCAACTACAACATGTAAACATTTATTTACTTCAATTTCTAATTTTTTTTTAAGAAGATGCAAGGTCATATACGGTTGCATATTTCAGTTTATCTTTTTGCAACATCACAAATTTTGATTATTTGTTTGCGTTGTTTGTTCTAACCGTTATTATCTAATAATCACTAATAATGACTGATATAGACATGATTCCGCTCAATGTTGCCAACAAATATTGATAGCTCAGCGCCATCTTTTAAAAAAATCCCAAGCGGGCACAAAGACAAAAAACGTTCTTTGAACGTCTGTAGAACGTTTAATGTCTGCCAATTTACGTTCTAAGAATGTCCGAACGTTTCGAAACATTTTTGGAACGTTCGGACGTTCTTAAAACTTAAAACGGCAGACATTAAACGTTCTACAGACGTTCAAAGAACGTTTTTGTGTTTGTACCCGCTGGGACCATCACAAAGCGTGAAATGCGGGACATTCGAAATGTTAAATATTCAACTAATTACCCAATAATTCAATAACATTGTTAGGAAATGAATATTATTTCTCTTTTAATAAATATTTTTAATATTAAAAATTTTAAGATCGACAAAAAAACGCAAATACTGTTAATACTGATTCGGCTTCCTACTCAAATTTAATAAGTGAGCGGCTTTACCCCAACTTCATGTGAGCGACTTTACCCCGAATGTATTTCTCACATTTCAGAATAAATTTAAATAAACTTTTTGGTAACCAAACAAAACTACATATATATTTCAAAAAGGACATCCAATAGCATAAAAAAATTCTGTCGAATAAATTAAGTCTCAAAAATAATAATCGAAAAACTTAAAAATCCGAAAATCATTTTGCTTCCTCGTGAGGAAGCTTTGTAGTCGTTTAATTTACAAAATTTTTAAAAATCCATTTGACAAATTTTCTTCTATATGGGACTATGTTATATAAGACCCTGAACAATTGTCCGGATATATGTATGTGTGTGTGTGTGCGGATCCCGATTTTTGTGAACACGATAACTCGAAGAGGTTTTAACGAATTTGACTAAAATTTACCAGGTATATTTGTCATAAAAATATCTCGAACTGGATTGATAGACTTTAAAAAATTCTCAGAAAAAAATTTTTTTTTGACTTTTTTCTAAAAAAAATTTTTTTTAAGTTGGTTATTGAAGTTAATATATAATAAAATCTTATTCTTTGCATCAAGACGAATCGATTGGTATATAAAAAAATAAATTGTATGAGAATTTATAGAGTTAATCACAATTAAAGCTGAAAAATTCGCATTTTTCTCAAAAAATGAGTTCTTTCCGCAAAATTATGTTGCTGTATAAGAAAATCTTACTCACTTATTTCTAAAATTTTATTCTTTGCATCAAGACGGATCGATTGGTATATATAAAGTATATATTGTATTTAAATTTATAAAATTAAAACCAATTACAGACACAAAATTTGCATTTTTAATAAAAATTCATTTTTTCTTAAGAATCATGTTGCTGTACAATTAAATGTTATTATTTATTGAAAAATAAATCTAAAATCTTACTCCTTGCATCAAGACGAATCAATTGATGTATGTAAAATATATATTTTATTGAAAATTATAGAATTAATTACAATTAAAGATGAAGAATTCATTTTTTTATTAAAAATTTTATTTTGTTCATTTAGGATTAAAACAAATTTTATAAATATTTTTTTGATTTTATAAATATTAGATCATATTAGAAATTACTTAAAAATTAAATATACTTAATATACTTAATTATAATTATAATAAATATATCAAATTTTTAAAATTAATTTTTAATTAGATTTGAAGACAACAACATGGAAAATATGTCAATACGTGACAATAAGTTAGTGCTTCCTCCACGAGGAAGCAAATTTTTTTGCTGATCGTATAGAGGAAGCAAAATGTTTATGTAATGAACATCTGGATTTACAACTTGTTTTCTTTTTTGCACTTCTAAAAACAATTGACCGTTTCTGATTCTATGACGAATTCATGAAACTAAAGGAAAGTTCGTTAACATTAGTGGTATGTTAAGTACTATTTACAGTACAAATATCTCCAACATAAGATGAGTTTATAGCGTCAAATCGCTAGTGAGGGGGTTTACCCTGTGCGCGGGTTTACCCCGGTCTCCCCTATTACAAAAACCCTCGTTTGAAGCTTGTTCCTTGCTACACGGTAACCCTTACGCTGATTTTTCCTCTAAACCGTATAATTATTCGTAATAAATAAAAATTTAGAACAATTACTAATGGTTGTTAAACTTCCGTACTAAGAAAGAACTTAGGTTAAGCGGCATTTCGATCAAACTGAGAAAATTAAGAAAAACTGTTTGTATCAAGAACCCTAATATAATCTAAATAATTGCTTAATTTGCATACTGCATACTGGGTAAAGTGATAGTGCTCTATTTATTTATGTAATAAAAAGTTCATTGTTTAAACAAATTATATGAAGAAATAGACAGACGTGTTTTTTGAATGCAAATACTAAGTAAAAAGTATAGGAAAGTCCTTTGCGTAGTTTCTGCCAAATAGGTAGGCGAGCTCGGACCGCTGATCAGATGGAAGAATCACGTAAACGCCATTGACGTAACATGGTAGGGGAGCAGATTTTCATGATAGTAAAAATATAATTTGTTCGCAGTAAAAAGAATATAAAAACATTTAATATCTCAGTTAATTATTATTTTTTAAATAATTATTATTATTAATTATGCTTTTTTAATTATCATTATAATAAAATAAAATTATAATTATGTAATTATTATAATTCATTAAAAATTATTGAACTTTTGTATTACTGAATATTATTAATAATAATGTTATTATATTGAATAATAAATAAAATATGTAATATGTACGATTTTTAGACTACGTAAAGCACTTTCCTTAAGTTTTTGTCATTTATTCTTTTATTTTCTAGAGTTTCTAAAATTTTAATAACAAGTTTTTTAAAACAAATAATTTTTAAAAATAATTTAAACGATATCTATCAGATGTAGTTTTTTTCAATGAATCCATTGATATCAAAAACTCATTTTCGTCAAAATGTCGCTTAATTAAATTTTTCCTTAGTACGGCAGTATAGAGTACTGATTTAAGGGGTCAACCCACTTTAAAAAAAAGAAAAAATTGATTTTTTTATTACATTTTTTGACAGTATATATATCCAAAAGTACCATACTTAAACAAATATTATAAAGATTGGAGCAGTCTAAATGCACTTTTGTGCAACTTTTATTTTGTTATTTCAGCACGCTAATCCGTTACCGTCAAGTAGCGTATCTTTTTCAATTTTTTCACGTTCGGTTCCTTCAGATTTACATGAAACTCGTTACTCAAAAGTTTTTTGGGTCGCTGATCACGTAACTGATATTAGTTTTTATCAATTCAAAATGGCGGATCCAATATGGCAGATGACTTTTTTTAAAAAATGTTAGAATTTTATGAAACTTGGTATCCGGGGGTTAGATCGCTGATTACGAATTTGATAGTAGTTTTTAAACATTCAAATTGGTGGATCCAATATAGCAGATGACCTTTTTAAAAAAATGTTTGATTTTTATGAAACTTGGTTTCCAAGGGTTTTTTGGTTCGCTGATTACGAATCTGACATGAGTTTTAAAAAATTCAAAATGGCAAATCCAATATGGCGAACATTTTTAAAACTTCATTAAAACTCGTTACTCAGGGATTTTCGGGGTCGCTGATTACAAATATGATATCAGTTTTTCAAAATTCAAAATAGCCATTTAGGATTCGCTATTTTGAATTTGCAAAATCAGACACTAGATTTGTAATCAGCGACCTCAAAAACATTTTTCGAAAGTATATATTTCTAGAAGTATTACACTAAAATTTTATAAAAATCGGAGCAGTCTGACTGCACTTTTGTTTTTTTTTAAAGTCATCCGCCATATTGGATCCGCCATTTTGAATTTTTGAAAACTTATCAGATTTGTAATCAGCGACCCAAAATACCCCTGGATACCAAATTCCATAAAATTCAAACATTTTTTTTAAAAAAAGTCATCCGCCATTTTGAATTTTGAAAAACTGACATCGAATTCAGATTCAGCGACCCCGAAAACCATATATACAAATGATAATGTATTTTTGAAATCAATTTAAAAATAAAAAAAAAGATAATTCTCTTCTTGAAAATAATCGGGCGTTAAAAGTATAGCAAAAACTTTAAACGCGTTTTTCTCAAAACAACCTTTTTCGACCGCTTGTTGATGATATCTCCGAAACTACTGAACTGATCCTTACCAAATTTATACCACATATTCTTTGGGACCACAGCTCTAGCGCATATCGAGAGATTTTCAAAATTTTGATTTTAAATATTTTTTGGGGCCCAAAAGGGTCAAAAAACAACGTTTTTTACATTTTTTTCGAAAAATGTCCGCCATTTTGTCAATTTTGAAAAAAATCGTATGATATGCGCTAGAGCTATTAACATGCAGAATCTAATACCGTTTGAATTTTTTGTTTCAGATCATCCACGCTAAAAATTTTATCAACAGCGCACACCCCTTTCTTTTTTAAACATGTATTTAACAATTATTTTTAAATAAAAAAACAAATTGAAAAAAAACAAAATATTTTTTTTGCACTTCGAGAGTGTATTTAAGATGTGTAATACCTCACATGAAAATATTTATAATATAAACCTACTAAAAAAATTACTAAAAATAGCCTTTTTTAGCGCGTCTAAAGTGGGTAGACCCCTTAATACATATTTGTGGAAAAAAATTTCAAATGAATAGATTTTAAAGAAAACAATAAAGTAAAATAATTTCAATAAAAACTAATAATTTTTAAGATATAGTAAACAATTTAGTATATACAACTTTAACAAATTACGATAAGTAAATTAAAATAAAGATTAATACTATTAGTTTCGTAAATATTGAATATACAAGTAGTTAGTAATTCAAAATAAAAACTATTTAAATTGAAGTTTGTTCTAAAAGGATAAAAATTAATAAAAAAAGGGATTTGAAACTTAATAAAATAAACAAAAAAGTTATTTATCAAATAAAGACTTACCGACTGTTTCTGAAAGTGAAGATAATTGAATCAAAGAACGATTACGATAAGTAAATTAAAATAAAGATTAATACTATTAGTTTCGTAAATATTGAATATACAAGTAGTTAGTAATTCAAAATAAAAACTATTTAAATTGAAGTTTGCTCTAAAAGGATAAAAATTAATAAAAAAAGGGATTTGAAACCTAATAAAATAAACAAAAAAGTTATTTATCAAATAGAGACTTACCGACTGTTTCTGAAAGTGAAGATAATTGAATCAAAGAACTGCCTATGTTTTCGCCTGCAAGTATGGATTGTGATAGGAGTTTTGATAAAACGAGAGACAAATAGAAAAATTATTAAATATTTAATCGTGAAGTCAAATGTGATACTATTTTCATAAATTATCTTTTTTAAGAAAAGAAAATAAAAAATATTACTCTCTAAATTTGAATTAGTAGAAAGTTACTAATGAAATAGTGAAAAGTCGTCCACTAAATGATTTAGTAATAATTCTACTAACAATTAGAAAAATTCTATTAATTGTTAGTAGAGCGTTACTAATTGATTAGTAGAATTCTACTAACAATTAGTAGAACTGTTTTATTAATAGTCGATAAAACAGTTTTACTAATCCATTTAGTGAAAAAGTTACTTTTAATTAGTAGAATTCTACTAAAAATTAGTATAATTCTACTAATTAATAAGGAGAAAAATCGTTCATGAAAACTAATAAAAATTAGTAAAATTTTACTAATTCTTAGTAGAATTCTACTAATTCAGATTTAGAGAGTAATATATTCATTACTTATAAAAAAAACAATTTGGAAGGTTGACGGTTAAAATAAAGTTTAATATTTATTGGTATTTTTCACAGGTGTGCATAAAGCTCGAAAACCGAGCTGCAAATTTTTCGAGCCAAGCCCGAGCTTGGATATTGATCCAAGCTTGTATCGAGTACTCCAAATTTTCTAGCACACGATTCCATTCAAGTACTCGAGTAAATTCGAGTACTCGATTCCAGTTGAGTACTCGATTTAATTCGAGCCTATAAAAAACTTTAAAAAAATAAGTAAAAATATAGAATTCCCCCAAAATGTCTCACGTTAGTTAGTAAGCTAGTAATTTTAACATTTAACGATTTTTTACGATCAGTAAATCCCTTAAATTCAAAATTTTCTACTTAGTATTATTTTTTTCGTAACCTAAAAGATGGAATTTAATCGAGTACTCGAAAACTTCTAAGTACTATAAAAATTCGGGTATTAGAAATTTTCGAGCACTCGAATCCAATCGAGTACTCAAATCCAACTGAGTACTCAAAATTATTCGATCCTTTTATGAGTCTCGGCTCGGCTCGAAAAATAAAATGCTCGAAAATACTCGATCGAGTGTTTTGCAAAACCTCTAGTATTTTTATTCATTTGTAAGACAATGGAAAAGGCCTATTTTAAGGTTTTTAAAAATGACATTTATTACTTTAATCCCAACTAGTTTCAAGTTATATATGGCTCCTTATCAGGGGATGAATATTTCACAAATACATCATCCAAAAACAAGGCAGTACACAAAAGATTTCAAAAAGGATTAAATTTTTAAATTATCTGAAATAAAAATTTAAAAAATTATTTTAGAATTAAAAATTGACATATGTACTTTAAGTTTAAATTTTAATTTGTGAAAAAGAAAGTAAAAAAAGACTTCTTACCCTTTAGAAAAAAATACAAGCATGTAACAAAAAATTTTTTGAAAATCTCCTTGTTAATATTCTGCAAATTATTATTTTTATAATTAATTAATTTGATACATTTTGTAGAAACACATTGTTTTAAAGAAATGTGCTTCTATGATTGGAGAGATTTGACAGAGAGGTTGGGTTATGTTGTTGTTTCCATGTATACAAACATATCTTGGACACTTATCAATAACACTATCAAAAGCAAATGGGCAAAAATTGAAAAACATACAAACCTCTGACGGGATGATTTTCTAGAAGCTTTAAATTTATGCTTAAATTGCATACTGTCGATTTCAAGGAAAATTTTATAAACAAATATTTGGCTTACCAATGGGTTCCCCAAAATCCTCAAGTGCAGCTAATATTGTCATGGAGGGTATTGAGGATGAAATTTTTAGCAAAATTACATATAAAATTATTTTTTACTTTCGATATATTGATGATATATTAATTTGTGCACATTTAAATAAGGTGGATGATATATTATGTAAATTTAACTCCATCGATAAATATTTAAAATTTACTTTAGAGTTATCTAGTAATAACAAAATAATTTTTTAGATCTTTCCCTCTCAATTGACAGTAATTTGCGCGTGAAAATACATACGTGTACCAATTTTTAGCTCTCTAGATGAAAAACTGTGAATTCTAAGGGGGGGGGGTACATGGTCATTTTTGTAACCGTTCCAATAGGGTTCCTACCGGGGTACGGAACCCTAAAATAAAAGGAAAGTTAATTATTACCCAAGTGCAAAAACCAACGCGGCGCAACATTGGCCTAGTACTAGCAAAGCTGTCATCGAGACTTGGCAGACAATATTGGTTCGACTTTGCGCCGACTCATGTGGTGTGAACCACGGTTGGACGTCGACAACCAGATCTCGGCAGGCATTAATGGCCCAATATTGGCAGCCAGATCTCGGCAGACATTAATGGCCATTACTCCCCCAGTGTTGACAAAATTTTTAAAAAATATATTTTTTATTTAATTGACTAATTAATTTATAATATTTATACGGCTTATTTCCCTAAGTTAAACGCAAACTTACAAATATTTGAAAAATTCTTACCGCTCGCGGGGATCGATACCTGAACCTGATGCACCACAGTCTAACACCCTGACCACTCTGCTACTCTGACGTGAAGTCGAGGAAGCAAAAGGGTTCTTATAAGCTACACTACACTGGTCGATACTGTGCCATTACTGGGCCCAGCTACGTCCCTATATTGGCAATTATAATTTGCGACGGCAAATTATAGATTATTATATTATTATAATTATAGATTATTTTAGATTATTATTAGATACAAAATGTTTGATATTAATGTGCCATTCCTGGGCCAAACTACGCCCCAATACTGGCCATTATAATTTGTCTTTAAAGATACAAAATTTTTGCCATTAAAGTGACACTACTGTGCCTTTAATAGGCCGATCTTCGTCACATCACTGGCAATTGAATTTTTCCATTAAAGATTTATCAACTTTGCCAATAATGTGCCGTTATTGGGCCAAGCTACGCCACAATACTGGCAATTATAATTTGCCATTAAAAATACAAAATGTTTGCCGTTAATGTGCCAATAATGAGCCATTACTGGACATCACTGGCAATTGTCTTTTGCCATTGAAGATTGATCAACTTTTCCGTGAATGTGCAAAATTTGACCATGGGCACCATCATTGTCCCAGCAATGAGACGTTTTGAACACAAGTAATGGCCCAGTAACTACTGCCTATTCTCGGCAGAGATTACAGGACCAATGATGGTCCGTTTTTGCAGTCTTGACATTTAGCACTTGGGTATTTATTAGAAGTTGTGAACATTATAATCATAAAATTTTTTTAAAGAATACTTTATGCAAGTGTAACTTTATATAAATCATAAATAGTTATAATGACCTAATTTCGTAGTTGATTTGACTAGGAAATTCAGGGTCATATTGATAAGGTTATGAATTACAGAAGTAACTATAGATACAGGATTGATCCACGTAGCACAAAAACTTCTTGGAAACTTCCTGGAAGTTACCAGGAAGTTTCTAAAAATCATAAAAAAATTTTTTAGTGAAATTATTATTTAAAAAAGGGAATCGAACTACCTTAGGCCTCAAAAATGTGCTGCTATGATTGCGCTTTATGCTCTCAACCAACTTGTCACTTGACTTCCCAGGGCTAATTTATATATTATATATCTCATTATATCTTTGACGATTTTTGGAAACTTCTTGGTAGTTTCCAGATGGTTTCTATGAGAAGCTTTTAACCTGCGGACATTTTTGTTTTTCCTGGAAATTTCCAGGAAGTAACCAAGGGTAAATTCCGAAGGTTACCACGGGAAATTTCTTGGAAGTTTTTGTGCTAAGTGGGGAGTTAGTCAAGAATGTTTACTAATTTTACTGTAGGTTGGTATTGGCTATAGGCTCTTTTTTAATAATACTATTAAAACTTCTTTGGTGTTGGTAAACGAATCTGCACTATTTCATTAGTAGAAAGGTACCAATTCAGATTTAGAGAGTAATTTCATGATTAACATTAACAAAAACTAAAATATAATTAATTATACGTCTGAGTTTAAATTTCTATTTTAAGCAATTTTAAAATCTTGACATCAATAATTTTTCTAACTTATAAATTGATAAAAGTATTCACGCCAAAAATTTAATATTGCTTAAAAAGAAATTTTTTATTAAGACGAATAATTGGATTTTAATTTCTGCTTATGTTAATTATGAAATTGAAATTTCATAATTTTATACTTGTTACAATTCAAAGTATAAGTAGTTACAAAGTTAGATAGCAATATTTAGTAATAATCCTATCAACAATGTGATGATACAGTTTACTTTTTACTCTTACCTCCACTAAGAATGTTAAAAGCCGAACTCGGTTACGGATTATTAGAGTAACAAGTTAGCTACATGGATTTAAAGCACTTTAACGAAATCCACACATTCGCAGTTGCGATTATATGAGGATTTATAATGCAGTTTATGTCAGGATGCGAATAACCGACGCTCATACAATTAAGGTGATAAGTTTGTGCAACAATTTTCACTAAGGGGTAATTAACACAAACTTTAATATTGATTTTTAAGTTACTGGAGCGAATCCCAATTTAACTGGTGTTCTTCTCAATGCAAAAGGTATATTGGTGCATTCAAATTCAAATTATGAAATTTTTAACTAAATAAAATAGTTTTATCAATAAGTAATGTTCTCTAAATTAGTCAAATTTACTAGAGAACATTGTTCATTATTTTACTCTTTCAATAAATTTAACTTTCATTCTCTCTCGTTCCTACCCAGGCGGAAATTTCCAACCGGCGCGGACCCTAGCCAGTACTGACGCCGGTGTAACTGTACTGGCTCGGAACTGCCTGCCAACCGGATGTGAACGGGCATTCTACCGAATAGTGACTAGGCCAGGAGCGCGCTGGCAACCGGCTCGGAACTGGCATTCCTACCGGCCGGGAGAAGCCTTTCCGTGTATAATTCAACCGGCTGGGACCTGGCACTCTACCGACTGCGGATTTTCAATTTAATAGCTGGCATTCTACCGCCTGACAACCGGATCGGATCCAAATGATAATTTTAACAAATATCAATTCAAAAAATAATAATTAATTGCAAAAGATAAAAATACTGATGACAAGTCATTGACAGTTCTCTTTACACATTTTTTTATTTTTTTATATACTTAAACGCAATTTTTTATTACATAGACAATTGAAAAATCCTAACGCTTGGGGGTACGATCCTACGCCTAACCGAATATTTCCGCACCGAAATCTCGCACGCTAACCACTATGCTACGCTCGCATGGGACTCTCAAATCTTAAATACTCTCAAGTGTCACGAGCTGAAATAAAACTTGTAGAATTACTACGTGTCAATGCTACAGCTATATTTTTGTTATTATATAATATATTAAATAATTGTTTCTCAATATAATAATATTGAACCTAATAATTTTAATTAATATCTCAATAGTAATAAATTTATTATTATTGAGTTATTATTATTGAGATATTATTAATTCTCAATAATATTAATACTAATTAATAATATCAATAATAATAATAAATTTATATTAATAATATAAATTTATTTATAATAATTATAAAGTAAAAGTGTAAGACAAATTTTTTTAATTGTTTTATTTAAAAAAAAGTCTCAATAAATAATTACTTAATATATTGATTAAATTTATTTATTAATTAATCATTATTTTCTAAAATAATTCAATTAATTATTGTAATAGTTATTTAGTTATGACACATTTATTAAGAATAAATTCATAATGTGATTTATGATGCGACAATAAATGACAAGATCCGCAGTCGGATCCGGCCCAGCTCCGAGCCAGTACGGACTTAACATATCCGTCATTCTTCCGACGCCGCAGAAGAATAAGATCCGCGGGCGGAAGAAATCCAGTACCGAGCCCGTACTGACGATAGTGGGAAGACGGTTCCGACAGTCGGAGCATAATCTGTACCGCGCCGGTTGCGTTTTCAGATCCGAATCGGTACAGACCGTCGGTACTTGCGGTCTGTACGGGCGCGGATCCCAGCCGGTTGTAAACTCCGACATTCGTCCGACTTTTCCGCCTGGGTATATGTAACAAAAGCAAAAAATCTCAACTCTCTAGAATGAAACACATAAAAATATCCCTAACTTTTCGAAATCGGAAAACTAATCTTCCAATAAAAAATTATTACATTGAATTGAATAAAAATTGACCAAATACGTAAAGAAAAAAATCTTGAATCTCTCCCATTTCCCTTATAATGATAAAATTCCCTAATGAATTTTTAATTTCTTTGTATGTTCTAAACACAGTTCCATGTTTAAAACGAAAACCTTTCCCACGTATTACATTTATTATCTACATAAAAGATGCGTCGATGAGAAAATAATCTCTTTTACAAACTCGACATAAAAATGTAAGGTAGGTCGTGTCTCTCGGACAAGCAAGACTCTATCGACATTTCCTTGTGAATTCAACAT
Source organism: Leptopilina drosophilae (assembly GCA_032873175.1). Lineage (NCBI taxonomy): Eukaryota > Metazoa > Arthropoda > Insecta > Hymenoptera > Figitidae > Leptopilina > Leptopilina drosophilae. The sequence continues at coordinate 12,004,807 of CM065487.1, forward strand.
TCTTGACTTGTGCAATACGGTGAATAGTGAAGATTGATTCTTGTTCGTGTTATGTTGGAAATGTACAACTTTAACACTTTGTACACGCATTTAATACAGACACACATATGTACAGAGGGAGAGAGAAAGAGAGGTAGTGAGTACGGAGAAATCTATGTTTGTATGAGTCAAGTGGCTCGTGGCACACTACAACAAGTCATTCGATTTATCAAGTATCGATGCGGCCGCAACGAGAAATCGACATGGAATTTCGAAGAATTACTCTATAAAGCCAAGGAAAAACTTGATTTCAGACTCAATATAAAATCCAGAAGTGCATTGTTCCTAACACCAATAATTACTTCTCACTCTATCAATTATATTTAATCATAAATGGAATTTCGCAAAATACCTTTCTGTCATTTTTTTCTATCGCTCTAATCACCGGTAGTCTGATTATAATTTCAATTAACTGCATCTTCAACTAATAATGGTTTCAGCTAATAACATTTTTATCTAATAGTATCATTATCTAATAGAATGTTTAATTACCAGAATTTCTAGCCAATATTATTATTAACTTTTATTATCTAGGTGAGTACGGATGATGAGTTCAGGCTTTACCGAGCTTGATTGAGGCTAAGTGAGAAATACAATTTCTTAACATTTTTAAATTGTCATATCTTTCAAACGGTTTAAGACAATTGAGTTATTTTTTTTTCTAAAAATTCATAAAGATAAGACGTTTCAAATATGTTATTAGCATTTTTTTCTTTTGTTAATTAAAAAGATTATTTAAATAAAAAAGTAACTTTGTATCAGGATATCATTGTTGTAATCTGTTTTTGAAGCATTCGGCATGGGGGAGAGGAAAATTATTATCTATTTTTCCACGATTGTCAAATATATTATATGCAGTTTACTTGCATGATTCTTGGACAGATAGACGTGACCGTAGCAGTAAAAAAGAATAGATGATCGTTGAGTTTAGATTGAGCTGGAACTACATAATTATTATAAACGAACGAATCATTGTTTAAATATGAAGTGATTTGAAAAACCATAACAACTTTTTTCCTTCGAAATATAAAAGTGAAATTTTTTGGATCATAAGTAATTTAATTTTAAGTTACGACTCGAAAGTTACTTTTATTTATACCCTCCTGCGTATAAAGCCGAGTATACTCGACCAAACTAAACCGTTACCGCATGCATGAGGACGAGTATACTCGTCCAAACATTTTTGTTAATAACTTTTTTTTAAATTGATATTAAAATATCGGTCAGGTTGTAAATTGCTTTTTATACCTAAACAAAGGTAACTAAATTATTTAGAACCATATAAATAATTTATTTAACAATAAATATTACATTAAAAAACATTATTATTATTAAAATTATTATTATTATTATTAAAATATTTATTGTATTTAAAAAAAAGAAAAAAATTTATGTATTATAAATTAATGTTTACATGTCGGATTTTCTAGAACCTGTTTATTAAATCATTTAAAAAAACCTTTTCAACCACATTTTTAGAAAAAAATATTTTTTAATTTTACCAAAAACTGCAACATTTTTTTTATTGGAAAGTTGATATGTTTTTCAATAAATTATTAAAACTTTGAAATTGGAACAACAATGGATTTACATAAAAATAAAAAAAATGACATTAAAAAATAATATTTAAGGATCAACCCATTTTATTTTAACTAAAGTGGTCGCTGACTAATTTTAAAAAATTGTAATATAAAAAATGAAAATATGAGTTTAAAATGTAAGTTTGTTTAACGTTTTCTACTTAAATAAAAATGATGATCCCTAGTAGTAGTATTGTCCCCCACTTTCGCCAAAAATACAACTTTTATCATTACATTTTTCAATATTTATTTCAAAAATTACTTGCAAATTTCGAGAATATTCTTTATCAGCACGAATTCCCCTAATTATCCTGATAAATCCGAACGAGATATCTCTAACTACTTACAAGTAAGACGACAGGCGGGAAAATACTTTTTGGGAACAATTGTTCCCGGATGCCCTTAAACGCTCACTACAACTTTCACTTTGATCCCGGGCCCAGTTTAGGAATTATAAATTTTTTAAAAATAGTACATTTTTAGGGTTCCGTACACCTACGGTGTACTGATGGAACCCTATTGGTGAGACTCTTGTGTCCGTAGCCAAATCGTGTCCTCCCTAGCGGCTAAACTATTTGACCCTCTAGCTCAAAGAGCCTAGCGGAGTAAGCATGCTAAAGCTGCACCCTTTCAAAAATATTTGAAATTTTTTTTACATGTTGGCAGCATTAAGATAAAATTTTTCACGAAATATTTTTTCAAAAAATTGATTTTTGTAAGAGTTATGGAGGGAGAAAAACAATAAAAAATTGTTTTTTCTCAAAACCCACTAGATCGATTTCAATGAAATTCATACGAGTTATGGAAATCAATAAGAGGAATTTAATAGTACATTGTGCATCTAGGTAGAAAAATGGGTGATTTCCACGAGTGTGAAGTTTGCAGTTCGAGGCGCAGCGAGCGCACTAGCCGAAAGCGAGTGCTTGCGAGCGAAGCCGAGAACTGTAAACACACAAGTTGGAAATCATTTTTTCTCCCGAGTTGCACATACTATTTTTTCTAACATACGTATACCGAAAGTACAAATATCTGATGAAACATTGAATACATCTACGTAACGGTTGAATACAAATAAAAAAGTTTGTGACGTAACTTACGTGAGTTTTTTTTGTAATTTTGCCCATAAAAACCCCCAAAAAAATTTTTTTGAATTTTCAAAAAAAAATTTTATGTCTTAATTTGGAGATACTAATTTGGAATTTTTACAGACAGTTCTCCTACATGTATACTTTTAAGAAATATTTAAAAAAAATTTTAATTGTGTATCATATAGTAAAAAAATTTAAAATCCTAGATGGCCCATCATTCCGGCTGAAGCACAATGTATCCAGTAACTGATTATTTTTTAATTTGCTTGAAATTTAGTAATTATGTGTTTCTGGGGCCACTCATTACGCACGAAATTGAAAAATTTATCGCATTTGCTTGAAACGAATGATGCGCCAACTAGGATTTTAATTTTTTTCACTATGTGGTACCCGATTGAAATTTTTTTTTAAATTTGTCTTAAAAGTACACATTTAGGAGAAATTTCTGTAAAAATTCTAAAATAGTATCTCCAAATGAAGACAAAAAGTTTTTTTTGAAAATTCAAAAAAAGAATGTTTGTCAAAAACCAATTTTTTGAAAAAATATTTGGTAGAAAATTTTATCTTAATGCTGCCAACATGTAACAAAAATTTCTAATTTTTTTGAGAGGGGGCAGATCTTGCATGCTTACTCCGTTAGGCCCTTTGATACATATACGTATTATCACACGTAGATTACAGGAAAAATGTAGAGAATGTGATTGGAGGTGATGGTCATAGCGTTGTTAAGGAAATAACAAGATTTTTGGACAAAAATGCACAAAAAGTGACTCCCCTCTCCACAACTTCTAAACTATTCAACATGGAGGGATAAAATTTAGCACACTGGTGTATTTTAACACGAATATTACAGGAAAAATATAGACAACTTGCTATGTATTAATGACCATAGCATTGTTAAGGAAAAACTAAAAAATTTTCTGAAAAAAAAATTTTTTTTTCTATTTTTTATATTATTTAACATAATGAGCTGAAAATTGGTATACTACACTGAGAAAAATGATAATGTCAATTTTGACATACAAGTATGGTTAGGATGTATAGCTGAAACAGCAATACTGTATTGCTGTTCTTAAAATACAGTATTGGTGTTCTCCACATAGATATTACTGAGAATTGGCAATATTTATGTCAGTACCAAAAATATATTATATATTTTGTTTGGATGAATCGAATGAAATTGGTCACAAACATTTTTCTGTTAGAATTTAACGATAATTTAATTTCTAAATCTTTTTCTTATGGAAATTAATTTCAAAAATATTTCAATTAAACGAAAATATTCGGACAATGATTAAAATATTTCTTTACTCCAAAGTTTCGAAATCTAAATAATTCCTTCTTCTAAGAGTCTATAGAAAAAAATATACAAAATTAAAATAATAATAAAAATTTTATAAATAACTGAAATAATAATAAAAATAATTTGTCAATAAATAAATAAAATAAAAATTAGTGGATAATTATTGGAAAATTATAAAAATATTTATTTTTAAATTATTAAGTTGCAGTTTTAAATAGATATGTAAATAAAGCAGGGATGGCTTCGAAACTTTAGTTTCGGTTTAGTTGTCAAACGAGCAACAAAACTAAATGGTTGATACATTAAGTTTTGGATCAGGAATCAAAACTAAAAGGACCCCTGTATTTAGTTTTGCATCAGGAATCGAAACTAAAAGGACCCCTGTATTTAGTTTTGGTGCTGGCAACAAAACTAAAAGGACTGGCAATTAAGTTGCGGTTCAAGACTCAAAACAAAACAGGGGTGATTATTATGTTTTGGAGGTCAAATTTAAACAAAACTAAATAGAAAATCAATTTAGTTTCGTATTTAGAAGAAAATTTAATTATATGCGTAAAACAATAATAAAGATGCGTAACTAGAGAGGGGTTGGATGCTATTAATGAATACGCCCAATATTAAGCAAATGGCGCCAATCTAGTTATAGCATCCAGCACCTCAGCGAAGGCATAAACAATAAATGCACGAGCATCTTAATAGAAAATAGTAAGCGGACATTTTTATATTTAATTCCTTATATTTTAAAGTTAATATTAAAAAATAAAAAACTAAATATATACTATAATAGAAATAATATTTTTTAATAATAGGAGATGCTCAATACTGCAATTTAACAAGTATACGTGCGCAGTAGTATGCTTTAGTAGTAATACTTGCGCAAAAGTGTTTTTCAATAGATTTACCTGCGCAGTAATGTAGTTTGATATTTACATATGTGCAGTAGAGCAATTTAATAGTTATGCATGCGCAGTAGTACACTTTAGTAGTAACACTTGCGCAAAAGTGTTTTTCAATAGATTTACCTGCGCAGTAATGTAGTTTGATATTTACATATGTGCAGTAGAGCAATTTAATAGTTATGCATGCGCAGTAGTACACTTTAGTAGTAATACTTGCGCAAAAGTGTTTTTCAATAGTTTTACCTGCGCAGTAATGTAGTTTGATATTTACATATGTGCAGTAGAGCAATTTAATAGTTATGCATGCGCAGTAGTACACTTTAGTAGTAATACTTGCGCAAAAGTGTTTTTCAATAGTTTTACCTGCGCAGTAATGTAGTTTGATATTTACATATGTGCAGTAGAGCAATTTAATAGTTATGCATGCGCAGTAGTACACTTTAGTAGTAATACTTGCGCAAAAGTGTTTTTCAATAGATTTACCTGCGCAGTAATGTAGTTTGATATTTACATATGTGCAGTAGAGCAATTTAATAGTTACACATGCGCAGTAGTACACTTTAGTAGTAATACTTGCGCAAAAGTGTTTTTCAATAGTTTTACCTGCGCAGTAATGTAGTTTGATATTTACATATGTGCAGTAGAGCAATTTAATAGTTATACATGCGCAGTAGTGTATTTTATTCAGTTTTTTAAAAATATTGTTTGACAAATCGAAAATATGCAGGTATTTTTTTATGATTTGTAATAAAATAATATTTGAATATTTAATTTTTTTTAAAAATCATTATTAATAAATAAATTTTGTCTTTATATGATATTTTATAACAAATTTCTCTTGACTGGTCTAAATTATGCAAATTTTTCTCTTTTTCATTTCATTTTAATTCAATTATTATTGCTTCCTCATATGGAGGAAGTATTGTAATACCAAAATTTTTCAAGTTGGATTTTTTAACATATTTTTATGTTATTTGACCTCATGAGTTAAATTAAAAATGTCATTCTGTGTGTATGTGTGTGTAAAAATCACATTTTCATAAATATCTCCAAATTATGAAAAGCTTTTAAGCTGAATTTTTTTAAATTGTAGGTCTCACCTACGGAAATAAAGTAAAAAAACGTTTTTTGTCCATAACTTTAAAAAAATGTTAAGACACCTATTAATGTTTTTCTTTAATTTTGTAGAGATTTTTTAGACGCATCTTTTGAGCCCTGAATGAACATTTTTCGTCCATATTCATCGGAGATATTAAACTTTAAAAAATCTAAAGTTTTAAAAAATAAGACTGTTTTGAAAACTTTGTTGAAAAATGCACTGCAAAAATAAGTATCGTATTTGATATCTTAACATAAGATGGAAAAATGGTATCTTACATCTTAAAATAAGATGTTTTCGAAAGTATCTTACAGATTTTTAAGATGCTTTTTCCTTCTAAGAAATTTTCTATCTTAAAAAAGTAAGATACTTCTGTAAGTTTTTTAAAGTATCTTAAATTAAGATGTTTCTGTCTCAATAAGATGTTTAGCGATAAGTTACTTGTGAATTGTAAGATGCGAAAAAAATTTAAGTTACTAAAACCTAAGATGCATAAAATGTCTTACATATAAGCCCATAGTTAACCTCAAAACTTTTTTTTCAAAAAATATGTTGGAAAATGTGTACGAAGATACTTTAAACATCTTAAATTAAGATATTTTAAATGACTAAAAAGTGACTACAATAACATCTTAGAAGTTACTACCAAAACATCTTAATTAAGATACTTCTTTTTGCAGTGTGTATCAGTATCTTTGAAAATATCGTTACCAACTTGTAGAGCATTAGAAAACGCTTCGATTGACCTATTTTTGAAGCTAATTCGATCATAAATTTTGAAATTAAATTTTTTTAAAATAATTGAATACTTTTGTTGAAATTTTATTTTAACTTAAAGATTTTTAATTAAAATTTATTTTCATATAAATAAAATATGAATTGGAATATAGTTTTAATATTAGTATGACTATAATAATAAGAATATATTCTGTGTAATTATTATATATTTGTATATATTATTAATAATATATTTACAATTTTCATAAATAAATGAATTTCAAACGGTTTCAATTGTTTATAGAAAAATTTAATTTCAAACACTAAAAACAAGTTGTAAATAAGATGTTCATTACATGAACATTTTGCTTCCTCTTTACTCCCAGGAAGCAAAAATTTGCTTCCTCGTGGAGGAAAATTGGAAAATTATATTTAATTTTTTTCTAATACAATTTAATATTTAGAGAATCAAGTTCAATCGTTTTAATGAAGAGAATAAAATTTTATTGTACAATAATACAATGCAAAATAAAGAAAAAAATTTTTTGAATATCTCTATTTTAATAAAACTATCCAAGAGAAATCAATTATTAAAAAAAAATTTGTAATAAAATTCTACGCAAAAGTTTAACTATTTTTATAAATAATAAAACTCAACGCAGGATTTCAATTATTTTTAATACTATTTTAATCTAATTCCTTCAAAAATGTAAGTATATTCTTAACAATTTTATTAAAATTCGTCAAAGGAATTGAATTATTTTTTATTATTCAATAAATAATTTACTTTTGTATTTTAATAATTGAATTATCATAGAGTTTTCTAATAAAAATTGAATATTAGGGTCATTTGAGGTAAATGTAAACAGTAGACGTTTTAGCTAAATTTACAATTAAAAAAATAAGTACGACGTCAATATTTTTACCTCAGCTCACCTATAAGATGTTCTGATTATTGCTAATATTTTATTTTGACAATTGGCAATGCCATAGTGTAAGTTATTTTTTAATGCAAAAAAGATTTAAAATCAAAATTTTACTGTTTCAGTATTTTGTTTCGCATTTGCATAAAAATAAATTTTAAAATCAAACAAAAATATTTAATTCTTCCTTATTAATGCCCTAACAAAAATTGACTTTGATTTTCCCTGACTTCTAGACAGAATTTTGACTTTTTCCCTGACCCTAAAGAATATTTTGTTTTACTCTAAAAAATGATTATATACTGAGGAAAATGTTTCTAATTCATTTATTTACCAATTTCTTTAATATTTTTTTAAATTAATGGAAAACAACAATAACTTCTTAAATCATTATTATTTTTCCACAGAAATTAATATTTATTTTCAGTTTTTCTTAATTATTTATTTATTTTCATCATTTAAATTCAATTATTTTTAAAAATTCACTCAATTTCAATAATGCTTTTAATATTAAATTATTATTCAAAATTAATACAATTTTCATCGAAATTCACTTTTAAATCAATTTTTATTCCAAAATTAATTTTAATTCTCCGAGAATTTTATTAACAACTTTTGAAAATAATTCATTTCTTTTAGGGAATTTAATTTAAATTTTACGAAAATTTATTATATACAAGAATTTTTATAACAATTTTTCAAAATAATTCAAGTTTTGCCAAGAATTTTATTAAAATTATTATAATTGAATTTATATGCGAAGAATTTTATTAATTTTTTTGCAAGAATTCAATTTTATTAACAAACAACTAAATTCTTCGCAGGAATTGAATTATTTTTAACAAATTTTGAATAAAATTCTTCGACTAAATTCTATTATTTTCAAAAAGAATTCAATTATTTAAAAAATTTAATTAACTTGTTTGTAAGAATTCAATTCTAATAATAAATAATTGAATTCTTCACAGAAAATCAATTATTTTCGTAAAAAAAATAAAAACTTTGCACGAATTCAATTATTTTTAAATAATCGGAATAAAATTTAATTATTTTCTTCGTTAATAATAACATTTTTCACAGAAATTGAATTTTTTATCAAAATTATAATAAAAATTTTCTTTCAAAAAATTCAATTATTTTTAGAAAATATAAAATTCATCGCAGAATTCTTTAAAAAATTCAAAAATAAAACCAAATTTCTTTTTTTTTGCAACAATTCAATTCCATTAATAAATAAACTGAATTCTTTGCAAGATTATTATTTGTTCAATTATTATTTTTCAACAATTTCTTTAAAGTTTTTAAAATAATTAAAAGTTTTTCTAAAATAATATAATTTATTCAACGAATTTTATTGAAATATATAGAAAATAATATTAAATTCATAGAATTCTTACAAAAAATTTCTTTAATTTAATGAATATAATCGATTTTCTTAATAGTTGTCAAAAAATAATTTTACCATTAATCTTTTATTATAATTATTAATTGAAAATTAAATTCAAAATCAAAAAATAGTAAATATTGAAAAACTTTTGAATTGTTTTAGCAATTTTTGAATTTAATTGAAAGTTTGCAAAGAATTTTATTTAAATGTTTGATTTTTGAAAATAATTGAAAACTTTTGGAGAAAAATTCTGCTGTTTATAAAGATAATTGAATTCGTGAAAAAATTTTGAAAATAATTCAATTTTTGTGAATAAGAATTTTGTTTATTTATCAAGATAATCAAGATAATATTAAAAAAATTAATTATTGTTGGAAATAGAAAAAATGTTGAAGGTTTTGTATTAGAATTCGTGGTAGATTCCTATAATTTATGAGGCAAGCAAAAAAGACTTCAGAATTTTCTTATGCATTCTAAACATTAAATTTTTTCCAGTACTTTTAATAAAAATCCCTAACTTTTCATTGTCTTCCCTGACCTGTGTCAATCCTGTTTATTTATTTTATTTATATATATATTAAATATTTATTTGGATTTTATTTATTTTTTATTAAAATTTAAATGAAAAATCTTATTGAAAGAGAATTACCTACTTAAAGAAAATTATTTTTACAAAATTGAATTAATTGTTATTTAAACTATTAACTAGAATTCTTTTTTTAAATTAATTCTTATTAGAATTTTCTATGAGAATGTAATTGTTTTAATATAGAAGTAAGTAATTATTGATTCAATAAATTAAAACTTTAAAGTTAAATTCCTATCAAACATTTTTTTAAATAATTCATTTCTATAGAAAAATTTTAATAAAAATAGAAGAAATATTATATTTTGTTTATTTCTTATTTTAATAATTCTTAACTTTTCTTCTTTTATTGTCATCTTTCTTTTAAATTTTTTGCCAAGATTTATAATTTTTAAATTAAGTAAATATTTATAATCCCTTATTCAGCGTAAGAGAAAAAAGAAATGCTTTTCTTTTATTCTGCTACTTTTCTTTTTATCTTTTTTTATACCTTTTCTATTATACTCATTTTTTATTTATTTCTCCTATGCATGGTTACTGCTTTTATTGATTCTAAAAACTTAATTATTTTTATTTCATTTGTAACGCATGTCTTATTGCTTATACTATTCTTTGCTTTTCTTAAAATTAGAATAAACATTCGGCTACGTTCAAAAATCATTTAAAAAAAGTGGATTCGAACGAATTCGGGGATGTTACAGCTCGCGATATTCGCGAAACAATAATTGCAGAACTCAAAGACGTAAGTTTCTGAACGGTTTTAAATAAGGGAAATTGAATAAATAATAATGTTGCGAAGAATTCAGTTCATTTATTAATGGAATTGAATTCTTGCAAAAAAAAATTAATGAATTTTGGTTTTTTATTAGAATTTTTCAAAGAATTCTGCGATGAATTTTATAATATATTTTCTAAAAATAATTGAATTTTTTTAAAGAAATTTTTTATTATAATTTTGATAAAAAATTCAATTTTTGTGAAAAATGTTATTATTGACGAAGACAATAATTGAATTTTATTCCGATTATTTAAATATAATTGAATTCGTGCAAAGTTTTTATTTTTTTCCGAAAATAATTGATTTTCTGTGAAGAATTCAATTATTTATTATTAGAATTGAATTCTTACAAACAAGTTAATTAAATTTTTTTAATAATTGAATTCTTTTTGAGAATAATAGAATTCTGTCGAAAAAATTTATTCAAATTTGTCAAAAAAAATTGAATTCTTGCGAAGAATTCAGTTTATTTATTAATGGAATTGAATTGTAAAAAAACTGCAAGTTTAAAATTTTGTAAATTTAATATTAATTATTAAATATTGAATTTTATTTATATTTTTAAATTATTAATATTATTAATATAGAAAGAATAATACAATTTTTTGCAATAATTCAATTATTTTTATAAAAAGCTCTAAGTAACTCGGCAAAATAATTTAATTATCTGGAGATAAACTTGAGATAAAAATTCTTCCCGTAAATTAATTATTTTAAGGAATTATAATAGAATTCTTTGTAAAAATTCAATTATTTTATATAATAAATAAAAAAATTTCGTAACAAGAAAGTTATAAAATACTTTGCGGAAATGTAATTGTTTTCAAAAGTTTTTAAAAATTCTTGTCAAGAATATTAAATTATTGTGAAAAATTTTAATAAAACTCTTCATAAAATTTGAGTTATTTAAAGAAATAGTTAATAAAATTTTTCGCATATAAAATCAATTATTTTTAATAATAATTTTAATAACATTCTTGGCAAAACTTGAATTATTTTAAAAAATTGTTATAAAAATTCTTGAATATAATAAATTTTTGTAAAATTTAAATTAAATTCCCAAAAAGAAATGTATTATTTTGAAAAGTTGTTAATAAAATTCTCGTAAAATATAAAATAATAAATATATTTTGAGGTTAACTATGGGCTTATATGTAAGACATTTTATGCATCTTAGGTTTTAGTAACTTAAATTTTTCTCGCATCTTACAATTCATAAGTAACTTATCGCTAAACATCTTATTGAGACAGAAACATCTTAATTTAAGATACTTTAAAAAACTTTCAGAAGTATCTTACTTTTTTAAGATAGAAAATATCTTAGACGTATAAAGCATCTTAAAAATCTGTAAGATACTTTCGAAAACATCTTATTTTAAGATGTAAGATACCATTTTTCTATCTTATGTTAAGATATCAAATAAGATACTTATTTTTGCAGTGCATTTTTCAACAAAGTTTTCAAAACAGTCTTATTTTTTAAAACTTTAGATTTTTTAAAGTTTAATATCTCCGATGAATATGGACGAAAAATGTTCATTCAGGGCTCAAAAGATGCGTCTAAAAAATCTCTACAAAATTAAAGAAAAACATTAATAGGTGTCTTAACATTTTTTTTAAAGTTATGGACAAAAAACGTTTTTTACTTTATTTTCGTAGGTGAGACCTACAATTTAATAAAAATTCAGCTGAAAAGCTTTTCATAATTTGGAGATATTTATGAAAATGTGATTTTTACACACACATACACACAGAATGACATTTTTAATTTAACTCATGAGGTCAAATAACATAAAAATATGTTAAAAAATCCAACTTGGAAAATTTTGGTATTACAATACTTCCTCCATATGAGGAAGCAATAATAATTGAATTAAAATGAAATGAAAAAGAGAAAAATTTGCATAATTTAGACCAGTCAAGAGAAATTTGTTATAAAATATCATATAAAGACAAAATTTATTTATTAATAATGATTTTTAAAAAAAATTAAATATTCAAATATTATTTTATTACAAATCATAAAAAAATACCTGCATATTTTCGATTTGTCAAACAATATTTTTAAAAAACTGAATAAAATACACTACTGCGCATGCATAACTATTAAATTGCTCTACTGCACATATGTAAATATCAAACTACATTACTGCGCAGGTAAATCTATTGAAAAACACTTTTGCGCAAGTGTTACTACTGAAGTGTACTACTGCGCATGCATAACTATTAAATTGCTCTACTGCACATATGTAAATATCAAACTACATTACTGCGCAGGTAAATCTATTGAAAAACACTTTTGCGCAAGTATTACTACTAAAGCATACTACTGCGCACGTATACTTGTTAAATTGCAGTATTGAGCATCTCCTATTATTAAAAAATATTATTTCTATTATAGTATATATTTAGTTTTTTATTTTTTAATATTAACTTTAAAATATAAGGAATTAAATATAAAAATGTCCGCTTACTATTTTCTATTAAGATGCTCGTGCATTTATTGTTTATGCCTTCGCTGAGGTGCTGGATGCTATAACTAGATTGGCGCCATTTGCTTAATATTGGGCGTATTCATTAATAGCATCCAACCCCTCTCTAGTTACGCATCTTTATTATTGTTTTACGCATATAATTAAATTTTCTTCTAAATACGAAACTAAATTGATTTTCTATTTAGTTTTGTTTAAATTTGACCTCCAAAACATAATAATCACCCCTGTTTTGTTTTGAGTCTTGAACCGCAACTTAATTGCCAGTCCTTTTAGTTTTGTTGCCAGCACCAAAACTAAATACAGGGGTCCTTTTAGTTTCGATTCCTGATGCAAAACTAAATACAGGGGTCCTTTTAGTTTTGATTCCTGATCCAAAACTAAATACAGGGGACCTTTTAGTTTTCATTCCTGCACCAAAACTAAACTAAACTTTAGTTTTTATTTAGTTTCGAAGCCATCCCTGAAATAAAGTATTTATTAATAAATTGTAGTTACAATAATAATTTCTGATGACAAAGGGATAAAATTGAACAAATCCTCTAGACTTTTCTATCATTTCTTTTCCTGAATTTGCTGCGGGACGTGTCAATCGTTATCATAAAAGCGTCTTTAGATGTAATCTTTTATTATAAATATCTCAAATTTTGAGCAAAAAAATAAAAACCTATTTCGATTTTAGGATAAATTTTCTTAAGTTCATCAAATATAGCTCTAAAAGAAGCAAACGTCTTTGCTTTTTTCTTTAATTTGTTCTTCATTTTAAATTAAAGTGCAATCATTCATGCCAGGATATGTTCAGATATTCTCTGCATCTTCATATAATTTTTTAATTATTTATTTTTGTATATTTTAACTTATTATTTTTTATTTTTGTTTTCAATTCAATTCAATTCTGATTCCAAATCTTTAGTACATGACCATATTAATAGTTTTTCTAAAATTCAAAATAATCGTGACCAAGTAGTTGGACGTTAAAAGTCAAAACTCTACTATTTTCTAAATATAATCTTAAAGATTCATTAATTTGAAGTCTAGCTACAGATTAGTTTTCGGTTAATAAGTCCTTAATTTTTTGTTTTCTTTGATTTCGATTTAATCTGTCAACTTTTGTAAATTTCAGTCTTAGTTCTAAATAAGCATTTTCAATACTTTCTTCTTCAGGAATGTAATCCAAATCGTTTTTCATTTGCTGCAATTTTTTTCAACATAAGGAGCGAATAGATGTACCTCGTATTAAATATCTTCTACACAATTAAAAACTCTTTTGTTAAGTTTAGTCGATGTTTTTCAAAGAGATTAGTTATGAATATATAATTTCATAGAGTAAAAAGTTTAGCTGTCATCATCTGTTTATAATTAGTTGACTTTTGAATATATACTTTTACTGTAATAAAAAAAAAACAAAATGCAGTGTCACATGGGGATAAAAATGAAAGAGGAATGTAATGGACCAGATAATAATATACCTTTTAAACATTTATATGAATTAAGAGATTTCGATCAAAAACTATTACATCTGAAAACAGACAATGAACTAAATTCTAGAGATACAATATGCAATTTCCATGAAAATAAATATTTAAAAAAATATGCTAACTTTTTTGTAGTTTGTAGTTCGACTGAAAATTCGAAATTTAACTTAATACCAGGAACATCAATTTGCTCGTTGTGTAGAAAAAAATTGCAACAATTGAAGAAGAAACTAAAAATGATGGAAAAAATTTGGATTACATTCCTGAAGAAGAAAGTATTAAAAATACTTATTTAGAACTAGGACTCTTACCTTCAAAAATTGCCAAATTAAATAAAAATCAAAAAAACGAAAAATTGAGGACGCGTTAACCGAAAACTCATCTATAGCTAGACTTCAAATAAATGAATCTTTAGGATTCGATTTAGAAACTAGTAGAGTTTCGTCTTTTAACGATCAACAACTTGTTCACGATTATTTAGAACTTTTTTTTTTTTAGAAAAATTGAAACTTAAAATAAAGTCGTGTACTAAATCTAAAGAAAAGAATCAAATTTTTGAGGTGTCAACCCAAATCTTGGTCTGTAGCGAAAGTTGCATAGGAATTTGAAGTTAGTGAATATTTAGTTAAAAAATCCAGAAAAATAACTGAAGAATATGTCCTCTTTCCAGAAATTGAATACAAAGAGAGAAATAGAAAAACAGATGATCAAAAAGAAACAATTAGCAAATTTTATGAAGATGTAGAGAATAGCAGAATGTGTCCCGGCATAAAGGAGTACGTTTCAGTTCGAAATGAAGAAGGAATTAAAGAAAAGAAGCAAAAGCGTTTGCTTCTTTTTTCCTTGAGAGATATGTTTGATGAGTTTAAGAAATTATGTCCAGAAATCGAAATAGGTTTTTCAAGCTTCGCTGCTCTAAAACCAAAATGGTGTGTCTTTGCCGGATCATTTGGAATGCACAATGTATGTGTTTGTCAACCTCATAAAAATATAAAATTGATGATAAAACCTTTGAAAATTTCTGAAGATTACAAACATTTCTTACATTTTACTGCTTGTGATACTGAAAATGAAGCTTGCATGTTAGGAGAATGCAGTGAATGTCCTGATTTGGAAATGATATCGTCAAGTATGGAAAACGATGTTAGTCATGGAGTACAGGTCAAATATAAGCTATGCGGGAATGTGAATAAGGCATGTGAACTGATGAACGTTGTGTAAACTTCGGATGAATTTGTAGACAGTTTACTATCAAATTTAATACAATTAAAAAAACATCATTTTGTATGACAAAAACAAGCGTCATTTTTAAGATACAAGAAAGAAAATCTGACCGAAAGCGTGGATTGCATAGTATTGTGTGATTTTGCTCATGATTTGAGTTATATAAAGCAAGATTTTATCCAAAGTCACTTTTGGATTAACGATCAGGCTACTTTGCATCCTTTTGTGGTTTATTTCAAAACAGCTGCCAAAATAAAATCGAAAAGTTTTTGTATTGTATCAGACACAACAGAATATTCAACTTCAGTATATACCTTTCAAGCTAAGCTAATAGAGGAATTAAAAATATTATTGACAAGCTTAGAAAAGATTTATTACTTTTCCGATTGTGCTGCAGGTCAATACAAAAATTTTATTAATTTATGTAACCACAAAAATCCGACGGAATCGGAGGCACTGTGAAACGTCTTGTAAGAAAAGCATCTCTACAGCGAATTGGAGGAAAAGAAACCATAGTGTGTCTAGAGGATTTGTTCAATTTTTGCGAAAATAAAATAACAGGAATTACTTTTATAAAAGTAAAAAATAATGAGATTGCAAGAACTGACAAAAAATTGACAAGCCGCTTTCATTCAGCTAGTACAATTTCTGGGACAAGAAGACTGCACTGTTTCATCCCTTTGTCATCAGAAATTATTCAAACGGAACATGTATCACAGTCGGCGAACCACGAAAATGTACATATTTCAAAATCAAGTAAGTTGGTAACAAAAATGAAAAATAATATAAATATTAATGTAACAAAAATTAATTAATATATACTTTATTTAAATATTTATTTAAAACTGCAAATTAATAATTTCAAATGAAATATTTTTGAATTTAATTTTTATGAGAAAAAGATTTTGAAATTAAATTCTCATTAAATTCTAACAGAAAAATGTTTGTGATCAACTTCACTCGATTCATCCAAACAAAATGTTGTTTTAAAATGAGGTTACTTTTAATTTTAATTAATTTTAATTGTTAAAAATATCAGTTACGAGACGAGTTCCCACAAAAATTTATTTTGAAATATGTTTCCAATTTCAAGCTGAACCAAATTCAAAAGGTTTTTTAATCATTTATTTTTCTTCACAGCAGATATTCGCAAAAGAAAAGGGAGTAAATAACACTGTACAAAAGTGAAAAACCTCGATTTAAATAATTATATGTGAATAATATTCAACCAAATTAAATTTTTTTTATATATTATATGAATATTTAGTAAACAAAATAGGTTTTATGTCCATTTTACTTTTAAAATGACTTTTAAAGAGTCATTGCAAAATCATAACCCTCAGGTCTATCGACTTTCTTAAAAAGCTTTTTAAAAAAAACTAAGATACATGCAGCATTATAAATGCAGATAAATACATCATTTTAATACTAAAATCTTATACATAAATATTAAGGTTTTTGAAAATCATCGAGTAACCGTCTCCAGATGATTTTCGCTGGATTAATCCTTATAACAGTCTGCAGAAACTTTTTGAAAAAAAATTGAAAATAAAATTTTTATTCATTTTTTTAGTTAAAACAAGTGGCATTAAATATTTTAAAGAAGAGTAAAATTTTAAAAGAATAAATAAAAGATTGTTTTCTCCCTTTAATTTTGTAACCAAAGAAAAAAACATTGGACATGTGCGAGTTGTACTCGTACTGCAAATGCGGGTTCCGTACACAAATAATTAAACAATACTTGCAACATTTATCGATAATTGGTAGAATTAAAAAAAATAGGAACTAATTTTGAAATTTTTGTTCTATTTATTATCGTTTACAATATTAGATATACAATACTTTAATTTTTTTAGTTATCTTTTTTATGAAATAATTTTAATACATTTTTTTAATTGTTTTTTTTAATTCTACCAATTATCGATAAATGTTGAAAGTATTGTTTTAATATTTGTGTATGAAACCCGCCATTGCAGTGCGAATACAACTCAGGGTTGGTCACGTTAGTGCATTTTTGTTAGTTTACGTGATTTTTTCAAATAAAAGATAATTAATAAAATTGAAAATAATAAATCTTGCTAATTTTAAGCAAACTCAACAATTTTTTCAATCTTTCGTTTAAAATTAACTTAACAAACAATCTTTTTTTTGTTTTAAATATTAATTATATTATTATCATAAGGGAGACCGGGGCTAAACCGGACACGGGGCTAATCCGGACAAGTCAAATATTTCCGAAACCGTGAAGAATTTCAAATCATGTAAATAACCTATGAACGCGCAATTTCGTGATACATATGCTGCATGAGGTTTTGGGGACGTGTCATTTTTCTTGTAATAATAGTTCCCGTTAATATATGAAAATGTCATTTTTTGAGGTAAAAGTAAAAAAAAAAATTTCTCATTTTTTTGGGTTTTTATCGTTAAAGTTAAAGTTCAAATATCATACTGCATTTTTTCTTTTAGCTCAAGGTATACTGAGTTTAGTAGAAAAAAAGTTTAATGAAAAACGTTAAGAAGAAAAAATATATTGCAGGTTAATTATAAGATGACGGTGTGGGCTTGAATCGGAGATCGTGGTAAAAAACAACCAAATCTTTGAATACTTTAATTTATTCTATACTAATTAACTATTTGATATTATATTCTTTGCATAGAACCATTTTCTAAATAAATAAATAAATAATTTATATTAAAACTCGAATTCGCAAGCGAGTTGCTACAAACAGACAAGTCTCAAAACTGTAATTCATTTTATATTATATTAATTACCGATTTTACAGTTTATATTATATTCTTTGTATAGAAGTATCTGCAAATAAATAAAAGAAGAATTGATTTGACTTTTCTACAAAAAAAAGAAAATTTGTGTCTCATTCTTTAATTAATTAGCCGTGTCCGATTTAGCCCCATGGGGTGTCCGGTTTAGCCCCACCGATTTTCGTATTTTCGTTTTCGAGGTAGTCCCTTCGAAGCAATATATCTCCAAAGCTACTGTAGTTTTTTAAAATCGAACAAGTGCGATTTGTAGGTGAAGGTACAAGCTTCAAAACGGTTTATTACTCTTTAGCAAAAAATATGTTTTTGTATGAGTTTTCTGGTCAAAGACCAAATCCGTCCGATTTAGCCCCGGTCTCCCCTAATGATTAGAATATTACTAATTTAACTAATAATATTATTTTATTTCTATTATCAAATAATAGAAATAAGTTTTTTTTTTAATTTTGCTGCATTTTATAAAACAAAAAAATAATGGAAGACAAATAATAAATAGAATAAAAGTACATTAAATTCACTTAAGAAAATATTTTTTATATTTAATATAAAAACTTTGTACATACAAATTAATATTTATAATTCCCATGCAGAAAAGTGGTAACGGCTCCCGGGGCGGCCCTTGTGGATTGCCCTTTTCCTATGTGGAATCATGGATTCCATATGGATTTTCCACGCGGTGCCCTCATGAATTTCATAAAATACCCTCGACTATATTTTCAATTAAATTAATAAATTAATTATTTATTAATAGCAAATTAGTTCAATTATTGATAAATAACATTCTTATTTAACAACTTTTACTTTTTTTAATTACATCGTGACAAAAAAAAACCTGAAGCACGCGGCAATTGAGCCTACGACCTACTGACTACCAAACAACACTCTTAACATTATGCTACGGGACCTACTTGAAAATAAGTGTATTATTGTCGGTGACTTGCTGACTTGCTTTTGATGATTCAATAAATTATTTATTGTCACTTATACACAATGACAAAGAATTAAATAGTTTCATAATAATAATAAAAATATTAATAATATAATAATTGACCATAAAAATTCGTAAATTAATATTTTTATCATTTCAAAAAAATAAAAAAGTCAAAACATTTATGTTAAAAACGCGTTTCCCATAGTTTAAAATTATTAGAAATATTAGTTTGTTGATGTAAAAAAATTTTTTTTTGGACTTGGAAATTTTTTTTAATTAATGATGTGGGCAATCCATGCGGGCCCCTCGTGTGGGCCCTCGAGGATTTGCCCCTTATACACAGTGGGCCAGAAGATCAAACAATTTGGCCAAAAGTCATTGAAAGATTTTTCAAAATGCAATATAGTATCATCATATAGATAAGTGAAAGTAGTTATTTTGTAATTGTTATAAGTTTTAATGAAATATTTAAGCTTAAAAAATGTCACTTAATGTTTATTTCGGGTGCTTTGAAATGTAATTTGATGCATTCTGAACTAAAGTTTTTTAGTAAAAAAATATTTTTCTGAAACTGAGATAAATTTTTGAGCAAGGCAACCGTAAGAGCAAAGAGCGGGGCCCCTGCTGGTGCCCTCGTGGATTCTACTTAAACGAAAATATTACAGGAAGGAAGAATTTAATTTTGAACTATCATACAAAATATTTTTTTAAATATTTTCACAATAAACAATTTAAAACATAATCCCAGTTATGAAAAAGGACTTTAATTTAAGATTTGATTAAGGAGGAAAATGTAGCATTACTTTTTAAAGAATTTCTTTTTGCAAGTCCTCTTACTACTACTTGATTTGTTTTCTGTCTTATACAACCATCTAAACTAATGTTACCTTTTAAAATGGAATTAAGAAATGATGATACCAAATGAATATACAGCTTAACAGATAATTTTAAAAATAAATTGAGCGTCTCAGACCTGTGCAATGTACACTGAAATATTCCACAGTTAATTTCTTTACTCAAATACAGTAAAGTGTTTTCGATAATTTTTTGCGAATGCAGAATATGACTCAAAACTCTTCTCAACATCGATTTTACATCTGAATGAATTTCTTCTAATTTTGATGTGTTTCTTCTCGTGGAATTAGAAGGTGATAAGGCCAGTTGATTTAATGCAGTTTTACACACGCTAAAAAAAGTTCTACTAAAGTAGATATAACAATCACTATAATAGCTATAAGTTTCGCTGATTTGGCGCCATCGATAATCCATTTTCGCTAATTCAGCAAAAATGATATTTCCTGCGTTTCCTTTTGAAAACAACACAACCTCAAAATAACACTTGAATAAAAACATTTTTAAATTAATGTTCAAAGCGTATATTCAAATTCTATAAATTATATTTATTATATTATAACTATAAAATTTAAAATTAGTAAGTTAATACGTATTTAGAGGTAAGAAATGTATATTTGACATTTGTGATTTTAGAGAAATTTCTATGAAAATGGTAAGCTGTCAAACATTTCCAATATGGCTGACCAGTTATATTCATTTTCTCTATATTAGAGAAACTGTTTGACTACTGCATTGGAAACCATTCACTGAATTAGTTGCATAGATTCGTTGTTATTTATTTTCGAAATTAGCTGTTCCCCACAGTAAAATTTTTTTTCCGTGCACTGTTCGCATAAAGTTAATGTTGGAAATTATTACAACATATTTTTAATAATGAAATCTGTTGAGGTTGTTATCGTGCCTTTTTCAGGAATAGGATTAGATTGACAATATTTGAATTTTGTGGCTTGAGATGGCATTATATAAGATGGTCTAGTGCAATTTTGAATACGGCAGTCATCACGATCAAAATAATTTTGCCACGAAAGAGCAAAACTACTACCATCATCAATACAATTCGCCCCTTCCGAATGGAATTTACTTAAATTGTTAATAACAAGTGTTTAAAAATTACCAACAAACTGAGAACAAGTTGGTTTTCTGTTTGTATCTCCACACTATCTAATTTTAAAAAAGAAGTTTTCCCGAGGGTCCTGATTTAAATGCACCGTTTTTAAGGAGGAAAAGCCTAATTTTTTAAGCTTATTTTACAATAAAGGAATACGTTCAAGCGTAGCTTTTAGATTTTTAAGTGTCGGTAGTTGATGAGAAACAGGCTCCTTCGCACGACAATTAACAAACCGCATCCTTCCGACGTGACTAGCTGCTTCTTTTTTATTACCCCTTCTGGTGGAATTGATTTTGGACCTATTGATGTTTTTCGTTCTGTAAGAGAAAAATTATGTAATATCAAAATGAGTACTTGTTATTTATAATCTATATATATATTATATATATATATATATATATATATATATATGTCCAAGGCATAGTTTGGGGACCCTAATTTTTTCGCGTATATATAGCTTCCTAGTGACCTACAGATCATAACGTAATTAAAATAATTGATATATACATAAATTAACTAAATTTAAATGGCTAATTAAGTATGCAACGCATATTTTGAGGACTTATATATTTTTTTATCGCTAATGTCCTCAATCTATGCGTTATACTTGTACGTCTTTTACATGTTCAAAGCATGTTTTGAGGACCAAATTATTTATACACAGCATAGTATGAGGACATTTTTATTATGTATAAAGCATGTTTTGGGGACCAAATTATTTGCACACAACATAGTTTAAGGACATTTTTCTTATGTATAAAGTATATTTTGAGGACCAAATTATTTGCACACAACATAGTTTAAGGACATTTTTCTTATGTATAAAGTATATTTTGAGGACAAAATTATTTGTAAACACCATAGTATGAGGACAATTTTCTGATGTACAAAGCATGTTTTAGGGGATCAAATTTAAAAACATATGTGACGCTCCACAGAAAAAGAAAATCTATATAAAAATATTAGGCGCATCTTTCGTGCGCATTTTTTTAGTAACGTACAAACGGAAAATCTTATATCGTCGCTTGGGGGCAGCAACATTCCGACTCAGCTAAACGGTAAAAAAGATGCCGTTTCAAAAAGAAAAGTGAAAAACATGCCATTTCGCGAAAGCGCTGAGAAACATACCTTCTTCAAACGAACGGTGAAGAACATGCCTTTTCAACCGTTAATATTAAATAAAATATTAAATAAATAAATAATTAATATAATAATATTAATAGTTATAAATTATAATAGTTATAAATGAAAAGGCATGTTCTTCACCGATCGTTTGAAGAACATGCCTTTTCAACCGTTAATATTAAATAAAATATTAAATAAATAAACAATTAATATAATAATATTAATAGTTATAAATTAATCAATTAATTAAATTAATTAATTAATCATAAATTGTTTATAATTAATATAATATTATTAATATAATATGAATATTAAACATTAACGGTTAAAAAGGCATGTTCTTCACCGTTCGTTTGAAGAAGGTATGTTTCTCAGCGCTTTCGCAAAATGGCATGTTTTTCACTTTTCTTTTTGAAACGGCATCTTTTTCAACGTTTAGCTAAGTCGGCATGCTGCTGCCCCCAAGCGACGATATTAACCCATTAACGCACAAATGACCAAAATTTTTACTTAGATTTCAAGAATCTGTTTGAAGTATTCTTAAACAATAAATTTTAACAGTAATTGGGTATAGGGGGTTTTGAGGTTTTTCCTTCAAGATTCTGGTGTCAAGGTGGCAATTCAATCAACATAAAATTCAATATGGCGCTTTAAAAAAAAGTGCATTAAATCGAATTTGCATACTTTTTGAATATTAGTGTAAAATTTTATTTTTTTACCATCATGCATTAACATTTGCAAAACTATTTTATTCCCCTATCTTGAAATCAAAATTTATCTAATTGATAATTTAAAAGTACAAGTATTTTGCCCACTAGTATCATACTTTAGAAACACTGTAAGTTTTTCCCTTCTTTACTTCTGTACATCGAATAGTTTTTTAGGTTTATATTAAAAATTAATAATTGATAATCAATATTCTGTAATTTACCTCCTTTAAAAATTTCAATTCTTGTCAGTGACCTCAAAGTATGCTCTAGACTGTATTTTTGTGTGGCTAAATGATTATATGATTGTTATTTACTGTAAATTATTGTTACAGTAAATTTATAGTTTTTATAACAGTACAAATTTTAAATTTCCTTTTTTTGTTTATTTTATGTTGTTGTATAATCAGGCTGTTTCTAAACACTAAACTTATTGGTGTGTCCCCAAAGTATGCACTTGATGGTATTACGCGATTTAAATTGCCATTAAATTAGGTGCCACTGTAAGTTTTTCTCTAATTTATTTTAATAGACGAAGTATGGTTTTAGCTGTATATTTAAAGATTAATTCTTTACAAGTAATTTTTAATATTTTACGTGCTATAAAAAATTTCAAAACTTTTCAGTGTCCTCAAAGTACGTCTTAGACTGAATTTCGTTGTGGCTATTCGTTTTACTGTAAATTATTGTTACAGTAAATTTATAGTTTTATAACAGTACAAATTTTATACTTCCTTTTTTTGTTTATTTTATGTTGTTGTATAATCAGGCTGATTCAAAACACTAAACTTATTGGTGTGTCCTCAAAGTATGCACTTGATGGTATTTCGCGATTTAAATTGCCATTAAATTATGTGCTACAGTAAGTTTATTCTTTTTTATTTTAATAGACGCAGTACGGTTTTAGCTGTATATTTAAAGATTAATTCTTTACAAGTAATTTTTAATATTTTACGTGCATTAAAAATTTCAAAGTTTTCAGTATCCTCATAGTACGTCTTAGTCTGTATTTCGTTGTGGCTAAATGATTATATGATTGTTATTTACTGTAAATTATTGTTACAGTGAATTTATAGTTTTTAAAACTGTACATATTTTAAACATCCTTTTTCTTGTTTCTTTACTGTTGTATAATCAGGCTGTTTCTAAACACTAAACTTATTGGTGTGTCCCCAAAGTATGCACAAGATGGTAATACGCGATTTAAATTGCCATTAAATTAGGTGCCACTGTAAGTTTTTCTCTAATTTATTTTAATAGACGAAGTATGGTTTTAGCTGTATATTTAAAGATTAATTCTTTACAAGTAATTATTAATATTTTACGTGCTATAAAAAATTTCAAAACTTTTCAGTGTCCTCAAAGTACGTCTTAGACTGAATTTCGTTGTGGCTATTCGTTTTACTGTAAATTATTGTTACAGTAAATTTATAGTTTTATAACAGTACAAATTTTATACTTCCTTTTTTTGTTTATTTTATGTTGTTGTATAATCAGGCTGATTCAAAACACTAAACTTATTGGTGTGTCCTCAAAGTATGCACTTGATGGTATTTCGCGATTTAAATTGCCATTAAATTATGTGCTACAGTAAGTTTATTCTTTTTTATTTTAATAGACGCAGTACGGTTTTAGCTGTATATTTAAAGATTAATTCTTTACAAGTAATTTTTAATATTTTACGTGCATTAAAAATTTCAAAACTTTTCAGTATCCTCATAGTACGTCTTAGTCTGTATTTCGTTGTGGCTAAATGATTATATGATTGTTATTTACTGTAAATTATTGTTACAGTGAATTTATAGTTTTTAAAACTGTACATATTTTAAACATCCTTTTTCTTGTTTCTTTACTGTTGTATAATCAGGCTGTTTCTAAACACTAAACTTATTGGTGTGTCCCCAAAGTATGCACAAGATGGTAATACGCGATTTAAATTGCCATTAAATTAGGTGCCACTGTAAGTTTTTCTCTAATTTATTTTAATAGACGAAGTATGGTTTTAGCTGTATATTTAAAGATTAATTCTTTACAAGTAATTATTAATATTTTACGTGCTATAAAAAATTTCAAAACTTTTCAGTGTCCTCAAAGTACGTCTTAGACTGCATTTCGTTGTAGCTAAATGATTATATGATTTTTATTTACTGTAAATTAATGTTACAGTGAATTTATAGTTTTTATAACAGTACAAATTTTAAACTTCCTTTTTTTGTTTATTTTATGTTGTTGTATAATCAGGCTGATTCAAATCACTAAACTTATTGGTGCGTCCTCAAAGTATGCACTTGATGGAATTTCGCGATTTAAATTGCAATTAAATTACTGTAAATTATTGTTACAGTGAATTTATAGTTTTTATAACAGTACAAATTTTAAACTTCCTTTTTTTGTTTATTTTATGTTGTTGTATAATCAGGCTGATTCAAAACAATAAACTTATTGGTGTGTCCTCAAAGTATGCACTTGATGGTATTTCGCGATTTAAATTGCCATTAAATTATGTGCTACAGTAAGTTTATTCTTTTTTATTTTAATAGACGCAGTACGGTTTTAGCTGTATATTTAAAGATTAATTCTTTACAAGTAATTTTTAATATTTTACGTGCATTAAAAATTTCAAAACTTTTCAGTATCCTCATAGTACGTCTTAGTCTGTATTTCGTTGTGGCTAAATGATTATATGATTGTTATTTACTGTAAATTATTGTTACAGTGAATTTATAGTTTTTAAAACTGTACATATTTTAAACATCCTTTTTCTTGTTTCTTTACTGTTGTATAATCAGGCTGTTTCTAAACACTAAACTTATTGGTGTGTCCCCAAAGTATGCACAAGATGGTAATACGCGATTTAAATTGCCATTAAATTAGGTGCCACTGTAAGTTTTTCTCTAATTTATTTTAATAGACGAAGTATGGTTTTAGCTGTATATTTAAAGATTAATTCTTTACAAGTAATTATTAATATTTTACGTGCTATAAAAAATTTCAAAACTTTTCAGTGTCCTCAAAGTACGTCTTAGACTGAATTTCGTTGTGGCTATTCGTTTTACTGTAAATTATTGTTACAGTAAATTTATAGTTTTATAACAGTACAAATTTTATACTTCCTTTTTTTGTTTATTTTATGTTGTTGTATAATCAGGCTGATTCAAAACACTAAACTTATTGGTGTGTCCTCAAAGTATGCACTTGATGGTATTTCGCGATTTAAATTGCCATTAAATTATGTGCTACAGTAAGTTTATTCTTTTTTATTTTAATAGACGCAGTACGGTTTTAGCTGTATATTTAAAGATTAATTCTTTACAAGTAATTTTTAATATTTTACGTGCATTAAAAATTTCAAAACTTTTCAGTATCCTCATAGTACGTCTTAGTCTGTATTTCGTTGTGGCTAAATGATTATATGATTGTTATTTACTGTAAATTATTGTTACAGTGAATTTATAGTTTTTAAAACTGTACATATTTTAAACATCCTTTTTCTTGTTTCTTTACTGTTGTATAATCAGGCTGTTTCTAAACACTAAACTTATTGGTGTGTCCCCAAAGTATGCACAAGATGGTAATACGCGATTTAAATTGCCATTAAATTAGGTGCCACTGTAAGTTTTTCTCTAATTTATTTTAATAGACGAAGTATGGTTTTAGCTGTATATTTAAAGATTAATTCTTTACAAGTAATTATTAATATTTTACGTGCTATAAAAAATTTCAAAACTTTTCAGTGTCCTCAAAGTACGTCTTAGACTGCATTTCGTTGTAGCTAAATGATTATATGATTTTTATTTACTGTAAATTAATGTTACAGTGAATTTATAGTTTTTATAACAGTACAAATTTTAAACTTCCTTTTTTTGTTTATTTTATGTTGTTGTATAATCAGGCTGATTCAAATCACTAAACTTATTGGTGCGTCCTCAAAGTATGCACTTGATGGAATTTCGCGATTTAAATTGCAATTAAATTACTGTAAATTATTGTTACAGTGAATTTATAGTTTTTATAACAGTACAAATTTTAAACTTCCTTTTTTTGTTTATTTTATGTTGTTGTATAATCAGGCTGATTCAAAACAATAAACTTATTGGTGTGTCCTCAAAGTATGCACTTGATGATATTTCGCGATTTAAATTGCCATTAAATTAGGTGCTACAGTATGTTTTTTTCTATTTTATTTTAAATAGACGAAATACGGTTTCAGCTGTATATTTAAAGATTAATTATTTACAAGTAATTTTTAATATTCCACATGTTTTAAAAAATTCCATTCTTGTCAGAGTCCTCAAAGTATGCCCTAGACTGTATTTCGTTGTGGCTAAATGATTATATGATTGTTATTTACTGTAAATTATTGTTACAGTGAATTTATAGTTTTTAAAGCAGTACATATTTTAAACATCCTTTTTCTTGTTTCTTTACTGTTTTTGTATAATCAGACTGTTTCTAAACACTAAACTTATTGGTGTGTCCCCAAAGTATGTACTTGATGGAATTTCGCGATTTAAATTGCAATTAAATTACTGTAAATTATTGTTACAGTGAATTTATAGTTTTTAAAGCAGTACATATTTTAAACATCCTTTTTCTTGTTTCTTTACTGTTTTTGTATAATTAGACTGTTTCTAAACACTAAACTTATTGGTGTGTCCTCAAAGTATGCACTTGATGGTATTTCGCGATTTAAATTGCCATTAAATTACTGTAAATTATTGTTACAGTGAATTTATAGTTTTTATAACAGTACAAATTTTAAACTTCCTTTTTTTGTTTATTTTATGTTGTTGTATAATCAGGCTGATTCAAAACAATAAACTTATTGGTGTGTCCTCAAAGTATGCACTTGATGATATTTCGCGATTTAAATTGCCATTAAATTAGGTGCTACAGTATGTTTTTTTCTATTTTATTTTAAATAGACGAAATACGGTTTCAGCTGTATATTTAAAGATTAATTATTTACAAGTAATTTTTAATATTCCACATGTTTTAAAAAATTCCATTCTTGTCAGAGTCCTCAAAGTATGCCCTAGACTGTATTTCGTTGTGGCTAAATGATTATATGATTGTTATTTACTGTAAATTATTGTTACAGTGAATTTATAGTTTTTAAAGCAGTACATATTTTAAACATCCTTTTTCTTGTTTCTTTACTGTTTTTGTATAATCAGACTGTTTCTAAACACTAAACTTATTGGTGTGTCCCCAAAGTATGTACTTGATGGAATTTCGCGATTTAAATTGCAATTAAATTACTGTAAATTATTGTTACAGTGAATTTATAGTTTTTAAAGCAGTACATATTTTAAACATCCTTTTTCTTGTTTCTTTACTGTTTTTGTATAATCAGACTGTTTCTAAACACTAAACTTATTGGTGTGTCCCCAAAGTATGTACTTGATGGAATTTCGCGATTTAAATTGCAATTAAATTACTGTAAATTATTGTTACAGTGAATTTATAGTTTTTAAAGCAGTACATATTTTAAACATCCTTTTTCTTGTTTCTTTACTGTTTTTGTATAATTAGACTGTTTCTAAACACTAAACTTATTGGTGTGTCCTCAAAGTATGCACTTGATGGTATTTCGCGATTTAAATTGCCATTAAATTAGGTGCTACAGTAAGTTTTTTTCTAGTTTATTTTAAATACACGAAATACGGTTTCAGCTGTATATTTAAAGATTAATTATTTACAAGTAATTTTTAATATTTTACGTGCTATAAAAAATTTCAAAACTTTTCAGTGTCCTCAAAGTACGTCTTAGACTGAATTTCGTTGTAGCTAAATGATTATATGATTGTTATTTACTGTAAATTAATGTTACAGTGAATTTATAGTTTTTATAACAGTACAAATTTTAAACTTCCTTTTGTTGTTTATTTTATGTTGTTGTACAATCAGGCTGATTTAAAACACTAAACTTATTGGTGTGTCCTCAAAGTATGCACTTGATGGTATTTCGCGATTTAAATTGCTATTAAATTAGGTGCTACAGTATGTTTTTTTCTATTTTATTTTAAATAGACGAAATACGGTTTCAGCTGTATATTTAAAGATTACTTATTTACAAGTAATTTTTAATATTTCACATGTTTTAAAAAATTCCATTTTTGTCAGAGTCCTCAAAGTATGCCCTAGACTGTATTTCGTGGCTAAATGATTATATGATTGTTATTTACTGTAAATTATTGTTACAGTGAATTTATAGTTTTTAAAGCAGTACATATTTTAAACATCCATTTTCTTGTTTCTTTACTGTTTTTAAATAATCAGACTGTTTCTAAACACTAAACTTATTGGTGTGTCCTCAAAGTATGCACTTGATGGTATTTCGCGATTTAAATTGCCATTAAATTAAGTGCTACAGTAAGTTTTTTTCTATTTTATTTTAAATGGACGAAATACGGTTTCAGCTGTATATTTAAAGATTAATTATTTACAAGTAATTTTTAATATTTCACATGTTTTAAAAAATTCCATTCTTGTCTGAGTCCTCAAAGTATGCCCTAGACTGTATTTCGTTGTGGCTAAATGATTATATGATTGTTATTTACTGTAAATTATTGTTACAGTTAATTTATAGTTTTTAAAGCAGTACATATTTTAAACATCCTTTTTCTTGTTTCTTTACTGTTGTTGTATAATCTGGCTTTATCTAAACACTAAACTTATTAGTGTGTCCCCAAAGTATGCACTTGATGGTATTACGCGATTTAAATTGCCATTAAATTATGTGCTACAGTAAGTTTATTCTTTTTTATTTTAATAGACGCAGTACGGTTTTAGCTGTATATTTAAAGATTAATTCTTTACAAGTAATTTTTAATATTTTACGTGCATTAAAAAATTTCAAAACTTTTCAGTATCCTCATAGTACGTCTTAGTCTGTATTTCGTTGTGGCTAAATGATTATATGATTGTTATTTACTGTAAATTATTGTTACAGTGAATTTATAGTTTTTAAAACTGTACATATTTTAAACATCCTTTTTCTTGTTTCTTTACTGTTGTATAATCAGGCTGTTTCTAAACACTAAACTTATTGGTGTGTCCCCAAAGTATGCACAAGATGGTAATACGCGATTTAAATTGCCATTAAATTAGGTGCCACTGTAAGTTTTTCTGTAATTTATTTTAATAGACGAAATATGGTTTTAGCTGTATATTTAAAGATTAATTCTTTACAAGTAATTTTTAATATTTTACGTGCTATAAAAAGTTTTAAAACTTTTCAGTGTCCTCAAAGTACGTCTTAGACTGCATTTCGTTGTAGCTAAATGATTATATGATTTTTATTTACTGTAAATTAATGTTACAGTGAATTTATAGTTTTTATAACAGTACAAATTTTAAACTTCCTTTTTTTGTTTATTTTATGTTGTTGTATAATCAGGCTGATTCAAATCACTAAACTTATTGGTGCGTCCTCTAAGTATGCACTTGATGGAATTTCGCGATTTAAATTGCAATTAAATTACTGTAAATTATTGTTACAGTGAATTTATAGTTTTTAAAACAGTACATATTTTAAACATCCTTTTTCTTGTTTCTTTACTGTTGTATTATCAGGCTGATTCTAAACACTAAACTAATTGGTGTGTCCTCAAAGAATGCACTTGATAGAATTTCGCGATTTAAATTGCAATTAAATTACTGTAAATTATTGTTACAGTGAATTTATAGTTTTTAAAGCAGTACATATTTTAAACATCCTTTTTCTTGTTTTTTTACTGTTTTTGTATAATTAGACTGTTTCTAAACACTAAACTTATTGGTGTGTCCTCAAAGTATGCACTTGATGGTATTTCGCGATTTAAATTGCCATTAAATTAGGTGCTACAGTAAGTTTTATTCTATTTTATTTTAAATACACGAAATACGGTTTCAGCTGTATATTTAAAGATTAATTCTATACAAGTAATTTTTAATATTTTACGTGCATTAAAAAATTTCAAAACTTTTCAGTATCCTTATAGTACGTCTTAGTCTGTATTTCGTTGTGGCTAAATAATTATATGATTGTTATTTACTGTAAATTATTGTTACAGTGAATTTATAGTTTTTAAAGCAGTACATATTTTAAACATCCTTTTTCTTGTTTCTTTACTGTTGTTGTATAATCTGGCTGTTTCTAAACACTAAACTTATTAGTGTGTCCCCAAAGTATGCACTTGATGGTATTACGCGATTTAAATTGCCATTAAATTATGTGCTACAGTAAGTTTATTCTTTTTTATTTTAATAGACGCAGTACGGTTTTAGCTGTATATTTAAAGATTAATTCTTTACAAGTAATTTTTAATATTTTACGTGCATTAAAAAATTTCAAAACTTTTCAGTATCCTCATAGTACGTCTTAGTCTGTATTTCGTTGTGGCTAAATGATTATATGATTGTTATTTACTGTAAATTATTGTTACATTGAATTTATAGTTTTATAACAGTACAAATTTTATTCTTCCTTTTTTTGTTTATTTTATGTTGTTGTATAATCAGGCTGTTTCTAAACACTAAACTTATTGGTGTGTCCCCAAAGTATGCACAAGATGGTAATACGCGATTTAAATTGCCATTAAATTAGGTGCCACTGTAAGTTTTTCTCTAATTTATTTTAATATACGAAGTATTGTTTTAGCTGTATATTTAAAGATTAATTCTTTACAAGTAATTTTTAATATTTTACGTGCTATAAAAAATTTCAAAACTTTTCAGTGTCCTCAAAGTACGTCTTAGTCTGTATTTCGTTGTGGCTAAATGATTATATGATTGTTATTTACTGTAAATTATTGTTACAGTGAATTTATACTTTTTAAAACAGTACATATTTTAAACATCATTTTTCTTGTTTCTTTACTGTTGTATTATCAGGCTGATTCTAAACATTAAACTGATTGGTGTGTCCTCAAAGTATGCACTTGATGGTATTTCGCGATTTAAATTGCCATTAAATTAGGTGCTAGAGTAAGTTTTATTCTATTTTATTTTAATAGACGAAGTACGGTTTTAGCTGTATATTTAAAGATTAATTCTTTGCAAATAATTTTTAATATTTCACATGTTTTAAAAATTTTCAAAACTTTTCAGTATCCTCATAGTACGTCTTAGTCTGTATTTCGTTGTGGCTAAATGATTATATGATTGTTCTTTACTGTAAATTATTGTTACAGTGAATTTATAGTTTTTATAACAATACAAATTTTAAACTTCCTTTTTTGTTTATTTTATGTTGTTGTATAATCAGGATGATTTTAAACACTAAACTTATTGGTGTGTCCCCAAAGTATGCACTTGATTGTATTTCGCGATTTAAATTGCCATTAAATTAGGTGCTACAGTATGTTTTTTCTATTTGTTTTTAAATAGACGAAATACGGTTTCAGCTGTATATTTAAAGATTAATTATTTACAAGTAATTTTTAATATTTCACATGTTTTAAAAATTCCATTCTTGTCAGAGTCCTCAAAGTGTGCCCTAGACTGTATTTCGTTGTGGCTAAATGATTATATGATTGTTATTTACTGTAAATTATTGTTACAGTGAATTTATAGTTTTTAAAACAGTACAAATTTTAAACATCCTTTTTCTTGTTTCTTTAATGTTGTTGTATTATCAGGCTGATTTAAAACACTAAACTTATTGGTGTGTCCTCAAAGTATGCACTTGATGGTATTACGCGATTTAAATTGCCATTAAATTATGTGCTACAGTAAGTTTATTCTATTTTATTTTAATAGACGCAGTACGGTTTTAGCTGTATATTTAAAGATTAATTCTATACAAGTAATTTTTAATATTTTTCGTGCATTAAACAATTTCAAAACTTTTCAGTATCCTCATAGTACGTCTTAGTCTGTATTTCGTTGTGACTAAATAATTATATGATTGTTATTTACTGTAAATTATTGTTACAGTGAATTTATAGTTTTTAAAACTGTACATATTTTAAACATCCTTTTTCTTGTTTCTTTACTGTTGTATAATCAGGCTGTTTCTAAACACTAAACTTATTGGTGTGTCCCCAAAGTATGCACAAGAAGGTAATACGCGATTTAAATTGCCATTAAATTAGGTGCTACTGTAAGTTTTTTTCTTTTTAATTTTAAATAGACGAAATATGGTTTCAGCTGTATATTTAAA
Source organism: Leptopilina drosophilae (assembly GCA_032873175.1). Taxonomy (NCBI): domain Eukaryota; kingdom Metazoa; phylum Arthropoda; class Insecta; order Hymenoptera; family Figitidae; genus Leptopilina; species Leptopilina drosophilae. The sequence goes on from CM065487.1 coordinate 12,038,048, forward strand.
GATTAATTATTTACAAGTAATTTTTAATATTTCACATGTTTTAAAAAATTCCATTCTTGTCGGAGTCCTCAAAGTATGCCCTAGACTCTATTTCGTTGTAGCTAAATGATTATATGATTGTTATTTACTGTAAATTATTGTTACAGTGAATTAATAGTTTTTATAACAGTACAAATTTTAAACTTCCTTTTTTGTTTATTTTATGTTGTTGGATAATCAGGATGATTTTAAACACTAAACTTATTGCTGTGTCCTCAAAGTATGCACTTGATGGTATTTCGCGATTTAAATTGCCATTAAATTAGGTGCTACAATAAGTTTTTTTCTATTTAATTTTATATATACGAAATATGGTTTCAGCTGTATAATTAAAGATTAATTATTTTCAAATAATTTTAAATATTTCAAATGTTTTAAAAAATTCCATTCTTGTCAGAGTCCTCAAAGTATGCCCTACACTGTATTTCGTTGTAGCTAAATGATTATATGATTGTTATTTACTGTAAATTATTGTTACAGTGAATTTATAGATTTATAACAGTACAAATTTTAAACTTCCTTTTTTTGCTTATTTAATGTTGTTGTATAATCAGGCTGATTTAAAACACTAAACTTATTGGTGTGTCCTCAAAGTATGCACTTGATTGTATTTCGCGATTTAAATTGCCATTAAATTAGGTGCCACTGTAAGTTTTTCTCTAATTTATTTTAATAGACGTAGTATGGTTTTAGCTGTATATTTAAAGATTAATTCTTTACAAGTAATTTTTAATATTTTAGGTTCTATAAAAAATTTCAAAACTTTTCAGTGTCCTCAAAGTACGTCTTAGACTGCATTTCCTTGTGGCTAAATGATTATATGATTGTTATTTACTGTAAATTATTGTTACAGTAAATTTATAGTTTTTATAACAGTACAAATTTTAAACTTCCTTTTTTGTTTATTTTATGTTGTTGGATAATCAGGATGATTTTAAACACTAAACTTATTGCTGTGTCCTCAAAGTATGCACTTGATGGTATTTCGCGATTTAAATTGCCATTAAATTAGGTGCTACAATAGGTTTTTTTCTATTTAATTTTATATATACGAAATATGGTTTCAGCTGTATATTTAAAGATTAATTATTTTCAAATAATTTTAAATATTTCAAATGTTTTAAAAAATTCCATTCTTGTCAGAGTCCTCAAAGTATGCCCTACACTGTATTTCGTTGTAGCTAAATGATTATATGATTGTTATTTACTGTAAATTATTGTTACAGTGAATTTATAGATTTATAACAGTACAAATTTTAAACTTCCTTTTTTTGCTTATTTAATGTTGTTGTATAATCAGGCTGATTTAAAACACTAAACTTATTGGTGTGTCCTCAAAGTATGCACTTGATTGTATTTCGCGATTTAAATTGCCATTAAATTAGGTGCCACTGTAAGTTTTTCTCTAATTTATTTTAATAGACGTAGTATGGTTTTAGCTGTATATTTAAAGATTAATTCTTTACAAGTAATTTTTAATATTTTAGGTTCTATAAAAAATTTCAAAACTTTTCAGTGTCCTCAAAGTACGTCTTAGACTGCATTTCCTTGTGGCTAAATGATTATATGATTGTTATTTACTGTAAATTATTGTTACAGTAAATTTATAGTTTTTATAACAGTACAAATTTTAAACTTCCTTTTTTGTTTATTTTATGTTGTTGTATAATCAGGATGATTTTAAACACTAAACTTATTGCTGTGTCCTCAAAGTATGCACTTGATGGTATTTCTCGATTTAAATTGCCATTAAATTAGGTGCTACAGTAAGTTTTTTTCTATTTAATTTTATATATACGAAATATGGTTTCAGCTGTATATTTAAAGATTAATTATTTTCAAGTAATTTTAAATATTTCACATGTTTTAAAAAATTCCATTCTTGTCAGAGTCCTCAAAGTATGCCCTACACTGTATTTCGTTGTAGCTAAATGATTATATGATTGTTATTTACTGTAAATTATTGTTATAGTGAATTTATAGTTTTTATGACAGTACAAATTTTAAACTTCCTTTTTTTGTTTATTTTCTGTTGTTGTATAATAAGGATGATTTTAAACACTAAACTTATTGGTGTGTCCCAAACGTATGCACTTGATGGTATTACGCGATTTGAATTGCAATTAAATTAGGTTCTACAGTAAGTTTTATTCTATTTTATTTTAATAGACGAAGTACGGTTTTAGCTGTATATTTAAAGATTAATTCTTTACAAATAATTTTTAATATTTCACATGTTTTAAAAATTTTCAAAACTTTTCAGTGTCCTCAAAGTACGTTTTAGTCTGTATTTCGTTGTGGCTAAATGAATATATGATTGTTATTTACTGTAAATTATTGTTACAGTGAATTTATAGTTTTTAAAACAGTACATATTTTAAACATCCTTTTTCTTGTTTCTTTACTGTTGTATTATCAGGCTGATTCTAAACACTAAACTAATTGGTGTGTCCCCAAAGTATGCACTAGATGGTAATACGCGATTTAAATTGCCATTTAATTTGGTGCCACTGTAAGTTTTTCTCTAATTTATTTTAATAGACGTAGTATGGTTTTAGCAGTATATTTAAAGATTAATTCTTTACAAGTAATTTTTAATATTTTAGGTTCTATAAAAAATTTCAAAACTTTTCAGAGTCCTCAAAGTATGCCCTAGACTCTATTTCGTTGTAGCTAAATGATTATATGATTGTTATTTACTGTAAATTATTGTTACAGTGAATTAATAGTTTTTATAACAGTACAAATTTTAAACTTCCTTTTTTGTTTATTTTATGTTGTTGTATAATTAGGATGATTTTAAACACTAAACTTATTGCTGTGTCCTCAAAGTATGCACTTGATGGTATTTCGCGATTTAAATTGCCATTAAATTAGGTGCTACAGTAAGTTTTTTTCTATTTAATTTTATATATACGAAATATGGTTTCAGCTGTATATTTAATGATTAATTATTTTCAAGTAATTTTAAATATTTCACATGTTTTAAAAAATTCCATTCTTGTCAGAGTCCTCAAAGTATGCCCTACACTGTATTTCGTTGTAGCTAAATGATTATATGATTGTTATTTACTGTAAATTATTGTTACAGTGAATTTATAGTTTTATAACAGTACAAATTTTAAACTTCCTTTTTTGTTTATTTTATGTTGTTGTATAATCAGGATGATTTTAAACACTAAACTTATTGCTGTGTCCTCAAAGTATGCACTTGATGGTATTTCGCGATTTAAATTGCCATTAAATTAGGTGCTACTGTAAGTTTTTTCCTTTTTAATTTTAAATAGACGAAATATGGTTTCAGCTGTATATTTAAAGATTAATTATTTACAAGTAATTTTTAATATTTCACATGTTTTAAAAAATTCCATTCTTGTCAGAGTCCTCAAAGTATGCCCTAGACTCTATTTCGTTGTAGCTAAATGATTATATGATTGTTATTTACTGTAAATTATTGTTACAGTGAATTAATAGTTTTTATAACAGTACAAATTTTAAACTTCCTTTTTTGTTTATTTTATGTTGTTGTATAATCAGGATGATTTTAAACACTAAACTTATTGCTGTGTCCTCAAAGTATGCACTTGATGGTATTTCGCGATTTAAATTGACATTAAATTAGGTGCTACAGTAATTTTTTTCTATTTAATTTTATATATACGAAATATGGTTTCAGCTGTATATTTAAAGATTAATTATTTTCAAATAATTTTAAATATTTCACATGTTTTAAAAAATTCCATTCTTGTCAGAGTCCTCAAAGTATGCCCTACACTGTATTTCGTTGTAGCTAAATGATTATATGATTGTTATTTACTGTAAATTATTGTTATAGTGAATTTATAGTTTTTATGACAGTACAAATTTTAAACTTCCTTTTTTTGTTTATTTTCTGTTGTTGTATAATAAGGATGATTTTAAACACTAAACTTATTGGTGTGTCCCCAACGTATGCACTTGATGGTATTACGCGATTTGAATTGCAATTAAATTAGGTTCTACAGTAAGTTTTATTCTATTTTATTTTAATAGACGAAGTACGGTTTTAGCTGTATATTTAAAGATTAATTCTTTACAAATAATTTTTAATATTTCACATGTTTTAAAAATTTTCAAAACTTTTCAGTGTCCTCAAAGTACGTTTTAGTCTGTATTTCGTTGTGGCTAAATGATTATATGATTGTTATTTACTGTAAATTATTGTTACAGTGAATTTATAGTTTTTAAAACTGTACATATTTTAAACATCCTTTTTCTTGTTTCTTTACTGTTTTTGTATAATCAGACTTTTTCTAAACACTAAACTCATTGGTGTGTCCCCAAAGTATGCACAAGATGGTAATACGCGATTTAAATTGCTATTAAATTAGCTGCCACTGTAAGTTTTTCTCTAATTTATTTCAATATACGAAGTATGGTTTTAGCTGTATATTTAAAGATTAATTCTTTACAAGTAATTTTTAATATTTTACGTGCTATAAAAAATTTCAAAACTTTTCAGTGTCCTCAAAGTACGTCTTAGTCTGTATTTCGTTGTGGCTAAATGATTATATGATTGTTATTTACTGTAAATTATTGTTACAGTGAATTTATAGTTTTATAACAGTACAAATTTTAAACTTCCTTTTTTTGCTTATTTTATGTTGTTGTATAATCAGGCTGATTTAAAACACTAAACTTATTGGTGTGTCCTCAAAGTATGCACTTGATGGTATTTCGCGATTTAAATTGCCATTAAATTAGGTGCTAGAGTAAGTTTCTTTCTATTTTATTTTAAATAGACGAAATACGGTTTCAGCTGTATATTTAAAGATTAATGATGTACAAGTAATTTTTAATATTTCACATGTTTTAAAAAATTATATTCTTGTCAGAGTCCTCAAAGTATGCACTAGACTCTATTTCGTTGTAGCTAAATGATTATATGATTGTTATTTACTGTAAATTATTGTTACAGTAAATTTATAGTTTTTATAACAGTACAAATTTTAAACTTCCTTTTTTGTTTATTTTATGTTGTTGTATAATCAGGATGATTTTAAACACTAAACTTATTGCTGTGTCCTCAAAGTATGCACTTGATGGTATTTCGCGATTTAAATTGCCATTAAATTAGGTGCTACTGTAAGTTTTTTCCTTTTTAATTTTAAATAGACGAAATATGGTTTCAGCTGTATATTTAAAGATTAATTATTTACAAGTAATTTTTAATATTTCACATGTTTTAAAAAATTCCATTCTTGTCAGAGTCCTCAAAGTATGCCCTAGACTCTATTTCGTTGTAGCTAAATGATTATATGATTGTTATTTACTGTAAATTATTGTTACAGTGAATTAATAGTTTTTATAACAGTACAAATTTTAAACTTCCTTTTTTGTTTATTTTATGTTGTTGTATAATCAGGATGATTTTAAACACTAAACTTATTGCTGTGTCCTCAAAGTATGCACTTGATGGTATTTCGCGATTTAAATTGCCATTAAATTAGGTGCTACAGTAAGTTTTTTTTTATTTAATTTTATATATACGAAATATGGTTTCAGCTGTATATTTAAAGATTAATTATTTTCAAATAATTTTAAATATTTCACATGTTTTAAAAAATTCCATTCTTGTCAGAGTCCTCAAAGTATGCCCTACACTGTATTTCGTTGTAGCTAAATGATTATATGATTGTTAGTTACTGTAAATTATTGATACAGTGAATTGATAGTTTTTATAACAGTACAAATTTTAAACTTCCTTTTTTTGTTTATTTTATGTTGTTGTATTATCAGGCTGTTTCTAAACACTAAACTTATTGGTGTGTCCCCAAAGTATGCACTAGATGGTATTTCGCGATTTAAATTGCCATTAAATTAGGTGCTACAGTAAGTTTTTTTCTATTTAATTTTATATATACGAAATATGGTTTCAGCTGTATATTTAAAGATTAATTATTTTCAAGTAATTTTAAATATTTCACATGTGTTAAAAAATTCCATTCTTGTCAGAGTCCTCAAAGTATGCCCTACACTGTATTTCGTTGTAGCTAAATGATTATATGATTGTTATTTACTGTAAATTATTGTTATAGTGAATTTATAGTTTTTATAACAGTACAAATTTTAAACTTCCTTTTTTTGTTTATTTTCTGTTGTTGTATAATAAGGATGATTTTAAACACTAAGCTTATTGGTGTGTCCCCAACGTATGCACTTGATGGTATTACGCGATTTGAATTGCAATTAAATTAGGTGCTACAGTAAGTTTTATTCTATTTTATTTTAATAGACGAAGTACGGTTTTAGCTGTATATTTAAAGATTAATTCTTTACAAATAATTTTTAATATTTCACATGTTTTAAAAATTTTCAAAACTTTTCAGTGTCCTCAAAGTACGTTTTAGTCTGTATTTCGTTGCGGCTAAATGATTATATGATTGTTATTTACTGTAAATTATTGTTACAGTGAATTTATAGTTTTTAAAACAGTACGTATTTTAAACATCCTTTTTCTTGTTTCTTTACTGTTGTATTATCAGGCTGATTCTAAACACTAAACTAATTGGTGTGTCCTCAAAGTATGCACTTGATAGAATTTCTCGATTTAAATTGCAATTAAATTACTGTAAATTATTGTTACAGTGAATTTATAGTTTTTAAAACAGTACATATTTTAAACATCCTTTTTCTTGTTTCTTTACTGTTGTATAATCAGGCTGTTTCTAAACACTAAACTTATTGGTGTGTCCCCAAAGTATGCACTTGATGGTATTTCGCGATTTAAATTGCAATTAAATTACTGTAAATTATTGTTACAGTGAATTTATAGTCTTTATAACAGTACAAATTTTAAACTTCCTTTTTTTGTTTATTTCATGTTGTTGTATAATCAGGCTGATTCTAATCACTAAACTTATTGGTGTGTCCTCAAAGTATGCACTTGATGGAATTTCGCGATTTAAATTGCAATTAAATTACTGTAAATTATTGTTACAGTGAATTTATAGTCTTTATAACAGTACAAATTTTAAACTTCTTTTTTTTGTTTATTTTATGTTGTTGTATAATCAGGATGATTTTAAACACTAAACTTATGGCTGTGTCCTCAAAGTGTGCACTTGATGGTATTTCGCGATTTAAATTGCCATTAAATTAGGTGCTACAGTAAGTTTTTTTCTTTTTAATTTTAAATAGACGAAATATGGTTTCAGCTGTATATTTAAAGATTAGTTATTTACAAGTAATTTTTAATATTGCACATGTTTTAAAAAATTCCATTCATGTCAGAGTCCTCAGAGTATGCCCTAGACTGTTTTTCGTTGTGGCTAAATGATTATATGATTGTTATGTACTGTAAATTATTGTTACAGTGAATTTATAGTTTTTAAAGCAGTACATATTTTAAACATCCTTTTTCTTGTTTCTTTACTGTTGTTGTATAATCTGGCTGTTTCTAAACACTAAACTTATTGGTGTGTCCCCAAAGTATGCACTTGATGGTATTTCGCGATTTAAATTGCCATTAAATTAGGTGCTACAGTAAGTTTTTTTTTATTTTATTTTAAATAGATGAAATCCGTTTTTAGCTGTATATTTAAAGATTAATTATTTACAAGTAATTTTTAATATTTCACATGTTTTAAAAAATTCCATTCTTGTCAGAGTCCTCAAAGTTTGCCCTAGACTGTATTTCGTTGTGGCTAAATAATTATATGATTGTTATTTACTTTAAATTATTGTTACAGTGAATTTATAGTTTTTAAAACAGAACATATTTTAAACTTCCTTTTTTTGTTTATTTTATGTTATTGTATAATCAGGCTGATTCAAAACACTAAACTTATTTATGTGTCCTCAAAGTATGCACTTGATGGAATTTCGCGATTTAAATTGCAATTAAATTACTGTAAATTATTGTTACAGTGAATTTATAGTTTTTAAAGCAGTACATATTTTAAACATCCTTTTTCTTGTTTCTTTACTGTTGTTGTATAATCAGGCTGTTTCTCAACACTTAACTTATTGGTGTGTCCTCAAAGTATGCACTTGATGGTATTTCGCGATTTAAATTGCCATTAAATTAGGTGCTACAGTAAGTTTTATTCTATTTTATTTTAAATACACGAAATACGGTTTCAGCTGTATATTTAAAGATTAATTCTATACAAGTAATTTTTAATATTTTACGTGCATTAAAAAATTTCAAAACTTTTCAGTATCCTTATAGTACGTCTTAGTCTGTATTTCCTTGTGGCTAAATGATTATATGATTGTTATTTACTGTAAATTATTGTTACAGTAAATTTATAGTTTTTATAACAGTACAAATTTTAAACTTCCTTTTTTGTTTATTTTATGTTGTTGTATAATCAGGATGATTTTAAACACTAAACTTATTGCTGTGTCCTCAAAGTTTTCACTTGATGGTATTTCGCGATTTAAATTGCCATTAAATTAGGTGCTACAGTAAGTTTTTTTCATTTTAATTTTAAATAGACGAAATATGGTTTCAGCTGTATATTTAAAGATTAATTATGTACAATTAATTTTTAATAATTCACATGTTTTAAAAAATTCCGTTCTTGTCAGAGTCCTCAAAGTATGCCCTAGACTCTATTTCGTTGTAGCTAAATGATTATATGATTGTTATTTACTGTAAATTATTGTTACAGTGATTTAATAGTTTTTATAACAGTACAAATCTTAAACTTCCATTTTTGTTTATTTTATGTTGTTGTATAATCAGGCTGATTCAAAACACTAAACTTATTGGTGTGTCCTTAAAGTATGCACTTGATGGTATTTCGCGATTTAAATTGCCATTAAATTAGGTGCTACAGTAAGTTTTTTTCTATTTAATTTTATATATACGAAATATGGTTTCAGCTGTATATTTAAAGATTAATTATTTTCAAGTAATTTTAAATATTTCACATGTGTTAAAAAATTCCATTCTTGTCAGAGTCCTCAAAGTATGCCCTACACTGTATTTCGTTGTAGCTAAATGATTATATGATTGTTATTTACTGTAAATTATTGTTATAGTGAATTTATAGTTTTTATAACAGTACAAATTTTAAACTTCCTTTTTTTGTTTATTTTCTGTTGTTGTATAATAAGGATGATTTTAAACACTAAGCTTATTGGTGTGTCCCCAACGTATGCACTTGATGGTATTACGCGATTTGAATTGCAATTAAATTAGGTGCTACAGTAAGTTTTATTCTATTTTATTTTAATAGACGAAATATGGTTTCAGCTGTATATTTAAAGATTAATTATGTACAATTAATTTTTAATAATTCACATGTTTTAAAAAATTCCGTTCTTGTCAGAGTCCTCAAAGTATGCCCTAGACTCTATTTCGTTGTAGCTAAATGATTATATGATTGTTATTTACTGTAAATTATTGTTACAGTGATTTAATAGTTTTTATAACAGTACAAATCTTAAACTTCCATTTTTGTTTATTTTATGTTGTTGTATAATCAGGCTGATTCAAAACACTAAACTTATTGGTGTGTCCTTAAAGTATGCACTTGATGGTATTTCGCGATTTAAATTGCCATTAAATTAGGTGCTACAGTAAGTTTTTTTCTATTTAATTTTATATATACGAAATATGGTTTCAGCTGTATATTTAAAGATTAATTATTTACAAGTAATTTTTAATATTTCACATGTTTTAAAAAATTCCATTCTTGTCAGAGTCCTCAAAGTATGCCCTAGACTCTATTTCGTTGTAGCTAAATGATTATATGATTGTTATTTACTGTAAATTATTGTTACAGTAAATTTATAGTTTTTATAACAGTACAAATTTTAAACTTCCTTTTTTGTTTATTTTATGTTGTTGTATAATCAGGATGATTTTAAACACTAAACTTATTGCTGTGTCCTCAAAGTATGCACTTGATGGTATTTCGCGATTTAAATTGCCATTAAATTAGGTGCTACTGTAAGTTTTTTCCTTTTTAATTTTAAATAGACGAAATATGGTTTCAGCTGTATATTTAAAGATTAATTATTTACAAGTAATTTTTAATATTTCACATGTTTTAAAAAATTCCGTTCTTGTCAGAGTCCTCAAAGTATGCCCTAGACTCTATTTCGTTGTAGCTAAATGATTATATGATTGTTATTTACTGTAAATTATTGTTACAGTGATTTAATAGTTTTTATAACAGTACAAATCTTAAACTTCCATTTTTGTTTATTTTATGTTGTTGTATAATCAGGCTGATTCAAAACACTAAACTTATTGGTGTGTCCTTAAAGTATGCACTTGATGGTATTTCGCGATTTAAATTGCCATTAAATTAGGTGCTACAGTAAGTTTTTTTCTATTTAATTTTATATATACGAAATATGGTTTCAGCTGTATATTTAAAGATTAATTATTTTCAAGTAATTTTAAATATTTCACATGTGTTAAAAAATTCCATTCTTGTCAGAGTCCTCAAAGTATGCCCTACACTGTATTTCGTTGTAGCTAAATGATTATATGATTGTTATTTACTGTAAATTATTGTTATAGTGAATTTATAGTTTTTATAACAGTACAAATTTTAAACTTCCTTTTTTTGTTTATTTTCTGTTGTTGTATAATAAGGATGATTTTAAACACTAAGCTTATTGGTGTGTCCCCAACGTATGCACTTGATGGTATTACGCGATTTGAATTGCAATTAAATTAGGTGCTACAGTAAGTTTTATTCTATTTTATTTTAATAGACGAAGTACGGTTTTAGCTGTATATTTAAAGATTAATTCTTTACAAATAATTTTTAATATTTCACATGTTTTAAAAATTTTCAAAACTTTTCAGTGTCCTCAAAGTACGTTTTAGTCTGTATTTCGTTGCGGCTAAATGATTATATGATTGTTATTTACTGTAAATTATTGTTACAGTGAATTTATAGTTTTTAAAACAGTACGTATTTTAAACATCCTTTTTCTTGTTTCTTTACTGTTGTATTATCAGGCTGATTCTAAACACTAAACTAATTGGTGTGTCCTCAAAGTATGCACTTGATAGAATTTCTCGATTTAAATTGCAATTAAATTACTGTAAATTATTGTTACAGTGAATTTATAGTTTTTAAAACAGTACATATTTTAAACATCCTTTTTCTTGTTTCTTTACTGTTGTATAATCAGGCTGTTTCTAAACACTAAACTTATTGGTGTGTCCCCAAAGTATGCACTTGATGGTATTTCGCGATTTAAATTGCAATTAAATTACTGTAAATTATTGTTACAGTGAATTTATAGTCTTTATAACAGTACAAATTTTAAACTTCCTTTTTTTGTTTATTTCATGTTGTTGTATAATCAGGCTGATTCTAATCACTAAACTTATTGGTGTGTCCTCAAAGTATGCACTTGATGGAATTTCGCGATTTAAATTGCAATTAAATTACTGTAAATTATTGTTACAGTGAATTTATAGTCTTTATAACAGTACAAATTTTAAACTTCTTTTTTTTGTTTATTTTATGTTGTTGTATAATCAGGATGATTTTAAACACTAAACTTATGGCTGTGTCCTCAAAGTGTGCACTTGATGGTATTTCGCGATTTAAATTGCCATTAAATTAGGTGCTACAGTAAGTTTTTTTCTTTTTAATTTTAAATAGACGAAATATGGTTTCAGCTGTATATTTAAAGATTAGTTATTTACAAGTAATTTTTAATATTGCACATGTTTTAAAAAATTCCATTCATGTCAGAGTCCTCAGAGTATGCCCTAGACTGTTTTTCGTTGTGGCTAAATGATTATATGATTGTTATGTACTGTAAATTATTGTTACAGTGAATTTATAGTTTTTAAAGCAGTACATATTTTAAACATCCTTTTTCTTGTTTCTTTACTGTTGTTGTATAATCTGGCTGTTTCTAAACACTAAACTTATTGGTGTGTCCCCAAAGTATGCACTTGATGGTATTTCGCGATTTAAATTGCCATTAAATTAGGTGCTACAGTAAGTTTTTTTTTATTTTATTTTAAATAGATGAAATCCGTTTTTAGCTGTATATTTAAAGATTAATTATTTACAAGTAATTTTTAATATTTCACATGTTTTAAAAAATTCCATTCTTGTCAGAGTCCTCAAAGTTTGCCCTAGACTGTATTTCGTTGTGGCTAAATAATTATATGATTGTTATTTACTTTAAATTATTGTTACAGTGAATTTATAGTTTTTAAAACAGAACATATTTTAAACTTCCTTTTTTTGTTTATTTTATGTTATTGTATAATCAGGCTGATTCAAAACACTAAACTTATTTATGTGTCCTCAAAGTATGCACTTGATGGAATTTCGCGATTTAAATTGCAATTAAATTACTGTAAATTATTGTTACAGTGAATTTATAGTTTTTAAAGCAGTACATATTTTAAACATCCTTTTTCTTGTTTCTTTACTGTTGTTGTATAATCAGGCTGTTTCTCAACACTTAACTTATTGGTGTGTCCTCAAAGTATGCACTTGATGGTATTTCGCGATTTAAATTGCCATTAAATTAGGTGCTACAGTAAGTTTTATTCTATTTTATTTTAAATACACGAAATACGGTTTCAGCTGTATATTTAAAGATTAATTCTATACAAGTAATTTTTAATATTTTACGTGCATTAAAAAATTTCAAAACTTTTCAGTATCCTTATAGTACGTCTTAGTCTGTATTTCCTTGTGGCTAAATGATTATATGATTGTTATTTACTGTAAATTATTGTTACAGTAAATTTATAGTTTTTATAACAGTACAAATTTTAAACTTCCTTTTTTGTTTATTTTATGTTGTTGTATAATCAGGATGATTTTAAACACTAAACTTATTGCTGTGTCCTCAAAGTTTTCACTTGATGGTATTTCGCGATTTAAATTGCCATTAAATTAGGTGCTACAGTAAGTTTTTTTCATTTTAATTTTAAATAGACGAAATATGGTTTCAGCTGTATATTTAAAGATTAATTATGTACAATTAATTTTTAATAATTCACATGTTTTAAAAAATTCCGTTCTTGTCAGAGTCCTCAAAGTATGCCCTAGACTCTATTTCGTTGTAGCTAAATGATTATATGATTGTTATTTACTGTAAATTATTGTTACAGTGATTTAATAGTTTTTATAACAGTACAAATCTTAAACTTCCATTTTTGTTTATTTTATGTTGTTGTATAATCAGGCTGATTCAAAACACTAAACTTATTGGTGTGTCCTTAAAGTATGCACTTGATGGTATTTCGCGATTTAAATTGCCATTAAATTAGGTGCTACAGTAAGTTTTTTTCTATTTAATTTTATATATACGAAATATGGTTTCAGCTGTATATTTAAAGATTAATTATTTTCAAGTAATTTTAAATATTTCACATGTGTTAAAAAATTCCATTCTTGTCAGAGTCCTCAAAGTATGCCCTACACTGTATTTCGTTGTAGCTAAATGATTATATGATTGTTATTTACTGTAAATTATTGTTATAGTGAATTTATAGTTTTTATAACAGTACAAATTTTAAACTTCCTTTTTTTGTTTATTTTCTGTTGTTGTATAATAAGGATGATTTTAAACACTAAGCTTATTGGTGTGTCCCCAACGTATGCACTTGATGGTATTACGCGATTTGAATTGCAATTAAATTAGGTGCTACAGTAAGTTTTATTCTATTTTATTTTAATAGACGAAGTACGGTTTTAGCTGTATATTTAAAGATTAATTCTTTACAAATAATTTTTAATATTTCACATGTTTTAAAAATTTTCAAAACTTTTCAGTGTCCTCAAAGTACGTTTTAGTCTGTATTTCGTTGCGGCTAAATGATTATATGATTGTTATTTACTGTAAATTATTGTTACAGTGAATTTATAGTTTTTAAAACAGTACGTATTTTAAACATCCTTTTTCTTGTTTCTTTACTGTTGTATTATCAGGCTGATTCTAAACACTAAACTAATTGGTGTGTCCTCAAAGTATGCACTTGATAGAATTTCTCGATTTAAATTGCAATTAAATTACTGTAAATTATTGTTACAGTGAATTTATAGTTTTTAAAACAGTACATATTTTAAACATCCTTTTTCTTGTTTCTTTACTGTTGTATAATCAGGCTGTTTCTAAACACTAAACTTATTGGTGTGTCCCCAAAGTATGCACTAGATGGTAATACGCGATTTAAATTGCCATTTAATTTGGTGCTACAGTAAGTTTTTTTTTTAATTTTAAATAGACGAAATATGGTTTCAGCTGTATATTTAAAGATTAATTATTTACAAGTAATTTTTAATATTGCACATGTTTTAAAAAATTCCATTCTTGTCAGAGTCCTCAAAGTTTGCCCTAGACTGTATTTCGTTGTGGCTAAATAAATATATGATTGTTATTTACTATAAATTATTGTTACAGTAAATTTATAGTTTTTAAAACAGTACAAATTTTAAACTTCCTTTTTTTGTTTATTTCATGTTGTTGTATAATCAGGCTGATTCTAATCACTAAACTTATTGGTGTGTCCTCAAAGTATGCACTTGATGGAATTTCGCGATTTAAATTGCAATTAAATTACTGTAAATTAATGTTACAGTGAATTTATAGTTTTTATAACAGTACAAATTTTAAACTTCCTTTTTTTTGTTTATTTTATGTTGTTGTATAATCAGGATGATTTTAAACACTAAACTTATTGGTGTGTCCTCAAAGTATGCACTTGATGATATTTCGCGATTTAAATTGACATTAAATTAGGTGCTACAGTATGTTTTTTTCTATTTGTTTTTAAATAGACGAAATACGGTTTCAGCTGTATATTTAAAGATTAATTATTTACAAGTAATTTTTAATATTTCACATGTTTTAAAAATTCCATTCTTGTCAGAGTCCTCAAAGTGTGCCCTAGACTGTATTTCGTTGTGGCTAAATGATTATATGATTGTTATTTACTGTAAATTATTGTTACAGTAAATTTATAGTTTTTAAAGCAGTACATATTTTAAACATCCTTTTTCTTGTTTCTTTACTGTTGTTGTATAATCTGGCTGTTTCTAAACACTAAACTTATTGGTGTGTCCCCAAAGTATGCACTTGATGGTATTTCGCGATTTAAATTGCAATTAAATTACTGTAAATTATTGTTACAGTGAATTTATAGTCTTTATAACAGTACAAATTTTAAACTTCCTTTTTTTGTTTATTTCATGTTGTTGTATAATCAGGCTGATTCTAATCACTAAACTTATTGGTGTGTCCTCAAAGTATGCACTTGATGGAATTTCGCGATTTAAATTGCAATTAAATTACTGTAAATTATTGTTACAGTGAATTTATAGTCTTTATAACAGTACAAATTTTAAACTTCCTTTTTTTGTTTATTTTATGTTGTTGTATAATCAGGATGATTTTAAACACTAAACTTATGGCTGTGTCCTCAAAGTGTGCACTTGATGGTATTTCGCGATTTAAATTGCCATTAAATTAGGTGCTACAGTAAGTTTTTTTCTTTTTAATTTTAAATAGACGAAATATGGTTTCAGCTGTATATTTAAAGATTAGTTATTTACAAGTAATTTTTAATATTGCACATGTTTTAAAAAATTCCATTCATGTCAGAGTCCTCAGAGTATGCCCTAGACTGTTTTTCGTTGTGGCTAAATGATTATATGATTGTTATGTACTGTAAATTATTGTTACAGTGAATTTATAGTTTTTAAAGCAGTACATATTTTAAACATCCTTTTTCTTGTTTCTTTACTGTTGTTGTATAATCTGGCTGTTTCTAAACACTAAACTTATTGGTGTGTCCCCAAAGTATGCACTTGATGGTATTTCGCGATTTAAATTGCCATTAAATTAGGTGCTACAGTAAGTTTTTTTTTATTTTATTTTAAATAGATGAAATCCGTTTTTAGCTGTATATTTAAAGATTAATTATTTACAAGTAATTTTTAATATTTCACATGTTTTAAAAAATTCCATTCTTGTCAGAGTCCTCAAAGTTTGCCCTAGACTGTATTTCGTTGTGGCTAAATAATTATATGATTGTTATTTACTTTAAATTATTGTTACAGTGAATTTATAGTTTTTAAAACAGAACATATTTTAAACTTCCTTTTTTTGTTTATTTTATGTTATTGTATAATCAGGCTGATTCAAAACACTAAACTTATTTATGTGTCCTCAAAGTATGCACTTGATGGAATTTCGCGATTTAAATTGCAATTAAATTACTGTAAATTATTGTTACAGTGAATTTATAGTTTTTAAAGCAGTACATATTTTAAACATCCTTTTTCTTGTTTCTTTACTGTTGTTGTATAATCAGGCTGTTTCTCAACACTTAACTTATTGGTGTGTCCTCAAAGTATGCACTTGATGGTATTTCGCGATTTAAATTGCAATTAAATTACTGTAAATTATTGTTACAGTGAATTTATAGTCTTTATAACAGTACAAATTTTAAACTTCCTTTTTTTGTTTATTTCATGTTGTTGTATAATCAGGCTGATTCTAATCACTAAACTTATTGGTGTGTCCTCAAAGTATGCACTTGATGGAATTTCGCGATTTAAATTGCAATTAAATTACTGTAAATTATTGTTACAGTGAATTTATAGTCTTTATAACAGTACAAATTTTAAACTTCCTTTTTTTGTTTATTTTATGTTGTTGTATAATCAGGATGATTTTAAACACTAAACTTATGGCTGTGTCCTCAAAGTGTGCACTTGATGGTATTTCGCGATTTAAATTGCCATTAAATTAGGTGCTACAGTAAGTTTTTTTCTTTTTAATTTTAAATAGACGAAATATGGTTTCAGCTGTATATTTAAAGATTAGTTATTTACAAGTAATTTTTAATATTGCACATGTTTTAAAAAATTCCATTCATGTCAGAGTCCTCAGAGTATGCCCTAGACTGTTTTTCGTTGTGGCTAAATGATTATATGATTGTTATGTACTGTAAATTATTGTTACAGTGAATTTATAGTTTTTAAAGCAGTACATATTTTAAACATCCTTTTTCTTGTTTCTTTACTGTTGTTGTATAATCTGGCTGTTTCTAAACACTAAACTTATTGGTGTGTCCCCAAAGTATGCACTTGATGGTATTTCGCGATTTAAATTGCCATTAAATTAGGTGCTACAGTAAGTTTTTTTTTATTTTATTTTAAATAGATGAAATCCGTTTTTAGCTGTATATTTAAAGATTAATTATTTACAAGTAATTTTTAATATTTCACATGTTTTAAAAAATTCCATTCTTGTCAGAGTCCTCAAAGTTTGCCCTAGACTGTATTTCGTTGTGGCTAAATAATTATATGATTGTTATTTACTTTAAATTATTGTTACAGTGAATTTATAGTTTTTAAAACAGAACATATTTTAAACTTCCTTTTTTTGTTTATTTTATGTTATTGTATAATCAGGCTGATTCAAAACACTAAACTTATTTATGTGTCCTCAAAGTATGCACTTGATGGAATTTCGCGATTTAAATTGCAATTAAATTACTGTAAATTATTGTTACAGTGAATTTATAGTTTTTAAAGCAGTACATATTTTAAACATCCTTTTTCTTGTTTCTTTACTGTTGTTGTATAATCAGGCTGTTTCTCAACACTTAACTTATTGGTGTGTCCTCAAAGTATGCACTTGATGGTATTTCGCGATTTAAATTGCCATTAAATTAGGTGCTACAGTAAGTTTTATTCTATTTTATTTTAAATACACGAAATACGGTTTCAGCTGTATATTTAAAGATTAATTCTATACAAGTAATTTTTAATATTTTACGTGCATTAAAAAATTTCAAAACTTTTCAGTATCCTTATAGTACGTCTTAGTCTGTATTTCCTTGTGGCTAAATGATTATATGATTGTTATTTACTGTAAATTATTGTTACAGTAAATTTATAGTTTTTATAACAGTACAAATTTTAAACTTCCTTTTTTGTTTATTTTATGTTGTTGTATAATCAGGATGATTTTAAACACTAAACTTATTGCTGTGTCCTCAAAGTTTTCACTTGATGGTATTTCGCGATTTAAATTGCCATTAAATTAGGTGCTACAGTAAGTTTTTTTCATTTTAATTTTAAATAGACGAAATATGGTTTCAGCTGTATATTTAAAGATTAATTATGTACAATTAATTTTTAATAATTCACATGTTTTAAAAAATTCCGTTCTTGTCAGAGTCCTCAAAGTATGCCCTAGACTCTATTTCGTTGTAGCTAAATGATTATATGATTGTTATTTACTGTAAATTATTGTTACAGTGATTTAATAGTTTTTATAACAGTACAAATCTTAAACTTCCATTTTTGTTTATTTTATGTTGTTGTATAATCAGGCTGATTCAAAACACTAAACTTATTGGTGTGTCCTTAAAGTATGCACTTGATGGTATTTCGCGATTTAAATTGCCATTAAATTAGGTGCTACAGTAAGTTTTTTTCTATTTAATTTTATATATACGAAATATGGTTTCAGCTGTATATTTAAAGATTAATTATTTTCAAGTAATTTTAAATATTTCACATGTGTTAAAAAATTCCATTCTTGTCAGAGTCCTCAAAGTATGCCCTACACTGTATTTCGTTGTAGCTAAATGATTATATGATTGTTATTTACTGTAAATTATTGTTATAGTGAATTTATAGTTTTTATAACAGTACAAATTTTAAACTTCCTTTTTTTGTTTATTTTCTGTTGTTGTATAATAAGGATGATTTTAAACACTAAGCTTATTGGTGTGTCCCCAACGTATGCACTTGATGGTATTACGCGATTTGAATTGCAATTAAATTAGGTGCTACAGTAAGTTTTATTCTATTTTATTTTAATAGACGAAGTACGGTTTTAGCTGTATATTTAAAGATTAATTCTTTACAAATAATTTTTAATATTTCACATGTTTTAAAAATTTTCAAAACTTTTCAGTGTCCTCAAAGTACGTTTTAGTCTGTATTTCGTTGCGGCTAAATGATTATATGATTGTTATTTACTGTAAATTATTGTTACAGTGAATTTATAGTTTTTAAAACAGTACGTATTTTAAACATCCTTTTTCTTGTTTCTTTACTGTTGTATTATCAGGCTGATTCTAAACACTAAACTAATTGGTGTGTCCTCAAAGTATGCACTTGATAGAATTTCTCGATTTAAATTGCAATTAAATTACTGTAAATTATTGTTACAGTGAATTTATAGTTTTTAAAACAGTACATATTTTAAACATCCTTTTTCTTGTTTCTTTACTGTTGTATAATCAGGCTGTTTCTAAACACTAAACTTATTGGTGTGTCCCCAAAGTATGCACTAGATGGTAATACGCGATTTAAATTGCCATTTAATTTGGTGCTACAGTAAGTTTTTTTTTTAATTTTAAATAGACGAAATATGGTTTCAGCTGTATATTTGAAGATTAATTATTTACAAGTAATTTTTAATATTGCACATGTTTTAAAAAATTCCATTCTTGTCAGAGTCCTCAAAGTTTGCCCTAGACTGTATTTCGTTGTGGCTAAATAAATATATGATTGTTATTTACTATAAATTATTGTTACAGTAAATTTATAGTTTTTAAAACAGTACAAATTTTAAACTTCCTTTTTTTGTTTATTTCATGTTGTTGTATAATCAGGCTGATTCTAATCACTAAACTTATTGGTGTGTCCTCAAAGTATGCACTTGATGGAATTTCGCGATTTAAATTGCAATTAAATTACTGTAAATTAATGTTACAGTGAATTTATAGTTTTTATAACAGTACAAATTTTAAACATCTTTTTTTTGTTTATTTTATGTTGTTGTATAATCAGGATGATTTTAAACACTAAACTTATTGGTGTGTCCTCAAAGTATGCACTTGATGATATTTCGCGATTTAAATTGACATTAAATTAGGTGCTACAGTATGTTTTTTTCTATTTGTTTTTAAATAGACAAAATACGGTTTCAGCTGTATATTTAAAGATTAATTATTTACAAGTAATTTTTAATATTTCACATGTTTTAAAAATTCCATTCTTGTCAGAGTCCTCAAAGTGTGCCCTAGACTGTATTTCGTTGTGGCTAAATGATTATATGATTGTTATTTACTGTAAATTATTGTTACAGTAAATTTATAGTTTTTAAAGCAGTACATATTTTAGACATCCTTTTTCTTGTTTCTTTACTGTTGTTGTATAATCTGGCTGTTTCTAAACACTAAACTTATTGGTGTGTCCCCAAAGTATGCACTTGATGGTATTTCGCGATTTAAATTGCAATTAAATTACTGTAAATTATTGTTACAGTGAATTTATAGTCTTTATAACAGTACAAATTTTAAACTTCCTTTTTTTGTTTATTTCATGTTGTTGTATAATCAGGCTGATTCTAATCACTAAACTTATTGGTGTGTCCTCAAAGTATGCACTTGATGGAATTTCGCGATTTAAATTGCAATTAAATTACTGTAAATTATTGTTACAGTGAATTTATAGTCTTTATAACAGTACAAATTTTAAACTTCCTTTTTTTGTTTATTTTATGTTGTTGTATAATCAGGATGATTTTAAACACTAAACTTATGGCTGTGTCCTCAAAGTGTGCACTTGATGGTATTTCGCGATTTAAATTGCCATTAAATTAGGTGCTACAGTAAGTTTTTTTCTTTTTAATTTTAAATAGACGAAATATGGTTTCAGCTGTATATTTAAAGATTAGTTATTTACAAGTAATTTTTAATATTGCACATGTTTTAAAAAATTCCATTCATGTCAGAGTCCTCAGAGTATGCCCTAGACTGTTTTTCGTTGTGGCTAAATGATTATATGATTGTTATGTACTGTAAATTATTGTTACAGTGAATTTATAGTTTTTAAAGCAGTACATATTTTAAACATCCTTTTTCTTGTTTCTTTACTGTTGTTGTATAATCTGGCTGTTTCTAAACACTAAACTTATTGGTGTGTCCCCAAAGTATGCACTTGATGGTATTTCGCGATTTAAATTGCCATTAAATTAGGTGCTACAGTAAGTTTTTTTTTATTTTATTTTAAATAGATGAAATCCGTTTTTAGCTGTATATTTAAAGATTAATTATTTACAAGTAATTTTTAATATTTCACATGTTTTAAAAAATTCCATTCTTGTCAGAGTCCTCAAAGTTTGCCCTAGACTGTATTTCGTTGTGGCTAAATAATTATATGATTGTTATTTACTTTAAATTATTGTTACAGTGAATTTATAGTTTTTAAAACAGAACATATTTTAAACTTCCTTTTTTTGTTTATTTTATGTTATTGTATAATCAGGCTGATTCAAAACACTAAACTTATTTATGTGTCCTCAAAGTATGCACTTGATGGAATTTCGCGATTTAAATTGCAATTAAATTACTGTAAATTATTGTTACAGTGAATTTATAGTTTTTAAAGCAGTACATATTTTAAACATCCTTTTTCTTGTTTCTTTACTGTTGTTGTATAATCAGGCTGTTTCTCAACACTTAACTTATTGGTGTGTCCTCAAAGTATGCACTTGATGGTATTACGCGATTTAAATTGCCATTAAATTAAGTGCTACAGTAAGTTTTTTTCTATTTTATTTTAAATAGGGGAGGGTTGGCTACATTGAACCGGGTATTTTCTAAAGTCCATGAACTAATTAAATTTTGCAAATTTGGATCAGGTTTTTCTATCAACATTAAGCTGAAGTACTCCTTTAGTTATTATACACGTTACAATCACAAATTATTATGATTAAATAATAAAATTTAATTTTTTTCTAACAAGTTACACTTTTCATATTTTAAAGAATCTGTGTCTACATTGAACCACCTTTAATAAAACACTACAATTTACTTCAAAAATAATATTTCCACTTACAGATTGTAAAAAATATTATTTTGCACTCAAAAAAATAGAAAATTGTTGTTAAAGAGTTATTATTTGTTAATATAGGAGATTAATATATTTTGATGTCAGGTTAGGTAGGTAAAGTGACAGTTTGAGTTTATCTCGTTCACAATTGTGATGAAAGCATGTCTTCTAGTATTTTTCTTACTAATTAGTAGAGCAGACAACTTTACCACTCTTAAAATTGAAAATTCGTTGCTTTTTCGGGTGGTTCAATGATGCCGCACTCACTGCATTCACATGAGATTCACAACAAAAATTGTTTATAATAAATTTATGTAAGGTTTAAAATTCTTTATCACATCGGAATTTTGAAGCTGACACCCTAAGCGACATAAATCACAAGTTTACTAATTTTTAAAACTTCCTATTTCAATAAAAAAAATTCATTATATTTCCACAAAATTTTTTGTTTTGTACGTGAAAAACAGTTTTTTCGTTTTTCTTTGTAAATAATAAACCTACGTGCTCGAAATTTTTAGACGTAGTCGCTTTCGGTAATACTAATTTATATATTAAATAAGAAAAAATTCCACTCAGTCATTTCTTAGAAAATTAAAGTGGTTCACTGTTGATGCTGGTTCAATGTAGCCTACTCTCCCCTAGACAAAATATGGTTTCAGCTGTATATTTAAAGATTAATTATTTACAAGTAATTTTTAATATTTACATGTTTTAAAAAATTCCATTCTTGTCAGAGTCCTCAGAGTATGCCCTGGACTGTATTTCGTTATGGCTAAATGATTATATGATTGTTATTTACTGTAAATTATTGTTACAGTGAATTTATAGTTTTTAAAGCAGTACATATTTTAAACCTCCTTTTTCTTGTTTCTTTACTGTTGTTGTATAATCAGGCTTATTCTAAACACTAAACTTATTGGTGTGTCTTCAAAGTATGCACTTGATGGTATTACGCGATTTAAATTGCCATTAAATTAGGTGCTACAGTAAGTTTTTTTCTATTTTATTTTAAATAGATGAAATCCGTTTTTAGCTGTATATTTAAAGATTAATTATTTACAAGTAATTTTTAATATTTCACATGTTTTAAAAAATTCTATTCTTGTCAGAGTCCTCAAAGTTTGCCCTAGACTGTATTTCGTTGTGGCTAAATAATTATATGATTGTTATTTACTATAAATTATTGTTACAGTGAATTTATAGTTTTTATAACAGTACAAATTTTAAACTTCCTTTTTTTTGTTTATTTTATGTTGTTGTATAATCAGGATGATTTTAAACACTAAAATTATTGGTGTGTCCTCAAAGTGTGCACTTGATGGTATTTCGCGATTTAAATTGCCATTAAATTAGGTGCTACAGTAAGTTTTTTCTATTTAATTTTAAATAGACGAAATATGGTTTCAGCTGTATACTTAAAGATTAATTATTTACAAGTAATTTTTAATATGTTACATGTTTTAAAAAATTCCATTCTTGTCAGAGTCCTCAGAGTACGCCCTAGACTGTATTTCGTTGTGGCTAAATGATTATATGATTGTTATTTACTGTAAATTATTGTTACAGTGAATTTATAGTTTTTAAAGCAGTACAAAATTGTCATGTCGTGTTTATTTAAAATTTTCGGTGTTTATTAAAAGTTTAGGTGTCACTGAACAAGAATATACCACAAAATTTTCTTTTCATTCCGTCATTCCTATAAAAAACGAGATGAAAGTGTTAAAAAACCGCATTTTTAACACTTTTTGAGGCAGTGTAACAAGAAAACGCAACATGATAGAAATCTCTACAAGAGCTTAAATAAAAGCTTAAACCTTCAACTTTAAATCTCAGAACTAAAAAGTACTATAATTATCACTAAAAACCTTGATAATCAGGAGTCGCTATCTGAAATTATCAAAAAAGTAGGGATATGAAGCACTTAGTAAAAATCGATTTCCCGAACCGAATTTACTTGTAATTCGTTACATAAGGTTTTACATAAGGTTTCACATGCTTTAAAAAATTCCATTCTTGGCAGTGTCCACAAAGTATAACCTAGACTGTATTTCGGTAAGGCTAAATGATTATGTGATTGTTATTTACTGTAAACTATTGTTGCAGTGAACTTATAGATTTTATAACAGAACATATTTAAAACTTCCTTTTTATTGTTTATTTTATGTTGTTGTGTAATCAGGCTGATTCTAAACACTAAACTTAGTGGTGTGTCCTCAAAGTATGCACTTGATGGTGTTTCGCGATATAAATTGCTATTAAATTAGGTGTCACTGTAAGTTTTTTTCTAATTTATTTTAAATAAACGAAATATGGTTTCAGATGTAGATTTAAAGATTAATTATGTACAAGTAATTTTTATTATTTCACATGTTTTAAAAAATTCTATTCATGTCAGTGTCCTTAAAGTATGTTCTAGACTGTATTTTTGTGTTGCTAAATGATTATATGATTGTTATTTACTGTAAACTATTGTTACAGTGAATTTATAGATTTTATAACAGAACATATTTAAAACTTCCTTTATATTGTTTATTTTATGTTGTTGAGTAATCAGGCTGTCTCTAAACACTAAACTTATTCGTGTGTCTTCAAAGTATGCACTGGATGGTATTTTGCGATTTAAATTGCCATTAAATTAGGTGCCACTGTAGGTTTTTCTATAATTATTACTTTAGTAATAATTTTCAATGCGGTGGAGTAACCTGAAAATGTTGCTTAGCTTCCTCTTCATCGTTATATTACTGCGCATGTGCATACGTCACTTTAAATTATTGCGAAGCTTCATCTGTATCATAACACAAATGCGCATGCAAAATTTTTCTGAACTGCGCAAGCATGCGCATATCTCCGACAAATGCTAAACTTTTTACAATTTATACTTTGTGCTTGTTTTCTTTCTCGGTGTTTTCTTAGCGCATGTTTGCATCTCAGTTTATAAAAGTGCTCATTAATATTTCGTTTATAACTCAAATGCGCATGTTTAAGTTGCATATATATTTGATTGTTATTATTTAATAGCCTAAAATTATTGAATTGAAATACTCACACTCATGGAAAAAGTTAGTCCACAAATATTAACTTAAAAATATGAACTGCGCATGCATATTGTCATTTTTGGTTATATGCGATAGCATTTTTATTAGAAATACTTTATTTTATGGCTCAAATTGCTGTATTATCTACTGCGCATGTGTAGGCGTCACTTGAAAATATTGCGCAGTTTTATCTCTATCGTAACACTACTGCGCATGTGCATGCGTCACTTTAAATTATTGCGCAGCCTTATTTGTATCGTAAGACAACTGCGCATGCAAAATTTTCATGAACTGCACATGCATGCAGATAAGTCCGTCAAAATGCTACACTTTTTACATTTTACAACTTTGCGCATGTTTTCTTCCTCGATTTTTTCTCTGCGCATGTTTGCAACTCAGGTTTGTAAAGTGCGCATAAATTTTTCTTTTATAATTCGAATGCGCATGTTTAAGTTGTATGTATATTTTTTTCTTATTATATAATAGCCTAAAATTATTAAATTAAATTAATACTGCTCATGTCAAAAGTTAGTTAACTAATATTGATTTAAAATTTAAACTGTGCATGTATATGATCATTTTTGGTCATGTGCGTTAGCATTTGTATTACAAATAATTTATTTTATGGTTTCAATTGTTGTACTATCTACTGCGCATGTGTAGGCGTCACTTGAAAATATTGCGCAGTTTTATCTCTATCGTAACACTACTGCGCATGTGTGGAAATCACTTTAACAAAGTGCGCATTTATATGTCTTCTTCAGCTCTAATACCGACGCCTTAATTTTATATATCTTGTTTATTTGATAGATTTAATTAAATTTATCGATCTTTACTTTGACTAAACATTACTGCGCAAGTATTTTTTAAAAATTTATTTACTGCGCATGTATAGAGAGCATCAATAAATCGTCTACTCATGCTGCAAATAAAAATAATATCATCTCCCTTGCAAAGATTCTTTCCAATGTATGTTTTGAGGACTCTCCTTAAAAATCCATATTTGCTCCTAAATCGACATCGACCTGCCATCTCTTAGTTGTTTAGAAACTTTAGGGTCCTCAAACCATCCACTTTTTCTAAAATCATTAAAATGTCCCCAAAGTATGCGTTGCATCAAGTGATACTTTGAGGACGTCCTCAAAGTATCGCAATGTCCTGAAAACATACTTTGGTCTGATGAAATGTCCCTAAACTATGCCTTCGACATATATATATATATATATATATATATATATATATATATATATATATATATATATATATATATATTAGTGAAAATTTAATTTATAAATTTTCATACCTGGCGCTTCAGATAATGCTTCTAATCTACTTGCTACGGAGTTATTAAAAACTTGGATAGCATTTTTAACACGCATCTTCTTTATTTTATTAGGGTAGATATGTCTATCTGTTAATTTTTTTAAAAATCTTCGATTCTGACTTCCATGAACATCGATTTCATAGATAGTAGTAATGTGTTTCCAAGAGGCAAATTTTCTATCCGATGCATTTTTTTCTAGCTCGCTTCGCATTGTCACAATCGAATTCGAAGTCTTTATCCAATAAATTGTTTCGTAAGCATTTTATAAGATGAAGTAGAACGAACAATGGAATTATTTCTATACCAAATAGAATGAAGCAACCTTCTAAAAATGAATTTTTATTGAATAATTGACATTTAAATTCTTTATATTATTTATTATTGCCAGAATTTTGCAATTTTTTTGCATGTTTTATATCTAATTACTTAATTTTATTTTCATTGTGCTATAATATTTATTTCTTATATTTGTTTATGCATGTATTGGAGTTAAAAAATTTACTTCAAAAGAGAGTAAATTTACTCTCTTGTGAGTCATATTATTTTAATATGACCATGCTGTTATATTTTACTGTTCAAATTAACTTCGGTGAAGTTAAATTTTAACTCTTTATCTTTTAACTCCAAAAGCGTGTTACTTTTATAGAATTCTGTTGGCATTTAAATTTTAACTCCCTTTACTAAAGTGTGTCTGATATTTTTATTGAGATATTATATTTATTTCTATTGATTAATTTTATTAGAATATTTATAAATTTGAATTTAAATTTTAGACAAATTAAAAATAACTAATATATATAGTAATGATGCTATCACTCGGCCGATAAATATTAGGATGATGAAAAAAATCGATCACTCCGAGTCAGGATTAAAAAAAGTAAGAAAAAAGTAATTTCTTTTAACGTTTCAACAGCACGGCTGTCCTCTTCAGAAACTATAATTTATTAAAAAGAATTTTTGATGCGAATTATAATCATTTTTTACAAAAATTAATTTACAAAAAAATAAAATACAATTATTACCGTAAGAAAAAATTATAAACCAATTCAGTCACACATTGCTTATACAAGACGAACGTCTTCGTCGAAGCAAGAACGATTAGATACTAGTTCAAAATAAGCAACGCAAGTAAAATCGATGAAGATGAGGTGACTGACCCACCAGTAAACAAAAAATGAAAATAATAGAGTAGAAGAAATATCAAGGTTAATCAAAGCAGATAAGAGTCACACGTGTTTCTTTTCATTGAGAAAATGGATGTAGTAGTTATTGAGATTTTGTGTATCATCTTTTTTGTTAACAGAGTTTTTTTGCAAATTAATGTGGATCATTTCTGATATTAAACGTTTATTATAATTAGACTCTTTGTCGAGTATTAAAAAATTATTCCAATTAAAATTGTGATTAAGCTTGTTATTATGATCAGCAATTACATTAGTCGTAGAGTTTTTATGTTCATCAATACGTACACCAACATTTCTTTTTGACTGACCAACATAAGAAGCAGAACAATTACCACAGTTAATTTTATAAACGGTGTTAACATTTTCAGTTTTTTTGTTTTTGTCCTTAGCTTTTTTGACGAGGTTATGACTCATTCTTTTATTATCTATAGGAACTGTCAGGATGTTATAATTTTTTAGAAATATTGAAGTGTTCTCATAGAGAGTTGGAACATAAGGTAAAAAGACTTTGGGGAGCATTTTGTACATTACATTATTGTTACTAATTTTTTTATTAGAAGTAGAACTAATAGAACAGATACGCTTAGTGATATATTTGTCAATAAAACCCGATGGATAATTATTTTTCATTAAAATCTTTACTTCATGTTCATAATATAAAAAATTATAATTTTATTAATAATCTTAAAAATCATTCTCAAAAGAAATTTAATTTTTTAAAGAATAAAAGTTCTAATTTAAATATTGATAATCCTTTTAATTCTCAACCAAATTGGTTTGTGAACTTGTCGGATTGTGAGTTTCCTAATGAGGTTTCTAATGTTATTTCATTGGGTAACAATTTTAAATTTGATAATAATAATAATAAGATGGATTTAGGTACCACAATAGAATATGTAAAATCTGTTGAATGTTTTATAAAATCTTACGAATTAAATGATGGAATCTCCAATGTTATTAGAAATAAGTTAATTAAAAGTTTGCGTTCATATGAAAGTGACAATCCACGTCATATTGATATTAGAGATAGAATTTTTTTAAAGAAACTTAACGATACTAAGATATTTCTCAAAAACCATAATAATATTATAATTACTAACGCAGACAAGGGAAATGTCACAGTAGTGTTGAACAAAACTGAATATACTCAGAAACTCGAAACACTACTTTTAGATAAAAAAACTTATAAAATTGTAAAACGTGACCCACTTCCTGCATTAAGAAACAAAGTTTACAAAATTTTAAAACATCTAAACAATAATGGTTTTCTTTATAGAAAGTACAAAGATTTAGAGCTCACACAAACAAATACTAATATCTCTAAAATTTATGGTCTACCAAAGATTCATAAAGATGGTAATCCTTTAAGACCTGTCGTTTCTACTATTGGATCACCAACGTACTTTCTATCTAAACAATTATTTATTTTACTCAATAACTCTATACCAAAACCAAAATCATATATACGCAATAGTGATGATTTCATCAATAAGATCAAACCTTTTATCATTCCGGATGATCATATTTTAATTAGTTTGGATGTGTCTTCTCTGTTTACTAACGTCGGTTCTGTACACGTGCGTGATTCTCTCATCAGACGATACTCTATAATTTCTCAGAGTTGGAACATTACTCTGGATGACTTACTTGACTCATGCCAATTTCTTTTTGACAATACTTTTCTTAAATTCAACGACAAATATTATCAACAAATTTACGGGACACCCATGGGTTCATCCATTTCTGGATTGTTCTCGGACATTGTTATGGATGACTTGGAAACATTCTGTATTACAAAACTTTCTTTTATTCCACTGTTTTTCTACAGATATGTCGATGATATAATCACGTGCATACTAAAGACAAAAATTGATGAAGTGATCAATGTTTTTAACAATTATGACGAAAGATTAAAATTTACTTTTGAAATTGAGAAGGATAAGTGTATTAATTTTCTTGATGTTCATATTATTAATGACAATGGAAATATTATCACTGACTGGTATAAAAAGCCTACTTTTTCGGGACGCACTATTAATTATTTTTCTAAACATCCTTTTTCTCAAAAGATTGCCATAATATACAATTTGGTCGATAGAGCAGTTAAACTTTCTGATAAGAAATTTCATAACAAAAACATCGAGTTTGTTAAAGAAATTTTAATGAAAATAATTATCCATCGGGTTTTATTGACAAATATATCACTAAGCGTATCTGTTCTATTAGTTCTACTTCTAATAAAAAAATTAGTAACAATAATGTAATGTACAAAATGCTCCCCAAAGTCTTTTTACCTTATGTTCCAACTCTCTATGAGAACACTTCAATATTTCTAAAAAATTATAACATCCTGACAGTTCCTATAGATAATAAAAGAATGAGTCATAACCTCGTCAAAAAAGCTAAGGACAAAAACAAAAAAACTGAAAATGTTAACACCGTTTATAAAATTAACTGTGGTAATTGTTCTGCTTCTTATGTTGGTCAGTCAAAAAGAAATGTTGGTGTACGTATTGATGAACATAAAAACTCTACGACTAATGTAATTGCTGATCATAATAACAAGCTTAATCACAATTTTAATTGGAATAATTTTTTAATACTCGACAAAGAGTCTAATTATAATAAACGTTTAATATCAGAAATGATCCACATTAATTTGCAAAAAAATCTCTGTTAACAAAAAAGATGATACACAAAATCTCAATAACTACTACATCCATTTTCTCAATGAAAAGAAACACGTGTGACTCTTATCTGCTTTGATTAACCTTGATATTTCTTCTACTCTATTATTTTCATTTTTTGTTTACTGGTGGGTCAGTCACCTCATCTTCATCGATTTTACTTGCGTTGCTTATTTTGAACTAGTATCTAATCGTTCTTGCTTCGACGAAGACGTTCGTCTTGTATAAGCAATGTGTGACTGAATTGGTTTATAATTTTTTCTTACGGTAATAATTGTATTTTATTTTTTTGTAAATTAATTTTTGTAAAAAATGATTATAATTCGCATCAAAAATTCTTTTTAATAAATTATAGTTTCTGAAGAGGACAGCCGTGCTGTTGAAACGTTAAAAGAAATTACTTCTTTCTTACTTTTTTTAATCCTGACTCGGAGTGATCGATTTTTTTCATCATCCTAATAAAAATAACTAACTTTGCCATACGTAATCTTTCCCTTTAGATTTTTCTATCTCCTCGAGCAGGTGTTTTATTGCTGATTGATTACTGGTACCCCAATCGCATACTGTGCAAACAACGTTAAAGCCTGCATCTTTTACAGCTCCCACAACCTCTTGTATACAATACAGAAGCTGCCCCATAGTTGTTTGTGCATCGCAAAAGTAAAACGAAATAGGGATGACATCGCCGCTGTCGATATCTCATCATGAAAACTAGTCCGTAGTCTGCAAACTTTTCTGTACGAACATTACAAAAATCTTCAAATCCAGATACCTTGTCAGTTTTTTCATCATAACTTAATCCTAATCCAAGTAACAGTTCATCCCATAAAATCATTACTGCCTTTTCCTAGTCTGCTTTTTCATCTTTGCCAGCTGCATTCAATCTGTTTCTGGTTTCCTCTGTCACTCCAGCATCCATGGAAACTGTTTCCAAAGGTTTTTCAGTGTTGTTATTCCGGGTATTGGAAGAAAACTTCGTAGGTATCTATAAGCTTCAGGTGACTTCTTATATATGCAAAGAAAGAGAATTTGTTTTTCTTTGGTATATCTACGCCCTGAAGGTTGCCTTGAAACATTTCTTATTACAACAAATATGTAACTTCTTTGTACTTCATTCAACTTCTTATATACACGTTTAAACTGCCTATTCCAAACATTCTTCTGGATTTTTCAATTTCTTTTGGCATCTTATAATGCAAGTAAAAGTGTCAATACTTAAATTGTTTTTAAAAATTATTTAGTGTTTACAGATATAGAACAAAAAATTAATTTAAATAATCGTGTATAAATAGTAGTCGTATTAATCTTATGTAGTACAAGACATTCAAAAAAAACTAAAACTCAAATATTTTTTATAATCGTTAAAAGTATTAAAAAATCAGTGGAACTTTAAATTGTCGATAGTTTTACTTCCATCATCTTGCAAAATATACATAACGAAGTAAATAATTTCAAAAAAATTATGTCACAATGGCAAATAACACAGGCCAACAAAATTTGATTTAATTTACTTTCCAAGAATCAGACAATACTTTTCCGAAGGATTTCGACGTGCTGAATCCGAATCCGACCTCAAAAAGGACACATCACGTCAGGTTTTCCGAGATATTTAAATCTAAAAGTGCAAAAAAACTGTTTTTAGTTATATTTGATGCCATGTAAATGTAAAAGTGCTACTCTTCCCCTTTAATATCCATTTTGAAATTTTTAAAAATCTTTATTTTTCTCTGAGTGATCGTTCATTAAATTTTCTGAGTTTGGCGAATTCTTCGAAAACTGAGTAGAAACAAAGAAATTTTGATAATAAAGCAGAATTTAACTACAAACATCTAAATTTTAAATAGTTCTGAGGATTTTCGATATAACTGAATACAAATACAATATCAGATTCACAAAATTAAAAATGGCGTATACAATGTTGCAGACGATTTATTTAAAATTGATTGTATTTCCCTAAGATACGTAATTTTTAATTCTGTAAATCTGATATCGAATTCGTATTCAGTTATATTGAAAATCTTCAAAACTATTTAAAATTTAGATGTTTGTAGTTAAATTCTGCTTTATTATCAAAGTTTTTTGTTTCTACTCAGTTTTCGAAGAATTTGCCAAACTGAGAAAATTCAATGAACGATTACTCAGAGACAAATGAAGATTTTTAAAATTTTCAAAATGTATGTTAAAGAAGAAGAGTAGCACTTTTAGTAGCAAGATTGACCTCTAAAGAAAAAAATTATCTCTTGGTGTAACATGACATCAAATATAACTAAAAAAAGGTTTTTCGCACTTTTAGGTTAAAATATCTCGAAAACCTGACGTGATGGGTTTTTTTTAGGTCGGATTCGGATTCAGCACGTCGAAATCCTTCGGAAAAGTATTGTCTGATTCTTGGAAAGTAAATCTTGTCGGCATGTGTAATGTATGGTTATTATAATCACTAATGTAGTCACTTTATCAGTTATAAAAATACTATAACACACAACTAGTATTATCGTAATTTACTTCTAATTTCCTTCTTTTGTACAAAGAGAATATTCCCAATTTTTCACATATAATTTTCAAACGCAGAAATAATTATGGTACACATAGATAATTACATATCAAATGTATATATTGACTTCATGTTTTCGCCTCTATATTTTCACACATATGAGCGATTCCATGTCAAGTGATCAAGGTAAAGAAATATTTTTCTCCAATCGTAGAAAAACTTGGAGCTTTTATAGTACTAATAGATAGTAATTTTTCGTGAAAGTATTTTTTTACTTAGTCCAATATTTTCCGAGGGGAGGAGGATAAATTTTTGTGCTTTTCAGTACAATGCTTATTTCGATAATTTTTTACTCTTAAACAATTAAACACACAAATTTGACAAAGTACATTTTGGAAAAGTTTTTTCATGCTCTTTCGATTGGAAATAAGCATTTTGAAAAAAAAATTTTTGACCAAAAAAAATAAAAATTAAATTTCAATTTTTGGACGGGAGAGGTACGATTTTTTTAAACGAAAACTCAGGTTTTTTCCTAAAAGGACATATACATGAAAAAAGGAACTAGAATGTTTAAACATTGAAGAAAAAAATTTTCTCCTAAACAGAGCTAAAAACCGGGTTTAGAGCGCTCCGGTGAGTAGAAACCTCTTTTTTCAATGTTTTATTCAAAATTTTTTATCAAAATGCTTATTTCTAATGGAAAGAGTATGAAAAACCTTTCCAAAAAGTACTTTGTCAAATTTAAATGTTTAATTGTTTAAGAGTAAAAAATTATTAAAATAATCATTACATCGTAAGACCCCTTGATTACTTGACGTGGAATCGCTCATATGTATATACTCCCGTGTAGAAATTGCCATGTTATGGTCTACACAGTGATCAAAAGATCTGGCCCCTATTTGGGCCATGGTTGAATTTCTACACGGGCTGAAAATGCATATTCGGTTTATTGAAAAAATAATGTTTTACCAAACGTCTAATTGACAACTCCCCTGTTAGAAAGTTTAAAATGATTTAGCACGAAGGTATGACATGTCATTTAGCGTTGTTTGGTTTAGAATCTTT
Source organism: Leptopilina drosophilae (assembly GCA_032873175.1). Lineage (NCBI taxonomy): Eukaryota > Metazoa > Arthropoda > Insecta > Hymenoptera > Figitidae > Leptopilina > Leptopilina drosophilae. The sequence goes on from CM065487.1 coordinate 12,071,727, forward strand.
AGTTGATGTCATTTCAAGTTTTAAATTAAAAACTCGTGTAACGGTTAACGAAACGTTTCCTTAACGAGCAACAAGTTTTCTATGTTTAGTATAAAGATACTTTTTTCACTGATTTGTCGTCAAAGGTCCTAAAGGTCCGTTTCAACAAATTGATTCTTCTGCAAATTTCTCTCAACAGAAATGCTTATTTTTTCTCATTTTAACTGGTTGAGTATTTTCATTCATTAAAAATTGATTTACATTGCAATCTCTCTCTCTCTCTCTCTCTCTCTCTCTCTCTCTCTCTCTCTCTCTCTCTCTCTCTCTCTCTCCCTCTCTCTCTCTCTGTAAACTATATTTAACTCATCTCCCTCTTTTAACAAGCTTTTTTCTCATAATTTTTATCACAATTTCTCAGTGTTATACTAATGAAAGCATATGCGCATATATTTTTTCTCACGAAATCAAAAGTTAATGTGTTCACTTATTATTTTAATTTGCAAATAAGAGAAAACTATTTGTTATTGCAGGAAATACATCGAGTCTGATGATGGAAAAAGAGAAAATGACTGATTCTTTTGGTTCCGCATTTAATAACATATTATATGAGTTCTTGTTGATCCATGTTGTAATAGTCAAGACATTCGTCCTACCTGATTTGGTTAATTTCTTCTCCAAGAGAAATAAACATTTTTTGAGTTGTAATTCATGAAATGTTTAGTTCTCTCGCAATTTAATAATCACGAACTATACTTTTCCGTTGAATTTCTCGACTTTGCTTTCACTAGACGATTTTTCAGTTATCCATCATACACTCATCCGTAACAATGAAAAATGGTAGAAAAAATTGATTTATTACACGTTTTGAAAGAAGAAAATACAATTTAGTTTCGATTAAATTAACACAATAACGTTGATATAGAAATCTAATCCTAACGTTTTATCTACTGATGCAATTTGCAGCTATTTATTTCCATTGTTTTTTATTATTCCTAAACCCTTTAAAAATCAGTTTCTTTCTTTTTCTTTCTTAAAATATTTTTTTAATTTTTTTCTTAATTGATTTTTTTTTAAATTGAAATTGTGTTAAGTAAAATATTAAATTATTCATTTTTAAAGTAACAATAATACAAAACAAACTATAAAATTAAAACCTTAAGGTACAGGAATTGTAGAGAATTGTCATAAACTCATAAAGGTTAGATTCAATTTACCCTTGAACTTTATGGAGGTACTCAAGTCATTAGATTAGGTAAAAATTGTCCCCTGCATTTTTTCTATTGAAATTAAGGTCACTTCCTGAGTAAAATAAATAATATAAATAAATAATAAAGTAAGGAAGCAAATAAAAAGTAATAAGTAATAAAGTAAGCAAGGAAGCAGAAAGAAAATAAGCAAGTAAGAAAGTAATTAAATAATAAAGTAAGCAATAAATAAGAAAGAAAGCAAAAAGTAAATAAGTAAGTAAGCAAAGAGGGAAAAAGCAACTAGGTAACTAAGAAAGTAAGTAAATAATCAAGTAAGTAGTGATGAAACTCGAGCGAGTCTCGTCTTGAAAAACCGAGAATCTCGCGAGAAAAACAATGAAAACAATTGAATGTGATATTTTCATCTCTTTTCTTTTATGAAAGGACAGAGTCTCGTCGTGCATCACTACAAGTCAGCAATAAAGCAAAAAGGAAATATGCAAGTAAGTATAAGTAAGCAAGTAAGCAAACAATCATGTAAGTAAGCCAATTACTTCCTTCTTGCTCACTTACCTAATTCCTTACTCCTTTCTTTTTGCTTATTTGTTTATCTAATAGTTTGCCTAATTATAATTAATTAATTAAATTTTTATTTATTTAATAATAAATTAGTTATTAATTATTAATAAATACAAATAAGTAGAAAAAACAAAGAATTAATATGAAATTTTTTTACTTCACTACGGAGCACTTAAAAAGTATTTCAATCCTAAAAACTAACACTTCAGGCAAGTCAAGGAAGTTTTACCAAACTATTCCTAAAACGTTAGTGACCATCAAGGAGGTATTCAAAATAATCGTGAAAATTTTATTTATTTTATAATAAATGTTGAGTTTTAATTTTGTTTGAACTTTTACAGTGCTACCTTGTAGGAAATATAGTATTAAATTTTGAATATTATTACTGAAAATATAATTTGAAAATTATTAAAAATTACTATTCTGTCACTGTATTCCAACTTTACTGGAAAAATTGAAATTTAAATAAATTGGAATTTGAACAAATTGTTATTTAGGCAGAATAGAATTTTAGATGTAGGAGAGACCGGGGCGTAATGGATCACTTTTAACTTTTTGTTGCTTAACTTTGTCATTCTTGCTTTAATAAAAATTTCATCATGTGGAAAACTTAGACTATCATCTCAGCTTTCAATTAAAAAAGTACGCTTTAATATCACTTATACTTTTTTCTAGAACAATGTTTTGGAGAAATCCAAGGTGAGTAATTTCGCCTCGGGACGGGACATATTAAATCAGCAATGAAATTATAATTTTGATCATGAAAGATTATTTAATATCTACAATTTTGGTTTCTATTGTATAACAAAGAATATTAAAAATAGAACATATTTCATTTAAACTTTAAACATTTTCAGGCAATTTTCAAATTTTAAATCAATACTGTAAGTATTAAACAAATATTATCTATTGTTCTTTAAGAACAAATGTTTAAAGTTTAAAACCTGATAAACAAGAATTTTTTACAAGTAATTTTGAAAAAGATATAACAAAAAAACAAAGACTTCAAAAATTTACTTTCAAGCGTCAAAATCACTTTTTCTACCATATTTTTAACAATAATAAATGAATCCTCCTTTCCGAAAAACGAGGTGAGTAAGATCGACTAACTTTAACCCTTTCCTGCCCCCCAAGAAAGCAGTGTATGGATTTCGATGAAACTTACCCCTTGGGGGTTTTTGGGGTCGCTGATACCGAATCTGAGGCCAGATTTCCAAAATTCAAAATGGCGGATCCAATATGGTGGACTTTTTTAAATTGCTTATATTTGTTTGAAACTTACCACTTGGGGGTTTTTAGGGTCGCTGATTCCGAATCTGAGGCCAGATTTCCAAAATTCAAAATGGCGGATCCAATATGGTGGACTTTTTTTTAATTGCTTATATTTGTTTGAAACTTATAACTTGGGGGTTTTTTGGGTCGCTGATTCCGAATTTGTGGTCATATTTTCAAAATTCAAAATGGCGGATCCAATATGGCGGATGCTGTTTTGAAAACTTAATTGGATTAGTTCGAAACTGATAACTTTGGGGTTTTTGAGGTAGTATATTTAGAATACGATATTTTATTATCTATTCACGGTCTTCCACACCACCTAAGAGGTTCCGTCAGAGGCGCGTTAGGTTTTCATTAGTGAACCTTTGTCAAGAACCCTATTTTAAGTCTGATAATTTGTTACACTAATATAGCAAATAAAATAAAAATCTCATGTATCATACAATTATCAATATGGTGAGAATCACGTCAAAAATCTACAAAAAATTTGTTTGTTCAATTATTCTCAATTTTTTTATATGTCCTATATGTTAGTAATTTGTTTACCAAATATTTTTGAATTTTATAAAAAAAATGTCTAAGAGGGAGGGGGTAAAAATTAAGAACTTTTTCGTGACACGCTCTACTTTGAATATTTATTATTCTGAAAAGAAACAATTAAAAAAAAGTTGCTATATGGTTTCTTTTAGCGTTTTTCATTAGCTCTTGAATGGCATAAAATATTTTCAAAAATTTTGTTATTTTGTCACAAATTTTGACAAAATATAAATATATTTTCACATTTCTCATCTTTCGATCATTTTTTTCTTTTTTATTTTTAAAAGAAAGCTGGGATTTTTTCTGACGAAATATTTAATTTCCAGAAAATCGTTTTTCTTATTTTCGAGTAATTAATTTTTTAATATTGCGCAGTCATTCGCGGTGTTCCGTTCAGTGCCGCTATTTGGCAGCGCGACAACATGATGTACAATATGCAAAAATTAATTATTCGAAAATAAAAAAACGGTTTTCTAAAAATTAAGTATTTCTTTAGAAAAAATCCCAACTTTCTTTTAAAAATAAAATAAAAAAGAAAAAAATGATCGAAAGATGAGAAATGTGAAAATATATTTTTATTTTTTTCAAAATTTGTGTCAAAATAACAAAATTTTTGAAAATAGTTTATGCCATTCGAAATCAGATGAAAAATGCTAAAAAACCCATATAGCAAATTTTTTAATATTGTTTCTTTTCAGTTTATTAAATATTTAAAGTAGAGCATGTCACTCAAAATTCATAATTTTTTTCACTTGGTAAAAAAATTACTAACCTATACAACATATAAAAAAAGTTTGAAAATAATTGAACAAAAAAAATTTTTTGGATGGATTTTTGACGTAATTCTCACCATATTCATTCTTCCACGTCCACATAGTTGTTTGCAGGTATAATTAAATATGAGTGATTGTAAAATAAAACAAATCTTAAGCTTCTATTGAATATCGATTTTCAAAATTAAAGTTCAAATTCAAAATTAGCGTATCCAAAACCCTTGAGTAGTAAACCTACAAGTAAATAGCAATTTTGGAAAAAAGTCCACTATATTAAAATTTGAAAATGTGACCTCAGATTCGTAATCAGCGACCCCAAAAAACCCCAAGTGGTGAGTTTTAAACAAATATAAACAATTAAAAAAAATTCAGCCGTATTGGATACGCCATTTTGAATTTTGGAAATCTGACTTCAGATTCGGAATCAGCGACCCCAAAAACCCCCAAGTGGTGAGTTTCGAGCAAATATAATCAACTTTGAAAAAAAGTATTTTTCTCAACATTACACCTATTGTTTATAATAATTATTATTGTTTCATATCGTTTATTATTTTTTTACATGTAATAGTAACCCTAGTGAATAAATCAAGCCAAACTATTTGTTGTTTTGATGAAACGCAAAAGAGTTATAACATATTTTGTAGGTGGTACATATATGTACCGGAGGCACGAAGGGGTTAAGTGTAGAACTTTTTCTTGATTGGTGTTTTTCAAAATCTTCTATTTTAATTGGATAATCGTAACGACATTTTACATACTGGAGTCAAAGCAGCTAACTTCAAGTGTAGAACTTTTTCCTTATTGGCTGTATTTATAATGAAATTTATAATGAGTGAACCTTATTGGCTGAATTTCGTAATGATGGTGCCCTAACACTTTTAAATTTTTGTTTTTCTTTTAAAACAAAATTAAAAAATTATAATTAATTAAAATTATTAACGAAAAACAGTTTAAGATAATAATTTTTATTTGCGGTTTGTAATGAATAAAAAGTTTAATAATAAAATATGTTTAATTTCATTATTTAATTTAGATGCTTCTAAATTGTTGCGCGCCCATCTTTTTTCCAAAGAATTGTTTGTTCGCTGCAGCCACATGGCTGTAGCTACTACTTAACCTCAGTGTGAAGCGCATAGTTTTTGGTTATTTCGAAAAATTACAAAATGTTACAAGTGTTAGCAACTGTCGGCCATTAGAAAAGTGTGACACGTGTATTATTTAGATAAGAAGTACATTACATACGTTACACACACGAGAGTATAAAAATACATGTAAGTACAAATTTAATTTTTTGTTAATATTATATATATATATATATATATATATATATATATATATATATATATATATATCATTTTCTTAATATAATGTAAATTTTTTCATTTATTAATTTAAAGGATTTAATTAAAGTTAAAAGAATAAGGACACTTGCCCGGTAGTTTGATTTCTGAATGTAGAATTTTGATTTTTTAAAATTCTTATGTTTGTAGATTACATAATTATAGCATAGTGGTAATAACAATAACAATTTGGTAGTTCGTTATTATTATTTGCAACAAACTTCTTTAAATATTAAAGATAAGTACTAAAAATAACATGTGATTACGAAGATACTGGATACTTTGTAAACATAAGTTAAGCCAAGAGATACTAGATTAACAGATACCAGAATAGAAGATTATATAAACAGATACAAAATAGAAAAACTTACCAAAAATACTCTTAAATTTATTGTCGAAAAAATAAATACATACATAACAAATTTAGATAAAAAAATAACTAGATACCTTCTTTACATTTTTAATAATCCTTAATATGAAACGAGTAGATATGCAAATTAGGTGAAGAGTGACACTCTTATTTATATTGCCTTTAGAGAAAGAAGGAAAGGTAGCCGTTACCAGAGCCGGCGTTACCTACTGAGTTTCTATTACTATATAATATATATATATATATATATATATATATATATATATATATATATATATATATATAGACTTCTATCTATAGTTTTCCTTGCGATGAAGGAAGAAAGAAAATACTAACTGGGTTGTCTGAGATAATCCTTATTTACAAAGGCTTTACACTCTTATGCGTCGTTAAAATAGCGCTCACTCGTACTCACGCTTAGGGCCTACCCCGTAAATAGGAACGAAAATTTAATTCAAAATCATAACGTGGAAATATTTTCTTTGCGACACGTTCTACGTGTCGTGAACGAAAATTAAATTAAAATATCTGTAGAATTCACTCACTATGTGTCAGTGATATTAGTGAATTAGTAAATTGTCATTTAGTGAATAGTAAGTATTAATAAATATAATTAATAATAGTAGATTGTGCAACTAGTGGAGAACAAGGGCGATTTCTCGCGAGCTCGAAGTTTGCTGCGCAAGCGCAGCGCGCGCAGCAATCGAACGAGCGAAAATCGCTGTTTTCCACAAGTTGCAATACTATTTTGTCCAACAACTGCAAACAATATTTTCAAAAAATTTTGAAAATTTTTTTTTTTAATTTTGAAAGAAACTTTTGAAAAAAATTTTTTCAATAATGAATGTCTTGAAAGTGTCCCAAAGAGTCCCCCAGAGTGTTCTCAAAATTCTGTTTTTAAAATGTTCTAATTCTAATATAAAATAAAAAATCGATTCATCAATTTCTCATTGCACCAGTGGGGAAATGACTTCATTTCTCCACTGGACAAACGGCCAGTGGAGATATGAGGTACATTTCTCCACTGGTGCCTAGTGCACAATGACTCAATTTCCCCGAAGGCGTTGGACAAAATAATTAGTGAATAGTAAATGATCATAGAACTACATTAATATACTGTTTTAAATTTTCTTTCAATTATTAAATTTATTGTGTTGTGTTTAGCTTTTGATTGATGTTTTGTTAATTAATAAAGTTAAAAATTTGTTATAATTTTTTGATATTATATTAATTAATTTATATTAAATAATAAGTTAAAAATTTGTTATAATTTTTTTATGTTTATTAATAAATTAAAAAATTTTTAGATTTGTTTTCTGTTATTAAATAATTTATTGAGTTGTTTAGTTTTTGATGTTTGTTGTCAATTTGACTACTCATGATTTTAGTATTGTTGTCACTGAAGGTGCAATGCTAAATAATGATCATATGTTTGAGTTTCAAAAGCTGTTGGAAAGACAATAAATTTTTTGTATAATATGCAAAATACTTTGTGTTTACAAACACTTGATTTAATAGTTTCAATCGAGAAAAGTAAGCAGCACATTCAAATACTGTTTAGTGGATTTTATAAGTCTGGTCATTGGATTTGTACTTATTATGATGGAAGATGTCTTTACATTTTTGATAGTCTTAATAAAAAATGTTTAAATTTACAAAGGAATTAAAATTGGTTAGTAATTTATATTCCTATGTTGAACCATGGATTTATCCCATATTTTATCCTCTTGGAAATAAGGGTTATATCACTAGCACAAAAAATAGGACAACAGAGATATTTTAACCCGCTAAAGTACTTTTTCTTTACCATTTATTTATAAGAATGTTTTTAACAATTATCGAAAATTGTTCAAACATTTAAAAATATTTCTAAATAATTAGAAATGTCGAGTTGTATCTTAAATGAAGGTTTTGATAACAAGAGTGCATTATATAATCATAAAATGCTTTTATCTATGTCGGTACTTGATATTTAGCACATTCTGTGTAAGAATTGTTTATAACATTTTTAAAAATTGTTTATAAATTTCGGATAAACGGTTGATATACCAATTCCATTGTAATGTTAAAATAAGTTGTCAACATGCGTTAGTGTCGAAGAAAAGGAGATTTTTCCACTCTGAACATAGTTTTTTGTAAAAATTGTTTATAATATTGTTAAAAAAATGTTAAACAGTTTTAAACAAAGATTTGTCGCTCCAAAAATTAATTCTAATGTCAAACCAAGCAAAATGTGAAAGAAATTCTTTCCACTCAAAACTTCTTTTTCTATGAAAATTGTTTATAATATTTTTAAATATTGTTAAATACATTTAAATTAAAGTTTGACACTTTAGCAACATTTTAATTACAAGAAAGCGTAATGTAATTAAAAAAAATTTTCTACGAATTATAACATTTTACTATAAATTTGAAATTTCTTTTCTGATTCTAAAAGAGGACACTCAAACTATTTAAAAAACCTATCTCCCGATTTTTTTAAATTGTAGCTCGTAGAACGGATGGCTCGAACTTGTACTGAAATATACGGACATTTGGAACTAAATGGGTTAATACAATTCAGGAGTCAGGAAGAAAAACTTGCCGAGCGCTCCAACGCATGCGTTAATACCAGTCGGCTAGCAGAGACAGGCCCAGAGGCGCTCACTGCTCCCCGACTGATATTAGAGAATACGTTCCCGCGCTCAGCGAGTTCTTCTTCCCGGCTCCTCAATTGTAAAAATTTAGGGCTTAATACTTTCTAGCTTAAGTCGCTCAGAAGGTAGAGTCGATGGTTCAAAATTTGAATTTTTATTATTTTTATAATGCACATGATTTTGAATTATTTATTATATTTATTTAAATTATTTTTTTGTGTTTTTTTTATACTTTAGTGGGTCGGGGCTGTCAGTAGGTCGCTAGCTTGCTAAATAATTTTATAATTTGTCTTTATTTTATATTCTTTTATTTTACCAACCCCACGTAACCTTGGAATGCGGAATCCAAGGTATCTGTATGCAGATTTCCCTAATTCCCTAAGCAAAAAAAATTAATTATTTGATTCAATTAAAGAAATATTAGTCCTAATTAAAAGAATTAATTGTGATAAATAATTGAATATTTGATACAAATAAAAATTTAGTTACTTAAAAAAGTTATTTTATTGATGCAAATAAATATTTATTTCATACCGTCAAATAAAATACTCATATCTAATAAATATTTACTTAGTTAAAATAAATATTTATTGGATAATTGACAATTAAACTATTTAATTGAGTAAATAAATTTTTATTTGTTTCAATTAAATTATTTTTAATGTGGAAATTATGCAAATTATGTCCTGAAAGAAAAGAATGAGTTAGTGAACAATATTATTATTGAGAAATAAAAATTATGCATAAAGTAAGTATATTTCCTATTTGTTAATCATAATGTTTCAACAAGTAAATATTTTTTAATATTTTTTATAAATAAAAATGAGAAAAATTTGAATAATTTAAACATTTGAAGCTTGAGGCAATTTTATACTTAAGATTATATAAGCTTGTTTCAAGATTGCTGAAAATTGGTGCAATTTAGGAATACAAAATTTAAAACAAAATTTAATTCTTCAAGATGAAATTCTTTTAATAAATATGTGTTCATCTTTAAAATAATGTTAGAAACTTTTTTAATGTTAAAATATTTTCATATTCAATAGGAGAAAAAAAGGCGCGCGTAGCGCGCAGGTTAAAGTGACTAGTCTTATATAAGAAAAGAAAAGATAAAAATTCCAGTTACTGTGACAATAGTAACATTATTTACATGTGTCTGAATTAATGAATTTTATGAAAAACTATTTTTTAGAAACGATATCTTTTTAATAAATGAATTACATCCTGTCGAACAAAGAAAGATCTGTTAATATAAGTGTTACAGATTTTAATATTATACTTACTAAAGGAAAAATGTTAACTGATACTCATATTGATAAATTCGAAAAATTATTGAGAAGAGAATCAAATTCTGCTTTTAGCATGCAATGTACTTTGTATTTATATACGCTAGAATTTATTAGTCAGATTTAAAAAGAAGAAAAGCATATTCAAATACTTTTCATTGGACCTAACAGTTCTGGTCATTGGATTTGCACTTATTTTGATGGAATAAGACTTTATATTTATGAAAGTCTTAATGAAGAATGTCTAAATGAAGATCAAAGGCAATATTTAAGTAGATTATATCCTTTTAAACCTCCAGTAGTTTTCACAACTGTTGATCAACAACCAAAAAGTAGTCAGGCTTGTGGAATATATGCAATAGTATTCGCAACATCGATATTTTTTAATATCATGCCCCACTCTGTCAATTACTATTATTGTAATATGAGGAACCATTTAATGTTAATGTTCGAAAACGATTGTTTAAGTAAATTTCTGTCAGTAAGGTCGACTAATGTTAGAAAAAAAATAGAGCTAGAGAAGAAAGTTTCCAAAATGAAGAAAATAAAATTATTGACAATAATTTCTCATTGTAGAATTTAACTAGCAATGTTTGTAAGAAAACTTTTGTTAGAAGTTGTTTAGAAAATTTGTCTTTTATTCCAACAAATAATGTTAATAATATTTCTATGATTCAAGTACTGGAATGAAAGATACAAGATTATTAATAATAACTGAGAAGCAAGGAGAAAGAACCCACATAGCACAAAAACTTTTAGGAAGTTTCCCGTGGAAACTTTCGAAAGCTACCCTCGGTAACTTCCTGAAAATTTTTAGGAAATACTATAATGTCCGCGGGTTAGAAGCTTCCCATGGAAACTTCCTGGTAATTATGGTGGTTCGAGTCCACCTTACCCTCATGTGTGGTGTTGTTGTAAAGATAATTTTTTTAATTAAACCCACTTTTTTATTTTAAAGAGAAAGCTGTGGTTCATTTTCCTGAAAAGAAGAACAGTATAAAATCATACAACGTCAAAGAAAAGCTGCTTATAAAAAAAAGTATCGAAAAAAGGAAGAAAATAATAAAATTGTTCGCTTTGAATCATTGGATTTTAATGAAATCATTCGTGCAGAGCAAACTTTAAATATGAGCTCCCAAAGCACATCTACAGATTTATCATCAGCAGAAGATAATAGTGCGATTATAAATTTGTTAATTATTTCTACTTCTAAAGTTATAACGTCAATTTGTGACAGAAATGTTGCTATTTATTGTTATTTATTATTTCTGTGATCGCTACTTAATACGAATTTTGAAACCACCATTTTAAATTTCTTAATTTTGACTTAAGATTCGTAAACATCGATCTTGAAAACCCCCAAATATCAAGTTTTTATCAAATCCGTCAATTTTATAAATTTACATGTCCTCCATTTTGAATCCCCCATTTTTAATTGTATAATAACGACCTTACATTCAATCAGCAACATTCAGAGATCCCAAAAATGATAAATAACAATAAATAGCACAAATAAAATTAATAAGTATAAGGGAGGCATAGTGTACCGCTGTATAAGCATAAGTAGAGCGCGCGCACATGAAAAAGTTGTGATAAATAAAAATTCTTGACTGATTCAGAACTTTTCTTATTTGATTCTTGTAGTTGACAGTTCAAGCTTTAATTAAAGCCTAATTAGAGACTTCTAGCACGTCGGCATCATTCTCTACCCGTGATCAAAAAGGTCAAAAACAGGGTTTTTTACAAACTTTGAGTCCAGTTTTGTCAAAATCTCGATGTGATGGGCACTTTTGGAGGTCATTTTCCTGTTCAGAGATAAAAATCCTATGAGAATATCATTGTCCGATCTTTGAATAATTTTTCGTGTCGACCAGTGTTATTCTAATAAAATATACAATTACAATGCATGCCTTCGAGATCATAAGATGATTGTAATGATTTAAGAAATGTCACAAAATATAATAATTTTACAAATGAAAATCAAGTAAAAGAAAGATATGCAAATGAAAATCAATTAAAAAAGGCCAATGATAGATCTTTAGAGGAAGAAGAACAACATCAAGTCATGAAACGTCAAAAAAAGCTGCTTATCTAAGAAAGTTTTGACAAAAAAATGAAGAGAAAATAGAATTCTTAATCCTCATTCATTCTAAACAAATCGCATTATTATAACAATGTCAAAATCACATATAAATTTAGAAAAATACTCTACAATCTGCTACTACATCTTGAGCAAAAGATAATGTAACTGTTACAGCAAATTTATCAAATACAAATATTTCCGGTCGTCAAAATAATGCAGCTTATCAAAGAACTCATCGCCAAAATAGAATCTGCACAGAATCAAAATTCCTCTGACAATTATTTATTGTTGATCAAAATGAAGCTTCCGAAATTCGTTCTAAGAATAATGTTCAATTACATCGAGATATTGTTAATGCAATTGAAACTGTCCTTAGAGATACTAACTTATTTGCACAGTCCTACTGTATGATGCATGAAGAAATTTAAAAAAAATAATTGAAAATAATGCAGAAATTGAGGCTGAGATGCAATTATAATTTTCTTTAAAGCCTGGGATGGTTAGTAGAGGTTATAATTTACAAAGTCTCAATAAAGTTGCAGCAATTTTTACTACAATTGATGATAGTGATATTCCAAAATTATATGTTACCGTATATAATAAGAATGCAAAAAGTTTGCAATATATAAGTTCTATGAATCTCAATGTTAAGTCATGTATATATACTTTATTTTATTCACATGGCAGAAGAGGTTGGGACAAAAATCTGGCCTGTGCTAACGCAAATAAACATGTATTAAGAGCTGCATACATAAGACATAGAATAGCTTCTAGAGACAACAATGTATTTTTAAAGGGTGGAAGATTATTTCAGCAATGGATTGTCGACAGTTATGTCAAAATAGGAAAAGATACGAAGTTTGGTATTTAAAGTATTGAGTAAAATATTTTTTGTAGTACAAAATTAGTAAAAATATTTATGCTAAATAGAATTCTGATACGTGAATTCGTTTGCCTCCAATAAAATTAAGAAAATGACCAACCATTTGGTGCTTATAAAGTAGTTATTACAGTTGAATTAACTTTCATTGAGATTATGAATCCAAATTAAGAAATATATTTATTTTGATTCGATTCTATATATAAAAAATGTAAAATAACATTTGGTTCTTCTACATTACTAAGGTGAAAAAAATTAAGCTTGAAATATGAAAACGACATTGTCTCATCAAGTAAAAATTAGAAATGGATATCAATTCTTTAATTATAAAAATCCGAAAGCAAGTAAAACAATTGTAGTATAGACCATTGTACATAAATGATGTTGTCTATTAAAAAGATTGTTTTTTATTATTATTATTTTTTAAGATTATTTTTTTCATTATTTTCTGTTCCTTCTTTAACATAATAAGTTAAAAACGTTAACAAATTTCAATTTTATTTATGAGCCATGTACGGTTTCAACATTGAACAAAACATTTGATAAAATTTTCAGTAGTCTACAAAAAATAAAATAAATACAGATGCTAATCTACGTGATTACTGACATAATTGAGGGTCCCTATTAAAGAATCGATTATAACTTTTGTAAGCTCAAAATAATTGCCCTGTAATTTAATAATTAGAATGTTTTTAATCCCAATTTTTTGAGAAACATTTTGATAATCTTTATACAAATGCAAAATGTTTTCAAGAAATTGAAATTTTAAATCCTTTTTTTATTTAGAGGTCGAGAATTTTGAGCTTAAAAAAGTTATAACCGGTTCTTTGATAGGGATCCTCAATTATACAATCGAACATAAATAAAATAAAATAAGAAATATCTCGAAGAAAGAATCAATTGAGATGTACACTGTGAGTGACAAGGGAACAATGTTTATTGGCATGTAACCAACTGAAAATCATAAGTGTACTTGCGCAATTTTTTGACATTACACAACGCGTGTCTCGCGATAAGGATCTGAAGTCGGACAACCTGCAGCACCTAATGGTACACAGCGAGTTTTGTGCGGCTCCCTATCGTCTTCATGAACCTGTTCCTCCAACCGTGATATGTCTTAAGAATGTCAAGTGGTAAGTAAAAGCCACGAGCTTCAAGGCGAATCTCTAAAGAGATCCTAAAAGGCATAGCCTAATTTGTGCAGGAAAGCAGAACAAAGTCCACAGTTCATTTCTTTTGAAAATGAAAATACGTATCTCAGGATACAAAAATTTTATAGATCAATTACAAAAAAACATTACGCCAACACAGGACTTAACATCAGAAGAGCCTACCTTGGTCAAATCATAGGATAAGGGCACCAATCCACAAGATAGGCGTCAATCACTTATACGTATCAATTAGACAAGTGTTCAAAATAAAATGTACTAAAAGTTTCCGTACTATTAGAAAAAAAATTCTGGGACCATCTATTTACGTCACTGACAAAAAAATCTCTCAGTGAAAAATACATGTAAAATATGTGTTGCGCTTTTAAAATCAGTGTCGCGATCTCATTTTATGTTTTTCCCTTAAAAGGTCCCATGAAAAGTATCGAACCCATAAAACTTCAACAACTTTGACATTTTTATTTTACTTATTCATTGTACTTTTAATTCATAATGGTTGACGAATTTTTAATGCATAAAACGTACGAAGCATACATATCTATTTATCATAAATTTTTAAATGGTAAATATTTTTTTTCGAGCAGTTGAAAAATAAATATGTTCAGAGAAAAAAGATGTTTAACAAGTGAAAATAAATTTGTGTGACAAAACAAACTGTCGTACAAATCTTTTTAATAAATGTAAATTAATTTCTTTGATTAATGAAATACAGGGAAAAGTAATGTATTTTGTAAGAATCGTAAAATTTAAAAGAAGTGAATATTATATCATATTTTTTTTAATTAAAAGCGCAATTGTTGAACTTTTAAAATATCTAACGGTACATTATCCAGACCAAGAGAAAATACATTTCTTTCTTGGTCCATTTCAACTTTCTGAAAGGTACGTTTATTTTACTTGAAATGATAATAAAATAACAAATCCGTATGACACTTCGAATACAATCGCAATATTTTGGTTTTTTAAATTTAGGACAAGTGTATATAAACGATTTGTTATAATATTTTCGTCCAATATTTTTCACGAAATTTCTTTCTAATCATGAAATTATGTACATTCACAAAGAAAAACTTATTTACATGATACGCATGCTTAGCATACACAATTAATTTGACATTAAGTTATTGAATAAAAATTATTAAATTAATTAATTTATTTATTTATATATTTATTAATTATTAAATTATTAAATAAAAATTATTTACTATACAATTCTAATTGTCATAAATTACATTAGACATAAAAATTTCAAAGCAAATTTTAAAAATAAACAATCATAATTGTCTTTTGTCTAATTGGATACTCTTAAAATTTGGGCCGTCAATTTTATGTAAAATAAACTTTATATTTATTTATTTATTTACAAAAACAGTTCAAACAGTTTACTATATCAAATAAATTTTATTTAAAATGAATTTATAGCAAGTGATTTTTATAACAAATGAATTTTAGGTTAAGTAATTTTTATATCTGATAAGAATTACGTTAAATGATTCTGTTAAATGAATGTTATGTAATTCGATTTTAGCAAATGCATTTTGTGTCATCAGATTTTTTTAACAAGTGGAAATAATGTGAAATAATTTTTATTTCAAGTATTTATTTTAACTGTAATGAACTAAAGTCATATGATTTTTTACATTAAATTATTATTGTCAAAGAAGTTCATGTCAAATGATTTTTATGTCAACAAAAGTGAATGTCGGATGATTTTATATTAAATGTACATTTTATCAAATCAGTATCTATATAAAATTTTATGTCAAATGAATATCATGTCAATTGATTTTTGAATAAAACGATTTTTATTTTAAGTCAAACTAAAGTCAAATGATTTTATCAAATTAGTATTGTCAACAAAATTACGATAAGAAAATTATAACAATTTAGTTGTCAAAGAAGTGCTTTGTGGATTTAAGGACAAATGAATTTCATGCGAAATGGATTTTTAAATGAAATGAACTTTATGTCATACGATTTTAATATCAAATGGGAATAATATAAAATAAATGAAGTGGTTTTCAGGTTAAATGGAAATTATGTGAAATGATTTTTGTGTAAAATAGATGTTATGTCAAATAAAGTTTGTGTTAAATGAATTTTAAATCAAATGAACTTTATCTCAAATGATTTATAAATCAAAAGGGAGTTCTTGCTATGCTCCGCGAATTAAAAAAATTATCATTAAATTAATGAATCAAGTTATTGAATGAAAATCCAAATTAGAAGAGATGGAAACGAAATAAATATAGGATGATAAACAACACAAACTAATTATTATTACCAACCAATAAGAAACACATGTAGTTTGAAACTTTTTCCATACGTATTTGATATATGTAAATTCCCTAGGGAAGATGGAGAGAAGAGAGGGATGTTTCAACAAATTATAACCTGTTTTTTATTAATGAAAAAAAACATGATTCAGAAAGTGTAACTTGTTTAAACCTCTCTTCAAGTGAAACGGAACGCAATAAATATGTAAAATGCATAAAATCATCGCGTGCACACAGTATACTATATAATACACGAAAAAAGGAGTTATTCGTTTCGCATCATTTCACACACTACTCTATACAACTATTTTCCAGGAATAGTTTCATTGCCCTGCGGTGTCATTTACATAATCGAAGATCCTAAATGTATATAAATAATTCCCTAACGTTTATCCTATTGTGTAAAAAAATCCACTTCAAAATACAAAACAGTCTAATAAGAATATAATCATGGTTAATTTAATGGCTTAATAGAAGCGTATGAATCTATTCTTCTCTTCTCTATCTCTATAATAATAAAATGTTTCCTCGTCGTTTGGTCGTTTGGTCGTCCGCCACATTTCGTATAACGCCGTGAACTTTCGGTAAATGACTATTTGACTTAAGTCAAGGTATATGGGCATATCTCTAGAACCTTTAAAATTTATGTTTCCGTTTATTATTATATTTTAAAAATTATAAAAATAATTTTGCAGTACCATAATTTGATAAATTATTGTGGTCTTTAAATATACCTTGTGTATAATAATCATTTTAATTAGGTAGGGAACGACAAAAGTGAGTAAAAGTGTCGAAATCGACAATTTCTCGTGTGTGACATTAAACGTTTTTTTCAGTTTATATGGTATAACTTTTTTAACGAGTCATTATATATTTTGTGACTTATAGTAGATGTAGTGGGGAGTATGAGGAACCAAAAAATCATTGAGACAATGATGTGCTTCAATTAAGGAAAAAATGGCGTACCTTCAAACTTGAGAGACAACTTTTCTTAAATTTTGACAATTTCGCAATTAACTTAATAAAACTTTTTTAACGAAGATTTTTAAGTAACCATAAAACGGGGTTACATTGCCTACATAATAAGAAGTATTTTGAACCCTTACAGGAATATGTGCCACTTATACATTAGGAATGCAGTGACTTCAAAAGTTAAATTTAAAAACGAAACTCATAATAATAACCTACATTTTCGAAGGGCACATGTTGAATTTGACTTCTAATCACTTTTAACTTATTGTAATCTCTTCTCGTGTATTATAAAAGTATACAAAAAAATCGTTAACCTCTACACTATTCCTAAAAAGAATTTATCTAAGAAAGAATATGAGCTTCTACGATCATAATCATTGCTTCATGGAAAAAGAAATCATTAAACTCGTAAGTTTGCCTAAAATTTATTATTTATATGTTTCTGGGGTCCTCTGATTACAAATCTGAGGTTAGTTAAAAAAAAATTTTAATGGCGAATCCAAAATGGCGGACGAAATTTTAGAAAAATTATCAGATTTTAATTTTTTGTTCATACTGTTTGTACTTTTAATATAAAAAAACTAGGAATTTTTGTAGAATATTAAAATAATTATATCTTGTGGTTATTTATTTATTTACTTTTATTGCTTTTTAATTATAATTAATCCCAAAATATTTTAAAAATCGTATTTAAAATATCAATAATTTTTATGACATTTTGAAACCACTTTTAAAATTTTTAAAAAACAAAATTCAGATTCATAATAATTAGCGACCTCAAAAACCCCTTCATACTCACTTTTGTGAAAATTAATTATTTTCTAAATTTTCATCCGACATATTGGATACGCCATTTGGAATTTTCAAAATCCGACTACCGAATCATAATCAGCGACCCCAAAAACCCCTAAATATCCAATGCTGTGGAATCCCATTAATTTTTTTAAAATTTCGTCCGCTATATTGGATCCGCCATTTTGAATTTTAAAAAATTAACATCATATTCATAATCAGCTACTCAAAAACCCCAAGATACCGATTGATGTGAAAATCCAACTTTATGAAAAATCAATGCATGTAGAAACATTTTTTTGGGGTTAAATTCATACACAGGGGGGTTAACAATGTGTAGAAATGAGTATCGCAATGTTTTTTCTACTATTCGATCAATGCACAAAACTATAAAATTCATTTCAAGATTGTGCCTTGAAAAGAAAAATTAAGTTATCCAATACCTGAAAGTTTAAAAGTTTTAGAAATATGCCCATTTGCGAAATAGAAGGGAAAGAAATTAAATTTTTTTGAAAAAATTGCAAAAAATGACCCTGTCCCCCCCTTAACTTCTACAAATCTGAACCTGGTGAGCTGAAATTCAGCAGGGATCTTCAGTTTTAAGTGCAGATTACAGGAAAAATATAGCGAACACGATTAGCCTACATATTTGCGAAATACAAGGGAAATAAATTAATTTTTTTCGAAAAAATTGCAAAAAATAACCCTGTCCCCCCCTTTAACTTCTACAAATCTGCACCTGGTGAGCTGAAATTCAGCAGGGATCTTCAGTTTTAAGTGCAAATTACAGGAAAAATATAGCGAACACGATTAGCCTACATATTTGCGACATAGAAGGGAAATAAATTAATTTTTTTCGAAAAAATTGCAAAAAATGACCCTGTCCCCCCCTTAACTTCTACAAATCTGAACCTGGTGAGCTGAAATTCAGAAGGGGTCTTCAGTTTTAAGTGCAGATTACAGGAAAAATATAGCGAACACGATAAGCCTACATATTTGCGAAATAGAAGGGAAATAAATTAAATTTTTTTGAAAAAATTGTAAAAATGACCCTGTCCCCCCCCCTTAACTTCTACAAATCTGAACCTGGTGAGCTGAAATTCAGCAGGGATCTTCAGTTTTAAGTGCAGATTACAGGAAAAATATAGCGAACACGATTGGCCTACATATTTGCGAAATAGAAGGGAAAGAAATTAAATTTTTTCAAAAAAATTGCAAAAAATGACCCTGTCCCCCTTAACTTCTACAATTCAGAACCTGGTGAGCTGAAATTCAGCAGGGATCTTCAGTTTTAAGTGCAGATTACAGGAAAAATATAGAGAACACGATTGGCCTACATATTTGCGAAATAGAAGGGAAAGAAATTAAATTTTTTCGAAAAAATTGCAAAAAATGACCCTGTCCCCCTTAACTTCTACAATTCAGAACCTGGTGAGCTGAAATTCAGCAGGGATTTTCAGTATTAAGTGCAGATTACAGGAAAAATATAGAGAACACGATTGGCCTACATATTTGCGACATAGAAGGGAAATAAATTAAATTTTTTCGAAAAAATTGCAAAAAATGACCCTGTCCCCCTTAACTTCTACAATTCAGAACCTGGTGAGCTGAAATTCAGCAGGGATCTTCAGTTTTAAGTGCAGATTACAGGAAAAATATAGAGAACACGATTGGCCTACATATTTGCGAAATAGAAGGGAAAGAAATTAAATTTTTTCGAAAAAATTGCAAAAAATGAACCTGTCCCCCCTTAACTTCTACAATTCAGAACCTGGTGAGCTGAAATTTAGCAAAAATCTTCAGTTTTAAGTGCAGATTACAGGAAAAATATAGCAAACACGATTGGCCTACATATTTGGGCATATCTCTAGAACTTTTAAACTTTATGTTTCCGTTTATTATTATATTTTAAAAATTATAAAAATAATTTTGCAGTACCATAATTTGATAAATTATTGTGCTCTTTAAATATACCTTGTGTATAATAATCATTTTAATCAGGTAGGGAACGACTAAAGTGAGTAAAAGTTTCGAAATCGACAATTTCTCGTGTGTGACATTGAACGTTTTTTCAGTTTATATGGTATAACTTTTTTAACGAGTCATTACATATTTTGTGACTTATAGTAGATGTAGTAGGGAGTATGAGGAACCAAAAAATCATTGAGACAATGATGTGCCTCAATTAAGATAAAAATGGCGTACCTTTAAACTTGCGAGACAACTTTTCTTAAATTTTGAGAATTTCGCAATTAACTTGATATAACTTTTTTAACGAAGATTTTTAAGTAACCATAAAACGGGGTTACATTGCCTACATAATAAGAAGTATTTTGAACCCTTACAGGAATATGTGCCACTTATACATTAGGAATGCAGTGACTTCAAAAGTTAAATTTAAAAACGAAACTCATAATAATAACCTACATTTTCGAAGGGCACATGTTGAATTTGACTTCTAATCACTTTTAACTTATTGTAATCTCTTCTCGTGTATTATAAAAGTATACAAAAAAATCGTTAACCTCTACACTATTCCTAAAAAGAATTTATCTAAGAAAGAATATGAGCTTCTACGATCATAATCATTGCTTCATGGAAAAAGAAATCATTAAACTCGTAAGTTTGCCTAAAATTTATTATTTATATGTTTCTGGGGTCCTCTGATTACAAATCTGAGGTTAGTTAAAAAAAAATTTTAATGGCGAATCCAAAATGGCGGACGAAATTTTAGAAAAATTATCAGATTTTAATTTTTTGTTCATACTGTTTGTACTTTTAATATAAAAAAACTAGGAATTTTTGTAGAATATTAAAATAATTATATCTTGTGGTTATTTATTTATTTACTTTTATTGCTTTTTAATTATAATTAATCCCAAAATATTTTAAAAATCGTATTTAAAATATCAATAATTTTTATGACATTTTGAAACCACTTTTAAAATTTTTAAAAAACAAAATTCAGATTCATAATAATTAGCGACCTCAAAAACCCCTTCATACTCACTTTTGTGAAAATTAATTATTTTCTAAATTTTCATCCGACATATTGGATACGCCATTTGGAATTTTCAAAATCCGACTACCGAATCATAATCAGCGACCCCAAAAACCCCTAAATATCCAATGCTGTGGAATCCCATTAATTTTTTTAAAATTTCGTCCGCTATATTGGATCCGCCATTTTGAATTTTAAAAAATTAACATCATATTCATAATCAGCTACTCAAAAACCCCAAGATACCGATTGATGTGAAAATCCAACTTTATGAAAAATCAATGCATGTAGAAACATTTTTTTGGGGTTAAATTCATACACAGGGGGGTTAACAATGTGTAGAAATGAGTATCGCAATGTTTTTTCTACTATTCGATCAATGCACAAAACTATAAAATTCATTTCAAGATTGTGCCTTGAAAAGAAAAATTAAGTTATCCAATACCTGAAAGTTTAAAAGTTTTAGAAATATGCCCATTTGCGAAATAGAAGGGAAAGAAATTAAATTTTTTTGAAAAAATTGCAAAAAATGACCCTGTCCCCCCCTTAACTTCTACAAATCTGAACCTGGTGAGCTGAAATTCAGCAGGGATCTTCAGTTTTAAGTGCAGATTACAGGAAAAATATAGCGAACACGATTAGCCTACATATTTGCGAAATACAAGGGAAATAAATTAATTTTTTTCGAAAAAATTGCAAAAAATAACCCTGTCCCCCCCTTTAACTTCTACAAATCTGCACCTGGTGAGCTGAAATTCAGCAGGGATCTTCAGTTTTAAGTGCAAATTACAGGAAAAATATAGCGAACACGATTAGCCTACATATTTGCGACATAGAAGGGAAATAAATTAATTTTTTTCGAAAAAATTGCAAAAAATGACCCTGTCCCCCCCTTAACTTCTACAAATCTGAACCTGGTGAGCTGAAATTCAGAAGGGGTCTTCAGTTTTAAGTGCAGATTACAGGAAAAATATAGCGAACACGATAAGCCTACATATTTGCGAAATAGAAGGGAAATAAATTAAATTTTTTTGAAAAAATTGTAAAAATGACCCTGTCCCCCCCCCTTAACTTCTACAAATCTGAACCTGGTGAGCTGAAATTCAGCAGGGATCTTCAGTTTTAAGTGCAGATTACAGGAAAAATATAGCGAACACGATTGGCCTACATATTTGCGAAATAGAAGGGAAAGAAATTAAATTTTTTCAAAAAAATTGCAAAAAATGACCCTGTCCCCCTTAACTTCTACAATTCAGAACCTGGTGAGCTGAAATTCAGCAGGGATCTTCAGTTTTAAGTGCAGATTACAGGAAAAATATAGAGAACACGATTGGCCTACATATTTGCGAAATAGAAGGGAAAGAAATTAAATTTTTTCGAAAAAATTGCAAAAAATGACCCTGTCCCCCTTAACTTCTACAATTCAGAACCTGGTGAGCTGAAATTCAGCAGGGATCTTCAGTTTTAAGTGCAGATTACAGGAAAAATATAGAGAACACGATTGGCCTACATATTTGCGACATAGAAGGGAAATAAATTAAATTTTTTCGAAAAAATTGCAAAAAATGACCCTGTCCCCCTTAACTTCTACAATTCAGAACCTGGTGAGCTGAAATTCAGCAGGGATCTTCAGTTTTAAGTGCAGATTACAGGAAAAATATAGAGAACACGATTGGCCTACATATTTGCGAAATAGAAGGGAAAGAAATTAAATTTTTTCGAAAAAATTGCAAAAAATGAACCTGTCCCCCCTTAACTTCTACAATTCAGAACCTGGTGAGCTGAAATTTAGCAAAAATCTTCAGTTTTAAGTGCAGATTACAGGAAAAATATAGCAAACACGATTGGCCTACATATTTGGGCATATCTCTAGAACTTTTAAACTTTATGTTTCCGTTTATTATTATATTTTAAAAATTATAAAAATAATTTTGCAGTACCATAATTTGATAAATTATTGTGCTCTTTAAATATACCTTGTGTATAATAATCATTTTAATCAGGTAGGGAACGACTAAAGTGAGTAAAAGTTTCGAAATCGACAATTTCTCGTGTGTGACATTGAACGTTTTTTCAGTTTATATGGTATAACTTTTTTAACGAGTCATTACATATTTTGTGACTTATAGTAGATGTAGTAGGGAGTATGAGGAACCAAAAAATCATTGAGACAATGATGTGCCTCAATTAAGATAAAAATGGCGTACCTTTAAACTTGCGAGACAACTTTTCTTAAATTTTGAGAATTTCGCAATTAACTTGATATAACTTTTTTAACGAAGATTTTTAAGTAACCATAAAACGGGGTTACATTGTCTACATAATAAGAAGTATTTTGAACCCTTACAGGAATATGTGCCACTTATACATTAGGAATGCAGTGACTTCAAAAGTTAAATATAAAAACGAAACTCATAGTAATAACCTACATTTTTGAAGGGCACATGTTGAATTTGACTTCTAATCACTTTTAACTTATTGTAATCTCTTCTCGTGTATTATAAAATTATAGAAAAAAATCGTTAACCTCTACACTATTCCTAAAAAGAATTTATCTAAGAAAGAATATGAGCTTCTACGGTAATAATCATTGCTTCATGGAAAAAGAAATCATTAAACTCGTAAGTTTGCCTAAAATTTATTATTTATATGTTTCTGGGGTCCTCTGATTATAAATCTGAGGTTAGTTAAAAAAAATTTTTAATGGCAAATCCAAAATGGCGGACGAAATTTTAGAAAAATCATCAGATTTTAATATCTTTTGACATTTAAGAGTTTCCTGTTTTGCTGATTATGAATTTGAAATAATTTAAAAAAAAATTTTAAATAGAGAATCTAACATGCTGGATACATTTCTGAAAAATCAAATCTTTTTGCAGGATTTTTTTTAACTTCTGGTTGTTATATAATAATTTGAATGTAATTTAAGAATTGTTAAAAAAAATTTTACTAGACTTTTATAGATAAAAGAACTTAAAATTTTGGAAATTTTAACAGTATTAAAGAGTTTTAAAGATAACAAGAATTAATCAATTTTAAATTTCATTTTATTATTATGAGCTTAATTTAATTTAAAATTATTCATTTAATTTATTATTTAAATTTTATTCTGTTTTTAGAATTGTAAACTTCTTTGTTTCTAAGTTTCCATGGTAATATTATTTTTAATGTGTCTAAATGTTTTGATTGCCGAATGTAGATATTATGTATTTTAATTAAATAATATTAATTATAGATAAAGAAAGAGAAGTAAAACTTTGAATTAAATGTTATTCATTTTTTGTTCATACTGTTTGTACTTTTAATATAAAAAAAACTTGAAATTTTTTTAGAATATTAAAATAATTATATCTCGTGGTTATTTATTTACTTCTATTGCTTTTTAATTATAATTAATCCCAAAATATTTTAAAAACCGTATTTAAAATATCAATAATTTTTATGACATTTTGAAACCACTTTTAAAATTTTTAAAAAACTAAATTCAGATTCATAATAATTAGCGACCTCAAAAACCCCTTCATACCCACTTTTGTGAAAATTAATTTTTTGTTAAATTTTCATCCGACATATTGGATACGCCATTTGGAATTTTCAAAATCCGACAACAGAATCATAATCAGCGACCCCAAAAACCCCTAAATATCCAATGCTGTGGATTTCCATTAATTTTTTTAAAATTTCGTCCGCTATATTGGATCCGCCATTTTGAATTTTGAAAAATCAACATCATATTCATAATCAGCTACTCTAAAAACCCCAACATACCGATTGATGTGAAAATTCAACTTTATTAAAAATCAATGCATTTAGAAACATTTTCTTGGGGTTAAATTCATACACAGGGGGGTTAACAATGTGTAGAAATGAGTATCGCAAGGTTTTTTCTACTATTCGATCAATGCACAAAACAATAAAATTCATTTCAAGATTGTGCCTTGATATGAAAAGTTAAGTTTTCCAATACCTGAAAGTTTAAAAGTTTTAGAAATATGCCCATATCTGTCTATCTTATAAAAAGATATCGCCGCCGCCGCTGTTTCAAGATTCAAAGGTCAAAAGTCAAAGGTTAAAGGGCAAACATAACCTTAAAACCCCCTTCCTACTCACAGGTTCCTTGGCAAATATAATCTCAATCCCCTATTCATAGGTCACAGGGCAAACATAACCTCGAAACCCCCTTCCCACTCACAGGTCAAATGACAAACATAACCTCAAAATCCCCTTCCTACTCACAGGTCACATGACAAACATAACCTCAAAACCTCCTCACTACTCATAGGTCACAGGGAAAACAGATCCTCATAACCCCCTTCCCATTCAAAGGTCACAGGGCAAACATAACCTCAAAATCCCCTTCCCACTCACAGGTCACTTGGCAAACATAATCTCAAAACCCCCTTCTTACTCACAGGTCACATGATAAACATAACCTCAAAACCTCCTCACTACTCATAGGTCACAGGGTAAACATAACCTCATAAACCCCCTTCCCACTCACAGGTCACAGGGAAAACATAACGTCAACCCCCTTCCCCATCTTCCTTAATTCTATTTCGCTGGAAACATATTTCATGGAAATAAATTACTTTGAAATTAAATAAATTCTCTCTCATCTGCTTCCACCCCTTGGTTACAGGGCAAACCCCCACCGTTAGGTCACAGGGCAAATTTTTCAATCAAATTTTGATAGTATACTTTCTCTATTACCGCATTTTCTTTTAAAATTTGAATTATGTTAGAAATTTAGAATTATGAATTAATTTAGAATTTAGAAATATTATTTTTATTTAGAATTATTATTAGAATTATGTTAAGAAATTTAATTAATTTTATTGAAGTGAATAAGAAGAACAGTATATATATGTAAAGAATTTTATTTTAAGAATAAAAATAATATAAAGTATAATTTATGGTAAAGCAATAAAACATTTCACTTAGACCACAAATTTTGTAAATAAATATTTTAAACCGCTGTTTCAAGATTCTGTAAGGGCGCCCTATTCCAAAAAGGCCGTCAAAACTTATGTCAAAATTGACCTATTTTTTGACCTATAGGTCAAAAAGAGGATAAATGACGGCCTCACATTACGTTAAAATCTATGTCAAAATTGACCTATTTTTTACCTATATGTTAAAAAGAGGATAAATAACGGCCTCACATTACGTTAAAATCTATGTCAAAATTGACCTATTTTTTGACCTATAGGTCAAAAGGAGGATTAATGACGGCCTAACATTACGTTAAAATCTATGTCAAAATTGACCTATTTTTTTACCTATTGGTCAAAAAGAGGATAAATAACGGCCTCACATTACGTTAAAATCTATGTCAAAATTGACCTATTTTTTACCTATAGGTTTAAAAGAGAATAAATAAAGGCCTCACATTACGTCAAAATCTATTTCTAATTTGATCTATTTTTTGACCAATATGTCAAAAAGAGGACAAATAACGGCCTTACATTACCTCAAAACCTGTGTCTAATTTGACCTATTTTTTTACCTATAGGGCAAAAACATAAATCAAAACATATGTCAAAATTGACCTATTTTTTGACCTATGTCAAAAAGAGGATAAATAACGAATAAAAATGCATGTTTAATTTTACCAATTTTTTTGAGCTACGGGTTTTAAAAGGGGCCTTAATGTGAGCCTTCACATTACATTAAAATTTAATCTGTGTTTTACCAACAGGTCAGAGCTTGCCCCTTAAATAGAAGCGCGAAATAGGACGTCAAAGCCTATCCAAAAGAAATTTTTTTTTACTTGCAGGCTGGTATGTTACTTCAAAATTGATGACAAAGATTGAAAATTTGAGAATGGCTAATATCATAAGATCGCATTTTACAATATTTATATTATCCATAAATAGAAGTAAATATAAAATCTGGGGGTTGGGGCGCGAAGCGCGCAGGGGGGCGGAGCCCCCCTAGTATATATATATATCTTATAACAAGATATCGCTGCCAACGCCACCGCCGCTGTTTCAAGATTCTGTAAGGGCGCCCTATCACAAAGGGTCCGTCAAAACTTATGTCAAAATTGACCTATTTTTTACCTATAGGTTAAAAAGAGGATAAATAACGGTCTCACATTACGTTAAAATCTATGTCTAATTTGACCGGTTTTTTGACCTATAGGTCAAAAACATAAGTCCAAACTTATGTCAAAATTGTCCTATTTTTTAACCTATAGGTCAAAAAGAGGATAAATAACATTACATCAAAATCCACGTTTAATTTGACCTATTTTTGACGAATATGTCAAAAAGTGGTCCCCGTGTAGGTCCTTACATTATGTCAAAATACAAGTTTAATTTTGCCTATTTTTTGAACTACGGGTCTTAAAAGGGGCCTTAATGTGGGCCATCACATTACGTCAAAATTTGATCTGTGTTTTACCTACAATCTTTATATTATCCAGAAATAGAGTTAGGATTTCTAAGGGCCGTCAAAACTTATGTCTAATTTGACTTAATTTTTGACCTATAGGTCAAAAAGAGGATAAATAACGGATAAAAATACATGTTTAATTTTACCTATTTTTTTGAGCTACGGGTTTTTAAAGGGGCCTTAATGTGGGTCATCACATTACGTCAAAATTTGATTTATGTTTCACCTACAGGTCAGAGCTTGACTCTCAAATAGTTATGGTAGTACAAAATTTAAGTACCCTCAAAATTAAAGTCAATTTTGAGGGCAGTATTGAACTAAGCGTTAAAATTCGACAAACAATTTCCGCTGCCCTCAAAATTTAGGACAATTTTGAGGGCAGTTCTGACCTAAACATAAAAAATTGACAAACAATTTCTGCTACTGTCAAAATTTATGTCAATTTTGAGGGCAGTATTGACCTAAACGTCTAAAGTTGACAAACATTTCATGCTACCCTCAAAATGTAGGTCAATTTTAAGGGCAGTTTTGACCTACGGGTTAATTTACTATAACTTACTCTAACTTATTACTATGCATTCATATTAAGAGAATATAATTTGAAAATTAAAATTAAAACTAGGGGTCTTCGCCCCCCTGCGCGCTTCGCGGGCCTACCCGCGAAGCGCGCGGGTATTATTTTAATTTTTATTTTCAAAAGTTAGGGGATTGGCGCGCGAAGTGCGTAGGGGGGCGAAGCCCCCCTAGTATATATATATGTATATATGTATATATATATATATATATTATTTAGTCTCACCCCAAAAAATTAATCAAAGTATAGATAAAAACCTTTCCTGAAAATTTAATATCCACAATAACAGAAAATTTTGCACATAGTTTCAGAGTGGGCCTGAGACGTTTAAGGAGTGTAAATAAATTTTTAATTTCCGCTTGCAAGCTTTACGCCTGATCTGCAAACTACAGTTAAACAGGAGTACATGTTACTCGATTCGTGCATTTGACTCGGCCGTGCGATAAACAGTATTTTATGAGTGATTGAGTTTTTTATTTGTAAAAAAGTTTTTATCATATAGGGGAGACCGGGGTTACTTGGCGCAGGGGTTTTTTAGCGCAGTCGAGTTTTTTCGAAAATTTTGAGTTGAATAATTTTTTCTCTCCACTCGAGTTAAAGTACTTAATAAACTCTAAGTTTGTACAAAGTTTCATTTTTATTTATTAATTATTGTGGCGTATAGATTAAAATAATTGATTTTGGAACTCGAAAGTAAATTTTTGACGTCCTCATTTTTTTGTTATATCTTTTTAAGAAATGATTTAAAATAAAGCTCAAATATCAAGTTTTGAGCTTTAACTATTTGTTTTCAAGGGACAATAAAGAATTTTTGTTTTTTATTAATGTTATTAATAAAAACTTTATAAATATTGTAACGTGAATACTTTTGCACGTTACATCCGAGTTAAATTTTTTTAATATAAAATTTAGAGAAATTCTAGCTTTCTTCTTTTGGACACTTTTCTGCGAAAATCTCTGCTTCGCGACTCGACCACGAAAAAATTATGATTTATTCTATTTTTGTTTACTGCCTTGCTTTATTTTTTTATGTTTGTCACAAGCGATTCTCTTTTGGATTTATGCTGTGAGGCCCGAAGGAGGAACGATTTTGGATTTTGAGAGACTGACTGTTCAACCTCACATTACACTGGCTGTTCGATGCTGTGTTTGGCTGTTTGATGCCGCACAATTACACTTTTGACAATTTTGGCAGTTTGACGCCGACCTTTTGGCTGTTTGGTGCCGTATTTCGAGCGATTCACGCTCATTTTATTTGCTGCTCGAAGCTGCCTTTGGGACGTATGACGCCCGATTTTAACCTCCAGTCGTGCCAGCTCTGTTTATTTTTATATCATCTCAACTCTAACGCACGGTTTTAAACTATCTTAACTCAAACGTGCCGTTTTATAATGTCTCAACTCTTGGCATTGCTTTTAAACTGTATCAACTACGAATTGTAAGATTTGGAGAACGAGCTACTAGAAGTTTGAGGCCAATTTAAAAATCCGAAAATGGGTTATGATATTAAAAAACTGTTTTGAAAATAAGATTGATGTTTGGTGACTCCTTTGCAATGTTACCCCTTTGCATTTCTGCTGTTACTACAAAAATAGGACTTGTAACATAGCACAAATCTTTTCTAAATAGTTTATTAAGCAACATACAATTTTTAGATCACAATATTCCAGTACATTGTACATTTTTGTTGACGAATTTTAGCAACCCTTAAGAAGGTAGAACACAAAAGATTGTTTTACTGCGCTTTTCGAGACCTTACATCGCGCAACATGTTCAGACATACATTTAATGCAAATCCGATCACACAAAATGGGGTTCGCAAACCAAAAGAAAAATTTTACAAAAGGAAACTGTTACGTTTTCTTCTTAAATGAATACCTTTAACAAAATTACAACTAATATCAAATTCGCCACGTTTAATCGAGTGTGACATTAAATAATAAATATTGTACTATTTTCAGAAAGAATACTGATAAAAGTTTCAGTCTCTTCTATTTAGTAAAAAAATATAATTAATATTAATCAGTAATTATGCATTATTAAGCAACATACATTATTCAGGTTACAATATTCCAGTACATTGTACATTTTTGTAGACGAATTTTAGCAACACTTAAGAAGGTAGAACACAAAAGATTGTTTTACTACGCTTTTCGATACCTTACATCGCACAACATGTTCAGACATACATTTAATGAAAATCTGATCACATAAAATGGGGTTCGCAAACCAAAAGAAAAATTTTTCGAAAAAGAAACTGTTACGTTTTCTTCTTAAATGAATACCTTTAACAAAATTACAACTAATATCATATTCACCACGTTTAATCGAGTGTGACATTAAATAATAAATATTGTACTATTTTCAGAATGAATACTGATAAAAGTTTCAGTCTCTTCTATTTAGTAAAAAAATATAATTAATATTAATCAGTCATTTGCCAGTTATAAATTTACTTTGAGAAATAAGGCACTTATCTTAATATTATAATCTGCGATTTATAAAGTACGATCACTAATCATTATCGGAATTCTGTGTAGTGATATTATCATTGTCGATTGCCAAAAGGGATTGATAGTACGCGTGTCGAGTCGAAGGGATAGCTCCTGAATTGCACAAGGTCAATAAATCCTTCATTTTCAAACGATCAATTGATAATGCAGTTTGATACGCACATTTGAGGGTATAATTGAGCAAATTCAAAGGACGCCCTTTGCTTTTTTTGCTAAGACAAATTTTTTGTACTCTGCGTCGAAAGCGTAACGAAAAGTAACGTTATTTTCATGATCCCTTTTTCTACTGATTTCACGAATTTTTGACAATAAAATTTTTTCTCCATTTTTGTCTTTTTCCCAATTTTGTTTATTAGCCAAATCTTTGAAATCAAAAATGTTTTCGCGCTCGACTTCAACTACTACGTACAGTTTTCTCCCAGTCTTAGCTGTTTTCACGATGGTAACCCAATCTTCCGGAGAGAAGATAGTCACGCCCTTACTTTTTCTCTCTATCAAGGCGTGCATAGAGTCGCCTTCGTTTTGTGTGTGTCCAACTTCTAAGAAACGATGAACAATATCGACTTTATACTTGACAGACGCGAGGTGAAACATTGAAAAAACGAAACGGTTACGATTTTGGCCTGCACAGTTGTCCGAATAGAAAGCGAACTTTTTTATGCCGTCATTAACTTTTTTCCCTATAAAATCAAAGAGAAAGCTAGCGATTTCATTAGACCCCTTTTTGCCTATAGTTTCGTTCCATAAATAGCAAAACCCTTCATTTTTCGTACAATCAAAAATGGTAAAATTGTAAACCGACAGATGCCTTTTGTAATAAAAAGCAGAGGATTCTGCGCGAGGACATTGTAAAACTTTTTGAAGGTCAAAGCAAGCAACGCATGCTGTTTTGTCTATCTGAGCGGCTTTTTTGTCTTCGTCTTTCATACTTCTCGCTCGATTTTTATTCGTAATGTGGTTATCGTACTTCTCTTGGTTATTCTCTTTTTCTTCAGGAGTTTTATGCGCCCATGCGAAACAAACATCGCATTAGTCCTTTTTTGATTTAAAAAAATGGAGATTAAAATTGTTATTGAAAATATCCCTGTTTTGACGCTCGGAGGCAATCTCCGATTCAGTTGGATAATTTTCAGCCATCCAAGTCTTGTAAAATTGATGCATTTTTTTAATATCGAGGTTTTCGTCGAGATATTCGCGATTGCTATCCTTGCGACAGTAATGAGAAGGAACTTTTGGGAATGTCGATATATGTTGTTTGACACTGGAAACTAAATCTGGTTTCAGTGAACGTTTCTTATGTTTTCCACGTGAATCAGGCTGTAAGGCGTTGGAGCTTCCTTGCTTTTGCAATGCTGTCCTTATCCATGAATCGTTGATTCCAAGCGTATTGAGAAACATGGGTTTGCATACCTTGAAGTTTAATATAGTTTAATATATAATTTTATATGTGAC
The DNA here is from genome assembly GCA_032873175.1 of Leptopilina drosophilae. Lineage (NCBI taxonomy): Eukaryota > Metazoa > Arthropoda > Insecta > Hymenoptera > Figitidae > Leptopilina > Leptopilina drosophilae. The sequence goes on from CM065487.1 coordinate 12,103,797, forward strand.
GCGCTCCCAAGAAAGGTACCGCAGAAGCAAACGAATTGTAGGTTAGGTTCATGTTAGATTCATCTTGATTACAAGTTTACTTTTAATTATTTGAATTTGAAACCAATTTTCGTTAAATATTTTGGATAATATAAAGACTTGAAGATCAATAATTAATAATAATAAATTGATTCTAATTCTGTATTTTTACTCAAAAAATTAAAAACATAACCTTAAATTTTTTGTTTCTAGGTACCTTTCTTTGGAGTATAACACATATATAATTTTTATATACAACCTTCAAATTTTCTCCGTTAAGTCGAAAACTGTAAATTCGAGATTCCTTTTTGCTTGATTCCCAGTTGACTGTATGCACTGATACAGGCGCGGATGAGACTCTTCTTGTTATATATTCCTATTTTTTGTCGTGTGATTCTATTTGCCAGAATTCGTTAAAAATATCAATTCTTGCTTGTTCTGTAAAATTCGATTTGCATTTTAATCTGCATTTTTCATTGCATCCTTCTTTCATTGTTCGAGCTTCGATGGTCTTTCCACTTGCATTCACGTACTCTTCTCCAGCTTGTCTTGATCGTTTTGCTTTATTTTGTTTCCAATCATGAGGACATCGTTGACGTTTTCTTCCATGTCCGCCTACATTCTCAGAATTTTCTATCTCATTAGACTCTTGTTGTTCTTGCTCAATGTTAATTTTCCCACTCTCTTGATCGAACTCGATAGAATCGTTTTCATTTTGTAAAAAGTTTGCTCTATCTAATTCTTGTAGAACAAAACTACAATTTTGCAAGGGAGCTAATTCAACTATTTCTCCATTGTCAACAACGTTGTTGGGACCTAAATAATACAAAATAAAACGCTTATTTACGTAAGACGTTTATGAACGTCTTCTTTTTAGACGCTGTTTTTTGCAGTGTGGAGGTTAGGAATCTCAACAATTTTCGGCGCATACAAAATTTATTTACAACTTACCTACAAATTCTTCTACATGGAGTATTTGAGGATGAGTAGAAAAACTAAAGGATTCATCAGTATCACTAATTGACCTCTCCATTCTTCATTAATAAACTTTATAATAAAATCGACTACCGCAATATTGATTTTACGATCACAATTCTCATAGTAAACACATGTTTCTGACAACGCGCATAGGGTTTGCGCACGTATACTCGAGTTGAGATAAAATAGAACGGAACGATATTCTCGATCTGAGTTGCGTGATTTAGTTTAATGAGTTTTAAATATATTATTACATTTTTTATCGCTATAAAATTTTTACATAATCATCATTATAAAAATATGTATCTGAAAATAAAAAAATCGAAATTTTCAAAAAAATGAGTTGATACAGTTTAAAAGCAATGCCAAGAGTTGAGACATTATAAATCGGCGCGTTTGAGTTAAAATAATTTAAAACCGTGCGTTAGAGTTGAGATGATATAAAAGAACGCGAGAGAGTTAATATGAAATAGCACGGGAACATCGACTTGTTTCGCGTAGAGAATATGAATTCTTTCTGTCTTTTCGATATGACGCCACTTTTCGACCTCGTGGTCTTTTCTTTGCGACAATTTTTGGTTTTGTGAATTAATGTTTAATTTAAAGTCTGGTTAAAAAGGCTACATAGCGAATCCTTGTTACAAAGTGATTTTACCATATATTTTCGATGAGTTTGTAAAATTTCGTAGTGCCTAGCGCTTTTCTCTCGTTATCATTTTCATGAAAGAATAAATTCAAAATGTCGCGATCTAATAAATTAGATTAGAATCTTTAGTGTGGTAAATGAGTGAATTTAAATTGAGTTAATTATAGTTAAATTTAGAGTATTTTGCGTATGATTTAAATTTTGTCGAGTAGCAGAGATTTCTAAGTTTAGAATTAAAATTTAGTGGATTCCTTATGATGTATCTTTTTTATAAATTTTGTAATTTCTATTAATCTCGATACAATGTCGCGCAATAAAATTTTAAGATTTTATTTATGTTTTATCTGTCAAGATGTTTCTTGGAAATTCACGATGAATAGTTGAATAAATTTAGTTGTTAATTTTAGAATGCCTTTTTTTGTTTGCTAAAAATACTCTCTCAAAAACCCTAACCCAAATGTTCTTTATGATTTGCTAGTCGAATTATGATTTGTAAGTTTATTCCAGTAAACCATTTTCAAGCCTAATTCTGTAGATATTTAGTTAGAAGTTTTATAGAATCTTGATTGACTATGATGCGGTTAATGTTAAATTTGATTTGAATTATGATTATTGTCAGTGGATTAACCTGGTGGTCTCGTTCCATTGAAATAATATTTTTAAATATTGTTTTGCAAAGATTTTGATGCTGACGTGGTTCACCCGTGAACCTGGCGCTCAACACCCTTTTGATTTAGCCTTTTATTAAGCTTGAATTTGGTTCCGAAGGTGGTCGCTGAAAATCTTATTGTAGAAAGATAGCGATATTATTTTTAATTTTGCTTTCTGGTCAAAGAAATTATCATCCTAGTCTCAAATAATTTTATTTTGCCATTGTGAAATTAATAATATTTCACAATATATAAGCAGTACCTCCGGGGTTACTTGGCGCGGTTTGGCTGGGGTTACCTGGCGCTTAAACTGAGAGAAATCTGCTACATCGTCAGTGTATAGTAAAGAGCATCTCTCACAAGCTCAGTCACAACATTTATATTTCTTTGATAAAAGTTTCGGATTAAATGTTGTTAATACTGCATAAATAATGAGTAATTACGAAAGAAAATCTGTTAATGAGCCAATACAACAGGATGTATTGATAAAAGCAGTGAAGAAAATTAAAATTAATGAGAAAAGTCTACGTGGAACTGCGAAAGATTTTGGCATGCCAGAAACATTAATTTTGACTCTAAAAATTTCGACGAAATACTATTAAGTAAGAAATTTAATTAAATGTGTAATAAATATTAAAAAAATTATTTGATAAAGTTCATTATTATGTAATTTATATATTCCTAAGTACAAAACATAAGCCTGTTTAAAAAATTATAGTGAAGGATGCGTTTATAAAAATTCACAGAGTATATTTTATAAAAGTTTTCTATAACTTTACGATTACACAAAAAATTTTTTCTAACACACGCACCGAAAGTACATCATTTTCTACCTGTCAAGCGGAAGAAAAGTTGATCTTTTCCTGCGAGCGGGAGGAAATAGTATATTGTGCATCTAGGGAGAAAAATGGGTGATTTCCACGAGTGTGAAGTTTGCAGTTCGAGGCGCAGCGAGCGCACGAGCCGAAGGCGAGTGCTTGCGAGCGAAGCCGAGAACTAATTAATATTACAACTAATTAATTAATATTAACTAATTAATAATAATATTAACTAATTAATATTATAATTACAAATAAATTAAACAATTTAGGTAATATTTTTGGTTATCACCATGGTAACATCGACAAATGGATCAGGCTCGGCAATTGGTGCACTTACCCTATATTTTTTAAGATTAAATATGTATCATGTTGTTATTTTTTTCTTAATAATGGATTTTAAATAAATATGACAACAAAAAATTCCATTAAATAATTGCATATTTGTACTTTCGTTTACGTGTGTTAGAAAAAATAGTATGTGCACCACGGAAGGAAAAAGACTTTCGCCTCGTGTATTTGCAGTTCTCGACTTCGCTCGCACTCGCCTTCGGCTCGTACGCTCGCTACGTCTCGAACTACAAACTTCACCCTCGGGAAAATCACTATTTTCCTGCCCAGGTGCACAATATACTATTCCTCCCGGCTAATGACGTCAGTGGGAGGAAAACTAACTTACCTTCTCGGTAATGTTATTGTTAGGTGCGATGTATAAATCAAAGTGTGACCATTAGTAAATCAATTACGTGAGATACGTAACTTAAACGACTGGCGTAACTTACGTATCTGATGTTAGTTACGTAACTTACGTATGTGATGTTAGTAACGTAACTTACGTATGTGATGTTAGTAACGTAACTTACGTATGCGATGTTTGTAACGTAACTTACGTATATGATGTTTGTTAAGTTACTTACGTGACTTACGTAACTTACGTAATTACTTTCGGTATACGTGTGTTAGAAAAAATAGTATGTGCAACTCGGGAGAAACAATTATTTCCGCGAGTGTGAAGTTTCCAGTTCTCGGCTTCGCTCGCAAGCACTCGGCTTCGCTCGCAAGCACTCGCCTTCGGCTCGTGCGCTTGCTGTGCCTCGAATTGCAAACTTGACACTCGTGGAGATCACCCATTTTTCTCCCTAAATGTACAATATACTATTTTTTATATTTTTTTGGAAAATTCAAAATCTCAACTTCTGGAGCTTGGCAAAGTTGGGCAAATCTTGGCAAAGTATAGGAGAATGAAAACACTTTTTTACTTTTTTGGAAAATTAAAAATCTCAATTTCTGGAGTTTGGCAAAGTATGGGAAAATAAAAAAATTATTATTTTTTTATTTTTTTGGAATATTAAAAATCTCAATTTCTGGAGCTTGGCAAAGTTTGGCAAAAGTCGGCAAAGTATGGGAGAATAAAAAATTTATCATTTTTTCCATTTTTTTTTGAAAAATTAAAAATCTCAATGAATAAAAAATAATTTTTTCTAACACACGCACCGAAAGTAAACCATTTCCTACCTGTCAGACGGGAGAAAAGTTGATCTTTTCCTGCGAGCGGGAGGAAAAGTACTTTTCCTCCCGCTGACGTCATTAGCCGGGAGGAAAAGTAACTTTTCCTCCCGCTGACGTCATTAGCAGGGAGGAAAAGTAACTTACCTTCTGGGTAATGTTATTAGGTGCGATGTATAAATCAAAGTATGACTATTAGTGAATCAGTTGCGTAAGTTACGTAACTTAAACGACTAGCGTAACTTACGTATTTGAAGTTAGTTATGTAACTTACGTATGTAATGTTAGTAACGTAACTTACGTATGTGATGTTAGTAACGTAACTTACGTATCTGATGTTAGTTAAGTTACTTACGTAAGTTATGTAACTTAGGTAATTTACGTAACCTACGTAAGTTACGTAAAATACGTCAGTTACGTAATTTACGTAACTTACTTTTTTATATACATTCAACAGTTACGTAACTAATTTTTTTTATTTGTATTCAACCGTGGCGTGAATGTATTTAATGTTTCATTAAATGTTTGTACTTCGGTATACGTGTGTTAGAAAAAATAGTATGTGCAACTCGGGAGAAAAAATGATTTACAGATCGTGTGTTTACAGTTCTCGGCTTCGCTCGCAAGCACTGGCCTTCGGCTCGTGCGCTCGCTGCGCCTCGAACTGCAAACTTCACACTAGTGGAAATTACCCATTTTTCTCCCTAGATGCACAATATACTATTTTCATTCTCCCACACTTTGCCAAGCTTTGCCGAACTTTGCCAAGCTCCAGAAGTTGAGTTTTTTAATTTTCCAAAAAAATATGAAAAAAATAATAAATTTTTCATTCTCCCACACTTTGCCAAGCTTTGCCGAACTTTGCCAAGCTCCAGAAGTTGAGTTTTTTAATTTTCCAAAAAGTATGAAAAAAATTATAAATTTTTTATTCTCCCATACTTTGCCAAGTTCCAGAAATTGAGATTTTTAATTTTCCAAAAAAATATGAAAAAAAAAAAAAATTTTTATTCTCCCATACTTTGCCAAGCTTTGCCGAATTTTGCCAAGCTCTAGAAGTTGAGATTTTTAATTTTCCAAAAAAATATGAAAAAAATGGTTTTTTCATTTTCCCACACTTTGTCAAGCTTTGCCGAACTTTGCCAAGCTCCAGAAGTTGAGATTTTGAATTTTCCAAAAAAATATAAAAAATAGTATATTGTACATTTAGGGAGAAAAATGGGTGATCTCCACGAGTGTCAAGTTTGCAATTCGAGGCACAGCAAGCGCACGAGCCGAAGGCGAGTGCTTGCGAGCGAAGCCGAGAACTGGAAACTTCACACTCGCGGAAATAATTGTTTCTCCCGAGTTGCACATACTATTTTTTCTAACACACGTATACCGAAAGTAATTACGTAAGTTACGTAAGTCACGTAAGTAACTTAACAAACATCATATACGTAAGTTACGTTACAAACATCGCATACGTAAGTTACGTTACTAACATCACATACGTAAGTTACGTTACTAACATCACATACGTAAGTTACGTAACTAACATACTAAAAATAATAAATTTTTTATTCTCCCATACCTATTTTTTGATTCCTATACTTTTCCTAAGTGTCCGCGTACTTTAATTACCGTTATTAATCACGTACATTCCAAAGTGTGGGAAACGCTCATTAGCCACACTTTGCCAAGCTTTGCCGAATTTTGCCAAGCTTTCCCATACTTTGCTGGATTTCGCCCAAACTTCCTCTTCCGCGCTGGTTAAATAACAAAATTTTCAACAAAAACCTCCTGGGCGTAATGGATCACTTTGACCAAGGCGTATTGGCTCGCATATTTTATTAAAAAAAGTCTGTTGTATTTAAAATATGAATAAATTGATAACCAATTTTAACCCTTTATATAAACAATAACTGGATAATAGATTTTTTTAAGTAAATGAATTTTGCATTTCGCTACAACTTTTTAAAATTTGAAAATTGCATGAAAATGTTTAAAGTTCAAATAAAATATGTGCCATTTTCAATACTCTTTATTATAAATATATAATAGAAACCAAAATTGTCAATACCGTAATAATATTTGATGATCTAAAATATAATTTCATTGCTGATCCATTACGCCCCGGCCCGTAGCGAAATTTCTCACTTTGCATTTCTCCAAAAACATTGTTCTAGAAAAAAAGTATAAGTGATATTAGGGGGTACTTTTTTAAATTGAAAGCTGAGATGTTAGAGTAAGTGTTCCACATGATAAAATTTTTATTAAAGCAAGAATGACGTAGTTAAGTAACAAAAAGTGAAAAGTGATCCATTACGCCCCTGTCTCTCCTATATTAAGTAACAAGGGGACAAAGGCAATCATTTGTTTCCGTGTTACTCACGATGTTTTTTATTCCTAATGCACAAAAGTGTCGATTTCAGATGGATGACGACGGAGAGTACACTATAAAAAATTTGGGAGTTAACGTACTAGTGAGTGGAATTTTTCGTGTTAAAAATAAACTCCAAAAGATAGTTAATTTACTAACTCCCTTCATCAACACCAGCGCAAGTTATTTTTTCCTTAGAGAGTTATCATTTGGGTGTAAAGTTTTAACTCTCTTTATTTATCTCCCCAATGGCTGCGACTTCTATAGAATTCCCTGGGGAATTAAAATTTAAGTCCTCTTTTTTACAGTGTAAAAACAGTAACAGTAATAACAGTAAAATGTTGAGAAAGTTTTGTGCTGCTTGTTTTTAGGTATTTAACTAGATAATTGTATCAATGAAGGTACATATATTAATCACTCATAGAAATTGTAATTTCATAGAATAAATTCTATTCATTGCAATTCAGGCAGTAAAGCTGTTTACTTAAAATGTGTAATTAATGGAGACTATTTTACATCCAAATTGTTATTACGATTAATTTCATTTTGTTACTTTTTCTTCAATATTTCTAACCATTTAGTAAATATATTTTATAGCTATTTTTGATGTTGACCTTAATTCATGCAGTGACTCACAATTCCTTAACAGTTCTAAAAATCATTAAAATGCATTTTTGGTAAAAAATTTAATAAATATTTAAAGAGAAAAATGATCAAAAACATTACCATTGAATTCCTAATAGTCACATGCTCTTTAAGGTATTTTATAATTTATGAAAATAATTGATTTCTTGATAATTAAACAATATTTCAAATAATTGAATTTTAAAATATTATTAGTAGTATTATATCTACTATTATAATGTTAAAAAAATAAAAATTAATTGAATTCCTGAGAACAATAAATATTACATTAAAAATGTTTTAAAAAAAGAAAAAAATTATGTATTATAAATTAATGTTTCAAATGTTTGCTTATCGGATTTTCTAGAACTTGTTTATTTAAGGGTTTTAGAGGTTTTAATTACGAATATAAATTCAAAATTAAGAAATTGAAAACTTCTAAATACCAGTCGACGTGGAAATTCAATATTATGAAAAGTGTATGCATTTGGAAGCGACTTTTCGGGTAGCAACTAATGCGCAAGAGGGTTAAATAAGTGAATCCTTATGGAAAACTTTGTTTGTAAAAATTATTGAATCTTGAATCTTCTCCATATGTACAAACAATTTTTGAAAAAAGTATTGACTGAATCCATTTCAAATCAGGCAGGTCGACTAACTTCAAGTTATAGATTTAGCTGTCGCTAAAACATGTTATTGTACATGAAATATAAAGAGACACGTATTTTTTTATTTTTCAAAAAAGTTAAATTTAAAGAAGTTATGCACATTTGAACTTTAAGTGGTAAAACTCGAATGATTTTCTGAAAATAAATAAGATTAATTTTTTCAAAAACTTGAAGTTAATCGACCTGCCTGATTTGAAATGGATTCAGTCTATTGAAAAACAAATTTAAAAAGTTACATTTTTTCGAAGACAAATCGAGTTAGTGGCTGAGGCTAAACTACAAAAATTACTTTACATTATTTATTCTTTTTTGCAAAATTATTGTCAAAATAGAGATGACCCCTCTTATTTTTTCAAAAAAAATTTCTGTATTAATAAGCAGAAATGAGCTTCTGCTCATTTCCAGACAGTTTAGTTTAAACTAATGCGTTAAAGAAGTAAAAGTTTTTACATCCTTCTCTTTCCTTGTTCAGATCTTTCATTTTCTCTGCACTCAGTAATGAAAATCGTCTATAATCAACATTTTCCTATTCAATATCATTTTCAGGTTTTTATTATAATTTAATTAGCGTTGCAAATGGACTGTCAAGTGAGAAAATTTCTGAGGAAGATAAGGTGTCCAAGCGAGGTGGTTGGTAATAAATTACAAGAGTGAAATTCACGATGCACCTACATTTTCATGCAAAAAGTGTATATAGATATACGTATGCTTATTATACGTACAGTGTGATATCTTTTCCAATTAAGAATCACTGGAATTACCTACACTGAAGGAAAATTATAATAAGAAGGAACGCACACTACAACTCCTATGATAGTTTTACCACACATTTCTGCTTCTGGGTTTATTACACAGATGTATATTTGATCATAAGGGGTTATAATGTTTGACCCCATTTACCAGAGACTGAAATTTACATCTTACACGAACTATTAATTTGTACGTGCTCAGGATAAAGTATCATGTTTGAAAGGAACAACCGTACACGATCCTTCCCTTTTTCTTTTTTCCTCTCGCACAGCAAAATTCCTTCAATATATTCCATATATACACTTGAATTTGTGATTAGACATTCAAACTAGCCCAAGCAACAATTTTTTACAATTCCTATTCCTGTACATTGAACATCTATTAATAATTTCCCAGTCAAAAAAGTTCCATAGAATGATTCCATAGAGAATTCTATAGCGAATTTGATAGAATATTCTATACAATATTTTGTAGAATTTATCTAAATAAAAATTTTTAATTTCTGCACGAATTCTATAGAATTTAACTAGAAATATTTAAAATAATTCGCAAAAAAATTTTTTTAATTGTTTTCAGATAATTTCTACAAAGTATTCTATAAAATTTCCTATCGAATTCGCTATAGAATACTCTATAGAATCGACGCCTCCCGTTCATATAATGCTTATTGAAAAACGAATGCAAGATGATTCTTATTCACTTTTTGGTGCAAGACAATGCTTATTCGATTTTCCGTGCAATAAAATGCTTATTCAAAATTGTGTGCAAAACAATTGCCACTGACAGAACAATAACTGTAACCCTAAATATTCCTATTAATGTTAAATTGCAATTAAATATCTGAGAATTTCAGTACGTGTCTATTGTTATAAGAAACTTTAAACACGAATCTTATCACACGTATTAATAAATATTTTTTAGGCAATTGCAATTATAAATTATTCTGAATTAAAAATTTTATAAAATTCATAGAATAAGCTAATTTCAGGATGTACATTTTCGCATAGAATTTTGAATAAGCATTTTATTGCACGGAAAATCGAATAAGCATTGTCTTGGACCAAAAAGTGAATAAGAATCTTCTTGCATTTGTTTTTCAATAAGCATTATATGAACGGGAAGCGTCGGAATGCTCTATAGAATCATTCAATAGAACTTTTTTGACTGGGTTTCCAAATGGTCTAATCTACCTTCTAGTCAATGCTGAATTTTATTCAGCATTGAATATTTATATTATATTAAATAAAGAAAATTTACACAGAGATAGAAAAATATACGTTCTTTTAATTTTCTTCTCCTCCCCAATGGGAAGTGCCAGTATAGAACCGATGTTCACCACTGGCTTAGTATTCAGACGATTGTTCAGCCGTAGTCTAGCTAATAGTGATGCACGACGAGACTCTGTCCTTTCATAAAAGAAAAGAGATGAAAACATTACATTCAATTGTTTTCATTGTTTTTCTCGCGAGATTCTCGGTTTTTCGAGACGAGACTCGCTCGAAGTGCATCACTACTAGCTAAGCCTCGACAATTAATGCTGGCGCAGTACAGAATTTTTGTTTTGCCAAAGCTTGGACAAGCCACGGTTGCAAGTGATGGCTGAGTATAGAAAAATTGTTCTCAACGCTCGTTGCTAACATTGCTTTTTTGACATAAACATGAAAAAATTATATAAAAAGTTTATAAATGTTTATAAATATAAATTTATTGAAAAAAATTAATATTTTACTTTTCAGTTAGGGTCATTTGGGGTAAATGTAAACGGAATATCTATGTTTCACCAAAAACATTAGTTTTTTTGTTAAAACGTAAAATGGACGGATTTTTTTGCATGAACTTGTTACTTTACTTCATTAGAAAAATTTTATGAAGTACAATAAAATATTGATGCACCTGAATCGCCTAAAACTGACTGTTTACATTTACCGCGAGATTTTGAAATTTTTCTACAATTCGGGGTAAATGTAAGGTTGCTTTTTAAGGTTGCTGAATAAGAATCTAAAATCGAATGTTTTTTTGCCGCCCGACTGGCATCGTAGCATCCTGCCGAGCTCAAGACCGATTATTGCACCGAAACGCTGAATTGTAAGTCTGAATGATACTGAGATATTAAAACTTTACTGTACACGTGTGTTGTTAGCATAGTGGTTAGAGCGTTAGTCTGTAAATCCGTAGGTCGTAGGTTCGATTCCCCTAGTAAGGAATTTTGTTTATTTTGATAGGTTTGCGATATTTCTAGATTCCAATCGTTAGGTACTAAAATATGAAAATCTAATGCACACTTACTGTAATTGTCGTTTTTTTTTTTTTTTTTTTTTTTGTCGTTTATACTCCTGCCCTACCGGCCTTACGCTCTCGACAAGAGTCCCTGCTGATACTTTTTGTGGATGAAGCATAACCATTCTACCAAATATTTGCAAATTTATCTAATCTAATGCGCCTACAGTGCGACTTTCGAAGATAGGAGTACTCGCATTTGCCTGGACCACCCGCAATTGGGTTTTCTCGCCACAGAAGAGGGAAACTGTAGAAAAACCTCTTCTGAGTACAACCGGTTTATCGACAGTCTAGTTTCGGCGGTAGGCATCGGACAATAATGGACAATGCATACCGTCGCACCTAGACGTCAAACCTCCCGCTCGAAATATCTCACCTGTCGGAAAAATCCCCGGCTGACGGGGGGCGCGAACCTCGCTCGCACCACCCGCAAAGCCGGAGCTCCAACCAACTGAGCTATTCCGTCGGTCACTTACTGTAATTGTCTATTATTTAATTTTTAAATGTTATAAACAATTGAGGGGCTGGATGCTATAATGTGTTACGCGCCATGTTAAATGAATGGCGCGTAACACATTATAGCATCCAGCCCCTCAATTTTTTTTTACTTCATTTACTATATCAATTGTTAGTCTCCATCTTTAATGCAATTTCTTTAAAAAGAGAAATATTTTATGAATAATGACTATTTATTAATATTATTTACCATTTTGTTATTAAATTATTTATAATTATTAATTTACAACTAATTAATAAAAATATGGCATTTATTGTGGTAATATTCTCATCCAGCACTGGTCCAGTGCTGCGCCAGCGCTGTCTGGCAGTACTTCGCCTGAGTTACACAACGTTAACATCTTAGCGTTATGCCAGTGCCCGTCTGTCAGCGTAGCTGCCTTCCGTGGGGGTCCCGGGCGCAGAATATGCCTCCTGCGATCGGCTGCATGTCGTAAGAGACGACTAAATGAGGCTCGGAGTGGTGCCACTGCTTGCGGATAGTACTCGGTTCGTACTCTATAGGCTTTCCTATAGAGCAGTGGCTTACGATGATGATGGGCAGTTCCGTGACGGCCCAACAGGTCTAATATAGACCGTCAACCTAACTTTTCCGAAGCAAGGATGGGACCAGTCCGAACCCGGGGAACTTGCCGAAAGGCTTGTTTCCTTCCGGACATTGGGTTGGACTCGTGGGGGTAGTGGTTATAGCCTACATGACTTGAGGCTAGGGGCGCTATGAACGGACTGAAGCTTCGGCAACGGACCTAGTAACTAGCGCCTCGACATGTGAGTTGTGGTGCCAACTCGAGTGGTTACCTGCAGAGTAACCAGGGATTAGAAAGGTCCCGCCCTTCTACCGAAGGGCCGCAAACTTTCTTGCCAAATTTGCGGAGATCGGGAGATGGTCACTTGTTGGCCATCGACGTTGGAGAGCATGATCTCTCCCTGTTACGCTCGTAGGCGAGCCGTGTGGTTATACGCGCGTATGCGGAAGTGCTGAACGTATACTCTACCTAGGAGATGTCATCGTAGCTGCCAGTACTAACAGTGGTGGCGCAGTACTCCGCCAGTTGTAAATTTACCATTGGGTCTAATAATAATTTATCATTAAAAAAAATTGTTAGAAAAAATAAATAAAATTTAAAAACAATTGACGCACAAATAATTTAATATCAAAGTTCTTCTAATTCTTTTTTCCTTTATTATTTTATTATCAGAAACAATTATAAGATAGAAAAATAACAAATTCTAATAAACAATAAAAGAAAAAGAAAATTCATTAATATAGAATGATAAATGAACTTTCTTTCTAAATACACATCAAAATTTGATTTTGCTTTTCCAAATTTTTTTATTTACCTAGACAGAAATACACTACCGGCATGGTACCGGACTAGGCACTGGCTAGTAGGATTTTGGAGCCGGTACCGGCATTTCCGCCGGCTGGGTCCCGGTCCAGACAGGAATTATAACACCGTTGGTAGCCTGCATTATGGTTAATTAGTGCCGGGTCGGCACCACAGAACGACTGTCACACTAAAAATTGAATTTTATTCTAAATAATTGTTTAATTATTATCAATATTATTATTATTAATTATTAATCAAAAACAGTAAATATATTATATGCTGAAACAGAGAAACATAAACACACGGAGAGAAAAGTTGTAGTTAATTCTACTTAACATGTTTAGTACGTCAGTATACAGTAATAATAACTGAATATTCAGTTACATTTAAAAAACATCATTTAGTTTCGTTTTGTCGATTTTACTACTATCAGTTTAGTCAGTCCAAAATCGACTATTCTATTTAGTACATTTAACTGCACAAGTAGTTAATCTGCCAGTAAACGCAATGTGAGCACATAAAGTCAAAACGGCACTGGCAGTGGTACTGGACCGGTAATTTAAACCAAGGCGGTACCGGGCCCGTTACCTGATTTTTTAATTTTATAAATTTATTAAAAATAAATAAAAAACATGTAATATTAATAATTTCCTGCCTGACATAAATTGACCAATTAATATATAAATTTATAATTTCTTTTACTCTTTTTTTATGCCGGCTAATCTCGGCAAAATAACCGGCAAGGTATCGGGCCAGTAAATAATATAATTTTTGACAGAACTTATGTGCCGGTGAAAAAACACAAGAAAATTTAATCGGATGAATCTAGCAGTCACGTTCAGCACCCTCCAACAGATTTTTTTAAGTAAATTCGAAATAAAAAAATCTGAGGGATAAGGAAACAATACGATTTTTACCAATTGTAGTTTATACATCGCTGATAAATTTACAAAAGCTAAACAAACAAAATTGTTGTAAAAAATAGCCAGCACTCATAAAACGCCTTTTTGTGGTATAATAATAATACTTTAGTAATTACTTTAAGAGGTTACATACCTTTTCAATCACAAAAAAGAATGATTTTCTTAATTATTTTTAGACCGATGGTATATCACGGTGGTGAGACTCCGTGGCTTGCGATCGTCGACGTTAAGCAGACCTGAGTACATAATTAATACTTGGTGACCGCGCTTCGACTCTCGCTATAGCCCTTTGTTTGTCTCAGTTCTTTCGTGATATATCAAGCGGGAGGTTTAACGTCAAAGTATAATGATGTGCACTGTCAATTATTGTCCGGTACACACCATTAAAACTTGGCTGTCGATTAACCGGTTGTACTCAGGAGAGGTTTCCTACAGTTTCCCTCTTCTCTGGTGAGAAAATCCATGAGACGGGAACAACTCAACTCGAATCAAAAGCAAAGGAAAATTGTTACCTTACTATGTTATCTGGTTCGTGAACGAAAGGTTTTAAAAAAACATTTTTTTCTAGAAATGGCAAATGATTTTCACCAAAATTCGAATTTTTAGGTTTTTAAAAACCGGTTTTTTGACCGAAAGAAATATAAATTTTGGTACTAATTAAAATTCCTTCGTTCCCGAACTAGCTATTATATACCCTATAAATATCAAGCTGATCGCTTTAGTTGTTTTAGAGAAATCATGCACACCGTAACAGTAGTTTTAAATAAATACGATTCAGAGATAATAGCGTTTAAATTTTCAACTTCAGTTCTGATCTCTGAGGAGTACCGGGCTAAAAATATCGATAAAAGTACCGATTTCAATAAAAATTTGGAAAAACATTTTATAAAATATATACTTTTAAAATAAGCAACAAAATTTTTTCGATTTTTTGAGTTCCAAAAAGGTATGTAACACCTTAAATGAATAATATTGTCTAAACAATTTTAAAAAAAATTAGAAAAAAATTGTTTGAAACTTATTTCAATGAAAGCAAATTTTGCTAGATATTTGCATTTTTATTGTTACTCATAAAAGTTAATTTATTACAGAAATATTAATAATAATTATTAGTATTCAATACATTACTCCCTATTCTTTAATAATCAAATAACAAATTAAGATAAGCTTCTAAAGGCTCATATTATATGATTGATTGAATTTTTTTCTACACTTGACATTTATTTGTGACTTTAAAATAGTTTGTCATTATGTGTAATTTTCGAGTGAAAGTTTTACCGGTTAATATAACCCCAATTTAGTGATCATATACTGTAAACAAGTGAAATTGGTGATAATGTCCAAAGACGGTTCGCAAGTTGACATAATTTGTTTTGGATGTAAATCCAATATTGTCAGAGATTCTGTAAATTGTCCAGGATGTAAAGCTTTATACCATCCGGGTTGTGCAAATAATACTATCAAACTCGACAATGGATCTTTTACAAAATGTTGTAAACCTCGATCAACTACTCCAACAAATCTTAATCCTCCGACTAGTTTTAATTCTTAACTGACGGCTAGTGATATAGAGCGTATTATTGGAAATGCCTGTCTTCAGTTTAATAATTCAATTTCTGGAAAGATTGATGTGTTAGAAGGAAAACTCGATAAAGTAGTGCAGAGAATTGTCGACAATAAGGATAGGATTCAGGACTTAGATGATCGTGTCTCTAAAGTTAAAGGTACTGTTGTTAACTTTGAAAATGATGTCGGTAAAAACTGTATAACTCAAATGATGAATCGAGAATCAAGAAAGAAAAATATAATACTGTTTGGTGTTTCGGAGCACCTTGTGCCTTTTAATGCTGCATTAAATGATCACAAAAACTCTTTGTTAAAATTAACTACTTTTCTCGACGGTTTTATTCCCCCAGGCATGCTATCTGACACGTTTATTTGAAGTTGGCTTGCCCTCACAGATACAGCAAAAACCGCGTCCGCTAAAGATAGTATGTGTCAGAGGAAAAATCACGTGCTCTTCATCGTTCGTTGTTATAGATGCAAAGAAAAATGGGGGACACGTCGGACTACAGAGCGTTTGACTTTCGCACGATCTCACAAGAGCCCAGCAGGAGGAACTTGCTGTACTGGAGGCGCAAATTCAGGGTCGTCGTCAGAGAGGGGAGACGAATATCAAAATCTCCTACCGTCAGGGATCTCCAATGATAAAACGTATTCACGATGTGTCGACAACCAACAAGAAGTAGTGGTAACATTAGACTGTAGTTCCTCCTCCTATAATAATTCTTCCTCGTCCATTCCCCGCACACAAGATTATCAGAGTCAAGAAATGATACCTTTCATTTTTTTATATTATCAGAATGTACGAGGGGTACGCACAAAACTACACAAACTAAAATCCCTACACTTGATTATAATATTTTTCTATCAACAGAAACTTGGTTGACAAATAATATATTGTCATCGGAATTGGGTTTAAATAATTTCGATATATTCAGGTGTGACATGAATGTAAACACAAGTGCCAGTCTAAATGGAGGGGGAGTTTTGATTGTTGTAGATAAGTTCTTCTCTTGTGTTAAAATTAATACAAATAACAATTCAATCAAACACATTTTTGTTAAACTTAAAATAAATTCAGATTTAATAATTTTAGTGACTTTTTATATTCCATATGCTACGATTATTGTTATGGGTGATTTAAATATGACATTTGCGCGGTGGAATATACATTCGAAAAATATGCGACGTTGTAGTTATAAACAACTCTCTTCATATGCACTGCGTCAAATAGTAGAACTTACCTCTGGTACATTGGATTATTTAAATTTATCACAAATAAATAATTTTTTTAATAGCCATGGATCAATTTTTGATGTAGTTTTTATAAATAATAACAGTGATAATAATTGTAATTTGAATTTAGCGCCGGACGAACTTCTTCTAATTGACAGTTATCATTCACCTCTCTTACTTGAGTATATGCCTAAAACACACTGTATATGTTCTAGACGAATTACTAATGACTTTTTTAAATATGATTTTAAGAAAGCTAATGTAAAAGCAAAAAATAACTTTCTTTCAGACATTGATTAGTGTGCTTTGTTTATGACAGGAGTTGTGGATAATACAGTCAACATTTTTTATTTTTATTTATAGTAGTCTTTTGAACTTTTTGTTCCGACTAAAATTGTTCATAGTTCTACATATCCTTCTTGGTTTAGTGCAGAACTTAAAGCCTTAATTTATGCCAAAAAATTAGCCCATTTAAAGTATAAGTGTTGCAAGATTCCAGGTGGATGCAATCTACACTGATTTCAGTAAGGCGTTTGACAAAGTTAACCACACTATACTTTTGGGTGAGCTTTCCTGACTTGGTGTACACACTAATTTAATTGATTAGTTAAACAGTTACTTAAGGGATAGACCTTTAACCGTACGAGTTGGTAATTCTTACTTAGAAGTATTTCTAGCTCTTTCTGGAGTGCCTCAGGGCTCTAGACTTGGACCACTTTTATATTTACTTTATATTAATAGCATTAAATGAGTGTTTAAGTATTGTTTGTTTTTGCTTTTTTCTGACGATTTTAAATTATTTATGCCTATTCATTCTCTTAATGACTGTCTTAATTTGCAAACAGATTTAGTAAATTTAAATAAATGATGTTCTAAATTTAAAATTTCATTGAATATTTCTAAGTGTATGACTATTGCTTTTACAAGGAAAACTAAGAATATTAACTTTAATTATAAAATTAATAATTCTGAACTTATAATGGTGGAACAAGTGCGCACATCTTGGTGTTACACTAACCAAAAATCTTTCTTTTGAGGCCCACATTTCTAATGTGGTTGAGAAAGCTGTCAAAATGCTTGGATTTATTAAAAGAAATGCATCTACCTTTAAAAACAAAACTTGTTTGAAAACTCTGTATTACTCACTTGTCAGATCTATAATAGAATTTGTGTCTGTAACGTGGTCTGCGTATTACAGTACTCAAATCTTGAGACTAGAGCGTTTTCAAAACCGTTTTTTGCGTTTTGCAGTTAAACAATTAAATATTTCATATGATTATTATTTACATGACTACAATAACATAAGAAAAATACTTTAAATACCAAAAATAGAAACTAGATTTTTATACAATGATCTCATTTTCTTATTCAAAATAGTTAATGGATTAATAACGTGTCCAACAGTCTTGGAACGCATCAATTTTTCTGCACCTAAAATAAATTTCAGAAACTATTTGCCCTTTAGTTCGACAATTAATAGAACCAATTATGGTTATTATTCTACTTTTAATAGACTTGCTAGTTGCGCAATGAGATCAACAGTATCCCCCAAGCATGTACCTCAGTAGAGGATAATCCTGCCGCTGATTCCGATCGGGTGAAAGCCCCGGTGGTCGGCGCAAGGACCACGGATTTTGGGGGGGGGGCAACGTTCCGCATGTTCTTTGTCTGACAAAGAACAAACCAGAATGGAAACGGAGACGATGGAAATCTCCGACACCAATAGGAAAGAAACTGCGTTCCTGTTGGTCGAAGATTGGAACTGTATGTTTCGACTTATGAAACGACAGTTCGAAATGTCTCAGGAGCTAAATAAGGCCCTGGGAGTTGTAAAAGGAGGGATTTTGAAAAACAATCCGAAACCAGTGAAAGATAGCGCTTTAGAGGCATTCCATTATGGAGAAAGCCTCTTCGAAATGGCTAAGGACTTAGTAGAGGATGGGGAGGAATTTCAAAAAAAGTTGGAATCCTGCCAACCCCTTATTCACCCAAGAAGACTGAGCAAAGGGAAAAGGGAAATTTCCCAGAAGACACCTTTGCCAGGCAGAAAGAAGAGGGAGGCTTCGTCGACACCCTCGGATAGAATGTCGAAAAAAGGGAAAGGATCCGAGTCTCCTCAGCAGATCGCTGAGAGCGAACCTGTTGAGAAGACACGGACATTCTCCGAAGTGATCAGGGAACCTTGGGTTAAGGTGAAAAAAAACGAGAAAGGAAAAAAGTTTAGGGAACGTAGCGAGGGGGTCTAAAAAACCCTCGCATCCTCGCAAACGAAAAAAAGGGAAACAGACGCAATTAAAATCAGCGCTAGGGAAGGACAGCATTATTCCAAAATCATGGAAGACATGTTCTCAGGGGTCAGCCCTGCTGAAAATAATGTTGAGATCCTGTCAGTCCGAAGATCTAGGAGAAATGAACTCCTTCTGGTTCTAAAGAAGGGTCAGGATCATACAGGCTTCAGCAGTGAGCTGACAACTGTCCTTCAAGGCCAGGCTTCAGGAGTGTTAAAAGCAGTAAAAAGCTGCCTGGGCAAGCCCAAGTTAGACGTATCCTGCCAGTTAGTGTCTCGGTACGGAAATACGCAGATGGCGATTCTACGCCTGCCTGAAGTAGATGCGGAATCGCTACTCAGGGCGGGTCGAGTTAAGATTGGCTGGGTCAACTGCAGAGTCCGAGCCAGGGTGGAGGTAGACAGGTGCTTTAGATGCTTGTGCTACGGACACTTGGCGCGGGGCTGCAGTGGTCCAGATAGAAGAAACGCTTGTTGGAAGTGTGGTGGTCTGGACCACAAAAGCAAGTCATGTAAGGGTTCTGCTCGTTGCATGACTTGCTCCGACAAGGGGTCAAAGGAGACAAACCACCTTCCGGGAAGCAGGGCTTGCCCAGTCTACTAGGGTATCCTCTCAGGTCTAAAAGACAAAATACGGGGTTCTCCAGGTTAACCTCGGAAGAGGAAGAGCCGCGCTGGACCTCCTGGTGCAGACTGCAAGGCAGAGAAAGGCTGATATACTGATCTTCAGTGAACAGTGTAAAAAGCCAGAATTCTCTGTCTGGTTTCAGGAAATAGCGTAGGTGTGAGTGTGAATGATAATAAAACTAAATGTATGATTCTGAAGGGCAATCTCCAGATGTTAAATCGTAGAGTGTATGTGGATGTGAGTGAAAATGAAGTGAGAATGCTTAAATTCGTTGAATCCTTTGAATACTTGGGCGTACTTGTGAGTGTTGATATGAAATTCAGAATGCATGTGGATAGAATGAGGGATAAAGTGAATAAAATCATGGGTATGCTGCGTAGGGTGCTTAGGAAAGAATGGGGATTGAAAAAATGTGTGATGCGAACGGTAATGAAAGCGATGATGGTGCCTGCTATAATGTACTGTGTAATTGTCTGGTATGATTTGTGTAAATTAAAAGGCGTGCGTGAAGAATTGAATAGATGTCAGCGTGTCTGCCTGTATGCGTGTACTAGAGTGTGTCGAACGGTCTCCACGGCTGCGATGCAAATTATATTTGGCTCACTGCCGTGGGATCTTGAATGTATGAAAAAAGCGAGTGAATGTAAAATAAGGAAAGGTATTAGTATGAATGAGTTTGATCTTTTAAATGATGACGACATGAATGATGAAATGAATCTGACTGAGAGGAAGAAAGCTGTGACTGAGAGAGTGTATGATCTATGGCAAGAAAGATGGGATGCATGCGATAAAGGAAGAGTGACGTATAAATGGATAAAGGATGTGCGATTCGTGGGTAAGTGTAAAAAGTTCGACCCAGGCCTAAAGGTGACCTATCTGCTGACGGGACACGGGAGTCTGAATGCTTTTCTTTTTTCGAGGAACTTAGCGGCCTCTCCCTCCTGTCAGTGTGGTCACGGAAATGAAGACTGGGTCCATGTACTGTGTGAGTGTGACATGTATGAAAGGTTTAGAGACTTGGATGGAATGAATGTTAAGGGAATGCGTGGCAACTGGGATGTAAGTGACGTGCTGAGTAAAAATGAATATTATGACTGTTTGTGTGAATTTGCTGAGCGTGCGTTCCGAATGAGAGCCTGGGCGATTGCAAATGGTTGAATGAACATGAGATAATAAGGTATAAATGTGCCATGGTTTTCTCCTTCCGGCTGCTGCCCCCTCGTCGCCTCCAGACCGCCCAAAAGCCTTGACTCTGTCGATTGGTGTTAAACACTCTGACTCTGACGCGAAAGTGACAGCTCGAGCGACGCGCCCCCTTATTTATTTTTATTTATTTAGTTGTTTATTAATTTATTTGTTCGTTAGTTTGTTTCTTGGTTTGTTTGTTTGTAAGTTTGTTTTCTTGATTTATTTTCTTATTTCAGCACACCCGCTCTTGGCGTCGTAGAATGGGACACGTCAAGAGTGGGGCTGTGTTTAGCCGGCTGGAGAATAGTTAATCCGTATGTCACCGCGTGTCGTAAGAGGCGACTAAAGGAGACACTCTCCCACACCCCCTTCCCACAATCCTTTTTCCTTCTCCTGGGTGAGACTTCGGTCTGGAAACAGAACCTCCGCGTGGTCCCCGCTGGTAGTGTGCAAGGCCTGTCGGTGCTAACTCTGATTTCTCAATCGGAGCTATCACTGCCAGTACTTGCACAACTAACTGTTTCTCCAATTTATTGGCACCCGTCTTCTTGCATTCCGGGCATAGTCTATCTTGAATAATATACAAGGAATTCAATGCTTTCGGAAGCGTTTTTCCAATCCCCTCTTGTCAGTGGTTGAAAGCTCATGATGCTGAGCGAGAAGCCTTTTTCCGTGCTTCGCTGAGTGAGTTGCAGATCTCAACTCGGGCGAGTACCTGCATAGTACTCTAGCGATTAGAAAGGTCGCGACCCCCATCCAAGGGTCCTGCTTGGGTTCGACTCGAGTGGGTTGGTAGACTGGAATACTGGTCGCTGCTGGCCAGGCAGTATCTTGGCTCTGTTATGACCGTAGGCGTGTCCGTGTTGGTATACCTGTATAGGTGGGCCCTGCACGTTAAACTCAAAAGGCGATGTCTGGTTTCAGGGCCCGCGGTAATGTACGTGGCGTCCGCTTGGTATGAATTGTTAAAATTAAAAACTGTGTGCGTGGAATTAAATCGGTGTCAGCGCGTCGGGTTGTATGCGTGTACGCGGGTATGTAGGACAGTTTCCACGGAGGCGATGCAGGTCATTTATGGATCGCTTCCGTGGGACTTGGAGTGTAAGAAGAGAGCGAATTGGTATAAGATTAGGAAAAATATTGGTATGAATGCATTAGATTTAGTCGCGGATAACGAGGTGGAGGGGTTGAATGTGCTTGACGCGAAGAAACTGGTGGTGGATAAAGCGCATGAAAGGTGGCAAGAGAGATGGGATGATTGCGTTGAAGGTAGGGTAACCTATGCATGGATAAGAGATGTAACGTTTGTCGGTAGATGTAGAAAGTTTGATCCGGGTCTCAGGGCGTGCTACTTGCTGACGGGGCATGGGAGTCTTAATGCTTTTCTCTTCAAGAGAAAACTTTCTGACTCCCCGGCCTGTCCTTGTAGCAATGCCAGTGAGACTTGGTTGCATGTGCTGTGTGAGTGTGATATATGCAAGATTCCGGGATCTTGATAGCATGAATGTAACTGGTGGTGAGTGGAATGTAAGTGGGGTGGTGGGTAGCAGGGAATCGTATGAATGTATGTGTGAGTTTGCTGATCGTGCCTTCAACACGAGAGCTTGGGTGATTGCTAATAGTTAAGGTGTCTGTGAATAGTTTGCTTGGCTTTGGGACCTTTGGTGGTTGATTTTTTTTTTGGGGTGAGACTTCGGTCTGGGAGCAGAACCTCCGCGTGGTCCCCGCTGGAAGTGCACGAGGACTGCTCATGCTAACTCCTATTTTAATGGGAGTTATCATGGTCAGGACGACTGCAACTAACTGCTCCTCCAATTCGTTGGCACCCGTCTTCTGCAATCTGGGCATTGTCTCTCTTGCTTCCTTTCCGGGAAGCAAAAGATTCCGTGCTAACAGATGCGTTTTTCCATTCCCATCTTGTCAGTGGTTGAAAGCTCATGATGCTGAGCGAGAAGCCTTTTTCCATGCTTCGCTGTGTGAGTTGCAGTCTCAACTCGGGTGGTGGCACTACAGAGCCACTAGGGATTAGAAAGGTCCCGCCCCAAACCGAGGGGCCGCGGAGATTCTCTGACCTGTCACTTCAGTGAGAGGCCGGGGAATCACTACGGATCGGTAGACAGCTCATCTGAGTTGTTGGCGCTGGTTGGGCGTATCTCAACCCCGTTATGATCGTAGGCGGTCCGTGTAGTGAAATACGCGTATGCGGAGGTACTGCACGTAAAACCAAATAGGCGATGTCTGGTTTCAGGACGCATCAGGAAGGTCCGGGATACAAGTGCTCAACCCGGACATCGCTGTCAGTGGTTTCTTGTAGACCGGTGGGGGTTTTGTTTGGGTAGAGGTGGCGGGTGTTCGTATATACAGCTGCTACTTCTCCCCAAATGATCCCCTTAAGAAGTTCGATGCCGAGATCAGCTCTCTTGAAGAAAGCATAAATTCTTTCGGCGGGGATGTCCTCATTGCGGGAGACTTCAATAGTAAGTCGCCGGAATAGGGAGAGACCCGTCAGGACAGGAGAGGGGTCTTGGTCACGGACATGGTCTCGACGAATGACCTGGTAGTGATGAACTGGAGGAAAGAGTTCACTTTTAGGCGGGGAGCGTCAGGATCAATTATTAACCTGACATTAGCATCTCCCCGCCTGGCCCGCAGAGTAAGAAACTGGAAGGTGCTGGACCAGGTGACCATGAGCGACCACCAGTACATTGAGTTTTCAGTCTCCGAGAAAAAGGCGGGAGGGTACATTCACCCACAAAAGGGTAAGAATAAACCCTCCTGGAACCTTAGGAGACTGAACAGGGAGAAGTTGGCAAAATCTCTGGTTGAGGCTCGCCTTATTAAGAGACTCAACTGGCAGAAGGAGCCAACTTCTTTAAAGGGCATAGTGCGAGAGGCGAGGCCAATTATAGTGGATGCTTGCAACCACTCCATGCCTCGCCGGCACCAAACAAAAGCAAGGAAAGGTGCTCTGTACTAGTGGAGCGATGAACTAGCCCGCTTAAGAAGAGAATGCAACGCGGCGCAAAGGAAATATACCCATTCTAAGGGAGACCTCGCGCTGCAAGAAGATTTATATAAAGCCAGACGTATCTTCAAGCGGGCTATAAGGAGTAGCCAACGTAAGTGCTGGAAGGACCTAATCGGAACGACCGAGACCGATCCATGGGGTTTGGCGTTTAAAATTGTTACTAAGAAATTAGTTTCAAGGCAACAAACCCCCGGTCTAGGCAATCCGATATGGGTCCAGAAGATCATAAAAGCGCTATTTCCCCACGTGGAACCGAGCCCCAAGGACGACTATACTTGCGTAGTACAGATGGAGGAACTCTTCAAGCAGGAAGAACTTATAAAGGCGGCAAGGACGTTGAAGAATGGCAAAGCTCCAGGCAAGGATGGAATACCGAGCGAGATCCTAAAAGAGGTGATCGCAGTGTATCCGGAGTTGCTTCTCAACGTCTTTAATGCATGTTTAAAAGCTGGAGAGTTCTTCAGCGACTGGAAAGTGCAAAAGTTGGTCCTTCTTAGGAAAGGCGATAAGCCTCTAGATGAAGTCTCATCGTTCAGACCAATTTGTCTGTTGGATACGATGGGAAAACTTCTGGAGGCTATGGTTCTAGAAAGACTTCAGGGAATCCTGGTAGGCGAAAATAGCCTATCGGAGAACCAGTTTGGCTTCCGGAAAGGCCGGTCAACAGTTGATGCAATACTCTCTGTTGTGAACCTGGCAAAGGAAGTCAATCAGAGGAAAAAGAAGGGTTTCTGTGCTCTTGTTTCCTACGACATACGGAATGCGTTTAATTCTGCGAGATTGGACATCATCATTGACTCGTTAAGACGAAAAGGAGTACCGACTTATCTGTTGCGGATGATGGACAACTATTTTAGCGACAGATGCGTCGTGTACGAAAGGAATGTGTGCCATCTCAAGGAAGAAATGACCTGCGGGGCACAACAGGGGTCGAAGGTGGGTCCATTCATATGGAACGTCATGTACGACGGACTCCTGAGAATGGAACTGCCTGAAGACACAACCCTGAAAGCCTTCGCAGATGACGTACTTCTGGTGTGTAGAGCACGGGAAATCAAATTTCTTCAGATAAAGCTCAATGAAAGTCTGCGGCGAGTAGAGCGTTGGTTATATCGTCATGGGCTGCAAATGGCCCTAGAGAAGACCGAGGCTTTGCTCGTTACAGTCCGGAGAGCTTTTGAAGCCCCTAAGGTGAAAATAGGTGGAACTAAAGTCTCATGGGGAAAAAAGCTTAAGTACCTGGGAGCGACGTTGGACCAAAGGTTAAATTTTGGCCAACATGTGGATGTCTCAGAGCTCAAGGCCACCGAATGTATGGGTAACCTATCGAGGTTAATGCACAACATTGGTGGTCTAGCAAAGCAGCTTTACGCTGCCCCTGCATGGGCCGACGCCCTTACGACCCGCAGCATCTTGGATAGGTTACTTTCTGTACAAACAGGGAGTTCACGGAGAGTAATCTCAGCCTATAGGACGGTGTCTGATTGCGCTGCTCTGGTTCTTGCGAGTACACCGCCAACAGATTTGTTGGCAAAAGAAAGACAGGAAGTTTTTCGGATCAACAAAGAACGGGTGGTCTCGCGGGAACAACAGGTAGTTGTTCCCGCGAGTAGCGGAACTACCAGCGGTAGTCTAAAGATGGCTATCCGCAAAGCAGCAAGAATCAGATTCGCCGATAGTTGGCAGGCAAGATGGGATGGGGAATTCAAAGGAAGGTGGACTTACCCCCCTGGTGGTTAATGGAAATAATTGTCTAACAGGAAGGACTAAGAGAGAGGACTTCCACTTGCGAAGTAAAGCCAATAGGTAGTTCCGCAAGTAGATTAGATGTCCCAGAATAAGACGGGAGTGGTTTTTAGTGGGTCGACCAGAACAAGAGCGGTCATCCCCACATAACCTGGGAATTCATTACTCAGGTATCTGAATTCGCAGATTTTCCACTTCCAACTACAAAAAAAAATAGACTTGCTAGAGTTGCTAATGCATATATAGTGATAAGCTAGATTTCTTCGGAGTTTTTTTATCCTCTTTTTAAACAAATTTAAAACGTTTATTGTTTAATGTAGCTTAATAATAATGTAATATAAAAATGGCATTTAGACCGTTTATAATGTCAAAATAAAAGTAAAATAAAATACTGACTGCCGGAAAAAAATCAGTACTGGACAGCGTTACCAGCCAGGGATTTCCCAGTACTTATTTAGTACTGGAGTCTGTACTGTTATACTGTCAGTCAATACTGGGTCAGTACTATGCCATTATTACATTTCTACTTGGGCGGTGCAGTACCATACCTGACCGCTGGAGTTCCTGCTTTGAAACTAAACCAATTCATAAAAATTTAAATTAAATTATTAATAATAAATTCATCTGCATATTATAATTAAAATTTTAACAACGATTTATTTTTTTTAAATATTTTCTCTCCTACACAACTCGAAGTACATATTGCAGTTGAAAAAAATAACCCAAAATTAGCTGCTGATATTGCATATTGAGGCTTAATTACATTTCCGAATTAAGTCAATGTTCTTCACTGCATTTTGAATTGTAACAAATAAAATTAACTTCATAATTTACATCAACAAAAAACGAAATCCAATTATTTATCATAATAAAAAATTTCTATATCAGCAATTAAAAAATCTTGGCGTCAATACTTTCATTAATTACAAGTTAGAAGCATTATTGACGCCAAGATTTTTTAATTGCTAATATAGAAATTTTTTGTTATGATGAATAATTGGATTTCGTTTTTTGTTAATGTAAATTACGAAGTTAATTTTATTTGTTACAATTCAAAATGCAGTAAAGAACATTGACTTAATTCGGAAATGTAATTAAGCCTCAATGTGCAATATCAGCAGCTAATCTCGGGTTATTTTTTTCAACTGCAATATGTACTTCGAGTTGTGTAGGAGAGGAAATATTTAAAATAAATCGTTGTTAAAATTTTAATTATAAATTTTACTTGGAAAACTTTTATTTCCCTAATTGTTTGGACAGTTACAAAATCTTTTACTTGGCGGAAGTTTTTGCATCATAGATGTTTTTGTTAGGATTTTAAAACTTTTTGCATCTTCTCAACTTTTTAATAAATGAAATAATTAATTGTAAAAATATTTTGGTCTTTTATCTAATAATTTAAAATAAAATACAATTAAGTTTTAAATAAGAATTTATTTAAGATATGATACTTTACAGTAAAGGTTTTAAAATAAATTTCAGGCCTATCAACCCATAATACTATTTTAAATTCCAAAATATTTTAAAAATGTTTTTAGCAGTTTAGTATCTGCGTTCATCTAAATGTCAAAAAATTCAATTTTTTTGAGAAAAATGAAAATTTTTCAAAAAATACAGAGTGCATTAAAATTTCCAGGAATATATATCGAGATTTTAACCCAATAAATAATATTCTAGAAGATCTCACATAACCGTTTAGAAGTTTAGTCTCTGCGTTTGTCTAAATGTCAAAAAATTCAATTTTTTTGAGAAAAATCAAAATTTTTCAAAAAATTTGAAGTGTATTAAAATTTCCTAAAATGTGTATCGAGAATTTAACCTAATTAATAATGTTCTAAAAGATTTCAGCAATCCATTTAGGTGTTAACGCTCCACGTTTGTCTAAATCTCAAAAAATTACTATTTTATTGGTTTTCCTAGCCTAAATTCTATAAAAATATATAAAATATTGAATAAACTTAACAGAATTATTTCTTTTTTGATCAAAAAAAAAAGAATGAGCAAAAAAAGAATGAGCCAAATCGGTTAAGATTTACTCGAGTTATTCAATTTTATCGAAAAACAGCCGATATTTCGACAATATATATTCGCGGTTTTTTGCTTTTATTTGGCGGCGATTCTCTACTGTGAATCTTGATTATATTAAAAAAAATTTAAGGCTTTTTTAAGTTTATGTCGTTTTGAAAATTTATAAATGCAACTTGAAATTTATAATAGAATTTAATGCTTTTATAATATTTTTAGAGGAATGTCAGAAATTAAAATTCTTTTAAAAATTCTAAAAAATTTATATTTTTCTAGTTTTTTTTAAATTCCCTGATTTTCTAGAAATTCTCCTAATTGATTTTACATTTCAAGATTTTTTTGACTTGTGTCCAATTTATTATTATTAGAAAGAAAAATAATAAATTCTAAAAAAAATTATTAGAAAAATAAAGAAAATTTACGCTCAGAGATAGTAAAATCTACTTTTTTCGGATTTTCTTTTTCTCTAATAATTTATTAATAGAAAAAGTTATTAAAAAACAATACTGAAAAATAAAAAAAAAATTTTTCTGCTTGACACTTACAGGGATACATTTGATTTATTCTTCACTTTTCAGATATTTCATTCACGTAATATATTTAATCCTCAAGCAATTGACAGATTCAGGTCAGTTTCTTATATTGTTGATGAATACCTTAACACGCAAAAATACAATTTATGTGGTCATTTTCAGAAACGCTGCAGATAAATTAGTTTTTATTATTAAAAAATCAACTAAAATACGAATAAAAAGTGATTTCAAAACTGGCCATTAAATAGTCCGAGAAAAAATACATAACCTTAAAATGCCAAATTTTTCTACATGTAATAAATATTTAGAAATCTTTATGAATAATATGTTTAATGCAAAAATAGTGTAAATAAATTTTTGAAAATAAACTATATACCTAATAGAATTTTTAATATTTAAATGTAAAAAATGTTATACAACTGCTGATATTTTGTAATGATTGTCTTAAATTCAGCACATTCAGTGCTAATAATCAGCTTGCTTGTATCTAAATTCAGCAAAAAAATATTATTTGAAATTAGGCAAAAACTGTCTTAAAAATGTTGCATCTTAAATTAAGATATCCTTTTATGCTTTAAGATAAGACTTTCTTTTTACTGTGTATTTTCTTCGAATTCTTTTTTCGCTCCCTCGAATAATTTATTATTGTAGCTCGGTATTTATTGCATCTTTTTGATACATATAGTGTGTAGATTACGAAGGTGTGTTTTACATTATTAGAGAAAATATTGCATTTCCGTGAAACTTTCAGACAGTTTTCGTGAATATTGCTTTGGAAAAGACTGGTCATAAAACTCGTTATATGGACCTGCCATAAACGATTAACGTACATTACTATGCACACGAAGCAACGATTTATTTTGCATAATGAGCGGTGCTATACTGCTGCATAATCAACGCATCGACCATACAGTCAATTGAACACACGAGAAAAAGAAATTCATACATACACCTATACAGCAAGGAATGAATTTGCCACCTTCGAGGAATTAAAAAAGAGCAAAACATTAGCAAAAGGCGCGAAAATCGCAAGTCCCGTTACTGTCTCTTTCTCAATCAACCAAACTAAAAAATGAAATTAAAAAAGAATAAGCAAAAAATTATCATTTCCGTCAATGAATGATTTATCCCTGGGAATCCGATTATGCCTTTTCATGATTCCAATCAGGACCGGATATACTGAAGAAACTAATCGTTCTCTATTTATTTACACTTTATATGGCCCGGAAACGGTACAATTTATATTTACTAGCAGAAAGTTAAAAAGTTTCTTTTTTTCTATTTAACCGGTTAAACTATTTCATTAGTCTTCCACTAATTATAGAGTATATAAAGTATTTCCAATTGAATTTAATATTTTTATTGTTAATCACATCTTGATTAAGTACCTATATATAAATATATATAAAATGTACCGTTATTGTAATATTGGCATCATTTATATTATTAACGTAGCTTATTAATTTAAATAATATGCTGTATTATTTTACCTCATTAATAACATTTTACATTTTTTTATATATTTCTTTTTCAATATATAATATGATTCAAATCTAATCGTGTGAAAGTTTATTTCTACTCAATAAAAAGCAATTTACACGATAATTTACAGACTTTGCACGTATCTCTTGAATCATTTTAAACAAATTGTCGAACTTGTAATTTTCTTTTGATGAGAATTGTGGACATAAATCAACAAACTTAAAACTATACTCTAAAATGGAAAATTATTACATTAGAAACTTGATTTGCGTTAAATAACATTTTCGTCTTATTTGCGATGCAATTATGAAGGATAATCCTCGCGCCAATCAATATTATTAGAAGAAAAAAGAAAAGAAATAGAAAGCAATAAAAGATATTGAAAACAGCTAATAATTCACCAGCAGGTAGTCAAATATCAAATTACGTTCTATATTTGATTTAAATTAATATACAGACAAAATTTAACATAATATTGATTTTTGATGCCAATAAATATCGAATTAAACATTATAAAAAATAATTATTTTAAATTCTCTTTGTCCATAAATAACCAAACTTGTAAAAACCCGTATGGAAAATGAAAATTGGTCCTAGCATGGTCCTACCTATTTTGCCCTGTTAATAGCTTAGACCTAAGTAGGCAGTGTAGTTTGGACCAACAATGGCTGGTGACGAGATTTTAGCCTGGTCATAACTTGGGAGCCTAGTTAGGACCAGTTTGTGGGTCCATTTTTGGACCTAGAAAGGACCATCTCAGACAGTATTTTTTATTTCATTATAATTTTAATTAGTTTATAATATTTGTTAAAGAAATAACCTAAATTTATAATAATAAGTATTAGTTTTAATTAATTATTATTTTTTTTAATTAAATGATTACCAAAAGCGAATGCATAAATAATGTTAGTACTTATATGCAGAGATTAATATATATTCCTCTAATATATACATTAAAAATTATAAAAAAATAAGAATTTTGTTAATTAAATTATTTTATATTATATATAATCTTTAAATTGCATACTTATACGAATATAATGCAAAAAAATCTGAATAAACGCAAACTTAAGAAGCAAGTAAAATCTAACGCACGCGAGAATCAAACCTATGACCTACGGACGACGAGACTAACGCCCTAACCACTGTGCTAATGAAACTAGTTGAGATTAAAATTTTTATTGTCAGTGACTTGTTGACTTGCTTTTGATGATTCAATATAGTATTTATTGACACTAATACACCATAATAAATAAAAAAATAGTTTAACAACAACAATAATAATAAAATAATATTCAAATATAAAAATTCAAAAATTAATATTTTTATATTATATCAAGAAAAAAATATTTATACATTTTCGTTAAAAACAGGTTTTTCATTGTTCTCAATCATTTTTAACATTAATTTGTTGGTCTAAAAAAATATTCGTCTTTTGGACTTGGAAATTTTTGCTAATTAATTAAGTGGGAGATCCACTTTTTAAAAAATGTCAAAAAATGTATGTTAAAAACACGTTTTTCATTGTTCCAAATTATTTTAAACATTAATTTTTTGTTGCAAAAAATTTTTTAAATTTAGATTTAGAAATTTTTGCTAATGAAACTAGGAAGTCTAGGTAGGTCCTGGGTTGGACCTGGGTGGGTCAGCCCACATTCAAACTGCAATATCTTTTAGTGTTTAGCACCAACTTAAACGAAACTTAAAATCTGCAAACGAAATTAAAAATATATTTTACTAATTATAATTATATTGCAGTCTGTATCTGTTTTAATAAATAAATAAATGTTACTGTTTTATTAACTTTTGTTACAAATTACTTAGAAATTTGCAGTTTTTTTTCTAATTTCCCGATTAGTAAAATATGAAGATAATTTATCATTTTAACAATTCAGTTATTTGTTTAAACAAATAAATATTGTTATTTATTAATTCTTGATACAAAGTACCTAGAAACTTGCAGTTTTTTCTAATTTTGCAATAAACTAATTTAAAAAGTATGAAATAGAGATATTTTATAATTTTAACTATTCAGCATTTGTTTAAACAAAAAAATTTTGTTATTTATTAACTCTTGAGACAATAAAGCGTCTAGACACTTGTAGTCTTTTAAAATTTTGCAATTAACTAATCTGAGTATTTACTTATTGCAAAATTAGAAAAAACTACTAGTTTCTAGGTTGATTGTGTGAAAAGTTAGTAAATAACAATTATTTGTTTAAAGTTTTAAACAATTGCTGAATTAATAAATTAATAAATTAACTTTATTTTATAATATTTGTATAATTTTCTGATTTATGTCAAACAATAAATTGTTTAAAAAAATATGATTAGCAGTTAATTTTATAAATATTAATTGAGAATAATATTTACCAATTTTTACATGTTTTTCCTGTATCAATTTTGACACTTTATTTTCCTAAAAAATTTTCTAAGTCACAACTGGATCTCCTAGTTAGTACCAAGTTAGGACCAGCCTAGGATATATAAAAAGGGGTTGCCAAGTTAGGTCCAAGCTAGGGCCAATAATCATTTTAGGCATAGCATGGTGATTTCTACACGGGAATTGACTGTAATGGAATTTTAATAATTTTACTTATGCACCTATTAGAACTCCAAGAAAATATTTCAATTAATGACAATAATTATTATTTGCAATTATTCATAGAAATATTCTCTTAACTTGTTATTATCTTCAAGATAATATTTCTATTAACAATATACAATTATTGTTTATTAATAATATTTAAAGTACGATCTTGAACTTCTGATAAATATGAATATGTTTAAAAAATCGTCGTCATACTCTCTAAACTTGAATCAGTATTAATTAATCAGTTAAGCCAACTTGACAATAAAATTTTAAAAACATCAATTGTTAGTTAACTCTTCAATTAATTCTCCAATTTATAATTAATCACTTTAAACTAAATTAATCACCCAGAGCAAAATTTTATTTAAATTAAATATATTTTATTTGAGTTAAATAAACGTATATTTATGTCAGAGCTTATGTACTAATGTATGTACTTATGAACTTATGTTAGGTACTTGTTTTGAATAAAAATTGTATTCGACATAAATAAAACATATATTTCATACTAATAAACTTTTATTTAGATAAAAATTACAACTTATTTCAAACAAATAAAAAGTCTAGTTCATTCATCTTTTCTCTGAATGAACAGAACTAAATCGTCTATTAAATGAAATTAATACCACCACTGATTAATTTTTAGTTACAAATTACCATATTACCATATTGGATCCGCCACTTTGAATTTTTTAAAACTGATATCAAATTTGTTAGTAGAAATCATAAGCTGTCAAATTATATAATTTAACCTGGATATAGAGATTAATTTCCTAGGATTTATCGTTCTGAAAAAAGTGAGCGGGTTTACCCCAGTCTCCCCTAAGGAGTAAAATTTTACGAATTTAAGAGTACAAGATTTTAATAATTTTTAACAGAGAACTATTAATAATAATTAACTAATTAGTAAAATTTTGTTATTCGACTTTTAACTTTAACTAATTCAAAATTTACAGAGATTAATTATTGAATAAATTATTAAAGACGAAACACTAATACTATTGAAAACTATTAATAATTAAAACAACCTTCTCATATAGTAAAATTAACAAACTATAAATACTAAATTTTTCCATGCAAAAAAAGAAAAATAACCATCGTTTAAAGCAATTATTTATATCTGATGCTATTATCATGTCTAATTCTTTCGCTCGTCAATTGGAAATTGTGAAAAACATACATATTGGAAAACGAACACTGACTTCATAGTCGTTAATCAAAAATGACGTTCGACAAAATCGGATTTAATTGCTTTTGAACTGGACTATCTAGTAAACTACGCTAACTTGTTCCTCTTTTTTTCACAGTATTTATTCTTAACTATCACTTAGAATTCTTGCAAGTTGACACCCATGACATCGATAATAACATTCAATTTATTCAGGTTTAATTATTAAAAAAGAAATTGCTGCACACCAAAGAAATGTTATTTGTAATAACTTGTAACAAAAATCCAGTATATCTCGATTATTCAATTTTCCATTTGCGATAATTGTTAACTGCTCCTAAGGAAACACGCATCTATATTTGTTTAGAAATAATTTTAAAAATTATGTAAATACCAATTTTCTGATGCACTTGAATTAAAAAGAGTAAAACCACTTTTTTATTGAACAAATGAAAAAATAAAATGAAAACCAATATTTCAGTCTATCTTTTATTTTTTTATTAACGTCGACTAAAATTATTAGTAATTATAAGTGTAAATTATAATTATTCTGCAAATTAAGTTTATTATAATTGCAAATAACAATAATTATCAAAATTAGAAGTGTTAAAATTGTAAATAATTAACATTATGCAAATTAAAATTATTGTTGATAATAACATATCATAGCGAATACCTCCTTCAGAGTAAGGTAGAAGAAATGATGTTGTCTAGCGGAAACAGAGAATGCAATATTTTCCCTTTTAAATTGTCTTCGGGCCAGCCAAAGCGAACTATCCGGAGTTCAGGTGTCGAATGTAAATTAAGTGTGCACCCCTCAGCTTATGAGTGTCCGAATTATTTATTTTAAGTCAATGTAGACCTTAGAAAATTAGAAATGTGCCTCGCAGTAGAAATTATTTTCTTGAATGAATTTGACTTAGTTAACTGATCGCGATTGCTAGACTGATACGAAGAAGACACACGGGGGTAGAACACGACTTATTAACTTGGTGGTGATTTCTGGACTGATTTGAATCTTTGGGTCAGTTTTATTCTATCTATTAAATTAGACGGGCTTGCATGACTCCTTATAGAATGGCGAAAATCGTGGATAACCATATTATATGGTAAAGGTCGTTCAGATGTCAGACAATTAGATCAATTTGTTTGAAAATCACATTCCAACATTACAAATATCAAAACAAATACGTCGCGATGACGTGACACATTCAAAAAGAAGGAATTAATTACCATTAATATTGACCCTTTAATGATCCTAGAGAGGGAAAATAAAATTTTTAAAAACTAAACACGTTCATAGAAGTTTTTAGGGATGCTTATTACGAGCTCATTTTTTCAAAATTTAAAATATCCAATTCAATATGGCAATCAACTTTTTCAAAAATTAATTCAATTCGCTTTTACTATTTCCAAAGATAATTTTTTTTATAAAAATTATAATAATATACTTTTAAAATAGTATAAAACTTACTCTAAAAACAAAAATATTAAATAGCTAATTCTAATGTTCGAGGATATTTTGATTAATCTTTATAAACAAATTTAACGTTAGTTCCATATTAAATTTTATATTGATAAATAAAAAAATATATATTTTAAGTTTAGTAATATTTACTCTGAAATTAATACAATTTATCAAAAATTCTAAACAATTTTTTATACTTTTCTTAGATGTAAAAGTTATTTAATATTTGTTTATCTTTTATGAAAAATTGTCTAAGTTTAAAGATTAAGATTTAAGTTTCAAAGTACTAAAATTTTTCCAAAGTTTGCGAGAAGTAAAAGTTTCTTTTTCATATAAAACTAAAAACTTTTTAAATTACAAAGAATGACAAATTTTTTCTTAAAAATAAGGGGAAAGGGAGATACAGAGATATACAAAATGAACTTTTCGAGATAATTTACTCGAAAAAATCTATCTCTACGCGTCTATTTTTAACCCACTGATGTAAGAACAACGTCACCCAGTGGTATTATGTACTTAAAAATAATGAAAATCAGGTGCAAATGTCGTTTACATTACGAGCACGATTTCCTTAATTAAAAAAGTGATTAACATTTATACTTTTCGGTTACACAGCAATGAAGAAGTGTGAACACTTTCCCAGGATCTCGAGCGGCAGCAAGTTCAATAAAACAAGCGCCTTAATTGTCGTCAACAATTAACTCGAGAAAATGGTCCCAGGTGAAGCTGACCGTCACAAGAGAAAGAGGGAGAGAGAGAGAGAGAAGGAATGAGAGGTAGACACTTAAGAAATGTCTGATCCTCCTATTTGTCAACGTCGCTCTATTGTTAACTATACACTCATTTCTGACAATGTAACTTTCAGCCACAAATAGAAACATACATATGTCAACCTTTAAATTGCTCCTGGAAGTTCTAGATCTAGGCTACCAAAGAAATTATAAATAATTATTCAGTTACACACATTTATATATAAATATACCTATATATTCTTTGCGCGCGAGAATCTTGAACAGTTTCACTAAAATTGCAAGAATTTATAAAAACATTTTTCTTATTTCGTCAATTATTGACAGTGAATAATTACAGTTTACGATCATTTTTATGAAAATTGCAGCAAATATTTTTTTATCTCGCTTTGTGAATATAATTACCGAATATAATTATTCGTGCAATATGTTTACAAAAATGTGAAAGAAAATTTTCATTTTTTCTTTTTAATTAGTCAGCAATATAATTGTTTCATTTAATGGATATAAAAATGTGTTTTTCGGAAGAAAATTAAAAATTTTTTGTAGAAAAAAATCTTGCTTGTTCCGAAGAAAGGGAGGAGCAAATCATTTATATTATTAGTTTAAAGTTAAAATTTAATGTAAACTTAAATTAAAGGTTTCAGTTTAATAGTGTAAAAGTAAAAAAACCAGTATTTAGTTACATCTTTTTTAAGGATATTAAATTGAGACAAAAAACAAATCAAAACGTTGCTTCACAACACTTTTAATTTGTTTTTGCTTCCTTGTGAGGAAGCTTTGCAGTCGTTTAATTTATAAATTTTTTAAACATCCTTCAAATAAATTTCCTTCTATATAGGACTATGTTATTTAAGACCCTGAACAATTGTCCGGATGTATGTATGTGTGATTGTGAATCCCGTTTTTTGGTTGAAAATTACTAGGCATATTTACCATAAAAATATCTCGAAATGGATTGATAGACATTAAAAAATCTATAAAAAATTTTTTTTTTAATTTCCCGTGTGGAAATTGTGTAGTGGCCCTTCATTGGTCCTACCTAGATTTCCAATTTATTAACTAGGGCCTAACTTGTACATTTTTGTAGGGCCTACATTGGCACGTCACGCTCTTCTAACTTGGCCCTACCTAAAGAATCTCTTTGGGCCCAATAAAAAGAACAGTTTAATTAACTATTTAAAAAAAATTATTTATTCTCACTTATTATTACTGAGGTTTATTTTTTTCACCATTTTTACCTATTTTTGATCACATGTAATTCATAATAATTAATTCCTAATATACTAACAGAGAAAAAATCCACAAACGTTGGGAGTTGAACGCAGGACCCTGACATTCGTAGACCGATAACCTAACCACCTAACCACGATCACACTATACGAGGAGTTGCATTATACTTCAGGTCATATTAACTGTACTATAAAACTGGAGTTTCCTTATTCCTTAACAGTTTTTATCTCATTTCACTAAAAAATTAACTTGACAGTCATATCGTTAACTAAAATTTTTATTGAATTAATTCACTGAATATTTAATCCAGAAAATCATAAAACTTTAAATAAATCTTTAAATATACGCAGTTTTTCAAGGTTGGATGCAAAAGTTAAATGAACATTTCATGAAAGTTAAAATTTCTTTTAAATTTAAATGAATTTTTGTTTTATAGTTTAGACCAAAGAATCCAAATTTTTCTTTACAAAATTTTAAAGACAATTTTTAAGTTTGTCAACATATTATAAATATAATTGTCTCGACGTTTTGATGGTAGACAATTATATTGATAATAAATATATTGACAAACTTAAAAATTGTCTTCAAAATTTTTTAAAGAAAAATTTGGATTCTTTGGCCTAAACTATAAAACAAGAATTATATTAAGATCCAAAAACTGACTTTTAACAAATGAAATGAATTTTTTTACAAAAAGAGAGAAT
The DNA here is from genome assembly GCA_032873175.1 of Leptopilina drosophilae. Lineage (NCBI taxonomy): Eukaryota > Metazoa > Arthropoda > Insecta > Hymenoptera > Figitidae > Leptopilina > Leptopilina drosophilae. The sequence goes on from CM065487.1 coordinate 12,141,492, forward strand.
TTAAAGAAAATTAAAAAAGTTTTTCAAAAATGTAGAAATTTTTAAAAGTTAAAAAAATAGAAAACTTTTATGTAATGGTTCAGTTAACTTGTGCGTCTAACATTAAAAAACTGCTAACATTTTAAGATTTGTTTTCATTTTCATGTTGACTTTAAAACTTTATTTAAATTAGTAGAATTTTTATTAATTCCATCAGTACATTTAGATTCAACTAATAAATAAGTTAATTTTTACAAAATTACTGATACAATTTTTAAATGTGCTGGTAGCCAAGGAAAACCCCACAAACCCTTTAAGGTTAACTGATAACTTGGTAAATTTGATGACGAATGCAATATTTTTATACAACAAATTAAATCGTCAGTAACCTGTATTTTACTAATTGAATCAGTAACTTTCTATTAATTACCTGTAACTTAATTGTGGTAGTAGTAATTAGTAAAATTCTGCAAATAATTATAGTCAAATTTTACCGATTTAAAGTTAGAGAGTAAAACTTTCAGTTCAATATTGTCTCAATCTTGCCATGGGATATTTAAATATTACTTCAAATTACACATAAACAATAACTGATACATAATTTTTAAGTAAATTTTGAAACATATTCATAACCTATAATCTAACAAGAAGTTCTAGCTATAACCAAGCTAGGCCCAGGTTAAGGTATATTCCAAGCTAGGACCATTATAGGCCCAATAATCAAAATTAGCAAACCTTGGCGATTTCCACACGGGTTTTTCAAAAATTTTTTTTAAATTGAATATTGAAGTTAATATATAATAAAATCGTATTCTTTGCATCAAGACAAATTGATTGGTATATATAAAGTATAAATTGTATGAAATTGAAAAACTAAACTGTGTTACTTTAGATGTAATAAAAACAAACATTTTTTATTTATTTATTTTTTACGTTATCATCTGCATCATTTAATTCTTGTGCTAAAGCTCTTATAATATCTGTTAATGTGTATTTTTTGAAATATTTTTATAGTTTACTATTTTTTATTGATAAATTTACTATTTCTGATCTAGTACCCAGTTTTTTAATTGGTAAAGTTTGTCGACCCACGTGAAAAGTTTACCGGTAAACTCCGCGGAATTATGATTTTCTTAAATATACTGAAAATTCACAAAACAATTTAAATTATAAGAAAACCTATTTACAAGTATATCATTTATGGTTATCTAGTCAATCCATAAATATTTTTAACCTAAACTGTCAAAAACGAAGAATCAGCATATTTAACATATCCTAACAATATTAAAATAATTTCAAAGTATCCATCTATCCATAACATTACCCACGATTATCCCGGTATGATCCACAGTATTTTATCAAAATTTGGTACAATTTCAAAGGTAAGTTTACTTTTAAGATCGATCACCTGGATATTACCCACGGTTATCCAGTTGGCCTGTCACTATTTTAAACATTTCCGCAGAGGATCCTAAGTTTCAAATTTAAAAGGTAACCTAACCTAACAAAAACAATGAATAACACCCGCGGTTATCGAGGTATCATGTTAATATTTTAAACAATTTCTAAGGTAAATCAAGACAACCTGTCAAATATGATGCATTAGATAATTATCAACTGAAATTCAGTATCCAGTCATTTTTTGCTCATTTTTAAAAGTAAGTTAGCATAATATGTCAAAGGGGAAACATCTAGATAATCATCTACTGTTGTCCAGGTATCCGGTCAATTTTTTAATAAATTTCAAAGGTAAGTTAACATAGCCTGACAAAGACAAAGTACCAGCTTATCAACCACTGTTATCCAAGTATCCGACCATTATTTTGGACAATTCCATAGTAAGTGAACCTACCCTGATCAAGACGATGCATTAGTAAATAAACTACAGACAACAAGTACTGCGGTAATTTTTTTCATCAATTTCAAGAGTAAGTAAACATAATAACATGTCATAAACGATACAAATGATGATTATCAAATATTACCAAGATATCATGTGGAATGTTTGTACAATTTCAATGGTAAGCCAGCTGAATCTGCTCAAGACGACACACCATCTACTAATAAACCAATGATATCGAAAGATATTCTATCAAATATTCAAACAATTTCAAGGGTAAGTAAACATAAGCTGTCATAAACGATACACCTGCTAATTAACTAATGTTATCCAGATATTTAAATTGTCCAAACATTTGACTGAATATGTGAATATCATTACCTAATTAGCAGGTTCGAATATTCGACAGCATATATTTAAATATCAGTGAGATATTAGCTGGTGCATCCTCAGGTTATATTGATTTACCTTTGAAATTGTCCAAAACATTCGATTGAATATCTGGATAACATTAAATGATTGGCAGGTATATTATATGCTATGTTGACTTACCTCTCAAATTGTCCAAACATTCGACTGGATATCTAAATAACATTAGATAATTAGCAATTGTATCGTATTTGACAGGTTATGTTGACTTGTCTTAGACATTGTTTAAAATATTAATATGAAATCTGAATGCCGCGGTTGTTATGTCGATTTATTGTTTTTCCAGGTTACGTTAACTTATGTTTGATATTGTTCGAATATTTGTCGTGATATCTTTGGATATCAGTGGGAATTATTAGAAGGTGCTGCATTGTCTAGGACAGATTGTGTTGACTTATCCTTGGAATTGTCCAAAATAATGGTCGGATACTTGGATAACAGTGGTTGATAAGCTGGTTCTTTGTCTTTGTCAGGCGATGTTAATTTACCTTTGAAATTTATTAAAAAATTGACCGGATACCTGGACAACAGTAGATGATTATCTAGATGTTTCCTCTTTGACATATTATGCTAACTTACTTTTAAAAATGAGCAAAAAATGACTGGATACTGAATTTCAGTTGATAATTATCTAATGCATCATATTTGACAGGTTGTCTTGATTTACCTTAGAAATTGTTTAAAATATTAACATGATACATGGATAACTGCGGGTGTTATTCATTGTTTTTGTTAGGTTAGGTTACCTTTTAAATTTGAAACTTAGGATCCTCTAAAAATGTTTAAAATAGTGACAGGCCAACTGGATAACCGTGGGTAATATCCAGGTGCTCGATCTTGAAAGTAAACTTACCTTTGAAATTGTACCAAATTTTGATAAAATACTGTAAATCATACCGGGATAATCGTGGGTAATGTTATGTATAGATGGACACTTTGAAATTATTTAATTATTGTTAGGATATGTTAAATATGTTTATTTTTCTTTTTTGACAGTTTTGGTTAAAAATATTTAGAGATTGCCTAGATAACCATAAATGATATTCTTGTAAATCGGTTTTCTTACCAATTAACTTGTTTTGTTAATTTTCAGTATATTTGAGAAAATCATAATTCCGCTGAATATTTGCGGATTTACTCCGTGGAATCTCCGCAGAGTGACTCTACGGAGATTCTGAGGGGTTTACCGGTAATCGTTTCACATGGGGAATATCTCCGCCTAGAATTAGAGTTTTAGCACAAAAAGGTTCGTTGAAATCGATTACATCTTTGAATAGATAATTCATAATTTCTAAAGCATATTTTGGAGCCATTGGTGCTTCATTCCAAATTAAAACGTCTACATTTTTTAGAAAGAGGGCTTCTCTAGATTAAACTTTAATGTCTGAAGATGAATCATTGTATAATGGAACGGGTAAGTCTAAATCTTTATGAACAGTTTTTCCATTAGTAAGCAGAGCTATACCTGTAAATGCCATGTTGCAAACATTTTTTCTTTTACTTCTTAACAAATGACATAGCAGAATGTATAATAATGTATTTCTAGATCCTCCACAACTATCAACATAGAAGCACTTAGAACCATCAAAAGAAGAATCCTTTAGGGCATCAAGTTCATTATCAACTACAAGTTTTTGTTTACATTTCTGTTCTCCGATGTTAATATGTTTTGCAATATTTATATATGTCGTAGCCGAATAGAAGAATTCGCCGTTTAGCTAAACGCCTAGGCGGTTAGCTAACCGGCGCGCAATAGACAAATGAACATAATAATTTCTCATATTCTTCTATTGGCCTGAATGAATCCGTCAGTTAGCCAACTGACTAGGCAGTTAGCTAACCGCCTAAGACATTTTAGGCCAATAGACGAAATACGAACTCACGAAATATTATTAAAAATTAAATAATTTAATTAATATTTAATTTATTAAATTAATAAATTATTTAAATCTATGAAAAAATAAATTAAGTTTTAACAAATTTTATTTAATTTTATACATTAAATTTTTACATACTTTATTTATTGAAGCAAGGCAGACTTTGATGACATCGAGAATTACAATTTAGACCGGATTTAAAGCAAATGCATTTTTTTGTACTCATTATCAAATCTAATATTCGAATTAGACAAATCATCAAAGTAAAAAATCACCGGTTAGACGACCCGAATTCCTTACAAACTGTAGTTAGGCCTCTTAATATCAGGATTCGACGGAAATCGATGTAGATAGTGCTTTTTAGTAAAATTAATTCCTAATTAACTTGAAAATTAATTAAGATTAATAATTCTAATTAGCATAGAAAAATTCGTCTTTTTTTTACGAATCCAACGGTATAAAAAACTCATTTTTGATAAAAGTGTAGTTATGGTGTTTTTAAATCAGGACGGCAGAACTGTTCTTAAACTTTCAAAAGTAGTTGCTCCTTTTACTGTGAGCAACAATAATGTAAGGTAAAATAACTCCAAATTATTATATGATATTATCACTCGGTTGTTTTAAATAGTTACTAAACACTGAATTTAACGATCATTCCGAGTCAGGTGTTTAAAAAGAAACAACAAATGTTGTTTAACGTTTCGACAGCGCGTCTGCCCTCTTCAGAAACTATAATTTATTTAACAAAAAATAATAATTAAATTAAATTACATTATTAAAAAAACATAAAACTAATAGTTATAAAAACAGTTTTTTACCGAAAATATCAATACTGTTTATAAAATTAATTGCGAGAATTGCTCTGCATGTTATGTGGGACAATTAAAAAGAATGGTGGGTGTTCGTATTAAAGAACATAAAAATTCTATTTCTAATGTAATCGCTACCCATAATGACTTTTTTAGACACACATTTGATTGGGAAAATTTTATCATACTAGATACAGAAACAAACTACAAAAAACGTTTAATATCAGAAATGATCCATATTAATTTACAAAAAAATCCGGTTAATAAAAAGGAAGATGTACAGAGTCTCAATAATTGCTATAATCACTTTATAAACGAAATGAAATATTCTTAATCTATTTTGATTTACCCTGACATTTCCTGAATTTTGTTTACTGTCACGGTCATTCACCTCACGTCAGTTAGATATACTTCGAAAATTATATACATTTTATTCGCCAGTGTCGAATTGTAATCGCCACGACAAAGACGTTCCTTTGGAACGTTTTTCAAATTTTATTTTACTTTTCGGTAAAAAACTGTTTTTATAACTATTAGTTTTATGTTTTTTTAATAATGTAATTTAATTTAATTATTATTTTTTGTTAAATAAATTATAGTTTCTGAAGAGGGCAGACGCGCTGTCGAAACGTTAAACAACATTTGTTGTTTCTTTTTAAACACCTGCCTCGGAATGATCGTTAAATTCAGTGTTTAGTAACTAAAATAACTCCAATTGATGTGGATTAACTGAATCCATTCTTCCCAATACTTTTTCTCTACGAATTCTTTGTTTCCATTCAAGAGATTTTGTTACCCATGTATAATGTTATAGTATTTCTAAGTAATAATATTTTTGAGCATTACTATTTCGTTGGTTAAGTTTAAAATAATAATCCAGAAGTTCTGTATTTTTATTTAAATCGAAAGACATGCCGTAACTATTTTTTTCTTCTTAAATAATAACATTCTATTAATTTTGCAAATTTATGGGTAATAAGCAATTAACGCTATAACTCTTTTTCACTAATGGTTTACTTAGTATTCTCTAAACTGTCTCAACTGGACCAAGATATCCATTTTCTACATAATGATATATTTCTTTATGATTAACAGTTACCTCACCATTTACATTTGTGATAATAATAGATGCAGCTTCATGCCCTTTGAGAATATATTTATATAAATATTTAACAGACTTTATACTTGAAACTATTTCTACATTAATATGTCAATTAAATATTTCTGAAAGTCTAGGGCAATACAAAACAACATTAGACTTATCAACAATAAATCAATTTGGTCGTTCTATCCTATATAATCAATGTTTAATTTTGTTTTTCATCATATTTAACTAATTTCCTATTTTGTCTCTTATTCAATATATAACCAATTTACAATTTTGCCTTTTATCCAATTTACCCAATTTTCAGCATCGTTTTTATCCAATATCTATAGGGCAAACCGGACCGTTTGGTATTTTATCTATAATATTCCATTTACATAATCTACAATAATTCGGGTTTTAATTTTAATTAAATAAAAAAATGTTTGTCATTATCAGAGAATCAATATTAAAGGGTCTAATTCTCATTGGAAGACAATTATTTTTCATTGTAAGTAAATATTTTAATGAAAGAAACATTTTTATTTGAAAATAATTTTTATGAAACTTGGAAATATCCTATGGTCTATATATATATATATATATATATATATATATATATATATATTTGCGTTGACATGCATTAGAGCCTGCGAAGGTTTACCACAAATAATACAAACCCTTGAACAAAAGCCTATTAAGAATTATACACAAAACACCCCGTGTAGAAAAATTGTTGGGTTCTAGTGTGGTGCCAAAAAGACAGTCTATTCTCTAATGGGGCACTGAAAAGACTGTCTAATCGTTGGACAGACTGGACGAGTTAATCAGGGCTAATGAGCAGTGCTAATATTTAAAATTTTAGGTTCGATTTCAATATTTCAGTTTTTAATTTTAATAATAACAATAAATGTTATCGTTATTAATATATATGTGTATATTTTTAATGACAATAACTTCTTATTATAATAATTATATTATTTTGAAATAAATAATATACTACACTGATCGTAAATATTATTTAAAATTGTAATGTTGAAAAATAATTTTAGTAAAAAAACAATTTGCGTTAATTGATACATTTTTTAATTCATTCTTTAACAGATCTTTATCATCATTTACAAACATGTTTATAATTTTAATTTATAACACTTATACAAATTAAATATAATAATTTTATTAACCGACGGAATAGCTCAGTTGGTTGGAGCTCCGGCTTTGCGGGTGGTACTTTGAGTTGTGTAGGAGAGGAAATATTTAAAATAAACCGTTGTTAAAATTTTAGTTATAAATTTTACTTGGTAAACTTTTATTTCCCTAATTGTTTAGACAGTTACAAAATCTTTTACTTGGCGGAAGTTTTTGCATCATAGATGTTTTTGTTGGGATTTTAAAACTTTTTGCATCTTCTCAACTTTTTAATAAATGAAATAATTAATTGTAAAAATATTTTGGTCTTTTATCTAATAATTTAAAATAAAATACAATTAAGTTTTAAATAAGAATTTATTTAAGATATGATTCTTTACAGTAAAGTTTTTAAAATAAATTTCAAGCCTATCAACCCATAATACTATTTCAAATTTCAAAATATTTTTTAAATGTTTTTAGCAGTTTAGTATCTGCGTTCATCTAAATGTCAAAAAATTCAATTTTTTTGAGAAAAATAAAAATTTTTCAAAAAATACGGAGTGCATTAAAATTTCCAGGAATATATATCGAGATTTTAACCCAATGAATAATATTCTAGAAGATCTCACATAACCGTTTAGAAGTTTAGTCTCTGCGTTTGTCTAAATGTCAAAAAATTCAATTTTTTTGAGAAAAATCAAAATTTTTCAAAAAATTTGAAGTGTATTAAAATTTCCTAAAATGTGTATCGAGAATTTAACCTAATTAATAATGTTCTAAAAGATTTCAGCAATCCATTTAGGTGTTAACGCTCCACGTTTGTCTAAATGTCAAAAAATTCAATTATTTTGAGAAAAATCAAAATTTTTCAAAAAATTCAAAGTGTATTAAAATTTCCTAAAATGTATATCGAGAATTTAACCTAATTAATAATGTTCTAAAAGATTTCAGCAATCCATTTAGGTGTTAACGCTCCACGTTTGTCTAAATCTCAAAAAATCGCTATTTTATTGGTTTTCCTAGCCTAAATTCTATAAAAATATATAAAATATTGAATAAACTTAACAGAATTATTTCTTTTTTGATTCTTTATCTGACAAAAAAAGAATGAGCCAAATCGATTAAGATTTACTCGAGTTATTCAATTTTATCAAAAAATAGCCGATATTTCGAGAATATATATTCGCGGTTTTTTGCTTTTACTTGGCGGCGATTCTCTACCGCGAATCTTGATCGTTGAATAATTTTAAAAATTTTGTAGAATAATGAAAATTTTATTATTTATGAAAATATACGACTTATTGGGAAGAAACAAAAGATTTTAGTAAAAAACTTATTTAATTTTTATGAAAGATTTTTCATTTACGTAAGTAATTAAATTTAAAGTAAAAAAAAATGAAAAAGCACATTGTTTTTCAAAACAGAACAAGAAATTTATGTATTTCTTTTTCAACAACTCAAAAGCATTAGCAAAATTGCTCCATCACTCTTTGTTTTTGTAAATTGAAATAACTGCCCCTAAAATGTAAAAAACAAAATGTATAATAAAAAAATGAAAAACCACAACATCCTGTGTAGAAATTTCCCTACTATGGCCATATTAGGGAATGAAACATGCGGCTTAACCTGGGCCAGATAGAATCGACACTCAAATGTGGATTTCCTGATCAGGGCCATATCGGGCATTGTGTTTCATTCCCTAATAGAAAAGGCCCGATCTGTCCCTGATCCGGGCCATAGCGAAATTTCTACACGGGATCATCATAATTTGTTTTAATTCTTAATATAATTTAGACCAATTTGATGTGGTTTTTCATTTTTTTTATTATACATTTTGATTTTTACATATTTGGGGTAGTTTTTTCAATATGAAAACACTGTGTATGATAAAGTAATATTGATATTGCTTTTGAAATGTTAAAAGTAGTGATGCACTTCGAGCCAGTCTCGTCTCGAAAAACCGAGAATCTCGCGAGAAAAACAATGAAAACAATTGAATGTTATATTTTCATCTCTTTTCTTTTATGAAAGGACAGAGTCTCGTCGTGCATCACTAGTTAAAAGTACATAACTTTATTTTGTTGGTTTAAAAACCAATATGGGTTTATACTTTTAATATTATAATTTTAAATTTTTACATTTTAGGGGTAGTTTTTTTGATTAAATAAAAAACAAAGGGTGTGTAAGCAATGTTGACATTGTTTCTGAGTTGTTGTAGCAGAAGTAGATAAATTTATTGCTTTGTTTTAAAGAGAAATCTATTATTTAATTTTTTTACTTTAAAATTTGAAATTTTATTTTTAATTAAAATAATTTATATAAACCTACAATATTTATTTTTGAATGGTTATTTAGTTTGACTAAATTATTTTATTCAATTTTGAAGTGACAACCTATTGCGCAGGTATAAATTCAAAGAAGACCTACAAATCGGGCACTATAGTCTTAATTGTACTTAAAAAATTTTGAATTCTAGTGATGCCAATGAAGTCTAATGTAGCATACAGTTAGACATTCTAGATTAAACTGTTCAGATAAATTCCATATAGCATACAGTTAGACAGTCTAGATTAGACCGTCCAGATGTGTCTAGTTTGGTCTAGTTGGGGCAATCACTGGACTCCAGGCTGCTTCTAAATTTTTCTACTCGGGACTTAAATATAAAATATCGCACGCACGGGGCATCCAACCCTAGACCTCGAGGACGCAAGCAGAATACACGTATCGCATACCCACGCAAGCTTAGAAGCGATTGCGCTTAAACTTGTTTTTGAATTATAGGTCCGTTACATACAGTGCTATAAGAACATAAATTGACTGTATCATATTTATTTAGAGAAAAATTATTATAAATATATTGAATAAGTTAATTAATAAAAATAATAAAAAATGTTAATTTAATTATTTAATATTATTTAAATATTTATTTAATTAATAAAAAACATTTTTATTTTTTAAATGTCAAGAAATTTATCAATCCTTCAAGTCAAATATTAAAACAAAAAATATTAAAACTCAATTTTACGTTTCGACAGCCCTGCTGTCCTCATCAGAAAACTGAAAATATTTATTAAAATTTAAAATATTATTACAAAATTAGGATATAACATTATAAAAAACATAAATTAATAAATGAAAAATTTTACAAAAATCAAAATTAATTTGCGGTAAAATTTTTCATTTATTAATTTATGTTTTTTATAATGTTATATCCTAATTTTGTAATAATATTTTAAATTTTAATAAATATTTTCAGTTTTCTGATGAGGACAGCAGGGCTGTCGAAACGTAAAATTGAGTTTTAATATTTTTTGTTTTAATTTTTTGACTTGGAGGATTGATAAATTTCTTGACGTTTAATATTATCTTTTACCGAGTGATAAATTCTACTTCTTAATTTTTATTTTTTATTAATAATATATAATAATACTAAAAACAATTAATTAATAATAATTTATTAAATTATTATGATATACCTAATAATTAATAATAAATTACTAGTTAAAAAAGTTCTATAGAATATATTCTATATTCTCTGTAGAGAATTCTATAGAATGACATTATAGAGATTTCCATAGAATATTTTACAGAATTTGTAAAAAAATATTTGTTGTGAATATCTGCACGAATTCAATAGATTTTGACTAGAAATATTGTATACAATTCGAACTTTTTTGACTGGGTTTTTCGCCAGTACTGATTTTAATACTTTTTTAATTCCGACATAATACTGATTCGGTTTTGGAGTCAGTATTAAAAATTTCAGTATTCTCCTAGTACTGACTGGGTTCCGATAGTCAGTACTGAGTGAGTACCATGCCGGAGTTTAACTCCGTCATAGCTCCGGACATTTCTACTTGGGAATAATTATAGATATTTCTGTCAAAGTTCTCTCGATAATATCAATGATAATATTTATTCAATAATATTTTATGTAATTTAATCCTAATTTAATTTTAAAAAAGTTTGTTAAATAAATAAAAATTTTTTTTTTGAGTTTTATTAAATATCCATTCAATACCCAACATTTAGAGATAAATAAACCTTTATAGTAACAAGTTTTTGAACTTGCGAGTATATTATTTTCCACCAAAAAATGTCCACGTGAACAATCGGTCGGAGGGGGCCGGTCCAAAACCTATGATTATTCACGAAGGGGGAGGGGGGGTCAAAAAGTATTGAAAAAGTGTCCACGTGGTATATGGACGACCCCCTAACAATCAGTGGTTTTTACTGATTATCAGTGAAATTCCACTGATGAAACCTTTAGAGTCAAAATAAATTGTGGTCACTATAGTGGCCACCCCGGTCCTCTAAACGTTAAAGGAAACTGGTGCTCTTATTTTAAATTCAGTAAAATTTTCACTGATGCAGATTTAGAGTGTACTTTCTAAATTTGAATGAGTTAAAAATAATTGATTTAGAAGCAAAAATCCAGTCACTAATTCAAATAGTAATATTTCTACTGTCAATTAGTTAAAAATAAACGATAATAAATGTTTTGATTGAAGACATTGTGTGACTAATATGGTTAGAAAAACAAAAGTGAAACACTTTACTGAAAATAATTTGGTCAAAACGTTATCATAAATTAATATTAATCAAGTTTCGTACACAAATATTAGTACATAAGTAGCGTCCTTTCACTCAAGACGCCTTGACATTTCGAGTGTGGACGATCATCAATTCTGTCCCGTGAGGGGAAGGTCACTTCCCCTCAATCAAGAAAAGAATAAACACACGTTCTCCAAAAGCCCACCTTGGAGCTGTCAATGAGATCGAGTTATTGAAAAAATTGTCTATAATTTTCATTATAAGATTTACGGTCAGCTTGGGGCAAGCTTACTTTACACTATTTTGCCAAGCTTACTGCACAAGATTGCCGTAAGTTTGTGTGAGAGAAGAAAACAAGTGAAAAGTCCTCTTTAAATTTGAATTATTTACTCTAATTATTATTAGTACCTAACTATTGATTGAAACTTTAGTAGAAATTGAAAACTACCAATTGAAGTAGAAAAACTTCACTATCAATTATTGGAAATTTTTACTCATTAAAATTAGTGGACATCTTTTCACTAACTCAAATCTAGTGAGTTTAATGGACATAAAATCAACGACATATCGTCGCTTGGGGGCAGCAACATGCCGACTCAGCTAAACGGTGAAAAAGATGCTGTTTCAAAAAGAAAAGTGAAAAACATGCCATTTCGCGAAAGCGCTAAGAAACATACCTTCTTCAAACGAACGGTAATATTTCAACCGTTAAAATTTAATATTCATATTATATTAATAATATTATATTAATTATGAATAATTAATAATATTATATTCATTATAAACAATTAATGGTTAATTAATTGATTAATTTATAATTATTAATATTATTATATTAATTATTTATTTATTTAATATTATATTTAATATTAACTGTTGAAAAGGCATGTTCTTCACCGTTCGTTTGAAAAAGGTATGTTTCTCAGCGCTTTCGCGAAATGGCATGTTTTTCACGTTTCTTTTTGAAACAGCATCTTTTTCACCGTTTAGCTGAGTCGGCATGTTGCTGCCCCCAAGCGACGATATGTAAGCACATCGCTAAAATACTGCAGAAAGCAAATGAATCAGCCAAGTTTCAATGATTAAAAAAAATATATCCGAAATTTAATTATTCCTAATTAATTTTAAACTATAGGTAAATTTATAAATATAGAATTACAGCAACAAAACATTCACTGTCCAAAAATCAGAAATGGAAACCGTTTCAATAGTATGCTGATGCTGTTTGAAGGAATCTCATCTGCTCTTCGCACTTGCTACTGTCTAAGCATATTAATTTCTTTTAACAAGTAATGTGGCTCCTCAAAAATCTCTAATAGTATGGTATATGACATACTTCCATAAAGTTCGAAAAAAGTATAGGTATTCTATTCAAAAACACATATTTCAATAAAAATGGACAGTCAGTCAAAAATCAATTCAAATCCAGATTTATTTCTTTCTTATAAACAAAAAGCAATTTTTATTTTCACTCAGTAATAAATTTTGATTTTGACACGTTTAAGGGCATCCGGGAAAAATTATCTCCAAAAATTGTTTTCCCGCCTGCGTCTCACTTGTGAGTAGTTAGAGATATCTCGTTCGGATTTATCAGGATAAATAGGGGAATTCGTTTGGATAAAGAATATTCTTAAAATTTGCAAGTAATTTTTGAAATAAATATTGAAAAACGTAATGATAAAAGTTGTATTTTTGGCGAAAGTGGGGGACAATATAGCGGAGCGAGCACACAGACAAGTGGATCTATGTGACAGTGGTCAAGAGATAGCGCCAATTCTCAGTATTAGCCGCGACTTGAACTACGAAAATGTCTCGAACCTCAAATTACTTTAATTTCAATCGTTAATGAAATAATTTCCTCGCAAAATTATTGCAAAAACGAAGAGGATCGCTCCTCAATGAGTCTTCTTCTATCACCTCTGCAAATATGAACCAAAAATATTTTATCCTCTCAAATTGAGACGGTTATACCAAACGGTTAAAAACCCCATTTTTCCGTATGTTTTGTTACGTCAAAACAAGAAACCTTTTTAAATATACCTAACGTTCCTCGTTTTAAATTAGTTTCGTAAATGAATCTAATTTAAGAATGAGGATAAGCCAACTAAATGTTATGAGAGAATTATTTATTTAAAAACCAACTAGAAAGAAAAGAGTTGACAAAAATTCAATGAGTAGAAAATTATGAATCTTACTTAAAGAATAATGATTACTTGTTGTGTGATAATAATCTTGTAATCCGATCTTGAATGGTTTGACCACTGGACGTAAAGGGAGCCGCTTAACTGTTGTCCTTAACCCTTTAAGGACGGGAAGGACAGATTTTTTATTGAAGATTCAAGGTCGTGGTTCTCTGTATTCACGTATGACAAAAATTTGTCAGGCACCATTTCTTAAGTATTTTTTTGCCCTCTTTCAGAATCCGTCATTGAAATTGCAAAAAAACTAAGTTTATAAAAGTTGTCGCCATTTTGTTACACAAAAACACGAAATTTTAAGTTTTCTGTCAAAAAAAATTTTTTTTCATAGACTAAAAGTTAATATATAAGCTGCTCACCTAAAAATATCGCGTCCGCAATATCCAAGCTTTACTAATATGAAACGCGTTTAAAAAAATTTCAAGATGGCGGTTTTAAAATGGCGGTGGAAGGAATTTTTTCAAATAATAATATAATTTTATTTTCCAAAAACAAAAAAAAATTTTAATTTCTTTGATACTTATTATCCAAATGTTTTTGAGGTCGCTGATTACGAATCTGATGTCAGTTTTAAAAAATTCAAAATGGCGGATCCAATATGGCGGACAAAATTTTTGAAAATTTGTCGTAGTCACTTAAAATTCATCACTCGGGGGTTTTTGGGACCGCTGATTACGAATCTGAGGTCGGATTTTAAAAATTGGAAATCGCTAATCCAATATGGCGGACAAAATTTTTGAAATTCTTCGTAGTCACTTAAAATTCGTAAGGGGTACAAACGAGATTATCATAGAAGATGTGATAATTAAGCCATTGTTTGGGAGCAGTCAACAGTAGTAAACGTCCTATTATTTTTAGTACAATGCTCAATACATTATACAAAGCAGAATTATTCAATACATTATTATTTTCAGTTTCTGTCCCGCAATAAATATTGTTCGTAAAATTATATCATCTTCTTAATGAATTCAGTACTTTACAAAAAGGCCAAATATTTATTTATTTACGAAATGTTTCTAAAATTTTCTGAGCTTGTGCTGGGTTTTATGGAGTTTAATCATTACTTTAGAGCATTGTATGTTTCTTTTTATTTGTAAAATGTCTCTCGAGGCATTGCTGTTCTGTAAAGTTTTCAGAAAGTTTTTTGTTGGATAAGGTGTCATGATAATCATAAAGATAATTAAAAAAATTAAGATTCAAAAAAATAAGACTCTTCATTTCACGTTTACCCCCTCGCGGATAAAGTCGGAAACATCATAATATTATGATGGGCAAAGAACGTAAAAATCTTTAAAATTCAAACTCTAAATTGAACCGTCTTTTTGAATTTTGAAAAATAGACATTAGATTTCTAATCAGAGATACCAGCATTCCTCGAGTAATGAACTTCTCGCTAATCTAATAAATTTTTAAAAACTTTGTCAAACATATTGGATCCGCCATTTTGACTTTTTTAAAACTGACATCAGATTCGTAATCAGCGACCCAAAAAAGCCCCGAGTAACAAATATTAAGTGACTACGACAAATTTTCAAAAATTTTGTCCGCCATATTGGATACGACAATTTGAATTTTTAAAAACTGACATCATATTCGTAATCAGCGGTCCCAAAAACCCCCGAGTGATGAATTTTAAGTGACTACGACAAATTTTCAAAAATTTTGTCCGCCATATTGGATCCGCTATTTTGAATTTTTTAAAACTGACATCAGATTCGTAATCAGCGACCTCAAAAACATTTGGATAATAAGTATCAAAGAAATTAAAATTTTTTTTTGTTTTTGGAAAATAAAATTATATTATTATTTGAAAAAATTCCTTCCACCGCCATTTTAAAACCGCCATCTTGAAATTTTTTTAAACGCGTTTCATATTAGTAAAGCTTGGATATTGCGGACGCGATATTTTTAGGTGAGCAGCTTATATATTAACTTTTAGTCTATGAAAAAAAAATTTTTTTGACAGAAAACTTAAAATTTCGTGTTTTTGTGTAACAAAATGGCGACAACTTTTATAAACTTAGTTTTTTTGCAATTTCAATGACGGATTCTGAAAGAGGGCAAAAAAATACTTAAGAAATGGTGCCTGACAAATTTTTGTCATACGTGAATACAGAGAACCACGACCTTGAATCTTCAATAAAAAATCTGTCCTTCCCGTCCTTAAAGGGTTAATGATAGCTGTTGTTTACACTAATGAGGTAGTGTATTGTATTCTGGAAAAATATCTGCTTGTTCCAGACGGTTGTCGACTCTTGAGCAAATTTCGATGGTTCGAAATTTGGTATGTATTGTTTCAATATTAGACTTTTGTATACACTCGAATTTTTTTTCAAGTTTATATTTTGGAAATTGTTAAAATTTGTATTTTTAAAAACTGATGTATATTGATTTCAAAAATTAATATTTGGGAAAATAGTTCACTTTATCGTTGCACTTCAAAATTAATACTCGAGGTTCACTTTTAAATAATGTTCAAAATTATTACTTGGAGTTCACTTGATCCTCCGGAAAGCAAAACCACATATAAAATTTGTACTGACATTTTCATTAGTACCTGATGCCTAAAAGTTAATGTGGTAAATACAAATTTTAGTTTTATTTATTTTATCTGATTTCAAAACATAGACTTGGTTTTAATTTATTTTTAAAACATTAATTTTTTTCTTTATTACAGGTCAATGAAAATGATTGAATAAATTTTATGTGTGGTTTTACTTTCCAGAGACTCACTTTTATGAGATGTTCGAAATTCGTTCTTGTAGTTTACTTTTAAATAATATTCAAAAGTAATACTTGGATGTTGATTTGAAATTGAATTCAAAATTAATACTTGGGAAAATAGTTCACTTCTAACGTTATACTTAGAAAATTAATACTTGGAGTTCACTTTTAAATAAAAATACTAGAAGATGTTCACTTGTTCGCAGGTAGATCCGGACTAATTGATTTCCAAAAAATATTCACCTGAAAATTAATTTAATTATTAACCAGAAATTGTGTCCCTTTTTATATAAAACATTCCTCATGAGTGTAATGCTTTGAAATCAGGCACGTATTGATATTGGTTTAAGTGGATGAGGATTCCATGGGTAAATAACACAGTTGTACATGAGAAGTTACCGATTTGTCTTAAAGTTTTTAGGCGTATTCTACCTTCAAATAAAGTGAACTAGCCAAAAATTTAAGTTCGTATGACATAAGAAACGCTCACAATCATCAATTTCGTGAAAAGTTACATTTTTCAAAACTAAGATTGAAAAATCCATTTTTGAGTAAAAAAGTGTCAATTTTGGTTTAAAAAAATTGGAAAAGTACTAGTCGATGGGAAATTTTCCAAAGAATCCAATGCCGTTGGAATTTTTTTAGAAAAATGGGCGTATACCCAAATTCAAGTTATAATTAAGAGTAGGGGAGACCAGGGCGTCATGGATCACTTTTCACTTCTTGTTGCTTAACTTCATCATTCTTGTTTTAACTAAAATTTCATTATGTGGAAAACTTTGCCTAATATCTCAGGTTTTAATTTAAAAAAAGACGTCCTAATATAACTTATACTTTTTTCTAGAACAATGTTTTTGGAGAAATGCATGGTGATCAATTTCGCCTTGGGCCGGGGCGTAATGGATCAGCAATGAAATTATAATTTTTATCATGAAATATTATTTAATATTGACAATTTTGGTTTCTATTGTACATTTATAACGAAGAATATTGAAAATGGAACATATTTAATTTCAACTTTAAACATTTTCATGCCATTTAAAAATTTTAAAAAGTTGTAGCGAAATGCAAAATCAATTTACTTAAAAAATCTATTCTCAAGTTATTTTTTTATAAATGGTTATCATTGATACTTATTAATAATTAAACTATAAATTACAAGAAAATAAACTTGACAGGATTATTTTATTCATATTTTAAATATAATAGGTTTTTGTTAATAAAATAAGAAAAGTGATCGATTACGACCCGGTGGTGCTTGTTTAAAATTTTGTTATTTTTTTATCAATACCGTAAGTATGAATAAAAAAATTGTCAATTGTTTTTTAAGAACAAATATTTCAATTCAAAACCTGATATCCCCAATTCAAAATATGAGGAATGTTTTTTAAATGCATTAATTTTTGGTGTTTTAAGTTTGCTTTTGATGATTAATATTTTTATTATTACCTGTGTGGAAAAAGCCACGTTCGAGCCCCACAGCTCCAAGGCCCCCGTTGGGGGCCCTCGTGGAAGATCCACGAGAAGAAATCCATGAGGACACCAGCAGGGGCCCCGTTCTTTGCCCTTACACTGAAAAAACCTAGTCTCAAAATGAGTATCATACGCTACTCATTTTGAGTTGCAACAAAAATGAGACTCTTAGGTGACGCCACGTTCTATGGCGTTTAACATAGTCTCATTTTGAGATGCAACAAAAATGAGACTAGGTTTTTTGTGTGTACGGTTGCCCTGCTCAAAAATTTATCTTAGTTTCAAAAAAAAAAATTTTTTATTGAAAAACTTTAGTTCAGAATGCATTAAATTACGTTTTAAAGCACCTAAAATAAACATTAAGTGACATTTTTCCAGAAATCCTATCACAAAGTTATGGAAATTTACGAGGGCACCAGCAGGGCCCCTGCTCTTAGCCATTATGAATGCCTTGCTCAACAATTTTTCTAAATCCAAACAAAAAATTTTTTTTACAACAAAAAATTATTGTTTACTATCATTTTAAACAATGGAAAACACGTTTTTAACAAATATTTAATGTTACTTTTTTGAAAATATTAAACTTATCTAAGGGCAAATCCTTGAAGGCCACGAGAGGGACTCTCATGGATTGCCCACACCATTAACTAGAAAAAATTTCTAAGTCCAAAAAAAAAATTTTTACATCAACAAATTAATGTTTATAATGATTTTAAACAATGAAAACCACATTTTTAACACAAATGTTTTGACATTTTTTTTGAAATGATAAAAATATTAATTTATGAATATTTATAGCCTATTATTATATTATTAATATTGTTATTATTATTATTAAACTATTTAATTATTTGTCATGGTGAATTAGTGTCAATAAATAATTTATTGAATCATAAAAAGCAAGTCAGCAAGTCACCTACATTAAAGCAATAATTTTCAAGTAGGTCCCGTACACTGAAAAAAAATGATAATGTTAATTTTGACATACAAGTATGGTTAGGATGCATAGCTGAAACAGCAATACCGTATTGCTGTTCTTAAAATACAGTATTCGTGTTCTCCACATACATATTATTGTCTCTCAAATACATGTTGCTGTTTTACACTGCGTATGGCTAAAACAGCAATACTGTATGGCAGTATCATATCTACCAATATAATATGTCAGAATTCGCTATATTTATGTCAGTATCATAAATATATTTTTTCAGTGTAACATAGTGGTAAGAGTGTTGTCTAGTAGTCAGCAGGTCATAGGCTCAATTCCGGCGAGCGTCAGATTTTTTTTGGTCACCATTTAATTAAAAAAAGTAAAAATTGTTAAATAAGAATGTTATTTATCAATAATTGGACTAATTTGTTATTAATAGATAATTAATTTATTAATTTAATTGAATATAAAGTCAAGGGCACTTTATGAAATCCACGAGGGCACCGCGTGGAAAATCCATATGGAATCCATGAGGATTTTCCTCGGATGGCACCCTTGAGGGAAAGCATGTCACGCCTTCGAGGGCTCCGCGTGGATTGCCTCTCCGGATTCCACATGGGAAGAGGGCAATCCACAAGGGGCTCGCCGGGGGCCCTAACCATTTTTCTGCACGGGTATATTCAATAACATTAATCATCACAAAAACATCATAGAATTAATTAAAAGTCAATATTTAGTAAATTTTTCCACAATTATTCAATAACTAATTTGTTGTTAAATTATTTAATAAATATTTGCAAAAGAATTTGTAAGACCAGTTAATCAAAAAACAAATGAGTTTGTAATTGTAAAAATTAAACTATTAACTTTATATTACAAAAAAATTAAAAAATGTTGTTATATAATTCTTTGTATAAAATATCCTCCCACAAAAATTAATAAATATAAATATATATTTATCTTTACATAAATTTAAAGATAAAATAAAGAAATAAATATAAAGATTAAAAAAAACACCAAAAGTTCATTTAAAAAAATAAATTGTCATATTTTTAATACTCTTAATTATAACTTGAATTTTTTTTTGCTGTTAAAATTTGTCTAAAATAAAAAAAATTAGTTTCAATATAGAAAACTGATTAGAAATTTTCCGAGGATTGAGAATTTGGGCTCAGAATTTTTCTATATAGCTACGTATGGGCACAAAAATGCAAAAAAGGTAATAGAACATTGGAAAAAGTCGAATTATTTCACGTTTTTGAAAAGATATTGTTAAAAACTCATAATACCCGGATTTTCGGAACAATTTCTTTAAAGTATGGCTTTTCAACTATGTTTCCTAAATTTTTGAGCCAAATCGAAAAAGATGTTTTTGAGTTATAATTTTTTTTGAAAAAAAGTTTTTTTAATTAACTGCGCATGCGTTTAGAAATTTCTTAAAAATTCCAACGGCATTGGATTCTTTGGAAAATTTCCCATTGACTAGTACTTTTCCAATATTTTTTAGACCGAAATTAACACTTTTTCACTCAAAAATGAATTTTTCAATCTTAGTTTTGAAAAATGTAACTTTTCACGAAATTGATGATTGTGAGCGTTTCTTATGTCATACGAACTTAAATTTTTGGCTAGTTCACTTTATTTGAAGGTAGAATACGCCTAAAAACTTTAAGACAAATCGGTAACTTCTTAAGTACAACTGTTTGATTTACCCATGGAATCCCTCTGGGAGTAAAAGGCGACTGTTGACCCTCCTCGATTTGGGAATTGTATAGAAAACTGCTAGGCTGAGGGGGGACAGATGATTTTTTTCTTGTTTGAATATTTGTTCGTCGTTTGTTCACACAATCTTCTCTCTCTAATATTATCTTCACTCGCTTGTCGAAATTTTCTAGAAAGGTCATGTTTTTGATGTGCTATCATTATTCTTTTTACATGAACTAAAATATTACTCTTCTCTCTTATATTTGTTACAATTTGTATTTTGTTTTAAAATATATAATAATCATTGCCATGTGTTAAAAATATATAGAATACAATAATATAAAATACAAGAGTCCCCGAGAAATACTTTTTTGGACTAAGCATAACCATTCTACATAATTTTTTAAATATTAACCTAATTTGCGTCTACAGCCGGCTCTATTAAGAGTACTCACATTTACCTGGACCACCTGTTAATTAGGTTTTCTCGCCAGAAGAGAGGGAAACTGTAGAAAACCTCTCTTGAGTACAACCGGTTTATCGACAGTCAAGTTCTAATGGTGTGTACCGGACAATAATCGACAGTGCACATCATTATACCTTGACGTCAAACCTCCCGCTTGATAAATTACAAAAGTAGTGAGAAAAACACCGGGCTATAGCGGGCACCAAGGCGGTCACCCATCCAAGTACTAACCGCTCAGTGCGGTGATTTACCACCACTGTGATTTACCATCGGTCGTATGAGTCTCTGTGTAACGTGAACGTTGTAAAATTTCTGTTTTTAAATGATCGAGAAATTTTTTTCTCAGGGTGTTAAAATCATCGAAATTAACCATTTTAAATTAGTAAAAATCGTTATAATTATCTTTATATATCGTACAATAATATTCTTAATGAATATAATTATTATTGTGCTTTAAACATTTTTTTCATTAACGTTTAAAAAATTGTGTCTTGGCCCTAAGGTGGACATTTTTTTTTGTCCACAAGGTGGTCACTCTTGATTTTTTATGAAAATGTGCTTATACGCTATATTTATCAACATTTATTACTGTGAATGTGAATTTTATCAATTTTTAAGTTTTATGATGAATAATAATGAAATAGAATTATTTTCAAAATTTTACGTGTCTATTGCATACACAAAAAGTATCATTTTTTACGAAAGGACAAAGTGCAAAAAAAATATGTAATATATTTATGTGATCCTGAAAAATAATTAATATTAAATAAACAACTTAATAATACGTTTTTTAATTTTTTTAATAACTTTTTTGTTAATTTTCGTATGGTGACTACCTTAGGGTCACTTTTTTAAAAGTCGAATTTTCAACTTTTTTTAAAAAGTGACAACTTTTTTTTATTAATGAAATGAAAAAAACTTTATGATAGGAAGTTAGGTAATAAGACAAAGCTTCAAACGCCGTCTTATTGACCTTTATATATAATTCCATTTAAAATCTACAGTCGTTCAAAAGATGGGTGACCACCTTAGGGCCCTCTCCCCTACAATATAAGTAAAAAACAATAAAAAAATTCATGCATAAATGAGCGATTCCACGTCAAGTGATCAAGGGGTCTTACGGTGTAATGTTTACTTTAATAATTTTTTACTCTTAAACAATTAAACTGAAAAACCCAAAAATTCAACCCCCTCCCCCTCGGAAAATATTGGACTAGGTAAAAAAATATTTTCGCGAAAAATTACTATCAATTAGTACTACAAAAGCCCCAAATTTAGGCACGATTGGAGAAAAAACTTTTTCCACCTTGATCACTTGAGATGGAATAGCTCAAATATTATATTGAAATTAAGTAATTTAACCAGAAGTTGCGGACGTAACTGTTTC
This sequence comes from Leptopilina drosophilae, assembly GCA_032873175.1. Classification (NCBI taxonomy): domain Eukaryota; kingdom Metazoa; phylum Arthropoda; class Insecta; order Hymenoptera; family Figitidae; genus Leptopilina; species Leptopilina drosophilae. Next base: position 12,164,078 of record CM065487.1, read on the forward strand.
AACAATTTTTTTAAATAATTATTTATCAAACTTTTGCATAATTCCGAGAGGACCGCTAGTCACAGAGCGTTCATCTATATTTACCAAAAATTCGCGACTCAAAATATATATATATATATATATATATATATATATATATATATATATATATATATGGGACGTTCCACGTCAACAGAAACAGAGCTGTGGCCAAAAATTGGCGCAATGAAAAAAGACGTTTAAGGGCTTAAAAAATACGTACACTCGTGTACTTTTAATAACAGGTGGGCGTTTTTGAAAATCCAATATGGCGTCTTAATTACAAGCGAAGAAAGTCAACAAAATCACAAATCGACAAATAATATCGTTAATAAAAATTACAAAATCCATGGAAAAAAATTAAACGAAACTTTTTTAAACGTTTCAGGGGTCGCTTAATACAAACCCGAAGTTAGATTTTGATTAGAGTTAAAAAATTTAAAATGGCGGAAGCAAAATGGTGGACAATTTTTAAAACTCTTTAAAATCGCTCAAAAATGGCTACTCGGGGGTTTTCAAGGTCGCTGACTACTAATATGACCAAAGTTTTTAAAATTAAAAATGGCGGATCCAATATGGCAGTCAATTTTTCGAAAATTCATTTAATTCGTTCAAAACTTGCCCTATGGGGGTTTTTTAAGTCGCTGATTACAAATATGACCTTAGTTTTTGAAAATTTAAAATGGCGGATCCAGTATGGCTGTTGATTTAATTAAAATTTATCAAATTTGTTCGAAAATTTACTTTTAGGGTTTTTATATGTTGCTGAGTACTGATTCATGGGTTTTCTATTAATATACTAAACTGGATTATAATTTGTCTTTCAAGATTTTGAAGATTGCTTTTTACAAATATTTATTCAAAAATAGGAAATTTAAATTGTCTCATTAATTTTAAACCCCTTAATTATGCTTTACGCTCAAAGGTGTGGTTGCGTTTGAGTACCTTAAAACAGTTTAAGTTGGCTAAATTTTTCTTAAACTTTTCTGTCGTTTTGGATTGAATTCTAATTTTTCTAATTTCATTTTAAATTTTTGAATTCGACTACATATTATTTTAGTATATTAATAGGAAACCCATGAATCAGTACTCAGCAACATATAGAAACCCTAAAAGGAAATTTTCGAACAAATTTGATAAATTTTTAATGAAATCAACAGACAAATTGGATCCGTCATTTTGAATTTTTAGAAACTAAGGTCATATTTGTAATTAGCGACCTATAAAAACCCCAAAAGAGAGTTAGAATTCCTGAATGGAGCCACCCAAAACCTTTTAATTTTTTTTTCGTACTAATGTGGTTATTTTAATAGTATTTTATATAAGAAATCATACTACCAAAGGAGTTTGCAAAAAAAATTTTTTTGTTAATGTTATTAACTATTGAAAATTTTGAACGTGTTTAATTGAAAAATGAATTTCTCAAAAACTTATTGATCGATTTTAATTTTTTTTATTATTATATTATTTTTTTTATTTATAAACAATTAAAGATAAATAGTGTTCTGGATGATATTTTAAGTTTAAAGAATTACTAAAATGTTTTTAATAAACCACTAAAAAATATTCCGTTGAAAAAAAATGGCACGATGTTTTAAATTGCTTAATTTTAAGCATTTGTGCCACAGTGCAGTGCGCGACTCTGCTCCTTATTGAGCGTTCGCGAGCGTGTTATTGTTTCTTATCGCTGAAACGACTGCGCATCTCAAACACTACATTTATGTTCGAAATAACTTTATTTTAATGTAATTTTTACTTTTAATTTTTTAATGGAACATTTAATTAATTCTTTTTGTTGAATGGTAATTACAGATGTGTTGCATAAATTGTTAAAATATTGAATAAAATTATCGAAATTAAAAAAAAAATGAGCGAACTAGAGTGAAAGGACATATTTGTAATCAGCGACCTAAAAAACTCCCATAGAACAAGTTTTAAACGAATTAAATGAATTTTCAAAAAATTGGCCGCCATATTGGATCCGCCATTTTGAATTTTCAAAAACTAAGGTCATATTTGTAATCAGCGACCTAAAAAACCCCCATAGGGCGAGTTTTGAACGAATTAAATGAATTTTGGAAAAATTGACTGCCATATTGGATCCGCCATTTTTAATTTTCAAAAACTAAGGTCATATTTGTAATCAGCGACCTAAAATAACCCCATAGGGCGAGTTTTGAACGAATTAAATGAATTTTCGAATAATTGACTGCCATATTGGATCCGCCATTTTTAATTTTAAAAACTTTGGTCATATTAGTAGTCAGCGACCTTGAAAACCCCGAGATTTGTGATTTTGTTGACTTTCTTCGCTTGTAATTAAGACGCCATATTGGATTTTCAAAAACGCCCACCTGTTATTAAAAGTACACGAGTGTACGTATTTTTTAAGCCCTTAAACGTCTTTTTTCATTGCGCCAATTTTTGGCCACAGCTCTGTTTCTGTTGACGTGGAACGTCCCATATATATATATATATATATATATATATATATATATATATATATATATATATATATATATATAAATTATTAAATATAATTCGAAATAAACAATACATTTTTCATATATAACCAAGTTATTTACTTGAATTTAAAAAAAATTACTTGATTTAAACCATTAAAACGACTACTTGAAGAAAGGGATTTTAGGTTAATCACTTTAACGTTATGTTAGTATTACTATTTTGTTGACTAAAAGTTTCTTTTTACTTTTTGCAAATTAATATCAGTGTTTAGTAAATATTTCAGTTGTAATGAAAACTTAAACATTAATGAGTGTCACTATACCGCAAGGGGCTAATAATTTTACTAAAAATTAGTAGATATAAATTATTATTATTTGATGGTAAAATTTACTAATTAAAAGAAGTCAGTTCTTTACTAATTCAAATTATTAAACTTTTATACTAATTAAAATTTAAAAAAATTTTGAATTTTCATAAAACTTGATATCCAGGGTGTCTTGGGTCGCTGATTACGTATTTAAAGTTAGATTTTTGCAAAATACAAAATGGTAGATCCAATATGGCTGTCGAGTTTTTACAAGACTTAGTACCTATGAGTTTTTAAGCTTGGTGATACGATTTGAAGACATATTTTTGAAAGAAGTAGTTAATATTAGTTTAAAACATGCTTCATTTTATATAATTACCCATTGCAGAATCACCTTCAGAAGCGTGATCCAGGGACTCTGCTGGATCACGGAACAACTCCGTTGCCCGCCGTCACCAAGTGGAGGTGCCCTGGATGCAGACACACGAAATAATTTATGGTCAGCGGCCGTAAAAAGTTCTAAATACCAAGTTTTGTAAAAATTTAAAAAAATTTTATAAACCCGACAGCCATATTGGATCTGCTATTTTGTATTTTGCAAAAATCTGACTTCAAATACGTAATAAGCGACCCCAAAAAACCCTGGATACCAAGTTTTATAAAAATTAAAATTTTTTTTTTAAATTCCGACCGCCATATTGGATTCACCATTTTTTATTTTGAAAATTTGCCTTTAATTTCGTAACCAGTGACCCCGAAAACCCCCCTATCCCAAGATTAAGCTGAATCGATTGATATTTTTAAATTTTTGTCCGTTACGTAAAATCCGATATGTATTTTGAGGTTAGGAAAAAATCTTGACGTGATGGAGCAAAACGGACATTAGATTCGTTTTCAGTGACCCCAAAAACATATAATACACAATGTGTAATCAAAAGAACCTTTCATCAATTTTTTTTGTGGACCTGTGTAATTAATTTTAAAAAATCAGTTTCAGACTCGTTTTGTTCATTGATAAGGAGTTAAAATAATAAAATAGAGTAAGGGGTTCGTCCATAAACTACATTACCAATTTAGGGGGGCAAGGGGTGTCCAAAAATTTTTAAAAAATGCATTTTACGCAATGGTAACGAGAGGGCTTCAGCAGATCCTTTTTTAACTACCTTTTTTATTGCCTTCTTAATTTTTTAAAGAATATTACACAAAAATTTGCAAATTGATAAAGATAAAAATAAAATAATAATTAGTAATTAATAATAAAATAAAAAATAATTAATAAACGATTGATCCTAAATAAATAAAAACTTCATAATCTGATCCCAATGCGCATTATGATAAAAAAAGTACGGAATCCACTTCAGAAAAATGTAAATAACAACAACACCTAAAAGAAAAGAAAAACTTAGTGAAATTGCGGAAGGTAAGCACTTAGCAAAATTAAAATGTAATCGAGCAATTTTCTTACGAGTGAAATTTTACGTAAAGTCACTTTTCGTTAAGTAATCCGTTCCATAAAAAGTAATCGTAGCTTCGACTTTTGTTAAGTATGATTTATTGTTTATAAAACCTGTCAATTCTTATTTTATTTTCCAATTTACGAATACAACCCCCATTTTTAGTTAAGAAAACGTTAAATCCTATGCATTACTAACCTTTCTGTTTTCAACACAAAAATATATATTTTTTACATAATCCTTTTACTATTTTACTCCAGTATGTTTTCTAATAATGAGCTATATAACTTCGTTTTTTCATCTCTAGTACACTCTCAACTGAGGTAAAATTGTTCAAGTGTAATTTCGTTGATTCTATATTTCTTTCTCGAGAAACGGAAGAAGAGTTTTTCTCATAAACAAAAATATTAATACTATACTTCCTGAATTTCTCAAATATTTCAGAATCTTTAATTATTATTATTAATTAGAATTATTTATTTGAACTCTTGGTGAATAAAACTACATTGCCTTAAAAATATACCATCTATTTTCGCTAATAATTCAAAATATCACCAATTTCTTTACAGTTATAATTTAAAATTATAATATAACAAATAAAAATAATTAAAAACAACCAAAGATTACAAGTATAGACACAGACAAATGACCAGAATAAATAAATTTATTGAAATTCAATGAAATTTTCATTAATTCGAAGAAAAGTCTTGTTCCTCCGGCAAAAAAGTATATAATTGAAATATGATAAATGAAGGAAAAAATCGAAGAAGGTTAATATTACAATTGCTGACATAACTGTTATTTGCAGTGAAGCAAAGAAAAGCAGACAGTTAAGTCAATTTTCATAAATAATGCACGAGTGGAATGATATCAGCCGTTGACTGCTTAGTTTGAATTTACATCTTCTTATACTGTATTGACGCGGTTCATCCAGAAGGTGCGGTAAGGGCATTCAACGTAACTATTTAACATAAGAAACAAATCCTCCTCCCTCCTCTTTAAGAGATAAAGAAAAAAAATCCTGTTGTCACGATTCATTTTGGAATGTACCTTATGGTGTAAATTTAAAATCACCACATTTTTTTCCTCACTGTGAAAGCATCTCTTTTTCGATCTTCTTGTTCTTATTTATACACATATAAGCATTTCTTCTTTTATAATTTAATAAAAAACAAAAAGTCCTTATCAATCTCGAGCGCGGAAAAGAAATATTTACCAGAATAACGATAAAATTTTACAACTGCTTCAGCAGATCCTTGTTTAACAACCTTTTTTTTCTTGCCTTCTTAATTTTTTGAGAATTACACAAAAAACGACGGAATAATACCGCAAAAGATGTAATCCGTTGGAAATTTATAAAGAAACCAAGCGAAAACGAGTTCAAGACGATATGGCATAATTAATTGTATAATGTAATTTTTTTTTATAACAACTATCACTACATATGTGAATAACAATTTTTATAAGTATTTATTAGGAATTAAATATTAATTATTTTTATAAGCTTTATTAATAAATTTAATTGCTAAAGGTTGTTATGAATAAAGATAAAATCAGCTGAGAGAACATGTAAGTGAGTCTTTTTGGCTTTCTAAATATAAATACATATATACATATTGTCATATACTTGAATTAATGTTATTTTACGATTATCTAAACATTTATGACCGGATTTTGAAAAAATATTGAAAGCGTAAATAGATTAGTAGATTTAGTATCGTGTTCATAGATGTATAATGATTACTTAGAAATCGCTACATCTTTAAATTTAAAATTCAAATTAATGCAGTACAATTATTAGTGTAGGGGAACATTTATATTACTTATGCGTGATACAAATTAAATGACCATTAAATATTCTGTTGTAGGTACTATATATACCGAAAATATTTTATTATTTATAACCTACATTAACTTCTCTATTTCGTTATTGATAATAGTAAAAATTATATTTATTATTTTATATATAATATTGAAGCTGAATTATGTATATTGTGTCAATTTAAAATTTTTAAAACTGCAATAAAGTTACAAAAAGTAATAAATTCGGATTTATTTAGAAATAATTCAATTGGTAATTTTTTCAATTTTTCTTTTTTGTAATTTATCAACAAAAGCAATTGCGCTACTCTAACTACGATTTCTTTCTATTACAATTTGAAGAATGAATTATTACCATTGCACAAGTTCTTTTTTTCCTCTCCCTCCCAACAAGGGCGAATCCAATTTGCTGATCTATTAGCAAATTAGGGACATTACCAAAACCTTGAATGTTTATAATTTCCGAGATAAAGTAGATGAGAAAAAGCAGCAAGAAAGATAAGGAGAGGAAAAATTATAACATACATAGATGAAAAGGTTATCTCAAAGTAACAAATGACTCTGGTAAGTAACTGCGGCAAAAGAGAGAGAAGAGGATTTCAAGAACTTCAAGGGTGCCTTGTGTCCTCTCTCGTGTGCGGCCAAGAAACTCTTCCTTCTTTCTCTCTTTTCCTTTTTGTTTTTTACAGGATATGGGACCTATCTGTTGAATCAAGAGTCCAATGCGACATTGAGTTTGACTTTGCGCGTGAAATTCACATGCCCCTTTTGGTTCGTTTCGTCGGACATTTTCTTTGTAAACTTTTGTACTTTCACCGCAAGTGCGACGAATCTCGACCCTATTTGTCACCCAAGTCACAACGTTTCTTTCGCGCTTTAAAATTTATCGACCCATTGATTCTTTGGCAATAAAAAGGCGATAAAGTACTAAAGCAAGATAGAATCAAACAATGGTCTGTAAAAATTCCTCGCGTCAATGCCAAATTCACTTTATCTCAATTGCCCATCGCGGACAATTGGTTTTAGGATTTACGAAATTCTGAAATCAAAGGACCAAACACTTTCTAAAAAGAAAATAAAAGTTTTATTTATTGTTATAAACAATACAATATTTTATAATAGTTTAACAAAAAAAGAAAATCTTCCAATTTGAAAGTAATATTCCAAACAATCTATTACGAGACATTAAAGTATTAGTTTCTTAGAACAGTTTATCCCAACTCGTGTTTTTAATGATCACAGCATATGTGTATGTTTTTTTGAATGGAGACATAAAATATGACATTATTTTCTTTTATCATCAACCACGTTTTTACCATTAAGAAAACGAAAAAATAATTCTTAGAATGGATTTTATGGAAAGCATTTTGTTTTCCATTCAGGAAAGACATTTATTTCAAAGAAAATTATTTCCTTTAGAGGAGCTTTTAAAAACAGTAGTAATTGATTTTTAATTAAAATTGCGAGCAAAAAGAATGTAAATATTTTTACGATTGAATTTATAATTTCCTGCACACAAAAAAAACAAAAAATTTATAGCTTTTACGTAACTTTTAGTACAAATCAACAACTTCAGAAATAAGGTCGAAAAATTATTAAATAAGTAACTTTCTATTTATTCTATTTTTACATTACATTGCAAAGAAGAATTTTCAAAATAAAAAAAGCAAAATAATCTTTCCTAATTTATCATTCGGAATGAAGATTTGTTTTATAGAAGAACGTTTTCCTTCTGAAATAAACTATAAACTGCGTGTGTAACACAAGTCTGTGTCTGTGAAACCTGATCACGTGATTCCTGACGATAATTAGTTTTAATCAAATACATCTTTCTTTCTACTGTATAATTGCAGTTGAAAATATACGAAAATGTCTTTATAACCTTCTTCTTCTTGATATCCGCGTACAAATCTACAATTATTCAGTGAACCGTGCGAAACGAACAGATATTTAGCGAAGATATTTTACTCTAAAGGTGTGAATGAATATTGCCTAAGAAACATTTTTTACTAGTTTCAAATTTCTATAGAAATTATAAGTTTTCCATGTAAAACTATTTTATTTTTTTAAAATGCAAAACTATCAATGCTTCTTGAAATTATTAATATATGATCGATTCCACGTCAAGCGATCAAGGCGTCTTACGGTGTAATGTTTACTTTAATAATTTTTTACTCTTAAACAATCAAACATACAAATTTGATAAAGCACATTTTAGAAAGGTTTTTTCATGCTCTTTCAATTGGAAATAAGCATTTTGAAAAAAAAATTTTGACCCAAAAAAATCAAAATTAAAAATAAATTTTAATTTTTGGGGGGGAGAGGTACGATATATATTTTTTTTAAGGGGAGCTGAGGTTTTTTCCTAAAAGGACATATATATGAAAAAGTGGGACTAGAATGTTTAAATATTGAAAAAAAGAGGTTTCTACTCACCGGAGCGCTCTAACCCCAGTTTTTAGCTCCGTTTGGGAGAAAATTCATTTTTTCAATGTTTAAACATTCTAGTCCCACTTTTTCATATATATTCTGTCCTTTTAGGAAAAAACCTCAGCTTTCGTTTTAAAAAAATATATATCGTACCTCTCCCTCCCAAAAATTAAAATTTATTTTTAATTTTGATTTTTTTGGGTCAAAACATTATTTTTTCAAAATGCTTATTTCCAATCGAAAGAGCATGAAAAAACCTTTCTAAAATGTACTTTATCAAATTTGTATGTTTGATTGTTTAAGAGTAAAAAATTATTGAAATAAGCATTGTACTGAAAAACCCAAAAATTTAACCCCATCCCCCTCGGAAAAAATTGGACTATGTAAAAAATATTTTCACGAAAAATGACTATCTATTAGTACTACAAAAGCCCCAAGTTTTGCTACGATTGGAGAAAAATTTTTCTCCACCTTGATCACTTGACATGGTCTCGCTTATATATATATATATATATATATATATATATATATATATATATATATATATATATATATATATATATATATATGGTACCCGACCATTCTCCCGAATCCATTAACCCGAACGTATTTTTCTCCGAATGACCATTTCCCCGAATACAATTCCACCGAATGCAGTTTTACCGAAAGGACAAGATCCCGAAAAAATAATATTGCAAAAATTATTATATTGATTAAATTTTGAATAATTATAATTACTAAATAAAATGCGTACTGTATAAAAATAGCGTAAATTGTTAAAAATTTGTGTATGAAAGGTGTCAGTAGGTAATAAATTCAAAAAATTAAAGGTTAACGTTGTGAGCGATTGCAGTTAAAAAAGTTAATTCATCTCTGTAGCGTATATAGTTTCAAATATTCCTTTGATACGCCGTTGATGTTCAAGCCACTTTCGTTTAGGAGCAGCTTTGACTTTTCTTCCCAAACTCAATTCCGCAATCATGATTTCCGTATCAGCCTGTTCTTTCTTTATTTCAGTAAGAGCTGAATAAAGATCAGGGTGATGCTTTCCTATTACTAATCTGATTCGGGATTTTGTACGGGAATCATATATATATATATATATATATATGTCGTAGCCGAATAGATGAATCCGCCGTTTAGCTAAACGCCTAGGCGGTTAGCTAACCGGCGCCCAATAGACAAATGAACATAATAATTGCTCATATTCTTCTATTGGCCTGAATGAATCCGTCAGTTAGCCTACTGACTAGGCAGTTAGCTAACCGCCTAAGACGTTTTAGGCCAATAGACGAAATACAAACTCACGAAATATTATTAAAAATTAAACAATTTAATTAATATTTAATTTATTAAATTTATAAATTTAATTTAATGAATTAATGACTATTAAATTATTAGAGTAATAAATTTAATTACTCAAGTTCATGAAAAATAAATTAGGTTTTAACAAATTTTATTTAATTTTATACATTTAATTTTTACATAGTTTATTTATTGAAGCAAGGCAGACTTTGATGACATTGAGAATTACAATTTAGACCGGATTTAAAGCAAATGCATTTTTTGTACTCATTATCAAATCTAATATTCGAATTAGACAATTGATTAAAGTAAACAATATCGACGCAAAGACAGAGAGAACAAATAGTTTTGGAGAGAGAAAAAAATAACATAAAATAAAAGACTGAAAATCAAAATTTTCGTGAGATTGCAATATACAATATAATTGTTCTATTCCAATGAACAAAATTAAATATAAAGGAAATAATTTACAATATTAATTAATTAATTAAATTTATTAATCTAATAATTTAATATTAATTAATTCATTAAATTAATTAATTTAGGGGAGAATGGGGAGTTATGAAGCATGGGGAGTTGTGAAGCACGGCCATAGATCTCGCATAGTAATTGTTTTGATAGATGTCACTTACTCTGAATATTTTTTCACCTAATATCTTCGTTTTGTAATTGGATTCATTCCGATAGAAGATATTTTGCATATCTTTCAAGACAATGTGTTCAATTTTTCGTATATAAAGTTTTTTTGTGTGCTCCATTTTGCAGAATTCTTACAAAATTCACGAACAAATCAAAAAGATAAGTTCACCCATATAATACCCAGCAATGATTAGGTTCTCGAAATTTAAAACGATTTATGCAACATCGCAATAAAGAATATTTACCAAAAAATATAATTTTTAGCGATTTTTAGTAGTGCTTCACAACTCCCCATGATTTTTAAAAACTTGAAAAAGCAGCTTTTTAGTCCAACTGGAAAAAATTGTCGATTTTATTTTATTTCATGCAAATTCTTCAATCAGTAAGCATATTTAAAGACCCTCTAGAGATTCAAGTGGAGAAAATTTGAAAGAAAAATTTCTTTTTGAAGTTACAACTCATAAACAAAGCGTGCTTCATAACTCCCCATTCTCCCCTAATAAATTAAATATTAATTAAATTATTTTATTTTTTAATAATATTTCGTGAGTTTGTATTTCGTCTATTGGCCTAAAACGTCTTAGGCGGTTAGCTAACTGCCTAGTCAGTTGGCTAACTGATGGATTCATTCAGGCCAATAGAAGAATATGAGCAATTATTATGTTCATTTGTCTATTGGGCGCCGTTTAGCTAAACGGCGGATTCTTCTATTCGGCTACGATATATATATATATATATATATATATACTAGCAATCTAACGCGCGCTAAAGCGCGCGTCTAATACTTTATTTTGTGATTTAGGCAATTTGAAATAAATATTTAAGTATTTCTTAAAACGATCACCTAAATAAATAAAAAAATTTAATAATTTTCCTTCGTCATAAGAAAGTATTATTATAGTAAAATTTTTGAATCTCTATTTGTTAATGTTTTTATGACCCTTACAAAAAAATATTTTCGTTTTACTACTAATTAGCATTTTTGATAATAAAAACTTCAAAACAATTCGACATTCCTAATCTATTGTTTTATTTGTGACGTCGAGAAAAAACGCCATATAAATTACAACACTTATCATGTTGTAATAATTGTGTCATACTTTTCTGTAAGCACATATTTGACCTCAGAAATTCAAAAATGAGATTGGTAAAAAATGTTATACCGTGTGTGTGTAAACATTACATTTACATAACTATCTCCAGATTATGAAGAGCATTGGGATAAGCTTTTTTCAAATTGGAGAACTCATTTGCGGACATAAAATCAGAATATTTTGAGATATATTAATAAAGTTTAACTGTATTTTTTATTTTTAATTTGGAAAAAAGTTTTTTGTCCATAACTTTAAAAAAAAGGTTATAATACCTAAAAATGTTTTTTCACAATTTTATGGAGTTTTTTAACCCTCCGTCCGACACCTATTCCGATCACTATCAGATGCTGTATTTCAAAGATTTATAAAATAGTCTGGGATAGACTTTTTTGACTAATTTTTTTGTAAATCGTTAGCTATACATTCAGAGTTTAGGAAATAACCTAAGAGCACAAGTTTTTAATTTTAGTATATAAATACATTTAAATAAAGATGAAAAGGCTAAGGGTCTGGCTAGACCCAAAAATTTTAAAAAAAGTCTTATTTTTTAAATTCTAAAAAAAGTTAAAGTAAATTTCAAATTCTCATTTAAATAATTTACAGAACTTTAAAAATTGCTTTGATCCAAGTATTTTTAATTTATTTCGATAAGAAAAATATTGTTATTTGAAAAAATAAAAATTATAAAAAATATTATTTTCAAATATTTTAATAAAAAGAATTTTATAAAAGCAGAAATGTTTAATGTAATAAAATTTATATATTTTATTATTATTTTTATATTATTTAAAGTCTTCATGAAATAAATACAACATATTCTATTATTTTTATATTATTTAAAGTCTTCATGAAATGAATACAACATATTCATCTTTTAATTTGTTTAGCGGTTTTTTTCTTTTTAGTGTGATCAAAAAAACTTAAGAAATTTTGACACGGAAGATAAATAAAAATTTTTTTAATCATTTTTTTAATTGAAGTATTAGGGTTTCGTACCCCGGTAGGGACCCTATTTGAACGGTTACAAAAATGACCATGTACCCCCCCCCTCCTAGAACTCAGTTTTTCATCTAGAGAGCTAAAAATTGGTACACTTATGTATTTTCACGCGTAGATTACAGGAAAAATATAGCGAACGTGATTGTGATTGATCTTCATAGAGTTTTCGACGAAAAACATCAAATTTTGGCCATTTTTTGCAAAAAAGGCATGTACCCCCCCCCCTAGCGCTCACAGTTTTTTACCTAAAAAGTTGAAAATTGGTATGCATATGTATTTTCAAAAATGGATTAAAGGAAAAATATAGCGAACACATTCGGTATCGATCTTCATAATTTTTTCAGCGAAAAACTCGAAAATTTTAAAAATTTCGAAAAATTGGATGTACCCCCCCCTGGCGCCCACAGTTTTTTACCTGGAGAGCTGAAAATTGGCATACTTATTCGTTTTTATGCATAGATTACAGGAAAAATATAGCGGAAGTGATTAGAATAGATCTTCATGGTGTTTTCATCGAAAAACTAAAATCTCTTTTTGCACGCTCGAAAATTCTTTAACCCTTGCTGGTTCTCTCAATTCTTAATCTAGTGGACTGGCGTTATATATTTTTGTTTATTTTTTCGTGTAGATTCCAACAAACATACAAAAAAAATTATTGGAATTCATCTTCATATTTTTTTTGCGAAAAACTAAAAAAAATTTCGTTTTAAAAAAAAGTGTGTACCCCCCCTTGGTTTTCACAATTCTTTGCCTATTGGACTGCATTTTTTTTATTTTATTTTTTTTCATTTGTAGATTTCAGGAAAAATATAGCAAACATGATTGGATTTGATCTTAAAATTTTTTTTAGCGAAAAACTCAAATTTTTTTGTAAGAAAAAAATTAGAAGTTTTTATGGATGGTACGGAACCCTCGGTTTTAGTACGAGTTCTACTCGCACTTGTCCGGTTTTTTAAGTTTTATTTACGTCAATTATTTTAAAAAATTTGGTACAGAAAATGTAAATTCATGTTAATTTTAACTTTTTCGATTCTGTTTCATTTGAAACCTCATTTACTTTTCTTTTCAATGATAAATTTCCTCCAAGAACTGTGCTTCATTCGTTTTTGTAATGAGTCTAGCATCGGTCACTTGCAGAAAATATTTTCCATCTAGAAAAAAGTTAACAAACATTACATTAAATTAAAAATGTCTTTGAAACTGTTAAATTATTTTAATATTATTTTTTGACATTTTATTCTAAAATTTTTTGAAGAAGGTTAGTTTCAATTTGATATTTTTTGGTATCCTTGAATACAAATCTCTAGTCAAAATTAAAAAATTTTAAATGGCAACTTCAAAATGCCGAATATAAAATTATAAATAAATTTAATCTTGAGAAAAAACTACTTTCAATTTAAATTGTAAATTAAGCTAAATATAATGAAACTTTAGTTGGGTTTCAAAGTTTTTGTTTACTACATTAAAACCGCTATTTTTAATTTTAAAAATTTAACTAATTCTACGACAAACAGTGAATAACTATTTTCAGCCATATTAGTTTACTTTAAAATTTTTTACTAACCACTTTAAATCCAATATTTAAATTTTTTTAATTTTTAATCAAATATTTAAATGCAGTATCCTAAATGATTCTGTGTAATTATTTTTAAGCGGTTTAGTTGTATTAAACATTTTTTATATTTTCTAATATTTTAATTTATATTAAAAATATGGATTTCGTAATTACAAAAATCTGCAGTTAGCACTTCTACACATTTCAGATTAAGTAAAGTTTTGTTCTTTTTTGATAGTCTGTAGGGGTCATACTTTTTGTAATAAAAAAATTTTCTTTTTTAAAGTAAATTTATCAGCTTTAATTGTAATTAATAAATTTCATAATTTCTGATATAATTAATGGTTTATAAAGACTAATTTTTGTTAAAGAAAATTTAATTTAATTTGTTGATAATATTAAAAAATATATATGGACAATTTCACGGGAAATTTTTCTACGACATTTTAGAATCGGTTAAACATATTTTTTCTCATTCTTGATAGAAAAATATGAAATACGTATTTTTTTATTTTTCCATATTTGCAAAAATTTTCGAGTTATGAATTTTCGAAATTTTGGATTTTTAAAAGTAGACCTATTTTCAATAGCTTATAACTTTGAAAGTATTGAGTTTAGAAAAAAGTAGTCAAAAAAAGAAAGTTTTCGTTTTTCGTCAACTTTTAAAAGATTTAAAAAAAAATTTTTTTCAATAAAAAAATTTTTTTTATAAATAAATTAATTTTTTTTTAATTTGGGCGCAATTTTTTTTTATTTTTTTTAATTTATTTATACCTACCCATATACAGAAAATTTTCCAAAAATATTCGAGATGGGCCGACTCATAGTTTTCGTTCTATAAATTTTTTATAGAACGAAAACTATGATTTATAAGCCTAATAGCTTACAACTTTGAAATTTTTGAGTTTAGAAAAATAATTTTAAAGGAAGAAAATCTTAGTTTTTCTTTAACTTTTAAGTAATTTTAAAAAGAAAAATTTGTTTCTAATTTTTAAGAAAAAAATTTTTTTTTCATAAACAAAAAATTAAAAAATTTATAGAACGAAAACTATGAGTCGGCCCATCTCAATTCTTTTTGAAAAATCTTCTGTATATTGTCGGGTATAAATAAATAAGAAAAAAATAAAAATTAATCACGCCCAAATTTGAAAAAAATTAATTCGTTTATAAAAAATTTTTTTTTAATTACTTAAAAGTTAAGGAAAAACTAAGATTTTCTTTCTGTAACAAGTTTTTTCTAAACTCAAAAATTTCAAAGTTATAAGCTATTAGGCTTATAATTCAGTTTTCGTTCTATAAAAAATTTATAGAACGAAAACTATGAGTCGGACCATCTCGAATCTTTTTGGAAAATTTTCTGTATATGGGTAGGTATAAATAAATTTAAAAAAAGTAAAAAATTGCGCCCAAATTTAAAAAAAATTAATTTGTTTATAAAAAAATTTTTTTTTATTAAAAATTGAAAAACAATTTTTTTTAAATCTTAAAAGTTGACGAAAAACGAAAACTTTCTTTTTTTGACTACTTTTTTCTAAACTCAATACTTTCAAAGTTATAAGCTATTGAAAATAGGTCTACTTTTAAAAATTTAAAATTTCGAAAATTCATAACTCGAAAATTTTTGCAAATATGGAAAAATAAAAAAATACGTATTTCATATTTTTCTATCAAGAATGAGAAAAATATATGTTTAACCGATTCTAAAATGTCGTAGAAAAATTTCCCGTGGAATTGCCCATATACTATAATAATTATAAATAAATATTTTCTTACTTGAAAACTTAATATATCCTCGGATTGTAACAGGTGTTCCCTTTGGAAACTCTTCAATTGTTTCGAAGTTTTGAATTCTTACTTCTACTTTGTAGATTCTATCGGTTATGGAACCCAATCCGTAAGTGGTGAAGCCATCTTTAAATGAATTTATTTTCAAAAAACGTGTTTTTATAAAACCAGTTGTCACTGAAACAATAAAATAGAAATATATAAAAACAATATTAAACAATATTTCCTTACATTTATATTTCTTACTTATATATCCGGAAGCATTGGCCAAATTTTCCAATTTGACAAATTCAGGATCTGTTCTGACATTGTCTATTACTTATTCGCATTTTATAATTGTAGAAGTTTGGACGATTAACTCAAAAGGAACGTTTCCCAAGTTCCAAGATGAATTTTCTAAATATTTTGCTTGTGCCCCATCGATGTGAACTTTCTAAAAATGAAATATGAATATTATTTTTTTAAAATTATGATCAATTTTTTACATTTCTAAAAAAATCTATACTTCATTTACACCAATCAATTTATTTTGACGCAAGAAGACGCAAAAAACAATGTACCACTTTCAATTTCCAAAAAAAAATTGTAATGAAAAATTGATTTTAAAGAAATATTTAAACAAAGATGTAATTACTTTTTAAAATTCTCTCTAAAATGTATATATTATATAGATTACTTGATTTTCTTCGATTTAAAAATATTGTTTTATCATGTATTAATTCTAAATTAAATAATGTCATCGATTTATAAATTATAAATTCAAGAAAATTTGCATATAACATTTTTAAAAATATTTTAAATTGAATGAATACAGAGCTTCCTTTACGAGTAAGCAAAATTAATTGATAATTAAGTTTTCACATTATAAAATTGTATATACGTAATAGTACATTTAAAAAATCGTATTATGTTAAAATAAGTTGAAAAATATTTATTTAAAATAATTAAATTTAAACTTACATGACCTAATTTAATGATGTTTCGAAATCTTTCAACTTCTCGATTTTTTAAATTATTATTCTCGATATAATTTTAAACAAATTTTTAAAATTTAGTTTTAATATACTCACACAGTAGCATCATCATGTTGAATATTATTAAGTGTGGACGAAGAAGTATATGGTAAATTTATCAGCGAATAATCATCTTCCATATCAACATCATTATCTTCTGGATTAGAATCAGTAGACCTTTCTCCATTAGTTTCATTGTTTTCTCCATCTTTAGGGTCTAAAAATATTATTGCAACATATCAATTAAAAAAGGCGAACTAATTATTTTTTAAAAAACAGAAAATATTTAAGTTGTCGAGTATTTAAAGATAAAAATTAATGTAAAAAAACACAATTAAAATAAATAAAGCAAAATAACATTACGCATAAACAAAAAAAATAACTAAGTTTAAAGAAAACAAATATTTATATTTATTACAAAAATTAAGAATCTTTAATTTCAAAACATTAAAAATTTGCAAGAATAATAAAAATTAGGAATATTTAATAAATAGGTAATGTAAATTTTAATTTACACAAACTTTCAAATGCAGAAAATAATTTTTAATGAAATAAACTTTATTTTTAAATTTTGACAAATTACATACTATTTTTAATTAAGAGAAAGACTTACAGATTGCTGCACCTAAGATTTTTTGCTCATAATTAATAAAAAAAAGAAAATTAATTTATATGAACTCACCATCGGAAAGGGGACATACAAAGCTACAAATTTGACCCATAGATAATGTAAATTTGGAAAAAATCAAATATTTACATAAAATTTTTAAAATAATGTAATATCAGCTCTATAAAATTTAAGCGTGCGGATTACACACCTTGAAAAATTTATAATAATGTGGAAAAATCAAAATAAATTTATTAAAATTTATTAAAATTCACTTACACTTCTGGACATAATAATTTCAATTTAAATTTTTTAAATAATTTATTAATAAATAAATTTTTTTTAAAAAAAAGAAATATCAAGAATTGTGTGTGTGTATTTTAATTATGGCACTTATAGAATATAGGGTAACGCAAGTGGGACAACCTGTAATCCTAAACTGTATAAAAATTTATCCTTTTTTTCAACTTTTAAAAACTTATAACTTCTCTAATTCCATTACTACCTACTTTTATGATAAAAAAATCTCAGATTTTTAATGCAAATAAAAAGAAAGAAAAATAGAATTTGCAAATTTGTGAAAATTTAAAAAATGTCTATTTTCTAAAAAAAGGTCGTAAAATTATGTTTATGAAAAAACTATTTTTTACATTTGAAAGTTAAAAAAAATCGTTTATAGTTATAAAGATGAATAAAAACATAAATTTAAAAATTTAATTTTATAAATATTGTTAGTACAATATTAAAAAAATGGTGTTTTAAAAATATAAGAAAAAAATTCAGAATATTTTATGTTTACCAGAAGTGGACAATCTTTTCAACATTTGAATCATTCCAGGCTTCAAAGGCGAATTTTCTCCAGAGATTGTCGATGATCCTGCGAGTGCAAAAAATTTTTTAGAACAATTATTGATTTTTATTTATTTTTCTTATATTTATTAACTATAAATAAAGTAATAATTGTAACATATTAAATAACAATAATAATTTTTAAATTAGAAAAAAGTGAAATTTTTGTTGTGTTTAAAAATTGAAATAAATAACTTTAATGAATTAAAATATTTTATTTAAAACTTAAAAAAATTAATATGAATATGAAATATATAGCTAATAGGTATTATCGATATGTTATTTTTATAATAAATTAAGAAAAAATTAAAATATTTAGAAAAAACTTAAACATTTACATAATATATTGACTTACTAAATAATAAAGAAATGTATTTTCTAACTTACCTATTTTATCCATGTTGAATTAAATATTGCCATATTTCGAATTTTAAATTAATTTTCTCTCAGAGACGAAAAGTAGCACGAACTTCACTGTTTGAGCTCTCAATACGAAATAAGTAAGAACCATAACATGGATATTTACAAAAACCCTATTGGCATCTATATAGGTATTATATATATATATATATATATATGTTTTTATACCTTCTGGTATTTCTTATCGCACTTTTTTAATTCCAAAGAATTTTGTATACTATACATATATATGTTTTTATGTTCATCAAACACGTTATTGAATCATTTTCTGGAAATTCTTTTATACAGAAGTTACAAATTATCGATCGAGCTCAGTTTAAAATGTCTAAATATTGTAAGAATAAATTGTATGCATGTGAAAATACTAAAAGGTTTGAAATATACGAAAAAGTACGAAATCATTTTAAATCAAAATTTCAAAAAAATATAATTATTGTATCTAAATAAAATAAAGAACTTTTACTGAATTATACGTTTTAATAAAAATTGTTATTAAATTAAAATTAAAAAAAATTTAAATAATTATATTGTTTATATTTAAATAATTAAAGAAATTATAAGATTTTTTTCGAAAGAAAGGGAAAACTTTGATTAAATGGTATGTTAAATTTAAAACTGTTTTAAAAAATGAATCTTAAAAAAATGTTAAAAATTTTAGTTCATTAGCACAAAAATTATGATTTTTTATATGCTTTTTTAAAACAAATTTAGTTTGACTAATCTAAATTATGCAAATTTTTTTCCTTATTTATTGTTTATAAAAGTATTAGAAAATTGTTAAAAGATTATGATTAAGAAATAAGAAATATATTTATTTAATGTATAATTTTTATTCCTCAATAACAATATTGTTTATAAACTTATTCTTTTCGTTTAGAAAAAAACATTACCTATTCCCATTTCTTAATACTTTTGTAGGAAATTTACAATTTTCATAAGAAAATAATTTGTATCATTTCTATTTTTTAATGAAAATTGCCAATATAGAAAAACAATTTTTTTAATGGTAAAATTATTCGAAAACAACAATAACTCCCTTTTTAAATACAATAGGTTATTTTTACACAAGAATTTAAAATTCAAACCTTTTTGAAATTAGACAACATAAATACAAAGTATTATTATTTTATATTAAGAATATTTTTACTGTAACTTCTTAAAAATTATTTTTATTATTATTTCAATTCAATTATTTTTTTCTAAAATTTTAAACTCAAATTCCTCTCTAAATAATCAGTTTTTCATAATTTTTAAAAAAGTTCTTTAAATATTTTGAAATAAATCTGTTTAAAATAAATTTTTACGAAATTTTGATTATTCGTAAATTTTCCAATTAAATATATCTATCTATATATGTAAAATGAGACTTTTGTCTGTACATTGCTCACAACTTTAAATTTCCCACATAATTATTTCTTTTGAGCATCCAGGATTCCAAAAATGTCAATAAAAAATTTCGTGTATGTATGTATGTATGTATGTCCGTATGTCACAGAATCTTTGTTTGCGAATCACTTAAAAACGGCTCAACTGTTCGATACCAAATTTTGCAGATTGCTAGACCTTGATCCAAGGAAGGTTTATAAATTTACAAATTTGAAAAATATTAATTAGAACGGGATATGTTCAATTTTTTCAAAAAATTCAAAACTCAAAAATTTTCAAATTTTACATTTTTTTAAAAACTGCTTTCAAATGTTCTATAATTGAGTATTACATGCTATTTAGTCACATTTTAGAATAATTTTGCCAAAAATAATGTACTACAACTAAGATTTAAGTATAAAAATGTTTTTAAAAAAATAAAAAAAAACGAAATTTTTTTTATTATATATTTTTTAATGAATTGCTTTTAAACTTTCTATACTTGAATATTACATGTTATTTAGTCACATTTTAGCATAATTTTGCAAAAAATGCTATCCTATAACTAAGATGTAAATATAAAAATATTTTCAAAAAATCGAAAATTTCCAAGTTTCACATTTTTTAATGTATAGCTTTTAAACTATCTGTTTAAAAATGTTTTCATTTTCAAAAAATCGAAAAAATTATAATTAATACCAATTATTATGAAGCTCAATTCAGTAGTATTTTTTGGGGTTTTTGATTAAGATTTTGACGTCAAAATAACATATTCAGAATTATTTAATCATTACATTAATTCAATATTATTTGATTGCAAGAATTTCTGAAATATTGGAAATGAATTTTTTTATGATTAAAATGGTATTGTGCAGGATGTGAAGAATTTAAATCACCTGTGATATAGTCTAAGCGTTATGCAACTGGGTAAAATCTTAGATGTTAAAAATTTTTGTAATTTTAATTCTAGATTTCGCTTTTAGAGATGTTTTAAGCAATGTAAAGACAAAGGGTGTCTACCAACAGGGAAGACGGGAAATATTCGATAGTTAAACAAATTTTTTATTATATCAGTTGCTAATTCAAATAGTAGTATTTTCCTACTGAAATAGATAGCGGTAACTAATTATTTTTTTCCGATCAAAATAAATTCTTGGTTATTTTCCGGTTTTCCAAATTAGTAGACAAACTTAAATGTATTGGTAGAAACTAAAACCCGTCGAAGACGGGTACAACAGCTAGTAATGGAATATAGAAACTTCAAATTATTATAAAAAAATTAAACTAAACTCTTTCAAAAAATTAATTCTTCTAAATTGATAATTAAAAGTGTAGAAAATTCAAATTTTTAAAAATTTTAATTTGAAACCTTTGCAAAATTATTCAATTATTTAAATACCAAAATAAATAATTTTATTGAATAATTTAATTGACTTCAATAAATATTATTTGATTCAAGTAAATATTTAATTGAAAATAGACAATTAATCGGTTATTTGAATTAATTAAATTTTTTTTCAGTGTATAAAATTAATAGAAGTATGAGTAGAGTTTTAAAAAATAAAATATTTTAATTCCCTTCGCACTCGTGGACTGATTCGTAGTTAGGTATTCTTACTATATATATATCCCATACAGAAAGCTATACATTCTTTATACTTTTGAGCATTACCTGCCCTTATTAAAGGGGTATTCTGGTCTAGAGACCTCAATTTTAAGGCGTTTTTCCGAGTGGGATAAAAAAGAAAGTTTAACATTTTTTATATTTCCTTTTTTTGCTGCTTTTCTCCATTGGTGGTTGACCAGTGGAGAAAAGTACTGCTTTCCTCCACTGGTGGTTTTGGCCAGTGGAGAAATGAATTTGATAACTGGAAGAAAAATAGAATTATTTGTGTTTTACTTTTAAATTGTTAATATTAATATAACTTACGTAACTAAACTAAGGGTATAACTTACGTAGTTTACGCAACGTACGCAATTTACGTAAGTAACGTATCATACCCAAAAACGTAAGTTAGTTTACATTTTTTAGTTTACGTATGTTAGTTTACTTTATTGCTCTTACGCAAGTTATGTTAGTTAGTTAAGGAAATTTATTAGTAAATAATTAATTTATTAGTAAATACTAAAAATGTTAAACTTTTTTTAACCACATGAACCGACAAATTGAGAAAACATTATACCCCCTTCTAAACCAAAAAGTGGGCATTACTTTCTTAACTATTCGTCTCTCTTTCACCCCCACTCTAAACTAAAAGGAAAGGCAATACCTCCCTACCTCTCTTTCTCTCTCACTGTGAACAGAATATACATATAAGGAAAGACTAACTTAATATATATGGGCAATTCCACGGGAAATTTTTCTACGACATTTTAGAATCGGTCAAACATATTTTTTTTAGTTCTTGATAGAAAAATATGAAATACGTATTTTTTTATTTTTCCATATTTTCCAAAATTTTCGAAATTTTGGATTTTTAAAAGTAGGCCTTTTTTCAATAGCGTATAACTTTTAAAGTATTGAGTTTGGAAAAAAGTTTTCAAAGAAAGAAAGAAAGTTTTAGTTTTTCGTCAACTTTTAAAACATTAAAAAAAATTTTTTATGAATAATATAATTTTTTTAAAATTTGGGCGCCATTATTTTTTATTATTTTTTTATTTATTTATACCTACCCATATATAGAAAATTTTCCAAAAAGATTCGAGATGGGCCGACTCGTAGTTTTCGTTCTATAAATTTTTTATAGAACGAAAACTATGAATTATAAACCTAATAGCTTATAACTTTGAAAGTTTTGAGTTTAGAAAAAACTTGTCAAAGGAAGATAATCTTGATTTTTCTTCAGCTTTTAAGTAATTTAAAAAAAAATTTTTTTATAAACAAATTAATTAAAAAATTTATAGAACGAAAACTATGGGTCGACCCATCTCCAATCTTTTTGGAAAATTTTCTGTATATGGGAAGGTATAAATAAATAAAAAAATAATAAAAAATAATCGCGCCCAAAGTTTAAAAAAATTAATTTGTTTAGAAAAAAATTTTTTTAATTAAAAATTGAAAAAAAAAATTTTTTTAATCTTTTAAAGGTTGATTAAAAACTAAAACTTTCTTTCTTTAACAACTGTTTCCTAAAGTCAATACTTTCAAAACTTTTGTACACATACAGTTTCACGAGTTTCACAAACAGAAATTGTCAATGTATAATCATAACCTTATTCTTTGAAAACGATAATGGCAATTTTTATCAATCAGAATAACAAAAATAAAAAAATTCTAAAATTTAACTTTTTTTCTTCTTTCTCAATCTAAAATAAATAACATAATAATGTAATGTTTTGACTGAACCATATTATTAAAGTATTTCATGATAAACAATATTTTTAATGTATAATTTTTGTGGATATTTTAAGTTCTTGAATACAGCTTTATCTAGGGCATAAATTTTTAAATTTTCTTTAGATTTGACTCTAGAACAACCAACATAAATTTGACCATGACCAAATGCAGAAATGGGTAGAAATATTCCTACTTTATCAAAAGACTGCCCTTGAGATTTATTGATAGTCATTGCATAAGCAAGTCTGATTGGAAATTGTCTTCTTACCATTTTTAAAGGAAATGTATCTTCTGAAGGAGATAAATCAATACGAGGAATAAAAACTATTTCACCTTTCAATCTTCCAGTAATTATTTCTGCAGCAATAACGTATTTCAATAAAGATTTTACAACTAATCGAGTCCCATTACATAATCCTTGAACCAAATTCATATTTCTTAAAAGCATAATTACACACCCTATTTTTAATGATAATTTATGGGGAGGCATACCATCTGGTGTTAAACTATTTAAAAATTCTACTGGAACAATATTATTTATATTTTTTGCATCATCATCAGCTATATGTGAATCAACACTGTAATAAATTACTTCTTCTCCTTCTAGTTTTGACAAAATACGATCATTCATGTCTAATACTTCTGAATTAGTCAATGAAAGAATACAAGAAGAATAAACATTCCCATTATTTGGATTTATCGATGACTCATATATTTCATCAATTAAATTCCCATTCGATATCAAATCTTGTGGAATTTCTAATACATCATTTTCTTTTTCAAACGTACTTTGAGGTTTGCCATCACCAACATTCAATAACCAATTTGAAAACTCTACTTGATTATCATGTAATCTAACGTTAACATTTAAAGATCTAGTTTCAAAGTATTGCCACAATTTACTATTTTTTACACAAACCTCAACAATATGAGTGCGACTACCATGCGGAACAATTATCAAAGTTTGCCTAAAATCACCTGAAAGCAAAATAACTTTACCTCCAAACGGTTTCTTACATTTTGTAATATCTCTTAACATGGATTCCATTGCTTGTAAAGCATATTTTGGGGCCATTGAAATTTCATCCCAAATAATAATTTTTGCACTCCTTAAAAGTTCAGCATGTTTCGACATTCCACTTATATTACATGTTGAGTCTTCATTTATTGGTATAGGGAATTTAAACATAGAATGTGACGTTCGTCCTCCTTTTAGAAGATTAGCCGCTACACCAGTCCAAGCAACTGATAAAACTACTATTTCCTCACTTTCGACTGTAGTAATAATTGTATTATGTAAATAGCTTTTACCACTTCCTCCAGGCCCATCAAGAAAAAAGTATCTACTATTATATTCATCATTATGTACTGCTATCATAACATCATTAAAAACTTGCCGTTGTTCATCATTCAAACTTTCAATAAGATTATTAGCTTCTTCTTTTAGCAATTGTAATGTTAATGCATTATCTTCCTTATCAGAAGAACTATAATCTTTAAGAATTTTTAGATCGATGTTTGGTAAACCAAATTGATGTAATGTAAATCCATGAAAATTAAATACTTCATTAATTAAAAGTAATGATTTTTGAAGCGATATTTCCACAGGTAAATTATTATCAAAAATCATGTGTTCTTTAAACTTATTCCATAAATCAACAGCATTCACAGGTAAACCAAACACACATATATATGCAAATAAACGACATAGTTCTTTAGGAAATTTTATACTCACGGCTTCAGTCAAACAATTATCCCACTCGTTATCGTCTACCATCAAATTTCTTGCACGTGCTGCTTCTGTATAAGTATTATATGTAATACCTTCATATGTTCTCACATCTTCAAACGATTTAGCACCACGTACATAAAGTAGTAAAATTCTCAAAAAATATCTTTCAATGTCTTTTGGACTTAAAAAATACATTCGGCAAATTATAGGTTTTGTAATTCGTTCTCGTTTTTTCCAAGTTTTAGATGACTCAACAAAAACATACTTATGTGGTATTTCAGAGTACAAATATTTGCGTGCTTCAGGATCTTGTCTATTTAACTGAAACCATGCTGTCAACATTGTATTTTTAAATTTCTCAATTGCAGTTTGTTCCATTCCTTCTTGAAAACATATTGATTGTTGATTAGGCAAATGTACAGCTAGTCTGTATGTTGCATGTAATTGCTCGTGCATATTGAATTCATAAAGTCTATGCATTGCTTCTGGTCGACACACATACCGTGTATTTAAATAATTTTGAATTTCATCATAATGCATTACTTGATTATCATCTTTATAACCAACTATTGCATAATCATGTCCCTTATAACAATATTTAAATAAATATTTAATACCACCTGTACTACCACATGCTACTAAGTTAATATGACATGCAAATTTTTTACTTAAATACGGATTATATTATACAATCATCGAATTGTCAGCAGTGCATTTAATTGACCCGTCTCTATTATAAAAAATAATTTTTTTGCCATCATTTCTCCGTCTATACTCCGGATAATTTTTTGATTCATAATTTGTTTTTGGAGAAAATGGTTTAGGATAATTTTTTGTGCATGATTTTGTTTCAGGATTCATAGAAGGAGAATGTACATTTTGCTTTCCACAAGGTCCATGAACTTGAAACTGCTTCACAATTTTATAAAGTTCTGGATTCTTCATTTCATCAGGAATTTCTGCACATATTATTTTGTCTACAGTTTCTGCATCACGAATAGCAAACTTTTTATCTAAAAAAATTATTGAATGTACATGAGGCAATCCACGCTTTTGAAATTCTATTACATATACGTAAGCAACGACTGGACCAAAAATTTGTTTATCTTTTAATTCACATATTAATTCTTTTACTTTCTTTTGAAAAACTCGGGAAACAATATCTGGTCGGTCAGATGCAGTTTCCGAATCCAACAAATTTTCCATAATCTCAGGCCATTTTGGATTACATGTCATTGTAATAAATAAATCTGGTTTTCCAAATTCTTGAACTAATCGCATAGCGTCCATAAAACATTGTTGATAAGCACGTGGTCCTCCAGTAAATGTAGAAGGTAGAATAATCATTTTTCCTGGTCGAATATTTTCTTCTGTTGCTTTATTATTGATATAATCCATTAATCCACAGTACATTTCTGCTCGAAGTTTTTTCTGTTCATAACGAATATATTTTAAACGCTCACCTTCTACTTTTGACCAACTATCAACAATAAATTGTTGAGTTAATTTACCCATTTGTAAACATGGATTAAATGATCCTCTATAAGACAAGCGATACATATAAAATTGTAAAGAAGTAATATTACGAACACCGTCAGTATGTTTCATATTTACAGTCCATCCTGGATCACCTGACGGAAACATTAAAGGATATGTCATAGGATCAGCATGTGTGCTAAGACTACTAATTGGAATACTTTTAGAACCCCTTGGATGAATACATATATCACGTTCAATTGGAGGTTCACCATCTTCGCTAACAAAATATGACTGCTACTTCATTGCAAGACGGAACATTATATTTGCTTTGAGAAAATTTTCCATCACGTTTAAACCACATTTGAATGCTTCTCGGACACTCATTCATTAATTTTGCCTTTGCTTCTTCTTTCAATTCCAATTCTTTCATCATTTTAAATGACTTTGCATAAATATTAATATCTCTTAGTAAAACATCTATTTCAGTCATTAGTAATTGCAAACACTTTTTATTACATTCATTATTCAATCGTTCCATCACCGCTTCGTCAGTATCAAGAATATACAATTGACCATATTTTCGGTTATCTCCATCATCAGGATGAAGAGTGTATATATTATGATACACTTGTCCATGTATACGAAAAACATAAGGACCATATCCTTTTGGAACTTCTAATTTAGCTCCCATGCTAGCAAATGCACACGAACTATTATAAGAACGAATATTTTCCTTATAATTCTTACTTTCAAAGTTATTATCAAATAATAAATTTTTCAAATACAAAGGATAAGGATTTAAATCATACAATTTTACTTTTCCTTTATGACAACAACTACTAAATTTTTTATCCGTTGGCCTTTCACACAAAAAATGTAACGCGTCACAAAATATACATTTGACATTCATCAAACCTAAATAATTTTGAGTAACTCTATTTTTATCAAAATCTTCAAACAAGATCATTCCAACTCCTAAAGTTTCCATCATTTTTCCATTTTTTTATCAATTTTACTTGTTAAATCCTTTTTTTGGTGCTGCTCTTTTTCTAATTTTGTTTCTAATAACAATTTCTTTTTTTTACTTTCTAACTTATTATTTTGTCGTTTTTTTTATCATCGTCCGTTTCCAACGATAATTCTTTTCTTTTATAATTTAAATTGTTTTGTTTTATTATTTGTTTTTCATCTACATTTTTCGCTTTTCTGTAATTATGTTTTCTCAATCTATCATTCTCTAGTCTTATTTTTTTCTGTTCATCTGTTTCTTTAAACCTTGCTTTCCTTTTCCTCTCCTTTTCCTTGCCCTTTTCTGCTTCTTTTCTCAGCAATTTTTCAAATTCAGTAATATGATTGTCATTTAACTTTTTTCCTTCAGTATTTAAAAGTTTGTAATCTTCATCTCTTAAATTTTGTCGATCCTTTGTTTCATTTTCTATTTCTAGAGCTACTTTAATTTTTTTACTTTTTAAATTGTTTTGCTTCATTACTTTCTCTTTATCTATATTTCTAGTTTTTTTATAATTACGTTTTCTCAGACTATCATTTTCTAGTCTGATTATTTTCTGTTCATCTGTTTCTTTGAGCCTTTCCTCCCTTTTCCTCTCCTTATCTTTTACTGCTCGATGTCTCTTTATCTCATAGTTTTCATTTTTATTAAGCTTGTCCTCTGAATATTCTGTAGATATACCTCTATTCTCATTATTATTACTAATACTGATACTAGTTTCACAAATGGAAGACGAGTTTGGTATTTCTATGAGTTTTGTAGCTCCATCCGTTAAAAGACGTTTCCAATCATACTCAACAAAAAAAGGTCTAATAACGTTTGTCAATTCCACGGAAGGAAATGAAATTAAACGATTATTTTCAAACATAAAAATTAGATGTCGTCTCATTTCACTATGAATATAATTAACAGTATTTGGCAATTCATTGTAATATAAAGATGTTGCAAACGCTATTGCATATATGCCACAGTCAATTCCATTCGGTTGTAGATTAACAGTTGAAAAAACTACCGTTGGTTTGAATGGATATAATCTAAGTAAATATTTTTTTTTATCTTCATTTAAGTGTCCCTTATTAAGACTGTTATAAATATATAGACTTAATCCATCATAATAAGTACAAATCCAATGACCATGTTTGCAAGCACCACTAAAAAGTATTTGAATGTGCTTCTGATTTTTATCAATCAGTATAATGAATTCAGGCGTAATTAAATATAAAGTACTTTGCATGTTAAATGCTAAATTTGATTCTCTTCTCAACAACTTTTCAAATTCAGTAATATGATTGTCATTTAACATCTCTCCTTCAGTATGTAGAACTCTATGATCTTTATCACTTAAATAAACCTTCTCTTCTTTGTTAGACATGATTTTTTAATAAAATGAACAAATAATAGAATATTTTTCAAAAACTTATTTTTAGAAAACAGGTGTAAACTTAAAACTTCTAAATCATAACTAAATAAATGAAAATAATGAATGAATATAAATGAACTTTCTAATTTATTTTATATTTTATTTTTTATATAAACACTTTTTTGGATTTAAATTTATTTTATTTATTATATATTTTAATAATAAATAGTCATCTAACTTCTTATAAATCTCATATTTATCTCATAAATCACAAATTCGCATAAATAACATAAGTCACATAAATCTCATTTTTGTCCCATATAAATCAAATAATTCTCATAATTACTGTAAAAAGAATGGTACTAATTTAGTACAAATTTTGGTACTGAATCTTTCTTTGGTTCTATTTTAATACCAAAAATCAGCTCTAATTTAGAACCATTTATTTACAGTGAAGTCACATAAGCACATATAACTCATGAATCTCAAATAAATCATAAACACATATAATTCATAAAGCTGATATAATAATATAAATCATAAGCACATAATCTCATATAAATCATAGGCACATAAATACAAATAAATATATTAAAAATTGCAATATCTTACCTATTGTAATTCCAAAACATTTTAATCAAAACTTATGCAAAACAAAATTAACAAAAATAAATAAATGTATTTACTCAATAACAAAATTATTGAATTCAAAATTTTTTTTTAAAGTACAGTTATTTTCAAAACCATATACCTCGTCCTCAATCGCCCTATTTTTCACTCATTAATCTATCTGTGAGTGAATAGAAAAATAATTAGCCAATAAGGAAATAAGACGCCCCTGTCGTATTTTGGCTTCAAAGTGAAATTCTCCACTTTTCCTTCCTGCATCAAATTCTGTTCCTCTCTTTCTACCTGACCCGAAAAATGGAGAAAACATGATATCCCCTTCTAAACCCAAAAAGTGGGCATTACTTTCTTAACAATTCGTCTCTCTTTCGCTCCCACTCTAAACTAAAAGGAGAGGCAATATCTCCCTCCCTCTCTTTTAGCTTGAAAGTAAAATTCCCCACTTTTCCTTCCTCCATCAAATTCTGTTCCTCTCTTTTTACCTGACCCGAAAAATGGAGAAAACATGATATCCCCTTCTAAACCCAAAAAGTGGGCATTACTTTCTTAACAATTCGTCTCTCTTTCGCTCCCACTCTAAACTAAAAGGAGAGGCAATATCTCCCTCCCTCTCTTTTAGCTTGAAAGTAAAATTCCCCACTTTTCCTTCCTCCATCAAATTCTGTTCCTCTCTTTTTACCTGACCCGAAAAATGGAGAAAACATGATATCCCCTTCTAAACCCAAAAAGTGGGCATTACTTTCTTAACAATTCGTCTCTCTTTCGCTCCCACTCTAAACTAAAAGGAGAGGCAATATCTCCCTCCCTCTCTTTTAGCTTGAAAGTAAAATTCCCCACTTTTCCTTCCTCCATCAAATTCTGTTCCTCTCTTTTTACCTGACCCGAAAAATGGAGAAAACATGATATCCCCTTCTAAACCCAAAAAGTGGGCATTACTTTCTTAACAATTCGTCTCTCTTTCGCTCCCACTCTAAACTAAAAGGAGAGGCAATATCTCCCTCCCTCTCTTTTAGCTTGAAAGTAAAATTCCCCACTTTTCCTTCCTCCATCAAATTCTGTTCCTCTCTTTTTACCTGACCCGAAAAATGGAGAAAACATGATATCCCCTTCTAAACCCAAAAAGTGGGCATTACTTTCTTAACAATTCGTCTCTCTTTCGCTCCCACTCTAAACTAAAAGGAGAGAAAATACCTCCCTCACTCTCTTTCTCTCTCACTGTGAACAGAATATATGTATAAGGAAAGACTAACTTAATATATATAGATATAATAATAATATTCGCCTCTCTTTTGTTCCTACTCTAAACTAAAAGGACAGGCGATACTTCCCTCTCTTTCTCTCTATCAACCTTTCTCTCTCACTGTGGACAGAATGTACACGATCCGGACAGACTGAATGAAAGAATACGAAGATTATTATAGTTAATATATATATATATATATATATATATATATATAGTCGACATTGCCCGATCTATCTTGAGCAATGTTAAAAATTTTATTATCAGATTTTTTTTAAATTGTGGATGAAAAATTAATAATTCCACTTGATAACTTAAGTACTTTTATTTCTCAAAATGATTAAATAAAATTATCACTAATTTTGTATATTTTTCCTAAAATTTCATGTGTATTTCTACACATAAATTTGAGCAAAAGTACACAAATTTATATAATTTTACCTAAAAATTGTTGGTTATTTTTTCCAAAACCTTCGTAAAAGAGACAAAAAATTTTGTATTTTTACTCAAGAACTTTTAGATATTTCTTCCAAAATGTTTGTGTAAAATTAGTAAAATTCTTGTGTATTTTTACCTAAAAATTTATAGGAATTTTTTTAAAAAGTTTTGGGTAAAGCTACCAAAAACTTTGTGTATTTTTACCAACTAATTCTTGGTGTAAATTACTCTCAAATCATTTTTGGTAAAATTACCCCTAACATTTTTTACAGTGTACGAACGATGCAACTGCAAAACCGGATGTGCACAGAATAAGTGCAAGTGCTTCAAGAATAACAAAAAATGTAATTCAAAATATCACAGCAGTTTGTCCTGCAAGAACAAATAAAAATATTATTATTTATTAAAACTAGAACAAAAAAATTGGCATTATTGAACAATATTGCCCAAACATGAGTGGGCAATGTCGACATTGCCTGGGCACTAACACATTTCTTTGACCCTTATTAAAAACACTCGGTCAATGTCGACATTGACCGTAACATACAAAACTTGGTGTTAAGACCCGTGTAGAAATTATGAGGTGAAATTTTTGGGATGAAACAATGAAACCAATCAGAGCCTTATTAAGGCGAGTCGGTATCAAAACTACACAAAATTTTCTATAAAGATGTTACATTTTACAAAAACACGGTAATGTTATTTTAACATTTAATTTTTTTGAAGGAGTTTGTTTCAACATTTATTTTTTATGAAACATGATTTTTTACATTAAGGTATTTCTCCGGCAAATCGATTCTCGATACAATTTTCAGAAACTCTGGGAAAATGTTCCTTTTTGTATCCTTTATATGTGATAAAAACCTCAATATTGCTTTCGATGCTCAAAATTTAGAAATTTTGCCTCAAAGTTTCAACAATTAACATAGGAATCATGTGTTGAACGTACTAAAGTGACACATTTTTATTAATATCTAGAAAACTACTATATAAATATTTCTCAAAAACTAGAGTGTTGTAGGGAATAATGAAAGGAATAATATTTTTAAAAAATCAGTATAGGCATCGATGCTCATTATCTAATTATTATATTTTGAAAGTCGAAATTCGACTGATTTTCCATTGAATTTACTGGAGAAAGGAAAACAAGCGGTCGCGACTTGGCAACACTGTTGCGTTTGAAGATTCAGTTATTTAAAAAAGTTTTCTTTCTAATACATATATTTATTTATTGTATTGAAATTGTGTTACTGTTTTATAATGAATTATTTTTATTGCTCCTTGGAATATCTTGTTTTAATAAAAAAAATTAATAAGTGATAACAAAAATTTGAATTATGATAGTTTCAGAATAATTATAAATTATTATTACAAATTGTAATAATATAATAATAATAATATAGAGTTTTGTATTGAATAAGTATAATATTAATATTATTCAATTATTTCAAAAGTTTTAACGTAATTATATAAATAAATGAATTATCGCTCGATAAATACCAAAATTTAATTATGAATGAATTAAATTATTTTTATAAATAGAGAGCAAAATTCTTCTCAAGAATTAAATTATTGTCAAAAATTCTAATATACTTTTTGACAAAATCTCAGTTGTTTAAACAAAATTTAATAAAATTCTTCGCATAAAGTCAATTAATATGCTGATAAAGAATATTCTTGAAATTCTTGAAAAAAGTATTTAAAAAGAAAGTTAAAAAGTTGCATTTTTGGCGAAAGTTAGAGATAATATGACGGCGTGCACACGGACATGTGGATCTGTGTCGGTGGTCAAGGAGGTGGCGCCAATTTTCCGTAGTTACCGCGGCTGAACTAACGAAATGTCTCAATCTTAAATTACTCTAATTTTAATCCTGATTAAAATAATTTCCTCGCAAAATTATTGCAAAAACGGAGAGAAGTGTGCCTCAGTGAGTTTTCCTCCATCACCCCTCTAACTATAAACCCGAAATATTTTATCCTCGCAAAATGAGACGTCAATATCAAACCGTTAAAAACCCATTTTTCGAATGTATAAATATTTTTATCAATTATTATTTATCAAAAATTGGAAAATGGGATGTCGATTACGAATCCTTTTTTCTCCCTCATACACGTTATAAAAAAACTTTTATTCAAAGAAACAACTTTTTATTATTAGAATTTTTGTAAAAACAATTTTTTTAAACATTTTTTCATAAAAACAATATATTAGTAATTGAAACTTAAAATTTACTGTTTTTAAGTTTAAAGTCTTCCATGAAAACAAAAATTATAATCCTACGTCCACAGCGTTTACAATATTAAAAATTAGTAATTTCAACATAATTAAAACAAATGGAAACTTAATATTTCTTAAACAGTAATAATATAAGAAACAACAAAAATATTTACGCTATAGATATCTGCATAAGTTTATAAACTTATATCTTTGGATTTTACGACTCCGATCTTTGAATTGCTACAATTATTTTTGCTATAACTCGAGAGTTTTATGTAACTTTTGGTTTTTTGTTCTCCACGGTCTCACTAAGCATTTTAGTTATTCCATTTTCTTCTTCATTGTTGAATGTTGTTACCAAAGAGGCAAATGTTATATTGTTTAAACATAGTTTTTCTAAAATAGATTGAGATACAACTTTCTTTAATTCCGTTAAAAATTGTAACCCGTACATCTTTTTTCTGTTTGCCGCAAAATGCTTGTAAGATTCTTGCTATGTTTTACTACATGTAAATAAATTGTCTTCAGCGTTAAAGGAAGATACAAGTTCTTTTAAAGCTGTAGTATCAAAAAGTGCATCATGAAAATTACCTCAAGTATTTGGTTTTAAGAAATCGTTCACCAGTGTTTCTAATTTAAAAACACTTGGACCTTTTCTTTCTGGAAGCATTTTCTTAAATACTACTAGACACTAGAGTATCGGAAAAACCAGCAATAATTTCAAAATCTCGAAGCATATTATTATTTTCAATCGCACTAAGAAGCCTCGGCGTGTCAAATCGAGCATTATGAGCTACTAACAAACATTTTTTTTCAGTTGACAATGACATAAAAAATTGACGAAATGAGTTTAGTGCATCGGTAATTGCAAAGAATCTAGTTTTTTTGTTTCAAGATACAAATCACCGTTTACTTCTCGAAGGCCAGTTATTTCGGTAGCAGTGCTGGAAATTTTTTGAGTAGACTTTACGTAGACATTAAAATTTCCACCTGACTCAACGCTGCTACAGAAAAGGACCCCGCACTTTTTGTACAGGAAATGGCTTTCGGTCAAATTTTCTGAAACTTCACAGTTTTGTAGTTTAGGGTTTTCTGAACAAAAAATGTTAAAGCCAAAATTAAAAATAATGAACAGTTTTTGAGCTACAGTAGCTCAAAGTTAAAAAATACTGACACTATTTTGTGAATGCTCTGTACATAAAAATCAATCAAAATTGCTCGACAACTGTCACTCGGGTGTTTTTTGGGTCCCTGATCACTAATCTAATGTTAGAATTGCAAAATTCAATATGGAGGATCCAATATGGCGGACAGGTTTCTTAATAACTACTCGAATTCACTAAAGACCTGTCACTCGGGGGTTTTTTGGGTCTCTGATAACGAATCTAAAGTTAGAATTGCAAAATTCAATATGGAGGATCCAATATGTCGGACGAGTTTTTTAAAATCTACTCGAATTCACTAAAGACCTGTCACTCGGGGGCTTTTTGGGTCTCTGATCACGAATCTAAAGTTAGAATCCTTAACAGACAATGACTACCACTGTAGCAGTAAACATTGAGAGGGACAGCTCTGTTTGAACACAGAGAGACCAAAAGAGTAAAGACCGTATGTAATAGGTATTTTGCGACCATTCTCTGTGCGCTCTTGAACGTTTGTAGGTCGTTTAGAATAATACAGAGAGAAGTCTGTGACTTTTAAGCGAATCTCCATACAAGATTATTTTTGATTTTATACGGGTTTT
The DNA here is from genome assembly GCA_032873175.1 of Leptopilina drosophilae. Classification (NCBI taxonomy): domain Eukaryota; kingdom Metazoa; phylum Arthropoda; class Insecta; order Hymenoptera; family Figitidae; genus Leptopilina; species Leptopilina drosophilae. The sequence goes on from CM065487.1 coordinate 12,199,389, forward strand.
TAAAGAAAGATTGGTTATTAATTAGATAAAATCGGAAGTCTCAAAATGTCGAATGATAATTTTTTTTCTTATTTTCTTTATTATTATATACATGTCAAGTACATTCTCGATTATTTTTATTCATTTTTTAAAATCAAAAAGTTACAAAAAGTTCACTTACACATAGTACGTCAAAAATTCTTTTCTATTTTTATTCAAATCAACAATTCAGAAGCTAAACGTGTGATAATGTTCTCTTTAGTTAGGATTACAGCACTATTTATACTCACAAACAGTTAATTCTACTGTTAATGTTAGAAGTCTTTTCATACGATAGTACAGTATTCCACCAACATTACACACCGTTCTACACAGATTTCAAGAAGATAAAAATATCCAACATCTTTTCCTAAGTAACATTAAATGTTGATGTACATTAGTTATTTTATTTTATGCTTTAACTAAAAAATGATGTGAGACGATAGGATCATAATCAGAGACCCAAAAAACCCCCGAGTGACAGGTCTTTAGTGAATTCGAGTAGTTTTTAAAAAACCCGTCCGCCATATTGAATCCTTTATATTGAATTTTGCAATTCTAACATTAGATTCGTGATCAGGGACCCAAAAAACCCCCGAGTGACAGTTGTTGAGCAATTTTGATTGATTTTTATGTACAGAGCATTCACAAAATAGTGTCAGTATTTTTTAACTTTGAGCTACTGTAGCTCAAAAACTGTTCATTATTTTTAATTTTGGCTTTAACATTTTTTGTTCAGAAGACCCTGAACTACAACACTGTGAAGTTTCAGAAAATTTGACCGAAAGCCATTTCCTGTACAAAAGGTGCGGGGCCCTTTATGAGCATTTGCTGCACACTTATCAAAAAGTTTAACCAATTCGTCATACAATGGTTTATCTGTTAACAATATAGTGTGTTTCTTATTGGGTTTACACCAGTTTCCACAATTTTCGTGAGCACCGAATAAGTGTCTGGTATTGTTTCAATTGTTTTGACAAGTCATTACTCTTACCTTTATTTCGAGAGAAAGCGTAGCTGAAACATCTTTTAATATGATTAATAACTCCTTTTTTATATAACTGTTTACATGTACCACGTAATTTATATAATTCTTTCGAGAAATTTTTTATTAGATGATAATTTGTGAAAATTCACTCTTAGCTTGTCTTTCCGCACAGCTGCTATCATCAAACTGTCTTCATCTCCAATAATAATTCGAACTTGAAGACCAGTTTCTTGTAAAACGTGATTTGCCACATTTAAGGCAAATTTGTCGTTTTTTTGCTGTTTTTAAGGAAACAAATCTTCCATTTTTTGTTCGATTCTTATTTACACGTGCGTAAGGAAACATAAAAATTAAACTAAACAAATGAAATTAAAGGATATGTTCTTCGTAAGAAGAACAGGCTCACGACAGTTGTGTGACACTGTTGCCGTATCATGAAAACTTGCGCAGAATTACGAAATTTTCACTTCTGCGTTCGACCGACGGGACAGGAAAGTGTTCTCAACCATTCCTTTTGAGAGAGAAGCAATTCTATTATATACAGAATAGTGGTCATAAGAACAAAAATTGATTAATTGTCATTTTGTATAAATCTTGAAAATGGATTCAGATTTTCTGAACGGATGTTTTTTACTCAAAATCCTTTAATTTTATTTTGAGCTGTTATTATTTATTTACTTTAATAGCATTCAATATCAGAAGTTATAGTACTTAACCCAATAACGCACAAAACCTCTAAAATTTGTGCATAATTTAAAAAATATTTGTGACGCGCTCCGAAGAAAGGTACCTAAGAAGCAAAACATTTGAGGTTATGTTTTTAATTTTTCAAGTAAAAATACAGAAAGAAAATCAATTATTGATCTTCAAGTCTTCATTATATTCAAAATATTTAATAACAATTGGTTTCAAATTCAAATAATTAAAAATAAACTTCTAATCAAGAGAAATATAACACGACCCTAAACTATAATTCGTTTGCTTCTTAGGTACCTTTCTTCGGAGCGCGTCACATTTTAATTTGCAGAAAATGTTCCCTGAAAGTAACTGAAGAGATCGCTCTTCAAGATTCTGTGCTCAAACTTTAAATTTATCACGTAGGAAATTAAATATGGCGAATGTTTTGCATTAAACAGCGAAAATTCAATTGCAGATTCGCAATCAGCGACCCCAAAAACCCCTGACTAACAACATTCATGCGAATCGAATAAATTTCTAAAAACTTTTTCAGCTATATTGGATTTGCTATTTTGAATTTTTAATATCTAACATACAACTCATAATTAGTGACCACAAAAACCCCTGAGTAACAAAATTCAGGAAAATAGAGTAATTTTTAAAATTTTTATCTGACATATTGGATCCACCATTTTGTATTTTAAAAATTCGATTTTTTATTCGTAATGAGCCACCTCAAAAACGTATAAACACTATGATCTATTACATTTTATTAACCATAGTCTGAATCCGTACACCAAACAAGAATTGATTAATTTATTTCTCAAATAAGCGCCATTTTTGATCTGCAATTTTATTTTTTGTTTCCGCTATTGAATATTCTGAAACTTTGATAAGTTTGTTCCATTTTATGACACAAAATTTGCCATGTTTAAATTTCTATGTGATAAATTTAAAATTTGAGCACGGAATCTTAAAGAGCGACCCCCAAAAAAACAAAAAGAAATGCTTCAGTTACTTTCAGGGAACATTTTCTGCACATAAAAATATTTTTTAAATTAAGGACAAAATTGAGCTCCCAGATAAAAAAACTCGATTTGAGCGAGAACGTACACGCTAATACCGGTCGGATGGCAGTGAACGCCTCTGGGCCTCTCACTGCTACCCGACTTGTATTAGCGCGTGCGTTCTCGCGCAAATAGAGTTTTTTTTATCCTGGAGCTCAATTCCAGAGGTTAAAATAAATAAATAATTACAGTCAAAAAGAAAATTAAAAGATTTTGCTTGAGAATCCTCCATTCAGAAATTCTGAATCTCCATTTTCAAGATTTGTACAAAATAACAGATGAGCAATTTTTATTTTTAAATTTAAAAATAACATTATTCTTTTGTACAAGATAACAAAAAATTTTGTCAAAAAGGAAGATGAATAAAATAACACAAATTTATTTTGTACAAAATAACATTTAAATTTCAAATTTTTTATTAATGTAAAAAATCATATTTCATAAAAAAATATAACGAAGGCATATTGCATTGGTATAAGCAATAGCCATAGTCGTCGCGTTGCCCATAAAAGTGAGTGAGAAACGACGGCGCGCGCACAGAAGTCATTCTCTCCCCTTCCTCGCTCGCTCGTCCCACTACTCGCGTGCAAATCGAGGTACCTGGATGCATAAGACTCTATCGTCAGATCGTCTTCCTGGGCCTTGGCCCGAGGTGCTCTCTGGTCCTAACAAGAACGGTTTCTCTTACCTAACAGGTATTCGTCTCATTTAGACGTGCTCTTCTGTGAGGCAAATAACAAGAAGGGAAATGTTCTTTCTGTCCAGGTGCTTTTAGTCTGAACGAAATATCTCTCTCTTTCCTTGTATGCTCTGCAACCAACCAGGGGTGCTCTCGTGGAAGGTTATCATGGATGAGGGCGGTATCCCGATCCTATACCATATACTAAGACAAGCGAGGGACCGAAGAATTATATATGGAAAAGCCCACCTGAGTGAAGGTACAATCGAGTCTCGATACTCAATGAGCATACCAAACAGAGACACTCTGGCGATGCGTAAAGCAAGAGCTTCAAAAAATTATGCTTGGTTAAACTAAAATCTCATAACGTTTATTTCCATTCTTGTTATAGTATTAACGCAAATGGTACTATTTTTTGCGCGAGCTGCTGTACCGCTTACCTCTCATTCATAAACACATAATCACACTTTAATCGACAGCGCAAAATTGACTTGTTATACGACGAAATAATTGTTGTCACCTCTTCGCTTTCTAGGCGCGCCATTGTCCGATGAACATCCCTCCAACCCTTCAAGGGAGGAATAGATCAATCGGACTAATGACTGTGCCGGGAAAGCCAAGAGTCAACGAAGTTAGTTAACAAACACAGCGTTATAATAGAGTTGATAGCGAGGGAAAAGGAATAATCCCTCTCCCTCCTTTTGTTATCATCGTTGTGTATGAAAGATCTGATGAGCGTAAACCAATCCCAAGTAACTGGTGCGAGTATATTGATAATAATTATAGCGACAATTTCGAATTTTATTTGAAATAATATCTTTTAACACTCCTTACTATTTGTCTCTTCTCTCTGCTTTTCTTTCTTAGCTTAGTACTCTAAGGAAAACCATTGTAAATTCAGTTCCTTTTACTATTGTAATATTTATAATAGTTTTTTTCTGATGTAAAAATAAAATTTTTCAAACTGCGTTGTCCCATACAACATATATTATGATAGGTCACTTACGAACAATAAAAATTTATAACAAAAATTAAAGTTGGTCGACGAAATGACTTGCACTCTGTTCGACATCAAGCATATATTTTTTTTTATATCATCGTTTCATAGCGCCTTTTTTATAATTTATTTATGCGTTATTATTGTATTATTCTATGCATTGTTATATAAATAAATGAAAAAAAAGTAAGAGTTTCGGTAACCGGACGAAATTATGAATTAACCACTAGCGGTTTCCTTGGTTAATTCCTAGTAGTGCGCGCCATAGTATTCGTCGATTTCGGAAAAATATTCTAGAACGGTTTCGCGATTATGAATTAAAGTTAAAATGTCTTGGTAGGCTAGCATGCTTTAAATTTCTTATTTTCTTTTCAGAGTTACAGACAAGATTAACCCGACAGATGAAATGTGAGCGAGGACTCAGAGCGGCGTTTTCTCTTATATTTAAATTCATTTTGTTATTAATTAATTGGTAGATGTCAGTATTCAAGTACACTGATAGAAATGAATGGCTGTGATTACTATTTGGTTAGTAATAACGCCGTTGCTAATCTTATTTACTTACTGTTACTATTCAGTTAGTAATTCCAGACATTTAGTTAGTAACGTAACTAATTAAATAGGTAGACCAACAAAAAAAGTAGTTGAATCAAATAATAAAATAATTGAGTATACTAATAGAAAATGGTAACACCATCCAATAAGTTAACAGCAGTATTGTTTACTAACTAAAAATAATCCTGGAAAAAATGGTTACCACAACTATTCATTTCTCTCAGTGCAGTATTATTTTCTTTCTCTATTTTGTTAAATTCTCTTAAAATACTCAAGTAGTCTTTTCTATTTCATTTTATAATTTTATCTTGTAATTTTTACTTAGTTGTTAATTTTATTTTTTTGTTAAAATATATACCTTCGAAGGTTTAAATTTGGCCTACTTAATGACTTTACCTTTTCCAAATTTAATCCAAATTAACTCCCTTCTAGAAAATAGTGTACTGATAAGGGGCCGTTCAAAAAATACGTAACGCGTTTTGGGGGAGGGGGGGGTCAAGCAATTTGATACGGTAAGGAGAAAAAATGGCGCTAATGTATATAACATTGTGTTACGTGGGGGGAGGGGGGTCCAAATTTCCGAAAAATAGCGTTACGTATTTTTTGAACGGCCCCTAAGTAAAGATGGCGCTTCATGCCACTATTTGTTAAATTATAAAATAATAAAGGTACCCAGACTCCATCTGGCGACCGAATTCCGCAGTAAATAAAAATCACATTATTACAAAATAAATGTTTAAACAAACTCCTTTAAAAAGTTAAATGTAAAAATAAAATTATTTTGTTTTTGTAAAATGTAACATTTTTATGAAAACTTTTGTATATTTTTGATACCGACTCGTTAAGGCAATTTATACACGAGAGTTTCAAACATATACAAAAAGTTTATTATTACCTACAAACCTCGCACTCAATCATAAATTTTTAAAAAGAAGTAGAACTAGCTAATTTTGTTAAAATTTTTTATTGTTTAAAAATTAAACTTTATGACCACAAAAATCCAATTTCAACACTTCACAAAACTGAAAAAAATTTCAATCTATTTTTTCTCGACTTTTTTCTAATTTTCATCAAAAATATTTAATCTTTCCTATCGTGCTAATGAATTAAGTATTGCAACGATTTTTATTACCTATTCATTAAAGAATTAAAATATTTATAAAAATAATTTAATTCTTGACAAGAATTTTATAAATAATTTTTGAATAATTGATTTTTTCGACTAAATGTTTGAAAATTCTAATTTAAAAAATTGAATTTCGGATAGTTTTTATTATTTATCAAAACATTGAATTCTTACGAAGATTCTTACAAAATATTTTTGAAATAATTGAATTTTGTTTGAAATCTTTTAAAAAATAGCAGATATTGAAAAGCATTGAATTACGAAAAATTTTTTTTACAAAGCGGTGATAAAAAGGGCACATTTGCACCTTGTTATGAAAAATATCGTTTGTAACTTGTGCGAGCAATTGACAATTTTTAAACAAACACTTTTTTTAAACAAATCTCATTCAAAAATTGTCCACTACTTGCACAAGTTACGAAATATACCTACTATAAAATAATCGAATTGCACGGAAAAAAAGAAATTAGCTCTAGCAGTAAACAGATGTTTGCTATGAAATCTCTGAAAATTAGCTACCACTGCTAAGAAGTTTGCAGTAGCAGCTAACATGTTAGCTGTCACAGCAAACATCAGTAAAAATTTATGCGAGTTTGCTGTCATAGCGAACTTGTTTGATCTCACAGCGAACTTTTTCGCTGTCCCTATTTCAACGAACAAGGTTTGCTGTAGCAGCAAAATGTTCGCTGCCACAGCAAACCCTTTCTATGCGTGTGTTTGAAAAAATGTTATTATAATTTTTGTCAATAATTGAATGTCTGTGTGGTATTTTATTAAATTATTTGTAAAATAATTGAATTTATAAAAGGTATTTTATTATTAATGAAAATAATAGAATTTTTGCAAATGATTTTATTAACATTTTTTAAAGTAATTAACCACTTCACTGGCAGGGCGCTCCAAATGGCGTCCCATTCGCCGAGGCCTAGACTGTTAAAAACATATACGTATAATATTACCATTCATAATAATAAATAATAGTTATTTATGTATGTTTTATATATATATATATATATATATATATATATATATATATATATAAAATTAATAGTTATATTATTATATTATAATATTGTATATAAATATCTTTTTTTAATAAAAATACAAGTTTTATTGTGTAAAAATTGACAAAAAGTGGAACGCCATTTGTTGAAAAATATTAAAAATAGTCGATTTGGACGTTCGAAAAAACGTTGAAAATCACAAAAACTTAAATTTTTAGTGTGATAATCTTGTTCTCTGATGTCTAAAACACAGAAATATTTCTTTATAACAGTTAAATGTGGTGTACACTCTTTAAAAACAAAGTTTTTTTAGGAACGCCATTTCGGTGTTTTAGCCAGTCTGGGCCTCGGCGCGTGGAACGTCATTTGAACCGCCCTGCCAGTGAAGTGGTTAAATTTACAAGAAGAAATTTATTACTTTAAAAATAATAAAAAATAAAATGAAATTTTGGATAGATTTTATTCTCTTAATTATTTTACGAAATTTCATGAAAATAAGGTAGGTAAACTTGCACGTACCACATTCACAAGAAAATTTCTTTTAATGCCAGAATTTAAAACAAATTTAATGCTAATTTAGTATAGCTACAAGTACCATACCCTTAAAAGTAAGATTTTTGTAAAATTTCTTTTACGAGAATTTAGGGCTAATTTAATTCTCTAACATACCTTAAAAACAATTTTTCAAAAATTACCCATAAACTCAAAAAATACTTAACTAAGATAAATAATAATCATTCATGCACTTATTTTTTCCGTTCAGAAAATTAGTAACTTGATGATAAGATATTAATTATGCATACAATGCATTTAAGAGAAGGTTCTCATTGCGGGAGTCGAAAAAATTGATTTCCTTTTTATGTCATTTTTTGAAAGCTCTATATGTGTAGAATATGTGGGTAAATCGATTTTTTTAATCCGAAGAATAGTTTCGTTTTCATAGTATCTTGAACTCATCAACGTCCCGAGCACTGAGTAACAAATGCCATGCAAATCGAATAAATTTTTTAAAATTATGCAAATCTGGTTTTAGAATCATAAGCAGCAACGCTAAAAACCTATAGTTATTTATCACAAACACAAATTAAACAAAAGATTTCGAAGAATACAATTATTACACAAAAATGGTTCCAAAACTTTAAACGCGTTCTTCTCGAAACAACGTTCTTCAAACTGGTGGACATCGTAGCGTCTCAACTATTTAATCAATCAACTTCTGGTTTGCGGCTAGTTAAAGGTAACTAAATTCTACTCGGCTTATACCTATATTATGATATAATTGTTAACGATAGAGATTTTTTACAAGAGATTTAACATGAAAATTCTTTAGGATGTTATCTTTATAAATATTGTTGAGTTTCTGTTTTAGATATACAATTGCGCAGTGTAGAAAGCTCACCGTTTTTCCTATTTAAAAAAACTCTTTTTTTAGATGCGCCATATTGACGTACATTTTGCATTTTTTAGAAAATAAAATATATGTTTCAAAAGTTCATGGATGTATCTTTATTTAAAAAAATACTACATCGCTAAGTCATAGTCGTTCTCCGCAAAAAATTGTCAATGTTAGGGTTGATTTTAATCTCCTGCAATGAGAACCTCCCCTTAATCTTATCTCCACTTATCTTACAAAAAAATGCATGATTTTTTACTATTAAATAAGTGGATTTAAATTAAAATTAAGTAAAATTTAGGAGTTTTAGATTAAAAGTATTTTTTAAAACAATAATTTTTAGGGCTATGTTAAAGCTATAAATTAGTTTTCTACTTAAAAAATTTTAAAACATGCTTTTTTATTTTATTTAGAAAGTTCTTGAGTTAATGGGTAATTTTTGGAAACTTGTTTTTAATTCTACGTTAAAGCACTAAATTAGTTTTAAATTCCTATGAAAATAATTTTTAAAAAATACGCTATTTTCTTTTAGCAGGTAGTTTTTGAGTTTAAGGGTAGTTTTTGGAAAATTATTTTTAATGCTAAGATTCGGTGCTAAATTAGTTTTAAATTCCTATGTAGATTTTTTTTAAGAAACATTTTTTTATTTTATCTAGGTAGTATTTGAGTTTATTAGTAGTTTTTGAAAAATTATTTTTAAGGCAAGTTAGAGCATTGAATGAGCTCTAAATTCTCGTCAAAGAAATTTAACAAAAATCTTACTTTTAAGGGTATGGTACTTGCAGCTATACGTCAAGCTAGCAATACCATATGTTTTTTAAAAAAGTTTAACAGCTGTAATTTTTTAAATTCGGTACTAAGTTAGCACTAAATTAGTTCTAAATTCTGGCAATAAAAAAAATTTTTTTGTGGCAGCGGTACTTGCAAATTTACCTACCTGTGAAAATACTAGATATATAAAATAATTGAATTTTGAGTAGTTTTTGGAAATAATTGAATCCTATTATAGAATTTGATTGTAATTTTTGAGAATAGCTTTTTGATTTCTAAAGTAATAGCAAATGTAAAGTAGTGGAAATTAAAAAAGTAGAAATAATAGATTTTGGTGGCTGAAATCTATAAAAAAGTATCGAAATAGAGTAAGAAAAGTAGAAGATAGTAGTAGTAAGCAGTGGTAGTAAATAGTATTTATTTATAATTATTATTTTATAATAATAATAATTGTTCTACTTATATCAAACGTGTTCCAATATTTGTAATAATTTAATTTTCCCTAATTTTCTAAAATTTCTCAAAATGTACTAATTTTCAAATGTAATTATTTAAAAAGAAAAAATTCCAGAATCATGGGTATCCCAGGAGTGAAACAAAAGAGATTAAGAATTAGAAGATGTGTAGATTAAGAATTGTAGGATCAACTTTTTTTAAATAAAAAAAGTGATCTTCCTATCCCAGGTTGTTGTCGTAGCCGTTTATGGAAAAGAAGAAGACTGGCTTTTTGACAATTTGCAAGAACCTTTAGAATTAATTAATTCACTCATTAAACTCGAAGGACAGGGTCGAATTTAGGTTACGCAATGCTTCAGGCTGCATCACGATTCAAAAGAGAGAGAGAGAAGAAATAAATCTCGTCTTTTCTTCAAAAGCCACAAATTTCTCTGATTGAAAATTATAAATTATTCTACCACACAACCAACATTAAACGTTATTCCTCGTCAAAATGTATGATTTATTAGATATTAATTAACATCAACTTTCCACACTTTTTGCTTAGAGATGTTTCCACTTATAATATAGCTCTAGCTATTCTCTGCGATGTGATTTTTTAACAAATTAAAATATTACGAGGAAAAAGAAAAAAAAGATTTGCAATATTGGAAAATACTGGAAGGTGAATATAAAATTACTTTTATGAAACTTCCATTTAATTTGAATGATTAAATCCTTCACTTTGAGGAACGTAAATACTTGTTAAGAAATCAGTATCGGATAATTGGACGTTATAATTTTTTCCACAGAGAATAAAAGTCGGCGAAATAAGAAAAAAAGAAAAGTATTGGAAGATGTGAAAATCATGAGTGAAAAAAACCTATCTTTTCACATAACACCTAATTAAATATTTCAATAACTCGTTGAATAAATTTTTTTTAACCTTTTACAAGAAATGTTACAAAATAAATTACATTCATTAATCATTTTTAATAAATATTCACCTGTTCCTTGCTCTAATTTTGACACAATATTTTTCAACCTGAATTAAGAATTCTTTTTTGTCTATTTGCTGGACACTTATTATTTTCGCTTTTTAAAAACTTATATTTACACAAACATTATTTATTACTTTATTTTCTGTGAAAACTATTTATAATTTTTTCTCCTTTACGGATAATCGACAATTATTTCGCTTTTAGACTTGTGACTGCTAGCTCACTACATGTAAATTATAAATTTTACCGAGTTTTCTTCTAAATGGATTATTTTAATCACTTGATAGTTTGGGTTATTTAGGGGACTAGTTTAAAACATGATGTAGAAGGGTTTTTATGTGCGAAAGATTAAAGATTTAATATTTTTTATTTTCTACTTGTCAATAATTGCATGTTTGAGGAAACTATTATTTGGAATGTCAGCCAAACTACCGTAATGTATTTATAAGTTTTTATTAATTACAAATTTATAAGTACTTTCTTACATCGTAACCTATTTTTATAAATCGTCTTAATCTACTTAAATTAGTGGAACCTAATTAAATTTCTAGATCTAAATTAATAAAAAAATCACAGCATATTCTACAATAGACAGGAAAATTAACAGACCTACACTGAGAGAACAATACATTTGAATCAAATAAACAATAATCCGAATTAATTTCTCAAATAAATTTCCTAAGCAAGATCATAAATACCGATAGCGCAGCTATCCTAAATAGAGAAATCTGCTTTTTCAGAAAGACATTTTTTCGAAATTAATTAATAATTTCAAAATTATCAAAGAACTCAGAAAAAATTGGTTAGCATGGTGGGATACGAGCCCACGACCTTTCTATTGTCGGTAGACTGCTCTGACCACTGAGCTACATTATCATGAAATAATGCAGGGAGGTATAGTATACATCAAGGAACTCGGAGAATATTGGGGTGCATGTAGCTCAGTGGTCAGAGCAGTCTACCGGCAATAGAAAAGTCGTGGGCTCGTATCCTACCATGCTAACCAATTTTTTCTGAGTTCGTTGATAATTTTGAAATTATTAATTAATTTCGAAAAAATGTCTTTCTGAAAAAGCAGATTTCTGTATTTAGGATAGTTGCGCTATCGGTACTTATGATCTTGCTTAGGAAATTTATTTGAGAAATTTATTCGGATTATTGATAGATTCTTTCATATTTAATATTTAATTACCGAATGATAAATTCACTTCCTTTAATCATAATTATCTTTGTTATACAGTCAACCGAAAATTATGTTTGATTTAAGCATAATAATTTTGATTCAATTCATAGTAAGTTTGGTTAAATAAAAATTACGTTTAATTCAATAATGAAATATATTTAAATTAAACATATTTTTTTGTTTGACTGCTTATATTGAAACAAAATTTTTTCTCAGTGCAAACCCGAACTAACCATAAAAATTAATGAAAAAGCAGGGTCTTCTAGTTGAATCGAAAAATCTATTAGTCCAGTGTGATCTAAATTTTCAATCTAGATCTAATGGGGAAAAAATTTCAAAAACCTATTGAACTACAAATTTAAATCAAACAACTAAACAAAGTGAAACATAATTGACATCTAACGAATACGTTGAAATTTAAAACTAACACACTGAGAAAAATAAACATGACTGGATACTGTCTAGACAGGAGTGGTTCCTGTCCAAAAAATTTTTGTAATTAGACAGTACTCTTTGCTTTCTGGACAGGAACCATTCCTGTCTGTAAAGGAATCAGTAATGTCTGGACATTAATCGTTCATTTCCAAACAGCTCTGACAACTGCCAAACTCAATTGTTTTTTTGGACAGGAACCATTCCTGTCTGGACAGTACCCAGTCATGTTTATTTTTCTCAGTGCAGAACATTAAAAATAACATTCAAGCGAGCAAGAATGTAATGACATTAATTTTCCCACAACTAAATTGTATTTTAAATATATATCACACTGTTAAAAAATACTAATAAAACACCAACAAGAAATATCTCAATCACAAAATTTTTTTATACAATTTTGATTATAGTTAGAATAAATAAAATAAAATATGATCACAATTAAAAAGTCATCATTCTCAATTACTGCATTACGTGTGACAGCTCATTTAGTGATAATCTCGTGATTGTAGATACAATATATATGAAGTGTAGGAAATAAATATATAAGGGATGGGAAATTAAATGACTCTACTTTAACGTTCAACAAAGCAATTCGTTATACTTTCAGATTTCTTGCTCGTTATTCATCACTTTTTATTAATTCCATAACGAATCATCCACTTCTATGCACTTTACTGCTTAAAAAGCGCAGGGACTTGGTTCCGCGATAATAAACCTACAACCATTAGGCACGCGCGCTTCACTATAAGGCCATATCACTACTTGAGATCATTTCTATATATATATATATATATATATATATATATATATATATATCATTCGATCGTGACCTTGATCACGCGATATCACGAAATTGATCATTTCCATCTTTCCTATCCCCTCATGATCTATTTCGAAAATTAAATATATAATAAAAAATAATTTAACATCTTTTAAAAATTTATTTCCCTTGAAAAGTTAGATAATATTTGTCAGTATATATCTGTATAGAGAGTATACGCCTAATGTTGCTAAAAGATTACTCCAAATATGTTGCAAAGTCGTTGCAAGCTTGCTGGAAATTTTCAGAATTAGTTTTTAAATTTAAAATCAATTAGAAGATCTTATTAAAGTAGATGGGAAAATTCTGGAAACCAATTTGAGGGGATTGGGAATTGAACCCGACGGACGCGAACCAAAAATCCTAACAGATAAGCTAAATAACTATTTATTAGAGAAAAAAATTTTCCCCTGACAACCCTTAAAACCCCCCCCCCTTAAATCTGTTTCAGTTTTAATGTCTAGAATTTTATTTCCTTGATAAAATCTTGGTTCTCTTTTTGTTTCATCAAATCGCAGTAAAAAATATCTAATTATAATAATAGAAAATAACTAATTAGTAAATTAGTAAAAAAAATAATAACATTTTAGACTCTCCCCAGTCAAAAAATTTCTACAGAATGATTCTATAGAGTATTCAATAGCGAATTCTATAGAATATTCTATAGAATATTTTGTAGAATTTATCTAAAAATATATTTTTTTAATTTCTACACGAATTGTATACAATATTTCTAGTTAAATTCTATAGAATTTATGCAGATATTTACAAAAAAATTTTTTTGACATATTCACTAGAATTCTCTATAGAATATTCTATTCTATTTAATTCTCTATAGAGTCATTCTATAGTCAGTCTGCAGAATAACTCTATACACTCTAAATCTGAATCAGTGAAAATTTTGACTGATTTGAAATCAGTGAAATTTTCACTGATTCGAATTTAGAGTGTAGAACTTTTTTAACTGGGTCAGTAAATATCAGTACACTGAGAAAACATTATTCTTAAGTCAAATAGAAAAATAATTTTAAGTGATTTTTTTAACTGTAATTAGTTTGTGAGCTTAATCCCAAATATAATATAATATTTTTTGTTTAAATAATTATGTTTAATCTAAACATATTTTCTCTTTGATGGATACAAAAAATTTGTTTAAAAACTTTATGTTAGATTCAAACTTAAAAGTCGATTATAAATCATTTGAAATGAACCACAACTTATGTTTGAATTAAATATACTATTTCTTTAAGTCAATCAAAAAATATGTTTAAATTGAACTTAAATATGTTTAACTGTATTAACAATATACAGTAACAGGCTATCAGTGCCCGTGTAGAAATTTCCCTACTTCGCCTTATTTAAAAAGGGGTGCTGATAAGGAATTAGTAAGGCTAACCACACTAGAAATTTCTAGATAGGTAATAACCGGGCTCTGACTAGAATGCTTTCTTTTTCAGACAGGGAAATCTAACTGGATCTATTTATGCCCCTATTAAATATTTAAATCAGGCCCTGACTAGAATGCCTTTATTTGAATTCACACATTTTGATATTCTACTCAGGCACTGACAAGGCGATCTAGTTAGAACCTCTTTATTTTTCCACATCAACACCTGATATTCCAAGCGTGACGAAATTAGACAGGTCCTGACGAATTTTCCTAGTTTGCGCCTCACTTGCGAAGGGGCATCTATTCAGGTCCTTATTGAAGCCTATTTTCAATTTCTACACGGGTGCTCACGTAGGCTAACAATGTACCGGTTCACACATTCAACAAACTTATGCAGCGATGTATTACATATATCAATATCAGGTTCCATTTGATGAAACACTTGGTTAATGTGATAGCACGCAAAGAAAATCGGAGACTTATTAATTAGAATTAGATCATTACGATAAATGTAAAAAGGTTCTTCATATCTTGAAGTCAAACGAGGTATTTTAAAGTTAATTGTTTTTAAATTCCTGGAGTATTGAGAATTATCAAACAACAACTTGTAAGAGTTTAACATAAATATTGTGTATACGGATGAGTGTATCGATTCTACAGCCTGCCTACACGTGTAATTTCAAAGAGTGCATTCTGAAACGACCTATACGGCCTACGCTCCTAGTGGCGGATTATCAATTTCGTTCCGTGAAGGGAAGAAGCCTTTTTCCCCCTCAATTCATGCTCCTGTCTCAGGTGAACCGAAGAAAACAGTACAATCGCGACGTCGCATAAAAGTACTTATAATTTTCACTGCATAAGGCGAAATTACTGCAAATTAAAAGTTTTATCTTATTCAAAACATTTCACTGAGAAAATTTTTTAGCCCGAGCAACCAAACATTGCTTACTCTAATTGGTTGGATGAAGCAAATAATTTTTTATAGGAATTTAAGGAACTAAATTATTTTGTTACAATAACTAACTTATGATGATTTATGCTAATAACCCTAATTACATTTTTTTTAGGTGTAACAAAAATATTTAGTTCGTTCAACCAAAACATTTAGTTAATGCAAACACTGTTATTTGATTACCATTACCAAATTTCGATTGGAAACAACAATAGAACATAATTTTTTTGCTGTCGAGGAAACTAAATAATATTATTTGCATCAACCACAAATTGATTGACACAACCAAAATTGACTAAGAAAACAATATTTGTAGGAACAAATATTGTTGTATTGTACTAAATCTTTTCTCTCAGTGTAAAATTACAAACGTTGGGGATACACAACTTCCCCTCTCACTATAAGGAATAGATGCGACTGCCTGGCACATTGCACACAAGTCCGATTGAACGTTCTTTATTTTTTTATTTATATACATATATAAAATAGCTGGTTATACGTAAGGCGAGGGACATTAATGGTAGCCAGACTATAAGCCGCGAGAGGGTACAAGTTGAACTCGGAAACGAGCTTCGCTTATAATCGAGCCGGCTACTTTGAAGATACGGTCCGACCAGTTTTTATACTTCCGTGACATAATACAGACAAGATATTTTTATTTTAAGCGTATTGAAGAATTCCATTTATTTTGAAAGTAAAAGAAAGTCACCTGTAGCGGTATATCACCAACACCTGTCGGCTAATTAACAAGAGGAAAAAACCTGATACTCCTTTATATGACTCTACTTGAGAAAGGTTGCTGTTCATTCGCTTAGATTCGCAACAAAATATCATTCTGTACATTGAATGATATCATTTTATATCATCGAAATTCCATTTACATTCTAAAGGCATATTTTATGATTTGATGGAATTATTTCAAATTTTTTTTCTTTTCTATTAACTTTGTAGAGATAATTTTATCTTTCTAATTAAATCTTAAATAACCATCTCGAAATATTCTTGAATAACTATTACTATATGGTGCTGTTGATAAAATCAACAAACAAAATAATCCTGTATTTAAACCTATTCAACTTCATTAGTTATAAAAACAATAAAATTTTTCATTAAAAATTAAAAACAATATAAATTAATTTTTAATGCTACTAATGCGCTTTATTGACCACTTTATTAACCAGAGGTCAATTGAGTACCCATTATTGTGTTAGGGCAAGCAGGGAACCTTTATTGACCAGCGGTCAATTAAATACCCATTTTTTCCCTAGGGCAATCAGGTCATTGTGACACAAATTATGAGCAGAAGGGATTCATTGGTACTGGTAACTGCCAGCAACTGACTCAAATTTAGAGCCAAAGTAACTTAAATCATTGTGAGCCAAAAAGGTTTCCGATTTCCTTATCAGATTTTTCTCTATTTTCTATTTCCCTATTTTCAGATTTCCCTATTTTCTACGAGATTCATTTTTCAGTTATCTATTTGACTATTTAATTGCAAATCTACTTTTAATTAAACTGAACATTTGAAATGCCGTTTAACTTCTTAAACGTCGTACAATACAGGGCTGCCAGTGACTCACTTTTACTCACTTTTTTTCAGGTGACTCACTATTACTCACTTTTTAAAAAAAAACTCACTTTTCTCACTATTTTTTGTAAAATACCTTATTTCTCAATTTAAAAAAAATAAATTTTATTTAAGGGCAAGTCCAAGTTGAAAAATGTAAACAAACCAAACACTAAAATCGCAATTGTTTGGGAGCATTTATTACCATAAAAATTAACATTTTTACTCTTTCTATACAAAAATAGTAAATTAGGGTGTCAAAGTTTTTAATAAAACCACATTTTTGACTATGAGTAGAGAAAGGTAGATTATGCGACTGCATAATTTTTTAAAATCGAGTAGAAACATTATAATATTATGTTAATTCATATATTAAACCTTTAACAACATGTTCCTAGAGCGCACAATATTTCACAATTTTTACTGATTGCATAATTTTACTCTTTTTGCCTAATGATCGCATAATAGGCTCAAAAAATCCAAAATAGTGTTTTTTTAACTAAGCAATGTAAAAAAATTTCAGTTTCTTTATTTTTTAAATAAAATAATAAATAGGTAAGTTTTTAAACTTTTAACCACGTTATTAAATTTTAGTTTTAAAATTTAAGATTTATTATAAATTCTAAAAGATATGTACTTACATCTCTTAAAATAAAATAAGAGTAACAAATGTTACTAAAAATTTAGATAATATTTTTATAAGTTACTTTTAGCTTTTATTGTTGGTTGTGATTATTATACGATTCAATCATAGAATATCAGAAAAATATGAAATATAAAATTTTCAGGAACGTTTTACGCTACATTTTCGCTTATAATAGAGTTGTCGAAAATGTAATTTAAATCATCACGAAAGTTTGAAGCTAAATTTTTGGTAAAATTTGACTATAAACATTTATTGAAGTGCGAGAAAAATAAACATGACTGGGTGCTGTCCAGACAGGAATGGTTCCTGTCCAAAAAAACAATTGAGTTTGGCAGCTGCACGGAAAAAATTAGTCGTTGAAGTTTTCAGCTACCACTCGAAGACTCTCGGATATGAAAAAATTTTTTATAAACTTATAGAAATACTCTATGATTTTAGCAGAAATTCTCTAAAAAAAGTCGAGGACTTTTTATAAACCTAGTAGCGGAAAAAAGTCGTGGAATTATTGTAACACTTTGATAGAAAGTTTCGTCGACGAGTCGAGGAAAACGGTGCGCAGAAAAGATGTGCATACTCTCAGGCGATAAACGCGACCTGCAGTCATTTTAATACCGTTCATTTACAAATTCTTCTGTACAGTGTTTGTGAATTATATTGGAGGATTAAAATCTTTTTGTAAATATAAAATATAATTATTAATCGTTAAATAAGTTTTTACAATAATGAACAGAAAATAATTTTATTGACTTAATTATTATTTTAATTAAATATTATCATTTTTCTATTCATCTTATAAATTAAAAATAATTGTAAAATAGTCTTTAACGTACACTGAAATACTCTTTAAAATTCTAAAGTATGTTGAAGAGAAATATTTGAGATTTTTAATTTTCAAAATATTGCATTTTTTCTCGCAAGCGGTAAAGAAAGATTCTACTTAGTATATAAGGACGATGAAAAAGTAGATTCATATAGCGTGCGAAACAACGAAAGTGTAGGATAATATGCGTATTGGTGTTAGTTATTTAGTTTTAGATAGGTGATTAGTGATTAAATAGTGTCAAATTACACGTGGTGAGTGTCGTGATTATGTATAAATGTAGGATTGTAATTAAATATAAGGCATAAAAGGAATGAAATATATAAGAACAGAAAGAATTTTTTTTACAGGTCCGCAGAATTTTTCATTTTCCGTGACTATCGTTGAAAGATTAGAATACTGTAGAAGAAAATCCGGACACGTCTTTTTTCCTCGACTGTCGCTGAATCGTTCGCGCTAGCTGTGTTTTCATTTTCCTCGACTGTCGCTGAAAGTTTCAAATCCTTTTTCTAAATTCTCTTCGAATGTAGCACATTTTTTCTTCGATTTCAATATGATTATTAAAACAGAGTGATTTTAAAAATTTAAATACTTTCGACTATATCCGAGAGTCTTCTACAAAATCGAGGAAAATTTCAGCAACTAATTTTTTCCGTGTGTCAGTGCTGTTTGGACATGAACGATTAATGTCCAGACATTACTGATTCCTTTATAGACAAGAATAGTTCCTGTCCAGAAAGCAAAGAGTACTGTCTAATTACAAAAAATTTTTTGACAGGAACCACTCCTGTCTAGACAGTACCCAGTCATGTTTATTTTTCTCAGTGTGGGACATTTAAGGGGACTTTCTGGTTTGGAATAGACAAAAAATACACTTTTTTAAACTTTTATTGTGAAAAAAGTATTACAGTTTTTCCCAAAATTCTTTTTGGACATTGTTACACATTACGTGGAAAGAATATTAAAAACTTTTTGAAGTAAATTTAGTTACGTATCGCAGATGTAGGTGGCGTCTTCCAAAAGGTACCTTTTCGGGGAGTAACTTTCCGAATGACCAGTACCTCATAAATTAAAAATTCAAACTGGATTCTGTTCATAAGTATTTGTTCTAGGTAACAAACCTAAAAAACGATTTTTTAAATGTATTTTTTAATATTTTATAAACATTTTACATAAAAAATCGCAAAATCGCTACGTTTTAGGGTCAATTCACCCCCGCATAAAAAAGGGGGTTTAACTGTGAAATCGGTTTGGTAGATTTCGAGAAAAGTTACTCCCCGTTTAAAGTTTTCATGTAATGTGTACCTCTACTACAGTCCGTTAAGAAACGGACATAAAAATTGCTATAACTTTTTTCTTTCGCATATTTTTTCATAATTGTTTTGGGAAAGTAATTTTATGATACTAAGGAACATTTTAAAGCAAAAAAAGAAAAATCGATTTTTTTAAAATCCTAAACCAGAAAGTCCCCTTAAATCTTTGCACAATTTTCACTAAAGTATGCAAGTAAATTTTTCAAAGTTTGCAAGTATGTAAATCTTTTATAAATTTTTAGGAAAGTTTTGGTGCTGTGTAGAAATACTCATAGTCAAATATGGTTTCATTGCAGACTTTGACACTCAATTTTGCGATTTTTGTTAAGAAAGTTTAAAAAAAAATAAAAATGGATGGTAAAAGTATTAAATATCTGTACCTATTATTTATTAAATTGAGAAGAAAATTGATATTACAGATTAATTATTAATTTAAATCTTCAAAACTATGCCAAAATTAACCTCACTTTTACTCACTATTTTACTTGTAAATTCACTATTTACTCACTTTTTTCAATCAAAAACTCACTTTTTTCACTACTTTTAACCTCAAAGTACGCTGTCAGCCCTGTACAATAGTACATTATTGTATAATTTGCTTTATACAACAAATATTATTATACAACTCAGGCGTATTATGGTCACTTTATCTACCTGTACAGGCGCTTACTAAGTTCCCCCTTATAACCCAGCAGTCAATAAAGAAACCATTACAGCCCTAGGGAGATAAAGGGTATATTATTGACCGCACACAGGTCAATAAAGTACCCTTTATCTCCCTAGGGCAATAATGGTTACTTTATTGACCAGCTGGGTTATATGGGAGAACTTAGCTTGCACCGGTACAGGTAGCATAGAGTAACCATAATACGCCTTTGTTGTATAAAGCAAAGTATGGAACAAGGGAGATAACCTCGTTTATGACCTCGCACAATATTGAAAAACTCGTCTTCGCACTTGCTTCGCTCGTGCTACGACTCGTTTTTTCGATATTGTGCTCGGTACATAAACTCGGACGTACCTCCCTTGTTGCATAATGTACTATTAATTATTTGCACAATTTTTATACCTTTATTGAGCTGTAGTCAGTAGCGAAATAAAGATTTACTTTTTCTTGTATCAGCAAGTCAATAAATGTTCAGAAAACTTATCAGGGAGTCTAACAAGTATTCAGAAAAAATCCCTCACTTCTTCCTGACATTTCTCCTGACTTTTAATTAACATTCTTTCTACTCTCTAGGGATAAAAATATGATTACTGACATATTTAGCAATAAGCTAATATTTAACAACAGCAAAAAATTGTTTATTATCATTGTTGTCTTGGAGAAAAATTAATATTCTACCTGACAGCAGAGTCCAGCAAATAAATTGTTTAGAATTGTTATTTTTAAAATAAAAGTTGGTGAAAACTGCCTAGTTTGAAAACTGTAATTAGGACATCAACATTAAACAGGTTGTTGAAAATTCAAATAGGTTTATTTCGATTTCCAACTATAGATAATATCACAAAATTCTAATACAATAAATAATTCATATAAATAAGAAAAGTTTTAACAGATAAAAGTATAGAAACTAAAAGAAGAAATTAAGGTATTATGAGAGTATGACAAACTTGAGACGTGAGGATATAAAATCCGAGGTAGTACCAGAGAAATTGAATAAAAAATAGAATCTACTAATAAGAGAAATAATTTATACAAATATTTGAAGAAAAATTCCTGATGACACTTTTGAAGACATTTTTAAAGAGTATACCATAGTAAAGATTAGATCCTATTTACAGAAAGTAATAAAGTCTTGAAAGTAGGAATATGATTTTAATTTAAAGCTAAACTTGTGTGGAAATAAATTTAATATACACTGATAAAACAATTAATTGAATCAAACATTTGTTGTACATAGTGTTACGTCAAAACAAGAAGCTTTATTAAATATACCTACCCCCCAAGTAGAAATGTCCGGAGTTAAGACGGAGTTAAACACGGACATGGTACTGACTCAGTACTGATCGTCGGTACTGACATTCGGAACCCGATCAGTACTGGGAGCATACTGACTCCAAAACCGAATCAGTAATATGTCGGAGTTAAAAAAGTGTTAAAATCAGTACTGGCAGAAAACTGGCATAACACCAAATCAGTACTGCGAAGGAGTTATAAAAAACAAACAAACTTTGTTATAATGGCATTAAACCGGCCACTATTAATAACAACATCGTTTGATTTATTACCTATTAAAATATTTTCCAATATTTTTAAAAACATTATTCATCAACAATAACGCAAACACTTAATTAACATATTATTAATTATTAATTAACAGGTATATGTCATAATAATAATAAATTATTATTTATTAATTATTTTTACTATTATGTGTTATTAATAATAAAATTTTTTTCATTTTTTTTAAATGTAAAAATATATACATTTTTCTATTATTATTTAAATAAATAATTTAATAAATAATTTTTACCATATTTTTATGCTACACCTATTGATTAATACGTAATGTCTTGTTAAAATGTATATAAATATATAAAACATATATTTATAATAATTTTTCTTGAAATAAATATATTATAGAGTAAATTCATTATTATACCAGTATCTATATCCTTCGTATAATTCAAAAGGAAGTTTAAAAAAATATACTCTCAAGCTTGCGTGGCTGTGCGGTTAGTGTATTCGACTTGCGTCCTCGAGGTCTAGGGTTCGATCCCCCGTGCGTGCGATATTTTTCCGTCTTAGTTCTAAGTGTTTAGTGTATAATTCTCAACAGTGTTACATAAAATATAAATTTTAAATAATTATAAACAATAATAATAATTTAGTAATTAATTTAAATAAATAAGATTGTCTAAATTAATGAGAAAAATAAGAAATTTTTTTAAAAAACTTATTTCAATAAAAGGAATTTTGCTAATTATTTACATTTTAATTGATACTCATAAAAGTTTATTTACTACAGAAATATTAATAATAATTATTAGTACTCAATAAATTACTCCCTCTTCTTTAATAATCAAATAACAAATTAATACAAGGTTCTAAAGGTAAATTTTGTTTTAGAGAACGCGTTACAGCATTTTCCAAATTTGTTAAATTTTACCTGCGAATCAGTAATTAGGCGGTGTTCTGACAGTGATATTTCAGTACTGACTTAGTACTGACTGCCGGTAAAAAATCAGTACTGGACAGCGTTACCAGCCAGGGATTTCCCAGTACTGATTTAGTACTGGAGTCAGTACTGCTATACTGCCAGTCAGTACTGGGTCAGTACAATGCAATGCCAGTATTACATTTCTACTTGGGTAACTTTTCTTGTTTAAGATTAGTTTCATAAATAATTCTAGTGTTCTATAAGCAGCTAATCTCGGGTTATTTTTTTCAACTGCAATATGTACTTCGAGTTGTGTAGGAGAGGAAATATTTAAAATAAATCGTTGTTAAAATTTTAATTATAAATTTTACTTGGTAAACTTTTATTTCCCTAATTGTTTGGACAGTTACAAAATCTTTTACTTGGGGGAAGTTTTTGCATCATAGATGTTTTTGTTGTGATTTTAAAACTTTTTGCATCTTCTCAACTTTTTAATAAATGAAATAATTAATTTTAAAAATATTTTGGTCTTTTATCTAATAATTTAAAATAAAATACAATTAAGTTTTAAATAAGAATTTATTTAAGATATGATACTTTACAGTAAAGTTTTTAAAATAAATTTCAAGCCTATCAACCCATAATACTATTTCAAATTTCAAAATATTTTTTAAATGTTTTTAGCAGTTTAGTATCTGCGTTCATCTAAATGTCAAAAAATTCAATTTTTTTGAGAAAAATAAAAATTTTTCAAAAAATACGGAGTGCATTAAAATTTCCAGGAATATATATCGAGATTTTAACCCAATGAATAATATTCTAGAAGATCTCACATAACCGTTTAGAAGTTTAGTCTCTGCGTTTGTCTAAATGTCAAAAAATTCAATTTTTTTGAGAAAAATCAAAATTTTTTAAAAAATACAGAGTGCATTAAAATTTCCAGAAATATATATCGAGATTTTAACCCAATAAATAATATTCTAGATGATCTCACATAACCGTTTAGAAGTTTATTCTCTGCGTTTGTCTAAATGTCAAAAAATTCAATTTTTTGAGAAAAATCAAAATTTTTCAAAAAATTCGAAGTGTATTAAAATTTCCTAAAATGTATATCGAGAATTTAACCTAATTAATAATGTTCTAAAAGATTTCAGCAATCCATTTAGGTGTTAACGCTCCACGTTTGTCTAAATCTCAAAAAATCGCTATTTTATTGGTTTTCCTAGCCTAAATTCTATAAAAATATATAAAATATTGAATAAACTTAACAGAATTATTTCTTTTTTGATTCTTTATCTGACAAAAAAAGAATGAGCCAAATCGATTAAGATTTACTCGAGTTATTCAATTTTATCTAAAAACAGCCGATATTTCGAGAATATATATTCGCGGTTTTTTGCTTTTACTTGGCGGTGATTCTCTACCGCGAATCTTGATTGATAATATTTATACGGCTTATGTAAATAACCTAAGTTAAACGCAAACTTACAAATATTTGAAAAATTCTTACCGCTCGCGGAGATCGATAACTGAACCTGATGCACTACAGCCTAACGCTCTGACCACTCTGCTACTCTGACGTAAAGTCGAGGAAGCGAAAGGGTTATTATAACCTACACTACACTAGCCGATACTGTACCATCATTGGGCCGAGCTACGTCCCTATATTGGTAATTTTTATTTGCCACCATAGATACAAAATGTTAGAGATTAATGTGCCATTCCTGGGCCAAATTATGCCCCAATTCTGGCAATTATAATTTTCCTGCAAGGATACAAAATTTTTGCCATTAAAGTGCCACTAATGTGCCATTAATGGGCCGATCGTCATCACTTCACTGGCAATTGAATTTTGCCATTAAAGATTAATGGTGTCTACGCGACTGTATTTTCTGGTGTGTCTTTCTCGAACTCGTCTATATATTTTATTACTGGCTTCTTGAGCCTCTTCAGACATCATGCCTAGTGGCAGAGTAATCGCTTCAACAACTGCTCCTCCATGAATGAGGATTTTGTGTACTCTAACTGGCATCCGATACCATGAATATTTTTCAACTTACAAATTAGCAGTGTTCTTTGCAAAGTTATTAAAACCTTGCAGAATATGTACTATAATACAGATAAATCTTAGAAAAAATTGTAACCAACCCAATAAGAAATCCTAGTAAAACCGTAGCTTATAAACAAATACAAGAGAGATGCTAGGGCTGGCAGAACCATAGGTTTTTAAATACGTTTGCCAATATGTAATTTATTAATTTAAGACAAAAATTGCACTACCTCGGCAAAAGTATTTTTTTATTTTAAATGATCTTTTGAAAACTGGGAAAAGCCAGTATCAATTTTTCACCCACCTAAAACTGGTATTTCCGAGGCAAAAACATTTTTTTATCTTAAATGACCTTCTTTGTAATGAAGCATGCAGGGTTATGTTTCTTGAAATAAAAACAACATTAATTCCTTAAGGAGGTTATATACGATTCAGAATTAACATTACCAATTTAGTGAAACTTGGTCCACTATTAGATAAAAGTTTGAAAATTATGTAGTTAAATTTTAAAGGCCTTTACGTTCTTGTGAAAAAGTTAAAAGCGTTTTTGTTTTTTAACATTTAACATTAAGTCTTATGGGAATTGAGTACTTTTTCATACATATCTGTTCACCACAAAGTAATTATCATTAAGGAATTGATGATACATTTTTTAAAACAAAAGAGATATATAATAATTTAATATCTGGTAAAAATGTGTCATTAGGCTCTTGGGACAGTTGCAATAAATTAATTTGTAAAAATATTTCACGTTTTATATGGTAAATTGAACAGCTGTCAGAACGTCTGGCAACGTTACACACGTCATCCTACATTCTAGCCTTGATCATGCGCATTATACGTTAATTTTGCACGCTATATTTTAAAATATTGATTATGATAACACAAATCAATGGCTCCTAAATGAAAACACTCTATTCGTGGTGTCAATTATAAAAAGGCCTTATTGAAGAAAACAAATGGAAAACACGTAATTCGATAAAACGAATAGAAACACTGTTATTTGTCAAAACAGAAAGAAGCAGCGTAACTTCATTTTTTCACATTTTAAGTTTTTGACTTATTCTAATAAAGCGAATTAAAATCTACAATGTAGACATAATAATTTTAATATTTATTTACTTAAAATTTACTAATTGATAAAAAAATTCATGTAACTCATTTTCGAACTTAAGCTCCGTAATAAAAACACGTTATTTAAAAGAAATTATTTGAAACAAAATTCACTCCGCTCCTTTCATTTGTTTCACTTTATATCAAAATGTCATTAAATTGTAAATGATAAGAATAAAAATCAATCAAAATGGATGATACAACTGTTGATGAAGAATTATCCGAAAATGTCAATATTATGAAACAATTGGGTAATATGTTCAATTTAATATAATATACAAGTAAAATTTTATTTATTTCTCTACAAAAAAAGTTTATTTATTTTTTTTAAGTTTGAAGGTAATATAAAAATTTTTATATAAAAGTAATTTTAAGAAACATATGATTGTTCAGATAATGTTATGCCAAATGAAATAGAGGTATATAAAATTTTTGAAATAAATGAAGATGGAAATTTAGTTTCACTTGTTGCAGATCACGTTAATTATAATTTATTTACTATAAATTCAAACGAAACATTTATTAATAAATCAAGCAATGTTGAGGATGAGCAACCTAATTTAAATAAAACATTGTCCTTATCAAAAGAAAATTTATTAAACGGAGTTGGATCAGTCGCACGAATTTATGATCTGTATATTGAATGGATGAAGGAAGAAGACAACTCCGAAATAAAAGTAGGAAGCTTGAGACAGTATCGTGACATTTTTAATACTAAATTTAACATCAGCTTTTTTTACCGAAAAGAGATCAATGTCATTTATGTAATTCATGGAAAAATTGTGAGAATAATGAAAACTCTGAGATAGAAAACAATATTGCATTCATCAAGCTAACAAACAAAGATCATGAGAAGTAAAAGATGCATATGTAGTTAATGCTAAAAATGTATGTGTCGCATGTTTCGATTTACAAAAGCTTTTACAAGTACCACAAGGACAGTTGTCTGCATTTTATTGCAAGAGAAAAATAGGTAGTTTCTTGATTGATTATATACGCAAGAAGAAAGAACAAAATATAACATAATTCCTATTCTATTCAGATAACTGCTCCGGACAAAATCGGAATCGTTTCGTATTTTCTGCTTACGTTTATGCTGCAGTAAAATTTAAAGTAAAAATTACACACAGGTTTTTAGAAAAAGGCCATACCCAGAATGAGGGTGATTCGATGCATAGTTTAATTAAACGAAGCAGCAGAAAACTTGACATCTTTACGCCTGATCAGTGGTACACGATTATTTAAACTGCGAAAGAAACAAACTCTATACATTGTCGTGGAAGTTGATCAAGACATGATTTTTGACTTAAAAAATTAGTTAAAAAACAAAACTAAGAGAAAAATACTCAAGGAATTAAAGTTACATGGTCTTGTATTAAAGAAGTTTCAAGTGATGTCACCAATCTCGGATTTCTTCAATACAAACTTAAATTCGATGATTTACCATCTTCACTTTAAACAAAAACAATCGGCCATCCTGTAAACTTAAAAAGTTATTAACTTGAAAAAGCCTACAATGGAAGGCTTGGAATTCCTAAGCTAAAATTAAAGGATTTATAACAATTATGTAAACTTAATGCAATCCCATCGCAGTATCATTGCTTTTATAAATCACTGGGAATTTCATCTGATGCTGACAAAGAAGAAAACGTTTTATTACAAAATGTAATGAAAGCAGGACAAAGTGAATTTAACATCAACAACATAGAAAGCAGGTACAATAAAGAAAACAGGCCAAAAAAGAATTCTAATAAAATCAAAGAATGAAAAATCATAATAAACTAAGTTAAAATTAAATATTAAATTATTAAATAATTTAATATAATTAAATGATTTTACAAAACAATTATGATGATAATTAGAAACAATTTGTCTTCAATATTGAATTTTTGAGGTTAATTAAATGATAATAATATTAAGTGAATAACAAATAGAAGAAAAACTAATCTGTTGTATTATAAAATAAATAAAAAAATTTAATTGTATACTATTATTAATATTTATTGAAATCTATACTAATAAATATTTTTATATTATTATCAATATATCTAATTCATATTCACAACATAATCGTTAATTAGGAAAAAACTCTACTACAAAAAAGGGTTAAAAAATATTTATTCAGGCTAGACTAAAAAATTTTTTGAATTAAAATAAATTTTATATTTGAAATAATTAAAAATATTATAATAACAATTTACTGTTATTAACTACTAAACTAAAAAAATTGTTTAAATAATTTTATTTGTTGCATTAAATTATTCCTCCCAAAAAGATATTGTTTTTCAATATTACATTGACTGTATTATTATGAGTTGCGGAAAACTATCACTTACTAAATTCAAGACACATAAAAGAAAATATTTGAAGGTTATTTTTATTTAAAAAATATATATTTTATTGAAAATGGTCTTAAAAACAGAAATTAAGTCATATTAGGGAAGAGTGGGGCAAACCGGACCCCCTAACGGTTTTTTGACTCTTGTGACTAAACGAATCAACCGATTTCATTTTTCGATGGCTTGTTTGAAAGATCATTTAATTGCGCAACTTTTTCCCAGAGACACCTATACTTTATCTTTTATTGTTTAGTTGCTGTGTTAACTTTAAAAAATTTTGCAAACGGTCCGGTTTGCCCCACCCCCTGGGGTAAACCAGACCGTTTGGTTTTTTATTTATAATATTGCATTTACATAATCTACAATAATAAAAAACATAAACAATCATGTAAACAATGATTGTAGTAATGAAAATAATAATTCGGGATTAAATTGTAATTAAATAAATATTTTTTTTAATAAAAAAATATAAACGTTTGTCATTATCAGAGAAACAATATTAAAGGGTTCAATTCTCATTGAAAGACAATTATTTTTCATTGTAAGTAAATATTTTAATGAAAGAAACATTTTATTTAAAAATAATTTTTATGAAACTTTAATTCAATGAAAATATCTTATGGCCGGTTTGCCCACCGAAAACCGGTTTCGGTTTTCGGTGGGGTTTCGGTCCGGTTTGCCCCACAGGTTCATTTTGAGAATAAATGTTTGTCAAAAAGAAAGGCTTTGTAAATTCATGAAAGTTTTTGGTGGTAAATATTCCTGAGATGTGTACCTTCAAAACCCAAGACCTAATATTTGGAAATATTACACGATTTCCTCAGAATTTCCTTAAGAAAAAATTCGTAAAAGTGTAGAAAAAAAGTATAAGAAAACTTTTGCTCCCAGCGTTGCACAAACAAAAGTAAAAAATGGCAAATTGAAAAAAATAAGATATACTACACATGGTTGTTTCAAATTTCTAAATAGCACTTTTGACAATTTCGCCATTTCGGAAATATTGAGGGGGGTCCGGTTTGCCCCACTCTCCCCTATACTTTGTGGACGTAATACAATCTGCAATTATATTCATATGTCTCTAAATTCTCAATATTTTAATTGTTTACGTTCATTAAACTTTTGATGATTCATACTGAAACATTGCATTTCGTAAGCAGCGTGTCTTCTATTTGTTTTAGCAAATTACGTGTTTTCTATTTTTTCTGTATGAAGCGTTTTATAGATAACACCACGAATAGTGTGTTTACATTTAAGAGCCATCGAAATATTAAATAAAAATAAAGTTAATTAATAAGTAAAAATTGGTTGATTTATATATATATAGTGACTCGGCATTTTGCCAGGCACAATATTAAGTAAAATTGATTTTGTTGTTAACTTAATTATTTAATAAAATAAGTATCAAACGAGTATCCTTTTCTTTTCCTTAAAAATTATTATTAGTATTTTAAAATCTGAATAAACGAAATATTTTGTAACTTAAATTAGTAAAATAAGTTAAACATTATTATTCAAACCTGCCAACTCGACAGATCAACAATAATAAAAATAAACTATTTTGAACAAACTCTGTGGTTCATATATTTTTTGTTTATCAAGAAAATATCCATCGGACTTGTCAATCATTCGAAGTCATCAAGGAAAGTGCTTCCTGGTGCATATATTCGGATGTGATTCCCGAATATTCAAGAGCACCAGGAAGACGAAAACTACTTGTTTTGGTCCTGTCAAAATAATGACGGCGGCCATCTTAGATAAAGGCCGACTCATATATCAGCGACAGCGGCGAATGAGGTCGCGCTCTTCCTTACCGTATGTGACTAAATTACCCCGCGCAGGTAAACGAAAAGATTAAAAAGACTAAAATTTAGTATAATTGTCGTGTGCCTGTGACTCACCAGGAGAAAACGAAGAGCGCATGTAGCGACGCGTTCGTTGTAGGAGAGTCAGCCATTTTTTATTCATTCTCGAGTTGATAGTTGTGTGTTGTTAACCCTTTTTAAAAAAAATTTAAAAAAAATTTTTTTTTTCAAAAAGGACCCTTTTTTTCTTTTTTTGTACGAAAAGTAAGCTTAAGATGTATACTTTCAATAACTAAAACGAAAAATATGACGTTTTTTTGTTTTCGAAGTAATAATTAATTAATTAATAAAAATTAATAAAAATTGAAATATTTTACTACGAAATAAATTTAACGCAATTCTAAAGTTACTACTGTAAAGCATTACAAAATCTGCATCCAACAAGCCCAATATGAATTATTTTGGATAAATTGACGTTTTTTAAATAAATATTTATAAAAATTAATTAATAAGTGAATATAATTTATAAAAATAAAGATAACAGTTAAAAAAACATTCAACATTTTTATGCGTGTCGTGTTCCATAACTCTATAACCAGGCATAATATTTATTAACATTTTCTACAAAAACAATTTTTTATTTAATTTTATATTTGAACATACTCTATATTATTTTCAGAACTGCTCTCTGCATTTTTCAGGGTTAAGACTGTCATTGTATTGATTCAATGCCTGCATTACAGTCGTGTAATGTGTGTCATTGTATTGATTCAATGCCTGCATTACAGTCGTGTAATGTGTGTATGTATGTATAATGTATTGTTTAAAATATTTAAAAAATATTATGAATTGTTTTAGTATGTTATGTATGCTTATATGTATATCTCTATGTAATGTCGTGTAATGTTTGTTGTGTGAGTATGTTTTTTTAGTATGATGTGCTTTAATTCAGTTGAAATTAATTCAAATTAGTCGAAATTAATTTTCCTTTTATTTTTTTGTTAGTTTTTCTTTTTTTTATTTTTGTTAATTTTTACTGTTTCTTTTTTGGCGGTTCTCTTTCCCTGAGTGCTTTTTACTGCTTTTGGATAGTAATTACTTTCCTTGGCACATGACAATTTTTTAAGCTGCATTTGATTGTTTTTTTAAGGAATGAATGCGTGATATTGTGAAGTGCCAGGTATTGTCACTGCACTGTCAAATCGTTCCTTTAACGTCTCCATGGTTAAAGCATGTGTTTCTTTACTTTTTAAAAATATTGCAGTTTCCCTGCAACTCATTTTAGCCCAATTAAATAATGATTCTGCATTAAGAATATGATGCTGTGAAGAGGCTTGAAGACTGGCTCAAGCAGCTTCTCTTTTTTTATATTGGCTCCAATGCCATCACAAGCACCTTTACCATGGGCAGTACAATGGAAATGTCATTCTGCAGGTACACCAAAGTCTTTTTCATGGCATTGCAGATTGGCAAAGGAGTTTTTATTTTTAAAATGCTGTTTTGCACCATCTGTAAAGTAATAAACTTTTTTACCTCGATCTTGTTCTTTAAATAATCCATTATTATACTTTGATACTCATAGACGCTGGCTGTATCATGTCCCAAATTTTCTGAAATTACTGCCATGCTCTTATGCATACAATTATTTTCAAGTTTGTAATAAACTACAATAGTAAAAATTGTAGCATGGTCGTTGTTCCAGTGAAATGCTTGTGCTGCATTTTGAACAACAAAAGCATAATTTTCTGCAAAATCAAATGAAACAATAATCTCGCCTGGTAATAATTTTTCTTTGAGGTTT
Source organism: Leptopilina drosophilae (assembly GCA_032873175.1). Lineage (NCBI taxonomy): Eukaryota > Metazoa > Arthropoda > Insecta > Hymenoptera > Figitidae > Leptopilina > Leptopilina drosophilae. The sequence continues at coordinate 12,231,436 of CM065487.1, forward strand.
CTAAAGTAAGATGATTGCTCTTTGGCAATGAAGTCATGGGTTTTTAATTTCTCCAACCGATCACATAGATCTTCTACAAAATCATCGACAATCATGATTACAGTTTTTAAAGTAAATCTATCTGTCTGCAACCTAAGTTCACATCTAATTTCTTCAATAGAAGATTTATCGAAAGCATCGATTAAAACCTCTTTCAAAATATCAGTGCCGGGACATTCTTTACAATCGCCTAAATAACACGAACTGCTAGGATTCGGACATATTATAAATTTAATACAATCGTGATAGTCTTTCTGAGGCACATTATTCTCTTGAGTTAAATGATTAATGTTAATTTTATTTAACATTAGTTTAACATTTTCATGGTGAGTGCAGACGCATACCGTATGTGTGCCACTACTCCCAGCTAATACGCAATGGACTGGTCTAAGTTTTTCAAATTTTGAAAGGCTAATTTCCACATTATCGTGCTCTAATTTAAATTGTGTATGCAATTCATTTAAATTGCATAACAATAATCTTTTCTGGATATGTTCGCGTGTACATTCAGAATTTTTTACAGACACGAAGTCCTTCATCCCAGGCATTATACGACTAATATCGTCACGATTATAAAAGGTTTCAACAAGAGTTACATTTTCAGGAGAGAATTCTTTACCTTTTTTTGGTTTCGGAAAAGATAGAATTCCATTTTCAGCTACTAGGCTTTTAATATTTCTCGCTTGTCTCTCGGAGATATTTCTCTTTTATCTGATCAAAAACTTCAGCACACGATTTATGGTATTCGTTATCACACTCAGGACTTTTTATTTCACCAAAATCTCTATCATGAACCAAATCATGGACTTCTTCGCAATTATCATCAGTAAATATACTGCATTCATCATCTACTTATTCTACTTCATTTGAATCTATTTCTTTCTCCTTAGTGGAGGTTTCTTCAAATTTACTTGGGTCATTTGAATCTTTTTGCAATTGAATGCTACATTCTGTGCAAATCTTTGCGTTTGGAGGAAAAGAGTGTTTAATTTGAAACTTTTTAGAAACTGAACGTAATAATCTGTGTTTATGATTTCTTTTTCGAAATGGATTAATGCATCTGTCTTTACAGACACGTGAAAGCATTTTTGAATTCATACTCAGTTAAAAGTTAAATTTACTTTTTAAATTAAAATTTAATTAATTAATAATTAAAATTAATTAATTTAATTTTAAAATTACTTTTTTAAGTGAAAAAATGAAATACAACTTCACAGAAAAAAACCAAAAAAAATAATACAACAAAAAATCAAAATATAAGAAATCAAATGAGTACAAACCTGCGGTCAAAATATTCTAGAAGAATAAAAAATAGCGTATTTGGCTAATCTCCTTATATATATTTGAATGCTAAAGTCGCTTGTGGGATTAACAAGTGTAGGTCACCTTGTGCCAGTTCATGGTACTAAATTCAAATCGCGCCAAAATTCAAACCTATATAAATTGCAGCTTAATAAATAAATATGCAAAAAATGTAATGCAATTCTGAAAATGAATATAAAATTAAATCATGAAAATTATTATAAAAATCCAATATAATAATTAATGAATAAATAATTTTTTTGTAATTTATTTATTAAGATTTACGTAAAATTAAATTATTGTTGATATTAAAATAATAAAAAGTTGTTAAAATGAAAAAGAAATCATCTCTTATTACATCAGAAATGTAAAAATTAAAAAAATAGTTTTTGTAGAAAATGTTAATAAATATTAAGCCTACGGTTATAGAGTTATGGAAGACGACACGCATAAAAATGTTAAATGTTTTTTTTAACTGTCAATTGTTGCAAATAACTGGAATACATTTTTTTCAAAATAGAATTGCATAAACATTTGTTTAAAAAAAACTAACACTTTTTATTTATTTTTATAAATTATATTCATTTATTTATTCATTTTTATAAATATTTATTTAAAAAACGTCAATTTATCAAAAATAATTCATATTGGGCTTGTTGGATGCGGATTTTGTAATGCTTTACAGTAGTAACTATAGAATTGCGTTAAATTTATTTTGTTGTAAAATATTTCAATTTTTATTAATTTTTATTAATTAATTAATTAATAATTCGAAAACAAAAAAACGTCATTTTTTTGGTTTTAGTTATTGAAAGTACACATCTTAAGCTTCCTTTTCGTACAAAAAAGGAAAAAAAAGGTCCTTCTTGAAAAAAATAAAAAAATTTTAATTTAAAAAAAGGGTTAAATTTTGAATTTAAAAAAAAATTTTGCACCATTTGAAAGAGCAAGAAAAACCCTACAAAAAACATATAGGTCAAATTTTTTTTTACTTCATTATATAGAAGCTACGATTTTTTAGAAAACTCACTGTCCATACTTATCCAAAATCTTCAACCCCCTCCCCCCTCTACACTTTTTTATAAAATTTTATAATACTTGGTGGTTGAAGTACTTATGCATAGTACTAAATACTGGGAAAAAATAAGCCCGATCCAACAACTTGCAATTTTGACATTGGTACACTTAAGAAATTTTGCTCTATATATATTAAAATATATATTATTATATGGGTGATTTTCAAATAACTGTCATATTTGCATGTCCCCATAGATAAATGACTAATAAAATTATTATTTTTTGCCACTCACTTGATAAATCACTTAATAGAAGTCTCTTCTTAAAGATACTTAATATTCAGTTTGTTAACATTAACATTATCATAGTTAAAATTAAGAAAATGGGGTTAAATTGTCAGGTCCGTGGCATACGTATTTTTTAAATTTTGTTCTGAAATTTTCACGTAAGCAAATATTAAAACTATCTTTTAAGTACTTTGCAGGCCAAATATAACCAGATGTTTTACATATAAAAATATTTTAATTACAATGATATTCTACGTACACGAGCACTTTTTTCATGTTTTAAATTGTTAATTACTTTCTACCAACACATGTTAACGTCATCGTGATTTTATTACTCAATTTTATGTTTAATTGACTTCTACTGGTATTATTTTGAAGTGCGAACATTGAAAAGAAAATATTTATTCGATTTTGTATTTCTTTACGTGTTTTAACTGTGAGACACATGTCAGGACCGTGGAAAAATGTCAGGTCCGTGGCATGTAACTTTTGCATTTTCTTTGCGTTTTCCATCGTAACTTTAGAAATATTTAAAATCTTGTAGTTTTCATTTGAACATATACTTTAATAACAAAAATGTACTGGAATATGTAATAAATTTCAAATTTGGTTCACTATTTTAGCAGAAAAATGTCTCATTCAAAAAAATCACAGTTATTTGAAAATCACCCATATATATATATACCTATATTACAAAAAGATATCGCCGCCGCCGCTGTTTCAAGATTCTGTAAGGGCGCCCTATCCCAAAGGGGCCGTCAAAACTTATGTCAAAATTGACCTATTTTTTGACCTATAGGTCAAAAAGAGGATAAATAACGAATAAAAATGCATGTTTAATTTTACCAATTTTTTTGAGCTACGGGTTTTAAAAGGGGCCTTAATGTGAGCCTTCACATTACGTTACAATTTAATCTGTGTTTTACCAACAGGTCAGAGCTTGCCCCCTCAAATAGAAGCGCGAAATAGGACGTCAAAGCCTATCCAAAAATTTTTTTTTACTTGCAGACTGGTATGTTACTTCAAAATTGATGACAACGATTGAAAATTTGAGAATGGCTAATATCATATCCATAAATAGAAGTAAATATAAAATCTGGGGGTTGGCGCGCGAAGCGCGCAGGGGGGCAGAGCCCCCCTAGTATATATATATATATATATATATATATATATATGGGTGATTCTCACAAAAAGAACAAATCTTGATTTTATGGTATTTTGTTAAAAATTAATTATATTAAAATAAACTTTTAAAATTTATGACAGCCACTCCATAGCATTTAATATTTTTCAATCATATCACTAAAGAAAAATTTGAAAGAAGGTCAAAAAACTGAAATATTTGATAAAATGTAGTGTAACTGAGGTGGTTACGGAGTGGAGTTTTCACATCATATTTATTTAATATTTCAGTAATTTGATCATTATTTTTTAATTTTTCGTTATGATTTAAATAAAAACTTTATAATCATAACATATGGCTAGCCAATTTTTAATTACTTATATTTATTTTACTGTTTTATAACAAAAACGCCGTATTAAAGTAAATGCAACACTTCGCTGCTTAAAACTGCATGTAAACAATTCACAGCAACCATTTGCAACACGACTGATGAAATGCGGTGTTGCCAGATGTTTTAAAGCACCGAGCAAGTCAAATCATAAAATAATTGTTTCTGTTTTGATTAGTTCAGTCAAAGTATATATCCTCCTTAACAATACTTGATAATAATATATTTGAAAAATGATTCAGCGTTAAATACAATTTTAATTCACGTGCCGTTTATAATTGTTTGTTGCCGAAACGAATAAAAATATTGTTCTTTAAATTTTAAGTGCGAAAAGATATGTTTCTTTTTTGAAAAATAGTCTTAGGTGTCGAAAGATGATGAAAAACTTGTAGGGGCAAAAAGGGAGGGTTTACATTTGGTGTTTTGAGGAGGCATAATTTGTCATTCTAAAGGGCGTAATGAGGTAGGTTAGGTAGGATGCTATTCTTATGATTAACCGGGATGACAATAATTGTAAAATTTGTCTTTTTCGTAGGTCTGTTTAATCTTTTTCCTACATCCCTACAATAAAATTCAAACGAGAGAAACTAAAAATTTGGAAGATTTAGACGAGTTATGAATTTTTGTCAATGGCAAGATTTTTGAAGCGATAATAAAATAATAAAGCTTTTACAATATCGTCTGTCCTTCAAGTGTATAATATTTCTAAAATTTTTCAACATATAAAATTTAATTAAATATGACGAAATATATTTAAGTTATGATCTAAAACATGGATCAATGCTTGAGAAAAAGTAAGTTTTTTTATGAATTATAAGTCATATTTAATAATTATTATAATTGTGTTTTTATTATCTTATTTTTGCCATTGGCAAATGATATTATTTTAAAAAGTAATAAGATTCAACTTTAAAATAATTTCTGATTGTTCAAATTAATATTAATCGTCTTTCTTGTTGAATCCTTCCCCTTTTCTCTTACTGTGAGTTCACTTCTGTTTCGTCTGAATTGATGGTTTCTTTTTCTTTTCTCATCAATTATGAAAATGTAGTAAGAAAGGTTTTTTATAAATGATCGATTTAATAAATATTTAAGTGATTTATTTTACCTGTATTTTCTTCCATTGATCCCATTTGAGTGGTGCTGACTATTCATTTTTAAGTTTCTAAACTTACCCCTTTAAACTTTCTTCTTCTGTTGTGCTTCTAATCCATTTATAAGCTACAGCAGATAAAATCGAGGGACCTTTTACACCACAGACAGAATGGCCTAATACCTTCAAGTTTGCACTTGTGACACTCAAACTTTCCATTGTTCTTCTTTATATTGAGAAACAATGCCTTAGCTGGTAAATCACATGTACCTAATGAAATAATGCCCTTTACATTAATTGCCCATACTCATCTTCAAGTATATCTACATCGATGCCAATCATTGTTTGAAAAATTTTATGATAAATGGGTAGTAAAAATTGATTTGGAGAAGGTTTACTTTCTCCAAACCAAAGTCCAGCTAAAATCAAATTTTCCTTTTTAAATATCTCTTCATTTATTTTATAGGGTCATTTGGGGTAAATGTAAACGGTTTATCTATTTTTTACGAAAAACATCAGTTTTTTTTTGTTAAAAGGTAAAATGGACGGATTTTTTTGCATGAACTTGTTACTAGAGCTTCCTAGAAAAATTTTATGAGGTTCAAAAAAATATTGATGCACCTGAATCGTCTACAATTGACTGTTTACATTTACCCCGAGATTTTGAAATTTGCCTAAAATTCGGGGTAAATGTAAACACCTCTATAGTTAAGCGAGGTTTAAGAAACAAGTTATTTCAAGCATACTACTGTCTTAAGGGATGGAAAAACTGAAAAACAGTTCTTCGTAAATGTATAGAAAAATCAACCAGTTGACTGATAATGTATCATATGAATAAACAATCAACCATTACAAAATTAGTGATGTAAAACTTGAATAACTTGAACAAATTTTAATAGATTTTCATTCAACTTGGTAAAAAAAAGTTTTTAAGCTTGCTGAATAAGAATCTAAAATATCAAATTTTTAAATTTCAAAATGTCAGATCCAATAATTTATTAAATTGTTTTTTAAATGTACTTCAACTTCTGTTTACATTTACCTCGAGTTTTCGAATTCTCGGGGTAAATGTAAACACTTAATTATTTATTAACTAAATTGACGAAAATCAAAAATCAAAGTCAATTTTTGTTGGGGCATGAATAAGGAAGAATTACATATTTTTGTTTGATTTTTAAATTTATTTTTATGCAAATGCGAGACAAAATACTGAAACAGAAAAATTTTCAATTTCAAACTTTTTTGCATTAAAAGATAACTTACACTAGGGCATTGCCAATTGTCAAAATAAAATATTGGCAATAGTCAGAACATCTTGTAGGTGAGCTGAGGTAAAAATATTGCCGTCGTACTTATTTTTTAATTTGTAAATTTAGCTGAAACATCTACTGTTTACATTTACCCCGCGTTTACATTTACCCCAAATGACCCTATTATTATTTATTTTTATTTTATTTATTTTTTAGCTCATTTATTGCCAGGTAAAAAGGTCAAATTGAAAATTTTGATGATTTGAAGTCTTTAACTCCATCTGTGTGCCATGAAAATGAAATTTTGTTTTTCTTAGACAGAAATTTTCCAGGTTCAGACAATTTTTTGCAAATTCTACCATCCTATATATCTTCTATGCTATTTTCATAAAATTTAACTCTGTTAAATCGATAATTAATAAATCAGCAAATCACGAAAGCTTCTGATTTTTGTGCAATACTTTAATAATTGTACACAATATTATATATGGGTGATTTTCAAATAACTATGATTTTTTAAGACATTGTCCCGTTAAAATAGTGAAGCAAATTTGACTTCATTTACATATTTCAATAAATTTTTGTTATTGAAGTAAATTTTTTAACGAAAATTATTCTGAAAACCCCTATTTTAGTTTTAACTATGATAAAGATTTGTTAATAAACTAAATATTAAGTATCTCTTAGAACAGAATTACAGTAAATGGTTAAAAAAAGAATTGGCAAAAAAATCATTTTAATTGTTATTTATTTTTGGGGGCATGCAAAAAAATAGTTACTTGAAAATTACCCATATAACAATGGTATCGCTTGGTATTAAAATGTTAAAACGATATTAGTAATATCATGAAATGAACTCTCTCTTTTTACACATAATCAGAGTAACACATAATGTAAATGATATTAATTTTTTGTCTTCTACAATATTGTTCATTGGTTCATTTTCTTCACTTTCAGACTAATCAAATAATTTTGTGTATAAGAAAGTAAATTTAGTTAATACTCCCTTAAAAAAGATTAAATAATTTAATATCGTTAGAAAATATGTGAATTTAAATTTTTTAAAAATATTACGTCAAAATTTAATTCTATTTTAAAGCTTTCCTCCTTTTGGAGACCCTTACATAATTAATAAATGATCCCTATTCCAAGGAGAGAATTCCCCAGATATTCTCTAAGCAAATCTATAGAAATACATAGAAAATCTACTCCCCAAAATAAACTCCATTGAATTATATGTATATCTACATTAATAATGGTTTGAAGTAAGTTGCTGTTTGCTTCTTAACTTTTTTAACAATTTTTCTTTCCCAATACTTTTAATTTTAAATATGAGTCAAAATACGAGAAGTGTACCAGCACAAAATAAACAATGTTCTCAACGGTTTAGAAAGTTCTTTCAAATTCTATTGGAAAGAGAATTTTATAAAGATTCAATACCCGTTTCCAAATTTCATAAGCCGCAATTAGGAAAGAAGTAGCTACTTTTTTTCTGGCGGGCGGTCTTATTACCGCGCGGCACGTTAACTGACATCGCGCCCATACAGTGTTACAGTGCTTTTACAATTTACTGTTCAAAATTGTCTACAGACTACAATTTTTAGCCGATTTAAGTGTTTTTTGTTTTAAATTAAAGGGGAATAAATTCTCAGGACATCTCTCGAAGCGAATAATTCAATTTTTAATTGTTCATAATTTTTTATTTAATCAAAGTTAACAAATTAATACAATTTTAAAAAAATGAAATTACATCTTTCCTAATTACGGCTCATAAAATTTGGAAATGGTTATTGAATCTTTATAAAATTCTCTTTACAATAGAATTTGAACTAACTTTCTAAAACGTTGAGAACATTGTTTATTTTGCAATTAAACAATTAATTTTGCAATAACATTTAGTAATTTTTAACAATAAGTTTTTTTAATTTTAAGGGTTCCGTACACCAAAGGTGTACTGACGGAAACCTTATAAAATCACTCGTGCGTACGTCCCAGCCCGCGAAAAATGGGCTGCCCTCCCTTAACTTCTACAAATCACAACCTGGTGAGCTGAAATTCGGTAGGAATATTCAGTTTTAAGTGCAAATTACAGGAAAAATATAGCGAACACGATTGGCCTACATATTTAAGAAAGAGAAGGAAAAGAAATTGAAATTTTTCGAAAAAATTGCAAAAAATGAACATATCCCCCCATTAACTTTTACAAATCACAACCTGGTGAGCTAAAATTAGGTAGGTGACTTCAGTTTTAAGTGCAGATTACGGGAAAAATATAGCGAACACGATTGGTCTACATATTTGAGAAAGGGAAGGGAAAGAAATTGAATTTTTTCGAAAAAATTTGCTAAAAATGACCCTGTCCCCCGCTTCACTTTTACAAATCACAACCTGGTGAGCTGAAATTCGGTAGGGATCTTCATTGTTAAGTGCAGATTACAGACAAAATATAGCGAATACGATTGTTTTTACATATTTGAGAAAGAGAAGGGAAAGAATTTGAATTTTTTCGAAAAAATTGGAAAAGATGACACTGTCCCCTCCTTAACTTTTACGAATCACAACCTGGTGAGCTTAAATTTTGAAGAGATCTTCAGTTTTAAGTGCAGATTACAGGAAAAATATAGCAAACACGATTGGTCTACATATTTGTGAAAGAGATGAGAAAGAATTTGAATTTTTTCTAAAAAATTGCAAAAATGACGACGTTCCCCCTAAACTTTTACAAATCATAACCTGGTGAGCTGAAATTCGGTAGGAATCTTCAGTTTTAAGTGCATATTACAGGAAAAATATAGCGAACACGATTGGCCTTTATATTTGAGAAAGAGATGGGAAAGAAGTTGAATTTTTTCAAAAAAATTGCAAAAAATGACACTTCAAGGGGCGATTAAAGTCTAATCAGGATTAATTCAAAATTTTATTATTTGTGAAATATATTTCTTTGAATCTGGCATTTATGTGTATTTTTTTATATCTTATATTGAATTGTCTATAAATTTCATATTGACTTGTTTTTGCTATAAATCATTTAAAATTACTTTTTAAATTTATAAATTTAATAACGTTTAGACTGTCAAATTAAAGATTTATTTTATTCTATGAAAAATAACATGAAGGAATAATTATTTATGTTTTAAAGTTTTATAGGAAAAGTAAAAATTTGTTACATTTTGGCGCCCGAACCCCTGTTCGTGTTCGACCCGACGTTGTGTGTCCTTCATTTATATTTGACAATTTGGATTATATAATTTCATTTGTTTTGTGTTTATTGATGTCAGAGAGGACACCGACAATAACGCATTCTTATTTAAAGAGAAATTTGTCAAATTCAGCTAAGTGTGAACGAAAAATAAAACGTATTCGTGGATTTCAAAATATAATAATGTCAACGGAACCAGATAAAAACGCGATAGCTTTGGAAAAGGCGAAAAAACATATTAATAAGTTAAATGCAGAAATTGCTAAAATTCGGGAAGATTATCAAACGCATGTAGATGAGTATAATAATGAATTACGAAATTTGAAAAATTCGAACAATGTACAGAATGAGCAATTAAAACAATCGAGAGTCAAAAGTCAGGAAGTGTCCGGAACTAGTAATAATCAGTTGCTAATGCAGCCTTTAATAGATGGCATGCGCGCGGTTAATATTGATATAAAGCCACCCAAGTTCTGCGATTCTTTGAATCCACAAGTGTTTCTCGACAAATTAGAAAATTTTTTTAAATTGAAACAAATTTCTCACACATTACGTTTGGATTTTTAGACGAAGTTTTCGATGAAAATAAAAAATTATGGTATGATACTCAAAATTTTAAAGATTATAATGATTTTTAAAAGAAATTTATTTCCGATTTTTATTCAGTTCCCGTACGTGTAAGATTAATCTCGTATTTTTTGAGTCAAGTAAAAGACGAAATAAATAAAAAGAAAAATGAAGATATTGTATATATACAAGGTATTTCTAACTACAATGAATTTGAGAATGAGTATCGAGAAATTACACAGATAGATGATAAAGATATGGGTATTATACATGCAGGATTTCGAGATCGCTAAGGATGTTGTTACGCCAGAGAACCAATTTCAAAATAGAAATGAAATTGTAGTTGGTGATAATTTTTTTTAATTATACTGAAGTACCGTTGAAAGATATTGTTTTCGACAGCTTTTTGGATGGACAATATTCTCAATATAGTGATATTAATCAAGAAGGGATTTTTGAAAATGATGATATTTTACATGAATGTAATATTAATGCACTCGATTCAGAAGATATTTTTTTTAGGGTCTGAAGATTTTAGCATCTGAGATTCCGGAAATAAATACTCAAGAACGACAAGCATTTATACAGGTCATGTCAAAATCTCGATATTTGTTTACTCCCAAGAATTGTAGTGCAGATGTTGACTCATATCAAATTAGAGTCAAACCACATTCCATTCCTATTCATAAAACATATCCTGTTCCTATTGTTCATAGAAAAAGGGTGAGTGATACTTTGATAAAAATGTTAGATGCTCATATTATTAAAAAATGTAATGTATCGTATTGTAATCCCATTAGGATAGTGATTAAGAATGATGGAACTGCTAGAATTTGCCTTGACGCAAGATTTATAAATGCTATTTTGGAAACGGATACCAAGGGGTAATTTTTTGATCACTTATAGAATTGATCGTATTTTCACTGTTTTGCAAAATAAAAATTTCACTTTAAAATTAAACAAATCGGTGTTTTGTAAAAAGGAGATTAAATTTTTGGGTCATTCTTTATCGGTTACCGGTATTAAACCTCTACAGGATAAATTAGAGATTATTCGAGATTTTAAAAAACCAAAAAATAGGAACGAATGGCAAAAGTTTATCGAGATGTGCACCTATTATCGACAGTTCACTTTAAAACATGCAAATCTTTTAGAATTTTTTAGAACACTTTTGAAAGAAAGAAGTCCTTGGAATTGGGATGAGTCCCATGACCTTGCTTTTGAGACAATGAAAGAGTCATTCGTGAATTGTGTAAAATTGAATCATTATATACCTAACAAAAAATATCATTTACAAACAGATGTCTCTGATGTGGGGGTTAGTGGTATTTTATACCAAGTTGACGATAATGATGAGATTAAAATTATTTCCTTGGTCAGTCGTTGACTGAATCAAGCTGAGGTTCAGTATACAACGACTGAGAAGGAACTTCTAGCCATTGTTTATTCTATAATGAAATTAAGAATTTATTTGTTGGGAAATCTTTTTGTAATAATCACGGATCATAAGGGTTTGACTTTTCTCAATTCGACACAATTTCTAAATTCACGGTTGATTCGATGGAGCTTGCTTTTACAGCAGTATGATTTTTCGGTGGAATATTGCAAGGGGTCAGATAATCTGGTCGCTGATTTTTTCAGTCGAAATCCCCGTGGGAAGTTTGAGTCGATATCACAAGGTCATTTGTCTATTGATTTTATTAATGGTAATGAAAAAAGGGTCCAGATAAATAGATGTTCTGGTTTTTCGTTCACCGAGGAGATGTTAAGTGATTTTAAAAATTTAGAATGTTTGCAAAAGGAAATGACAAAATTGACTTAATTCGAAAAAGGGTTGAAAATAAAGAATTAGAAAAATTTTTTGTACTAGAGCATAATATTCTGTTTCGCTATGACGACAGTTTAAAATCTTGGCAGGTCGTGATTCCTGAGATTTTAACTTGAAGATTAATTAATTGCATACATTGTAAATTTGGGCATCCTGGGGTGTTTAAAACAATATCATACATTCGTCAGTACTACTATTGGAAAAATATGAATATGGAAATAAAAAAAATTTGTAATATCCTGCGACTTGTGTCAGCGTGTCAAAGTACAAAATACAAATATGACAAGTCCTTATCGTACGGTATCTTCTGAGAAATGTGTTTTCTAAGTACGTTCGTTTGTACCCTATAAAACGAGAGACAACCGAAGTAATTTTGAGGAAACTGTTTGATCCATATTTTCCAGAGGTAGGTAGGCCTGATAGTATTTTATCGAACCATGGCTCATAGTTCACTTCTCCCAAATGGGTACAGCGATTGAGAGAAGCGGGGGTGAAGGTAATTTTCTTGTCGATTCGTCATCCTCAGGGTAATCCTGTGGAACGGGTGATAAGAGAAATTAGCCGTATGTTCAGAACTCTTTGAGCAGATAAGCATACTGGATGGTCTCGCTGTGTAACTGACATTGAATTTTTTCTGAATGCAATGACTCATATGAGTACGGGTTTCTGTCCTTTTGATCTCCATTTTGGTAAAAAACCAAAGGATCAGATTTTTGAATTGATTCAATTTCCGGGAACTGAAGAAATTACTCAAGATTCTATTAAAATTTTGGCTAAAGAAAGATTAAAGAAAAATTTTGAACAACAATTTAAAAAATTGACGCGAAAATTCTTTCATATATATTATAGACCATATGAAATAGTGAAGGATTTTGAAAATGGGTCATATGATCTTGTGGATCCGAAGAATAGAAAAAAATTTTTGGGCGTTTATCATCAATCAAATCTAAAGAAATATATGACGAATGGTTAAAAGTAAAATAACATAAATAAAGAATTTGCTATTTTATAATCTGGTTGTGGGCATTTCTTGACAATTTTCTAAACGGAAAGTTAATAGTATGAGAATATTAATTTGATATTGTGATATGTATATGGGCATATTTCTAGAACTTTTAAACTTTCAGGTATTGGAAAATTTTATTTTTCTTGTCAAGGCACAATCTTGAAATGAATTTTATTGTTTTGTGCATTGATCAAATAGTAGAAAAAACCTTGCGATACTCATTTCTACACATTGTTAACCCCCCTGTGTATAAATTTAACCCCAAGAAAATGTTTCTAAATGCATTGATTTTTCATAAAGTTGGATTTTCACATCAATCGGTATCTTAGGATTTTTAGGATAGCTGATTATGAATATGATGTTATATTTTCAAAATTAAAAATGGCGGATCCAATATGGCGGACGAAATTTAAAAAAAATTAATGGAATTTGACAGCATTGGATATTTAGGGGTTTTTGGGGTCGCTGATTATGATTCTGTAGTCGGATTTCGAAAATTCCAAATGGCGTATCCAATATGTCGGATGAAAATTTAAAAAATAATTAATTTCCACAAAAGTGGGTATGAAGGGGTTTTTGGGGTCGCTAATTATTATGAATTTGAATTTAGTTTCTTAAAAATTTTAAAAGTGGTTTCAAAATGCCATAAAAATTATTGATATTTTAAATACGTTTTTTAAAGTATTTTGGGATAATTAAAAAGCAATAGAAGTAAATAAATAAATAACCACAAGATATAATTATTTTAATATTCTAAAAAAATTTATAGTTTTATTTTATATTAAAAGTACAAACAGTATGAACAAAAAATGAATAACATTTAATTGAAAGTTTTACTTCTCTTTCTTTATCCATAGTTAATATTATTTAAATAAAATACATAATATCTACATTCGTCAATCAAAACATTTTAACACATTAAAAATAATATTACCATGGAAACTTAGAAAAAAGGAAGTTTACAATTCTAAAAACAGAATAAAATTTAAAAAATAAATTAAATGAATAATTTTAAATTAAATTAAGCTCATAAAAATAAAATAAAATCTATAAAAGTCTAGTAAAATTTTTTTAACAATTCGTGAATTACATTCAAATCATTATAGGTTGAATCCATTTCAAATCAGGCAAGCCGAATACCTTTAAGTCGTAAACTTATCTGTCAATGAAATATGTTATTTTATATGAAAAATAAAGAGACACGTATTTTTTATTTTTTGTAAAAATTTTTTTAACGAAGTTAAAAAAAATTCTTCTACAAATATCGTTTAGCTCACTTAAAACTCATGTAATTTCTTCTTTATATTAATATGAAGTCACTCTAAAAATTTGAGCAAAAAAGGTGGTATTTTCGAGAAAATTAAGTTCATTTTTTTTAAATCTGCTGCAATTTTTTTAATTTTGAAATTTTGCATACATTTTAAACAGGGTTTGGAAGAGAAGAAGACCCCCAATAAGAATCAAGAAGAAAAATTTATTAACACACAGTAGAAAAAAAATTACAAGTAAAACCATTTTTTTCACCGTTTTTTAGGGTTTTACCGCTCAAAGTTCAAATGTGGATAACTTCGTTAAAAAACATTTTTACAAAAAATAAAGAAACATGTGCCTCTTTATTTTTCATATAAAATAACATATGTCATCAACAGATAATTTTACGACTTGAAGTTATTCGGATTGCCTGATTTGAAATGGATTCAACCTATATAACAACCAGAAGTTCAAAAAAAAATCCTGCAAAAAGATTTGATTTTTCAGAAATGTATCCACCATATTGCATTCTCTATTTAAAATTTTTTAAAAATTATTTTAAATTCGTAATCAGCAAAACAGGAAACTCTTGAATGTCAAAAGATATTAAAATCTGATAATTTTTCTAAAATTTCGTCCGTTATTTTGGATTCGCCATTAAAAAATTTTTTTAACTAACCTCAGATTTGTAATCAGAAGACCCCAGAAACCTATAAATAATAAATTTTAGGCAAACTTACGAGTTTAATGCTTTCTTTTTCCATGAAGCAATGATTATGACCGTAGAAGCTCATATTATTTCTTAGATAAATTCTTTTTAGGAATAGTGTAGAGGTTAACGATTTTTTTGTATATTTTTATAATTCACGAGAAGAGATTACAATGAGTTAAAAGTGATTAGAAGTCAAATTCAACATGTGCCCTTCAAAAATGTAGGTTTTTATTATGAGTTTCGTTTTTAAATTCAACTTTTGAAGTCACTGCATTCCTAATGTATAAGTGGCACATATTCTTGTAAAGGTTCAAATTACTTCTTAATATGTAGACAATGTAACCCCGTTTTATGGTTACTTAAAAATCTCCGTTAAAAAAGTTATATCAAGTTAATTGCGAAATTTTCAAAATTAAAGAAAAGTTGTCTCGCAAGTTTGAAGGTACGCCATTTTTATCTTAATTGAGGCACATCATTGTCTCAATGATTTTTTGGTTCCTCATACTCCCCACTACATCTACTATAAGTCACAAAATATATAATGACTCGTTAAAAAAGTTATACCATATAAACTGAAAAAAACGTTCAATGTCACACACGAGAAATTGTCGATTTCGACACTTTTACTCACTTTTGTCGTTCCCTACCTAATTAAAATGATTATTATACACAAGGTATATTTAAAGAGCACAATAATTTATCAAATTATGGTACTGCAAAATTATTTTTATAATTTTTAAAATATAATAATAAACGGAAACCTAAATTTTAAAAGTTCTAGAGATATGCCCATATACTTGGAGTGATAAAAGAGAAATGATTAATATTTTAAGATATATTTCTGTCATTTATGATGTGATCTATTGTGTCTTATGTTGAATGATCAGGCATGTTTGTGATATTATTTCTTGTGTACATATAATTGGAATGCATGGGATATATGATGAATATCGTGTAATAAATACATAGAGATAGTAGAATCGTAATTGTTGTGAGAGGAGATGTTTTGATGTATTAATGAATTGGCGGGATGTGAATGATTGTTTAACGAAAGAAAATGTTATATTTAAGTGAAATTTTTTTGTAATGAACAAAAATTGGTAAATCTTCGAGAACTCTGAATTTGGTAGTTTCTGATGATTATTTTATTTATAATTATTTAGTTTGGTTGTAGGAAACTTTGATTAAGTGGTATCAAAGCTTAGGGGGAGAATGAAGCGATCGTGTTCCTCCTAGTCCTCATGCATCTGGGGTTGCCGGGTGTCAGGGATGTGTTAAAAGGGGTCTGGGGTCGAGGTTACTTTGTCTTTTGATTTTTGGAACCTATCAGGGTTCTCAGTTCGGCATACCACTCTAAGTGTGTAGGAAAAGTGTGGGAAGTGGCGGGAAATCGGCGTCGTTTCGCGGAAGCGTGGATCAAGATTTTAATTGATTGTCGCCTTGGGAACCGAGCGTTTGAATCCGTGCCACATTATCAAGTGCCGGCCGAGGACGCTGATGGTAAGATATAAAGTGTTTATTCGCGAAGTGGGTGGATTTTTGTGTTGCAAATTGAGACGAATTTTATCACCACACTCAACCCAGACGACAGCTCTGCATTCCTGTGATCCGGACTGTGGAGTAATCTTGTTAGCCGGTTGATCAGGGATCTCCACTTGCCGGGGGTTTGATTATAAGGAAAATCCGGATGCATGAGGTGGCTGGGAGAAAGGAAAAATTCATCAAAGGAGAAAATATCTCGCCAAGTATTAATATAAATTTTGAGTGTGTGTGTTCATTGGATGTCTCATTGACACTTCGGTTCAAAGGGCGTTTAAAGTCTAATCAGAATTAATTCAAAATTTTGTTGTTTGTGAAATATATTTCTTTAAATCTGGTATTTATGTGTATTATTTTATATGGGTGATTTTCAAATAACTGTCATATTTGCATGTCCCCATAGATAAATGACTAATAAAATTATTATTTTTTGCCACTCACTTCATAAATCACTTAATAGAAGTCTCTTCTTAAAGATACTTAATATTCAGTTTGTTAACATTATCATAGTTAAAATTAAGAAAATAGGGTTAAATTGAGGAGGTCAATCAAATAACTCGATTTACGCTTGGCTGAAATGTTGTGAAACCAGTCAGTCGGGTCAAAAGGGAGAAAAATAAAAACTCAAAATTTTGGTTTTTAAAGAACGGCATCTTGTAGATAATAAAAAATACATCTTTTTTCGAAATGAATTTTTTTTGTAGAGCAAATATTTCTCATATTAAAAAATAAAAACCAAAAAATTTGTGTTTAGAAATTTAATTAAGTTTTAAAATGCAAACGGTCTTTTTGCATGCAAAATGTTAATGAATTCGCTCGGAATTTTTTGTACATACTCATTTGGGTCTGCTGAAAAAGAGAAAGTCATAAAACATTTAAAAATTATTTTTTGTTTAATTGTTTTTTATTATAAACAATGATCTGTCAGCAATAAGGTTATCTTATTTTCGATGAGAAAAAGTATCGAGGGAAGTTTTGAGTTGAACAAACTTTCAGTGAGAAAGTTGTTCTATATTATTCAACGAAGTTTTTCTAAAAATTTCAAATAAATTTGTTTAAAAATAACAAAGTTATTCAATTTTTAAAAACTTCCTGCCGCGTCACGCATACGCCACAAGAGACAGCGCCGAGGACAGCGCCTTAACTTAGGCAATGTGGTAGCAATCTACTAGCAACAGCTATGTTGTTAATTTATGTTAACAATTTTTTTTATGCAAACATGGTTATTTCATTATTTTTTATTTTCCCTTTTTATGTAATTAGTTAAATAAACATTATCATTATTAATATTACAGTAAATAATACAATAATTATACTATTTTCGTTTCTACTTATGTTTTTATTTTACAACAACCTTTAAAGGTTCTTCACAATATTTTATGTAACATTTTTAGTCTTTGTCAATAGTTCTAATATAACATTATAATTATGTAATAAATATTAAGATAATATTTTTTATTGGTATATAGCTGTTGCTAGTAGATTGCTACCACATGGCCTAAGTTAAGGCGCTGTCCTCGGCGCTGTCTCTTGTGGCGTATGCGTGACGCGGCAGGAAGTTTTTAAAAATTGAATAACTTTGTTATTTTTAAACAAATTTATTTGTAATTTTAAGAAAAATTTCGTTGAATAATATAGAACAACTTTCTCACTGCAAGTTTGTTCAACTCAAAACTTCCCTCGATACTTTTTCTCATCGAAAATAAGATAACCTTATTGCTGACAAGTCATTGTTGATAAAAAATAATTAAACAAAAAATAATTTTTAAATGTTTTATGACTTTCTCTTTTTCAGCAGACCTAAATGAGTATGTACAAAAAATTCCGAGCGAATTCATTAACATTTTGCATGCAAAAAGACCGTTTGCATTTTAAAACTTAATTAAATTTCTAAACACAAATTTTTTGGTTTTTATTTTTTAATATGAGAAATATTTGCTCTACAAAAAAAAATTCATTGCGAAAAAAGATGTATTTTTTTATTATCTACAAGATGCCGTTCTTTAAACACCAAAATTTTGAGTTTTTATTTTTCTCCCTTTTGACCCGACAGACTGGCTTCACAACATTTCAGCCGAGCGTAAATCGAATTATTTGATTGACCTCCTCAATTGTCAGGTCCGTGGCATACGTTTTTTTAAAATTTTGTTCTGAAATTTTCACGTAAGCAAATATTAAAACTATCTTTTAGGTACTTTGTAGGCCAAATCTAACCAGATGTTTTACATATAAAAATATTTTAATTACAATGATATTCTACGTACACGAGCACTTTTTTCATGTTTTAAATTGTTAATTATTTTCTACCAACACATGTTAACGTCATCGTGATTTTATTACTCAATTTTATGTTTAATTGACTTCTACTGGTATTATTTTGAAGTGCGAACATTGAAAAGAAAATATTTATTCATTTTTTTATTTTTTTACGTGTTTTAACTGTGACACACATGTCAGGACCGTGGAAAAATGTCAGGTCCGTGGCATGTAACTTTTGCATTTTCTTTCCGTTTTCCATCGTAACTTTAGAAATATTTAAAATCTTGTAGTTTTCATTTGAACATATACTTTAATAACAAAAATGTACTGGAATATGTAATAAATTTCAAATTTGGTTCACTATTTTAGCAGAAAAATGTCTTATTCAAAAAAATCACAGTTATTTGAAAATCACCCATATCTTATGTTGAATTGTCTATAAATTTCATATTGACTTGTTCTTTACTATAAATCATATAAAATTACTTTAAAATTTATAAATTTAATAACGTTTAGAATATCAAATTAAAGATTCATTTTATTTGGTAGGGATCTTCAGTTTTAAGTGCAGATTACAGAAAAAAAATTCCCCCCTTAACTTTTACAAATCACAACCTGGTGAGCTGAAATTTTTTCAGTTTTTGGATTTTTGA
This sequence comes from Leptopilina drosophilae, assembly GCA_032873175.1. Taxonomy (NCBI): domain Eukaryota; kingdom Metazoa; phylum Arthropoda; class Insecta; order Hymenoptera; family Figitidae; genus Leptopilina; species Leptopilina drosophilae. Next base: position 12,250,949 of record CM065487.1, read on the forward strand.
AATTTTTTTTATAAAGAAAAGGAACCGGAAGAACGCGAGAAAAAGGAGAAATTATGTGAAAGGAAAGAAAAAGAAGAAATAGAAGAAAATAATGATGGCAAACAGGAATTAAGTGAAATGAAGGATGAAAAAAGGAAAATAGAAATGGAGAAGGAAAGAAGAAAAGTAAAATTGACGAAGAAGAGAATTCGGAAAGGAATTTGAGAATGAGGCAAGAGATACAAGAAAAAGACATGTATGTTAAGATTATATTTAATTTTTAGTGTTTCTCTATGTATAAATGTAATGAAACTTATAAATATTTAGAATATTATATTTTATATTATTATATTTTTATTATTTTTAATATTTATATTATTTTATAAATATATCTACTTATATTAGTTTTTGTGTTTCTCGATTTCTAAATTCAAATCAAATTATAAATTTTTTGAAAAATAAGTTTAAAAAAATATTTTTTATAGGGTAGAGTGGGGCAAACCGGACCCCCTAACGGTTTTTTTTACTCTTGTGACTAAACGAATCAACCGATTTCATTTTTCGAGGGCTTGTTCGAAAGATCATTTAATTGAGCAACTTTTTCTCAGAAACACCTATACTTTATCTTTTATTGTTTAGTTGCTGTGTTAACTTTAAAAAATTTTGCAAACGGTCCGGTTTGCCCCACTTCTTGGGGTAAACCGGACCCCCCATAGGGCAAACCGGACCGTTTGGTTTTTTATTTATAATATTGCATTTACATAATCTACAATAGTAACAAACATAAAGAATCATGTAAACAATGGTTGTAGTAATGAAAATAATAATTTGGGATTAAATTTTAATTAAATAAATATTTTTTATTAATAAATGAATAAAAATGTTTTTCATTATCAGAGAAACAATATTAAAGGGTCCAATTCTCATTGGAAGACAATTGTTATTCATTGTAAGTAAATATTTTAATGAAAGAAACATTTTATTTAAAAATAATTTTTATGAAACTTTAATTCAATGGAAATATCCTATGGCCGGTTTGCCCCACAGGCCCATTTTGAGAAAAATTGTTTGTCAAAAAGAAACGATTTGCAAATTCACGAAAGTTTTTGGTGGTAAATATTCCTGAGGTGTGTATCTTCAAAACCCAAGACCTAATATTTGGAAATATTACACGATTTCCTCAGAATTTCCTTAAGAAAAAATTCGAAAAAGTGTAGAAAAAAAGTAAAAAATAACTTTTGCTCCCAGCATTGCACTAACAAAAGTAAAAAATGTCAAATTGAAAAAATAAGGTATACTACACATGGTTGTTTCAAATTTCTAAATAGCACTTTTGACAATTTCGATATTTCGGAAATATTGAGGGGGTCCGGTTTACCCCACTCTCCCCTAATAATATTTAATTTAATTACATTTTTTTATTCTTTAAAAAAATTAATTGATTATTATAATTAATTAATATAAATAATTGATATTTTAATTATTTAATTTCAGAGAAATTGAACGTTTGAAGTGGGAAAATAGAAGACTCGTAGAAAAGAACAATCAGCTTTATGAAGAGCAAAAAATAAGATATTCAAAAAGACCAAGAATAAATAATCAATGGAATGCATACTTGCAATATTATAAAAAACAATTAAGACCTCCTGGACAATTCCAACCACGAAATTCATGTCAACAATACATACCAAAAGCAAATTACGTAGAACAAAGATGCACACAACCACCAACTTGTCAAACACATTCTCAATCTTTGCCACATTTAGAATGTTCACAGAGCACAAGATGCACAGAGCATTCACCATATTCTCCATGTTCTCATAGATTATAGTTTAATTTTATTATTATTAAATTATATCTTATTTTACGAAAATGAATAATAATTACTAAGAGGTAAAAATAAAAATTTTTTAATATTTTAATTCTTTTAAATTTCTCTTCGTTAATGGCATTTAAACTATTATAACGTCATAATGGTTCAAATGCCGTTAATATTATTTATTTTATTCAAATTGTTAAATTTGATTTTGAATAAATTTTACATAAAATTATTTATTAATCTTGTTTTCTAATAATTTATTTTATTATTATTATTTTTTATTATTCTTGTTTTCCCATTCTAAAAAAGCAGCTATTATATCCTCATCATCAGAGTCAGTCATTTCTGTAAAAACAAAAAATTATAGTTATATAATATATAACAAACATTAATTATTAATTTAATAAAATTATTAATTATTAAATATTAATTATGAATTTTTAAACTTATTTTAATTATATTTCCAAACAATTAATTAATTAAAAAATTTTCAATATTAAAAAATATATTTTAATTATTAAATTAGTATTTATTTAAATTATTACCAAATATATTATTTTGTTGATTTGAATTCTCTGTAGAACATCCTGGTAAATCTAAAATAAAATTTTATAATCTTAATTAAAATTTGATATATTATAATTATTATTTTTTTTATTATTGTTACGTCATCGCAACGTATTCTTTAATAATGATGATAATAATAATAATAACTCCGCTACGCCGGTCCCAAGCCCGGGACTTCATCCACTTTGCTCATCTGCGGCCATTTGTATATTATGTTATGCGAATGTGCGTATATGGGTGAAGTGGTTTGAAGGAGGAGGATGGTAGTTTGGGGAGCCTTTGAGGTGGAGACCAGTTGGAGATCTGTATGGAAGAAAATTCTGGTGTAAATGGAGGGTATTGCTTTATAGCAATATCCCTCTGAATGGGCAGGAAGATTCTGAACCGGTGGGTTCAGTATGGAATTATTGTTTTGTGTTGTCTTGTGACTGTGGAAGAGATAGTATATAAACGGCATCTTCCATGAATGGGCAGCTCCTGGTATCCACGCTGGTCATCCCTGCCGGCACGTCTGATCATGTTAGGTCATGCGCTCGGGACGCAGATTGGGGGGATTCAACTTGCGGTATAACAGGAACTGGTGTATGAATCTGAAAGGTTTATGTCTATAAACGACGCCTTTCATGACTGTGAAATGTAAGGGGAACCCTCCGGAGAGGCTTCTTCTTGAGTATGTGTGTGGGATGCGCTATAAACACGTCATTCCCTTGTTTGTAGAGCACGAAAGGGGATCTTCGATTGGTCTCTGCCTTGGATGATTTTCAGACAACATTAAAATAAATACACATCATTTACACAGTTATGGGTACATTCATCTACATAATAGCACACATATACACTTACACTAATAATTATCACACCCATATCGAAATTTTGAAATTCTTTTTTTTATGAAAATGTGTGATGTTAACAACGACATCCTCCAAGCAGGTACCTCGATAGAGGGTAATCCTGCCGTCGACTCCGACGCAAGCAAGTGCATCCCAGTTAGTTGAGGCATTCAAGAAGATGCTTCAACTTATGGTGATGCAAAGTCAAGCGTCACAGGGAATCCTTAAGGCCCTTAAAGTAGTAAATGAGGGTATCTTAAAAAATAACCCTAAACCCGTTAAGGACAGTGCTGTGGAAGCATTCCACTATGGAGAGAGTCTTGTCAGAATTGCCAAAGACTTGATAGAAGATGGAAAGGAGTTCGTTAAAGAGCTCGAAGTTTTTCCTCCTCTCCTTCAGGCGAGAAGAGTAGTTAAAAAACCAGATAGGAAACCAACTGAGACTTTCTGTTCAGATAGAAGGAAGAGGGGACTTTTATCGACACCCCCTTATAGAAAGTCGAAGAAGGGAAAGGGGTCCAAGTCTCCTCAGTAGATTGCTGAAGAAGCCTCTGCTGGTGAGACCCAGACAACCGTTGAAGATGAGAATGACGCCTGGGTTAAGGTAGAAGGAAAGAAAAAAGGAAAAAAAAGAAAAAAGAGAAAGGAAAAATTGGGGAAGACCCAGTGGGGGGCCCTAAAAAGCCCACAGAACGAAAAAAGAAAAGAAGAGAGACTGACGCAATTAAAATAAGCGCAAAAGACGGCCAAGACTACAAAGAAGTCATGGAAGACATGTTTTCAGGGGTCAGCCCTGCTGAAAACAATGTCGAGATTCTGTCGGTCCGTAGATCCAGGAAGAATGAACTCCTCCTGGTTCTTAGGAAGGGACAGGATCTCGCAAACTTCAGTAAGGCGCTGACAACGGTCCTTCAGGACAAGGCAGAAGTTAAGACGGTGGTCTTGACGAGGTCAGTCAAAATTGTTGACCCCGATGAGACCGTTAACATTTCTGGAGTACAGAAAGCTGTACAGAGTTGCCTGGGCAAGCCCAATTTAGAAGTGTCTTGCCAGTTAGTGACTCGATACGGCAACACGCAGATGGCAATTCTTCGACTGCCTGATGTAGGTGCAGAGTCACTACTTAAGGCCGGTCGAGTTAAGATTGGCTGGGTCAACTGCAGGGTCCGAGCCAGAGTGGATGTAGACAGATGCTTTAGATGCTTGTGCTACGGCCACTTGGCACGGGGCTGCAGTGGCCCAGATAGAAGAAACGCTTGCTGGAAGTGTGGCGGTCTGGACCACAAAAGAAAGTCTTGCGGGGGCCCAGGTCGTTGCATGACCTGCTCCGATAAAGGGTCGAAGGAGACAAGCCACCTTCCGGGAAGCAAGGCTTGCCCAGTTTATTGGGGAACCCTGTCCGGTTTAAAAACCAAAATACGGGGTTCTCCAGGTTAACCTCGGAAGAGGAAGAGCCGCGCTGGACCTCCTGATGCAGACTGCAAGACAGAGCGGTTAGCCCCGGTTCGCCCAGGCTTTCTCGTGGAGCAGTGGTATTGCGATGATGATGGGCAGTGCCGTGTCGGTCCGGCAAGTCTAATATTGACCTGACAAACCTTGCCGAAAGAAGGGTGGTAAGACTGTTAATCGGTACTCATACCAGAGTGCTAAACGGTACCACGGGGACCGGTCCGAGCCCGGGGGACTAGCCGAATGGCTTGTTTCCTTCCGGTCATTGGGTTGGACTCGTGGGGGCAGTGGTTATAGCCTATTATTATTATCGCTTGAGGCTAGAGGCGTCATGAACGGACAGAAGCTTCTGCGACGGTCTTAGTAATGCGTCTCGACATGTGAGTTGTGGTGCCAACTCGGGCGGTTACTTGCAGAGTGACCAGGGATTAGAAAGGTCCCGCCCCTCACCGAGGGGCCGCAAAAGTTCTTACTCAACTTGCGGAATCGGCAGACAGTCACTTGATAGCTGTCGCCGTTTGAGAGCGTAATCTCTCTTCGTTACGCTCGTAGACGAGCCGTGTGGGTATACCTGTATAGGGAGGCCCTGCACGTTAAAGGACTAAAAGGCTAACTCGGGTGGTTACCTGCAGAGTAACCAGAGGTTGGAAAGGTCTCGCCCTTCACCGAAGGGTCGCAAATGTTCTTACCACCTTTGCGGAGATCGGAAGATGGTCACTTGTTGACCATCGGCGTTGGGGAGCGTAATCTCTCCCAGTTACGCTCGTATGCGAGCCGTGTGGTTATACCAGTATTGAGAGGTGCTGCACGTATACTCTAAATAGGCGTTGTCTGGTTTCAGGACTCATCAGGAAGGTCCGCGATACAAGTGCTCAACCCGGACATCGCTGTCAGTGAATTCTTAGAGACCGATAAGGGCTTTGTTTGGGTAGAGGTGGCGAGTGTTCGTATATACAGCTGCTACTTCTCCCCAAATGATCCCCTTAAGAAGTTCGATGCCGAGGTCAGCTCTCTTGAAGAAAGCATAAATGCTTTCGACGGGGATGCCCTTATTGCGGGAGACTTCAATAGTAAGTCGCCGGAATAGGGAGAGACCCGTCAGGACAGGAGAGGGGTCTTGGTCACGGACATGGTCTCGACGAATGACCTGGTAGTGATGAACTGGGGGAAAGAGTTCACTTTTAGGCGGGGAGCGTCAGGATCAATTATTGACCTGACATTAGCATCTCCCCGCCTGGCCCGCAGAGTAAGAGTAAGTCCAGCACCTTCCGGTGCTGGACCAGGTGACCATGAGCGACCACCAGTACATTGAGTTTTCAGTCTCCGAGAAAAAGGCGGGAGGGTACATTCACCCACAAAAGGGTAAAAATAAACCCTCCTGGAACCTTAGGAGACTGAACAGGGAGAAGTTGGCAAAATCTCTGGTTGAGGCTCGGCTTATTAAGAGACTCAACTGGCAGAAGGAGCCAACTTCTTTAAAGGGCATAGTCCGAGAAGCGAGGCCAATTATAGTGGATGCTTGCAACCACTCCATGCCTCACCGGCACCAAACAAAAGCAAGGAAAGGTGCTCTGTACTAGTGGAGCGATGAACTAGCCCGCTTAAGAAGAGAATGCAACGCGGCGCGAAGGAAATATACCCATTCTAAGGGAGATCTCGCGCTGCAAGAAGATTGGCATAAAGCCAGACGCATCTTCAACCAGGCTATAAGGAGTAGCCAACGTAAGTGCTGGAAGGACCGAAACGACCGAGACCGATCCATGGGGTTTGGCGTTTAAAATTGTTACTAAGAAATTAGTTACAAGGCCCCCGGTCTAGGCAATCCGATATGGGTCCAGAAGATCATAAAAGCGCTATTTTCCCACGTGGAACCGAGCCCCAAGGACGACTATACTTGCGTAGTACAGATGGAGGAACTCTTCAAGCAGGAAGAACTTATAAAGGCGGTAAGGACGTTGAAGAACAGCAAAGCGCCAGGCAATGATGGAATACCGAACGAGATCCTAAAAGAGGTGATCGCAGTGTATCCGGAGTTGCTTCTCAACGTCTTTAATGCATGTTTTAAAGCTGGAGAGTTCTTCAGCGACTGGAAAGTGCCAAAGTTGGTCCTTCTTAGGAAAGGCGATAAGCCTCTAGATTCCGGAAAGACCGGTCAACAGTTGATGCAATACTCTCTGTGGTGAACCTGGCAAAGGAAGTCAATCAGGGGAAGAAGAAGGGTTTCTGTGCTCTTGTTTCCATCGACATACGGAATGCGTTTAATTCTGCGAGATGGGACATCTGCATTGAGTCGTTAAGACAAAAAGGAGTGCCGACTTATCTGTTGCGAATGATGGACAACTATCTTAGCGACAGATGGGTCGTGTACGAAAGCAATGTGTGCTATCTCAAGGAAGAAATGACCTGCGGGGCACCACAGGGGTCGAAGGTGGGTCCATTCATATGGAACGTCATGTACGACGGACTTCTGAGAATGGAACTGCCTGAAGACACAACCCTGAAAGCCTTCGCAGATGACGTACTTCTGGTGTGTAGAGCACGGGAAATCAAATTTCTTCAGATAAAGCTCAATAAAAGTCTGCGGCGAGTAGAGCGTTGGTTATATCATCATGGGCTGCAAATGGCCCTAAAGAAGACCGAGGCTTTGCTCGTGCGTTTTGCGGGAGAGGGAGGAGGAAATAGTTTTAGTTCCTCCTCCCACTCCCGCGACTCCCCCCTGGTGGTTATTGGAAATAATTGTTAAACACGACGGACAGGGAGGACTTAGAAAGAGGACTTCCACTTGCGAAGTAAAGCCAATAGGTATTTCCGCAAGTGGATTAGATGTCCTAGAATAAGACGGGAGTGGTTTTTAGTGGGTCGACCAGAACAAGAGCGGTCATCCCCACATAACCTGGCAATTCATTACTCAGGTATCTGAATTCGCAGATTTTCCACTTCCAACTACAAAAAAAAATAATAATGGGAATAACAACAAATAGTTGTTATTAACATATTAACAATTATAAACAATTATTAATTAATGAAAATAGTAATAATAAGAATAATAACTAATAATTAAATAATAATGTGTAAAAACGAATAATCATTTATAGTAACAATAATAACAAAATAATTATAATAAGCAATTGTAATAATAATAACAAGATAGTTGATAATAACAATTTGTAGCAATAAATAATAATAATTAATTATAACAATAATATCAAAATATTAATAAATGATTGTAACATTAATAACAAATAATAATAATAATTAATTGTAACAAGATAGTAATAAATTGTAACAACAAATAATAATTATTAATAACAAGTTAATAATACTTCATAATAACATAATAACAACAAATAATAGTGAATAATAACAAGATAATAATAAATTGTAACAAATTAATAATTAACAACAAGTTATAATAACGTAAGCAATAATAACAAATTGTATTAACAAGTTAAAAACAAATTGTTAATAATAAATTGTAATAACTATAAATAATTAACAAGCAACATAAAAATATAAATTTAAATTGTAAAAACATATGACTAAGAGGATGTTTTAGTGCGATCTAAAAACTCAGTCAACGCAAGTGTTTCTCTAACAATGGGATTCTCAAATGCATGGCAAATGGCATCGATGTTTCAAATACATGACAAATAGCATCGAAATTTCAAATACATGGCAAATGGCATCGAAATCTAAAACACATGGCAAATGGCATCGACATTTTGGTATAAAAAGAGCCAGACTATCAAAGATTCATCAGTCTTAAAAATGTAATCGTCAGTAGTAGTCACCTGGACTGCAGTCTTAATTTTTTAATCATCACAAGTGGTTCTCTTCGTAATAGTGCTCTCAACCCCAGTATAGTAGTTGGTCTGATCTTTACGTGAATTTCTAAATTCAGCGAATCTTGAAGTCAAATTAGGTGTTTAGAAATATCATTCGAGTTGTGACAAAAGATGAAAGAAACATAATACCTATTCAACTGACTAATTTACGAGTGTCGTAAATCATCTACCTGCATTACTTAGTAACCCGTTAACACACAATTGCCATTGTATCTCAACGTCGCCAGCCAGGACCAGAACCTCGCTATTCTAAGGTAAACAGAGAAACCACTTAAGACTCATTTTTAGAAAGCTAGTGTCCATTTCATCTTTCCATAATTTTGATCTTTTTCAAATATACTGTGTTCAAATAAATTTATTCTTGTCATTTATCCAACCTCGTCCCATCTTTAATTTTTCTAAATTAAAGTTAAATCGAGAAAACATTAGGGAATATAATATTGAGTTGAATTTATCACTCGGTGGCATTTAATAATATTGATGAATTTATCGATCACTCCGAGTCATTCAGAATTAAAAAAATTTCTTTAATTTTTACGTTTCAACGGCACAGCCGTCCTCTTCAGAAACATTAAAAGAATATAAATAAAAAAAAATAAACTTATGACATTTTTAAACAATTTGACGATTATTAAAAACGTCTCGCTTGACACGATTGCTAATAGACACATCGCAATCGTGTCAAGCGAGACGTTTTTAATAATCGTCAAATTGTTTAAAAATGTCATAAGTTTATTATTTTTTTTTATTTATATTCTTTTAATGTTTCTGAAGAGGACGGCTGTGCCGTTGAAACGTAAAAATTAAAAAAAAATTTTTAATTCTGAATGACTCGGAGTGATCGATAAATTCATCAATATTATTAGGGAATATAATTATAAGGTAAGACATAACATTATTAACATTTATGAAAATAATAATATATATTAAAATTAACCTTCGATTAAATTTTGAATAGAACTGGTTGTGGAATCTAAAATAAACAAATAAATTTTAAAATATTTAATAATTAATGAATTTAATAAATAATAAAATTAATAATTAATTTTTTAAATTTTTTGTGTATAAACTAACCTTTAATATTTTCTTTGCTTGTCGAACATCCTGGTAAATCTGAAATAAAATTTTATAATTTTAAAGAAAATTGTATGTATTATTTTTATTATTAATATTATTGAAAGTAATAATTATATTAAAACTAACCTTCCTTAACACTTTTTCTTGATATTTCGACTGAATTATTTTCATTTTCTGTAAAACATAAAAACGATTAAAAAATTATTAATATATTAATTATTATATTTAAATATTTTAAATATTTATATTTTACTTACTTCTTTTATTTAGCTCCATATTTTAATATTAATAATTATTTTTTAATTTCTTAAAATGTTATTTCTCTGACGGAAAAAGTAAAATTTATTAATATAATTCACTGTTTACTTTTTTTTATTTCAAGATAACTTCATATTGAACATGACTTGAAAAAAATGATTGAAAAAATATTCATTAATATTTTTTTAAATTTCAAGCTAACTTCATATTGTACCTGACATTCCGAAAAGAATGTTTAATAGATTAATGTTATAAAACTTCTATTTATATAATTTGAAATAAATAAAAAATATAAATTGATGGATTAAGTAAAAACACTGTAAAATTGTTATTTAAAATAAAAATATATAAAAACGTTAAAGGATATTAAAAATAATTAAACGAATATGAAATAAATCAAAGAAAAAATAACACATTGGAATAAAATCAAAGTAAAATTATTAACATCAATCAAAATAAAAAAAAGTATTGAAAAGGTAATCAAATTTGATATTAATATTATAATTAAATTTTTTAATATAAAATGTATAAATTATATATATAAATATATTTAAATAAAATATTTTAAAAATAATTCTTTAGAAACGATATGCCTGCTTAATAACCGGGAAATATAAGGGAATTTGAATTAACCGTGAAAAACTTGAAACAAGCTAGGAATTTTATGTCAAACCGGGAATTTTTAAGAAAATTAAAAAAAGATTTATTAGTTTTATTTATTTTTCAAGATTTGCATATTTCAATTGTTATGAATATTTATATACAGTTCAAATTTTATATTATGTAAAATTTTTTTAAAAATTATCTAGTTAATATAAATTTTGTGAAATTAAATTAACAATAATTAAATTTAAATTTTATAAACATTCACATTCTAATATATTCATGTTTCTTGGTGCGATGATTAATAATTAAAATTTTTATTAATTAATTTCAAAAACATAAAAATAAAATTTTTTAAAAAATTTTGCCCAGAGTTAGTAAAACCAAAAAATTTTAAGTTATTTAAACTGTTTTTCTCAAAGTTTTGCTAACTGTTGGGCCAACTATAGTTCAAAGCGTTAAACGCGTTTCTTAGACTGTTTTCGGCACTCGCCCAGAGTTAACTCCTGGTTAATGTTGATTAGTTGATCCAAATTAATTTGTTTATGATTAGATAATCGTTAACTCAGAGTTAACTATAGGCAAGTGCCGAAAACAGCATTTGAGTGATGACAACTGATGGGCTAACCAAAAAGCCAATCGTCGAGCCAACCTTGGTCCATAGTTAGCCAAATTTAAAATATTTAAGTCATTCTCTTTAGTTGTCCCAACCATCGTGGCCAAAGTTGTCTCAATGGTTGATAAAACTTTGCATTTAATGATTAGCTTGCAAAGTTGGGTTAACTTTGGAAAATAGTACTTTACAAAGCTTGGCAAGCAAAACTTTGCATGTTAAAGTTAGACCAACCTGGGACCTGGCCAACCGCCCTAAGAAAATTCCTTAAAAAGTTTCCTTGTTGAATTTTTTTAAATATTCTTTAGATTTTGTAAAGTTTTCGACATCTTTAAAAAAATGTTAAACTATTTTTTGAAACAGTTTAAAAAAAATCTTTAATTGATTATTTTTAGTGTAAAATTAATAAAGAAAGAATTGAAAATTAAAAAAATAATAATAAGGAAATAACTATGGATTATTTTCAATATAAAATTATTAAAAAAAAATGAAAATTAATAAATTTAATATAGGGGAGGGTGGTCCCATACCGACTCCCTCATGTTTCTTAAAGATGCTACCACTAAAAAATTCATGAGTACCATCAATCGAACACTTTCACAACACCAACAACTAGGCCACAGGTTTTGTTAATGTGTTTGATTTCATTTTAGAGATTCAAGCAATATTAGATTTTAGCATTGGTTAAATTAATTTTTGACCTATACGGAATTCGAGCTAACGGTGTTTTTTGAATACAGGAAAATTTTTACAAAATTTAAAAAATTTTTTATTTTAAATTAATTTTTGACCTATACGGAATTCGAGATAATAGTGTTTTTTGAATACAGGAAAATTTTTACAAAATTAATTTTGATTGTGTATGACATTAACTTCAACACACAACATTCAAATTAAATTTATTCCATTGAAATAAGTGATTGGCAAAACATTTTGTGAAAATAGTGCGGGTGGTCCGAAACCGACTCTCAAGGGGTGGTCCCTACCAGACCCCTATATTTTTAAATTGTAATTGTTTATTCCCTTTTTTCTTATTGTTCACATGAAATGAGGATAGGTTTTGCATATTTACTTTTATTTTTTTAGGAATTTATAAAATATTTTACTAGCAATCACAGCACATATTACTTAACTTTAATTCTCTTTTGGTTAAATATTTTATTCATTGTCAGTTGTAAAATGTTCTTGACATGGCGATATGAATTAAGAAACGTTGTACTTTTCGACATCTTTGGAAGCAGTTAAGTACAGAAACGAAAAAAGATTCATAACAAATTTCGTATATACTTTACTAAAAATAGGACGAAAATTAAAAAAGGAAAAACCATTGCTGCTATTATATTGGAAATTTAGACACTGTTTAACAATTTTTATTTATTATCGTTGCAAAAAAGGACTTAAAATTTATTTAAATAAAGAAATAATATTAATTCAACTTTAAATATGTCAACATAACTTATAAACATAAATAATTTCAAAACAAAGTTAATAATGATTCATTCACTCAGAAAAAAATTCGTTCGAAACAACCAAATTTTGGTTGAATCAACCAAATAAATGCATTGCTATACAGTAAACCAAACGTTTGTTTGATTCAACCAAAAAATTTCTTCTAATACGTTTATTTGTATGAACCAAATGGTTATTACACTTAAGCAAACATTTTTATTTTATATAACCAAAAAATTGTTTATTTTAAAAGAAAAGATTTGTTTGATTCAAATAAATAGTTTTAGTTAACGTATTTGGTTCATTTAAATAAATATTATTGTTTACTTAATTTTGTTATTTATTTTCCTGTAATAATGTTTGAATTTCCTTGTTTAATATTTTCTAGTACATATTATTCGTTAATTTATAATTTATTATATAGTTATTGATATTTTAAAATTATATATATAATAAATCATAAATTAACCAATAATATGTATGCTAGAAAATATTAAATTAGGAAATTCGAACATTATTAGAGGAAAATAAATAACAATTAAATAAAATATTACATAATTATTTCTTCATGTACACAAAATACTTAATAATAAAAAACATTTAAAATATTACATTAAACATATTAAACATGATTTTTATACATGCACTCTGAAAAAAGTTTATTCGAAACAATCAACTGGAAACTTCACAAAACCTTATTGGATATTTTCTTCTCACTAGTACAAAATAAATATGCGATAAGTCTTTCAATGAACTCATTGCAACTATTTAACCGACACTTATAATTTTGTTTCTTCGATTTACCAATTTAACTAATGAATTGGACGCGACGCGGACTGTAGATAAGTGAGTCGGCCATTTTTAAATTTACACATGTACACTTAGATGCATTAATTCTGTCCTTCCGATTTAAAGGAGTTTTAAAAAGTCGTGTCATTTCTATCAAATATTCTTAGTTTATGACAAACGAATGTTCTCATATGTCATGAACTAAAAACATTTTGATAGAAATCATACGACTTTGCAAAATACCGTCAAACCGGAAGGACAGCATTAATGCATCTGAATGTACTTTTTGAGACAAGCAAATATTTTTGTTCGACTCAAATAAAATGATTTGGTTGAATCAAACAAATTTGTGTGTTGTGTCAAACAAATTGTATTCAACTAAACAATATTCTCTATTCAAAACACTAATTTGTTTAAATGAAACAAACACCTTCAAATAAAAAATTTCTTTCGGTTAACCAAACAAATTTTACGTATTTATTAGAATGAACCAAATTTTTATTTAAATCAACGAAATTGTTTTATTGTAACAAATAAAATAGGCTAACTAAACAGTTTGGTTAAGTGAAATAAACTTTTTCGCTGAGTGTTTATTTACCTTTTTGTTCAGAAAAAGGTGAAAAAATGTATTTACATTGAGTCAAAATAATTTAATAGTTCATTACAGACCGTTGAATTTTGTTTAAATTAATATCAGAATTTGATATCTTAATTTTTCTTGAGACTTCCCCCCAAGAAAATGAGGGTCGGTTTCGGACCACCCATTTTGAGAAAGTTAAAAACGTAAATTTTCGCTTTTTCATTAGATCTTTCATTAATGACAATCAGAAACCTCGGCAACCGTCAGAAAACATTGGAAAATAATTCCTATACTTAGAAAAATTTTAACGAAAGCAAAGATACACATTTGTGGCATATTTTTAGCCTTTGCATTTTAGGGGGTCGGTATGGGATCACCCTCGCCTAATAATAAAATAATAAAAAAAATTTTTAAACTTGTTACCAACTCCAATTGAAGTTGGTAACAGTTTTTGCTATCTAACGATTATTATCCGTGTAAAATTAATAGAGAAAAAATTTTAAAAATATAATAATAGCCCTCTGCCTACGGTGACTTATCCCCACTCTAGTGCTTTGAAATGTACTTTTCATAATCCCCACCAGGCGTCAAGAAAGAAGATAACGGTAACGTGAGTAGGTAAGGATAAGGAAATAATAATAAAAAACTGTTACCAACTTCAACTGGAGTTGGTAACAGTTTGGTAGTTTCAAAAGATATTGAAAATTCTATAAAAATATATAGTCTAAAATATTTTAAAAAATTCTGTAAGAAAATATAGCAATTTTAATAATATTTTCAACATTGCTTGTAAATTTTTATTAAATAAAATAATAAGCTATTATGTTGAAAAAAAATAAAAGTTTTAATCATACTTTTTTGTACAGAAATCAGAAAATGAATGAAAACGACATTTGTAAACGCAAAAAATGTGATATTAGAAGCCGCCCAACAACTAATTCTTTAAAACGTAAAATAGAAATGAAAGGTCATTATGAAAGAAAAAAGAAACAACGATTTACGATTAAAAATCGTTTGACGAGGGCGAATGCTATAAATATTTCATCTGTGGTTATACACTACCGTCGTGAATTATCGGTACGATTGACTTGCTGGTAGTGAAAAGTCAGCGCTGACTTTAAATCAAGATATTTAATTGTAGGGGAAAGATAGAGATTTCAGACCTAGACTGTTTTAAAGCTTATTAAATTCTGCGTCTAATGACATTTAATTTGAATTTTTCTAACCATTTGAACAAATAATATGATATGAAATGTTACGGAAAAAAATTCAATAATTTTCCCATTTTCGTACATCAAGTTTGAACCCCTGCACATTTTTTAATAATGTATTGAAAATTTTGAAATTTTAACAGCATAATCCTTCAATCCTCAGCTTCAATTTAAGCTTTTGAAAGTTAAAAAATATTAACTGGTTCATGAAATATCTTAAAAAATGTGAGAGCATGTTTTTCTATTAGTCAATCATTGATAAACATCTCTCGTTCTCTCGCCTCTCTACTCTTTCGTTTCTCCAGGGCCGAAATGTCAGTTGAACGGGACCTTTTTTGAAACTTGAAATAATATTAAAGATTTATTATTTTTATTATTATTATTGTTATTATTTTTATTATTTTCATTATTATTATTATTATTAATATTATTTTTATTATTATTAATATTATTTTTGTTATTATTAAATTAAAAGTGAATATACAACAATAAAGAATTATTATTAAGGAAATAATTAATGAGGATTTCATTTTTTAAATAATTTTTCTTCTCAAATATTTTCAATTTTAAAATTAATTTATTGAAAATTATTAAATTATTTTATTACTTATGAAAATAATTGAATTATTTTGAAATTTATTTTTAAATATAATAGAGTTTCTTTCATAATTTTTGTTTAAAAAATTAAAAGTAATTGGATTTTAGGAACAATGAATTTAATTAATTACTATTTATAAAAATAATTAAATTTTCTTAAAGAATGTTATTAGTAATGAAAAAATAATAATAATAATAAAAATAATAAATCTTTAATATTATTTCAAGTTTCAAAAAAGGTCCCGCTCAACTGACATTTCGGCCCTGGAGAAACGAAAGAGTAGAGAGGCGAGAGAACGAGAGATGTTTATCAATGATTGACTAATAGAAAAACATGCTCCCACATTTTTTAAGATATTTCATGAACCAGTTAATATTTTTTAACTTTCAAAAGCTTAAATTGAAGCTGAGGATTGAAGGATTATGCTGTTAAAATTTCAAAATTTTCAATACATTATTAAAAAATGTGCAGGGGTTCAAACTTGATGTACGAAAATGGGAAAATTATTGAATTTTTTTCCGTAACATTTCATATCATATTATTTGTTCAAATGGTTAGAAAAATTCAAATTAAATGTCATTAGACGCAGAATTTAATAAGCTTTAAAACAGTCTAGGTCTGAAATCTCTATCTTTCCCCTACAATTAAATATCTTGATTTAAAGTCAGCGCTGACTTTTCACTACCAGCAAGTCAATCGTACCGATAATTCACGACGGTAGTGTACCTCCTTTGCAAAATGATTTAATACTAAATTCAAATATAAATTATGACAAAACTCATTATTTCGGTCGCCCAAAAAACATTTTTAAAAAAGTACATTAGAAAGAAAACGCGACAAAGAGAAAATAAAGAAACAACGATACAGGATTAAAAAAAATAAAGAAAACTCGAATGATGCAAATATTCTATCTATTACTACAACTCTTTCGAAAAAAGATTTAATACCAAATTCAAAGAAAAATTATAGTAAAATTAATTTTTGCAGTCAGCCAAAAAACATTTTAAAACAGTACGTTAGAAAGAAAACGCGAAAAAGAGAAAATAAAGAAACAACGATATAGGATTAAAGAAGTTGTAAATCCAGATGTTCATTACATAAACATATTGCTTCCTCTATACGATCAGCAAAAAATTTGCTTCCTCGTGGAGGAAGCACTAACTTATTGTCACGTATTGACATATTTTCCATGTTGTTGTCTTCAAATCTAATTAAAAATTAATTTTAAAAATTTGTTATATTTATTATAGTTATTTCGATACGATTCGTCTTGATGCAAGGAATAAGATATTAGATTTATTTTTCAATAAATAATAACATTTTATTGTACAGCAACATCCCACGTGAAAATGTTCTCGGGAATCGGTCCCGGGAAATTACCTAGAGTCACTACCGGGAAATTCCCGGTACTTACTCCCGAGAAATTTCCGGTAGAATCTTTTGACATTTGTCTCCATATTTCTCAGAGAATTTAACCTCAAGAATAAAAATATACCACTATAAAATCTTCAGGATCGTATTCGTGATTGAGATGACTTTTTGTTTATTATAATAGTCACGTTAAGCATACAAATTGAAAGTCTACTATCAACATATTAATAGGATTTCGACACCTAAGTGAGAAAAATTAATGGGCATCATAACAAAAGGGTTTAAGCACCAATTTTTTAAATTAGGATTTTCCCATTTAAGAAATAAGTTACTATTTACACATTTCCATTAAAAATTTTCTATTTTATTGAGTTTTTAAACAGTTTTCAATGAAAATTAGAATTATAAAATAACCCTAATTTTTAATAAAATTGTAATAGCAAAAATTGTTTTAACTTTGAATTATTGTTATTATTTACATGAATAACAATTCAATTCGAGAATTTGTGTATTGCTTGATTTCAAAACAATCACTTAATAAATAATTTTTTGTTGAGATAAAACTCTTTAAAAATTTACTTTTATGCATTTACTTTTTTCATCCTATAATACGAAAAAGGGTATATTTTTTAAAATAAAAAATGTCATTAAATTAAAATTAAATTCGTTAAATCGTTAATTTGTATCAATGAAATTCTTCTTCTAGATTAAGCAATACACAAATTCTCGAATCGAATTGTTATTCATGTAAATAATAACAATAATTCAAAGTTAAAACAATTTTTGCTATTACAATTTTCTTAAAAATTAGGGTTATTTTATAATTCTAATTTTCATTGAAAACTGTTTAAAAACTCAATAAAATAGAAAAATTTTAATGGAAATGTGTAAATAGTAACTTATTTCTTAAATGGGAAAATCCTAATTTAAAAAATTGGTGCTTAAACCCTTTTGTTATGATGCCCATTAATTTTTCTCACTTAGGTGTCGAAATCCTATTAATATGTTGATAGTAGACTTTCAATTTGTATGCTTAACGTGACTATTATAATAAACAAAAAGTCATCTCAATCACGAATACGATCATGAAGATTTTATAGTGGTATATTTTTATTCTTGAGGTTAAATTCTCTGAGAAATATGGAGACAAATGTCAAAAGATTTTACCGGGAATTTCTCGGGAGTAAGTACCGGGAATTTCCCAGTAGTGACTCTCGGTAATTTCCCTGGACCGATTCCCGAGAACATTTTCACGTGGGATGATTCTTAAGAAAAAATGAATTTTTATAAAAAATGCAAATTTTGTGTCTGTAATTGGTTTTAATTTTATAAATTTAAATACAATATATACTTTATATATACCAATCGATCCGTATTGATGCAAAGAATAAAATTTTAGAAATAAGTGAGTAAGATTTTCTTATACAGCAACATAATTTTGCGGAAATAACTCATTTTTTGAGAAAAATGCGATTTTTTCAGCTTTAATTGTGATTAACTCTATAAATTCTCATACAATTTATTCTTTTTATATACCAATCAATTCGTCTTGATGCAAAGAATAAGATTTTATTATATATTAACTTCAATAACCAACTCAAAAAAAATTTTTGAAATATTTTTTTTTTAGAAAAAAGTCAAAAAAAAATTTTTCTGAGAATTTTTTAAAGTCTATCAATCCAGTTCGAGATATTTTTATGATAAATATACCTAGTAAATTTTAGCCAAATTCGTTAAAACCTCTTCGAGTTATCGTGTTCACAAAGATCGGGATCCACAAACACACACATACACACACATACATCCGGACAATTGTTCAGGGTCTTATATAACATAGTCCCATATAGAAAAAAATTTGTCGAAAGGAATTTAAAAAATTTTGTAAATTAAACGATTACAAAGCTTTCTCACGAGGAAGCAAAAAATAGAAAACTCAAATGATGCAAATATTATATCTATTACTACACCTCTTTCGAAAAAAGATTCAATACCAAACGCAAAAAAATGATAATAAAATTAATTTTTGCAGTCGCCCAAAAAACATTTTTAAAAAAAGTACGTTAGAAAGAAAACGTGACCAAGAGAAAGTAAAGAAAGAACGATACATGATTAAAAAAAATAAAGAAAACTCGAATGATACAAATATTCTATCTATTACTACAACTCTTTCGAAAAAAGATGCAATACCAAACCCAAAGAAAAATAATAATAAAATTAATTTTTGCAGTCGGACAAAAAACATTTTTTGTCGTTTCTGAAAACAGTCTTACAAGCTCAAATATATATAAATCCCCTAAAATTACATCTCTTCCAGAAAATTATTTACCATTCCAAACATATGGAGTGGATAAAAGTTATGTTCTGAATAGTTTTAAAACTGCTTTATTAGTTGATACATCTGAATCGGGAAATAATCTTAAAAGAAAATGCGACTATGGGGTAGATGAAAATGAAAGGTACACAAATATAAAACGTTCTTTTCGAGATGAGAAAATTTCTATTTCTCTTACTTCTAAAAGCAATTCATTAATTAGCAAAACAGAATTACAGCTTCCATATGATACTGAGGGGGTAATGGATGATGTAGGTAAGCATAAAAGGTCTGATTTTTCATGCGTATTATATAATGAATTCTATCTGGATGATGATTGTATAAATAAGTTTCACTTTATATTAGAACAAAATTCAAATTTTAAGCCTGTAAATATATTTCAATTAATAATACCAGAACTTCACAAAGAAATCAAACCTATTTTATCGAAACAGGAGCATTTGTAATTAATATATCGTAATAGTGAAGATGACACTCAGAATGACGATGAAGTTGGACATTGGTGTTGTATTCACTATGTTAATAATAAATTGAGAATTTTTGACAGTCTATATAATAATCTCAATGAATTGCAGAATATATATCTTTCTATTCTTTTTCCTTATTGTCCACAAATTGTATTTCCTTTTGTACAGAGACAAAGTAATGGTATAGATTGTGGGGTTTTTGCAATTGCGTTTGCAACATCTATTATGCTTGGAAAGGATCCTTCTGAGTTACAGTTTTGTGAAAAATCAATGCGTCCACATTTTTATAACATTCTTACAAATAGTATATTATCACATTTCCCAATTAAGAAATTTGAAGATCTTACTGATTGTGATCAAAATAATGTTTGTTTGAATGATTAACATCTTGAGCAAAATAAAATATCCATTTACACACACGAAACAATTAGAAGCAGACTTCAAAAATCTTCAACGAATATATTCTTAGAAAAAAATGAAAATAAAAACAACAACTAATGTTAGAAAGATATAATTATACGCAAGATCGATGTTCTTGATGAAAATAATAAAGTATTGAGAATTGAAAATAATTAAAAAGTGAAAGGTAATAATTCGATAAAGAAGCCACTATGCATAAAGTATAATGATTTATCAAATAGTCGAAGACAAGTTGATACTGAAAGGCACCATATTAGACGCAAAAATATTGAAATAAAAGAAAAAGAACAGATTATTAATACAATATCTCGCCGATGTGCAAGGAAAAATCCTAAATAACTTAAACATGAGTATGAAATGTGAAAAAATAAACAACAAATGTCATTGAACAATTGGAATGAATTAAGTATTTTTTTATGGGATAAATAATGGTCAAACAGACGTTTGTCATTGCTGTGGTCGTTTATGGCGAAAAACTTCTTTGATGGAATTAAGTAAAACAAATCTTTTAAATAAAATTGGAATTTTAAAAGAAAAAATGAATAATATTTTTTATTTAACAAATTTAGATAATGGAGATTTTTGTTATACTTGTTATAACATGATATGTGTAGGTGATATTCCACGACTGGTATTATGCGATGGATTGATGTTTCCCACTATTCCTGAAGTTTTGAGTGTATTAACTTCGTTAGAAGATACTATGGTTAATGCACTGCCACGAGATGTTACTGATCATAACGTTATTACAATAGAACTGAAAAGAAAAAAGTGTTACAAACATGGTCGTAAAAAAGTAATTTGTCCAGAAAAGGTGAGAATAGATGCTAAATATTTAACTAATACAGAACGTTTTCGAGAACTTGGAATGCAAAAAAGTGCCCTTTTTTGCACCGCGCTATGAAAAAAAAGTTTTAGGAATGGTTAGGTTGTACTTCGTTTTTTCCAATGGATAAAATCCGGTTACTGTTAGAACTTGATGATGATGATACTGATATGGTCAAATATAAAAGCTTAGGGAAAACTCTTATAAAACAACTTGAGGATATTCCTCCTAGCATATATACTTTTGAGGAATATCTGGCTTATACACAATTACAATTAAACGATTATATTCTAGCAGTACGTGCTACATTAAAACGTCCTAAAATTATACTTAAACGTTCTCCAATTAAT
Organism: Leptopilina drosophilae; assembly: GCA_032873175.1. Lineage (NCBI taxonomy): Eukaryota > Metazoa > Arthropoda > Insecta > Hymenoptera > Figitidae > Leptopilina > Leptopilina drosophilae. The sequence continues at coordinate 12,272,382 of CM065487.1, forward strand.
ATATATTTAAATTCATATTAAAAAAATATATATATTGTGGACTATATTAATAAAGCAGATAGAGAAATGTCAAAATTATTACGGTCCGCTGTTGATGAGGCTAAACAAGGCAATAAAGGAGTGAAGGAAGTATTAAGAGTTGTTTCTAATGCTTTTCTAAATTCGTCAGAAATTTCTGCCCAAGAGGCTGTATATTGTTTGGCTGGCTTACCGTTGTCAAGAAGCAGTGAAACAGAAATATTTATTAATACTTCTCACCCTTCACAACGTGTACATCTATTAAAAGGACGTAAATATTTAGAAAAATTAAATTCTTTTTCTACGGATATCGCCTATTTGGTTTTACGTGCAGTACCTCCGCATACGCGTATTTCACTTCACGTACCGCCTACGATCATAACGGGGTTGAGATACGCCCAACCAGCGCAAACAACTCAGATGAGCTGTCTACCGATCCGCAGTGACTCCCCGGCCTCTCACCGAAGTGACTCTGCAGTGCCACCACCCGAGTTGAGACTGCAACTCACACAGCGAAGCACGGAAAAAGGCTTCTCGCTCAGCATCATGAGCTTTCAACCACTGACAAGATGGGAATGGAAAAACGCATCTGTTAGCACGGAATCTTTTGCTTCCCGTAAAGGAAGCAAGAGAGACAATACCCAGATTGCAGAAGACGGGTGCCAACGAATTGGAGGAGCAGTTAGTTGCAGTCGTCCTGACCATGATAGCTCCCATGAAAATGAGAGTTAGCATGGGCAGTCCTCGTGCACTTCCAGCGGGGACCACGCGGAGGTTCTGCTCCCAGACCGAAGTCTCACAAAAAAAAAATCCCACCACCAAAGCAAAGCGGATATATTCGAAAAAAATATTATTATATTTTTTGATCATTGATGATTTCATTGATCATTACATTTCATTTTCATTGATCATTACGCAAACCGACCAGTGGACTATAGATTTGATGTTATGTGTTTAGCTTATTTTGCTGCTTATTATACTTATGCGAAAACAATTAAGGATAAAAAAATATAAAAAATGAAAATAATAAAAACTATGACGAAGCTAATATGGACAATATTGAAGAGAATGTACATAAAAGATCTTGGATTGAATTTTTAAATAACGATGGATGTGTACGTTACCGAAAAAAATCCAAGGAAACTTTTATAGAGAACAATTGATGTTATATGTTCCATGGCGTAATGAAGAACTGGAGCTATTAATTCATGAAGTCAATATGAAAGATCGATATTACAGTTTTAAAGATATTATAAGTAAAGAAAGCAGACAATTTAACAAGCTCGGAGATGCTGAGGAATTTGAAATATTTTTTAAATTCGGTCTGAGATGCTACAGCCAAACAATCAGCTGAAGAAGAAGATGAAGAAAATATTAATATTAACAATCGACCATTAGACGGATTTGAATACGAAAACGAAGATGGCGATGTTGATTACGAATTACAATTTTCAGACGTTTTGATTGAATCTAGTGAAACCGATGGAAACATTGTTACGGCTCAGCCACCAGTAATTAATCAAGAAAATGTTAATAGTTTGATACGAATTCTTAATTCTGATCAAAGAGATTTCATTTTACATGTTGCTAATTATTTTCAAAATAAAACAGTAAATTCTCCACCATTATATTTATTCGTAAATGGTGGCGCTGGTGTAGGTAAAAGTTTGCTAAAAAAACACTTTTTCAATATCTCATGGTATATTATTTCAATCGGATACCTGGTTCAGATCCTGATGAACTTAAGATAATTTTATCAGCATGCACAAGGAAGGCTGCTTTTGGAATTGCAAGGACAAACAGTACATAGTATATTTGGTCTTCCTATATCTCAGTGTGGATATTACTATGCCAGAATTATCACCTACTTCCAATACTCTTGCTTGTAAATTAAAATCTGTAAATCTTATTATTTTAGATGAAATATCTATGATGGGAAGCAAAACATTATATCAAATTAATCAGCGATTACAACAAATATTTCTTACTAATGAACCATTTGCTGGGATATCAATAATTGCAGTAGGGGATTTTCAACAATTACCACCAGTTGGTGATAATTGGGTTTTTTAACTCAATACTAGAGCGAATCCAATGGCGGTAATAGCTGGTAATCCACTTTGGGAGAAATTTAAGTTATTTCATATGACACAAATAGTGCGTCAGAAAGATGATCTAAGTTTTGCTAAAGCTTTAAACAATATGGCTTCAGGAAATATGCCCTCTACTGATATTAACCTAATACACAGTACATGTTTTATTATTAAGCTTCTACCTCTTTAGGCAGAAGGTGCTATTCATTTATTCGCAAGTAATAAAGAATAAGACTATTTTAATAATAAAATATTATCTAAAATGAATGCAGATGGAGCAAAAATTAATGCTATAGATATAGTTTCAGGGACACCGAATTTTCAAGCAAAACGTAAGGCTTTGAAGTCAGTAAACGACCTATCTAGAATGCAAACTTATGGGTTGCCAAAAAAAAATTGGGGCAAGATTTATGATAACTGTAAATATTGATACTTCAGATGGGGTAGTTAACGGTACTAGTGGTATCTTAAAAGCTATAGATTTTGGTAAACATAAAATCACAGGTGAGAGACGTCCAGTAAGATTATGGATGGATTTCGGTGACGAAAATATGAGGCATTTTACGTGTAATGTCCTAAGTTGAAATTTCAACTTCTTGAAAAAAATTGAAACGCGGGGAATTTGTTGTTCTATCAAGTAGAAATGTGCCCCAAAAATATAATTTTTGACTTTTTCGAAAATTTGAAGGGGGTAGAGGGGGCCAATTTGACCAATTTTGCTAACACCGGCTACTTTGTGAATTTTTTCTGAACGTACTTTTAATGGGAAAATTTTTTCAGAATATGTTTCGGAAAGGTTTTTTCGTCCTCTTTTCAATGGTGAATTTTATTTTTTAATATTTTAAAAATTTATCCCAATTTTTGATAATTAATATTTAAATTTCAATTTCCCAAAAAAGGGTCCGTTTTATTTGAAAATAAATTATTGCAAACGAAAGCTGAGGTTTTTTCCTATGCGCATGTAAATTTTCAGAATGCCCTTTTTTTGTTTTTGAGTTATTAAATTTCAAAGAATAAATTGCTGCGCGCAGCGTTGCGGTGGCACTGAGCCGCGTGGTACCCAGCGTGATGCGAGGTGCCCGCGAGGCAGCGCGCAGCAATTTATTCTTTGAAATTTAATAACTCAAAAACAAAAAAAAGGGCATTCTGAAAATTTACATGCGCATAGGAAAAAACCTCAGCTTTCGTTTGCAATAATTTATTTTCAAATAAAACGGACCCTTTTTTGGGAAATTGAAATTTAAATATTAATTATCAAAAATTGGGATAAATTTTTAAAATATTAAAAAATAAAATTCACCATTGAAAAGAGGACGAAAAAACCTTTCCGAAACATATTCTGAAAAAATTTTCCCATTAAAAGTACGTTCAGAAAAAATTCACAAAGTAGCCGGTGTTAGCAAAATTGGTCAAATTGGCCCCCCTCTACCCCCTTCAAATTTTCGAAAAAGTAAAAAATATTTTTTGGGGCACATTTCTACTTGATAGAACAACAAATTCCCCGAGTTTCAATTTTTTTCAAGAAGTTGAAATTTCAACTTAGGACATTACACGTAAAATGCCTCATATAGGAAAATGTACTAAAAAATTTGAATTTTCAAATCAAGGTCATAAAAATAATTTTATAAAAATGAAATGGACGCCAATTGAATCAGCTACGTACACTATAAAAAGATGAAAATCATCTAATTTGATAGTACAAAGAACTTAATTTCCTATGGTTGCTGCAGAAGGAATAACTATTTATAAAAATCAAGGTGCAACCATGGATAAAGTTGTTGTTCATGTCAATCAAAATGTTCGTAGATCAATGTTATACGTAGCTTGTTCAAGAGCGAGAACAGCTTCAGGATTATTTATTGTTATAAAAAATGGTAAATTTAAAGCACCTTCTCCACCTCAAAATGATAATCCAGTTATTGTGGAAATGAATAGACTTGAATCTAGTTGCCCTCTCGTACCATGTTACAGATTCTTGAGAAATGTTCCTAGCGACATAATTCAAATAATATTTCATAACGTGCAGTCTTTGTGCAAACACGTAGATGATATAGATTCAGACACAATTATTAAAGTTTCTCATGTTATTTTCTCTGTAGAAACTTGGAGCTGTCAATTACATAATTTTCATTTAAATTGTTTTTTTAGAAATGATCGTAATCTCTAACGTAGAATTCATTGATGTGGGTACAATAGACACATTTTTTAGTCATCACAAGCAATTGTATATTCGAATAATGCAAACAAAATAAATTTTGCTTCTTCATAAGGAAGCTTTGCATTCGTGACGATTTTCAAATTTTGAAAACATGGTTATATGAACTAATTTTCATCTAGGATATATGTATATTAAATTTTAGCAAATGTCCAGATGTATGTGTGTATGTGTGTGTATGTCACAAAAAATTGTGTACAAATTATCTCAAACAAATTTTAATGGATTGCCCTGAAATTTTGCAGGTTTATTGCAGTCATTAATACCTAAAATCTGACACAAGGATTTTCAAATTTATCCACAACATTTTTTTAATACAATTTTTTCAAAATTTGAAAAAAAAATTTTTTGTATTTTTTGAAATAACTTTTTTATTTCTTAATAGATTTATAAATTATTCTCAAAATTAAATTCCTGACAAAAAAACGAATCGATTGATATATACAAAGTGCACATTTCATCAAAATTTATTAAATTAATTGCTATTTCTATTTTTCACAAAAAATTCAAATTTTGTATTTTTTCAGAATTTATTTTAATATTTTGAAATGATTATTCTATCATAAAGAAAGGAGCAGTTTGCAGCTGAAATTTTAAATTTCACTAAATATTTATATAACAACTTATAAATTATTTATATAATTTTATTTTTAACAAATTTTCTGGACGAACCCTTTTATGCATAGTTTTTCACAAATTTGCAAATCGCACTATAATTATATGTAATTCATGAATATTTCTTGATATATCAAGAAGAAATTTATTTGAGAAGAATGAATGCTTCGATTGATATGCGTCTGAAAAATCATAATTTGATTTTCATGTTGATTTGACATAAAATGAAGATTCAAGAGGATTTTTGCAAGAGAAATTTTCCTCTCAAAAAAAGAATATTTTTTTCAGTGTGTGTATGTTACTGATTCTTGTGGATATGGAGGAAGCTTACTAATAGTCATGAAATGAACAACTTGTCCTTAGAGATATACCATTTTCAAAATTTCAAAAAAATTTTAAAAACTTCGTAAATCCAAAATTTTTCAAAATCGAATTAAGGCTTTTTACTGGCATGTATTCCACTTCAAAATTTCGAAGTTTCAACAAAATCGAAGAACTAGGGTACAACTTTGATTTTTTAGACATGGAGCTACCCAAAGCAATTACTGATTTTGATTATTTAAATATTTTATTTATATTGGCCCTGTATATCTTTTCAATCTAGTTTCTAGATCGAAATGTAACGCTCGTATCTTTTAAGTACGAGATAGTGATGTCAAGACTGGCACAACATAGTCTCACTAGATAAATTTTTTAATTGTTACTGCGATCTAGAAACTAGTTAGAAAAGTTTATTTAACGAAACAATGAGAAATTTATTTAAATTCAATGTTAATACAATTAAACAAATAATAAATTTGTATTTACAAGCGTGTAATAATCCTTAACTTTCAACTTTTCATCAAGTTAATGTTTAAAACACAGAATAAACGGAAACCTATTACTGAAGAATAATTGACACTGCGGGGAATCGAATCTCTGAATGACGGATTTCTAACTTTAAAAATAGATTATTTACAAATATTTGTTAATAGAAATAATTTGATTATAAAATAAAAAATTTTATTATAGAAAGGAATTTAGAATCTTTTAAATTAGTTTATATTAAATTTGATTTAATAGTAATTTTTCTTATATTTTATTTTTTGTATTTCTTGCTTTGGAATTCACGAAAATTGTTTTCACACATTATTTATGAGGAATCTTAGTGTTTGAAGGACTTAACGGGTTTTTAACTTTTATGACATGATACCAAAATATCAACCTTTTTGGTTTCAACGTTGGACTTTACTAGGTTTATATTACGAACTTCGGACTTCACATAATGGACGACATTCATAGTGATGGATTTTTTGGAAACATCAGAACGCTTTTTGGCATAACATCTGTCATTCTTATGAAAAGATGGATTAAGGAACAAAAACGTCTGAGGAGACTAAGAAATAAAAATCGGTTCTTACTACGTTGTAAATCAAGTGGGTTTCTTCCTTCTCATTTAATTAATCTAAAAACTAATTTATCTTTTAACAATTTTTCGGTAAAAAAACAGTTTAATAAAATAACTTTTAACTATAAAATTAGTGCTCTTAATTTTAAAATTAATGATACAAATAATTCTATATCAAATTTGCAATCCTTCTTGGTGGATTTAAAGAGAGAAATATCCTTGTTGATTAATGATCAACAAATTTGTCATAATTTTTTTACTTTTCAAGAACTTTTTTTGGATGGTTATGAAAAACTACTTATTGACAAGGGTATTTCTAAATTTGAGTGGTTAAATAAGAAATACTACAATTTTCATTTTAATAAAAAACCAAATCCGAAATGGATTAGAAACTTATCAATTGTGACCATTCCACAAGATGTCTCATACTTTTTAAGTCTAGGGGATAAATTTTATATTAATCCGTCGGATAAATCTGCTGTTGTTGAGGACTCTCTTACCATGACTGAGGAGAGGATTAATCTCATCCCAGAAAATAAAAGGGTTATTTTCAGGAGCAAGTTAACAGGTGCTTTGCAAAATTATCTAAATAATAATCACAATATTTTCAATAATTCTGTATACAATACTATTGGTAATAAAACCAGACAATTTCTTAAAGAAAATAAAAACATAGTAGTTTGTAAAGCTGACAAAGGTAATGTTACAGTTGTCTTGGATGAGAATGAGTATATAGATAAATGTTTAACCCTCTTAAATGATAGTAATATTTATAAACAAGTAAATAAAGATCCTACTCAAATTGTCCAAAGACGAATAAATGCCAAGGTTGACTTGCTTCTCAAAAATTCCTATATAAATTGTCCAATGTCAAAGCATCTTAAGTCTTAAAATTCGGTAGCTCCTAAGTTTTACAGTCTGCCAAAAATTCATAAACCACAGGTTCCAATGAGACCAGTCACTTCTTTTTGTGGATCACCAACTTACAATTTGTCACAATTCATTAGTACGCCCATAAAGAAAATTATTAGAAATTCAGAGTTTCATATAAAAAATAGTTTTGAGTTTGCAAATAAAATTAAAGATTTTTATATTCCTAATGACTTTATTTTGGTCTCACTTGATGTTAAATCACTTTTTACAAACGTTCCCAAGGAATTAGTTTTAAAATGCACTAAATTAAAATGGAGAGAAATCAGACAGCACACAGATATTCCCGACAATATATTTTTGGACATTTTAGAATTTTGTATGATAGTGCTTATTGCTCTTTCAATGGTAAATATTATAAACAGATATAATAATATACAATTTACCATTGAAATTGAAAATAACGGTCGCATTAGTTTTTTGGACACCCTTCTAATTAACAACTCTATCATTACTGATTGGTATCACAAAGATAATTTTTCTGTTAGATATTTGAATTATAATTCTAATGTTTCTAGTAAAGATAAAATTTCAATTGTTTATGGCTTGGCGGACAGAGCCATTAAATTGTCTAATAAAAAATTTTTTAATAAAAATTTGAAATTTGTTCACGATATCCTAATTGAGAATAATTACCCTGTAAATTTTTTAAATAAATATATTAATTTACGTTACCAATTTTTATTAAATAACAATGGTAATGATATTAATGTAACTAACTCTATCATTACTGATTGATATCACAAAGATAATTTTTCTGTTAGATATTTGAATTATAATTCTAATGTTTCTAGTAAAGATAAAATTTCAATTGTTTATGGCTTGGCGGACAGAGCCATTAAATTGTCTAATAAAAAATTTTTTAATAAAAATTTGAAATTTGTTCACGATATCCTAATTGAGAATAATTACCCTGTAAATTTTTTAAATAAATATATTAATTTACGTTACCAATTTTTATTAAATAACAATGGTAATGATATTAATGTCAAAGAACCTTTTTCTTCCACTAATTTAGTTGTTTTGCCTTATGTTAACGAGCTGCAATATTTTTTTAAAAATTTATTTAATGAATACAATGTTGGTGTCGTTTTCTCTTATGACAAGGAATCGTTTAAAATCTTTTCAAAAAATAAAGACCCTCCTTCTTTTGATTTAAAATCGCATTTGGTTTATTGTGTTCCTTGCCAATGTGGAGCTTGCTACATTGGTGAAACTGGTAGATATATTAAAGACAGATTGAATGAACACAGGAGGGATTGTAAGAACGATAGTAGAAAAACAGCTTTGGTCACTTATGCACATGAAAACGACCATCTATTTAATTTCGGAGCTACCAACATCATATGTAACGAACGCAATTACAGACAAAGGACATTTAGAGAGATGTTTCACATTCTCAGGTCCGAAAACTCTGTTAATAAACAGACTGATTTAAATAATTTAAATCAGTTTTATCATTCGTTAATTCTCAGCACTAATTAAATAGTATATTTATTTTGTATCAGAATTTTCTTAAATTGCTGCTTTTGTGAAATTTGAAATCATCTACTGTATAGGGTTCTTCCTTACCATGTGTAGAGGTACTTTTCAAATTCACTTACTATCACTTTAATTCTCTATTATATTAGAACAATTGGGATCAAGCATGCAAACACATGTCTTGCCTTTCCTTTTATTTTTCTGTTTATTATTTTTGTTTTTAACAACATGTTTTTCTTTTTTAAGTGTGTCTTTGTTGACAGAATAAAATGTGTTGTTTTTTTAAATTATATTTTTAGTAATTTCCGCTAAAAAACCCTCTTGGTAAGTTATAGATTGTGTTATTATGTTATAGGTTATGTTCTTCCGGAATTTCATTCGATATATATTTCTTTCACTAATAATTGTATGTAATTTCAGTTTTAAAATTATCTGAGGATGCCTGTCGTCGACGGGCGAAAGCTAATAAATAATTATCAAATTATATGAATGAATTTTTCAAAACAAAATAAGATATAATTTTTTTTATTTGTTTATTTATACATATTGGTCGAGGGTTGTATATAAGATCATATAAAATAATTTATCCTTGACTAAGAGGGATAATTATATTTTTAATAATTATAGGAGCTGCTTTTTTAGGGTATGTTCTTCCTTGAGGACAAATATCTTTTTGGGGGGCAACTGTTATTACAAATTTAGTTTCAGCAGTTCCTATTATTGGTAATGATATTGTATATTGAGTTTGAGGAGTATTTAGGGTAGGGGCTGCTACATTAGGACGATTTTATAGGTTACATTTTATTTTACCTTTAGTAATTGTAGTAATTGTTTTGATTCATTTAATTTCTTTACATATTTATGGTTCTAGAAATCTTTAGGGGTTAATAGAGATTTAAATAAAATTCCTTTTCATCAATATTTTTTATTAAAGATTTTTTGGTTTTATTAATTATAGTAATAAGGTTACTTTGAATTAGATGTGTAGCTCCATATATTTTGGGGGATCCTGAGAATTTTAATTTAGCAAATCCGATGGTTACTCCAGTTCATATTCAACCTGAATGATATTTTCTTTTTGCTTATGCAATTTTACGGTCTATTTCTAGTAAGTTGGGTGGAGTTGTGGCTTTAGGTATGTCTGTTTTAATTTTATTTTTTTACCCTTTTTTTTGGGGGGGGAGTTTATAAGAGAAGTTAATTATCCTTTAAATCAAATTTTATATTGAATATTTATTAATTTTTTTATTTTATTAACATGGATTGAGATAAAACCAATTGATTATCCTTATATAGAAATTGGACAAATTTTATCTTTATTATATTTTATATATTTTTTGTAAATTATTTAATTAAAAAAATTTGGAATTGATATTTGGCTTAGTTTTATAGTTTATTAAAAATTTTAAATTGCAAATTTAAAGAATTTATTTTAAATAAAACTTTTTAATAAATTTATATTAACCCTTTAAGGACGGGAAGGACAGATTTTTTATTGAAGATTCAAGGTCGTGGTTCTCTGTATTCACGTATGACAAAAATTTGTCAGGCACCATTCCTTAAGTATTTTTTTGCCCTCTTTCAGAATCCATCATTGAAATTGCAAAAAAACTAAGTTTATAAAAGTTGTCGCCATTTTGTTACACAAAAACACGAAATTTTAAAAGTTTTTTGTCAAAAAAAATTTTTTTTCATAGACTAAAAGTTAATATATAAGCTGCTCACCTAAAAATATCACGTCCGCAATATCCAAGCTTTACTAATATGAAACGCGTTTAAAAAAATTTCAAGATGGCGGTTTTAAAATGGCGGTGGAAGGAATTTTTTCAAATAATAATATAATTTTAATTTCCAAAAACAAAAAAAAATTTAATTTCTTTGATACTTATTATCTAAATGTTTTTGAGGTCGCTGATTACGAATCTGATGTCAGTTTTAAAAAATTCAAAATGGCGGATCCAATATGGCGGACAAAATTTTTGAAAATTTGTCGTAGTCACTTAATATTTGTTACTCGGGGCTTTTTTGGGTCGCTGATTACGAATCTAATGTCAGTTTTTAAAAAGTCAAAATGGCGGATCCAATATGTTGGACAAAGTTTTTAAAAATTTATTAGATTAGCGAGAAGTTCATTACTCGAGGAATGCTGGTATCTCCGATTAGAAATCTAATGTCTATTTTTCAAAATTCAAAAAGACGGTTCAATTAAGAGTTTGAATTTTAAAGATTTTTACGTTCTTTGCCCATCATAATATTATGATGTTTCCGACTTTATCCGCGAGGGGGTAAACGTGAAATGAAGAGTCTTATTTTTTTTAATCTTAATTTTTTTAATTATCTTTATGATTATCATGACACCTTATCCAACAAAAAACTTTCTGAAAACTTTACAGAACAGCAATGCCTCGACAGACTTTTTACAAATAAAAAGAAACATACAATGCTCTAAAGTAATGATTAAACTCCATAAAACCCAGCACAAGCTCACAAAATTTTAGAAACATTTCGTTAAAAAATAAATATTTGACCTTTTTGTAAAGTGCTGAATTCATTCAGAAGATGATTAAATTTTACGAACAATATTTATTGCGGGACAGAAACTGAAAATAATAATGTATTGAGTAATTCTGCTTTGTATAATGTATTGAGCATTATACTAAAAATAGTAGGAAATTTACTACTGTTGACTGCTCCCAAACAATGGCTTAATTATCACATCTTCTATGATAATCTCGTTTGTACCCCTTACGAATTTTAAGTGACTACGAAGAATTTCAAAAATTTTGTCCGCCATATTGGATTAGCGATTTCCAATTTTTAAAATCCGACCTCAGATTCGTAATCAGCGACGCCAAAAACCCCCGAGTAACAAGTTTCAAGTGACTACGACAAATTTTTAAAGATTTTGTCCAACATATTGGATCCGCCCTTTTGGACTTTTTAAAAACTGACATCAGATTCGTAATCAACGACCCAAAAAAGCCACGAGTAACAAATATTAAGTGACTACGACAAATTTTCAAAAATTTTGTCCGCCATATTGGATACGCCAATTTGAATTTTTAAAAACTGACATCATATTCGTAATCAGCGGTCCCAAAAACCCCCGAGTGACGAATTTTAAGTGACTACGACAAATTTTCAAAAATTTTGTCCGCCATATTGGATCCGCCATTTTGAATTTTTTAAAACTGACATCAGATTCGTAATCAGCGACCTCAAAAACATTTGGATAATAAGTATCAAAGAAATTAAAATTTTTTTTTGTTTTTGGAAATTAAAATTATATTATTATTTGAAAAAATTCCTTCCACCGCCATTTTAAAACCGCCATCTTGAAATTTTTTTAAACGCGTTTCATATTAGTAAAGCGTGCATTTTGCGGACGTGATATTTTTAGGTGAGCAGCTTATATATTAACTTTTAGTCTATGAAAAAAATTTTTTTTTGACAAAAAACTTTTAAAATTTCGTGTTTTTGTGTAACAAAATGGCGACAACTTTTATAAACTTAGTTTTTTTGCAATTTCAATGACGGATTCTGAAAGAGGGCAAAAAAATACTTAAGGAATGGTGCCTGACAAATTTTTGTCATACGTGAATACAGAAAACCACGACCTTGAATCTTCAATAAAAAATCTGTCCTTCCCGTCCTTAAAAGGTTAAATATTAATTTATAAATTTATTTAAATATATATATAATTTTATTGTAAATGTTTAAATAATGTTTATTAATTAATTAATTAATTTAAAATTTTTAATATGAAAGAAATTTTTAATTTGTAAAATTTATATTACAAATAAATTTAGAGTGCCAGCAATAGCGGTTAAACTTTATGTATAGTGATGCACGACGAGACTCTGTCCTCTCATAAATGAAAAGAGATGAAAATACCACATTCAGTTGTTTTCATTGTTTTTCTCGCGAGATTCTCGGTTTTTCGAGACGTGACTGGCTCGAAGTGCATCACTATTTATGTATAAGATTAATTTAGTTAAATATTAAAATAAAATTATAAGTAATTTATTTAATAGATAAAATTAAATTTATAGTAAAATAATTTAATTAAATAAATTATGTTAATTAAATTATATTTTATTTATAGTTATAAAGTTTTAAGTTTAAAATTAGGATTAGATACCCTATTATTTAAAATATTAATAAAGTAAATTTTTAAATTGGAATATTTAGATATTGTTATGTCTTACCTTATTATTATATTCCCTATTTTTTCTCGATTTAACTTTAATTTAGAAAAATTAAAGTTGGGACGAGGTTGGATAAATGACAAGAAATAATTATATTTGAACACAATATATTTGGAAAAGATGAAAATTATGCAAACATGGAATGAACACGAACTTTCTAAAATGAGTCTAAGTGGTTTGTTTCTCTCTACCTTTGCTCAGCAGGTGGTGGTCCTAGCTCGTGTCGCAGGAGTACAATGGGGCTGGTTTAATAATTAGGCTCTAAGTGGCTGCAGGTTAATGATTTACGAGACTCGTAAATTATCTTCGTTCAATGGCTATTATGTTTCTTTCAGCTTTTGTCACAACTCGAACAATAATTTCTAACACCAAATTAGACTTCAAGATGAGTTGAATTAGAATTTTCACGTAAAGATCAGGACAACTACTTTACTGGGGACGAGACCACTTTATACGAAGAGAACCACTTGTGAAGATTAGAATTTTTAGACTGATATACCGGTGACTTCTATTGACGATTACATTTTTAAGGCTGTAGTCCGGGTGACTACTTTTGATGACTTCCAATTTTAGACTGTGTTTTAGATGATAGTGTGGCCCTTTTTATACTAGACTCCTTAGGTCTTTTAGCATGGTCTCTTCGGAAAAGGTTTTCTAGCATAGAGTCTTTGAAAACTATTGTTGTAGACACTTGTGTTTACTCAGTATTTAGATCGCACGTGTTCATATCCTATTAGTCATATGTTTTTACAATTTTCAATATTTAATATTATATTTTTAATATTGTTTGTTAATTATTTGTAGTTGTTACAATTTGTTATTAACTTGTTATTACAATTTGTTATTAACTTGTTATTACAATTTGTTATTATTGTTTACATTATTATAACTTGTTATTAATTATTATTTGTTACATTTTATTATTATCTTGTTATTATGAATTATTATTTATTATTGTTTCGTTGTTACAAATTATTGTTGACTTGTTATTATTATTTTGTTGTTACATTTTATTACTATCTTGTTGTTTTTTGTTATATTTGTTATTGTTGTTACAATTAATTATTAATATTTTGTTATTGTTGTTACAATTAATTATTATTATTTTGTTATTATTGTTACAATTAATTATTATTATTTATTGTTACAAATTGTTATTATCTTGTTATTATTATTTATTATTGATGTTACATTTATTACTCTTGTTATTGTTGCTTATTATTATTATTATTTTGTTATTCTTATTATTACTATTTTCATTAATTAATAATTATAAATAACTGTTAATAATATGTTAATAACAATTATTTGTTATTCCCATTATTATAATTATTATTATTATTATTAATATTGAAAATGACGTTACGATGACGTAACAATATGGCGGTATTTTAATTTATTTAGAGGAATTTAATGATTAAATTGATAATCCACAATAAGAGATACTTATTATTTTAATATTTATATATTTTTATTTTTAAAAATTTTTTTGAAAATAATTTTTTAATTTTAAATTATAAAAGTTATTTAAAACAATATGTAATTTAAAGATAAGGGTTAATTGAATTACAATAAATTTTTATTTATTTCAATATATTTAATTTATATTTAAAATAGTATTTAAATGTAAAATTAATTAATTAATTAGTTTGATTAAATTTTAAAATATGTACAAATTGCCAGTTAATTTAGTTTAATAGATAAAGAAATTTATTTAAAATTAGGTAAGTCGTAACAAAGTAAATGTACTGGAAAGTGTGTTTAGATTAAAAGTAAATTAAAATTAAATTATTTAAATAGTAAAAAAAAAATTTTTAAATATTAATAATTTACATTAAGTTTAAGTAAATTAATTGAACAAATTGAATTATATAAAAATGTATTGTAAAAGAAAAATTTATTCAGTTAAATAAAAATTTAATTTATTTTACCTTTTGTATTAGGGTTAATTAAAATTATTTATTTAAATAAAAATTTCGAAATTAATAGAGATAAAATTTTATTAAATTAGAGTAATAAATTTATTTAAAATAAAATTTTTGTAATTAAATGTTAATCGAAATTAGTGATATCTAATTTTTTAATAAATCAATTTAATTTATAATTTTTTATTAGGTATTAATTTTTTTTATTAATTTTAATTAAAAATTAAAAATTTTAAGGGATTAACTTTAAAATTTAATTATAAATATTTATTAATATTATAAAATATAATATAATTAAAAATTTTAATTTATAAAGAAAATGTAATTATTTATTTGAAAAGTAAATTATTTATTTATAATTATTTTAATTTAAATATTAAAATATAATTTTTAATAATAATTGATTATTAATAATGATTAAATTAGTAAAAATTTATTTAAAAAATATTTTTAAGATAAATTAGTTTTAATGAATTAAGCAAAAATTTATATTTACCTGTTTATTAAAAACATGTCTTTAAATTAAATTTATTTAAAGTCTAGTCTGCTCAATGAATTAATTTAAATAGCTGCAATATTTTTGATTGTACAAAGGTAGCATAATAAAAAGTTCCTTAATTAGGAAGTTGAATTAAAGATTTAATAAGATATAATCTTTATTAAAATTAAAAAATTTGAAATTTATATGTAAGTGAAAAGTCTTACGAAATTTTAATAGACGAGAAGCCCCTATAAAACTTTATAAATTATATAAATTTTATTTATTTATAAATTTAAATAATAATTTATTGTATTGGGGAAATAAAAAAATTATAAATTTTTCTTATTAAAATTTATATATATATAAATAAAATATATAAGAGTGTTTAATTTAAATTGATAGATTAAGTTACTTTAGGGATAACAGCATAATATTTTTAAAAAGTTCTTATTGATAAAAATGTTTATGACCTTAGTGTTGAATTAAAATTTATATTAAAAGGAGATTTTCAATTATTAAGTCTGTTCGACTTTTAAATTTTAACATGATTTGAAGTAAAATCGGTGTAAGCCAGATTGGTTTCTATCTTTAAATAAAAAATTAATATTTGTACGAAAGGACTTTATTAGTGGTTAATTAAATAATTTAAAATTTAAATAAAGATTTAAATTTAGTTAAATGTGTATAATATTAATATGTCATATTGAAGTAATTTAAAGTTAAATAATTTAAATTTAAACAATTTAAATTAAAATATAATATTGAAGATATTAATATGATAAATTTATCTTTAAATAAATTATAAAACATACTAATATATTTTATTTCCAATAAAAAAATTTAATTAAAAAATTGATATAATTATTAATTATTTAATAAAATTTTATTTAGAAATAAATAAAAGTTTAGATTTCTAATCTATTAAAAAATGTTTAATCATTTTTATTTCTAATTTAATAATTAGTAATTAATTAATTTAAAAGATTCTTTTTTGATTAATTTATTTAGGGGTTTTGAAAAAAATGTAAAAAAATTTTAAAAAATTATGCATTTTTTGGAAAAATGCTAATTTTTCTTGTAAGAAAAGATAAGAACATAAATATCTAATAATGGGAGGGGGGAAAACTTACCCCCATTCATAAAGAATTAAAAATTATAATTTTATAATTTTTAATGGAAAGAATTATACTTATTGAGATATTTTTATCAGTAATGGAAAACTGGTTTTCTCATAGGAAGTTCAAGAAATTTAAGAATAGAGGCAAAAGAAAGATCTGAAATTTTTTTATTACTTATAAAAAGATTCTTTTTTTATTAATTTAGTTAGTAAATTTAATTATTTATGATAATTAATTAAAGATTGGGGGAATAAATTACTTATAAAAAGATTCTTTTTTTTATTAATATAGTTAGTAAATTTAATTATTTATGATAATTAATTAAAGATTTGGGGAATAAATTACTTATAAAAAGATTCTTTTTTTGATTAATTTAGTAAGTAAATTTAATTATTTATGATAATTAATTAAAGATTGGGGAAATAAATTACTTATAAAAAGATTCTTTTTTTGATTAATTTAGTTAGTAAATTTTATTACTTATGATATTTAATTACACAGGTTTACAAATTAAAAACTTTTTTTTGCCAATCAAACAAAACATTCTTTTTTTGATTAGTAGGTGTTTTCTGAGTAAGAAAATCATAGTTTTAATTTTTTTCCCTCGTGTAGTTTTTTTGTAGCTTCAAATTTTGTATTTTTGAGGAGCGACGGCACTTAAATTTACCTGTAGGAAAATCAACTCGTCCAAAAATGATGAGTAGGATGCCGTTGGAAAGGTAATTAAATTATTTTTCAATCCATATATTACAGAATAAAATTGAATGATAATTAAGAGAGCTACAGTCGATTCAAGATCAAATTTTATGGAAATTTTGATGATTTTTAGACACTTGACTAACTTTTGATAATTTTTTCCACAACAAACAGTAGAAAATATTTAGGTTTTAAATTTTTTATTGATTGCTTATTCCATTAAGAAACTTTCTAGCCCTTGTAGACCTTGATTGGATTAAAAATCAAAATTCTACACCACATTTAGTGAACGAAACTACTTTGCTATTTTTAGTATACTTTTTAATATTTGCAGCAAACATGCAAATAGTAAAATTAAGTAAAGTACTAAAGTTACTAAAGTCACACATCAAGGAATTCTAGAGTTGCTCAATTCGAATACAATGTCAAGTATCAAAATTTTAAGATGGCGGATCCAATATGGCGGACAAGTTTTTTTAAAAATCGATTAAATTTATGACAATTCCCGCGTGGAAATTGCCCGACTTCGCCTTATTTGAAGAAGGGCACTGATGAGGATTTAGTGAGGCCAACCACACCAGTAATGTCTAGATAGGTGATAATAGGGCACTGACTAGAATGCCTTCTTTTTCTAAATAGGAAAATCTAGCTGGATCTATTTATGTCCCTATTAAATATTTCAATCAGGCTCTGACTAGAATGCCCTTTTTTCTAAACAGGGAAATCTATCTGGTATCTATTTATGCCCCTATTATGTATTGTAATTAATGTTCAATTTCATTGACAAATCACAATTTCTAAATAATAATTAATGAAATTAATCAGAAAAGTAGTTCTAAACGCATATTAAAATACTATTTAAATATAAAAACTGTTTGAGCAAAAATTATTGCTATTTTTTAATTTGAAAATAGTGCACTTTTTCTCACAAGCGGTAAAGAAATGTTCTGCTTAGCATATAAGGACGATGAGAAAGTATATTCATAGCGTGCGAGTTAGTGTTAGGTATGCGTTAGTGTTAGTTTTAAGTTAGTGACAGGTTGATTGGTTGAAACAGTGTCGTTCACATGTGTGTTTGTTCAGTGACTTGTTCAGTATTACTGGCGCAATATTAGGCCTGTCGTAAATTTTTGCCTTAGGTATTTAGAAAAACTAATGAGGCGCTAAAGAGGCCCTCTAGTTAAATACCCACATTATGCTTTTCTATTCAGGCAGTGACAAGGCAATCTAGTTAGAACCTCTCTATCTTTCCACATCATCACCTGATATTTTAAGCGAGACGAAATTAGAAGGGTCCTGACTAATTTTCATAGTTTGCGCCTCACTAAATTAGGTCTCTGATTACGAATTCCGTGTCATATTTTGAAAATTCAAAAAGGTGTATTCAGTCTGTGCGAACATATTTTAAATGTTGAAAGCATGAAATTCTCATGAAAATTAATACATTAGGGTTTCTGGGGTCTCTAGTTCCGAAACCAAAGTCGGTTTTAAAATTTTTAAATTGATGTTATGTTGATGAAAAATAAAAACTTTATTCTAATTGCAATAAACTATTTTAATTTTAATTTTCAATAAATTTCTATAACTTTTTAACTGCAATACATTTTAAATATATGTAATTAACTTTATCAAAGTATATTTAAAAAACAAAAGTTTTTTAATGATAAATTAAAATTATTTTTTTAAATGATTTTGAGCCCTTTTTCATTCTTCATACCCCTCTTTGATGTTTTTTGTTTCTGTATTTTCGAATGAGATTTAAAAAACAAAAGTTTTTTAATAATAAATTAAAATTATTTTTTTAAATGATTTTGAGCCTTTTTACATTCTTCATACCCCTCTTTGATGTTTTTTGTTTCTGTATTTTCGAATGAGATATACTTTCTCATCGTCCTTATATACTAAGCAGAACATTTCTTTACCGCTTGTGAGAAAAAGTGCACTATTTTCAATTAAAAAAATAGCAATAATTTTTGCTCAAACAGTTTTTATATTTAAATAGTATTTTAATATGCGTTTAGAACTACTTTTCTGATTAATTTCATTAATTATTATTTAGAAATTGTGATTTGTCAATGAAATTGAACATTAATTACAATACATAATAGGGGCATAAATAGATACCAGATAGATTTCCCTGTTTAGAAAAAAGGGCATTCTAGTCAGAGCCTGATTGAAATATTTAATAGGGACATAAATAGATCCAGCTAGATTTTCCTATTTAGAAAAAGAAGGCATTCTAGTCAGTGCCCTATTATCACCTATCTAGACATTACTGGTGTGGTTGGCCTCACTAAATCCTCATCAGTGCCCTTCTTCAAATAAGGCGAAGTCGGGCAATTTCCACGCGGGAATTGTCATAAATTTAATCGATTTTTAAAAAAACTTGTCCGCCATATTGGATCCGCCATCTTAAAATTTTGATACTTGACATTGTATTCGAATTGAGCAACTCTAGAATTCCTTGATGTGTGACTTTAGTAACTTTAGTACTTTACTTAATTTTACTATTTGCATGTTTGCTGCAAATATTAAAAAGTATACTAAAAATAGCAAAGTAGTTTCGTTCACTAAATGTGGTGTAGAATTTTGATTTTTAATCCAATCAAGGTCTACAAGGGCTAGAAAGTTTCTTAATGGAATAAGCAATCAATAAAAAATTTAAAACCTAAATATTTTCTACTGTTTGTTGTGGAAAAAATTATCAAAAGTTAGTCAAGTGTCTAAAAATCATCAAAATTTCCATAAAATTTGATCTTGAATCGACTGTAGCTCTCTTAATTATCATTCAATTTTATTCTGTAATATATGGATTGAAAAATAATTTAATTACCTTTCCAACGGCATCCTACTCATCATTTTTGGACGAGTTGATTTTCCTACAGGTAAATTTAAGTGCCGTCGCTCCTCAAAAATACAAAATTTGAAGCTACAAAAAAACTACACGAGGGAAAAAAATTAAAACTATGATTTTCTTACTCAGAAAACACCTACTAATCAAAAAAAGAATGTTTTGTTTGATTGGCAAAAAAAAGTTTTTAATTTGTAAACCTGTGTATGTAGGCCAATCGTGTTCGCTATATTTTTCCTGTAATCTGCACTTAAATCTGAAGATCCCTGCTGAATTTCAGCTTACCAGGTTCAGACTTGTAGAAGTTAGGGGGGGGGCAGGGTCATTTTTTGTAATTTTTGCGAAAAAAATTAATTTATTTCCCTTCTATTTCGCAAATATGTAGGCTAATCGTGTTCGCTATATTTTTCCTGTAATCTGCATTTAAAACTGAAGATCCCTGCTGAATTTCAGCTCACCAGGTTCAGATTTGTAGAAGTTAAGTTAATTAGTTATGATATTAAATTAAAGATTGGGGGAATAAATTACTTATAAAAAGATTCTTTTTTTGATTAATTTAGTTAGGGGTTTTGAAAGAAATGTAAAAAAATAATGCATTTTTTGGAAAAATGCTAAATTTTCTTGTAAGAAAAGATAAGAACATAAATATCTAATAATGGAAGGGGGGAAAACTTACCCCCATTTATAAGGAATTAAAAATTATAATTTTATAATTTTTAATTGAACGAATTATACTTATTGAGATTTTTTTATCAGTAATGGAAAACTGGTTTTCTCATAGGAAGTTCAAGAAATTTAAAAATAGAGGCAAAAGAAAGGACTGAAATATTTTAATTAAGTATAAAATTTAGACCTGATTAAGAATTAAATTTTTAATAAATATAGATTAAGATAGTAAAAAATGATTAATTTAGTTAGTAAATTTAATTATTTATGATAATTAATTAAAGATTGGGTGAATAAATTACTTATAAAAAGATTATTTTTTTGATTAATTTTGTTAGTAAATTTAATTATTTATGATAATTAATTAAAGATTGGGGGAAAAATTACTTATAAAAAGATTCTTTTTTTGATTAATTTATTTAGGGGTTTTGAATAAAATGAAAAAATATGTAAAAAAAATGATTCATTTTATGGAAAAATGCTAATTTTTCTTGTAAGAAAAGATAAGAACATATATATCTAATAATGGGAGGGGGGAAAACTTACCCCTATTCATAAAGAATTAAAAATTATAATTTTATAATTTTTAATTGAAAGAATTATACTTATTGAGATATTTTTATCAGTAATGGAAAACTGGTTTTCTCATAGGAAGTTCAAGAAATTTAAGAATAGAGGCAAAAGAAAGATCTGAAATTTTTTTATTAAGTATAAATTTTAGACCTGATTAAGAATTAAATTTTTAATAAATATAGATTATGATAGTAAAAAATGATTAATTTAGTTAGTAAATTTAATTATTTATGATAATTAATTAAAGATTGGGTGAATAAATTACTTATAAAAAGATTCTTTTTTTTATTAATTTAGTTAGTAAATTTAATTATTTGTGATAATTAATTAAAGATTGGGGGAAAAAAATTACTTATAAAAAGATTCTTTTTTTGATTAATTTAGTTAGTAAATTTAATTATTTATGATAATTAATTAAAGATTGGGTGAATAAATTACTTATAAAAAGATTATTTTTTTGATTAATTTTGTTAGTAAATTTAATTATTTATGATAATTAATTAAAGATTGGGGGAAAAATTACTTATAAAAAGATTCTTTTTTTGATTAATTTATTTAGGGGTTTTGAATAAAATGAAAAAATATGTAAAAAAAATGATTCATTTTATGGAAAAATGCTAATTTTTCTTGTAAGAAAAGATAAGAACATATATATCTAATAATGGGAGGGGGGAAAACTTACCCCTATTCATAAAGAATTAAAAATTATAATTTTATAATTTTTAATTGAAAGAATTATACTTATTGAGATATTTTTATCAGTAATGGAAAACTGGTTTTCTCATAGGAAGTTCAAGAAATTTAAGAATAGAGGCAAAAGAAAGATCTGAAATTTTTTTATTAAGTATAAATTTTAGACCTGATTAAGAATTAAATTTTTAATAAATATAGATTATGATAGTAAAAAATGATTAATTTAGTTAGTAAATTTAATTATTTATGATAATTAATTAAAGATTGGGTGAATAAATTACTTATAAAAAGATTCTTTTTTTTATTAATTTAGTTAGTAAATTTAATTATTTGTGATAATTAATTAAAGATTGGGGGAAAAAAATTACTTATAAAAAGATTCTTTTTTTGATTAATTTAGTTAGTAAATTTAATTATTTATGATAATTAATTAAAGATTGGGTGAATAAATTACTTATAAAAAGATTCTTTTTTTGATTAATTTATTTAGGGGTTTTGAAAAAAATGAAAAAATATGTAAAAAAATGATGCATTTTATGGAAAAATGCTAATTTTTCTTGTAAGAAAAGATAAGAACATAAATATCTAATAATGGGAGGGGGGAAAACTTACCCCCATTCATAAAGAATTAAAAATTATAATTTTATAATTTTTAATTGAAAGAGTTATACTTATTGAGATATTTTTATCAGTAATGGAAAACTGGTTTTCTCATAGGAAGTTCAAGAAATTTAAGAATAGAGGCAAAAGAAAGATCTGAAATTTTTTTATTAAGTATAAATTTTAGACCTGATTAAGAATTAAATTTTTAATAAAAATAGAATATAAAATATTATAATTTATAAATTTTTATAATGAAATTATATTGTTTTATTTAAACTATATTTTAATTAGAAATTTTTATTTCATTAAAAATATTAACATTAATTTACCTCTTTTTGGTTTTAATGAAAAATAAATTTTTTAAAATAATTTTTAAATGCAAATTAAATGTTATGATTTTACCTATTATTTAATTATATTACAAAAATTAAACTTATAAATAAAATTATTAAAAAAATTAAATTAATTTTTAAATATGAGTAATTAAAGGTATTAAAAAAATTATTTTTTTTATAAAATAAAATTGATGGGAATAAAATTTTTAAATAAAAAAAAGAAAAAATGGTTGATAAACATAGCATTAATAATGAAAAAAATAAGTGTTTATTAATTATTAATCTTTTAATAGCTATTAATTTAAAAAAAATGATTGTTGGAGGTAATATTATAAAAAAAAATTATTGTTGTTATTAATAAAATTTTATTAGGTAAGGTTAGTAAATGTAAATCGTGAATAAATTTAATTTCATGGGAATTGAATATGTATACTGAGATAAATAAGGTAATTGAATATGCCGTAAAGTAATTTGATCATGTATTGTAATCATATATTAATAAAATTAAAAATCAAGTTATTTGGCTAAGGGAAGAGGCTGAAATAATTAGTGTAATTGAATTAGAGTAAAGAATTATAAAAAATCTTTTTAATAGATTTAAAAGTAGAATAAATTGTAAGAAATAAATTTGTATTGGAAAAATTGAGGTATTTAATTCTATTAAATTATTAAATAAAAAGAAAGGTAATATTTTTTGTGATGTTATGATAATGAAAATTGTTAATCAGTCTAAATTAAATAATAAATGTAAGTATCATCATGAGAATGGTCATATTCCTGTTTTTATTAAAATTGATGTAATTATTATTAAAGTAAATATTAAATTTGAGGAGTTTGTTATATAAAAAATATAGAAATTAATATAATTGAAGACCTAAGTCTTTGAATGAGAAAATATTTTATGAAAATATCTTTCTTAGAAGATTTATTATAATAAAATATTATGGGAATAAATGAAGTTATATTTAATTCTATTATTATTCAAGTAAATAAAATATTAAGTGTTCTTGTTCCTAAAAAAATTCTTAAATTAAGAAGAGAGGAAAATAATATTAAATTAATGGTTAAAGGTATTTAAGTTAAGTCCGAGTTTCTTAGCTCACCTGACACTGGATATCATAGACGTCGCATCAATGCTTCGGCAATGCTATATCGTCTATGTAACTAACGGAGGCGGTTCAGGGCCCATCCTGGCCAGATGGTAGTACCCTGTTAAGGCCCGATTGTCCCTCGATACGGGACAAACAACCAGTATGAGCGATTGTAAAAAAAAGGAAGAGTACCTGCGGAGTAATGCTTCGGCTGAATCTCTCACTGGTTCCGATCATCAAACGCTTTCGAGGGTGAGGATGATGGCCAGTGGCCCAAGGATGCAGGAGGGCAACAGCGCGTTGGCAGTTCCACAGATCATCGTGGAGAAGGTGGAGAGACGAGGGAGTACGAGCAGTGTGACAAGTCAGGTTAGCTGCATTTCTGTCTTCAGTAATGCTTCAGCGAATAACATTGCTAGCTGCAACAAGGACCGAGATGAATGCATAAAGCTGCGGGAAGAAGAGGCGGCATGCATTCTAGCAATAGAAGAAGAGGTCAGTAAGATGATAAAGTCCTGCGAAGTCCAAAGAAATGTCAATATGACAATCAAGGATGGACTTAAAAGCATAACATCGCTCATACAGCAGACCAAGATGAAGCACGCAGCGGCTTCAAAAAAGGACGAGATTTTCTACTAGGGATTGACCTGGTCGGAAGAAGCTAGACAAGATCGCAGAGTAAGAAGAGATCGTTGTAACGCAATCGTGTTGAGAAACGTCGCCTTAGATGCTCAGAAGCGGAAGAGAAGTGATCCTGAGCCTGCGAAGGATCCAAAAAGGAGGAGAGACTTAAAAAGACTGGAAGTAAGGGGATCAAAACGGTTCCGAAGCCAGATCAGGTCAAGAAGGGAAGAGCCACAGTGATCGTTAAAGTGGCTGAAGGGAAAACTTTCGCCGAAGTACTGGCGAAAGTTCGAAAAGAGGCTGACCTGGAGGCCAGTCAGACAAGGGTTGTGGGAGCTTTACTCACTAAAAAGGGAGACCTTATCATTAAGATTGGTGGGTCTTCAAACAAGAAGTTGTTCGCCGAAGAGGTGACTAAGGTTATCGGCGATCTGGGAAAAGTGCACGTGGCGGACAGGCAGACTGTGCTTGAGATTCGCGACATGGACACCCTCACCGTACAGCAGGATGTCAAGGAGGCCCTAGACAAAGTATCTACGGTACCAGAAGGAAGCAGGAAGGTGACAGTCCTCGGGCTAAATAAACGAAGTATGAAACTCGCTGTCGTAGTCACCACCCAGGAAGACGCTACCAGATTGGAGAAGATAGGGCACATCAAAATCGGTTTTGTGTCCTGCAGAATCAGTAAGAGAGTTATGGTCACAAGGTGTCACAAGTGCCTTGACTATGGCCATATAGGTAGAAACTGCCAAGCAATAGATAGGTCGGCTGCGTGCTTCAAGTGCGGAGAAGCTGGCCACAAGGCAACAGATTGTAAGAAGAGCCCATGCTGCTTCTTATGCAAGGCGAAGTTTGGCGAGGAGGAGTGTATCCAACATGTTGCTGGATTAGGAGGATGCAAGGTCTTCAGATCTGCCCTAGAGGAAGCCAAGAAGACTTTGTCAAGGACAAGAAGAAAATAAGTCCAGAACATGAGCGGCACGGAAGAGTCGCGTATGCGACTAAGTGGGACCATTCATCTACGAAGCCTGAAGCCACTAGGTAGTTCCGTTAGTGAATAATAGGTCTAATATAAATGGGTTTTTAACATGGTATGGTCGATGTAAGTCCTGATGTCTAAACAGAAGGTAATCGGCAGATTCCTGTATGTTTCAATTTGTAACAAATTGTTTCTCTATAAAGATTTTACTGTTTTCATAACCTTTCCAATTGGATTTATTCGGTTGTAAAGTTTATGTTAACTACCCTGCAGAAAGCTATATATATATATATAAAATTTATAATAATTAATTTTTTTAATTTATTTAAAATAATATTAATATATATATAATACATTAGTAATAAAATAGTTTTATATTTTTGAATAAATTTACAGTTTATTACTTTAATCAGACATATTATTAGTAATTTTTAATTTAATTTAAAATATTTCATTCACATTGAAAAAATAATTATGTAATTAAAATTAAATGTGTAATTATATTAATAAATGATTTTTTTCTTCAAATCATAAAGATATTGGGGTGATATAATTTATTTTTGGTATTTGGTCAGGTATAGTTGGGGCGGGGTTAAGGATAATTGTTCGAATAGAGTTAGGGATACCCGGTTAATTGATTAATAATGATCAGATTTATAATTCGATTGTAACTGCTCATGTTTTTATTATAATTTTTTTTATAGTGACACCAGTTATAGTAGGAGGGTTTGGTAATTATTTAGTTCCTTTAATATTAACAGTTCCTGATATAGCTTTTCCACGATTAAATAATATGAGATTATGATTATTATTTCCTTCTATAATTTTAATAATAACTAGAACAATAATTGATCCGGGAGCAGGGACAGGGTAAACTGTTTATCCTCCTTTATCTTTAATTGATAGTCATCCTGGGGTGTCAACAGATTTAGTTATTTTTTCTTTACATTTAAGAGGGGTTTCATCTATTTTAGGTTCAATTAATTTTATTTCTACAATTATTAACATACGACCTTATTTAATGAGAATGGATAAAATAACTTTATTTATTTGAGCTATTTTTTTGACAACAATTCTTTTATTATTGTCATTACCTGTTTTAGCTGGTGGAATTACAATGTTGCTATTTGATCGAAATTTAAATACATCTTTTTATGATCCTGTAGGCGGAGGGGATCCAATTTTGTATCAACATTTATTTTGATTTTTTGGTCATCCTGAGGTGTATATTTTAATTTTACCAGGGTTTGGTATAGTGTCCCATATAATTTTTACTGAGTGTGGTAAAAAAGGAGCTTTTGGTAGGTTAGGAATAATATATGCAATAATTTCTATTGGTGGGTTAGGATTCATTGTATGAGGTCATCATATATTTACTGTAGGAATAAATGTAGATACACGGGCTTATTATACATCAGTAACTAAAATTATTGCTGTTCCTACAGGAATTAAAGTTTTTAGATGATTAGCTACAATAATGGGGGTAAAGATAGATTTTAGTGTAATTATGATATGGTGTATTGGGTTTATTTTTTTATTTTCTTTATGAGGTATAACTGGGGTTACTTTATCTAATTCTTCACTTGATATAGTTATACATGATACTTATTATGTTGTTGCTCATTTTCATTATGTTTTATCAATAGGGGCAGTATTTTCTATTATTAGAGGATTTATTTTTTGATTCCCATTGATTACTGGGTTTAGATTGAATAATAATTTATTAATAAGACAATTTTTTGTAACATTTATTGGGGTTAATTTAACTTTTTTCCTCAACATTTTTTAGGGTTAAGAGGGATACCACGTCGTTATTCAGATTATCCTGATGGGTATTTGTTATGAAATTTTGAGGATATTGATATTGATTTTTGTAATTTGAGAAGCTATTATTGAGGAACGATTAATTTTATTTAAAAACTATTTAATGATTTCAGTAGAATAAATTCATTTAGCTCCTCCTTTAGAACATTCATATCTAGAAGGAACTATTCAGATTAAGAGAAAATAAGAAAGAATGATTTATTTTAATATTACATGATTCCGCTTCACCAATGATAGAGTGGATAATGATATTTCATGATTTTACTTTATTAATTAATTTAGTTATTGTTGTATTAATTTTATGAATTATTATAAATTTAATTTTAAGTATATTTGTAGTTTTAATAATTGAAAGGCAAGAAATTGAAATTATTTGAACTATTATTCTTATTGTAACTTTAATTATTTTAGGAATTCCTTCGATAAAAATTTTATATATATTGGATGAAGTTTATGAACCTTTATTGACTATTAAGGTGATTGGTCATCAATGATATTGATCTTATGAGTATTCTGATTTAGATAACAAAGGTTTAGATTCATATATAAATAAAGATATTAAGTTAGAAAGATTCCGATTATTAGATAAAGTAAGAAATTTAATTTTAGGAATTCCTTCGATAAAAATTTTATATATATTGGATGAAGTTTACGAACCTTTATTGACTATTAAGGTGATTGGTCATCAATGATATTGATCTTATGAGTATTCTCATTTAGATAACAAAGGTTTAGATTCATATATAAATAAAGATATTGAGTTAGAAAGATTCCGATTATTAAATAGAGTAAGAAATTTAATTTTACCTGTAGACGTACAAATTCGTGTATTAGTTTCTTCTGAAGATGTTATTCATTCATTTACTATTCCTTCAGTTGGGATTAAAGTAGATGCAGTTCCGGGGCGTTTAAATCAAGAAAGAATTAATGTTTCTTTACTTGGAGTTCATTTAGGTCAATGTTCAGAAATTTGTGGAATAGCACATAGATTTATACCTATTATAGCAGAAGTAGGGAGAGTTTCAAGATTTTTTAATTATTTAATATTAGAAGAGTAGTTTTAATTAAGTAACTTAAAGTAAAGTGATAATTTTTAAAATTATTTATAGTAAATTTACTCTTAGTTTATTCCTCAAATAAAACCTATTTATTGATTATTAATATTAATTTATTCTGTAATTTTATGAGATTTGTATATAATTTTATTGAGTGGATTTTTTAAAATTTTTATTTTAAAAAAGTAAAAAGAAGAAGTTTAAGAGGGAGAATTGAAGTATCATATGATAACAAATTTATTTAGAGTTTTTGATCCATCAAGAAGGGTAAGTTATTCTTTAAATTGAGTAAGGATAACAATTTTAAGATTATTTATTCCTCAGATTTATTGAATTATTTCTAGTAAATATTATATTATGTGAAAATTAATTATTAAAGGAGTTATAGATGAAGTTAAAATTTCTTTATGTAATTTTAATAAGATAAATATTTTATTGTTTATATTTTTATTTATCTTTATTATATTAAATAATTTTGTTAGTTTATTTCCTTATATTTTTTCTAGTATAAGGCATATTTGTGTTGCAGTTGTAATATCATTATTAATTTGATGAAGGATAATAATTTTTGGTTGAGTTAATTTTTGTAACCATATATTTATTCATTTAACACCTCAGGGAACACCTAATATTTTGATACCATTTATAGTATTAATTGAATTAATAAGGAATATTATTCGGCCATTAACTTTATCAGTTCGGTTATCTGCAAATATTATTGCTGGTCATTTATTAATTACTTTAATAAGTCAATCTCATCAAATGTTAGGGGTGTTGGTAGTAGGATTAGTTTTGATTCAATGTTTATTGATATTATTAGAAGTTGCTGTTTCTTTTATTCAATCATATGTTTATTCAATTTCAAGGGTTTTATATTCTTCAGAAACTAATTATGAAAGTGTATAATAATTTAATTTTTCATTTAGTTACAGTTAGTCCTTGGCCTATTTTGACATCTTTTAGAGTAATAAGGATGATAGTAGGAGGGGTAATATTATTTAGAGATAAAATTAGGTATTTAATATATATAAGAATTTTAGCTATTATTATATGTAGAATTCAGTGGTGACGAGATGTGGTGCGTGAAGGAACTTTTCAAGGGAGGCATAGTAGACGAGTAGTTGAAGGGTTAAAAATAGAAATAATATTATTTATTTTATTTGAAGTAATATTTTTTTGTCTTTTTTTGGACATTTTTTCATTCTTCATTATCTCCTAATATTGAAGTAGGGGGAATTTGACATCCTAATAATATTCTACAATTTGATCCTTTCCAGTTACCTATATTAAATACTGTAATTTTATTATCTTCTGGGGTTTTAGTAACTTGAAGACATTATAGAATTTTAAATAAAGATAATGAAGGGGGGCAAGTTCGTTTAATAGGTACTATTATGTTAGGATTGGTTTTTTCTATAATTCAGTATATGGAATATTTTGAAGCTTCATTTTCTATAAGTGATTCTGTATTTGGTTCAATTCTTTTTTAACTACTGGGTTTCATGGAGGGCATGTAATTATTGAAAGAATTTTTTTATTAGTTATTTTAATTCGGATAGAATTTGTTCATTTAAGAAGGTTACATCATTTTGGGTTTGAAGCAGCTTCTTGGTATTGACATTTTGTAGATGTAATTTGAATTTTTGTTTATATTTTGGTTTATTGGTGACATTGATAAAGAATGTATATATTTATTATTTTAAATTTGATTGTATTAATATTGAGAGGGATTATTATAGTAGTTAATTTAATTTTAAGTAAAAAGATATATAGGTGTCGTAATAAAGTTTCATCTTTTGAATGTGGATTTGATCCTTTATCAAATATTAAACTTCCTTTTTCAATTCAATTTTATTTAATTAGAATTATTTTTTTAAACTTTGATGTTGAGATTTCTTTAATTTTACCTAGAATTGTGTTAATTAAAAAAAATGATTTTTTAAGTATATTTTTTGTTGTATTATAGTAATTTTAATTTTAGGTCTTTATTATGAATTAGAAGAAGGGTCTTTAAATTGATTTTAATTTGAATAAATCTAAATTTTAGAGTTTAATTTCGACTTAAATATATAGTTAATTTAACTTATTCAAATGATTATATGTAAGTGTTTTATGCACGAAAATTTTTAAAGTTTTAAGGGATAATTAAAATTTTATATATATACACTACCGGCAGAAATTGTTGGTACGAACGACGGGCGAGCTACGAAAAGTTGCTGCCGAAATTAAATTAACATATTTTATTATTGAAAAATGATAAAAACTTGGTTCTTGGATCGTTTGAAAGCCAATTAAATTCTGCGTCGTTTGATATATGAATGAAAATTATTTGATATTTTTGAGAGATTTTATCACCTAAAAGATTTTGAAAAAAAAATTAATTAATTTGTCTATTTTTGTGCACCATGTTTGTGTGGATGCACATTATAGAAAAATTTAGAGAAAAATTTTAAACTCTAGCAACTTAATCTTTAAAGTCTCAGCTTTTATTTGAGCCTTGAAAATTGAAAATCCGTTCAGTAGTTTTTGAAATATCTAAAAAATTATCCTAGCATGTTGTTTTATAATTTAGGCGGTGATACTCACTTATTGCACTCTCGCTGCTCACCTGGTTCGTTGCGTCAGGGCCGAATAAGTGGCATATAGAGTGGGGGTCATATTTAGAGCCCTTATTAAGTTTTTTATAATTTTAGATTTAATATTCATTATAAAAATTTAATAATTGTTAAAGTTAATTATTATATACATAAATAAGTTGTCATTTTACAAACTTTCATGATCAAAGAGTCGTTTAATTTGGGAAAAAAAGTTAGAAAAGTGAAAATTTGTACGTAGAAATAAACGATTATTTGATCATGAAAGTTTGTAAATGATAACTTATTTATGTATATAATAATTAACTTCAACAATTATTAAATTTTTAATGAATATTAAATCTAAAATTACAAAAAACTTAATAAGGGCTCTAAATATGACCCCCACTCTATATGCCGCTTATTCGGCCCTGTCGCAACGAACCAGGTGAGCAGCGAGAGTGCAATAAGTGTGTATCGCCGCCTAAATTATAAAACAACAGGCTAGGATATTTTTTTAGATATTTCAAAAACTACTGAACGGATTTTCAATTTTCAAGGCTCAAATAAAAGCTGAGACTTTAAAGATTAAGTTGCTAGAGTTTAAAATTTTTCTCTAAATTTTTCTAGAATGTGCAGCCACACAAACATGGTGCACAAAAATAGACAAATTAATTAATTTTTTTTCAAAATCTTTTAGGTGATAAAATCTCTCAAAAATATCTCAAAAAAAATCTGCCCGCCCTTCGGGCGGACACATTCTCATCCGCGCTTCGCGCGGAGGCTCGCTTCGCTCGCTAGTTTCAGCGCGCCTCGGGGCGCGCGAATACCGGTCGTCGCGCTTCGCGCTTCGACGACTATTTCGCACGTCGCGCTCCGCACGTTGTTGCGCGCTTCGCGCGCAGATGGCTCGCTTCGCTCGCAGTAGTTTTCGATTATTGTACATTATTTGCGTTCTTGATCTTCTTCCTTCTTGTATATAAAATATTATCTATATGTTTTAAAAAAATTCGGCTACAATATACTGACTCCTAGCCAATAAACATTTCGCTGTAGATCTAGCTCAATCAACTAAGACTACGTATCAGACACGCCATATCTTCCTTGAGCCCCTAAATGATTTATTTGTCTTAAAGTTACTACGACTTTAAGGTTTACATTCTCATCAAATGTGTGTTAATTTGAAGATTATCATGACATTAATTCTACTTTCAATCGAAAGAAAAAAATTATATATATTTAATAAATCACCATACCCTATACGAAGAGAAAAATAAATAATAATAATAAATACAGATTCCTGGCATTTCTAGTATAAACGGTACAAACAACATAAGCATTTTATAATCTTAGTACAACAACAAAAAAAAACAATTCATGCAATAGAAATAATTTATTTTCTGGACATTTTGAAAAAATTTTTTTTAAATTTGTATAATTTATGTCTTATTATAAATTGTCTGGTGGTCGAACTACATTACTTTAAACTTAATTAGATCATGTGCATTAACCGAATAAAGAAATAAACGTCCTTTCATAAAATTATATTAATTTGCTCAAATTAAAAAATTATAATCAATTAATATCTTATAAATCGGCCTTCAGTGACGTCCAATTTAATTTCAAACAAAAAACAATCAAATCGGTTGAAAATTTAAGGGTATACTTATTTCTGAATTGAAAATTATTGTTAAAAATTTTAAATAAATATTATTCCATAAACAAATTATTTTAAAAATGTCCAGAAATATGCAATGCAAATAAATTTGGTAGAAATAAAAAGGACCCAAAATTCTATAAAAAATTTTATAATTTAACAATACTGAAAAATAAAAAAAAATTGATCTGCATAACAATTACAGGAAAACATTTGAATCATGTTGAAAGTAAAAAAAAAACTTATAAAAAAAGTCTGGCCCAAAAACTTACAAAAACAGTCTGGCCCAAAAACTTAAAAAAAAAAAAAAAAAAAAAAGTGTTGAAAGGAAAAGTTGTTTGTTTTTGCGCATATTTTATGGAAAAAAATTAAAAAAAATAAAAAAAAATAATTTTTTTGAAAATTGTAAAAAATAAAAAATTTTGAAAATTTAAAAATGTTGTATTTTTGTTGTTTTTTGTTGAAATGGGCTGTCCAACGAACTCAGGCTTCATTTTAGTGGACTAAAGAAATCCCCCAAATTGCAAGTCGATTCATTAAAATTTACTCGAGTTATCGTCGAGACAAAAATTTCTACAGACAGACAGACAGACAGACAGACTGACAGACAGACACTTTTCTAAAAACCATTTTTTTGGAATCAGGGGGTCATGAAACGTAAAGATTTATGAAAATTAGAAATTTCTCAAAATCGCACAAATCCAAGACTTTCTCATTTTTGATGAGAATGTAATATCAAATAATTTTCATTTATATATCAAACGACGCAGAATTTAATTGGTTTCAAACGATCCAAGAACCAAGTTTCTATCATTTTTCATTAATAAAATATGTTAATTTAATTTCGGCAGCAACTTTTCGTAGCTCGCCCGTTGTTCGTACCGACAATTTCTGCCGGTAGTGTATATATATAGAAATATACGTATATTATTTGAGTTGAAATTATTATGGCAGATTAGTGTGTTAATTTTAGAAGTGGATATACTTCCGAAAACAATCCCCGCCCGATTTTAATGAAACTTCGTATACTTACGTAATTTTGTGCGCTGATTACGAAAATCATAGTGAAAATTGGCGCAAATTTGATTTTTATGGTGAAAACCATAAAAACACCATAAAATTGTGGTTTTTTGCGTTTTACTTCTAAGAATCGCAAACTAGTAAAAAATGTTATATATAAACGTTGTAGATCTCTACAAAATACAACTTTAATGTTCTATACATTTTTTTGAAAAACTTCTGGGTTCGGTAGCTTCTGGTACCAACTAGAAAACCACTTTGACTCCCTTTTTGTACAAGAAATAAGCGGGTCACTAGCGAAAGCGGGCTTCGCCCGCTTTCGTGTGGTTTCTCCATGGGTCACCATAAAATTGTGTTTTCAAGATCCGTTGGAGGGGGGTTGGTTTCTGGGTTCGGTAGCTTCTGGTACCAACTAGAAAACCACTTTGACTCCCTTTTTGTACAAGAAATAAGCGAGGCACTAGCGAAAGCGGGCTTCGCACGCTTTCGTGTGGTTTCTCCATGGGTCACCATAAAAAATGTATTTTCAAGATCTGTTGGAGGGGGGTTGGTTTCTGGGTTCGGTAGCTTCTGGTACCAACTAGAAAACCACTTTGACTCCCTTTTTGTACAAGAAATAAGCGGGTCACTAGCGAAAGCGGGCTTCGCCCGCTTTTGTGTGGTTTCTCCATGGGTCACCATAAAATTGTGTTTTCAAGATCCGTTGGAGGGGGGTTGGTTTCTGGGTTCGGTAGCTTCTGGTACCAACTAGAAAATCACTTTGTCTCTCTTTTTGTACATCGATATTACTTATGCAATATGGATAAGCAAAATATCAAAATATTAGAAATTACCTAATTTACATAGTATTTTTAAGTTTTTTGCATTTTTCTCGAAAATTTGACAGTTTTTCAAAAAAATGTATACAACATTAAAGTTGTATTTTGTAGAGATCTACAACTTTTATATATAACATTTTTTACTAGTTTGCGATTCTTAGAAGTAAAACGCAAAAAACCACAATTTTATGGTGTTTTTATGGTTTTCACCATAAAAATCAAATTTGCGCCAATTTTCACTATGATTTTCGTAATCAGCGCACAAAATTACGTAAGTATACGAAGTTTCATTAAAATCGGGCGGGGGTTGTTTTCGGAAGTACACCCTTAGAAGTTAATTAAGTATAATTTATTTATACTAATAATAAATTTAATGATATGCCTGATTAAAGGATTATTATGATGTAATAAATTAAATAAATTAAAATTTTATTTTCATTCAAATTTAAAATAAAAAAGATTTTTTTATCTAATATTAGATTATGAGTCTAAAAGTTTGTTTAACTTATTTTTATAGTTTAAAGAATTTTAAAAGACAATTTATATTGATAAAATTTTTATAATAAATTAGGTTAAGAGGTTTAATAATTTTAAGTTAAATAGACTTTTAATTTTCAAAGTTAACAGAATAAGATTTTTATAAATTATATTTAGTATGGCAGATTAGTGCGATGAATTTAAGTTTCATAAATAAAATTTATATTTTTATTAAAAATTTATAAAAATTTTTTAATTGAATGAGTAGTTAGAAATATAATTATTTTAGTTATAGTTTTAATTGGTATTGCTTTTTTAACTTTATTAGGACGTAAAATTTTAGGGTATGTGCAGATTCGTAAAGGGCCTAATAAAATTTTATTTAAAGGGGTGTTGCAGCCAATTAGAGATGCATTAAAGTTATTAAGTAAAGAAATATTTTTTATTAAAAATTTAAATTTAATAATTTATTTTATTAGACCTTGTTTAAGATTAGTGTTAATATTAGTTTTATGAGTAATTATACCTAATTATTTTAATTATAGAGTTAGTGAGTTAAATTCACTTTTATTTATTTGTTTTTTAAGATTATGAGTTTATATAATAATGTTAAGAGGATGATCATCTAATTCTATTTATTCAATATTAGGAAGAATTCGTGCTATTTCTCAATCGATTTCTAAATTTTGAAAATTTTTTGGATTTTTACGAAACTTGGTATCTGGGGGGTTTTTGTGGTCGCTGATTACGAATTTCATGTCAAATTTTTATAATTCAAAATTTTTATTTAATTCAATTTTTAAAAAATTGGTCCGCCATATTGGATCCCCCATTTTGAATTATAAAAATTTGACTTGATATTTGTAAACAGCGACCCCAAAAACCCCCGAGTAACAAGATTTAAGCGAATCCCTCGTTATTTAAAAAAGTTTGTTTGTCACATAAAATCCGCCATGTTTTTTGAGGTTATGTCAAAACTGAGACCTGATGGAGCAAAACAGACTTCAGATTCATGTTCAGCGCATCAAAATACGTAAGGAATGGGTAGTCTCATTCCCCAACTCGGGTACTTTTTTTTGTGTGGCTGTGTTAATAAACTTTAACAATATATTTATTTTATTTTTAATTTTAAAAAAACGTTTTTTGACCCTAACTTCATAAAATTTTTAGGACACCTATAAATGTTTTTCTCTAATTTCGTAGAGTTTTTTTAGACGCTTCTTTTGAGCCATCAATGAACATTGTTTTCCATATTCATCTGAGATATTAAACTTTTAATAATAAAAGATTTTGGGAATTAAAACTTTTTTGAAAATTTTGTTGAAAAATGTAGATGTAACTTTGAAAATAACATTATTATCTTGTAGATCATTAAAAACGCTTCGATTGACCTATTTTTGAAGCTAATTAAATTAGAAATAAAGAAGTTATTGATATTTCAAAAAACAAAAATAGTGATGGAAGTTTAGAAAAAAAAATTTTTTTAATGAGGAAGTAATTTTTAAAAGTTGAAAAATATCATTTTCTAAATCATCTTTAAAAAATTTTAAAAGTATCGAAATGAAATTTTTAATCAAATAAAGAGAATTAAATATTACAGAAACTAACAATAAGAATAATTGTTCAAAATTTATACTTAATTGTTATTAACATCTTTATAAGGACGCAAAGTGTTCATGAAATGAACACAACGAGATTTACGAAACGTATGAAATGAGCACCAAAATTATAACAAAAATATGTGACTTGGCAGCAGTTTTTTATTTCAGTTTCAGAACTTTATTGAAATTATTTTTTGTTTTTTTCAATTTTTTTGTATTTCTTTCTCTTTTATTAAACAGGGTAATATTATGTGAAATGAAAGAATCCTTTGCATGAATCGAGAGGCGAGATATTTTCCAAGTACAATGAAAGCGAGAAAATAGCCTTAAGGTATTTCAGCACCTATGAAACTATATTTTTCTTAGTCGTTAATGCTTGTTAAAGCGAGTTACCTGGAACGTGGACGCTGTGCATTGCCTAGGCAAACTATAATCATAATAATCGGCTTTATTACAGACATTAACATACGCTCAGACTCAAGTAGGAAGATGTACATTGATATATATAAAATCCACATAATAAAACGTATGCCTACGACAAGTAAACGACCTGAGAAATGAGGATATTACTCGGTACTTCTACGCGTATGACTCGTCATTTTACGAATATTGCACAATCAATTATATAGGCGAGAAAGGGGCAAAATAGGGTACGCGGGTCAAATGGGGTACCCCTATTTTTCCATGATAGGTACTTTTAATCTTTCTATCCTCGATATATATCATTCATATTAATAAGAGAACGTTATTCGATAAGCAGGCACTATGAAATTTTTTTTGAAAGTTATCAAACATTCAAGTTTTTAGCAAAAATGTATTTAATTTATTTAATTTGGCAAGTATGGAATCTTTTTCGGCACTTACTCTAGAGTAATTTTCACACTGTAAGAACACTGCAAAAAAATAAGTATCTTAAAATACATTATAATCACTTTTAAAACGATTAAAACAACTTATTTTTCCATCTTCTATCTTAGAAACTAATGCATTTTAAGATGTTTTTGATAACTTTTTGGAAACAACATAAAAGTGACTACCAAAGTATCTTAAAATAAGATGCCTCTTTTTACAGTGCAATAGAATAGATTGTTAAATTGTTTACAATAACTTGGAAACATTACATTTGGTCAAGAGTTCCAAATGCCGATGAAATTAAAGTTTGAAATTTTGAATTTTAAAAAATACTACATTATAGAAAATAAAGAGGGGCATCTTTTTTACCTTTAAAATTTTTTTATAGGATAATTAGTTTAAATAATAACCCGTGTAGAAATTAATAGTGGAAGTTTGGATCCATCCTCGCTCCACCCCTGGAAATGTTAGTCATCTAGCGCCATCCATGGAGCGAGTTGATTCCGCTAGATTGAAACATAACCTCCAATTTCTCCGGCATAAAGTGTCAAAACGTGAAAAATCCCCGCTGTTTTGTGAAATTGTGAATAATTGTGTTTTAACACAATATTGTTTTTCAATGCATCTTCTACTTTTTCTCAATTACATAATAAGCATATTTCATTCGTGAATTTGTTATATTTCCTAATTTCTAGGAATACCTATGTGGTAAAAAATCACAATTATATGCAGTTTTTCTTTACGTATTTGACACAAAGAAAAATTCGGTTCAATAAAAAATAGTTAAGACTAAATTCAGCTAAAGAAAATTTTGGTTAAAAAATTTTTTCTGACGCATCAACTAAACTTAAAAATTCTATTTTTTTGTAAATTGTTAACTTTGAAATTACTTGAATTAATTGATTAATTAACAAACCAATAAATATGTTCTATATTTATAGTATCCAGTAAAAAAAATTCGATGCACGGACCGCGGAGTTCGTATACGAGCTCGCTGGCTCGTATACGAGCCTTTTCCGTAATGAGAAGTGTGTAGATGCTTGTATACGAGGTGACTTTTAAAGCATTTTTATTAATGTAACACTATTTTAAAGTAAATGTATATAATAGAAATGAATTTTTAAAGTAAAACAAAGCTAAATTTATAAGGGAAATGAAGTTTTAAGAAAAAAAGGATAATTTTGTTCAAAGAATTTATTCACACTGAAAAAAGGTTAGAATTTGATAATTCCTTGTTACTCTAACTTACCGACATTAGATATTTCTCGGATGCGGTAAGCACGATTTTGTATTAAATTTAATTATTTTATATGAACATTTATATAATAAATAAATAATAATATATTATTAATTAGCAATAAAGAAAAACTTATTTATTCTACCGCCAATACAAAATCGTACTTACCGCATCCGAGAAATATCTAATGTCGGTTAGTTAGAGTAACAAGGAATTATCAAATTCTAACCTTTTTTCAATGTGAATAAATTCTTTGAACAAAATTATCCTTTTTTTCTTAAAACTTCAAACCTCTTATAAATTTAGCTTTGTTTTACTTTAAAAATTCATTTCTATTATATACATTTACTTAAAAATAGTGTTACATTAATAAAAATGCTTTAAAAGTCACTTCGTATACAAGCATCTACACACTTCTCATTACGGAAAAGGCTCGAATGAGAGAATGCTCATATTTCTCATACGAGCTACCGAGCTCGTATACGAAGCCTGTGGTCCGTGTATCGAATTTTTTTACTGGGTAGAAATATATTATTCTATTTTTGTATATACGCATATATAAACAATTTAAACACACTTTTTGTAAAAAAAAAATTTTCTCAAATCAGCTGGCCGTATTTCTTTTTCGTTAATATTATGGAATAAATAAATAGAAATAAAATTGATAAATGCATAAACATCATTACGTTGATATTCGACGATTCATTTTTTAACTTCTTAAATCATATAACATGATTAATTTCTAAATTCGCGAAAGAAAAAGTTTTGACAGATGAGGTTATGTTTGCAATCTCGCACTGCGAGCCGATTGCGAGGACGGCGCGAGACGACAACGGTGTTTGAAAGCGCCATTACAGTGAAATGGAACACTAGCGTGGTTCCAGCCTAGCTCCCATGTATATATATATATATATATATATATATATATATATATAAGCAGATGGGAAGAAGAACTCGCCGAGACGCTCCGCTGCACGCTGTATTGTTAGTCAAGAGTTCCAAATGCCGATAAAATTAAAGTTTAAAATTTTGAATTTTAAAAAATGCTACATTATAGAAAATAAAGAGGCGCATCTTTTTTTCCTTTAAAATTTTTTTATAGGACAATTAGTTTAAATAGTAAGTGCAAAAAACTAAAAAAAAATTAATTTTCATATTTCATTCAATTTTAAAACTTAAGTCATCGTAGTTAAGACAAATATTAATACAATTAATCGGTATTTAATATACAATCTCGTTAGGGTTTATAGAAGACGATAACATATCAAAAAACTTAAAAATTAATAATTGTTTAATAATATTTAATTGTTATTAATGATCTCCCATCAATCACATTTTCTTAACTTCGCCGACAAAAAAGTCAGTGCGGAAGTTTCGAATTGATAGAACTTTTGGTGAGGCATTTGTTCTTCAATGTTCAAATATATAATATTCCAACCTTATATTATGTTATTATAATTAAACAAATTTTAGTATGTGAAAAAAATGAATTAAATATTTTTTAAATATTAGTAAATGTTAATAAATAACTCAAATTAATGTTAAAGCATTTTAATAACATATTTAATAAAGTACTAGATATACATTAATTTTGACCATATTGTTATAATAAATATCTGAAAATTTTATACATAAAAATATTTTTAAATAATAAATTAATAAGAAAAATGTTTATTAATATAGATAATATCAATAATATTTTATTCCATTTATTTAGTAAAATTTTATTAATTTAAACATTAAATCAATTTTAATTTATCAATATAAATAAATTGTAAATAATTTATTTGTGATAGTAAATAATTGTATATGTTAAAGTTATGCAAAGCAGATCATTCATAATAAACAGAATATTATTTTCTATACACGGCGACTCGCTATCGCGCCACAGTCAATTTGTTTAAACTTCGATATTTTCTAAACTTTTCAATAAATAAATTTGAAATTTTCCAGAAAACAGCTTTATACATTGAAGAACAAATGCCTCACTAAAAGTTCTATCAATTCGAAACTTCCGCACTGACTTTTTGTCGGCGAAGTTAAGAAAATGTGATTGATGGGAGATCATTAATAACAATTAAATATTATTAAACAATTATTAATTTTTAAGTTTTTTAATATGTTATCGTCTTCTATAAACGCTAACGAGTTTGTATATTAAATACCGATTAATTGTATCAATATTTGTCTTAACTACGATGACTTAAGTTTTAAAATTGAATGAAATATGAAAATTAATTTTGTTTTAGTTTTTTGCACTTACTATTTAAACAAATTGTCCTATAAAAAAATTTTAAAGAAAAAAAAGATGCGCCTCTATATTTTCTATAATGTAGCACTTTTTAAAATTCAAAATTTCAAGCTTTAATTTTATCGGCATTTGGAACTCTTGACTAACAATACAGCGTGCAGCGGAGCGTCTCGGCGAGTTCTTCTTCCCATCTGCTCATATAAATATATATATATATATATATATATATATATATATATATATATATATACCGACAGATTAGCTCAGTCGGATAAATGCCTCGCTTGGCGGACGTTCTAGGACCAAGGGTACTTGGTTCGCGCCCATTTGGCTTGGATTTTTCCGGCATGTGAGATAATCTGAGCGGGAGGTTTGACGTCGAGGTATAATGATGTGCACTGTCGATTATTGTCCGGTACACACCATTAGAACTCGACTGTCGATAAACCGGTTGTACTCAGGAGAACGTTTTCTACAGTTTCCCTCTCCTCTGGCGAGAAAACCCATTTGACGGGTAGTCCAGGCTAATGCGAGTACTCCTAATTTCGATAAGACGTTCTGTAGGCGCAAACTTAGTATTAGGAATTGTATATAAGAAAATTTGTAAAAGCAAAGAAATTGTAAGAAACACTTGTATAGCCAAGTATGTAAGGCTGAAGACAGGTCCCGTGTGGAAATGTGAGGTGGGCCCACGGTGGGTCCCAGGTGGGCTTCCCAGGTTCTAGGTGGGCCCCAGCAGGGATGGCCCAGGTGGGCGATTCCTGGGCTGGTAACGGTGAATCCAGCCTCAGCCCACGTAGGGAAAACCCATCTGGGGCCCAGGTGGGCAACCCCGTTAATGCCCATAGATTTAGTTTTCATTAAAATTAATTAATAAATTATTTATTAATAACATTTTAGTCAAATTATATATAAACAGCTTTATTATTTAAAGATTTATACTTTCTTTAATTAAATTGTGACCAAAAGCAAATTCATAAATAATGTTAGCATATATATGGGAATTAATATATATCCTTTTATTTATAAATTGAAAATTTATAAAAAAAATTAGACTTTTGTTAATTAAATTATTTAATGACATATATCATTATTGAAGTTCATACTTATACGTATACAATGCAGAAAAATCGGAATAGTCGCAAACCTACGAAACAAATAAAATCTAAGACGCACGCGGGAATCGAACCTACGACCTACAGACTTCCAGACTAACACCCTAACCACTATGCTAAGGAACCTAACTGAAAAATGACAATATATTTTTATTAAAAATGCGGTTTTTATTGTTTACAATCATTATAAACATTAATTTGTTGGTCTAAAAAAATTTTCTTAGTTGTTTGGACTTAGAAATTTTTGCTAATAAATTATGTGGACGCTACATTTTTAAAAAAAGTGTCAATAAATTTTTGTTCAAAACGCGTTTTTTCTTAATCTAAATCGTTATAAACATTAATTTTTTGTTGAAAAAAAAAATTTTTTAGGTTTTGACATAGAAATTTTTGCTCATATAATTATCGATGTGGGTCCCTAAAAGCTGGGAAGCCCAGGTAGGGCCCAGCTCACGCCCAATTATAATATTATTTCGCCTGATCGGATACCACTGTGGGTGGGTCAATAGACAAAATCAAAAATGCTTCCGAAAAATGTTAACAATTATTTTTTTTATTGTTTATTGTTTATTTATAACAATTGTCAATTCATGTACGAAGATGACTACGGTTATATCAAAGTTTTATTATTAAATATTAAAGAAAAATTAAATTAATTAATCATTTTCATTGTAAGTGATTTTATTAATAAAAAATAAAATTTTATTAATGTTATATTGCAGTCGTTATTTGTTTAAATAAATAATTGTTGTTAATTAATAACACGTGACACAAAACACCTAGAAACTTGCAGTTTTTTTTACTAATTTTCCAATTAACTAATACGAACCGCATGAAATAAAAATAATTTATGGTATTAACAATTCAAAAATTGTTTAAACAAATGATTGTTGTTATTTACTAACTTCTGACACAAAGCACCTAAAAACATGCAATTTCTATTTAATTTTGCATTTAACTAATCTGCGAACAGTATGAAATAAAAATATTTTACGATTTAAACAGTTCAGAAATTGTTTAAACAAATAATTGTTATTGTTTATTAACATTTGATACAAACAACCTAGAAACTTGCAGTTTTTTCTAATTTTACAATTACAACCACTACCTTTCTGGATCATGCTGTGTGTCAAGATAGTTAGTAAATAACAATTAATCGTTTAAACATTTGATGAATTGTTGCAATCATAAAACATCTGAATGATTTACTATTTAGATTAGTTAATTGCAAAATTAGAAAAAAACTGCAAGTTTTTAGGTAGTTTGTGTCAAGAATTGAGCGGCTGGATTCCATAAGGGCACGTAAATTTTTCTCGGCCGAAATCAAAGTCCCCTGGACACTCAAAATTCAACTTCTGAATTGAAATCTTTAAAAGATATATCCTTGTAGGAAATTTCATTGCTCATCTTTTTTTCTTTTAAATTTTTATTGTATCTATTACCGTTTTCAAAATATAAGGAAAAAACTGCTTTTTAAAGAGCGAAATTTTTATTGTTTTTTTCACTTCAACTCGCGATTACTCAGTCAATTTTACGAATTTTTTAATGAAACAAAAACGAAAATACGCGTTATTTTACCCTACGAGTGACTAAAAAAAATGATGTTTTAATTATAAATAAAAAAGTTAATAATCTTTTATTAAGATATTGCGAAATTCGTAAACTGAAATTTTCACTAAGCGGGGAAGTTGACCAAACTTAGAGCAACAAAAAAGTTCCAGCGAGAAAGTTGTTTATTAAGGTCTAAATAAGTTTTATTTTAATTTTTTATTTATAATTAAAACATCATTTTTCTTTTTAGTCACTCGTAGGATAAAATAACGCGTATTTTCGTTTTTGTTTCATTAAAAAATTCGTAAAATTGACTGAGTAATCGCGAGTTGAAGTGAAAAAAACAATAAAAATTTCGCTCTTTAAAAAAACAGTTTTTTCCTTATATTTTGAAAACGGTAATAG
This sequence comes from Leptopilina drosophilae, assembly GCA_032873175.1. Taxonomy (NCBI): domain Eukaryota; kingdom Metazoa; phylum Arthropoda; class Insecta; order Hymenoptera; family Figitidae; genus Leptopilina; species Leptopilina drosophilae. Next base: position 12,316,401 of record CM065487.1, read on the forward strand.
ATACAATAAAAATTTAAAAGAAAAAAAAGATGAGCAATGAAATTTCCTATAAGGATATATATTTTAAACATTTAAATTAAGAAGTTGAATTTTGAGTGTCCAGGGGACTTCGATTTCGGCCGAGAAAAATTTACGTGTCCTTATGGAATCCAGCCGCTCAATTATTAATTAACAACAATTATTTGTTTAAATAATTATCAAAATGTATTAAAAACCGTTATACCTTGATGAGTTAATTATTAAATAAATAAATTAAGCTGGATAAACTTTAAAATTCCGGTAAAACTAAATGTCTGTTAGTGTACTACAATAAAAGTTTATAATTGTTAACAACAATGAATTGTTTAAACAAATAATGATTATTATTGTTATAAATGAATTGTAGAATGATTTATTACCAATAATTATATTTAATTTTAAGACTTTTTTATTATAATATTGATATTTTAAAAAAAAGGGAAGCCCAGGTGGGGCCCAGCTGGCCCCCACTTTTTAACTGGGCTAACTTGGGCAGATTTCCACACGGGGTGTATAAACCAATAAATAATATATATATATATATATATATATATATATATATATATATAGGGGAGACTGGGGTAAACCCGCGCACAGGGTAAACCCGCTCATTAGCGATTTGACGCTATAAACTCAACTCAAGATGGAGAAATTTGTACTGTGAATAGTACTTAACATACAACTAATGTTAACGAATTTTCGTTTTGTTTCATGGATTAGTCATAGAATCTGAGGCTGTCAATTGTTTTTAGAAGCGCAAAAAAAGAAAAATGATCTTCGGATTTTTAAGTTTTTCGATTATTATTTTTGAGACTTAATTTATTTGACAAATTTTTTTTTATGCTTTTGGATGTCATTTTTTAAAATATATGTTTAGTTTTGTTTGATTTTAAAAATATTTATTTAAATTTATTCTGAAATTTAAGAAATTCATTCGGGGTAAAACCACTCACTTATTAAATTTGTTTAGGAAGCCGAATTAGTATTAACAGGATTTCTTTTTTTTGGCGATATTAAAATTCTTAAATTGTAAAAATATTCATTAAAAGATTAATAATGTTCAATTTCTAACAATATTATTGAATTATTGGGTAATTAGTTGAATATTTAACATTTTGAATGTGCCGCATTCTTTTGGATGTCATTTTTTAAAATATATGTTTAGTTTTGTTTGATTTTAAAAATATTTATTTAAATTTATTCTGAAATTTAAGAAATTCATTCGGGGTAAAACCACTCACTTATTAAATTTGTTTAGGAAGCCGAATTAGTATTAACAGGATTTCTTTTTTTTGGCGATATTAAAATTCTTAAATTGTAAAAATATTCATTAAAAGATTAATAATGTTCAATTTCTAACAATATTATTGAATTATTGGGTAATTAGTTGAATATTTAACATTTTGAATGTGCCGCATTCCGCGATTTGTGGCAATTTTTTTCAACAGATGACAAATATAATTTGTTGTCTTCGTTCAGTTAACGTTTTATCATTGTTGATTTTTAAATTTAAAATTTCGAATTTCATTTGTTATATTTTATCAATAATAAAATTTATAACGTGTTACATCCAAAATTGTAACTATATTTTAATTTTCTCTTAATAAAATATTATTTAAATTCACAGTTGCAATTCATGAAACCTATATTTATATATATATATATATATATATATATATATATATATATATATATATACACTATACTATATATATATACTCTATATATACTATATATACTATATATATACTATATATATATACTATATATATATATATATATATATATATATATATATATATATATATATATATATATATATATATATATATATATATATATACTATCGATGTTTTACTATTGGGGTAATAATTCCTGAAGTGAGCTTCGGATTTTCCAAAGTTTGAAATTTGAATAACCAACTTTATAAAAATAAAGTATTAATAATAGAGACACAACCAACCACTAAATTTTATTTAAAAATATTCATTTGTTTATTTTTTATAAACAATTTAATTTTAATGTAAAATTTTTTTTTTTAATTTTATAACTTAGGAACGATTTGTCGGATTTTAATGGAAATTTTCGCACATAATACATAAAGATTGTAACTTTAAAAAAAAATTTATTTTATTGTTGAAAAAAATTATTTGTTGTAAAAAATTATTGTTATTATTAAACAAATGAATAATTAATTGTGTTCTGGACCTTTTTCGTAAATTTTTTTAAAGAGCTTTAAACTATATAAATCGAGGATTTAATATCTAAAATAAAAAGTTGGTAGATGGAAATAGTTTATTAACTACGAATTCTTTTTGTGAGCGCGGTCGCGGCACGACGTGTTGCTCCGCATAAACTCGTTGCGTTATAGGGTATTTATGGTCAGCGCGCAACGAGTTTATGCGGAGCAATACGTCGCGCCGCGACCGTGCTCACAGAGAAAATTCGTAGTTGATAAGTTATTTCGATCTACCAACTTTTTATTTCAGATATTAAATCCTCGATTTACATAGTTTAAAGATCTTAAAAAAAATTTTACGAAATAGGTCCAGAACACAATTAATTATTCATTGGTTTAATAATAACAATCTTTATGAATTATGTGCAAAAATTTCCATTAAAATCCGACAAATCGTTCCTAAGATATAAAAGTTTTAAAAAAATTTTACATTAAAATTAAATTGTTTATAAAAAATAAACAAATGAATATTTTTAAATATAACTTGGTGGTTGCTTATGTCTTTATTAGTACTTTATTTTTATAAAGTTGGTTATTCAAATTTCAAACTTTGGAAAATCCGAAGCTCACTTCAGGAATTATTACCCATTGATAAATCGATATTTTGCATTATTGTTGTTTTTTTAATTTTAATAAATATTACTTGTTTTTTCATAATAACCCAGGCGGAAATTTTCAACCGGAGCGGATCCTAGCCTGTACTGACGCCGGTGAAACTGTACTGGCTCGGAACCTTCTGCCAACCAAATGTGAACGCTCTCTAAATATGAATCAGCGAAAAGTCGCTGATTCACCAGCCCAGAGAATGCAGCTAAGTCAATCAGCGAATATACACTGATTAAACAGCGTATATGCACTGATTTTCCAGCGTATACACGCTGTTTGATCAGCTGCATACTTTGGGCTGGTGAATCAGCGACTTTTCGCTGATTCAAATTTAGAGAGCGGGCTTTCTACCGAATAGTGACTAGGCCAGGAGCGCGCTGGCAACCGACTCGGAACCAGCATTCCTACCGGCCAGGAGAAGCCGTTCCGTGTATAATTTAACCGGCTGGGACCTGTCACTCTATAATTTATTGCAAAAGATAAATACTGATGACAATTCATTGACAGTTCACTTTACACATTTTTTTATACAATTAAACGCAAATCTTATTACATAAACATACACTATGATACGCTCGCATGGGACTCTCAAATCTTAAATACTCTAAAGTGTTACCAGCTGAAATAAAACTTGTAGAATTACTACGCGTCAAAGCTACAGCTATATTTTTATAATTATATAATATATTAAATAATTGTTTCTCAATATAATAATATTGAACATAATAATGTTAATAAAATCTCAATAATAATAAATTTATATTAATAATAGGGGAGAGTCACTACGGTTGGGCCACCTCGAGTTTCTGAGTTGTAACAAACTGGTGCCATTTACCATTGCATGTGAATACTTATTAGTGATTGTAGAAAACTTTTCACGTCATTTTCATTAAGTTCCAATAAAGTACGCGAGCAGTATAAACATAAAACGTAAATGTGTGGTGAATTTTTTAAGCAAAACTTTTACTTAGTGTCAAAAAAGATTAATTAAACAAAATACTTTGGTATGTTATTTGGTTGAGATTTGTAGAAGTTAAGGGGGGACAGCCTATTTTGCGTGGCTGGGACGGACACACCAGTGATTTCATAAGGGTTCCGTCAGTACACCTACGGTGTACGGAACCCTAAAAATCGTGAAATTCATCATATTTTTGAATTTAAATTTTTAGAACATTTTCAAAATAGTAAATTTAGACAAGTTTCGTGGTTTCTTTATATTTTCTAAATGAATTCTACACAAAAAAATCAGTTTTAAAACGATTTTAAAAATTTCTCGAAAATGAAAATTTGTCAATTTTCTCGTTTCTTTTTCTACAAAAATTTTCAAAATTTGCATTTTCGATTAGATTTATCGAAATCTTGTACTTTCTAGTCAAATCTTACTTTAAAAAAATCGGACAAGTGCGAGATGCACTCGCTCTAAGATCGAGGGTTCCGTACACAAATATTCAAACAAAATTTTTTAAAAATTATTTTAACAATTCTTTTAAAATTAAAAACAAATTGAACAAAATGGTAATATACTTTAATAAGATAAGAATAAATATTTTTATTATTTTATTTTATTAATAAATTTTTATATTTCTCTGTAATTATAATTATATTCACCAATCAGGTTCGCTATAATTTTCCTGTCATCTGCATTTAAAACTAAAGATTTTTGCTGAATTTCAGCTCACCAGGTTCAGATTTGTAGAAGTTCAGGGGGGGGCAGGGTCATTTTTTGCAATTTTGTCGAAAAAAATTAATTTCTTTCCCTTCTATTTCGCAAATATGTAGGCTAATCGTGTTCGCTATATTTCTCCTGTAATCTGCACTTAAAACTGAAGATCCTTGCTGAATTTCAGCTCAACAGGATCAGATTTGTAGAAGTTAAGGGGGGGGACTGGATCATTTTTTGCAATTTTTGCGAAAAAAATTAATTTATTTCCCTTCCATTTCGAAAATATGTAGGCCAATCGTGTTCTCTATATTTTTCCTGTAATCTGCACTTAAAACTGAAGATCCCTTCTGAATTTCAGCTCACCAGGTTCTGAATTGTAGAAGTTAAGGGGGTACAGGGTCATTTTTTGCAATTTTATCGTAAAAATTTAATTTATTTCCCTTCTATTTCGCAAATATGTAGGCTTATCGTGTTCGCTATATTTTTCCTGTAATCTGCACTTAAAACTGAAGATCCCTGCTGAATTTCAGCTCACCAGGTTCAGATTTGTAGAAGTTAAGGGGGGGGGACAGGGTCATTTTTTGCAATTTTTGCGAAAAAAATTAATTTATTTCCCTTCCATTTCAAAAATATGTAGGCCAATCGTGTTCTCTATATTTTTCCTGTAATCTGCACTTAAAACTGAAGATCCCTTCTGAATTTCAGATCAACAGGTTCGGAATTGTAGAAGTTAAGGGGGGACAGGTTCATTTTTTGCAATTTTATCGAAAAAATTTAATTTATTTCCCTTCAATTTCGCAAATATGTAGGCTAATCGTGTTTGCTATATTTTTCCTGTAATCTGCACTTAAAACTGAAGATCCCTGCTGAATTTCAGCTCAACAGGTTCAGATTTGTAGAAGTTAAGGTCGGGGACAGGGTCATTTTTTGCAATTTTTGCGAAAAAAATTAATTTATTTCCCTTCTATTTCGCAAATATGTAGGCTAATCGTGTTCGCTATATTTTTCCTGTAATCTGCACTTAAAACTGAAGATCCCTTCTGAATGTCAGCTCACCAGGTTCTGAATTGTAGAAGTTAAGGGGGAACAGGGTCTTTTTTTGTAATTTTATCGAAAAAATTTAATTTATTTCCCTTCCATTTCGAAAATATGTAGGCCAATCGTGTTCTCTATATTTTTCCTGTAATCTGCACTTAAAACTGAAGATCCCTTCTGAATTTCAGCTCACCAGGTTCTGAATTGTAGAAGTTAAGGGGGGACAGGGTCATTTTTTGCAATTTTATCGAAAAAATTTAATTTATTTCCCTTCCATTTCGAAAATATGTAGGCCAATCGTGTTTGCTATATTTTTCCTGTAATCTGCACTTAAAACTGAAGATCCCTGCTGAATTTCAGCTCAACAGGTTCAGATTTGTAGAAGTTAAGGGGGGGGGACAGGGTAATTTTTACAATTTTTTCAAAAAAATTTAATTTATTTCCCTTCTATTACGCAAATATGTAGGCTAATCGTGTTTGCTATATTTTTCCTGTAATCTGCACTTAAAACTGAAGATCCCTGCTGAATTTCAGCTCAACAGGTTCAGATTTGTAGAAGTTAAGGGCGGGGACAGGGTCATTTTTTGCAATTTTTTCGAAAAAAATTAATTTATTTCCCTACTATTTCGCAAATATGTAGGCTAATCGTGATCGCTATATTTTTCCTGTAATCTGCACTTAAAACTGAAGATCCCTTCTGAATTTCAGCTCACCAGGTTCTGAATTGTAGAAGTTAAGGGGGGACAGGGTCATTTTTTGCAATTTTATCGAAAAAATTTAATTTATTTCCCTTCCATTTCGAAAATATGTAGGCCAATCGTGTTTGCTATATTTTTCCTGTAATCTGCACTTAAAACTGAAGATCCCTGCTGAATTTCAGCTCAACAGGTTCAGATTTGTAGAAGTTAAGGGCGGGGACAGGGTCATTTTTTGCAATTTTTTCGAAAAAAATTAATTTATTTCCCTTCTATTTCGCAAATATGTAGGCTAATCGTGTTTGCTATATTTTTCCTGTAATCTGCACTTAAAACTGAAGATTCCTGCTGAATTTCAGCTCAACAGGTTCAGATTTGTAGAAGTTAAGGTCGGGGACAGGGTCATTTTTTGCAATTTTTGCGAAAAAAATTAATTTATTTCCCTTCTATTTCGCAAATATGTAGGCTAATCGTGTTTGCTATATTTTTCCTGTAATCTGCACTAAAAACTGAAGATCCCTGCTGAATTTCAGCTCAACAGGTTCAGATTTGTAGAAGTTAAGGGCGGGGACAGGGTCATTTTTTACAATTTTTTCAAAAAAATTAATTTCTTTCCCTTCTATTTCGCAAATATGTAGGCTAATCGTGTTCGCTATATTTTTCCTGTAATCTGCACTTAAAACTGAAGATCCTTGCTGAATTTCAGCTCAACAGGTTCAGATTTGTAGAAGTTAAGGGGGGGGGACTGGGTCATTTTTTGCAATTTTTGCGAAAAAAATTAATTTCTTTCCCTTCTATTTCGCAAATATGTAGGCTAATCGTGTTCCCTAATTTTTTTTTTTGTAATCTGCACTTAAAACTGAAGATCCCTGCTGAATTTCAGCTCACCAGGTTCAGATTTGTAGAAGTTAAAGGCGGGGACAGGGTCATTTTTTGCAATTTTTTCGAAAAAAATTAATTTATTTCCCTTCTATTTCGCAAATATGTAGGCTAATCGTGTTCGCTACATTTTTCCTGTAATCTGCACTTAAAACTGAAGATCCATGCTGAATTTCAGCTCACCAGGTTCAGATTTGTAGAAGTTAAGGAGGGGGGGGGACAGGGTAATTTTTACAATTTTTTCAAAAAAATTTAATTTATTTCCCTTCTATTACGCAAATATGTAGGCTAATCGTGTTCGCTATATTTTTCCTGTAATCTGCACTTAAAAGTAAAGATCCCTGCTGAATTTCAGCTCACCATGTTCAGATGTGTAGAAGTTAAGGGAGGGACAGGGTCATTTTTTGCAATTTTTGCGAAAAAAATTAATTTATTTCCCTTCCATTTCAAAAATATGTAGGCCAATCGTGTTCTCTATATTTTTCCTGTAATCTGCACTTAAAACTGAAGATCCCTTCTGAATTTCAGCTCACCAGGTTCTGAATTGTAGAAGTTAAGGGGGGACAGGGTCATTTTTTGCAATTTTATCGAAAAAATTTAATTTATTTCCCTTCAATTTCGCAAATATGTAGGCTAATCGTGTTAGCTATATTTTTCCTGTAATCTGCACTTAAAACTGAAGATCCCTGCTGAATTTCAGCTCAACAGGTTCAGATTTGTAGAAGTTAAGGTCGGGGACAGGGTCATTTTTTGCAATTTTTGCGAAAAAAATTAATTTATTTCCCTTCTATTTCGCAAATATGTAGGCTAATCGTGTTCGCTATATTTTTCCTGTAATCTGCACTTAAAACTGAAGATCCCTTCTGAATTTCAGCTCACCAGGTTCTGAATTGTAGAAGTTAAGGGGGGACAGGGTCATTTTTTGCAATTTTATCGAAAAAATTTAATTTATTTCCCTTCCATTTCGAAAATATGTAGGCCAATCGTGTTCTCTATATTTTTCCTGTAATCTGCACTTAAAACTGAAGATCCCTTCTGAATTTCAGCTCACCAGGTTCTGAATTGTAGAAGTTAAGGGGGTACAGGGTCATTTTTTGCAATTTTTGCGAAAAAAATTAATTTATTTCCCTTCCATTTCGAAAATATGTAGGCCAATCGTGTTTGCTATATTTTTCCTGTAATCTGCACTTAAAACTGAAGATCCCTGCTGAATTTCAGCTCAACAGGTTCAGATTTGTAGAAGTTAAAGGGGGGGGGGGGGACCGGATAATTTTTTTCAATTTTTTTGAAAAAATTTAATTTATTTCCCTTCTATTTCGCAAATATGTAGGCTAATCGTGTTCGCTATATTTTTCCTGTAATCTGCACTTAAAACTGAAGATCCCTACTGAATTTCAGCTCACCAGGTTCAGATTTGTAGAAGTTAAGGGCGGGGACAGGGTCATTTTTTGCAATTTTTTCGAAAAAAATTAATTTATTTCCCTACTATTTCGCAAATAAGTAGGCTAATCGTGTTCGCTATATTTTTCCTGTAATCTGCACTTAAAACTGAAGATCCCTGCTGAATTTCAGCTCACCAGGTTCAGATTTGTAGAAGTTAAGGGGGGGACAGGGTCATTTTTTGCAATTTTTTCGAAAAAAATTAATTTATTTCCCTTCTATTTCGAAAATATGTAGGCCAATCGTGTTTGCTATATTTTTCCTGTAATCTGCACTTAAAACTGAAGATCCCTGCTGAATTTCAGCTCAACAGGTTCAGATTTGTAGAAGTTAAGGGCGGGGACAGGGTCATTTTTTGCAATTTTTTCGAAAAAAATTAATTTATTTCCCTTCTATTTCGCAAATATGTAGGCTAATCGTGTTTGCTATATTTTTCCTGTAATCTGCACTTAAAACTGAAGATCCCTGCTGAATTTCAGCTCAACAGGTTCAGATTTGTAGAAGTTAAGGGGGGGACAGGGTCATTTTTTGCAATTTTTTCGAAAAAAATTAATTTATTTCCCTTCTATTTCGCAAATATGTAGGCTAATCGTGTTCGCTATATTTTTCCTGTAATCTGCACTTAAAACTGAAGATCCCTGCTGAATTTCAGCTCACCAGGTTCAGATTTGTAGAAGTTAAGGGGGGGACAGGGTCATTTTTTGCAATTTTTGCGAAAAAATTTAATTTATTTCCCTTCTATTTCGCAAATATGTAGGCTAATCGTGTTCGCTATATTTTTCCTGTAATCTGCACTTAAAACTAAAGATCCCTGCTGAATTTCAGCTCACCAGGTTCAGATTTGTAGAAGTTAAGGGGGGGACAGGGTCATTTTTTGCAATTTTTTCAAAAAAAAATTAATTTATTTCCCTGCTATTTCGCAAATATGTAGGCTAATCGTGTTCGCTATATTTTTCCTGTAATCTGCACTTAAAACTGAAGATCCATGCTGAATTTCAGATCACCAGGTTCAGATTTGTAGAAGTTAAGGAGGGGGGGGGGACAGGGTAATTTTTACAATTTTTTCAAAAAAATTTAATTTATTTCCCTTCTATTACGCAAATATGTAGGCTAATCGTGTTCGCTATATTTTTCCTGTAATCTGCACTTAAAACTGAAGATCCCTGCTGAATTTCAGCTCACCAGGTTCAGATTTGTAGAAGTTAAGGGGGGGACAGGGTCATTTTTTGCAATTTTTTCGAAAAAAATTAATTTATTTCCCTTCTATTTCGCAAATATGTAGGCTAATCGTGTTCGCTATATTTTTCCTGTAATCTGCACTTAAAACTGAAGATCCCTGCTAAATTTCAGCTCACCAGGTTCAGATTTGTAGAAGTTAAGGGGGGTACAGGGTCATTTTTTGCAATTTTTTGAAGAAAAATTAATTTATTTCCCTTCTATTTCGCAAATATGTAGGCTAATCGTGTTCGCTATATTTTTCCTGTAATCTGCACTTAAAACTGAAGATCCCTGCTGAATTTCAGCTCACCAGGTTCAGATTTGTAGAAGTTAAGGGGGGGGGACAGGGTCATTTTTTGCAATTTTTTCGAAAAAAATTAATTTATTTCCCTTCTATTTCGCAAATATGTAGGCCAATCGTGTTCGCTATATTTTTCCTGTAATCTGCACTTAAAACTGAAGATCCCTGCTGAATTTCAGCTCACCAGGTTCAGATTTGTAGAAGTTAAGGGGGGGACAGGGTCATTTTTTGCAATTTTTTCGAAAAAATTTAATTTATTTCCCTTCTATTTCGCAAATATGTAGGCTAATCGTGTTCGCTATATTTTTCCTGTAATCTGCACTTAAAACTGAAGATCCCTGCTGAATTTCAGCTCACCAGGTTCAGATTTGTAGAAGTTAAGGGGGGGGACAGGGTCATTTTTTGCAATTTTTGCGAAAAAAATTAATTTATTTCCCTTCTATTTCGCAAATATGTAGGCTAATCGTGTTCGCTATATTTTTCCTGTAATCTGCACTTAAAACTGAAGATCCCTGCTGAATTTCAGCTCACCAGGTTCAGATTTGTAGAAGTTAAGGGGGGGGACAGGGTCATTTTTTGCAATTTTTTCGAAAAAAATTAATTTATTTCCCTTCTATTTCGCAAATATGTAGGCTAATCGTGTTCGCTATATTTTTCCTGTAATCTGCACTTAAAACTAAAGATCCCTGCTGAATTTCAGCTCACCAGGTTCAGATTTGTAGAAGTTAAGAGGGGGACAGGGTCATTTTTTGCAATTTTTTCGAAAAAAATTAATTTATTTCCCTTCTATTTCGCAAATATGTAGGCTAATCGTGTTCGCTATATTTTTCCTGTAATCTGCACTTAAAACTGAAGATCCCTGCTGAATTTCAGCTCACCAGGTTCAGATTTGTAGAAGTTAAGGGGGGGACAGGGTCATTTTTTGCAATTTTTTCGAAAAAAATTAATTTATTTCCCTTCTATTTCGCAAATATGTAGGCTAATCGTGTTCGCTATATTTTTCCTGTAATCTGCACTTAAAACTGAAGATCCCTGCTGAATTTCAGCTCACCAGGTTCAGATTTGTAGAAGTTAAGGGCGGGGACAGGGTCATTTTTTGCAATTTTTTCGAAAAAAATTAATTTATTTCCCTTCTATTTCGCAAATATGTAGGCTAATCGTGTTCGCTATATTTTTCCTGTAATCTGCACTTAAAACTGAAGATCCCTGCTGAATTTCAGCTCACCAGGTTCAGATTTGTAGAAGTTAAGGGCGGGGACAGGGTCATTTTTTGCAATTTTTTCAAAAAAATTTAATTTATTTCCCTTCTATTACGCAAATATGTAGGCTAATCGTGTTCGCTATATTTTTCCTGTAATCTGCACTTAAAACTGAAGATCCATGCTGAATTTCAGATCACCAGGTTCAGATTTGTAGAAGTTAAGGAGGGGGGGGGACAGGGTAATTTTTACAATTTTTTCGAAAAAATTTAATTTATTTCCCTTCTATTTCGCAAATATGTAGGCTAATCGTGTTCGCTATATTTTTCCTGTAATCTGCACTTAAAACTAAAGATCCCTGCTGAATTTCAGCTCACCAGGTTCAGATTTGTAGAAGTTAAGGGGGGGACAGGGTCATTTTTTGCAATTTTTGCGAAAAAAATTAATTTATTTCCCTTCTATTTCGCAAATATGTAGGCTAATCGTGTTCGCTATATTTTTCCTGTAATCTGCACTTAAAACTGAAGATCCCTTCTGAATTTCAGCTCACCAGGTTCAGATTTGTAGAAGTTAAGGGGGGGACAGGGTCATTTTTTGCAATTTTTTCGAAAAAATTTTAATTTATTTCCTTTAAATTTCGCAAATATGTAGGCCAATCGTGTTCGCTATATTTTTCCTGTAATCTGCACTTACATCTGAAGATCCCTGCTGAATTTCAGCTTACCAGGTTCAGACTTGTAGAAGTTAGGGGGGGGGGGCAGGGTCATTTTTTGTAATTTTTGCGAAAAAAAATTAATTTATTTCCCTTCTATTTCGCAAATATGTAGGCTAATCGTGTTCGCTATATTTTTCCTGTAATCTGCACTTAAAACTGAAGATCCCTGCTGAATTTCAGCTCACCAGGTTCAGATTTGTAGAAGTTAAGGGCGGGGACAGGGTCATTTTTTGCAATTTTTGCGAAAAAAATTAATTTATTTCCCTTCTATTTCGCAAATATGTAGGCTAATCGTGTTCGCTATATTTTTCCTGTAATCTGCACTTAAAACTGAAGATCCCTACTGAATTTCAGCTCACCAGGTTCAGATTTGTAGAAGTTAAGGGCGGGGACAGGGTCATTTTTTGCAATTTTTTCGAAAAAAATTAATTTATTTCCCTTCTATTTCGCAAATATGTAGGCTAATCGTGTTCGCTATATTTTTCCTGTAATCTGCACTTAAAACTGAAGATCCCTGCTGAATTTCAGCTCACCAGGTTCAGATTTGTAGAAGTTAAGGGGGTACAGGGTCATTTTTTGCAATTTTTTCAAAAAAAAATTAATTTATTTCCCTTCTATTTCGCAAATATGTAGGCTAATCGTGTTCGCTATATTTTTCCTGTAATCTGCACTTAAAACTGAAGATCCCTGCTGAATTTCAGCTCACCAGGTTCAGATTTGTAGAAGTTAAGGAGGGGGAGGGGACAGGGTCATTTTTTGCAATTTTTTGCGAAAAAAATTTAATTTATTTCCCTTCTATTTCGCAAATATGTAGGCTAATCGTGTTCGTTATATTTTTCCTGTAATCTGCACTTAAAACTGAAGATCCCTGCTGAATTTTAGCTCACCAGGTTCAGATTTGTAGAAGTTAAGGGTGGGGGGACAAGGTCATTTTTTGCAATTTTTTGAAAAAAATTTAATTTCTTTCCCTTCTATTTCGCAAATATGTAGGCCAATTGTGTTCGTTATATTTTTTCTGTAATCTGCACTTATAACTGAAGATCCCTACTGAATTGCAGCTCACCAGGTTCTGAATTGTAGAAGTTAAGGGGGGACAGGGTCATTTTTTGCAATTTTTTCGAAAAAAATTAATTTACTTCCCTTCTATTTCGCTAATATGTAGACCAATCGTGTTTGCTATATTTTTCTTGTAATCTGCACTTAAAACTTAAGATTTTTGCTGAATTTCAGCTCACAAGGTTCTGAATTGTAGAAGTTAAGGGGGGAGGGGACAGGGTCATTTTTTGCAATTTTTTTTTCGAAAAAAAATTTAAATTATTTCCCTTCTATTTGGCAAATATGTAGGCCAATCGTGTTCGCTATATTTTTCCTGTAATCTGCATTTAAAACTGAAGATCCCTACTGAATTTCAGCTCACCAGGTTCAGATTTGTAGAAGTTAAGGGCGCGGACAGGGTCATTTTTTGCAATTTTTTCGAAAAAAATTAATTTATTTTCCTTCTATTTCGCAAATATGTAGGCTAATCGTGTTTGCTATATTTTTCCTGTAATCTGCACTTAAAACTGAAGATCCCTGCTGAATTTCAGCTCAACAGGTTCAGATTTGTAGAAGTTAAGGGCGGGGACAGGGTCATTTTTTGCAATTTTTGCGAAAAAAATTAATTTATTTCCCTTCTATTTCGCAAATATGTAGGCTAATCGTGTTCGCTATATTTTTCCTGTAATCTGCACTTAAAACTGAAGATCCCTGCTGAATTTCAGCTCACCAGGTTCAGATTTGTAGAAGTTAAGGGGGGACAGGGTCATTTTTTGCAATTTTTTCGAAAAAATTTAATTTCTTTCCCTTCTATTTCGCAAATATGTAGGCCAATCGTGTTCTCTATATTTTTCCTGTAATCTGCACTTAATACTGAAAATCCCTTCTGAATTTCAGCTCACCAGGTTCTGAATTGTAGAAGTTAAGGGGGGGGACAGGGTCCTTTTTTGGAATTTTTTCAAAAAAATTTAATTTATTTCCCTTCCATTTCAAAAATATGTAGGCCAATCGTGTTCTCTATATTTTTCCTGTAATCTGCACTTAAAACTGAAGATCCCTTCTGAATTTCAGCTCACCAGGTTCAGATTTGTAGAAGTTAAGGGAGGGACAGGGTCATTTTTTGCAATTTTTGCGAAAAAATTTAATTTATTTCCCTTCCATTTCGAAAATATGTAGGCCAATCGTGTTCTCTATATTTTTCCTGTAATCTGCACTTAAAACTGAAGATCCCTGCTGAATTTCAGCTCAACAGGTTCAGATTTGTAGAAGTTAAGGGGGGGGGACAGGGTCATTTTTTGCAATTTTTGCGAAAAAAATTAATTTATTTCCCTTCTATTTCGAAAATATGTAGGCCAATCGTGTTCTCTATATTTTTCCTGTAATCTGCACTTAAAACTGAAGATCCCTGCTGAATTTCAGCTCAACAGGTTCAGATTTGTAGAAGTTAAGGGCGGGGACAGGGTCATTTTTTGCAATTTTTGCGAAAAAAATTAATTTATTTCCCTTCTATTTCGCAAATATGTAGGCTAATCGTGTTCGCTATATTTTTCCTGTAATCTGCACTTAAAACTGAAGATCCCTGCTGAATTTCAGCTCACCAGGTTCAGATTTGTAGAAGTTAAGGGGGGGACAGGGTCATTTTTTGCAATTTTTTCGAAAAAAATTAATTTATTTCCCTTCTATTTCGCAAATATGTAGGCTAATCGTGTTCGCTATATTTTTTCCTGTAATCTGCACTAAAAACTGAAGATCCCTGCTGAATTTCAGCTCACCAGGTTCTGAATTGTAGAAGTTAAGGGGGGACAGGGTCATTTTTTGCAATTTTTTCGAAAAAAATTAATTTATTTCCCTTCTATTTCGCAAATATGTAGGCTAATCGTGTTCGCTATATTTTTCCTGTAATCTGCACTAAAAACTGAAGATCCCTGCTGAATTTCAGCTCACCAGGTTCTGAATTGTAGAAGTTAAGGGGGTACAGGTTCATTTTTTTCAATTTTATCGAAAAAATTTAATTTATTTCCCTTCTATTTCGCAAATATGTAGGCTAATCGTGTTCGCTATATTTTTCCTGTAATCTGCACTTAAAACTGAAGATCCCTGCTGAATTTCAGCTCACCAGGTTCAGATTTGTAGAAGTTAAGGGGGGGGACAGGGTCATTTTTTGCAATTTTTGCGAAAAAAATTAGTTTATTTCCCTTCTATTTCCCAAAAATGTAGGCTAATCGTGTTCGCTATATTTTTCCTGTAATCGGCACTTAAAACTGAAGATCCATGCTGAATTTCAGATCTCCAGGTTCAGATTTGTAGAAGTAAAGGGTGGAGGGGACAGGGTCATTTTTACAATTTTTTCAAAAAAATTTAATTTATTTCCCTTCTATTTCGCAAATATGTAGGCTAATCGTGTTCGCTATATTTTTCCTGTAATCTGCACTTAAAACTGAAGATCCCTGCTGAATTTCAGCTCACCAGGTTCAGATTTGTAGAAGTTAAGGGCGGGGACAGGGTCATTTTTTGCAATTTTTTCGAAAAAAATTAATTTATTTCCCTTCTATTTCGCAAATATGTAGGCTAATCGTGTTCGCTATATTTTTCCTGTAATCTGCACTTAAAACTGAAGATCCCTTCTGAATTTCAGCTCACCAGGTTCTGAATTGTAGAAGTTAAGGGGGGGGACAGGGTCATTTTTTGCAATTTTTTCGAAAAAAATTAATTTATTTCCCTTCTATTTCGCAAATATGTAGGCTAATCTTGTTCGCTAAATTTTTCCTGTAATCTGCACTTAAAACTGAAGATCCCTACCGAATTTCAGCTCACCAGGTTGAGATTTGTAGAAGTTAAGGGGGGGGACAGGGTCATTTTTTGCAATTTTTGCGAAAAAAATTAATTTATTTCCCTTCTATTTCGCAAATATGCAGGCCAATCGTGATCTCTATATTTTCCTGTAATCTGCACTTAAAACTGAAGATCCCTGCTGAATTTCAGCTCACCAGGTTCTAAATTGTAGAAGTTAAGGGGGGGGACCGGGTCATTTTTTGCAATTTTTGCGAAAAAAATTAATTTATTTCCCTTCTATTTCGCAAATATGTAGGCTAATCGTGTTGGCTATATTTTTCCTGTAATCTGCACTTAAAACTGAAGATCTCTGCTGAATTTCAGCTCACCAGGTTCTGAATTGTAGAAGTTATGGGGGGGGACAGGGTCATTTTTTGCAATTTTTTCGAAAAAAATTAATTTATTTCCCTTCTATTTCGCAAATATGTAGGCTAATCTTGTTTGCTATATTTTTCCTGTAATGTTCACGTAAAACTGAAGATCCCTGCTGAATTTCAGCTCACCAGGTTCAGATTTGTAGAAGTTAAGGGGGGGACAGGGTCATTTTTTTGCAATTTTTTCGAAAAAAATTTAATTTCTTTCCCTTCTACTTCGCAAATATGTAGGCCAATCGTGTTCTGTATATTTTTCCTGTAATCTGCACTTAAAACTGAAGATCACTGCTGAATTTCAGCTCACCAGGTTCTAAATTGTAGAAGTTAAGGGGGGGACAGGGTCATTTTTTGCATTTTTTGCGAAAAAAATTAATTTATTTCCCTTCTATTTCGCAAATATGTAGGCTAATCGTGTTCGCTATACTTTTCCTGTAATCTTCACTTAAAACTGAAGATCCCTGCTGAATTTCAGCTCACCAGGTTCTGAATTGTAGAAGTTAAGGGGGGGACAGGGTCATTTTTTACAATTTTTTCGAAAAAATTTAATTTCTTTCCCTTCTATTTCGCAAATATGTAGGCCAATCGTGTTCGCTATATTTTTCCTGTAATCTGCACTTAAAACTGAAGATCCCTGCTGAATTTCAGCTCACCAGGTTCAGAATTGTAGAAGTTAAGGGGGGGGGACAGGGTCATTTTTTGCAATTTTTTCGAAAAAAAAAATTTATTTCCCTTATATTTAGTAAATATGTAGGCCAATCGTGTTCGCTATATTTTTCCTGTAATCTGCACTTAAAACTGAAGATCCCTGCTGAATTTCAGCTCACCAGGTTCAGATTTGTAGAAGTTAAGGGGCGGGGACAGGGTCATTTTTTGCAATTTTTTCGAAAAAAATTAATTTATTTCCCTTCTATTTCGCAAATATGTAGGCTAATCGTGTTCGCTATATTTTTCCTGTAATCTGCACTTAAAACTGAAGATCCCTGCTGAATTTCAGCTCACCAGGTTCAGAATTGTAGAATGTAAGGTGGGGACAGGGTCATTTTTTGCAATTTTTTCGAAAAAAATTAATTTATTTCCCTTCTATTTCGCAAATATGTAGGCTAATCGTGTTCGCTATATTTTTCCTGTAATCTGCACTTAAACTGAAGATCCATGCTGAATTTCAGATCACCAGGTTCAGATTTGTAGAAGTTAAGGAGGGGGGGGGGACAGGGTAATTTTTACAATTTTTTCAAAAAAATTTAATTTATTTCCCTTCTATTTCGCAAATATGTAGGCTAATCGTGTTCGCTATATTTTTCCTGTAATCTGCACTTAAAACTGAAGATCTCTGCTGAATTTCAGCTCACCAGGTTCTGAATTGTAGAAGTTAAGGGGGGGGGACAGGGTCATTTTTTGCAATTTTTGCGAAAAAAATTAATTTATTTCCCTTCTATTTCGCAAATATGTAGGCTAATCGTGTTCGCTATATTTTTCCTGTAATCTGCACTTAAAACTGAAGATCTCTGCTGAATTTCAGCTCACCAGGTTCTGAATTGTAGAAGTTAAGGGGGGGGACAGGGTCATTTTTTGCAATTTTTTCGAAAAAATTTAATTTCTTTCCCTTCTATTTCGCAAATATGCAGGCCAATCGTGATCTCTATATTTTTCCTGTAATCTGCACTTAAAACTGAAGATCCCTGCTGAATTTCAGCTCACCAGGTTCTAAATTGTAGAAGTTAAGGGGGGGGACAGGGTCATTTTTTGCAATTTTTGCGAAAAAAATTAATTTATTTCCCTTCTATTTCGCAAATATGTAGGCTAATCGTGTTGGCTATATTTTTCCTGTAATCTGCACTTAAAACTGAAGATCTCTGCTGAATTTCAGCTCACCAGGTTCAGATTTGTAGAAGTTAAGGGGGGGGACAGGGTCATTTTTTACAATTTTTTCAAAAAAATTTAATTGCTTTTCCTTCTATTTCGCAAATATGTAGGCTAATCGTGTTCGCTATATTTTTACTGTAATCTGCACTTAAAACTGAAGATCCCTTCTGAATTTCAGCTCACCAGGTTCTGAATTGTAGAAGTTAAGGGGGGGGGGACAGGGTCATTTTTTGCAATTTTTGCGAAAAAATAAAATTAATTTCTTTCCCTTCTATTTCGCAAATATGTAGGCTAATCGTGTGTTCGCTATATTTTTCATGTAATCTGCACTTAAAACTGAAGATCTCTGCTGAATTTCAGCTCACCAGGTTCAGATTTGTAGAAGTTAAGGGGGGGACAGGGTCATTTTTTGCAATTTTTTCGAAAAAAAAATTAATTTATTTCCCTTCTATTTCTCAAATATGTTGGCCAATCGTGTTCGCTATATTTTTCCTGTAATCTGCACTTAAAACTAAAGATCCCTGCTGAATTTCAGCTCACCAGGTTCACATTTGTAGTAGTTAAGGGAGGGAAAGGGTCATTTTTTGCAATTTTTTCGAAAAAAATTTAATTTATTTCCCTTGTATTACGCAAATATGTAGGCTAATCGTGTTCGCTATATTTTTCCTGTAATCTGCACTTAAAACTGAAGATCCATGATGAATTTCAGATCACCAGGTTCAGATTTGTAGAAGTTAAGGAGGGGGGGACAGGGTCATTTTTTTCAATTTTTTCAAAAAAAATTTAATTTGCTTTTCCCTTCTATTTCGCAAATATTTAGTCTAATCGTGTTCGCTATATTTTTCCTGTAATCTGCACTTAAAACTGAAGATCCCTGCTGAATTTCAGCTCACCAGGTTCAGATTTTTAGAAGTTAAGGGGGGGGACAGGGTCATTTTTTTTACAATTTTTTTCGAAAAAAAAAATTTAATTTATTTCCCTTCTATTTCGCAAATATGTAGGCTAATCGTGTTCGCTATACTTTTCCTGTAACCTGCACTTAAAACTGAAGATCCCTGCTGAATTGCAGCTCACCAGGTTCTGAATTGTAGAAGTTAAGGGGGGACAGGGTCATTTTTTGCAATTTTTTCGAAAAAAATTAATTTACTTCCCTTCTATTTCGCTAATATGTAGACCAATCGTGTTTGCTATATTTTTTTCCTGTAATCTGCACTTAAAACTGAAGATCCCTGCTGAAGTTCAGCTCACCCGGATCAGATTTGTAGAAGTTAAGGGGGGGACAGGGTCATTTTTTGCAATTTTTTCGAAAAAATTTAATTTCTTTCCCTTCTATTTCGCAAATATGCAGGCCAATCGTGATCTCTATATTTTTCCTGTAATCTGCACTTAAAACTGAAGATCCCTGCTGAATTTCAGCTCACCAGGTTCTGAATTGTAGAAGTTAAGGGGGGGGGACAGGGTCATTTTTTGCAATTTTTGCGAAAAAAATTAATTTATTTCCCTTCTATTTCGCAAATATGTAGGCTAATCGTGTTCGCTATATTTTTACTGTAATCTGCACTTAAAACTGAAAATCCCTGCTGAATTTCGGCTCACCAGGTTCAGATTTGTAGAAGTTAAGGGGGGGACAGGGTCATTTTTTACAATTTTTTCAAAAAAATTTAATTTCTTTCCCTTCTATTTCGCAAATATGTAGGCCAATCGTGTTCGCTATATTTTTCCTGTAATCTGCACTTAAAACTGAAGATCCCTGCTGAATTTCAGCTCACCAGGTTCAGATTTGTAGAAGTTAAGGGGGGGGACACGGTCATTTTTTGCAATTTTTTCGAAAAAAAATTAATTTATAACAAATATATATCGCAAATATGTAGGCAAATAGTGTTCTCTATATTTTTTCTTTAATCTGCACTTAAAAACTGAAGATCCCTGCTGAATTTCAGCTCACCAGGTTGAGATTTGTATAATTTTAGGGAGGGAACAGGGTCATTTTTTGCAATTTTTTCTAAAAAATTAATTTATTTCCCTTCTATTTCGCAAATATGTAGGCCAATCGTGTTCGCTATATTTTTTCTGTAATCTGCACTTAAAACTGAAGATCCCAGCCGAATTTCAGCTCACCAGGTTCAGATTTGTAGAAGTTAAGGGGGGGACACGGTCATTTTTTGAAATTTTTTGAAGAAAAATTAATTTATTTCCCTTCTATTTCGCAAATATGTAGGCTAATCGTGTTCGCTATATTTTTCCTGTAATATGCACTTAAAACTGAATATCCCTGCTGAATTTCAGCTCACCAGGTTCAGATTTGTAGAAGTTAAGGGAGGGAACAGGGTCATTTTTTGCAATTTTTTCGAAAAAAAATTAATTTCTTTCCCTTCTATTTCGCAAATATGTAGGCCAATCGTGTGTTGTTCTCTATATTTTTCCTGTAATCTGCACTTAAAACTGAAGATCCCTTCTGAATTTCAGCTCACCAGGTTCAGATTTGTAGAAGTTAAGGGAGGGACAGGGTCATTTTTTGCAATTTTTGCGAAAAAATTTAATTTATTTCCCTTCCATTTCAAAAATATGTAGGCCAATCGTATGTTCGCTATATTTTTCCTGTAATCTGCACTTAAAACTGAAGATCCCTGCTGAATTTCAGCTCACCAGGTTCAGATTTGTAGAAGTTAAGGGGGGAGGGGACAGGGTCATTTTTTACAATTTTTTTCAAAAAAATTTTAATTTATTTCCTTCTATTTCGAAAATATGTAGGCCAATCGTGTTCTCTATATTTTTCCTGTAATCTGCACTTAAAACTGAAGATCCCTGCTGAATTTCAGCTCAACAGGTTCAGATTTGTAGAAGTTAAGGGCGGGGACAGGGTCATTTTTTGCAATTTCTTAGAAAAAATTTTACTTTTTTCCCTTCTATTTCGCAAATATGTAAGCTAATCGTGTTCGCTATATTTTTCCTGTAATCTGCACTTAAAATTAAAGATCCCTGCTGAATTTCAGCTCACCAGGTTCAGATTTGTAGAAGTTAAGGGGGGGACAGGGTCATTTTTTGCAATTTTTTCGAAAAAAATTAATTTATTTCCCTTCTATTTCGCAAATATGTAGGCTAATCGTGTTTGCTATATTTTTCCTGTAATCTGCACTTAAAACTGAAGATCCATGCTGAAGTTCAGATCACCAGGTTCGGATTTGTAGAAGTTAAGGGGGGGGGACAGGGTCATTTTTTGCAATTTTTTTCGAAAAAAATTAATTTATTTCCCTTCTATTTCGCAAATATGTAGGCTAATCGTGTTCGCTACATTTTTCCTGTAATCTGCACTTAAAACTGAAGATCCATGCTGAATTTCAGCTCACCAGGTTCAGATTTGTAGAAGTTAAGGGCGGGGACAGGGTCATTTTTTGCAATTTTTTCAAAAAAATTTAATTTATTTCCCTTCTATTACGCAAATATGTAGGCTAATCGTGTTCGCTATATTTTTCCTGTAATCTGCACTTAAAAGTAAAGATCCCTGCTGAATTTCAGCTCACCAGGTTCAGATTTGTAGAAGTTAAGGGGGGGACAGGGTCATTTTTTGCAATTTTTTCGAAAAAAAAAAAATTAATTTATTTCCCTTTTATTTCGCAAATATGTAGGCTAATCGTGTTCGCTAAATTTTTCCTGTAATCTGCACTTAAAACTGAAGATCTCTGCTGAATTTCAGCTCACCAGGTTCAGATTTGTAGAAGTTAAGGGGGGGGGGACAGGGTCATTTTTTGCAATTTTTTCGAAAAAATTTAATTTCTTTCCCTTCTATTTCGCAAATATGTAGGCCAATCGTGTTCTCTATATTTTTCCTGTAATCTGCACTTAAAACTGAAGATCCCTGCTGAATTTCAGCTCACCAGGTTCTAAATTGTAGTAGTTAAGGGGGGGGGGGGGACAGGGTCATTTTTTGCAATTTTTGCGAAAAAAATTAATTTATTTCCCTTCTATTTCGCAAATATGTAGGCCAATCGTGTTCTCTATATTTTTCCTGTAATCTGCACTTAAAACTGAAGATCCCTGCTGAATTTCAGCTCACCAGGTTCAGATTTGTAGAAGTTAAGGGAGGGAAAGGGTCATTTTTTACAATTTTTTCTAAAAAAATTAATTTATTTCCATACTACTTCACAAATATGTAGGCCAATCGTGTTCTGTATATTTTTCCTGTAATCTGCACTTAAAACTGAAGATCCCTTCTGAATTTCAGCTCACCAGGTTCTGAATTGTAGAAGTTATGGGGGGGGACAGGGTCATTTTCTGCAATTTTTGCGAAAAAAAATTATTTTATTTCCCTTCTATTTCGCAAATATGTAAACTAATTGTGTTCGCTATATTTTTCCTGTAATCTGCACTTAAAACTGAAGATCCCTACCGAATTTCAGCTCACCAGGTTGAGATTTGTAGAAGTTAAGGGGGGGAGACATGGTCATTTTTTACAATTTTTTCGAAAAAATTAATTTCTTTCCCTTCTATTTCGCAAACATGTAGACTAATCGTGTTCGCTATAATTTTCCTGTAATCTGCACGTAAAACTGAAGATCCCTACCGAATTTCAGCTCACCAGGTTCAGATTTGTACAAGTTAAGGGGGGGAACAGGGTCATTTTTTGCAATTTTTTCGAAAAAAATTTAATTTATTTCCCTTCTATTTCGCAAATATGTAGGCTAATCGTTGTTTCGCTATATTTTTCCTGTAATCTGCACTTAAAACTGAAGATCCCTGATGAATTTCAGCTCACCAGGTTCAGATTTGTAGAAGTTAAGGAGGGGGGGCGACAGGGTCATTTTTTGCAATTTTTAAAAAAAAATTTAATTTCTTTCCCTTCTATTTCGCAAATATGTAGGCCAATCGTGTTCGCTATATTTTTCCTGTAATCTGCACTTAAAACTGAAGATCCCTTCTGAATTTCAGCTCACCAGGTTCAGATTTGTAGAAGTTAAGAGGGGGACAGTGTCATTTTTTGAAATTTTTTCGAAAAAATTTTAATTTATTTTTCTTCTATTTCGCAAATATGTAGGCCAATCGTGTTCGCTATATTTTTCCTGTAATCTGCACTTAAAACTGAAGATCCCTCCTGAATTTCAGCTCACCAGGTTTAGATTTATAGAAGTTAAGGGGGGGGGGCGGGTTCATTTTTTGCTATTTTTGAAAAAATTTATTTTATTTCCCTTCTATTTCGCAAATATGTAGGCTAATCGTGTTCGCTATATTTTTCCTGTAATCTGCACTTAAAACTGAAGATCCCTGCTGAATTTCAGCTCACCAGGTTCAGATTTGTAGAAGTTAAGGGGGGGGGGGGACAGGGTCATTTTTTGCAATTTTTTCGAAAAAATTTAATTTCTTTCCCTTCTATTTCGCAAATATGTAGGCCAATCGTGTTCTCTATATTTTTCCTGTAATCTGCACTTAAAACTGAAGATCCCTGCTGAATGTCAGCTCACCAGGTTCTGAATTGTAGAAGTTAAGGGGGGGGACAGGGTCATTTTTTGCAATTTTTGCGAAAAAAATTAATTTATTTCCCTTCTATTTCGCAAATATGTAGGCTAATCGTGTTGGCTATATTTTTACTGTAATCTGCACTTAAAACTCAAAATCCCTGCTGAATTTCAGCTCACCAGGTTCAGATTTGTAGAAGTTAAGGGAGGGAAAGGGTCATTTTTTACAATTTTTTCAAAAAAATTTAATTGCTTTCCCTTCTATTTCGCAAATATGTAGGCTAATCGTGTTCGCTATATTTTTCCTGTAATCTGCACTTAAAACTGAAGATCTCTGCTGAATTTCAGCTCACCAGGTTCTGAATTGTAGAAGTTAAGGGGGGTGGACAGGGTCATTTTTTGCAATTTTTGCGATAAAAATTAATTTATTTCCCTTCTATTTCGCAAATATGTAGGCTAATCGTGTACGCTATACTTTTCCTGTAATCTTCACTTAAAACTGAAGATCCCAGCTGAATTTGAGCTCACCAGGTTCTGAATTGTAGAAGTTAAGGGGGGGGGCAGGGTCATTTTTTACAATTTTTTCAAAAAAATTTAATTTCTTTCCCTTCTATTTCGCAAATATGTAGGCCAATCGTGTTCTCTATATTTTTCCTGTAATCTGCACTTAATACTGAAAATCCCTGCTGAATTTCAGCTCACAAGGTTCTGAATTGTAAAAGTTAAGGGGGACAGGGTCATTTTTTGCAATTTTTTCGAAAAAATTTAATTTCTTTCCCTTCTATTTCGCAAATATGTAGGCCAATCGTGTTCTCTATATTTTTCCTGTAATCTGCACTTAAAACTGAAGATCCCTTCTGAATTTCAGCTCACCAGGTTCTGAATTGTAGAAGTTAAGGGAGACAGGGACATTTTTTGCAATTTTTTCGAAAAAAATTAATTTATTTCCCTTCTATTTCGCAAATATGTAGGCTAATCGTGTACGCTATACTTTTCCTGTAATCTTCACTTAAAACTGAAGATCCCTGCTGAATTTCAGCTCATCAGGTTCTGAATTGTAGAAGTTAAGGGGGGGACAGGGTCATTTTTTGCAATTTTTTCAAAAAAATTTAATTGCTTTCCCTTCTATTTCGCAAATATGTAGGCCAATCGTGTTCTCTATATTTTTCCTGTAATCTTCACTTAAAACTGAAGATCCCTGCTGAATTTCAGCTCACCAGGTTCTGAATTGTAGAAGTTAAGGGGGGGGGACAGGGTCATTTTTTGCAATTTTTTCGAAAAAGTTTAATTTCTTTCCCTTCTATTTCGAAAATATGTAGGCTAATCGTGTTCGCTATATTTTTCCTGTATTCTTCACTTAAAACTGAAGATCTCTGCTGTATATCACCTCACCAGGTTCAGATTTGTGGAAGTTAATGGGGGGACAGGGTCATTTTTTGCTATTTTTTCAAAAAAATTTAATTCTTTCCCTTCTATTTCGCAAATATGTAGGTCAATCGTGTTCGCTATATTTTGCCTGTAATCTGCACTTAAAACTGAAGATCCCTGCTGTATGTCACCTCACCAGGTTCAGATTTGTGGAAGTTAAGAGGGGGACAGGGTCATTTTTTGCAATTTTTTCAAAAAAATTTAATTTCTTTCCCTTCTATTTCGCAAATATGTAGGCTAATCGTGTTCGCTATATTTTTACTGTAATCTGCACTTAAAACTGAAGATCTATGCTGAATTTCAGCTCACCAGGTTCAGATTTGTAGAAGTTAAGAAGGGGCGACAGGGTCATTTTTTGCAATTTTTTCCAAAAAATTTAATTTATTTCCCTTCTATTTCGCAAATATGTAGGCTAATCGTGTTCGCTATATTTTTCCTGTAATCTGCACTTAAAACTGAAGATCCCTGCTGAATTTCAGCTCACCAGGTTCAGATTTGTAGAAGTTAAGGGGGGGGGGGGACAGGGTCATTTTTTGCAATTTTTTCAAAAAAATTTAATTTCTTTCCCTTCCCTTTCTCAAATATGTTGGCCAATCGTGTTCGCTATATTTTGCCTGTAATCTGCACTAAAAACTGAAGATCCCTGCTGTATGTCACCTCACCAGGTTCTGATTTGTAGAAGTTAAGGGGGGGACAGGCTCATTTTTTGAAATTTTTTCGAAAAAAATTTAATTTCTTTCCCTTCCCTTTCTCAAATATGTTGGCCAATCGTGTTCGCTATATTTTTTTTGTAATCTGCACGTAAAACTGAAGATCCCTGCTGAATTTCAGCTCACCAGGTTCAGATTTGTAGAAGTTAAGGGCGGGGACAGGGTCATTTTTTGCAATTTTTTCGAAAAAAATTAATTTATTTCCCTTCTATTTCGCAAATATGTAGGTCAATCGTGTTCGCTATATTTTTCCTGTAATCTGCACTTAAAACTGAAGATCCCTGCTGAATTTCAGCTCACCAGGTTCAGATTTGTAGAAGTTAAGGGGGGGGGACAGGGTCATTTTTTGCAATTTTTTTGAAAAAAATTAATTTATTTCCCTTCTATTTCGCAAATATGTAGGCTAATCGTGTTCGCTATATTTTTCCTGTAATCTGCACTTAAAACTGAAGATCCCTGCTGAATTTCAGCTCACCAGGTTCAGATTTGTAGAAGTTAAGGGTGGAGGGGGGGACAGGGTCATTTTTTGCAATTTTTTTCGAAAAAAAATTAATTTATTTCCCTTCTATTTCGCAAATATGTAGGCTAATCGTGTTCGCTATATTTTTCCTGTAATCTGCACTTAAAACTGAAGATCCCTGCTGAATTTCAGCTCACCAGGTTCAGATTTGTAGAAGTTAAGGGGGGGGGACAGGGTCTTTTTTGCAATTTTTTCAAAAAAAATTAATTTATTTCCCTTCTATTTCGCAAATATGTTGGCTAATCGTGTTCACTATATTTTTCCTGTAATCTGCACTTAAAAACTGAAGATCCCTGCTGAATTTCAGCTCACCAGGTTCAGATTTGTAGAAGTTAAGGGGGGGGACACGGTCATTTTTTGCAATTTTTTCGAAAAAATTTAATTTCTTTCCCTTCTATTTCGCAAATATGTAGGCCAATCGTGTTCGCTATATTTTTTCTGTAATCTGCACTTAAAACTGAAGATCCCCGCCGAATTTCAGCCCACCCGGTTTAGATTTGTAGAAGTTAAGGGGGGGGGGGACAGGGTCATTTTTTGCAATTTTTTCGAAAAAAATTAATTTATTTCCCTTCTATTTCGCAAATATGTAGGCTAATCGTGTTCGCTATATTTTTTCCTGTAATCTGCACTTAAAACTGAAGATCCCTGCTGAATTTCAGCTCACCAGGTTTAGATTTGTAGAAGTTAAGGGGGGGGGGGGACAGGGTCATTTTTTGCAATTTTTTCGAAAAAAAATTAATTTATTTCCCTTCTATTTCGCAAATATGTAGGCTAATCGTGTTTTCGCTATATTTTTCTGTAATCTGCACTTAAAACTGAAGATCCCTTCTGAATTTCAGCTCACCAGGTTCAGAATTGTAGAAGTTAAGGGGGGGGAAAGGGTATTTTTTTAAATTTTTTTTTAAAAAATTAATTTTATTTCCCTTCTATTTCGCAAATATGTAGGCCAATCATGTTGGCTATATTTTTCCTGTAATCTGCACTTAATACTGAAAATCCCTTCTGAATTTCAGCTCACCAGGTTCTGAATTGTAGAAGTTAAGGGGGGGGGGGCACTGGGTCATTTTTTACAATTTTTTCAAAAAAATTTAATTTATTTCCCTTCTATTTCGCAAATATGTAGGCTAATCGTGTTCGCTATATTTTTCCTGTAATCTGCACTAAAAACTGAAGATCCCTGCTGAATTTCAGCTCAACAGGTTCAGATTTGAAGAAGTTAAGGGGGGGGGACAGGGTCATTTTTTGCAATTTTTTCGAAAAAAATTAATTTATTACCCTTCTATTTCGCAAATATGTAGGCTAATCGTGTTCGCTATATTTTTCATGTAATCTGCACTTAAAACTGAAGATCCCTACCGAATTTCAGCCCGCCAGGTTTAGATTTGTAGAATTTAAGCGGGGGACAGGGTCATTTTTTGCAATTTTTTCGAAAAAAATTAATTTATTTCCCTTCTATTTCGCAAATATGTAGGCTAATCGTGTTCGCTATATTTTTCCTGTAATCTGCACTAAAAACTGATGATCCCTGCTGAATTTTCAGCTCACCAGGTTACGATTTGGAGATGTTAAGGGGGGGACAGTGTCATTTTTTTCAATTTTTTCGAAAAAAATTAATTTATTTCCCTTCTATTTCGCAAAATATGTAGGCTAATCGGGTTCGCAATATTTTTCCTGTAATCTGCACTCAAAACTGAAGATCCCTGCTGAATTTCAGCTCACCAGGTTCAGATTTGTAGAAGTTAAGGGGGGGGACAGGGTCATTTTTTGCAATTTTTTCGAAAAAAATTAATTTATTTCCCTTCTATTTCGCAAATATGTAGGCGAATCGTGTTCGCTATATTTTTCCTGTAATCTGCACTTAAAACTGAAGATCCCTACTGAATTTCAGCTCACCAGGTTCAGATTTGTAGAAGTGAAGGAGGGGGAGGGGACAGGGTAATTTTTACAATTTTTTCAAAAAAATTTAATTTATTTCCCTTCTATTACGCAAATATGTAGGCTAATCGTGTTCGCTATATTTTTCCTGTAATCTGCACTTAAAACTAAAGATCCCTGCTGAATTTCAGCTCACCAGGTTCAGATTTGTAGAAGTTAAGGGGGGGACAGGGTCATTTTTTGCAATTTTTTCGAAAAAAATTAATTTATTTCCCTTCTATTTCGCAAATATGTAGGCTAATCGTGTTCGCTAAATATTTCCTGTAATCTGCACTTAAAACTGAAGATCCCTGCTGAATTTCAGCTCACCAGGTTCAGATTTGTAGAAGTTAAGGGCGGGGACAGGGTCATTTTTTGCAATTTTTTCGAAAAAAATTAATTTATTTCCCTTCTATTTCGCAAATATGTAGGCTAATCGTGTTCGCTATATTTTTCCTGTAATCTGCACTTAAAACTGAAGATCCCTGCTGAATTTCAGCTCACCAGGTTCAGATTTGTAGAAGTTAAGGGGGGGGACAGGGTCATTTTTTGCAATTTTTTCGAAAAAAATTAGTTTATTTCCCTTCTATTTCGCAAATATGTAGGGCTAATCGTTGTTCTCTATATTTTTCCTGTAATCTGCACTTAAAGCTGAAGATCCCTGCTGAATTTCAGCTCACCAGGTTCAGATTTGTAGAAGTTAAGGGGGGGGACAGGGTCATTTTTTGCAATTTTTTCGAAAAAAATTAGTTTATTTCCCTTCTATTTCGCAAATATGTAGGCTAATCGTGTTCGCTATATTTTTCCTGTAATCTGCACTTAAAACTGAAGATCCCTGCTGAATTTCAGCTCACCAGGTTCAGATTTGTAGAAGTTAAGGGGGGGGGACAGGGTCATTTTTTACAATTTTTTCAAAAAAATTTTATTTATTTCCCTTCTATTTCGCAAATATGAAGGCTAATCGTGTTCGCTATATTTTTCCTGTAATCTGCACTTAAAACTGAAGATCCCTGCTGAATTTCAGCTCACCAGGTTCAGATTTGTAGAAGTTAAGGAGGGGGGACAGGGTCATTTTTTACAATTTTTTCGAAAAAAAAAATTTATTTCCCTTCTATTTCGCAAATATGTAGGCCAATCGTGTTCGCTATATTTTTCCTGTAATCTGCACTTAAAACTGAAGATCCCTGCTGAATTTCAGCTCACCAGGTTCAGATTTGTAGAAGTTAAAGGGGGGGGACAGGGTCATTTTTTGCAATTTTTTCGAAAAAATTTGATTTCTTTCCCTTCTATTTCGCAAATATGTAGGGCTAATCGGGTTCGCTATATTTTTCATGTAATCTGCACTTAAAACTAAAGATCCCTGCTGAATTTCAGCTCACCAGGTTCAGATTGGTAGAAGTTAGGGGGGGGGGGGGGCAGGGTCATTTTTTTTAATTTTTTAAAAAAAATTTAATTTATTTCCCTTCTATTTCGCAAATATGTAGGCTAATCGTGTTCGCTATATTTTTCCTGTAATCTGCACTAAAAACTGATGATCCCTGCTGAATTTCAGCCCACCAGGTTCAGATTTGTAGAAGTTAAGGGGCGGGACAAAGTCATTTTTTGCAATTTTTTCGAAAAAAATTAATTTATTTCCTTTCTATTTCGCAAATATGTAGGCTAATCGTGTTCGCTATATTTTTCCTCTAATCTGCACTTAAAACTGAAGATCCCTGCTGAATTTCAGCTCACCAGGTTCAGATTTGTAGAAGTTAAGGGGGGGGACAGGGTCATTTTTTGCAATTTTTGCGAAAAAAATTAATTTATTTCCCTTCTATTTCGCAAATATGTAGGCGAATCGTGTTCGCTATATTTTTCCTGTAATCTGCACTTAAAACTGAAGATCCCTACTGAATTTCAGCTCACCAGGTTCAGATTTGTAGAAGTGAAGGAGGGGGAGGGGACAGGGTCATTTTTACAATTTTTTTTAAAAAAAAATTTAATTTATTTCCCTTCTATTTCGCAAATATGTAGGCTAATCGTGTTCGCTATATTTTTCCTGTAATCTGCACTTAAAACTGAAGATCCCTGCTGAATTTCAGCTCACCAGGTTCAGATTTGTAGAAGTTAAGGGGGGGACAGGGTCATTTTTTGCAATTTTTTCGAAAAAAATTAATTTATTTCCCTTCTATTTCGCAAATATGTAGGCCAATCGTGTTCTCTATATTTTTCCTGTAATCTGCACTTAAAAATTAAGATCCCTGCTGAATTTCAGCTCACCAGGTTCAGATTTGTAGAAGTTAAGGGAGGGAACAGGGTCATTTTTTGCAATTTTTTCGAAAAAAAATTAATTTATTTCCCTTATATTTCGCAAATATGTTGGCCAATCGTGTTCGCTATATTTTTACTGTAATATGAACTTAAAACTGAAAGATCCCTGCTGAATTTCAGCTCACCCGGTTCAGATTTGTAGAAGTTAAAGGGGGGGGACAGAGTCATTTTTTGCTATTTTTTCGAAAAAAATTAATTTATTTCCCTTCTATTTCGCAAATATGTAGGCCAATCGTGTTCGCTATATTTTTCCTGTAATCTGCACTTAAAACTGAAGATCCCTTCTGAATTTCAGCTCACCAGGTTAAGATTTGTAGAAGTTTAAGGGGGGGGACAGGGTCATTTTTTACAATTTTTTCGAAAAAAATTTAATTTATTTCCCTTATATTTCGCAAATATGTAGGCCAATCGTTTTAGCTATATTTTTCCTGTAATCTGCACTTAAAACTGAAGATCCCTGCTGATTTTCAGCCCACCAGGTTCAGATTTGTAGAAGTTAAGGGGGGGGGACAGGGTCATTTTTTACAATTTTTTTCGAAAAAAAAATTTAATTTATTTCCCTTCTATTTCGCAAATATGTAGGCCAAATCGTGTTCGCTATATTTTTCCTGTAATCTGCACTTAAAACTGAAGATCCCTGCTGAATTTCAGCTCACCAGGTTCTGATTTGTAGAAGTTAAGGGGGGGGACAGGGTCATTTTTTGCAATTTTTTCGAAAAAAATTAATTTATTTTCCCTTCTATTTCGAAAATATGTAGGCTAATCGTGTTCGCTATATTTTTCCTGTAATCTGCACGTAAAACTGAAGATCTCTGCTGAATTTCAGCTCACCAGGTTCAGATTTGTAGAAGTTAAGGGGGGGGACAGGGTTCATTTTTTACAATTTTTTCAAAAAAAAATTTAATTTATTTCCCTTCTATTACGCAAATATGGAGGCTAATCGTGTTCGCTATATTTTTCCTGTAATCTGCACTTAAAACTGAAGATCCCTGCTGAATTTCAGCTCACCAGGTTCAGATTTGTAGAAGTTAAGGGGGGGGGACAGGGTCATTTTTTGCAATTTTTTCGAAAAAAATTAATTTCTTTCCCTTCTATTTCGCAAATATGTAGGCCAATCGTGTTCGCTATATTTTTCCTGTAATCTGCACTTAAAACTGAAGATCCCTGCTGAATTTCAGCTCACCAGGTTCAGATTTGAAGAAGTTAAGGGGGGGGACAGGTTCATTTTTTCAAATTTTTTGGAAAAAAAATTAATTTATTTCCCTTCTATTTCGCAAATATGTTGGCTAATCGTGTTCACTATATTTTTCCTGTACTCTGCACTTAAAACTGAAGATCCCTGCTGAATTTCAGCTCACCAGGTTCAGATTTGTAGAAGTAAAGGGGGGGGACAGTGTCATTTTTTGCAATTTTTTTCGAAAAAAATTAATTTCTTTCCCTTCTATTTCGCAAATATGTAGGCTAATCGTGTTCGCTATATTTTTCCTGTAATCTGCACTAAAAACTGATGATCCCTGCTGAATTTCAGCCCACCAGGTTCAGATTTGTAGAAGTTAAGGGGAGGACAGGGTCATTTTTTGCAATTTTTTTGAAAAAAATTAATTTATTTCCCTTCTATTTCGCAAATATGTAGGCTAATCGTGTTCGCTATATTTTTCCTGTAATCTGCACTTAAAACTGAAGATCCCTGCTGAATTTCAGCTCACCAGGTTCAGATTTGTAGAAGTTAAGGGGGGGGGACAGGGTCATTTTTTACAATTTTTTCAAAAAAATTTTATTTATTTCCCTTCTATTTCGCAAATATGAAGGCTAATCGTGTTCGCTATATTTTTCCTGTAATCTGCACTAAAAACTGAAGATCCCTGCTGAATTTCAGCTCAACAGGTTCAGATTTGAAGAAGTTAAGGGGGGGGACAGGGTCATTTTTTGCAATTTTTTGCGAAAAAAAAAAATTTTTATTCTCATTCCCTACTATTTCGCAAATATGTAGGCTAATCCTGTTCGCTATTTTTTTCCTGTAATTTGCACTTAAAACTGAAGATCCCTGCTGAATTTCAGCTCACCAGGTTCAGAATTGTAGAAGTTAAGGGGGGGGGACAGGGTCATTTTTTACAATTTTTTCAAAAAAATTTTATTTATTTCCCTTCTATTTCGCAAATATGAAGGCTAATCGTGTTCGCTATATTTTTCCTGTAATCTGCACTAAAAACTGAAGATCCCTGCTGAATTTCAGCTCAACAGGTTCAGATTTGAAGAAGTTAAGGGGGGGGGACAGGGTCATTTTTTGCAATTTTTTCGAAAAAAATTAATTTATTTCCCTTCTATTTCGCAAATATGTAGGCTAATCGTGTTCGCTATATTTTTCATGTAATCTGCACTTAAAACTGAAGATCCCTGCTGAATTTCAGCTCACCAGGTTCAGATTTGTAGAAGTTAAGGGGAGGACAGGGTCATTTTTTGCAATTTTTTCGAAAAAAATTAATTTATTTCCCTTCTATTTCGCAAATATGTAGGCTAATCGTGTTCGCTATATTTTTCCTGTAATCTGCACTAAAAACTGATGATCCCTGCTGAATTTCAGCCCACCAGGTTCAGATTTGTAGAAGTTAAGGGGCGGGACAAAGTCATTTTTTGCAATTTTTTCGAAAAAAATTAATTTATTTCCTTTCTATTTCGCAAATATGTAGGCTAATCGTGTTCGCTATATTTTTCCTCTAATCTGCACTTAAAACTGAAGATCCCTGCTGAATTTCAGCTCACCAGGTTCAGATTTGTAGAAGTTAAGGGGGGGGGCAAGGTCATTTTTTGCAATGTTGTCGAAAAAAATTAATTTATTTCCCTTCTATTTTGAAAAAATGTAGGCTAATCGTGTAATCTATATTTTTACTGTAATCCTGCACTTAAAACTGAAGATCCCTGCTGAATTTCAGCTCACCAGGTTCAGATTTGTAGAAGTTAAGGAGGGGGGGACAGGGTCATTTTTTACAATTTTTTCAAAAAAAATTTAATTTATTTCCCTTCTATTTCGCAAATATGTAGGCTAATCGTGTTCGCTATATTTTTCCTGTAATCTGCACTTAAAACTGAAGATCCCTGCTGAATTTCAGCTCACCAGGTTCAGATTTGTAGAAGTTAAGGGGGGGACAGGGTCATTTTTTGCAATTTTTTCGAAAAAATTTAATTTATTTCCCTTCTATTTCGCAAATATGTAGGCCAATCGTGTTCGCTATATTTTTCCTGTAATCTGCACTTAAAACTGAAGATCCCTGCTGAATTTCAGCTCACCAGGTTCAGATTTGTAGAAGTTAAGGGGGGGACAGGGTCATTTTTTGCAATTTTTGCGAAAAAAATTAATTTATTTCCCTTCTATTTCGCAAATATGTAGGCTAATCGTGTTCGCTATATTTTTCCTGTAATCTGCACTTAAAACTGAAGATCTCTGCTGAATTTCAGCTCACCAGGTTCAGATTTGTAGAAGTTAAGGGGGGGGGGGACAGGGTCATTTTTTGCAATTTTTTCGAAAAAAAATTTAATTTATTTCCCTTCTATTTCGCAAATATGTAGGCTAATCGTGTTTCGCTATATTTTTCCTGTAATCTGCACTTAAAACTCAAGATCCCTGCTGAATTTCAGCTCACCAGGTTCAGATTTGTAGAAGTTAAGGGAGGGAACAGGGTCATTTTTTGCAATTTTTTCGAAAAAAAAATTTATTTCCCTTCTATTTCGCAAATATGTAGGCCAATCGTGTTCGCTATATTTTTTCTGTAATCTGCACTTAAAACTGAAGATCCCTGCTAAATTTCAGCTCACCAGGTTCAGATTTGTAGAAGTTAAGGGGGGGGACAGGGTCATTTTTTACAATTTTTTCAAAAAAATTAATTTATTTCCCTTCTATTTCGCAAATATGTAGGCCAATCGTGTTCGCTACATTTTTCCTGTAATCTGCACTTAAAACTGAAGATCCCTGCTGAATTTCAGCTCACCAGGTTCAGATTTGTAGAAATTAAGAGGTGGGACAGGGTCATTTTTTGAAATTTTTTCGAAAAAATTTAATTTCTTTCCCTTCTATTTCGCAAATATGTAGGCCAATCGTGTTCGCTATATTTTTCCTGTAATCTGCACTTAAAACTGAAGATCCCTGCTGAATTTCAGCTCACCAGGTTCAGATTTGTAGAAGTTAAGGGGGGAACAGGTCATTTTTTGCAATTTTTTGCGAAAAAATTTAATTTATTTCCCTTCTTTTTCGCAAATATGTAGGTCAATCGTGTTCTCTATATTTTTCCTGTAATCTGCACTTAAAACTGAAGATCCCTGCTGAATTTCAGCTTACCTGGTTCAGATTTATAGAAGATAAGGTGGGGCGACAGAGTCATTTTTTGCAATTTTTTCAAAAAAATTAATTTATTTCCCTTCAAATTAGCAAAAATGTAGGCCAATCGTTTGTGTCGCTATATTTTTCCTGTAATCTGCACTTAAAAACTGAAGATCCCTGCTGAATTTCAGCTCACCAGGTTCAGATTTGTAGAAGATAAGCGGGGGAACAGGGTCATTTTTTTCAATTTTTTATATAAAATTTAATTTATTTCCCTTCTATTTCGCAAATATGTAGGCCAATCGTGTTCGCTATATTTTTCCTGTAATCTGCACTTAAAACTGAAGATCCCTGCTGAAATTCAGCCCACCAGGTTCAGATTTGTAGAAGTTAAGGGGGGACAGGGTCATTTTTTGCAATTTTTTTGAAAAAATTTAATTTATTTCCCTTCTATTTGGCAAATATGTAGGCCAATCGTGTTTGCTATATTTTTCCTGTAATCTGCACCTAAAACTGAAGATCCCTACTGAATTTCAGCTCACCAGGTTCAGATTTGTAGAAGTTAAGGGGGGGGACAGGGTCATTTTTTGCAATTTTTTCAAAAAAATTTAATTTCTTTCCCTTCTATTTCGCAAATATGTAGGCTAATCGTGTTCGCTATATTTTTCCTGTAATCTGCACTTAAAACTAAAGATCCCTGCTGAATTTCAGCTCACCAGGTTCAGATTTGTAGAAGTTAAGGGGGGGACAGGGTCATTTTTTGCAATTTTTTCGAAAAAAATTAATTTATTTCCCTTCTATTTCGCAAATATGTAGGCTAATCGTGTTCGCTATATTTTTCCTGTAATCTGCACTTAAAACTAAAGATCCCTGCCTGAATTTCAGCTCACCAGGTTCAGATTTGTAGAAGTTAAGGGCGGGGACAGGGTCATTTTTTGCAATTTTTTCGAAAAAAAAAATTAATTTATTTCCCTTCTATTTCGCAAATATGTAGGCTAATCGTGTTCGCTATATTTTTCCTGTAATCTGCACTTAAAACTGAAGATCCCTGCTAAATTTCAGCTCACCAGGTTCAGATTTGAAGAAGTTAAGGGGGGGGACAGGGTCATTTTTTGCAATTTTTTCGAACAAAAATTAATTTATTTCCCTTCTATTTCGCAAATATGTAGGCTAATCGTGTTCGCTATATTTTTCCTGTAATCTGCACTTAAAACTGAAGATCCCTGCTGAATTTCAGCTCACCAGGTTCAGATTTGTAGAAGTTAAGGGGGGGGACACGGTCATTTTTTGCAATTTTTTCGAAAAAAAATTAATTTCTTTCCCTTCTATTTCGCAAATATGTAGGCCAATCGTCGGGCTATATTTTTTCTGTAATCTGCACTTAAAACTGAAGATCCCTGCTGAATTTCAGCTCACCAGGTTCAGATTTGTAGAAGTTAAGGGAGGGGACAGGGTCATTTTTTGCAATTTTTTCGAAAAAAATTAATTTATTTCCCTTCTATTTCGCAAATATGTAGGCTAATCGTGTTCGCTATATTTTTCCTGTAATCTGCACTTAAAACTGAAGATCCCTGCTGAATTTCAGCTCACCAGGTTCAGATTTGTAGAAGTTAAGGGGGGGGACAGGGTCATTTTTTGCAATTTTTTTTAAAATATTTAACTTATTTTCTTTCTATTTCGCAAATATGTAGGCCAATCGTGTTCGCTATATTTTTCCTGTAATCTGCACTTAAAACTGAAGATCCCTTCTAAATTTCAGCTTACCAGGTTCTGAATTGTAGAAGTTAAGGGGGGGGACAGGGTCATTTTTTGCAATTTTTTTCGAAAAAATTTAATTTCTTTCCCTTCTATTTCGCAAATATGTAGGCCAATCGTGTTCGCTATATTTTTCCTGTAATCTGCACTTAAAACTGAAGATCCCTGCTGAATTTCAGCTCACCAGGTTCAGATTTGTAGAAGTTAAGGGGGGGGGACAGGGTCATTTTTTGCAATTTTTTTGAAAAAATTTAATTTATTTCCCTTCTATTTCGCAAATATGTAGGCTAATCGTGTTCGCTATACTTTTCCTGTAATCTTCACTTAAAACTGAAGATCCCTGCTGAATTTGAGCTCACCAGGTTCAGATTTGTAGAAGTTAAGGGGGGGGGACAGGGTCCTTTTTTTGCAATTTTTTTTTTTTTGTTTCGAAAAAAATTTAATTTCTTTCCCTTCTATTTCGCAAATATGTAGGCCAATCGTGTTCGCTATATTTTTCCTGTAATCTGCACTTAAAACTGAAGATCCCTGCTGAATTTCAGCTCACCAGGTTTCAGATTTGTAGAAGTTAAGGGGGGGGACAGGGTCATTTTTTGCAATTTTTTCGAAAAAAATTTAATTTCTTTCCCTTCTATTTCGCAAATATGTAGGCTAATCGTGTTCGCTATATTTTTTCCTGTAATCTGCACTTAAAACTGAAGATCCCTGCTGAATTTCAGCTCACCAGGTTCAGATTTGTAGAAGTTAAGGGGGGGGACAGGGTCATTTTTTGCAATTTTTTCGAAAAAAAATTTAATTTTATCTTTCCTTCTATTTCGCAAATATGTAGGCTAATCGTGTTCGCTATATTTTTCCTGTAATCTGCACTTAAAACTGAAGATCCCTGCTGAATTTCAGCTCACCAGGTTCAGATTTGTAGAAGTTAAGGGGGGGGGACAGGGTCATTTTTTACAATTTTTTTCGAAAAAAATTTAATTTCTTTCCCTTCTATTTCGCAAATATGTAGGCTAATCGTGTTCGCTATATTTTTCCTGTAATCTGCACTTAAAACTGAAGATCCCTGCTGAATTTCAGCTCACCAGGTTCTGATTTGTAGAAGTTAAGGGGGGGGGGGCAGGTGCTTTTTTGCAATTTTTTTCGAAAAAAAATTAATTTATTTTCCCTTCTATTTCGCAAATATGTAGGCTAATCGTGTTCGCTATATTTTTTCCTGTAATCTGCACTTAAAACTGAAGATCTCTGCTGAATTTCAGCTCACCAGGTTCAGATTTGTAGAAGTTAAGGGGGGGGACAGGGTCATTTTTTACAATTTTTTCGAAAAAAAATTTTAATTTCTTTCCCTTCTATTTCGCAAATATGTAGGCCAATCGTGTTCGCTATATTTTTTCCTGTAATCTGCACTTAAAACTGAAGATCCCCTGCTGAATTTCAGCTCACCAGGTTCAGATTTGTAGAAGTTAAGGGGGGGGGACAGGGTCATTTTTTGCAATTTTTTTTTTAAAAAAAATTAATTTATTTCCCTTCTATTTCGCAAATATGTAGGCCAATCGTGTTCGCTATATTTTTCCTGTAATCTGCACTTAAAACTGAAGATCTCTGCTAAATTTCAGCTCACCAGGTTCAGATTTGTAGAAGTTAAGGGGGGGGACACGGTCATTTTTTGCAATTTTTTCGAAAAAAAATTAATTTCTTTCCCTTCTATTTCGCAAATATGTAGGCCAATCGTGTTCGCTATATTTTTTCTGTAATCTGCACTTAAAACTGAAGATCCCCGCCGAATTTCAGCCCACCCGGTTCTGAATTGTCGAAGTTAAGGGGGGGGACACGGTCATTTTTTACAATTTTTTTTAAAAAAATTTAATTTCTTTCCCTTCTATTTCGCAAATATGTAGGCCAATCGTGTTCGCTATAATTTTCCTGTAATCTGCACTTAAAACTGAAGATCCCTGCTGAATTTCAGCTCACCAGGTTCTGATTTGTAGAAGTTAAGGGGGGGGGACAGGGTCATTTTTTGCAATTTTTTCGAAAAAAAAATTAATATATTTCCCTTCTACTACGCTACTATGTAGGCAAATCGTGTTCGCTATATATTTCCTTTAATCTGCACTTAAAACTGAATATCCCTTCTGAATTTCAGCTCACCAGGTTCAGATTTGTAGAAGTTAAAGGGGGGGGGACAGGGTCATTTTTTGCAATTTTTTTTTTAAAAATTTAATTTCTTTCCCTTATATTTCGCAAATATGTAGGCCAATCGTGTTCGCTATATTTTTCCTGTAATCTTCACTTAAAACTGAAGATCTCTGCTGAATTTCAGCTCACCAGGTTCTGAATTGTATTAGTTAAGGGGGGGGGACAGGGTCATTTTTTACAATTTTTTCGAAAAAATTTAATTTCTTTCCCTTCTATTTCGCAAATATGTAGGCCAATCGTGTTCGCTATATTTTTCCTGTAATCTGCACTTAAAACTAAAGATCCCTGCTGAATTTCAGCTCACCAGGTTCAGATTTGTAGAAGTTAAGGGGGGACAGGGTCATTTTTTGCAATTTTTTCAAGAAAATTTAATTTATTTCCCTTCTATTTCGCAAATATGTAGGCCAATCGTGTTCGCTATATTTTTCCTGTAATCTGCACTTAAAACTGAAGATCCCTGCTGAATTTCAGCTCACCAGGTTCAGATTTGTAGTAGTTAAGGGGGGTGGGGGACAGGGTCATTTTTTGCAATTTTTTTAAGAAAAATTAAATTTCTTTCCCTTCTATTTCGCAAATATGTAGGCCAATCGTGTTCGTTATATTTTTCCTGTAATCTGCACTTAAAACTGAAGATCCCTGCTGAATTTCAGCTCACCAGGTTCAGATTTGTAGAAGTTAAGGGGGGGACAGGGTCATTTTTTGCAATTTTTTCGAAAAAAAAATTTATTTCCCTTCTATTTCGCAAATATGTAGGCCAATCGTGTTCGCTATATTTTTCCTGTAATCTGCACTTAAAACTGAAGATCCCTGCTGAATTTCAGCTCACCAGGTTCAGATTTGTAGAAGTTTAGGGAGGGAACTGGGTCATTTTTTGAATTTTTTTCGTAAAAAATAATTTATTTCCCTTCTATTTCGCAAATATGTAGGCCAATCGTTTTCGCTATATTTTTCCTGTAATCTGCACTTAAAACTGAAGATCCCTGCTAAATTTCAGCTCACCAGGTTCAGATTTGTAGAAGTCAAGGGGGGGGGACAGGGTCATTTTTTGCAATTTTTTTTTAAAAAAAAAAAAATTAATTTATTTCCCTTCAATTTCGAAAATATGTAGGCCAATCGTGTTCGCTATATTTTTCCTGTAATCTGCACTTAATACTGAAGATCCCTGATGAATTTCAGCTCACCAGGTTCAGATTTGTAGAAGTTAAGAGGGGACAGGGTCATTTTTTGCAATTTTTGCGAAAAAAATTAATTTATTTCCCTTCTATTTCGCAAATATGTAGGCTAATCGTGTTCGCTATATTTTTACTGTAATCTGCACTTAAAACTGAAGATCCCTGCTGAATTTCAGCTCACAAGGTTCAGATTTGTAGATGTTAAGGTGGGGACAGGTACATTTTTTGCAATTTTTGCGAAAAAAATTAATTTATTTCCCTTATATTTCGGAAATATGTAGGTCAATCGTGTTCGCTATAATTTTTCTGTAATCTGCACTTAAAACTAAAGATTCCTGCTGAATTTCAGCTCACCAGGTTCAGATTTGTAGAAGTTAAGGGGGGGGACAGGGTCATTTTTTGCAATTTTTTCGAAAAAAAATATTAATTTATTTCCCTTCTATTTCGCAAATATGAACGCTAATCGTGTTCGCTATATTTTTCCTGTAATCTGCACTTAAAACTGAAGATCCCTGCTGAATTTCAGCTCACCAGGTTCAGATTTGTAGAAGTTAAGGGGGGGGACAGGGTCATTTTTTGCAATTTTTTCGAAAAAAAAATTAATTTCTTTCCCTTCTATTTCGCAAATATGTAGGCCAATCATTGGCGCTATATTTTTCCTGTAATCTGCACTAAAAACTGAAGATCCCTGCTGAATTTCAGCTCACCAGGTTCTGATTTGTAGAAGTTAAGGGGGGGACAGTGTCATTTTTTGCAATTTTTTCGAAAAAAATTAATTTCGTTCCCTTCTATTTCGCAAATATGTAGGCTAATCGTGTACGCTATATTTTTCCTGTAATCTGCACTTAAAACTGAAGATCCCTGCTGAATTTCAGCTCAACAGGTTCAGATTTGTAGAAGTTAAGGGAGGGGACAGGGTCATTTTTTACAATTTTTTCAAAAAAATTAATTTCTTTCCCTTCTATTTCGCAAATATGTAGGCTAATTGTGTTCGCTATATTTTTACTGTAATCTGCACTTAAAACTGAAGATCCCTTCTGAATTTCAGCTCACCAGGTTCTGAATTGTAGAAGTTAAGGGGGGGCAGGGTCATTTTTTACAATTTTTTCAAAAAAATTAATTTCTTTCCCTTCTATTTCGCAAATATGTAGGCCAATCGTGTTCGCTATATTTTTCCTGTAATCTGCACTAAGAACTGAAGATCCCTGCTGAATTTCAGCTCACCAGGTTCAGATTTGTAGAAGTTAAAGAGGGGGGAAAGGGTCATTTTTTGCAATTTTTTCAAAAAAAAATTAATTTCTTTCCCTTCTATTTCGCAAATATGTAGGCCAATCGTGTTCGCTATATTTTTCCTGTAATCTGCACTTAAAACTGAAGATCCCTGCTGAATTTCAGCTCACCAGGTTCAGATTTGTAGAAGTTAAGGGGGGGACAGGGTCATTTTTTGCAATTTTTACGAAAAAAATTAATTTATTTCCCTTCTATTTCGCAAATATGTAGGCTAATCGTGTTCGCTATACTTTTCCTGTAACCTGCACTTAAAACTGAAGATCCCTGCTGAATTGCAGCTCACCAGGTTCTGAATTGTAGAAGTTAAGGGGGGGGGCAGGGTCATTTTTTACAATTTTTTCAAAAAATTTAATTTATTTCCCTTCTATTTCGCAAATATGTAGGCTAATCGTGTACTCTATATTTTTCCTGTAATCTGCACTTAAAACTGAAGATCCCTGCTGAATTTCAGCTCACCAGGTTCTGAATTGTAGAAGTTAAGGGGGGACAGGGTCATTTTTTGCAATTTTTTCGAAAAAAATTAATTTATTTCCCTTCTATTTCGCAAATATGTAGGCTAATCGTGTTCGCTATATTTTTCCTGTAATCTGCACTTAAAACTGAAGATCCCTGCTGAATTTCAGCTCACCAGGTTCAGATTTGTAGAAGTTAAGGGGGGGGGGCACTGGGTCATTTTTTACAATTTTTTCAAAAAAATTTAATTTCTTTCCCTTCTATTTCGCAAATATGTAGGCCAATCGTGTTCTCTATATTTTTCCTGTAATCTGCACTTAATACTGAAAATCCCTGCTGAATTTCAGCTCACCAGGTTCTGAATTGTAGAAGTTAAGGTTGACAGGGTCATTTTTTGCAATTTTTTCGAAAAAATTTAATTTCTTTCCCTTCTATTTCGCAAATATGTAGGCCAATCGTGTTCTCTATATTTTTCCTGTAATCTGCACTTAATACTGAAAATCCCTTCTGAATTTCAGCTCACCAGGTTCTGAATTGTAGAAGTTAAGGGGGGGGGACAGGGTCATTTTTTGCAATTTTTGCGAAAAAAATTAATTATTTCCCTTCTATTTCGCAAATATGTAGGCTAATCGTGTTCGCTATATTTTTCCTGTAATCTGCACTTAAAACTGAAGATCTCTGCTGAATTTCAGCTCACCAGGTTCTAAATTGTAGAAGTTAAGGGGGGGACAGGGTCATTTTTTGCAATTTTTGCGAAAAAAATTAATTTATTTCCCTTCTATTTCGCAAATATGTAGGCTAATCGTGTTCGCTATATTTTTCCTGTAATCTTCACTTAAAACTGAAGATCTCTGCTGAATTTCAGCTCACCAGGTTCTGAATTGTAGAAGTTAAGGGGGGGACAGGGTCATTTTTTGCAATTTTTTCGAAAAAATTTAATTTCTTTCCCTTCTATTTCGCAAATATGTAGGCTAATCGTGTTCGCTATATTTTTACTGTAATCTGCACTTAAAACTGAAGATCCCTTCTGAATTTCAGCTCACCAGGTTCTGAATTGTAGAAGTTAAGGGGGGGGACAGGGTCATTTTTTGCAATTTTTGCGAAAAAAATTAATTTATTTCCCTTCTATTTCGCAAATATGTAGGCTAATCGTGTTCGCTATATTTTTCCTGTAATCTGCACTTAAAACTGAAGATCTCTGCTGAATTTCAGCTCACCAGGTTCTGAATTGTAGAAGTTAAGGGGGGGAGACAGGGTCATTTTTTGCAATTTTTGCGAAAAAAATTAATTTCTTTCCCTTCTATTTCGCAAATATGTAGGATAATCGTGTTCGCTATATTTTTACTGTAATCTGCACTTAAAACTGAAGATCCCTGCTGAATTTCAGCTCATCAGGTTCTGAATTGTAGAAGTTAAGGGGGGGACAGGGTCATTTTTTACAATTTTTTCAAAAAAATTAATTTATTTCCCTTCTATTTTGCAAATATGTAGGCTAATCGTGTACGCTATACTTTTCCTGTAATCTTCACATAAAACTGAAGATCCCTGCTGAATTTTAGCTCACCAGGTTCTAAATTGTAGAAGTTAAGGGGGGGGACAGGGTCATTTTTTACAATTTTTTCAAAAAAATTTAATTGCTTTTCCTTCTATTTCGCAAATATGTAGGCCAATCGTGTTCTCTATATTTTTCCTGTAATCTGCACTTAAAACTGAAGATCCCTGCTGAATTTCAGCTCACCAGGTTCTGAATTGTAGAAGTTAAGGGGGGGGACAGGGTCATTTTTTACAATTTTTTCAAAAAAATTTAATTTCTTTCCCTTCTATTTCGCTAATATGTAGACCAATCGTGTTTGCTATATTTTTCCTGTAATCTGCACTAAAAACTGAAGATTTTTGCTGAATTTCAGCTCACCAGGTTCTGAATTGTAGAAGTTAAGGGGAAACAGGGTCATTTTTTGCAATTTTTTCGAAAAAATTTAATTTCTTTCCCTTCTATTTCGCAAATATGTAGGCCAATCGTGTTCTCTATATTTTTCCTGTAATCTGCACTTAAAACTGAAGATCCCTGCTGAATTTCAGCTCACCAGGTTCTAAATTGTAGAAGTTAAGGGGGGGACAGGGTCATTTTTTGCATTTTTTGCGAAAAAAATTAATTTATTTCCCTTCTATTTCGCAAATATGTAGGCTAATCGTGTTCGCTATATTTTTCCTGTAATC
Organism: Leptopilina drosophilae; assembly: GCA_032873175.1. NCBI lineage: Eukaryota > Metazoa > Arthropoda > Insecta > Hymenoptera > Figitidae > Leptopilina > Leptopilina drosophilae. Next base: position 12,360,234 of record CM065487.1, read on the forward strand.
TGCACTTAAAACTGAAAATCCCTGCTGAATTTCGGCTCACCAGGTTCAGATTTGTAGAAGTTAAGGGGGGGACAGGGTCATTTTTTACAATTTTTTCAAAAAAATTTAATTTCTTTCCCTTCTATTTCGCAAATATGTAGGCCAATCGTGTTCTCTATATTTTTCCTGTAATCTGCACTTAATACTGAAAATCCCTGCTGAATTTCAGCTCACCAGGTTCTGAATTGTAGAAGTTAAGGGGGACAGGGTCATTTTTTGCAATTTTTTCGAAAAAATTTAATTTCTTTCCCTTCTATTTCGCAAATATGTAGGCCAATCGTGTTCTCTATATTTTTCCTGTAATCTGCACTTAAAACTGAAGATCCCTTCTGAATTTCAGCTCACCAGGTTCTGAATTGTAGAAGTTAAGGGGGGGGACAGGGTCATTTTTTGCAATTTTTGCGAAAAAAATTAATTTCTTTCCCTTCTATTTCGCAAATATGTAGGCTAATCGTGTTCGCTATATTTTTCCTGTAATCTGCACTTAAAACTGAAGATCCCTTCTGAATTTCAGCTCACCAGGTTCTGAATTGTAGAAGTTAAGGGGGGGACAGGGTCATTTTTTGCAATTTTTGCGAAAAAAATTAATTTATTTCCCTTCTATTTCGCAAATATGTAGGCTAATCGTGTTCGCTATATTTTTCCTGTAATCTGCACTTAAAACTGAAGATCCCTTCTGAATTTCAGCTCACCAGGTTCTGAATTGTAGAAGTTAAGGGGGGGGGACAGGGTCATTTTTTGCAATTTTTGCGAAAAAAATTAATTTATTTCCCTTCCATTTCAAAAATATGTAGGCCAATCGTGTTCGCTATATTTTTCCTGTAATCTGCACTTAAAACTGAAGATCCCTGCTGAATTTCGGTTCACCTGGTTCAGATTTGTAGAAGTTAAGGGAGGGGGCAGGATCCTTTTTTTCAATTTTTCAAAAAAATTTAATTTCTTTCCCTTCTATTTCGCAAATATGTAGGTCAATCGTGTTCGCTATATTTTTCCTGTAATCTGCACTTAAAACTGAAGATCCCTTCTGAATTTCAGCTCACCAGGTTCTGAATTGTAGAAGTTAAGGGGGGGGCAGGGTCATTTTTTGCATTTTTTGCGAAAAAAAATAATTTATTTCCCTTCTATTTCGCAAATATGTAGGTTAATCGTGTTCGCTATATTTTTCCTGTAATCTGCACTTAAAACTGAAGATCTCTGCTGAATTTCAGCTCACCAGGTTCACATTTGTAGAAGTTAAGGGAGGGAAAGGGTCATTTTTTACAATTTTTTCAAAAAAATTTAATTTCTTTCCCTTCTATTTCGCAAATATGTAGGCTAATCGTGTTCGCTATATTTTTCCTGTAATCTGCACTTAAAACTGAAGATCCCTGCTGAATTTCAGATCACCAGGTTCTGAATTGTAGAAGTTAAGGGGGGGGACAGGGTCATTTTTTGCAATTTTTGCGAAAAAAATTAATTTCTTTCCCTTCTATTTCGCAAATATGTAGGCTAATCGTGTTCGCTATATTTTTCCTGTAATCTGCACTTAAAACTGAAGATCCCTTCTGAATTTCAGCTCACCAGGTTCTGAATTGTAGAAGTTAAGGGGGGGGACAGGGTCATTTTTTGCAATTTTTGCGAAAAAAATTAATTTATTTCCCTTCTATTTCGCAAATATGTAGGCTAATCGTGTTCGCTATATTTTTCCTGTAATCTGCACTTAAAACTGAAGATCCCTGCTGAATTTCAGCTCACCAGGTTCAGATTTGTAGAAGTTAAGGGAGGGACAGGGTCATTTTTTACAATTTTTTCAAAAAAATTTAATTGCTTTCCCTTCTATTTCGAAAATATGTAGGCCAATCGTGTTCGCTATATTTTTCCTGTAATCTGCACTTAAAACTGAAGATCTCTGCTGAATTTCAGCTCACCAGGTTCTGAATTGTAGAAGTTAAGGGGGGGACAGGGTCATTTTTTACAATTTTTTCGAAAAAATTTAATTGCTTTCCCTTCTATTTCGCAAATATGTAGGCCAATCGTGTTCTCTATATTTTTCCTGTAATCTGCACTTAAAACTGAAGATCCCTGCTGAATTTCAGCTCACCAGGTTCTGAATTGTAGAAGTTAAGGGGGGGGGACAGGGTCATTTTTTGCAATTTTTGCGAAAAAAATTAATTTATTTCCCTTCTATTTCGCAAATATGTAGGCTAATCGTGTTCGCTATATTTTTACTGTAATCTGCACTTAAAACTGAAAATCCCTGCTGAATTTCGGCTCACCAGGTTCAGATTTGTAGAATTTAAGGGGGGGACAGGGTCATTTTTTACAATTTTTTCAAAAAAATTTAATTGCTTTTCCTTCTATTTCGCAAATATGTAGGCCAATCGTGTTCTCTATATTTTTCCTGTAATCTGCACTTAAAACTGAAGATCCCTTCTGAATTTCAGCTCACCAGGTTCTGAATTGTAGAAGTTAAGGGGGGGGACAGGGTCATTTTTTGCAATTTTTGCGAAAAAAATTAATTTATTTCCCTTCTATTTCGCAAATATGTAGGCTAATCGTGTTCGCTATATTTTTCCTGTAATCTGCACTTAAAACTGAAGATCTCTGCTGAATTTCAGCTCACCAGGTTCTGAATTGTAGAAGTTAAGGGGAAACAGGGTCATTTTTTGCAATTTTTGCAAAAAAAATTAATTTATTTCCCTTCTATTTCGCAAATATGTAGGCTAATCGTGTTCTCTATATTTTTCCTGTAATCTGCACTTAAAACTGAAGATCCCTGCTGAATTTCAGCTCACCAGGTTTTGAATTGTAGAAGTTAAGGGGGGTGACAGGGTCATTTTTTGCAATTTTTGGGAAAAAAATTAATTTATTTCCCTTCTATTTCGCAAATATGTAGGCTAATCGTGTTCGCTATACTTTTTCTGTAATCTTGACTTAAAACTGAAGATCCCTTCTGTATTTCAGCTCACCAGGTTCTGAATTGTAGAAGTTAAGGGGGGGGACAGGGTCATTTTTTGCAATTTTTTCGAAAAAAATTAATTTATTTCCCTTCTATTTCGCAAATATGTAGGCCAATCGTGTTTGCTATATTTTTCCTGTAATCTGCACTTAAAACTGAAGATTTTTGCTGAATTTCAGCTCACCAGGTTCTGAATTGTAGAAGTTAAGGGGGGACAGGATCATTTTTTGTAAATTTTTCGAAAAAATATAATTTCTTTCCCTTCAATATCGAAAATATGTAGGCCAATCGTGTTCTCTATATTTTTCCTGTAATCTGCACTTAATACTGAAGATCCCTGATGAATTTCAGCTCACCAGGTTCTGAAGTGTAGAAGTTAAGGGGGGGGGACAGGGTCATTTTTTGCAATTTTTGCGAAAAAAATTAATTTATTTCCCTTCTATTTCGCAAATATGTAGGCTAATCGTGTTCGCTATATTTTTACTGTAATCTGCACTTAAAACTGAAAATCCCTGCTGAATTTCATCTCACCAGGTTCAGATTTGTAGAAGTTAAGGGGGGGACAGGGTCATTTTTTACAATTTTTTCAAAAAAATTTAATTGCTTTCCCTTCTATTTCGCAAATATGTAGGCCAATCGTGTTCTCTATATTTTTCCTGTAATCTGCACTTAAAACTGAAGATCCCTGCTGAATTTCAGCTCACCAGGTTCAGATTTGTAGAAGTTAAGGGGGGGACAGGGTCATTTTTTGCAATTTTTTCAAAAAAATTTAATTGCTTTTCCTTCTATTTCGCAAATATGTAGGCCAATCGTGTTTGCTATATTTTTCCTGTAATCTGCACTTAAAACTGAAGATCCCTTCTGAATTTCAGCTCACCAGGTTCTGAATTGTAGTAGTTAAGGGGGGGGGACAGGGTCATTTTTTGCAATTTTTTCGAAAAAGTTTAATTGCTTTCCCTTCTATTTCGCAAATATGTAGGCTAATCGTGTACGCTATACTTTTCCTGTAATCTTCACTTAAAACTGAAGATCCCAGCTGAATTTGAGCTCACCAGGTTCTAAATTGTAGAAGTTAAGGGGGGGGACAGGGTCATTTTTTGCAATTTTTGCGAAAAAAATTAATTTATTTCCCTTCTATTTCGCAAATATGTAGGCTAATCGTGTTCGCTATATTTTTCCTGTAATCTGCACTTAAAACTGAAGATCTCTGCTGAATTTCAGCTCACCAGGTTCTGAATTGTAGAAGTTAAGGGGGGGGACAGGGTCATTTTTTGCAATTTTTGCGAAAAAAATTAATTTATTTCCCTTCTATTTCGCAAATATGTAGGCTAATCGTGTTCGCTATACTTTTCCTGTAATCTGCACTTAAAACTGAAGATCTCTGCTGAATTTCAGCTCACCAGGTTCTGAATTGTAGAAGTTAAGGGGGGGGACAGGGTCATTTTTTGCAATTTTTGCGAAAAAAATTAATTTATTTCCCTTCTATTTCGCAAATATGTAGGCTAATCGTGTTCGCTATATTTTTCCTGTAATCTGCACTTAAAACTGAAGATCTCTGCTGAATTTCAGCTCACCAGGTTCAGATTTGTAGAAGTTAAGGGGGGGGACAGGGTCATTTTTTACAATTTTTTCGAAAAAATTTAATTGCTTTCCCTTCTATTTCGCAAATATGTAGGCCAATCGTGTTCTCTATATTTTTCCTGTAATCTGCACTTAAAACTGAAGATCTCTGCTGAATTTCAGCTCACCAGGTTCTGAATTGTAGAAGTTAAGGGGGGGGACAGGGTCATTTTTTGCAATTTTTTCGAAAAAAATTAATTTATTTCCCTTCTATTTCGCAAATATGTAGGCTAATCGTGTTCGCTATACTTTTCCTGTAATCTTCACTTAAAACTGAAGATCCCTGCTGAATTTCAGCTCACCAGGTTCTCAATTGTAGAAGTTAAGGGGGGGGACAGGGTCATTTTTTACAATTTTTTCGAAAAAATTCAATTTCTTTCCCTTCTATTTCGCAAATATGTAGGCTAATCGTGTTCGCTATATTTTTTCTGTAATCTGCACTTAAAACTGAAGATCACTGCTGAATTTCAGCTCACCAGGTTCTGAATTGTAGAAGTTAAGGGGGGGACAGGGTCATTTTTTGCAATTTTTGCGAAAAAAATTAATTTATTTCCCTTCTATTTCGCAAATATGTAGGCTAATCGTGTTCGCTATATTTTTCCTGTAATCTGCACTTAAAACTGAAGATCCCTGCTGAATTTCAGCTCACCAGGTTCAGATTTGTAGAAGTTAAGGGGGGGACAGGGTCATTTTTTACAATTTTTTCAAAAAAATTTAATTTCTTTCCCTTCTATTTCGCAAATATGTAGGCTAATCGTGTTCGCTATATTTTTCCTGTAATCTGCACTTAAAACTGAAGATCTCTGCTGAATTTCAGCTCACCAGGTTCTAAATTGTAGAAGTTAAGGGGGGGACAGGGTCATTTTTTGCAATTTTTGCGAAAAAAATTAATTTATTTCCCTTCTATTTCGCAAATATGTAGGCTAATCGTGTTCGCTATATTTTTCCTGTAATCTTCACTTAAAACTGAAGATCTCTGCTGAATTTCAGCTCACCAGGTTCTGAATTGTAGAAGTTAAGGGGGGGGCAGGGTCATTTTTTACAATTTTTTCAAAAAAATTAATTTATTTCCCTTCTATTTCGCAAATATGTAGGCTAATCGTGTACGCTATACTTTTCCTGTAATCTTCACTTAAAACTGAAGATCCCTGCTGAATTTCAGCTCACCAGGTTCTGAATTGTAGTAGTTAAGGGGGGGACAGGGTCATTTTTTGCAATTTTTTCGAAAAAATTTAATTTCTTTCCCTTCTATTTCGCAAATATGTAGGCTAATCGTGTTCGCTATATTTTTCCTGTAATCTGCACTTAAAACTGAAGATCCCTGCTGAATTTCAGCTCACCAGGTTCAGATTTGTAGAAGTTAAGGGGGGGACAGGGTCATTTTTTACAATTTTTTCAAAAAAATTTAATTGCTTTTCCTTCTATTTCGCAAATATGTAGGCCAATCGTGTTCTCTATATTTTTCCTGTAATCTGCACTTAAAACTGAAGATCCCTGCTGAATTTCAGCTCATCAGGTTCTGAATTGTAGAAGTTAAGGGGGGGACAGGGTCATTTTTTACAATTTTTTCAAAAAAATTAATTTATTTCCCTTCTATTTCGCAAATATGTAGGCTAATCGTGTTCGCTATATTTTTCCTGTAATCTGCACTTAAAACTAAAGATCCCTGCTGAATTTCAGCTCACCAGGTTCAGATTTGTAGAAGTTAAGGGGGGGACAGGGTCATTTTTTGCAATTTTTTGCGAAAAAAATTTAATTTATTTCCCTTCTATTTCGCAAATATGTAGGCCAATCGTGTTCGCTATATTTTTCTGTAATCTGCACTTAATACTGAAAATCCCTTCTGAATTTCAGCTCACCAGGTTCTGAATTGTAGAAGTTAAGGGGGGGGACAGGGTCATTTTTTGCAATTTTTTCGAAAAAAATTAATTTATTTCCCTTCTATTTCGCAAATATGTAGGCTAATCTTGTTCGCTAAATTTTTCCTGTAATCTGCACTTAAAACTGAAGATCCCTGCTGAATTTCAGCTCACCAGGTTCTGAATTGTAGTAGTTAAGGGGGGGGACAGGGTCATTTTTTACAATTTTTTCAAAAAAATTTAATTGCTTTCCCTTCTATTTCGCAAATATGTAGGCCAATCGTGTTCTCTATATTTTTCCTGTAATCTGCACTTAAAACTGAAGATCCCTTCTGAATTTCAGCTCACCAGGTTCTGAATTGTAGAAGTTAAGGGGGTACAGGGTCATTTTTTGCAATTTTTGCGAAAAAAATTAATTTATTTCCCTTCTATTTCGCAAATATGTAGGCTAATCGTGTTCGCTATATTTTTCCTGTAATCTGCATTTAAAACTGAAGATCCCTACTGAATTTCAGCTCACCAGGTTCAGATTTGTAGAAGTTAAGGGCGCGGACAGGGTCATTTTTTGCAATTTTTTCGAAAAAAATTAATTTATTTCCCTTCTATTTCGCAAATATGTAGGCTAATCGTGTTCGCTATATTTTTCCTGTAATCTGCACTTAAAACTGAAGATCTCTGCTGAATTTCAGCTCACCAGGTTCTGAATTGTAGAAGTTATGGGGGGCGACAGGGTCATATTTTACAATTTTTTCAAAAAAATTTAATTTCTTTCCCTTCTATTTCGCAAATATGTAGGCTAATCGTGTTCGCTATATTTTTACTGTAATCTGCACTTAAAACTGAAGATCCCTGCTGAATTTCAGCTCACCAGGTTCTAAATTGTAGAAGTTAAGGGGGGGACAGGGTCATTTTTTGCAATTTTTGCGAAAAAAATTAATTTATTTCCCTTCTATTTCGCAAATATGTAAACTAATTGTGTTCGCTATATTTTTCCTGTAATCTGCACTTAAAACTGAAGATCTCTGCTGAATTTCAGCTCAGCAGGTTCTGAATTGTAGAAGTTAAGGGGGGGGGGACAGGGTCATTTTTTGCAATTTTTGCGAAAAAAATTAATTTATTTCCCTTCCATTTCGCAAATATGTAGGCTAATCGTGTTCGCTATATTTTTCCTGTAATCTGCACTTAGAACTGAAGATCTCTGCTGAATTTCAGCTCACCAGGTTCTGAATTGTAGAAGTTATGGGGGGCGACAGGGTCATATTTTACAATTTTTTCAAAAAAATTTAATTTCTTTCCCTTCTATTTCGCAAATATGTAGGCTAATCGTGTTCGCTATATTTTTACTGTAATCTGCACTTAAAACTGAAGATCCCTTCTGAATTTCAGCTCACCAGGTTCTGAATTGTAGAAGTTAAGGGGGGGGGACAGGGTCATTTTTTGCAATTTTTGCGAAAAAAATTAATTTATTTCCCTTCTATTTCGCAAATATGTAGGCTAATCGTGTTCGCTATATTTTTCCTGTAATCTGCACTTAAAACTGAAGATCCCTTCTGAATTTCAGCTCACCAGGTTCTGAATTGTAGAAGTTAAGGGGGGGACAGGGTCATTTTTTGCAATTTTTTCGAAAAAAATTAATTTATTTCCCTTCTATTTCGCAAATATGTAGGCTAATCGTGTTCGCTATATTTTTACTGTAATCTGCACTTAAAACTGAAGATCCCTTCTGAATTTCAGCTCACCAGGTTCTGAATTGTAGAAGTTAAGGGGGGGGACAGGGTCATTTTTTGCAATTTTTGCGAAAAAAATTAATTTCTTTCCCTTCTATTTCGCAAATATGTAGGCTAATCGTGTTCGCTATACTTTTTCTGTAATTTTCACTTAAAACTGAAGATCCCTGCTGAATTTCAGCTCACCAGGTTCAGATTTGTAGAAGTTAAGGGGGGGGACAGGGTCATTTTTTACAATTTTTTCAAAAAAATTTAATTGCTTTTCCTTCTATTTCGCAAATATGTAGGCCAATCGTGTTCTCTATATTTTTCCTGTAATCTGCACTTAAAACTGAAGATCCCTGCTGAATTTCAGCTCACCAGGTTCTGAATTGTAGAAGTTAAGGGGGGGGACAGGGTCATTTTTTACAATTTTTTCAAAAAAATTTAATTTCTTTCCCTTCTATTTCGCAAATATGTAGGCCAATCGTGTTCGCTATATTTTTCCTGTAATCTGCACTTAAAACTGAAGATCCCTGCTGAATTTCAGCTCACCAGGTTCTGAATTGTAGAAGTTAAGGGGGGGGACAGGGTCATTTTTTGCAATTTTTTCGAAAAAATTTAATTTATTTCCCTTCTATTTCGCAAATATGTAGGCTAATCGTGTTCGCTATATTTTTACTGTAATCTGCACTTAAAACTGAAGATCCCTGCTGAATTTCAGCTCACCAGGTTCAGATTTGTAGAAGTTAAGGGGGGGGACAGGGTCATTTTTTGCAATTTTTTCGAAAAAAATTAATTTATTTCCCTTCTATTTCGCAAATATGTAGGCTAATCGTGTTGGCTATATTTTTCCTGTAATCTGCACTTAAAACTGAAGATCCCTGCTGAATTTCAGCTCACCAGGTTCTGAATTGTAGAAGTTATGGGGGGGGAACAGGGTCATTTTTTACAATTTTTTCAAAAAAATTAATTTATTTCCCTTCTATTTCGCAAATATGTAGGCTAATCGTGTTCGCTATATTTTTACTGTAATCTGCACTTAAAACTGAAGATCCCTTCTGAATTTCAGCTCACCAGGTTCTGAATTGTAGAAGTTAACGGCGGGACAGGGTCATTTTTTACAATTTTTTCAAAAAAATTTAATTGCTTTCCCTTCTATTTCGCAAATATGTAGGCTAATCGTGTTCGCTATATTTTTCCTGTAATCTGCACTTAAAACTGAAGATCCCTTCTGAATTTCAGCTCACCAGGTTCTGAATTGTAGAAGTTAAGGGGGGGAGACAGGGTCATTTTTTGCAATTTTTGCGAAAAAAATTAATTTCTTTCCCTTCTATTTCGCAAATATGTAGGCTAATCGTGTTCGCTATATTTTTACTGTAATCTGCACTTAAAACTGAAGATCCCTTCTGAATTTCAGCTCACCAGGTTCTGAATTGTAGAAGTTAAGGGGGGGGACAGGGTCATTTTTTGCAATTTTTGCGAAAAAAATTAATTTATTTCCCTTCTATTTCGCAAATATGTAGGCTAATCGTGTTCGCTATATTTTTCCTGTAATCTGCACTTAAAACTGAAGATCTCTGCTGAATTTCAGCTCACCAGGTTCTGAATTGTAGAAGTTAAGGGGGGGGACAGGGTCATATTTTACAAGTTTTTCAAAAAAATTTAATTTCTTTCCCTTCTATTTCGCAAATATGTAGGCTAATCGTGTTCGCTATATTTTTACTGTAATCTGCACTTAAAACTGAAGATCCCTTCTGAATTTCAGCTCACCAGGTTCTGAATTGTAGAAGTTAAGGGGGGGGGACAGGGTCATTTTTTGCAATTTTTGCGAAAAAAATTAATTTCTTTCCCTTCTATTTCGCAAATATGTAGGCTAATCGTGTTCGCTATATTTTTACTGTAATCTGCACTTAAAACTGAAGATCCCTTCTGAATTTCAGCTCACCAGGTTCTGAATTGTAGAAGTTAAGGGGGGGGACAGGGTCATTTTTTGCAATTTTTGCGAAAAAAATTAATTTATTTCCCTTCTATTTCGCAAATATGTAGGCTAATCGTGTTCGCTATACTTTTCCTGTAATCTTCACTTAAAACTGAAGATCCCTGCTGAATTTGAGCTCACCAGGTTCAGATTTGTAGAAGTTAAGGGGGGGGACAGGGTCATTTTTTACAATTTTTTCAAAAAAATTTAATTTCTTTCCCTTCTATTTCGCAAATATGTAGGCTAATCGTGTTCGCTATATTTTTTCTGTAATCTGCACTTAAAACTGAAGATCCCTGCTGAATTTCAGCTCACCAGGTTCTGAATTGTAGAAGGTAAGGGGGGGGACAGGGTCATTTTTTGCAATTTTTTCGAAAAAATTTAATTGCTTTCCCTTCTATTTCGCAAATATGTAGGCTAATCGTGTTCGCTATACTTTTCCTGTAATCTGCACTTAAAACTGAAGATCTCTGCTGAATTTCAGCTCACCAGGTTCTGAATTGTAGAAGTTAAGGGGGGGACAGGGTCATTTTTTGCAATTTTTGCGAAAAAAATTAATTTATTTCCCTTCTATTTCGCAAATATGTAGGCTAATCGTGTTCGCTATATTTTTCCTGTAATCTTCACTTAAAACTGAAGATCTCTGCTGAATTTCAGCTCACCAGGTTCTGAATTGTAGAAGTTAAGGGGGGGGCAGGGTCATTTTTTGCATTTTTTGCGAAAAAAATTAATTTATTTCCCTTCTATTTCGCAAATATGTAGGCTAATCGTGTTCGCTATACTTTTCCTGTAATCTTCACTTAAAACTGAAGATCCCTGCTGAATTTGAGCTCACCAGGTTCAGATTTGTAGAAGTTAAGGGGGGGGGCACTGGGTCATTTCTTACAATTTTTTCAAAAAAATTTAATTTCTTTCCCTTCTATTTCGCAAATATGTAGGCTAATCGTGTTGGCTATATTTTTACTGTAATCTGCACTTAAAACTCAAAATCCCTGCTGAATTTCAGCTCACCAGGTTCAGATTTGTAGAAGTTAAGGGAGGGACAGGGTCATTTTTTACAATTTTTTCAAAAAAATTTAATTGCTTTCCCTTCTATTTCGCAAATATGTAGGCCAATCGTGTTCTGTATATTTTTCCTGTAATCTGCACTTAAAACTGAAGATCTCTGCTGAATTTCAGCTCACCAGGTTCTGAATTGTAGAAGTTAAGGGGGGGGACAGTGTCATTTTTTACAATTTTTTCAAAAAAATTAATTTATTTCCCTTCTATTTCGCAAATACGTAGGCTAATCGTGTTCGCTATATTTTTCCTGTAATCTGCACTTAAAACTGAAGATCTCTGCTGAATTTCAGCTCACCAGGTTCTGAATTGTAGAAGTTAAGGGGGGGGACAGGGTCATTTTTTGCAATTTTTGCGAAAAAAATTAATTTATTTCCCTTCTATTTCGCAAATATGTAGGCTAATCGTGTTAGCTATACTTTTTCTGTAATCTGCTCTTAAAACTGAAGATCTCTGCTGAATTTCAGCTCACCAGGTTTTGAATTGTAGAAGTTAAGTGGGGGGACAGGGTCATTTTTTGCAATTTTTGGGAAAAAAAGTAATTTATTTCCCTTCTATTTCGCAAATATGTAGGCTAATCGTGTTCGCTATACTTTTTCTGTAATTTTCACTTAAAACTGAAGATCCCTGCTGAATTTCAGCTCACCAGGTTCAGATTTGTAGAAGTTAAGGGAGGGGACAGGGTCATTTTTTACAATTTTTTCAAAAAAATTTAATTGCTTTCCCTTCTATTTCGCAAATATGTAGGCTAATCGTGTTCCCTATATTTTTACTGTAATCTGCACTTAAAACTGAAGATCCCTGCTGAATTTCAGCTCACCAGGTTCAGATTTGTAGAAGTTAAGGGGGGACAGGGTCATTTTTTGCAATTTTTTCGAAAAAAATTAGTTTATTTCCCTTCTATTTCCCAAAAATGTAGGCTAATCGTGTTCGCTATATTTTTCCTGTAATCTGCACTTAAAACTGAAGATCCCTGCTGAATTTCAGCTCATCAGGTTCTGAATTGTAGAAGTTAAGGGGGGGACAGGGTCATTTTTTACAATTTTTTCAAAAAAATTAATTTATTTCCCTTCTATTTCGCAAATATGTAGGCTAATCGTGTACGCTATACTTTTCCTGTAATCTTCACTTAAAACTGAAGATCCCTGCTGAATTTCAGCTCACCAGGTTCAGATTTGTAGAAGTTAAGGGGGGGGGACACTGGGTCATTTTTTACAATTTTTTCAAAAAAATTTAATTGCTCTCCCTTCTATTTCGCAAATATGTAGGCTAATCGTGTTCGCTATATTTTTCCTGTAATCTGCACTTAAAACTGAAGATCCCTGCTGAATTTCAGCTCACCAGGTTCTGAATTGTAGAAGTTAAGTGGGACAGGGTCATTTTTTGCAATTTTTGCGAAAAAAATTAATTTATTTCCCTTCTATTTCGCAAATATGTAGGCTAATCGTGTTCGCTATATTTTTACTGTAATCTGCACTTAAAACTGAAGATCCCTGCTGAATTTCAGCTCACCAGGTTCTAAATTGTATAAGTTATGGGGGGCGACAGGGTCATTTTCTGCAATTTTTGCGAAAAAAAATTATTTTATTTCCCTTCTATTTCGCAAATATGTAGGCTAATCGTGTTCGCTATATTTTTCCTGTAATCTGCACTTAAAACTGAAGATCTCTGCTGAATTTCAGCTCACCAGGTTCTGAATTGTAGAAGTTAAGGGGGGGGACAGGGTCATATTTTACAAGTTTTTCAAAAAAATTTAATTTCTTTCCCTTCTATTTCGCAAATATGTAGGCTAATCGTGTTCGCTATATTTTTTCTGTAATCTGCACTTAAAACTGAAGATCCCTTCTGAATTTCAGCTCACCAGGTTCTGAATTGTAGAAGTTAAGGGGGGGGGACAGGGTCATTTTTTGCAATTTTTGCGAAAAAAATTAATTTCTTTCCCTTCTATTTCGCAAATATGTAGGCTAATCGTGTTCGCTATATTTTTACTGTAATCTGCACTTAAAACTGAAGATCCCTTCTGAATTTCAGCTCACCAGGTTCTGAATTGTAGAAGTTAAGGGGGGGGGACAGGGTCATTTTTTGCAATTTTTGCGAAAAAAATTAATTTATTTCCCTTCTATTTCGCAAATATGTAGGCTAATCGTGTTAGCTATACATTTTCTGTAATCTGCTCTTAAAACTGAAGATCTCTGCTGAATTTCAGCTCACCAGGTTTTGAATTGTAGAAGTTAAGTGGGGGGACAGGGTCATTTTTTGCAATTTTTGGGAAAAAAAGTAATTTATTTCCCTTCTATTTCGCAAATATGTAGGCTAATCGTGTTCGCTATACTTTTTCTGTAATTTTCACTTAAAACTGAAGATCCCTGCTGAATTTCAGCTCACCAGGTTCAGATTTGTAGAAGTTAAGGGAGGGGACAGGGTCATTTTTTACAATTTTTTCAAAAAAATTTAATTGCTTTCCCTTCTATTTCGCAAATATGTAGGCCAATCGTGTTCTCTATATTTTTCCTGTAATCTGCACTTAAAACTGAAGATCCCTTCTGAATTTCAGCTTACCAGGTTCTGAATTGTAGAAGTTAAGGGGGGGGACAGGGTCATTTTTTACAATTTTTTCAAAAAAATTTAATTGCTTTTCCTTCTATTTCGCAAATATGTAGGCCAATCGTGTTCTCTATATTTTCTTGTAATCTGCACTTAAAACTGAAGATCCCTTCTGAATTTCAGCTCACCAGGTTCTGAATTGTAGAAGTTAAGGGGGGGGACAGGGTCATTTTTTGCAATTTTTTCGAAAAAAATTAATTTATTTCCCTTCTATTTCGCAAATATGTAGGCTAATCGTGTTCCCTATATTTTTACTGTAATCTGCACTTAAAACTGAAGATCCCTGCTGAATTTCAGCTCACCAGGTTCAGATTTGTAGAAGTTAAGGGGGGAAAGGCTCATTTTTTGCAATTTTTTCGAAAAAAATTATTTTATTTCCCTTCTATTTCGCAAATATGTTCGCTAATCGTGTTCGCTATATTTTTCCTGTAATCTGCACTTAAAACTGAAGATCTCTGCTGAATTTCAGCTCACCAGGTTCTGAATTGTAGAAGTTAAGGGGGAGGACAGGGTCATTTTTTACAAATTTTTCAAAAAAATTAATTTATTTCCCTTCTATTTCGCAAATATGTAGGCTAATCGTGTTCGCTATATTTTTCCTGTAATCTGCACTTAAAACTGAAGATCTCTGCTGAATTTCAGCTCACCAGGTTCTGAATTGTAGAAGTTAAGGGGGGGGGGGACAGGGTCATATTTTACAAGTTTTTCAAAAAAATTTAATTTCTTTCCCTTCTATTTCGCAAATATGTAGGCTAATCGTGTTCGCTATATTTTTACTGTAATCTGCACTTAAAACTGAAGATCCCTTCTGAATTTCAGCTCACCAGGTTCTGAATTGTAGAAGTTAAGTGGGGGAGACAGGGTCATTTTTTGCAATTTTTGCGAAAAAAATTAATTTCTTTCCCTTCTATTTCGCAAATATGTAGGCTAATCGTGTTCGCTATATTTTTACTGTAATCTGCACTTAAAACTGAAGATCCCTTCTGAATTTCAGCTCACCAGGTTCTGAATTGTAGAAGGTAAGGGGGGGGGACAGGGTCATTTTTTGCAATTTTTGCGAAAAAAATTAATTTATTTCCCTTCTATTTCCCAAATATGTAGGCTAATCGTGTTCGCTATACTTTTCCTGTAATCTGCTCTTAAAACTGAAGATCTCTGCTGAATTTCAGCTCACCAGGTTTTGAATTGTAGAAGTTAAGGGGGGGGACAGGGTCATTTTTTGCAATTTTTGCGAAAAAAATTAATTTATTACCCTTCTATTTCGCAAATATGTAGGCCAATCGTGTTCTGTATATTTTTCCTGTAATCTGCACTTAAAACTGAAGATCTCTGCTGAATTTCAGCTCACCAGGTTCTGAATTGTAGAAGTTAAGGGGGGGGACAGTGTCATTTTTTACAATTTTTTCAAAAAAATTAATTTATTTCCCTTCTATTTCGCAAATATGTAGGCTAATCGTGTTCGCTATATTTTTACTGTAATCTGCACTTAAAACTCAAAATCCCTGCTTAATTTCAGCTCACCAGGTTCTGAATTGTAGAAGTTAAGGGGGGGGGACAGGGTCATTTTTTGCAATTTTTGCGAAAAAAATTAATTTATTTCCCTTCTATTTCGCAAATATGTAGGCTAATCGTGTTAGCTATACTTTTTCTGTAATCTGCTCTTAAAACTGAAGATCTCTGCTGAATTTCAGCTCACCAGGTTTTGAATTGTAGAAGTTAAGTGGGGGGACAGGGTCATTTTTTGCAATTTTTGGGAAAAAAATTAATTTATTTCCCTTCTATTTCGCAAATATGTAGGCTAATCGTATTCGCTATACTTTTTCTGTAATTTTCACTTAAAACTGAAGATCCCTGCTGAATTTCAGCTCACCAGGTTCATATTTGTAGAAGTTAAGGGGGGGGACAGGGTCATTTTTTACAATTTTTTCAAAAAAATTTAATTTCTTTCCCTTCTATTTCGCAAATATGTAGGCCAATCGTGTTTGCTATATTTTTCCTGTAATCTGCACTTAAAACTGAAGATTTTTGCTGAATTTCAGCTCACCAGGTTCTGAATTGTAGAAGTTAAGGGGGGACAGGATCATTTTTTGAAAATTTTTCGAAAAAATATAATTTCTTTCCCTTCAATTTCGAAAATATGTAGGCCAATCGTGTTCTCTATATTTTTCCTGTAATCTGCACTTAATACTGAAGATCCCTGATGAATTTCAGCTCACCAGGTTCTGAAGTGTAGAAGTTAAGGGGGGGGACAGGGTCATTTTTTGCAATTTTTGCGAAAAAAATTAATTTATTTCCCTTCTATTTCGCAAATATGTAGGCTAATCGTGTTCGCTATATTTTTACTGTAATCTGCACTTAAAATTGAAAATCCCTGCTGAATTTCATCTCACCAGGTTCAGATTTGTAGAAGTTAAGGGAGGGGACAGGGTCATTTTTTGCAATTTTTGCGAAAAAAATTAATTTATTTCCCTTCTATTTCGCAAATATGTAGGCTAATCGTGTTCGCTATATTTTTACTGTAATCTGCACTTAAAATTGAAAATCCCTGCTGAATTTCATCTCACCAGGTTCAGATTTGTAGAAGTTAAGGGAGGGGACAGGGTCATTTTTTACAATTTTTTCAAAAAAATTTAATTGCTTTCCCTTCTATTTCGCAAATATGTAGGCCAATCGTGTTCTCTATATTTTACCTGTAATCTGCACTTAAAACTGAAGATCCCTTCTGAATTTCAGCTTACCAGGTTCTGAATTGTAGAAGTTAAGGGGGGGACAGGGTCATTTTTTGCAATTTTTGCGAAAAAAATTAATTTATTTCCCTTCTATTTCGCAAATATGTAGGCTAATCGTGTTCGCTATATTTTTACTGTAATCTGCACTTAAAACTGAAAATCCCTGCTGAATTTCGGCTCACCAGGTTCAGATTTGTAGAAGTTAAGGGGGGGGACAGGGTCATTTTTTGCAATTTTTGCGAAAAAAATTAATTTCTTTCCCTTCTATTTCGCAAATATGTAAGCCAATCGTGTTCTCTATATTTTTCCTGTAATCTGCACTTAAAACTGAAGATCCCTTCTGAATTTCAGCTCACCAGGTTCTGAATTGTAGAAGTTAAGGGGGGGACAGGGTCATTTTTTGCAATTTTTTCGAAAAAAATTAATTTATTTCCCTTCTATTTCGCAAATATGTAGGCTAATCGTGTTCGCTATATTTTTACTGTAATCTGCACTTAAAACTGAAGATCCCTGCTGAATTTCAGCTCACCAGGTTCAGATTTGTAGAAGTTAAGGGGGGAAAGGCTCATTTTTTGCAATTTTTTCGAAAAAAATTATTTTATTTCCCTTCTATTTCGCAAATATGTTCGCTAATCGTGTTCGCTATATTTTTCCTGTAATCTGCACTTAAAACTGAAGATCCCTGTTGAATTTCAGCTCATCAGGTTCAGATTTGTAGAAGTTAAGGGGGGGGGCATTGTCATTATTTGTAATTTTTGCGAAAAAAATTAATTTATTTCCCTTCCATTTCGCAAATATGTAGGCTAATCGTGTGCGATATATTTTTCCTGTAATCTGCACTTAAAACTGAAGATCCTTACCGAATTTCAGCTCACAAGGTTGAGATTTGTAAAAGTTAAGGGGAGGACAGCCCATTTTGCGTGGCTGGGACGGACACACGAGTGATTTCATAAGGGTTCCGTCAGTACACCTACGGTGTACGGACCCCTTAAAATTGTTAAAAACGAAATAAAGACCGTCTCTGCAGTTACATCATCTTCAAGATCAGCTATAGATGACTTGACTATTCTTATTCAGTCTATTGAAGAAAAAATTAATGAAAAACTTAAGCAGAGTGAAACTGATTTGCAACTTTAACTACTTCTTTAAAACGCTAAATGTATCGCTGAATTGGATTCACGTTTAACCAATCTTGAAAATGGACGGTGAAAAATTAACTGTTGTTAAAGAATTGCGTAGACAAGCTAGAAAAAATTATCCACGTCGAAAAGTTCAAATGCGTGGTATAGATGAAATCTGGCAAGCAGATTTAGTTGAAATGATACCATATTCTTATTCTAATAAAGGTTTCAAATACATGCTCACAGTTATAGACATATTTTCCAAATATGCCTGGGCTGTAGCTGTAAAGAGTAAGAATGGAAAAGACTTTTTTTGGCTATGAAAACTATTCTAAAACAAGGCCGGATTCCCAAAAATTTGCCTACTGATAGAGGCAAAGAATTTTACAATTCTGAATTTAAGAGTTTAATGCAAGAATTCAACATTAATCTCTATTCTACCTACAGTAATTTGAAAGCATCAATTGTTGAAAGATTTAACCGCACTCTAAAAAATATGATGTGGCCTGAATTTAGCTTACAAGGCAATTATAAATGGATTAATATTTTACCAACTCTCATATCAAAGTACAATAATAAAAAACATCGTACTATTGGTATGAAACCCAATTATGTCATCGAAGAATATACAAGAGAACTGCTGAGACGTATCTGTAAACTACGTAGAATTCCGATGAAAAGATCAAAATTCAAAGTTGGAGACAGAGTTCGAGTTGGCAAGTATAAAAACATCTTTGAGAAAGGTTATACTCCCAACTGGACAACAGAAATTTTCACTGTGGATAAAGTTAAATCAACAAAACCAGTTACATACAAGCTAAAAGATTACCAAAATCAACCCATAGAAGGTGGTTTCTATGAAGAAGAGTTGCTGAAAGTCCAATATCCAGATGTTTACCTTGTAGAAAAAGTTCTCAAGACTCGTGGTAATGATGTATACGTGAAATGGCTTGGATTCGATAGCTCACACAATAGTTGGATAAAAAAATCTGATACTTAATATAGTTAAAGTATAGTTAAAATAAGTTAAAGTATAGTTAAAGTATAGTTAAAGTAACGTTAAAAATAGTTAAAATATAGTTAGAAAAGTTAAAATAAGTTAAAATATAGTTTAAAAAAGTTAAAAATAGTTAAAATAAGTTAAAGTAAAGTTAAAAACAGTTAAGAATAGTTAAAGTAACGTTAAAATAAGTTCAAGTAATGTTAAAGTAACGTTAAAATAAGTTAAAGTATAATTAAAATTAGTTAAGATATAGTTAAAAAAGTTAATGTAACTAGGTTAAGGTTTTTTTTAAAACAAAGTAGACATAAAATAAAGTGAACGTTTTTCTATTCAAACAACCATATCCTCCTTTCTCGTCTCTGTAACAATTTTTTTTCTATTTACATTGGTTCATCACCATCAATATCTACAATTTTACAGTGCCCCCACTCAAGGGTGTCGGTGCTGTTTTCTACTAAGTATCTTTTGTCGTCATAAGGACTGAATGCAATTTTCGTTTGCTTTAATGTCTGTACATTATGCAGTTTTGACTGAATACAATATTGTGTCCTGGATTGGATTTTAATATTTCGAAGACAATAAACATAATCATCAAAATTGATATTTTTCTTAACAACTCCTGCTTTTACACCTTTAACCTTCTTTATAAAATCTTTCTCTTCAACTCGTACACTATACATTTTGCTCCGCAAGCCAACAAATTCAGTCACAATTTTTCGGCAGCATTCATCCTTCATCATACCTAATATTTTTTTGTTGGCTTGCGGAATACCGTAAATATTATTTGCGGGATAATCTGAAGTGTCGAATTTATGAATATCTTGTTTCATATCCGCGTAAATGTCACAGCACTTTATTTCATAAATCAGGCTATCGGTGTCGGTGTACAATAATTTCAATTCATCATACTTATTTAACATGTAATCGTAGTGGAAGTCGTAAATTAATGTCTTTGACACATCTAAAACAGTCAAACCAACATACAGGGGTTTGTTAATCAAAACCTTCATTTTTCTAAGTTCCACAGCAACCAAATTTTCATTAAAAATGTCTCTGCTGTGAAAATTCGGTTTGGAGATAAGTGCTTCAGCTCCATATCTACCCTCCCACTTTGTCACGAGTTTAACATCAATATGTTTTCGCACGTTCTCCATGGTTTTTCCAAATACCGCGTTATTCATTAGTTTGAATAAGTTTTTCTCGAATTAATTATTGGCATTTGTTCTCCGCGTGGTATTGAAGTCAATATAGCTTTTTAACCAAAGAGATTGCTGAAATTTTAAAACGCGATAGATTTTAACTAATACAAGACCGTTGGAAATCGCTTGTTTTAAGGCACGATAATGGAGAACGTGCTTTCGTTTCGGTAGGAGGGTAGTCAGGAGCTTCTCCTCTTTTGACTCTGGTGGCTTTGAGCGTTCGGGGCAAAATGGGAAATCACTATGTTTATTATGAAGTTGATCTGGATAGTCCAGGTCAACTTCCAAGATGTACCCAATTTCCCCATCATCTGAAACGTTAAAATCAAAATTATTGTCAATATTTTCTACCCACTTGAAGCCACCATACGGAAGTGACTGAATCATTGCCCAACCATACAAATTGTTTGCATCAAAGTATACAATATAAGATGTTTCCTCATTCTCATTATATTTTTCCATGTACGGATTATTTGCTTTAGCGTAACGATTAGTGCACTGACTAATCCAACCTCTTATTCCGCGTTCAATAAACATTACCATATCGATGTCTGTGAGGAGTTCCAATCTTATATTCGTATTCTTTAGCATGGCATCCCACGTCAGTCCCGGCGTTGTATAATAATGTGCTGCATCTAGACCGTATGCTAATAAACATTGATGCCTGAAATTTTCAAAAATGTCCGCAAGTAACAAAATATCAGTTTGCATATACAAGTACACATAATCGCCGAAATTTTGGCAATTGAATTCATTCCACACTTTCAGCGCATGAGCGTAATCACTGTCAGAAACATTTAAATCGTTCAAAATGCTGTAAAATTTTTCTTTAGGTGGTAATTCTGTTTCATTGAGTTTTTCCCTTGAATCAATGTATTCGTAAGGAAAAACTCCTTTTCTCGTTAACAATTTAATTTTGTCGTCGCTGAAATTTGAAAACAATGAACTTACAATTTTGTATTCATCGAGATAGGATGCTAACTTGTCTAATGATGATGCCATGAATTTAAATGCCAGTCGTCTATAACAGGGTTGTTAAAAAAATTTCAGCTGTTTTCGCGATAAATGTCTTAAGATCAGACATTTCTTGTTTGTCATCAAGCGAATCTTTTATAAATTTACCCCCCAAAACGGTATACACTTTTAACGGGTCATACCTGTTTAAAGCTTTTTGTATATTAATTTGAAACAAAGCAAAAGCATCATCAAGGAACTCATTAATGTCCTTGTAATCTAAATTTATAATAGCACTAGTTTGCAACCGACCCTCAAATGCTTTTTCAAAATCGACCCATTTCATTCTATCATTCGGCACTTGCACACCTGCACCCCGTTTCATTAACAAATCAAAATGGCAACGCAAATATTCTAATTTTTGACTTAAATTTAAGCACCCAGATATTTGGGATAAAGAGAAATCAGACCTGTGTAAAAAATTCCTGAAAATGTTTTTATATTTTTGGCATTTGTTTTGCCATTCAAAAGCAGCAAAACATTTTTCATCACCAGTCATTGTCATTACATTGATGAGCTTATATTCCGCGCTTTTAATAATGTTGTCAGACTCCTGACAAACTTCATTAAACTCATCCATGTCAATTCGTTGACGATACTTTTTCGGTGGTCTGCACATTGGCATCTTAAATGCTAAATTTAAAAAAAATTCTGTATATAAGCTAAAGGAAAACACTTAAAACTAAACAAAACCTGGAAAAACACACACTTAAAACTAAACAAACCCTGAAATAGAAAAAAACCACCACCACCTTAAAAGTAATGCAAAATAGAACACAAAATAAAAAAAACCCTATAATAAAAAATCAATAACTCCTAAATTCAAAACGAAGAAAACTCTGAAAATTAACTCTGAAAACTCTGTAAAGAAACTCTGGAACCCTGAAAACCTGGAAGTAGTTTGCTGCACCATTCAAGATGCAACTGATGCTTGTGGCCCGCGCGCCGTCACTTATACCCCAGTCCCCACTATACTCACCTCCCACTACGCTGAGCCCCACTACTCCAGAGCCGCGCGCATCACCCCACTGCCGTGCGCCCCACTACTCGAGCGTCGTGCCCATCTCCCTACCATAGACCGCTACGATGAGACCCGCTACTCCTCAGTCGCACTCGCGGCTCCACTCCTACCGCATGCCTATTGGAGTGAGCGCCAATTATAGGGTAACTTTAGGTAAGTAAGGTAAGTATAGTAGGACACTAGGAGTGTTAGCTGATAATCGAAAGTGGCGCCATCTTTCGAAGGCAACCTCTAATTAAACTCGGTTGGTAATTTTAGCGGGAAATTTAAAAATACCAAGGGATTAAAAATTGGGAAATAAAAATTAAAATACCCCGCTAATGGGGTTCGTCGGTGGCGCCATCTGATGGTGTCAGCCAGTACTCAAAATGTCGGTAAATGGGGCGGTAAAATATAATACCCCTTGAAAGTTTAAAAATTTGAATTTCCCGCCAAGGGGCTCGTCGGTGGCGCCATCTAACGGCGTCAGTCGGAACTCTGTCGGTAAAGTAGAACACCCCCACCAAGCCGCTTAAAATTTAAAAATTAAAAAAGGGCTCCAGAAGAAAGGTTACGGGTTTTAGTTGGTCGGGCTGGTAGTAGGTCGCCAGTTTATTAAATTTATTATAACATTTATTTATTTATCTTTTTTTTAAATATTTCCTTTTGTTTTATTTTACAAACCCCACATAACCTTGGAGTGCGGAATCCAAGGTATCTGTAGGCAGATATCCCAAAAGTCCCTGAGCAAAAAAGGGGGGTTTGAATTGAGCGGTGGCGCCATCTAACGGTGGCAGCCAGAACTAAGATGTCGGTAAGGTAGAACACCAAGACACTTGAAATTGATCTATTAGGAAATCTACTTTACCGACGGTCGGTAACTGGGCCAGGATCCCCATTGCTCTACTACTTATTATATATTATTATATTTTACTTTTTTTATTTATTTTTGATATTTAAAATGTATTGCATTTAAAAAGTTATAGAAATTTATTGAAAATTAAAAATTAGATAGTTTATTGCAATTAGAATAAAGTTTTTATTTTCCATCAACATTAAATCAATTTAAAAATTTTAAAACCGTTGTTGGTTTTGGAATTAAAAACCCCACAAACTCGAAAGTATTAATTTTTATGAGTTTTAGCTTTAAACTTTTAAAATATGTTCGCACAGACTGAATCCACCTTTTTGAATTTTCAAAATATGACATCGAATTTGTAAACAGAGACCTAATCAGAGAGCCAAAACTCGTCCACTCAATTCAATCTACCATTTTTAATTTTTAAAATCTGACATCATTCTCGTCATTAGCGACACCGAAAAACCCCGAGTAACGAAATTGTTATGAATTTAATCGACTTTTAAAAAACTTGTCCGCCATATTGTATCCGCCATCTTAAAATTTTGATACTTGACATTGTATTTGAATTGAGCAACTCTAGAATTCCTTGATGTGTGATTTTAGTAACTTTAGTACTTAACTTAATTTTACTATTTGCATGTTTGCTGCAAATATTAAAAAGTATACTAAAAATGGCAAAGTAGTTTCGTTCACTAAAAATGTGGTGTAGAATTTTAATTTTTAATCCAATCAAGGTCCACAAGGGCTGGAAAGTTTCTCAATGGAATAAGCTATCAATAAAAATTTTAAAACCCAAATATTTTCTACTGTTTGTTGTATAAAAAATTATCAAAAATTAGTCAAGTGTCTAAAAATCATCAAAATTTCCATGAAATTTGATCTTGAATCGACTGTAGCTCTCTTAATTTTCATTCAATTTTATTCTGCAATATATGGATTGACAGATAATTTAATTACCTTTCTAACGGAATCTTAGTCATCATTTTGGACGAGTTGATTTTCCTACAGGTAAATTTAAGTGCCGTCGCTCCTCAAAAATACAAAATTTGAAGCTACAAAAAAACTACACGAGGGGAAAAAATTAAAACTATGATTTTCTTACTCAGAAAACACCCACAAATCGAAAAAAGAATGTTTTGTTTGATTGGCAAAAAAAAGTTTTTAATTTGTAAACCTGTGTAATAGAGACACAACCAACCACTAAATTTTATTTAAAAATATTCATTTGTTTATTTTTTATAAACAATTTAATTTTAATGTAAAATTTTTTTTTTAATTTTATAACTTAGGAACGATTTGTCGGATTTTAATGGAAATTTTCGCACATAATACATAAAGATTGTAACTTTAAAAAAAAATTTATTTTATTGTTGAAAAAAATTATTGTTATTATTAAACAAATGAATAATTAATTGTGTTCTGGACCTTTTTCGTAAATTTTTTTAAAGAGCTTTAAACTATATAAATCGAGGATTTAATATCTAAAATAAAAAGTTGGTAGATGGAAATAGTTTATTAACTACGAATTCTTTTTGTGAGCGCGGTCGCGGCACGACGTATTGCTCCGCATAAACTCGTTGCGTTATAGGGTATTTATGGTCAGCGCGCAACGAGTTTATGCGGAGCAATACGTCGCGCCGCGACCGTGCTCACAGAGAAAATTCGTAGTTGATAAGTTATTTCGATCTACCAACTTTTTATTTCAGATATTAAATCCTCGATTTACATAGTTTAAAGATCTTAAAAAAAATTTTACGAAAAAGGTCCAGAACACAATTAATTATTCATTAGTTTAATAATAACAATAATTTTTTACAACAAATAATTTTTTTCAACAATGAAATAATTTTTTTTAAAAGTCACAATCTTTATGAATTATGTGCAAAAATTTCCATTAAAATCCGACAAATCGTTCCTAAGATATAAAAGTTTTAAAAAAATTTTACATTAAAATTAAATTGTTTATAAAAAATAAACAAATGAATATTTTTAAATATAACTTGGTGGTTGCTTATGTCTTTATTAGTACTTTATTTTTATAAAGTTGGTTATTCAAATTTCAAACTTTGGAAAATCCGAAGCTCACTTCAGGAATTATTACCCATTGATAAATCGATATTTTGCATTATTGTTGTTTTTTTAATTTTAATAAATATTACTTGTTTTTTCATAATAACCCAGGCGGAAATTTTCAACCGGAGCGGATCCTAGCCTGTACTGACGCCGGTGAAACTGTACTGGCTCGGAACCTTCTGCCAACCAAATGTGAACGCTCTCTAAATATGAATCAGCGAAAAGTCGCTGATTCACCAGCCCAGAGAATGCAGCTAAGTCAATCAGCGAATATACACTGATTAAACAGCGTATATGCACTGATTTTCCAGCGTATACACGCTGTTTGATCAGCTGCATACTTTGGGCTGGTGAATCAGCGACTTTTCGCTGATTCAAATTTAGAGAGCGGGCTTTCTACCGAATAGTGACTAGGCCAGGAGCGCGCTGGCAACCGACTCGGAACTGGCATTCCTACCGGCCAGGAGAAGCCGTTCCGTGTATAATTTAACCGGCTGGGACCTGTCACTCTATAATTTATTGCAAAAGATAAATACTGATGACAATTCATTGACAGTTCACTTTACACATTTTTTTATACAATTAAACGCAATTCTTATTACATAGACATACACTATGATACGCTCGCATGGGACTCTCAAATCTTAAATACTCTAAAGTGTTACCAGCTGAAATAAAACTTGTAGAATTACTACGCGTCAATGCTACAGCTATATTTTTACAATTATATAATATATTAAATAATTGTTTCTTAATATAATAATATTGAACATAATAATATTAATAAAATCTCAATAATAATAAATTTATATTAATAATAGGGAAGAGTCAGTACGGTTGGGCCACCTCGAGTTTCTGAGTTGTAACAAACTGGTGCCATTAACCATTGCATGTGAATACTTGTTAGTGATTGTAGAAAACTTTTCACGTCATTTTCATTAAGTTCCAATAAAGTACGCGAGCAGTATAAACATAAAACGTAAATGTGTGGTGAATTTTTTAAGCAAAACTTTTACTTAGTGTCAAAAAAGATTAATTAAACAAAATACTTTGGTATGTTATTTGGTTTTTATATCGTGCGTTTATGTCTGTGTGCTAAAAAAATCAAAACAACGCGAAACTTACGGTCGGGTCACTTTATATCGTGCAAATTGGGACACATAATTTTACAATTATGATGCGTTCTGACATCGGAAATTCATTTGTTTAAGGTAGAGATGTGTGAAAAACGTTATTTTACAGTGAAAAAAATATGTGACACGGACAGTTAAAAGGGACCTACGATCCGAAAAAATCCATTTTTACTTTTTTATTTATTCTTATAGTAAATAAGCCGCTCTTTCCAACGCAATAAACCGCAGCTTTCTAGCTGCATTAGTTTTCTCACAATTTCACTTTAATTTTAGGTACTTTCACAAAAAACAGTGCAAAAAAACTAACTTGGTAAACTTCGAAGTCGATTTTCTCGAAATCTTTTTTTCGGGTCGTAGGTCCCTTTTAACTGTCCGTGTCACATATATATTCATGTTCAAAAAACGTTCGTAAAACATTTTAAAAAATCTCATTTCACATCCCCTTCGATAACGTATTGAAAACGTTTTGTGTACTGAGAACGTTTTTAGATTAATTTTTATATGAATTTTTTATTTCCTTTTTCCATTTTCAAGTGCATTTCAACATTCTTCTGTAATTTACGGGCCATTTTTAGAAATATTCTTTCAGTTCACATTAATTTTATACGGTGGTTCGACCGTAATGACATTTTTTTAATGTTTATAACTTTTCCAATTTTTGTCCAGACATTTTCTGATGTACAGAAGAAACATTCCACTTTAGATCTTTCCAACCATATGTCAGAAAACGTGAAATTCGGCCTTAATATATTGATTAAATTTATTTTTTAATTAATCATTAGTTTCTAAAATTATGCAATTAATTATTGTAATAGTTATTTGGTTACGACACATTTATTGAAAATAAAAAAACTGACTGTTTACATTTACCCCAAAATTTTGAAATTTTCCTAAAATTTGGGGTAAATGTAACAATCAACCATTACAAAATTAGTAATGTAAAAACTAGAATAACTTGAACAAATTTTAATAGATTTTCATTCAACTTGTTAAAAAGAAGTATTTAAGGTTGCTAAATAAGAATCTAAAATCGAATTTTTAAATTTCAAAATAGTGGATCCAATATGGCGGTCGAACCTAAAATATTGTTAATTAAAAGCAAATTAAATAATTAAATAATTAAATAATAATAAAAGCAAATTTATTCAATTATTTTCATTCAACATGTAACACTTAATTATTTATTAACTAAATTGACGAAAATAAAAAATCAAAGTCAATTTTTGTTAAAGCATTATATATGAAGGAATGAAAAATTTTAGTTTGATTTTTTTAATTTATTTTTATGCAAATGCGAGACAAAATACACTATTGCATTGACAATTGGCATAAAAAATTGGCAATACTCAGAATATGTTGTAGGTGAGTTGCAGTAAAAATATTGACGTCGTACTTATTTTTAAATTTCTAAATTTCTAAAATTAGCTTAAACATCTACTGTTTACATTTACCCCAAATGACCCTAATTAATAATTAATATTAAAAAAAATTTAAAATTAAATTAAAAAATTAATAATTAATAAATTATTAATTAATAATTTTTATATTTAATAATTTAATTTTTTTCAACCAGAAAAAATTAAAATTAATATTTTCATTTTGAAGAATTCAAAATTTATATTTTCAACCTGAAGAGTAAATAGTTAATGTTTTTAATTCGAAGTGTTAAAAATTAATATTTCGAACATGAAGAGTTGGAAATTAACATTTTCAACCTAAAGAGTTCAAAATTAATGTTTTTAACCTGCAGAGTTTAAAATTAATATTTTTAATTTGAAGAGTAAAAAAAAATATTTTTAATGTAAAGAGCTAAAAGTTAATTAAAAATTTAAAACAACAAACTAATTAATCTTCATTTACTATACTTTCATAAAATTAGAACAAATTCAATGGAAATAAAAATGAAAAAAGGAAAAATAAAACCTATATTATAATAATCAAAGGAAAAAGTTTAATATCGTAATAAGTTTCAAATCCAGAGCATAGAAGGAACGAAATCGAATCGCAATTTACAATCTATTTCGACTTGAACTCTTAGTTTTGCATCTTCCATTCACCTGCTCAGGACGCTGACCGTATTGGTAAACACAGAACACTTTATTATACGCTACGGCCGTGCAGTTATGCAATCACGATGAAAGAAGCTTCGTTCACTTGCATCCGCAGTTATGCGTACATGTATGTACATCATAAATGTGAAGCTCGCGATTGCCGAGCAAATTATTACAAGAAAGTGAAGTCTACTTTGATATATATACATATAAAAGAAATAATGTATTTAACTCTCACATATTAGAAATTACGAGTATTCAAGTTATTTTTATTGCAATATCAAAATGTTGAAAAAAAAATTCTATAATATTCCAGTTAACATTATTAAAATAAAAAATTACAAAAATATAATTTTTCTATGCGGCAAAAATTTTGTAATAATACCATTTAGATAATGAAGATTCTAGCTTAAATAAAACCATAAAAGATCAGGTATATTAAAATTTTAATTGATAAATATTCTATATGGCATCGTAAAAATAGTATGAATCACTGCAACTTTATATATAAATCCATGAGAAGAAGACTGTTTATAATATGAAATTTTTTTAAAACAAATATATTGCGCAGCTCTATAAACCCTGAATCTTTTTTTCCCTCCTTTTTTTCTAATAATAACAATAATAATATCTAGATAAGGTAAAATTTCCTCCGTGTGTATATATAGTTTCTTCATCTTTCGAGGACTTACGTCAGTTAAAGGTCTTGACTTTTCGCGTTTCAGCAATTTTTCAGGATAATAATTTATTAGGATTACCCATATTATTATATTTATATAATCATATTTTACACACGTTTGCATAAAAACGGAATTGCATGTAAATTGTGTGAACGACACCGAATATTCTGTTTACACAAACGTTTACAATAATTGCAAATAATTACACAGTTTGGAAAATATTTTTATGTTAGAGTTGTAATTTTTCAGATGAATTGAATAATTATTTATGAAAAAAATTCTATTGTTCACAACTGATATTAATTGAAACACTTATAAATAGAGAATATGCCGCATAAAAATCTACTGGGTATATAATTTATTATCAATATTGTATACAAAATTACTAACAGTTCATAAGTGTCTTAATTGGTTTACCGATTTTTTAAGTAACTTTTTATATTAAAATAGAAGAACCTTGATTTTTTCCCTAAAGAATATTTTAATTCAATATAAAAATAATTATTTTTATTTTTATAGTCTAACTATAATTAGACTATACCGGCTCGGTACAGATTTAATATCGCAGAACAACCGGCGTTGTACCGACATTCGTCCATCTAGCAACCGCCGTGGTTATTGTTTACATTGTTTCAAAAGACGACTCGCTTCAGCAGACCGACGTTCTACTGGCATTCGTCCGTCTAGCAAAACTAAATTTATATTTTCTATTGAAAAGTAAAATAAAAAATATTTAATTAACTATGCATGGCGCATGTTAATTAATATTTATTTATAGATTATACCACGAAAATACAGATTCGTCCAGAATACCATCTCTGAGAAACGCAGAGTAGCCAACTTAGGCCCACGGCCTACTTTGGACCACTTTCCGCTAATTAATAAATAATATTATTCAAAATTATAATTATAACCTATTATTCCAATTCCTTAATTAAATTTTATATTATTCCCAGCTTAAAATCCCCGTACAGGATCCTTAAAGGATCCCCGTGGGATCCTGAACAGGTTCTGTGCAGGATTCCATACAGGATCCCGTACTGGTCCTGCGCAGGATCCCGTACGGGATTTTGGGACAGGGTTCCTGTGCAGGTTCCGATGCAGGAACCTTAGTTATCAAAGATTTCTGTAAAGGTTTCTGTAAAGGAACACTTGCAGGATCCTGTACAGGAACCTTTGTAGTTTTGTAAACTGCAGGTACTTAAGTGTAAAGGATCCTGTGAGGAACCCTTAAAGGATCCTACACGGTTTCCTCAATTAATTTATTTATATTTTTAACTCCTGCGCAGTAGTTTTCTATGAGTTTCTCGAATGCGCAATACATTTTTCTGTCCAACATTGATATACGAGCCTAACATATTAAAATATGAAGTCTATGTATGTCAAATGTTGCTTAACATAACAAATTTTTTATAAATTTCCTGTACAGGATCCTGCAAGTGTTCCTGTACAGTAACCTTTACAAAAATCTTTGATAACTAAGGTTCTTGCATCGGAACCTGCACATGAACCCTGTTCCAAAATCCCGTACGGGATCCTGTATAGAATCCTGCACAGGACCTGTTCAGGATCCCACGAGGATCCTTTAAGGATCCTGTACGGGGATTTTAAGCTGAGTTGCATTGTTACCCGTGTAGAAAAATTTCGTGGAGCTAAGCTGGAACCACGCTAGTGTTCCATTGCACTGTAATGGCGCTACTAGCATTTCAAACACCTTTGTCGTCTCGCGCCGTCCTCGCAATCGTCTCGCAGTGCGAGATTGCAAACATAACCTCATCAGTCAAAACTTTTTCTTTCGCGAATTTAGAAATTAACCATGTTATTTGATTTAAGAAGTTAAAAAATGAATCGTCGAATATCAACGTAATGATGTTTATGCATTTATCAATTTTATTTCTATTTATTTATTCCATAATATTAACGAAAAAGAAATACGGCCAGCTGATTTGAGAAAAATTTTTTTTTACAAAAAGTGTGTTTAAATTGTTTATATATGCGCATATACAAAAATAGAATAATATATTTCTATCATAAATGTAGAACATATTTATTGGTTTATTAATTAATCAATTAATTCAAGTAATTTCAAAGTTAACAATTTACAAAAAATAGAATTTTTAAGTTTAGTTGATGCATCATAAAAAATTTGTTAACCAAAATTTTCTTTAGCTGAATTTAGTCTTAACTATTTTTTATTGAACCGAATTTTTCTTTGGGTCAAATACGTAAAGAAAAACATGCGTATAATTGTGATTTTTTACCACATAGGTATTTCTAGAAATTAGGAAATATAACAAATTCACGAATGAAATATGCTTATTATGTAATTCAGAAAAAGAAGAAGATGCATTGAAAAACAATATTGTGTTAAAATACAATTATTCACAATTTCTCACGGAGAAATTGGGGGTTATGTTTCAATCTAGCGGAACTCGCTCCATGGATGGCGCTAGATAACTTACATTTCCAGGGGTGGAGCGAGGATGGATCCAAACTTCCACTATTAATTTCTACACGGGTAATTCTATTCTTAATATTTAAAATTTTAAAAATTTCCCTATAAAAATTTTTTACAACGTAATTTTTTGTATTCATTTGTAAGATAATGAAAAAGGCCTATTTTACGATTTTTAAAGATGACATTTATTATTTTAATCCCGACTAGTTTCAAGCCATATATGGCTCCTCATCAGGCGATGAAAATTACTAGAAAAAAAAATAATTAATAAATAATTAATAATAAATAAAATACTAGAAGAAAGAACCAAAGGTTTCTTTATGTATGTAAAAATTTGTGTATCTTGCCAAGTCATATTATTAATAACACCTTTCTACATTTTCGTTTTTTCTCAAAATCATGATGTGACGATTTGGAAAAAAGTACCTACTTCTTTGGAAGAAAAGTCTTAAAATTAGAAATATCTGACATATCAAGTGAAATTAAATACTTATATAAAAATTTACATTTTTATAACATAAAAATTTTACAATTAACTAATAATGGAATTTTTATAGAATTAAAAAAACAAGTTTACTTAAATCTTAATAAATATCAGTCAAAACTAAAAAATTTTTCAAAACTTAAAATAGAAAAAATAAAAAGTCAACAAATTATTAAAATTAAAACTAGCGAAAATTGGATTGAAAATTTAACTTCATTAAATATTCCTAAAAATGTCTCTCATATTTTAGCACTAGGAGGTAACTTTGGATTTCCATATTCCTCAAAGCAAATACCAATTCCTAATATAATTTCAAATATAGAATACGGCATAAAAGATATACCCTCTGATACTAAAAATACAATTAGAGGGAATGTGTCTTATTGGTTACAAAATTTAATTTTTAATAAACCATACCTTAATTGCACACAAAAAAATCTAATAAAAAATATTAATGAAACAAAAAAATTTTTAAAGTCTAATAAAGATATTATTATGACCACTGCCGATAAATGTAATAAAACTGTCATTATACCAAAAAATGATTATATCTCGAAAACACTTAATGTTTTAACTGATACTAATACTTATTAAAAATTGAATTCTGATCCTACAATCTCAATTCAAAATTGTTTGCGAAATCTTTTAAAATCCTTTTTAAATAAAAAATACTTTGAAAAAATACATATAATTTTCTTAATTGCACAAATGGTGTTGCTCCAAAATTTTATGGACTATCAAAGTTACATAAAAATAACATTCCTATGAGACCAATTACATCTTTTGTAGGCAATCCAATATATAATTTATCAAAACTTTTAGCAAACATTTTAAAAAAATCTTTAAATACTGATAACAACCACTATATTAAAGATAGCTGGAATTTAAAAAAAAAATATAATAATATTTTTATTCCACCAAATTTTACTATTTTTTCACTCGATGTTGTTTCCATGTATACAAACATATCTTGGACACTTATCAATAACACTATCAAGAAGAATTTTATAAAGAAATATTTGGTTTACCAATGGGTTCCCCAATATCCTCAAGTGCAGCTAATATTGTCATGGAGGGTATTGAGGAAGAAATTTTAAGCAAAATTACATATAAAATTTTTTTTTACTTTCGATATATTGATAATATATTAATTTGTGCACCTTCAAATAAGGTGGATGATATATTATGTAAATTTAACTCCATCGATAAACATTTAAATTTTACTTTAGAGTTATCTAGTAATAATAAAATTAATTTTTTAGATCTTTCCCTCTCAATTGACAGTAATAACTTTATTATAACAAATTGGTTTCGTAAATCTATTTGGGCTGGCAGATATATGAATTTCTATTCACATCACCCTCGTAGTTATAAAATTGGCGTTATATACACTTTTGTTGATAGGGCTATAAAATTGTCAGATCAACAATTCCATCTTGAAAATCTTGATATTGTTAAAAAAAACTTTAATTCTTAACGGATATCCAATTGATATGTTAAATAGAAAGATTTTACAGAGGTATAATGCTCTTACCAATAACTCACATAAAAGAAAAATAAATAACAACAATCTTCCAATTGAAAGGATTATAACCATTCCATTTATTCAAAATTTTGATAAAATTCTTTTTAATATTTTCAAACAACATAAGTTTAATTTAGTTTTAACTAATTCTAATAATTTAAAAAATTCTATTTTTCCAAATTTTAAAGATCCAACTGAGAAATTTCAGTAGGTTGGATGTGTATATAAAATTCAATGCAAAAATTGTAATAGTTGTTATATCGGAGAAACTCTAAGACATCTAAAAACTATAATAAAAGAACATAAACGATACGTCACTCACAACCAAAATATTAACGCTTTAAATAATCACACCTTTGATAATAATCACTCTTTTGATTTTTACAATATAAATATTTTACATATTCAAACAAATAATTGGAAAAGAAAAAATCTAGAAATGTTTTTTATAAAAAATAATGCTAATAGTATTAATTATAGAACGGATATTGACAATTTAGATAAAGTATATTATAATTTAATTACTTCTTTTAAAACATAATTTAAAAAGTTTAATAATATAGATTTCTTCTTTACCAGCTATACCTGGACGCAAATATATAACCCAACCTCTCTGTCAAATCTCTTTATTCATAGAAGCACATTTCTTTAAAAAAATGTGTTTCTTAAAAATTTTTCAAATTAATTAATCATACAATAATAAATGGAGAATAATAACAAGGAATTTTTTTTTAAATGCGTGTATTTTTTTCTAAAGGGTAAGAAGTCTTTTTTTGCTTTCTTTTTCACAAATTAAAATATAACCTCAAAATACATATTTCAATTTTTAATTCTAAAATAATTTTTTAAATTATTATTTCAGATAATTTAAAAATTTAATCCTTTTTGAAATCTTTTGTGTGCTGTCTTGTTTTTGGATTATGTATTTGTGAAATTTTCATCCCCTGATGAGGAGCCATATATGGCTTGAAACTAGTCGGGATTAAAATAATAAATGTCATCTTTAAAAACCGTAAAATAGGCCTTTTTCATTATCTTATAATTGAATAAAAATATAGCTAAATTTTCACATTGTAAATATCTGTTTTGGAAGACATTAAATAATGTTTTGAGAGGAAGAAAAACACTTTTTAAACATTTTTTTACCAAACTACTAAATATTTTAAAATTCTTTTATTATTTACTACATTATTTAGTAACTTTAAAAGTCTCAATCAACGATCCCCTTTTAATTTTTTCTGTTGCTTTCAATCGATTGTAGGGGAGACCGAGGCGTAATGGATCACTTTTTACTTTTTGTTGCTTAACTTCGTCATTCTTGCTTTAATAAAAATTTAATCATGTGGAAACTTTAGCCTAACATTTCAACTTTCAATTGAAAAAAGTTCGCCCTAATATAAAACTTTTTTCTAGAACAATGTTTTTGGAGAAATGCAAGGTAAGCAATTTGGCCTCGGGCTGGTACGTAATGGATCAGCAATGAAATTAAAATTTAGATCATCAAATATTATTTAATATTGACTATTTTGGTTTCTATTGTACATTTATAACAAAAAATATTGAAAATGGAACATATTTTATTTAAACTTTAAACATTTTCATGCAATTTTTAAATTTTAAAAAGTTGTAGCGTAATGCAAAATCCATTTACTTAAAAAATCTATTCTCCAGTTATTGTTTTTATAAAGGATTAAAATTGGTTATCATTTTATTGATATTTAAAATTTAATAGGCGTTTCTTAATAAAATATGCGAGCCAATACGTCCCGGCCAAAGTTATTCATTACGCCCCGGAGGTTTTTGTTGAAAATTTTGTTATCTGCTGTAGCTAGAATACAGTAAAGTAAACAAAATTTTCACCTATATGTTTTTGAAAGATTTTTTCCTCCTCTTTCGACATTATTTCTTTCTTTTTTTCAAATAAAGCTTAAGATATGTACTTTCAATACCACAAAACAAAAACATGACGTTTTTTTTGTTTTCAAGTTATTAATTAATTAATTAATAAAAGTTAGTAAAAAATTAAATATTTTACAAACAAATAAACTTTTCTTCATTTTGGGCATATTATTGTAAAGCTTAAATAATTAATTAATTTAAATTAGTAAAAAATTTAATTTTCTACAAACAATGACACTTTTTTTTATAAATAATTGTTAAATTAATAAATAATTGTTAATAAAAAATTAATTAAATTAAAAATGATATAATAAATGTATAAGGTAAAAAATTAAAAAGTTATGTTCCATCGAGAAAGTTGGAAAATATAAAGAATCGTCTCCGTGCTTTTCTCCACAAATGATTAATTTTTATGCATTTCACGTCAGAAATATAACAATTTTCAAAGGGTACGCTAATTTTCGCTAATCTTCATGGGATCATAATTCTATATAAGAGATTTCTATACCTCAATTTTTTTTTAAATTCAAAATTGTTGAAGATACTCCATTTTTAATTTTAATATTAATTTGATAAAATATTGAACATCTCGAAATGTTGTTTATTGATTTTAATAAATTTTACACATTATTTAGGTATAACTATGTACTTTAAAAAGCAAAAAAGTTAATAAAAAAATGTTAAATTTAAATAAAAAAATTTTTTAATTATTGATGGAAACTTTACCGGTTCCGGAGAAATTGAAGTTTTTGTAAAAAAAAGCGTCGCCGCGCCAAGTTATACTGCTCAGCTAGTATATAGTAGGGGAGACCGGGGCGTAATGTATCAGAGTAATTTCGATTTTTGATCAAAATAATGTACAACATACTGCAAGTTTGTACCAAATTTCATTGTTATTCATTTATTATTGTCAAAAATATGGTAGAAAAAGTGATTTTGACGCTTGAAAGTAAATTTTTGAAGACTTTGTTTTTCTGTTATAACTATCTTTTTCAAAATTACTTGTAAAAAATTTTTGTATATCAGGTTTTGAGCTTTAAACATTTTTTCTTAATGAACAGTTGACAATTTTTGTTTAATACTTACAGTATTGATAAAAAATAACAAAATTTTCAACAAACACCTTTGCTTGGAACACTTTGGCCGGGGCGTATTGGCTCGCATATTTTATTAAGAAAAACCTATTATATTTAAAATATTAATAAAATAATCCTGTCAAGTTAAATTTTTTGTAATTTATATATTAATAAATACCAATGATAACCCTTTATTAAAAAATAACTTGTGATTAAATTTATTAAGTAAATAGATTTTGCATTTTTAAACTTTGAAAACTACATGAAAATGTTTAAAGTTTATATTAAATATGTTCCATTTTCAATATTCTTTGTTATAAATGTACAATAGAAACCCAAATTGTCAATACTAAATAATATTGGATGACCTAAATTATAATTTCATTGCTGATCCATTACGCCCAGGGTAGTGATCCATTACACCCCGACCCGAGGCGAAATTGCTTACCTTGGATTTCTCCAAAAACATTGTTCCAGAAAAAAGTGTGATATTAGGGCGTACATTTTTTTAAATGAAAGCTGAGATGATAGGCTAACTTTTCCACATGATGAAATTTTTATTAACCCTCCATCCGTCGCATGGTGAGAAGTTTCCTCACTCAGTTTCTTTTTTTATTCATAACTTTTAAAATAGAAAAAATTTTAATTTCATACTCTCAGTATCTTTCACAAAACTCTTCTTCTTTATTTTAAAACAATTTCTGTGTTTTTATTTATTTTAGTGTTTTTGTAATTGAATTTTTAAGCAGCAAATGTCAAGAATTATTGCCGCAAAGTGAGGAAACTTCTCACCGTGCGACTGACCGCGTATACTCGATTTCATTTGTCATTAATTTTTTATTTAAATAATTAACAAAAAATGAAAGTTAATTTTAATTAAAATAGGTTGTTTGGAAATTATAATGAACATCCAAAAAAAATTTGGCATTTTATAACAATTTTGGATTAATTTACGATGGGTGAGAAGTTTCCTCACCTGCGACGGATCGCGTTAAAAAAAAAAGATGCGACGGATGGAGGGTTAAAGCAAGAATGACGAAGTTAAGCAAAACAAAATTGAAAAGTGATTCATTACGCCCCGGTCTCCCCTATGTTTCCGAAGTCGTCAATTGCTGATGCAAATAGGTGTTTTCTTTACAAAATCTTCAATTTCTCCGGAACCAGTTAAGTCTGCATCAATTTTTTGAAATAAAATTAAAGGTGAATTCATAAGGAATCCAAAAATATTAATAATATTTTTCACAGAGAGTAGTAAATAAACAAAAAATTGTTTAAAATTTAAAAAAAAATTTTTTATTCAAATTTAAAATTTAAAAAAAAAATTTTTATTCAAAATTAAAATGTTTTAAAAAATTTTTTTATTCAAAATTAAAATTTTTTTTATTATTTTTTTTTGCTTTTTAAAGTACATAGTTTTACCTTAATAGTGTGTAAATTTCATTAAAATCCATAAATATTACGAAAGGTTCAAAATTTTATAAAGTTAATATTAAAATTAAAAATAGCGTATCTTCAACAATTTTAAATTAAAAAAAAATTGGGGGAAAAGAAGACTCTCCGCTTAAAAAATAATCATTTGTGGAGAAAAGCACGGAGACGTTTCTTTATATTTTCCAACTTTCTCGATGGAACATAACTTTTTATTGTTTTACCTTCTACATTTATTATTTCATTTTTAATATAAATAATTTTTTATTCACAATTATATATTTATTCAACAATTATTTATAAAGAAAAGTGTCATTGTTTGTAGAAAATTAAATTTTTTACTAATTTATATTAATTAATTATTTAATAATTCGAAAACAACAAAAACAGCATTTATTTCTTTTTGTGTACTAAAACTGTATATATTAAGATTTTAAAAAAGCTAGAAATAATGTCCTTTCTCACAAAAAACTTAATTATTTATTTAACAATTGCTCCCCATGCTTTATTAATAAAATAACGATCTTTAATATAATAAAATGCAGCCATTACACAGGCCAACAAAATTTTATTCAATTTATTTTCCAAGAATCAGACAATACTTTTCCGAAGGATTTCGACGTGCTGTATCCGAATCCGACCTCAAAAAGGACCCATCACGTCAGGTTTTCGAGATATTTTAATCTAAAAGTGCAAAAAACTGTTTTTAGTTATATTTGATGTCATGTAACATTACGAGATAATTTTTTTCTCATAAAGGTCAATCTTGCTACTAAAAGTGCTACTGTTCCCCTTTAATATTCATTTTGAAATTTTTAAAAATCTTTATTTTTCTCTGAGTGATCGTTTATTAAATTTTCTGAGTTTGGTTAATTCTTCGAAAAGTGAGTAGAAGCAAAGAAATTTTGATAATAAAGCAGAATTTAACTACAAACATCTAAATTTTAAATAGTTCTAAGGATTTTCGAAATAACTGAATAGGAATTCAATAAGAGATTCACAAAATTAAAAATGGCGTATACAATATGGCAGACGATTTATTTAAAATTGATGTTATTTCCCTAAAATATTCCATTTTTAATTCTGTCAATCTGATATCGAGTTCGCATTCAGTTATATTAAAAATCTTCAGAACTATTTAAAATTTAGATGTTTGTAGTTAAATTCTGCTTTATTATCAAAGTTTCTTTGTTTCTACTCAGTTTTCGAAGAATTCGCCAAACTTAGAAAATTCAATGAACGATTACTCAGACACAAATGAGCGGCTGGATTCCATAAGGACACGTAAATTTTTCTCGGCCGAAATCGAAGCCCCCTGGTCACTCAAAATTCAACTTCTGAATTTAAATGTTTAAAATATATATCCTTATAGAAAATTTCATTGCGCATCTTTTTTTCTTTTAAATTTTTATTGTATCTATTACCGTTTTCGAAATATAAGGAAAAAACTGTTTTTTTAAAGACCCGTGTAGAAATTAATAGTGGAAGTTTGGATCCATCCTCGCTCCACCCCTGGAAATGTTAGTCATCTAGCGCCATCCATGGAGCAAGTTCCGCTAGATTGAAACATAACCTCCAATTTCTCCGGCATAAAATGTTAAAACGTGAAAAATCCCCGCTGTTTTGTGAAATTGTGAATAATACCTAATAATAATAATAATACCTATGTGGTAAAAAATCACAATTATACGCATGTTTTTCTTTACGTATTTGACCCAAAGAAAAATTCGGTTCAATAAAAAATAGTTAAGACTAAATTCAGCTAAAGAAAATTTTGGTTAAAAAATTTTTTCTGATGCATCAACTAAACTTAAAAATTCTTTTTTTTTGTAAATTGTTAACTTTGAAATTACTTGAATTAATTGATTAATTAATAAACTAATAAATATGTTCTACATTTATGATAGAAATATATTATTCTATTTTTGTATATACGCATATATAAACAATTTAAACACACTTTTTGTAAAAAAAAATTTTTCTCAAATCAGCTGGCCGTATTTCTTTTTCGTTAATAGTATGGAATAAATAAATAGAAATAAAATTGATAAATGCATAAACATCATTACGTTGATATTCGACGATTCATTTTTTAACTTCTTAAATAAAATAACATGGTTAATTTCTAAATTCGCGAAAGAAAAAGTTTTGACAGATGAGGTTATGTTTGCAATCTCGCACTGCGAGACAATTGCGAGGACGGCGCGAGACGACAAAGGTGTTTGAAATGCTAGTAGCGCCATTACAGTGCAATGGAACACTAGCGTGGTTCCAGACTAGCTCCACGAAATTTTTCTACATGGGGAGTAAAATTTTTATTGTTTTTTTTCACTTCAACTCGCGATTACTCAGTCCATTTCACCAATTTCTTAATGAAACAAAAACGAAAATACGCGTTAGCTGGAGTTTTATTCTGCGTATACATAATACGGGTGAGAAACGCGCGCTGGGCGTTCAGCCGCCAACGACTTTTAACATTCGCCATTTGTTAACTAATTGTTTAATTGAACTTTAACTTTCGGGAAAAACTTGTTTTGACCTAAATGAACAACTTTCTCGCTGGAAGTTTTTTCTTGCTCAAAATTTGCTCAACTTCCCTGCTTAGTGAAAATTTCAGTTTACGAATTTTGCAATATCTCAATAAAAAATTAATAACTTTTTTATTTATAATTAAAACATCATTTTTCTTTTTTAGTCACTCGTAGAATAAAATAAAGCGTATTTTTGTTTTTGTTTCATTAAGAAGTTCGTAAAATGGACTGAGTAATCGCGAGTTGAAGTGAAAAAAAAATAAAAATTTTGCTCTTTAAAAAACAGTTTTTTTCTTATATTTCGAAAACGGTAATAGATACAATAAAAATTTAAAAGAAAAAAAGATGCGCAATGAAATTTCCTATAAGGATATATATTTTAAACATTTAAATTCAGAAGTTGAATTTTAAGTGTCCAGGGGACTTCGATTTCGGCCGAGAAAAATTTACTTGTCCTTATGAAATCCAGCCGCTAAAATGAAGATTTTTTTAATTTGCAAAATAGATATTTAAGGAGAAGTGTAGCACTTTCAGGCTTAATATTGACCTTTTACAGAAAAAAATT
The DNA here is from genome assembly GCA_032873175.1 of Leptopilina drosophilae. NCBI lineage: Eukaryota > Metazoa > Arthropoda > Insecta > Hymenoptera > Figitidae > Leptopilina > Leptopilina drosophilae. The sequence continues at coordinate 12,400,871 of CM065487.1, forward strand.
ATCTCTTGGTGTTACATGACATCAAATATAACTAAAAACAGGTTTTTTGCACTTTTAGGTTAAAATATTTCGAAAACCTGACGTGATGGGTCTTTTTTGAGGTCGGATTCAGATTCAGCACGTCGAAATCCTTCGGAAAAGTATTGTCTAATCCTTGGAAAGTAAATCTTGTCGGCCTGTGTTATTAGATTTGTACCTGCGTACCGGAAAGATCGGGGGAAATTCCATGGCCCCGACCGGGTCCTGATAGGGCAGCCAGATCGGGCAAAGTTCCATGGCCCCGGTCGGTTTTAGTGTTTCAACCAAGTCGGGGTCCGGTTTGTCCCGATCTGGCCCCGGTTTTAATATCTGCACGGGTTGATTTTAAAATTTTCAAAGAACTTTTTTAAAAATTATTAAAATTTATTGAGAAAAATTCGAATTATAATAATCGTAGGTAATGATGAAAATAATTTTTAAATAAGTTACAGTAAAAAAGGAGCAAGAAAACTTTTTTAAAAAAGTTAATTCTACAGAATTGTTTGTTAAAAATATAAAAAAATTAAAATATAAAAGATTTTTATTTAAAACCTTTTGAAAATTTAATTATTTCTAAATTTTTTAATAATAATTGAATTCTCTTAACAAATTTTAATAAAATTTTTAAGATAATTTTAGTTTTTAAGAAATTTGATGAAACGAATTTTATATAATATATTAAAGATAATTAAAATTTGGCCAAGAATTGTAAATAATTCAATTTCTAAGAAAAATTGTATTATTTATAAAGATAATTGAAATTTTGACTAAAATTTTTATAAATTTTTGAACATAATTTGATTTTTACAAATAATTTATTAGGTACTTTTGAAAATAATTAAATTCTTGAGACGATTAATTTTATTAAAATTCGCTCTAAATAACTGTGTTCTTTTGTGAAATTTTATTAAAATAATAAAAATTGAAAATAATTGTTTTTCGACAAATTTTTTAAATTAATTAAATTTCTACGATGAATTTATGGTGATTTATGATATAAATTTATATAATTTTAAGGGCTTCTTCACTAGCCAAATGCGTTGTAATCCCGAAGGGTTCTGGTTGAAATAAATATTTAGTATTTATTTAATATCACACTCGAATACTTTATTTTTATCACAAGAAACAATCTACTGCTCAGTACTCTACTCTCCAAACCAATCTGACTCTCATTCTCTGTTATCGCGGTTCTCGCTTATTGTATCCGCAGACATGCGCATCACGCATTAAAGCTAAAGGTTAGTCCCCACATATTCTTCTCTTTCAGTGTCAACGATATATATAAAAAAATTATTAACATTATTAAAATTCAAGACGATTTATCTAAATACATATAAACTTTTAATTTCTTATACTTTGAAGCATACTGAAAATGAGGATGTAAAAAACTTATTCAGATTTCTGAGCAGTAAATCTTGAATACAAAAACGGTGTTAAAAAAATATATAAATATCTCTTAGAAGTCGTAGATAAAAAATAACACACCTATATACATTTAGTTTAGCTAATATTATAATTCGGTGATACTTATAAAATATTCTCATTTCTTTATAATACTGATCTTTTTGTTCCCTTTTAATACTTTATATAATACTAAAAACGTGGATTGCTTTAAAAAATTCCTACTTTAATCGTTAAAAGTAACTTCTCTTCTCTTTAAAATATTTGGTTTAATTTTTTTTTGGTTTGTTGCTAATTTTAGGTGTAGTCGGAATATAATCGTGATCAAGCATAACTTTTATTCTACTCGAATTTTTGGAGTTTTCGTGATTAGTTACGACTTTAAAAAGATTATCGTGATTCTGAACTCTAGAATAAAGATCACGAGGATGCCCTTCAACGAGAGGCTGCTCGTTTTCAAAAGGCACACGCGCAGGAGTCGGTGGAGGCACGATTTCCTTAGGAGGATCATCGTTTCCCGGAAAATTTACTTGAGCTGGAATGGATGTTGGAGTTCGGGAATCATTCGTCTCATTCGGTCCCAACACAATAAATGCAGGCTTCAATCTTTCGACAAATACTGCTTTGTTCGTACCGTTAAGATCTATTTCAAAAACGTGACCAGGAATGCGACCAACGATCCTGTGCGGACCGAAATAGGGAGGTTCCAGTGACTTCCTCATCCTCTCACCACATAAAAATACATGCGAACATGTAGTTAGATTTTTCGAAATAAATACCTTGCGTCTGTGATAATGAGCAACGGGTGCGGGTCTTACTTCGCGCATATGTTGTCTAAAATCCGTCAAAAAAGCTTCGGAATCACAAGTTATGTTGTCGGAAAGCAAAAATTCGCCCGGTAAACGCAAAGTTGTGCCATAAAGATACTTGGCGGCGGAAGCTCCGCACTCTATCACGGCCATTTCAAAAAACGGTCTATGATAGTTTGACAATAAACAAAACCCTGCTCATTCGGAAGTCGACCAACCAAGTCGATATGAACATGCCTGAATCTTGCCTCGGGAGAGATAAAGTGTTTTGGTTGCAAGGTGGTATGACAAGAAATCTTAGACCTTTGACATTCCCACAAACCCTACAATATTCCGCGATCTCTTTATGCATCGAGGGCCAAACGAAATGTTTACGGATCACACGATAGACATGAAGGATTTTTTTACGAATGGTAAGTGGAGCAAAAAGTCTCAGATTATCACCTGAAACGTCACAATACACGATAATGTTCAAGGGGCCCCAAGGTAATGGTCTTAAACGAATAGACCAATCTTTGGTCTGCAGCGCTTTTTTTAGATCATCATCATTCCCCTGAGCTAATGCGATTTCCCCCAATTCGATATCCGATGACAAGGCGATTGATTCGACACGGGATAAGGCGTCAACGACCACGTTCTCGGATCAGGATAAATGCTTGATATTTGTCAAAAATTGAGAAATGTACGATAATTGACGTTGTTGACGAGGTGATAACTTTTCTGACTTTTGGTTCAATGCATAAATCAGAGGCTTGTGATCTGTTAAGATGTAGAATTCACGACCCTCTAAAAAATTACGGAAATAACGAATTGACTCGAATATCGCCGTCTACTCTCGGTACTGTAGGTGCGTTGTGCCGGTGTTAACTTCCGGGAAAAAATGCGAACGGTTTCCAAGTCTCGAGGAAAGTTTTCTCGTCGATATCTTTCTGCTCAAGAGCAGCACCGATCCCCGAATCAGACGCGTCCGTCAAGAAGGGTGAACCAAAATGGTAGCCGTCGCAAGTGCATTTTTAATTTTAACGAAAGCCAATGAAGATTCGTCTTCCAATCAATTTTGGTTTTATCATTTTTCTTCAAACTAACGAGATATTTATGCAAAGGAGCAAGAATTTGTGCAGCGTGGAATACTGCGACGATGAAAATTTATTAACCGCAAAAAATGACGCAATTCATGAACTGTTTCAGGACGAGGATTAGAAACAACTTCCTTTACTCTCTCAGTGGTCGAAAAATTCCATCCGCGTTGATGGTATGGCCTAAAAATTCTAATTTTTGGCGACTGAATTGACACTTGTCAACATTTATACGAAAACCAAAGTCTCTCAGCCTTTGAAACACCATGTTGAGATGTTTCTCATGCTCAGTGACGTCAACTGAAGCAATATGAACATCATCAACATAGGCGAATACAAAGTCTAGATCTGCGAGAGCCTGGAATATATAACGTTGAAAGTTCTGGCCGGCATTCCTTAGACCGAAAATTATTCTACAGAATTCGAAGAGGCCGAAGAGTATTATTACAGCAGTCTTATGAATGTCCTCGGGAGCAACGGGAATCTGTGTGTATACCATGTGAAAGTCAATCTTTGAGAAAACCTTTTTATTAGCGAGACGAGAAGTGAAATCATGGATATGCGGAACCGTATAGCGATCGGGAACAGTCACGGAATTCAAACGCCGAAAATCGCCACAGACGCGAGATCCCCCTTCCTTTTTTTGGAGCTAAATGGATCGGTGCGGTCCAAAAACCACTAGAAGGCCGACAAATGCCCTGTGCGACCTACATTCTAAATTGCTCTTTTGCTACTTGAAGTCGATGTGAAGCCAAGCGACGAGCGCGTTCAGCCAAAGGAGGACCCTTGGTGATGACATGGTTGAATACGTTACGCGTTGTTGCGATAGGTGATTGCGACGTTGCAGTAATTTCCGAGTACGACGCTAAGAAGCTAAGTTTGATCGGATGGTCTCGATGCAGCAATTTCCTGAATTCTTCCCTTTTGCATGGTAGGAGCAAGGTTCTTTATAATGTTTTGCTGCTTCCGCTAATTTTCTATGATACCAACATTCCTCAGATTTAGAGTTTTCCAAATCTGGATTCCGTCCGCGATTTCAGGCGAGACCGATCATAGGATCGCTTTTTAGTTTTTTTTTGACATTTTTGCATCGATAGCATTTACGCGTTTCATTATACTTTCGAGTTGAGACTCAAAATTCCGAGAGGAAGAAGACGATCTAGGTTAAGGTGTTTGTTTCTCTGATGTGGAAGCAGAACAAGTATATAGAGCATTCGTAGTTTCATAAACCTTGTCAGCTAAATCGGCTAAGTCCTGTAGATCGGTGACTCGAGAAACAGCTAATGGATTTGGTACTGACTGGCAGCTGATCTAAGAATGACTTTATCACTTCCTCGTTGCATTTTGCGCCCCCCAAACTTCTCAGACGAGTTTTCACTTCCCTCAGAAGGAAAATCTCCCTTCAAAAGCTGACGCAAACAAGCCTCGGAAGAAACTAAATAAGCAGCTAAAATTCTTTGCTTAATTTTTGAAAAAATGTTCGCAGGACGCGGTGTAGTTATGATAATATTGCGAGCGCATAATAAAATTTCAGGATCAAGTTCAGCAATAAGATATTCTGCTCTGGTTCCGTCGGAAGTGATGCGAGCGCTGTTGAATGCAGCTTAAATTTGCATAAACCATAATGCGGGGTCATTAGTTATAAAAGCAGGTAGTCTAGGTGCACGAATGGGTTCGATGCGTGGATTATCCTGCAATATTAGAAGATTCGCGTTAACACGTGTTAATTCGTCCTGTAAGGCTCTAATCGCCTCAGCCAGCCCCACCTTTATCTCGCCATTTTCGTTTTCGTTGTCGGACTCAGTCATTTCGATTCTTAAATTCAACGAAGTGTTGATAATATAAGTTACGAATAAAAAAAATTAATAACAACAATAATGACCCGAAGCTCAACACCTCAGACGCAAAATGTCAAAAAGCGAGAGAAAAAAAATTCCAAACGATCAACCTCTCCTAATAATATACATCAAACGAAAAAGGATAAAGAAGGAAAAAAATACTCTTCTTTTTATTTTTGCATAAAAAGGTATGCAACTAAAATTTACTTGATCACGATATAAATGTTATATTGATTGACGAAAGTAAAAAAAAATATATGCAGATTAACTCTCAACACCACGGCATATCATTGGATAAGGCAAGAAAAAAAATCTTAATGTCACGAACTTGTAAGAAAGCGTTTAAAAACAATGGGGCATTTAAGTTTAAAAATTAAAATGTTTATTGTTTTTATTGTGATAAAAAGAGACGAAAGAAAAATTATTTATTGTAATAAATGACTAAATTATTATTAATATTGTTAATAATTATTTAAACCTTTACTTTATGTAACACTATTAAGAATTATAATATAATAATGTTTATTGTTTTTAAATTCCATGAAAAGAGATAGGTAATCTAGATCCAAGGTAAGAAGGAGTTTCTCTTCCAACGGCCAGGTATGGGAGGGTCTGCAGACTCCGCGAATTCTCCAGTCTCTCTCTATCCGAATTCTTAAGAAATCCTTCATACGCCTCTAATATCCTAAATATTTCTGTTAGTAATACTCCCAAATTTAACAAATTTCTATTTTCAACGTATCCCAGGTTTCTGATTAACAATTCCAGTTGTATTACCCAATTGTACCTCTAATTTACTTTTTTCTCCTGTTTTGCTAGTTCGAATATTCTATTGCAACAAATTTTAGGGTATCGGTCATTTTCCATATCATGAATCCTTTCCAACCATTTAAAGATTGATTTAAGGACTACGTAGGACATTTGACCCCATCTCTTTTTCCCTCTCACAGCGTAACCTAGGGTACTCTTTGGTAAAGTTAAAATTTTTTTAAAGAAAGTTGTTTGCACTTTTTCTAGATTATGTAAATAAGTAAGACCCCAAACTTCCACCCCATAAAAAGCAACAGATTTTACCATAGAGTCAAAATAGTCTTTTCTTTGGTTTTGGGGTACTCTCTGGTAAAGTTAAAATTTTTTTAAAGAAAGTTGTTTGCACTTTTTCTAGGTTATGTAAATAAGTAAGACCCCAAACTTCCACCCCATAAAATGCAACAGATTTTACCATAGAGTAAAATAGTCTTTTATTTGGTTCCCAAGTGTCAGAGTTTGCCCTTTCCAAGATTTTTAAGACTGGCCCTGACGCCAGTTTTGCGACCGTGATTGCTTTATCTGCTGCCATTCGAAAAGTACCCGAGTTCGAAAAGTGTGCGCTCAAATATGGGCATATTTCTAGAACTTTTAAACTTTCAGGTATTAGAAAACTTAATTTTTCTTTTCAAGGCACAATCTTGAAATGAATTTTATTGTTTTGTGCATTGATCAAATAGTAGAAAAAACCTTGCGATACTCATTTCTACACATTGTTAACCCCCTGTGTATAAATTTAACTCCAAGAAAATGTTTTGTAATGCATTTATTTTTCATAAAGTTGGATTTTCAAATCAATCGGTATCTTGGGATTTTTAGGGTAGCTGATTATGAATATGATGTTAATTTTTCAAAATTCAAAATGGCGGATTCAATATGGCGGACGAAATTTAAAAAAAATTAATGGAATTCGACAGCATTGGATATTTAGGGGTTTTTGGGGTCGCTGATTATGATTCTGTAGTCGGATTTTGAAAATTCCAAATGGCGTATCCAATATGTAGGATGAAAATTTAAAAAATAATTTAATTTGCCCAAAAGTGGGTATGAAGGGGTTTTTGGGGTCGCTAATTCTTATAAATCTGAATTTAGTTTTTTAAAAATTTTAAAAGTGGTTTCAAAATGTCCAAAAAATTATTGATATTTTAAATACGGTTTTTAAAATATTTTGGGATTAATTATACTTAAAAAGCAATAGAAGTAAATAAATAAATAAATAACCACGAGATATAATTATTTTAATATTCTAAAAAAATTTCTAGTTTTATTTTATATTAAAAGTACAAACAGTATGAACAAAAATGAATAACATTTAATTGAAAGTTTTACTTCTCTTTCTTTATCTATAATTAATATTATTTAAATAAAATACATAATATCTACATTTGTCAATCAAAACACTTTAAGACATTAAAAATAATATTACCATGGAAACTTAGAAAAAATGAAGTTTACAATTCTAAAAACAGAATAAAATTTAAATAATAAATTAAATGAATAATTTTAAATAAATTAAGCTCATAAAAATAAAATGAAATTTAAAATTGATTAATTCTTGTTATCTTTAAAATTCTTTAATAGTGTTAAAATTTCCAAAATTTTAAGTCCTTTTATCTATAACAGTCTAGTAAAATTTTTTTTTTAAATTCTTGAATTACATTCAAATCATTATAAGTTGAATCCATTTCAAATCAGGCAAGCTGAATAACTTTAAGTCGTAAAATTATCTGTCGATGAAATATGTTATTTTATATAAAAAATAAAAGACAGGTATTTTTTTATTTTTTTGTAAAAATGTTTTCTTAACGAAGTTAAAAAAAAATTCTTCTACAAATATCGTTTAGCTCGCTTAAAACTCATGTAATTTCTTCTTTATATTAATATGAAGTCACTCTAAAAATTTGAGCAAAAAAAGGTGGTGTTTTCGAGAAAATTAAGTTATTTTTTTTTAAATCTGCCGCAATTTTTTTAATTTTGAAGTTTTGTATACATTTTAAACAGGGTTTGGAAGAGAAGAAGACCCCCAATAAGAATCAAGAAGAAAAATTTATTAATACATAGTAGAAAAAAAATTACAAGTAAAACCATTTTTTTCACCGTTTTTTAGGGTTTTACCGCTCAAAGTTCAAATGTGGATAACTTCGTTAAAAAACATTTTTACAAAAAATAAAGAAACACGTGTCTCTTTATTTTTCATATAAAATAACATATTTCATCAACAGATAATTTTACGACTTGAAGTTATTCGGCTTGCCTGATTTGAAATGGATTCAACCTATATAACAACCAGAAGTTCAAAAAAAATCCTGCAAAAAGATTTGATTTTTCAGAAATGTATCCACCATATTGCATTCTCTATTTTAAATTTTTTAAAAATTATTTTGAATTCGTAATCAGCAAAACAGGAAACTCTTGAATGTCAAAAGATATTAAAATCTGATAATTTTTCTAAAATTTCGTCCGTAAACGTTCAATGTCACACACGAGAAACTGTCGATTTCGACACTTTTACTCACTATTGTCGTTCCCTACCTAATTAAAATGATTATTATACACAAGGTATATTTAAAGAGCACAATAATTTATCAAATTATGGTACTGCAAAATTATTTTTATAATTTTTAAAATATAATAATAAACGGAAACATAAAGTTTAAAAGTTCTAGAGATATGCCCATATACGTAATCTTTAACTATATCGACTTTATTATTCGCATAGATAAATGAGTGTTTCTTGCTTCGCCCTCCCTTCTGGAAAATGATTATTTTAGATTTTTAAGATTGACTATTAAATCCTTCTCTCTACAATATTTATATAGGATATTCAACTTTATCTGAAGGTCACTAGGTGAATAAGCTAGAATTATTATATCATCTGCATACGCTATGAACATTATCTCGTTTTTCTTATCTATCGATACTCCTCCTACCCCTCGATCGCAAAGGCATTCCTCCAAGTCGCTGATAAAGAGGGAGAAACAGAATGGGCTCAAGGTGTCACCCTGGAGGACACTTTTTGTCACTTCTACTGACTTTAAAAGTTTAAAACTTCTCCTCTCAAATTAATTGACGCAGACGCCTGCTCGTATAAATTTTTACACATTTTTACAAATTTTGAACTTAGACCCATATTAAACAAAGTACTCCATAGTTTATTATGATTAATTGAGGGGAACGCACCCTCAAAATCCACAAAAAGGCAAACAGTTTCCCTTTTTCTCTACTCAGGTGCATCTGAATCATTGAACTCAACACAAAAATGTTGTCCAGACAGCTTCGCCTCTCCCTGAACCCTGATTGAAATTCAGGGAGAATCTCTGTCTTTTCTGCCCATAACTTTAATCTCTCATTTAAAATTTGAGTGAAAACTTAAGAAGTTGAGTTCATGAGTGATATACACCTATAGTTTTCGGGAGCAGCTCTGTCACCCTTCTTGTGGATCATAGAGGCGTACGTTTGTCCCCATGCTTTGGGAAATAACTCCGTGCTCAATACCTCATTAAATAATTACGATTTTTACATTCTCTGATGACAAACATCAATTCATCAAACAATATTTCAGAATCTAGCAAGGGATGTCTCGCGTCATACAAATCTAAATCAAATTTCATTCTCGGTGGATACAATTATTCTAAATATTTATCCCATACTTCTAACCCAATGCGGTCGGATCCTGGGGGCGGAACTAACATTTATTAACTGCCTTCCAAAAATTGGACGAGCACTTGGATTCAGCGATATCTTTTTAAATTTTATCTTCAAAGAGTTTCTTATTTTTGGTAATTACATTTTTATACAATTTTTTTTTCTTTTTTGTAAGCATATTCTTCTCGTATGAAATTTGTTTCGAAACATATTTTAAGTCTCTCTTTTACCTTTTTTTTATTAACTAGAACTAATTTTTGCGCGCTACGCGGGCCTATTTTGTATTTTTCAACTTTAACTACTAATATGAATTAAATAGTTTATACCATCTATTACAACCATTGTGATGATTAAATATTTTAAAATAATCGAATTTTCTTTACCTGTATGTTATTTTACATTTCAATATTTAATAACATATAATACCTGACAATTTCAAAAAGTATGTACTAACTTTAATTATTACATATGAGGAATTCCATTTGAGATTTAACTATAATCTATAAAATTCGGATAAACATATTTTTTCTTAATAATTAATAAAAACACATGAAATAAATGTTTTCTATTTTTGTTGAATTGCAATTATATTGCAATATGAAAGAACAAAATTTTTTGATGACGAGAAACCAAAGTTAACTAACTTTAGCTAATATTGTTTAGCTAAATTATTCATTTTTAAGGGAAACTATACAATTAATTTGTTAACTTTAAGTTTAAGAAAAATATAAATAATTGAACATTTTCAGGTTTGCATGTAGTGATATTTTAAGAAATTATTCCCCTTTAATTTAAAACAAAAAATATTCAAATTATTTAAAAATTATAGGCTGTAGACAGTTTAAAATAATAAATTGTGAAAAAACTCCACATTAAGGCGTAGCGTAGAAAGCGAGCAGCTTGCACGTGATTTTTAAAAATTCTGTAAAACTCATTATATGCATCGGTTAACTCTAAGACTTTTTGGAAAATCTCTATCTTGTAAGGTATAAATAAATTTTTAAAAATCCAAAAAATGGTGTCCAGTGTTAAAAAAAACTAAAACTTTTATTCTATAAAAATGTTTTTTATACTTAATATTTTGAGACTAATAGGTTACTGAAAATAGGACTACATTTACAAACCCAAAATTTCAAAAATTCATAACTCATAAATATTAACATAAATTATTTATATATTTTTTAAAACTAATATGTTTTTTTTCAGCTTTATCTTATTTGTTTTTATTTCCAATTTTTCCTACTTTCTTTATCTTCAATTTTCTTGTAACCTATATGAATTTTCAATTCCAATATCACTTTTCTTGTCAGTAATATCAATTTTCAATTCCAATATAAATTTACAATTACACTACTTTTTAGTTTTTATAATGAAATGCACAAATTAATTTTTATAGCATTTGTATTTTAACATCTATTCCTTATAAAGAACTTTTTTTAATAATAATATTATAACAAAAAAACCAATAAACATGGAGAAAGAACTTCTTTTAAAAACCCCATAAATTTCAAAACATTGAAATATATATATATATATATATATATATATATATATATATATATATATATATATATATATATATATATATATATATATATATATATATATATATTAATAAAATTACTTACTTCATATTTGACGGGTTCCACGTCAAGTGACCTAGGTCTAAATTTGAAAGGTTTGGGATCAGTTAAAAAGTTTGCATAAACAGTTATCCTATTAGGTACAATTAAGAATATCAAATATTATTAATTTATTTAAACAAATATAAAAACTGGAGGGGGTCTTACTATTCGTAGTAAGTGTGCAAAAATGAATACATTTTGTCAAAATATAAAATATGAAAATAAGTGACACGTCTTTAATTATTTTTTAAAATGATATTCTTGAATTTTATATAACGTAATTAATGAATTTTAAAATATAAGACTTAAGAGATTATAAATAATTTTCGTTTAAATATAATAAAATAGAATGTATATATTAATTATTGGAGGCAATGTAGTACAAGTGCATCGAGGACAGGGACAGTAGGGGACATTTAGTCTGCTTTTTAGTCCGTCATTTCGTTTTAAAGCACCTCAAAGTTCTTTTTAAATGATAAGAAATTAGACTATGTTAAATAATAATAAAATAAATCAAAAAAATTTAATTTGCTATCTAAAAACTTTTTATCCGACCAAGAAACATAAATTTTACAGTTTAAATAAATTGAGCCATATATACCTATATATATATATATATATATATATATATATATATATATATATATATATATATATATATATATATATATATATATATATATATATATATACCTATATATATATATATATATATACCTGTACAATAGACTGCCCACTGGTTAAAAGGAACCCTTCGAACAATAGGACCGGTAATCGAAGAGACCTTTGGTTTCTCTTTACAGATTTTTTGTCTTCTTCTTTCTCTCGGTAATAATAACATCATTCGCTCTCTGTTTATAACGCAGAAAATCTAACGCTATTGCTTTCTTTCTCTTTCAAAGACAAACAACATTCAAATGTCTCTCTTTACCTAATTTACATATCTACTGATTTCATAGAAGGAAACATTCGATATTAAACCACGGTTTACTATTTTTAATTTCTGGCGCGCCTTTACGCATCACCAGCGATTCGGTCACTTGAGTAACAGTTGAAATCAATATGTCATGCGACGTTTCTGGTGAGCCCCCTCTCCATTGTACATCTAGATGCCAGCACATTTTTTCCGAAAATTCATCACCTATTACCTCAGACCATTTCAATCGTCGGGCATTCGTTTTTCCACCCAACTGCCATTTAATAACAAAAAGGCGCGTTCCTCGAAGAATTCGATTAACAAACGACCTCTTGTATTGATTTTGTTGTCCATAGTTTCTCTTTTTCCCATTAAACTCGCACATGCATACTCCACAATCGTTTCGTTCACCTAAATCAATTCCCCTACCCTTCCATTGAAGTCGCCCCCACAATTATTGGATCTTTGAGGTTTAATTTTTCAACTTGACTAATAGCTGCGTCAAGACAATCACAACATTGCAGATCTGTTAAGCTCGAACTAAAGTACACTGAACCTATAATGTATTTTGCCTTATCTCTCGTAATTAATACAAACATACAGAATTTATTTTGAAAAATCATGCTGGAACTTACATAATCTTTTCGGGTGAAAACGCATAGTCCACCCCCGGGTCTTCATACAGCAAATTTTCGGGTAGCCTTACTAGATTATACATTAAAATTACTTAGCCATTCCGGTAAGAATCTCGGGGGTTGAGTCAGACATGTTTTCGTCAAACAGATCACATGCATACCTGCAATGCTGTCAGCCATGGCGGTGAGATTGCGGAATCCGTTGAGATTCCAGAAGAAAAGCAAGAGTTTTTTGGTGACTCCTCTGAGAGTTGCTTCTTTAGGCAGATTTACTGTTTATGTTGTCTCCGCTAGATTGAGGTGCATAGGTCGAGGGTGGAAGTCATTCTTCAGTTGTTTCATTTTCCGAGGGCTGCTGTTCTTCCACTATCGGTTTGGTCTGATTCCTTTTAATATATTAATCAATAGAGTTATTTTCAATTTTACTAGATTTCGTTCCTTTTTTATCGCTGGAGTTGGCAGGACGACCTCTTTTGCGCTTTTTGGACTGTTGAGCGTCACTTTGATCGATGGAGGAGCTAGTTTCCGAAATTTTCGTTTGGTTAAATTTTTGCATATCTTCTGCGGAATATTCTACATCATTGACCCTGATTGATCTATTTACCACTCGTACTCTGGAGCCAGCTTCACGGAGATTTTTAAAGGTTTGCCGGTATTTACTGAAAATGAGTAGGGTATCCTTATACAAGTCATTGTTGATGTATATGTCGGTTCCTTTAAACTTATTTCGTTTAACAAAAATATATATATATATATATATTCAATAAAGTTGCCCATACGTTGTCAAACAGGGCAGAATGAGTTTCCTCCGCAAGTTCAGGTATACCACATATAATCAGGTTGTCTCTACGTTTATTGTTTTCAATAATTTTGCCTTGTTTCGACACAATTCCTTTTAGTTGCTCACATTCATTTTTAATTAGGTCTCTATTTTTCGTGTTTGACCAATTACTGTCAATAAACCTTCCATCTCCTTTTTAATTATTAATTCAGTATCCTGTTTTATATTTGATTGCAAGCTATCAAGGTAACTCTTCAGAGTATTTTCTGAGATAGTTGCCGACATTATTGTGTTTGTTATGAAGCAGCTGTCCCTGTATTTCCAAAAGTTTAATTGGAGCCCGGCCTGGTTGATACACTAAAACCGACTGGGGCCATGGCACTTTGCCCGATCTGGCCGCCCTATCGGGACCCGGTCGGGGCCATGGAATTTCCACCGATCTTTCCGGTACGCAGGTATAAATCTAATACTGACTGAATTTATTATATTACAGCTCGTTATTTGATTATTAAAGCATGAGGTGTAATTTCTTCAATATTATTATTATTATTAACTATTAGGGTTGCAGCCGCTTAGCAGCCGCTGACGCTTGGATAATCCCTTTACGTCCCCAAAGTCCTACTAAACCGCCTGACCTAAGCCCAAAGCCCCTTCCATAGAAACAGGACCGCGGCCAGTTCTTTAGTAGCGATTGCTGTTTCCTCAAGGAAGTAACAACCTGTGATCTGATATCGTTCCCTCACCAAGGCAGGGCATCGACACAGAATGTGAGCTGAGGTTTCGTTTTCCTCACCACATTTACGGCATTTGGGATCCTCGACGATGCCCATCTTATGCCTGTGATAGCGTAAATCTCCATGGCCTGTTAACAAACCTGTTATGATTTTCGCCTCTTTCCTATTAAGCCTGCGGAAATCCGCCGCTCTTTTAGGATTTAAGTTTTCCCCAATGAGTGCTTTGGCCTGTCTACAACCTGCAACTGCCCGCCACTCTTTTTGGTGCTCTAGTGTCCGCCATTGTTTAAATTCCAAAGTCAGGCACTTGTTGGAGACACCAACTATTGGTTCTGGTCCGATAAATCGTTTCCTAGCACCTTCTTTGGCTAGTTCATCCGCTTCGTTATTACCCTTAATTCCACAGTGTCCTGGGACCCAGATGAGGGTAACACGGTTAATTCCAGCTAGCCTGTTGAGCGCCTCGTGGCACTCTCCGACCAGTTGGGATGTCGTAACATATCGTTTCAAAGCGCAAATGGCTGCCTTGCTGTCCGAAGCAATATAGATATTTCTATCTTGGCAGCGCTCTAGAGCCTCAGAAGCACCGTAGAGAATCGCTACAATTTCAAATTGTAAAACAGTAGTGATGGTTCCCAAACTATATGCGAGAGCCACCCCCACTGCTTCTTGATAGACACCTGCGCCCGCGCCAGTTCTTCCCTTCGATCCGTCCGTATACCAGACAATAGCATCTCTGGGAAGAAGGGCAGGCCCATCATGCCAATCCTCTCTATTAGGTATACTTATTCTATACTTCTTGTTAAAGAGGTAAAGTGGAGTCACCTTATCTCTAATCATATTGAGAATGGGTTTTTCCACCAATTTGCTGGGGAGACGCCATCTGCCAACTTCCCTACGGCCTCTGTCCCCACCTAATCTCAGGGCAGCTTTCGCCGCCTCTGCTTTAATGATCAGGGGTAAAGGTTCCAGTCCCAGAAGAGCACCAAGGGCCATCGTGGGCGTACTGCGCACAGCACCAGTGATGCTCCTCAGGACCAGTCTTCTTACGCCCTCCAACCGGTCTTTTGCCGTTTTAAGTTCAACTCTGCTCCACCAGACCACAGACGCATAGGTCAGCCTAGGAAGCAGAATCGATTCGTAGATCCACAAAAGTGTATCCGGTTTAAGACCCCAGCTACATCCTATAGCTCTCCTACATTGCCATAGAGTAGCTGTGAGTTTATTACACTTCTTATCCAAGTGTTCTTTCCAAAGAAGCTTACTATCCAAGATGACTCCTAGGTACTTCGCTTTCTCTGTGAATTGGAGTTCTTTTCCAGCCAGTTTTAGCATACATGTGGCTTTCCACTTGTATCGTCTGGTGAAAATAACAACTTCCGTTTTTGCTGGGTTGACTGACAAACCAGTTTGTCCGCACCATCCATCTACCATATTTAACGCCCGCTGCACCACACCTAGTAATACATCCAGATGAGGACCGCGAGCGATTAATAAGATATCGTCCGCATAACCAATCGCATGATATCCCTTCTCACTGAGGAGTCTTAGCAGTTCATCCACTACCAGACACCAAAGTAAGGGCGATAGAACTCCTCCCTGAGGACATCCAGAATTAACTGTTCCTCGAAGGGTTGAGCTCCCTTTAGTTGTTAATAGGTTCCTGTTACCCAACATGTGACAGGTCCAGTCAACAATGGTTGTGGGAATACCATGAGAGATCATGGCTTCCTTTATAATCTCCGAGGAGGTATAATTGAAAGCTCCCTCTATATCCATAAAAACACCCACTGCGAAACCCTTATCCTGTAGCTGTCCATCTATTAAGTTAACAGCTCTGGCAAGGGCTGATTCTGTAGAACATCCCGTTCTATAGGCATGCTGATCTCTATGCAAAGGATTTTGCTTTAAGATCTCACTGCGGATGTATCTATCCACTAATCTTTCAACAAACTTCAGAATGAAAGATGTTAGGCTAATTGGACGAAAATCCTTTGGTGAGGTATATCCGTTCCTGCCAGCCTTTGGTATGAAGACGACTTTAGTGCCCCTTCACGCTTTTGGGACATATCCAAGAGTTAGACTTGCCCTGATAAGCCTTACCAACGGTCCGACCGCCTGATCCATCGCCCTTTGCAAAAGGACGGGGAAAACGCCGTCTGGTCCGGGAGACTTATAAGGGCTAAAGGATTCCACGGCCCACCTGACCCTCTCAGCAGTCACGATTCCATTAGCCAACTGTCTCCGCGGCCTATATTCAGCCTGCGGTAGTTTACTCGGAGGCCGAGAATCGGGACCGCCCTTCTCAGATCTAGAAAAGCCTGGTAAATGGGTCTGGACCAGGTGAGCCAAAGTCTCCTCGTCCGACTCGGCAAATCCTCCGTTAGGCAGTCTTAAGGTGCCTAAAATTGCATCTGGGTTTTTTGAAAGCAGTTTGTCTAACCGCGCTGCCTCTTTGCCCTTATCGATGCTGGAGCAGAAGGCAGTCCAGCTATCCTGTTGTGCCTTCCTTATTTCATTTCTATAGTTGTCCCTCATTTTTGCATATGTGGACCAACTGTCAGCCGTGCGGTATTTTTTAGCACGTTTAAATAACTTCCTGGTCTCTTTTCTGAGGTTTTCTAGCCTCTCATTCCACCAGTAGGTCTCTTTTGCCGAACGAACTTTCGTTGGTTTGCAGCTGTTCTCAAAAGCTGTTATTATGGCTGTTGTAAAAGTACCAGCCACCTCATCCAGGGTTTCATGATCTCTAATCCTGCCTGGTAATACAGAAAGTGTCTCCTTCAGCTCTGCGCTGTATTTAGCCCAATCCGTTTTCCTGGGATTACGAATCCACTTGGTTTCCGAAGGGACCACAGCGTCCAGCTCGAAGACTATCTGTAAATGATCAGAAAGTGAAGGTTCATTAGATACTCTCCATCTTCTTACCTTGTGTGCAATACTGCACGAGCAGAGGGTGATATCAATCACCTCCTCCCTGACAGCATTACTGAATGTCGGTACCTTACCCGTGTTTAGAATATCCAGTCCTGTTCCCAATAGATATTCCAATAGCTCCTGTCCCCTTTGGTTGTTCTTTGAGCTCCCCCACACCCTGTGTTGCGAGTTAGCATCACAGCCCAACAAAAGGGGCAGTCCCCTCTCTGCACAGTAATCCACCAATTTACATACCTCATTTGGAGGATTAACTTTGCTATCATACGGAAAGTAAGCCGATCCAATGACCATCCTTCCGATACCCTCGAAGTCGGTCAATACCGCCATCAGGTCTCCAGTGCACAGGTCCAGCAAAGGTACAACATTAATGCCCTTCGTAAGGATGCACGCTCTTGGTTTGGTAGCCTTGGGATCCCTGTAAACATTAAAGCCAGCCCCCCCAAGTCCCCTAATAGCACCTCGAACTAACCATGGTTCCTGAATTAGTGATATGCCTGAGTGCATCCTAGTCATGCCCCTCATCAAAACTGCTGAGGCGCCTTTACTGTGATGCAAGTTAATTTGTTTAAGGGTAAGCTTACGGGCAGCCATTATGGTTGTTGTTCACTTGCCCCTTTTTCTTCAGACCCATCCTGACCAAGGCTAGCAACCCTAAAGGTTACCCGACCGAAGTCATAGAAGGGTCTGAAGTCGAGAGCAGCAAAAGCTCTCGCTTGACTCTCAGGGACCTGTATAACCAAGAGAAAGTTCCTCTCAGCCATACTAGCCGCCTGAGGTCCGTCAATATTGACATGGCGCCAAGTTGACGTTTTCAGTGAGAGGTTGTACGCCTCAAGAGTCTTGAAGACCACTTGCACGTCCTCCGGTTCACCCGGGATCCGCACCGTAGCCTTCAGCATCCTTTGGAGCACCTCCACTCCACTGACCTTTAATCGCGCTCCTTCCCAGGGCCTTAGCTCGGCCACGGTTTTTGTAAGCCAAGCTTTAGCCTCCGGGTTGGATGCGACAAAATGAAGACTCCTCCTCTAAAGAAGTTCTTAAAATGAGATTCCATATAAGTCCCACGAGTAGCTAGGGAAAACAAAAATGTCCACTCCTACAGAGCCCCGCATGTAGGGGTAAGGAGTCAAATTAGTACAGGGAGGTCTCCCGGTATCCCTGACCGCCGTTTGCGACACCACCATCCACAGTGCCCCGGACAGATCGACCGTCCACCAGCCAGGGCCCCAACCGGACCGATCCCCCGTCTTCAATATTAATAATTATTATTAATATTTTTGAAGTAAATAAAATATTTTGTATCAATAAAAATGTAAATAATTATTAAAAATGCTTTTATTAAAGTAAGTTTAAAAAAAATTTTTTTCTTATTTTTTTCATAATTTTAGACAATTTTATTTATTTTAATAAATGACTAAATTATATTATTAATATTGTTAATAATTATTTAAACCTATACTTCATTGACCAAATAACAATAACATTATTAAGAATTATACACAAAACACTTAAAACTAAGACGGAAAAATATCGCACGCACGGATTATTAATTGTTTATAATTTTTATTTTCAATCAAAGTTAAAAAACAGCGTATATAACACAATTTTTTAAAAACGAACGTTTATTTTCATTGTGATTGAAAAATAACTTATTTAAATTCTTATAAATAATATTAATCAACAAATAGTTAACTTATGATCTTGTCCACCAAAAAATGAAATAATTTACTAAATTATTACTCTCTAAATCTGAATCATCGAAATTTCACTGATTCTCAGCGATAAGTATGACCCTAATTTCAATCAGCTTATATACGCTACTTAATCAGTGAAATTTCACTGATTATTCAGTGAAATTTCACTAATTCACAGTGTATATACGCTAATTGAAATAGCGGCATACTTATCGCTGATTCAGATTTAGAGAGTATAAACAATTATTTTTTTAATTTTCCAATGTGTCATTTTTTATTCACTTTTATTCTTGGACTTTGAACAGTATCTGAATAAAAAAGTAAACGTAAAAAAAATTTCTGTTGGAAAGGAACAAAAATTAACTATTTATTAATTAATATTATTTGTAACAATTTAAATAAGTTATTTTTTAAACAAAAAGGACACATATTTTTTAAATTAACTTAAATTGAACGTGAAAAAAATTTTTGGTGAACAGATACATAAGTTATATAACTATTTGTTATTTAATATTATTTATAACAATTTAAATAACTTATTATTTTATAAAAAGGACAAATATTCTTTAAATGGACATAAAAAGAAAATGTGAAAAAAATTGTTACTGAAAATAAATCAGTGTTAACTATTTGTTAATTAATATTGTTTATAACAATTGATACAAATTTCTTTATGGTTTATCATTTGTGTGGTTGTCATATTGAAGTAATTTGAACTGATTTATATCGTATGCAGCAACGAAATAAGAAAATAAATGTTCTTTTTAAAAATTGTATTAATTTGTTAACTTTTATTAAGAATAAAAATTATAAACAATTAAAAACTAAAAAATTGGCTTTGAGGGATGTCTTAAGAATTTATGCGCTTTTAATTTAAAATAAAGAACACTTAAACCGGTTAAGAATTGTAGGTTATAGACAGTTGTGAACAGTAAATTGTAAAAAAAATCCCATTGTGCGCTTTTTGCAGATCTTTGGGCAAATCCGGCCTGGCCCTGGTCGGGGCCTCTAAGTTGGAGCCGAGTCAAAATAAGTAAAGTGTACCAGCAAATTTGCAATTTACGGATTGGAATTGAAAACACATAAAATGCAAGCTCCATTATGAGTTTATTAAACAGTTCAAAGGATTTTTTAAAAAATTAAAATTTCTCTGAGTTATAAACAATTAAAGTTTTTTACAATGCTTAATTAAAAAATTCATATCTTGTGATAGAATCAAAGGGTTTTAATGAATGTTGCAGTTTTGTAAACCTTAAATATTATAGATTTATTTGAAAAAATAAAAAAACGTATTGTTAAAAATTACTAAATGTTATTGCAAAATTAATTGTTTAATTGTAAAATAAACAATGTTCTCAACGTTTTAGAAAGTTCGTTCAAATTCTATTGGAAAGAGAGTTTTATAAAGATTTAATAACCATTTCCAAATTTTATGAGCCGTAATTAGGAAAGAAGTAATTACATTTTTTTAAAAATTGTATTAATTTGTTAACTTTGATTAAATAAAAAATTATAAACAATTAAAAACTGAAAAATTATCCTCGAGAGATGTCTTAAGAATTTATTCCCCTTTAATTTAAAACAAAGAACACTCAAATCGGTTAAAAATTGTAGTCTGCTCTCTAAATTTGAATTAGTAGATATTGACTAATTTACAGTAGATTTTGACTAATTCAAATAGGACGGATTCGTTTACTGTGAATTAGTCAAAGTTAACTAATTGAATTGGTAATATAGAGGCTACTAAATAAATTAGTAACTAAGCTTGAATAAAAATACTTGAATAAATAAACTTGAATTTAATGAATTAGTGAGTTTCCAACTAAATGTAACAGTAATAGACTTGTTTTTCACAAATGAAATAAGTTATATGGAAAACACTTTATTCAATTTAAATAATTTTATTCAAACAAGACATTTCTATTAAAATAATTAATACCTTTGGTACACTTTGAACTTTTTATTATTTTTTACCACAAAATCACAGCTCTAATTGTAACAAATACGCACTATGTACTAACAATTAAATACAAAGATGTGACGAGATTAAAGTAAGTTTAAATATAAAAGTTTGATAAAAATAGTTATAAATTTTAAATTTAGATATCTAAACACACGTTGTTAAATCGATTTTACGACAATAGAGAATTCTACGTAGATTCATCTTGATTTATCTGAGATTGCATTTCGACCTCATCTTCATCAGAGTTATGAGAAATGTTTTCATTATTAGGATTAAATTGAGTGAGAGTAACATTCAATGATGAGACAGAACTCTTAGGCTTGGAATTTTTCATTTTGTATACGTAACACTCAATAAAATTATAGAAAAAGGATAATGACTTGGCGTATTCTACGTTAAATACATAATGTATCTTAAATAAGCGATCAAATACAATCATTGGATTCACCTTCTTCTCAAAATCGATAAGGTAGCCATCACCTTGCAAAAAATATGTATTCTGACCTTGTCCTTGAACGCAAATGAAGTACGGTTGAATATTGTTTTTCATTTGTTTTCGAATCTTTTCAATCTCACAAGAAACATCTGTTCCTTCCTAAAATATAAATTTAATCAGTATTATTTTAATTATTTTAAATTATATGGATACTCTCATAATACTCTTGGAAACTTAAAGGAATAACATACCAGTAAGATTCGAAGTAAATCAGAGTTTGGAATACTTTTACTTGCATCGCTAATAATTTTTCCAGCAATCAAACTTGATTCACGTGTCAAGGACTCTGATGATTGCTTTCCAGAATTTCTTTTTTTTCTGGAACAGCAGCTACTGTCCTTTTAGACCGCTTACCCAATACATAATTGGTAACTGGTAATAGTTCTGGTAAAATTATTAATGCCCTTAGATTATCTGAAAAGGGAATGTTTAATATTAAGAATCAAACAGTAAAATAAATTAATTTTTCAAGTATATATAAACATACCATCCTTAATCGAAGAAGTCATCTTAAATATATTCGGGTGCTTTTTCTTACAGTATGTTATTATACGTGGAACGAAAAACGTTGTAAAACGGCTGATAAAATTTTCAGCAATGTCTCTTCCGAAAACCAATTCAAATTCTTATTCAATCTAAAAAAATTAATAATTTTTACTTTTAAAAAGGTGAAACTGTATTCCATTACTCACTATGAGAAATAAAATTTTTTACCATGGTTCCATAGTAATCGAATAATCGAGGATACTCACAACATATTTCGGAAATTGATGGGTGTTTTTCATTGATCCATTTCCGGCGATTATTTAAAGTTTCGATTAAAACTGACGATATGTGTTGCTTCTTAGTTGCCTCAGGCATTGTTAATTTCATCCAGGTAACCTAAAATAATAATTAATTCGAAAATTTTGATCATAATTTTAAAAATACGTTTTCCAGAATTATTCTTTTCTTTAAAAATAAAATTTTAGAAAAAGTTTCAGATTAATTAGAAACGCAATTCAGCCTTGTAATTCAATTTTGAAATAATACGAAAATAAATTAAATTAACAATTTTGCCTTTTATTTTCGTTAAATATACCTTTTCATTGAAAACGTCCAGCGGTAGTAATTCTTCTGTCACTTTTGAAGACTCTGCTTGTGCTTTCTTTACTTTTTTAATGTGTGAAGTCTGATACTTTTTCTTGGATGGGGTTAAAATCCTACGAGCATTTTGTAGGCGATTTTCTATGAAGCCGGTTCTTGATTTTATATCATAGTAATGTTCCTGTAATAATGAAAAGTTCACATTCTCAAAGTTCTAAGATTAAATAATAATAATAATAATAGAAATAAAATTTACACATCCGTATTTGCTGCTAGTGTCTTTCAAAGAAGGAAACTCATCAATAATACCTTTCGCCAATTCCCACTTCACCTCATTTGGAGGGTAACTGCGGCATAACATAAAGAAATATTTTGTTGTATATTATTGCAATTAATTTAGTATGTTAAAATACAACTAAATAAGTACGTACAAATCATTACGATGAGTTATTAATTCTGCTACTAGCACTCGAACTAATGCTTGTCTCTCGTCTTCTCCAAACTTATTTTCATCAATCGCTTGTAAAATTATTAATCCTTGCTTATTATGTAAAAGTGTGTCGCGTATACTTAGATATCTCTGTAAAAATAAAGAAAATAAAAGGTTTCTGTTCAGAAATAAAAATAAAATTTTTTTATCAAAATTTTGTGTATAACAATTTAAAACAATAATGAAAAAAGTATAGGATTATTAAATTTGTAACTTACTGAAAAACCAATCACTGAAGTGCTAGGTTGCTCATCATCGACAATATTTTGGACATTTACAAAAGGATTTGTACTCAAGCAGTTTAATCTTATTGTTTGATTTACATTCGACTCATCAATTCTTAATTGCCCATCTTTTTCAACAACACAGTTCTGAAAACATTATTATTATACTTTAACTTCTAGAATTTTAAATTGTCATAAAAAATTATTTTTACTTATTATACACTTACCAAAGTCTCAGTTCCAATTTCCTTTATTAATTTCAGTATTACTTTATGTGGGCCAATCTTTATATTCATTTCCCTTAAATCTTCTCGAGTTAGGTCCAGAAAAGAGCTTCCATTGATTTTTTGTTCTATAAAATGGTTTTAAAAAAATTAATTTTGATTTTTAGTTAAAAAAGTATGCATTTGTTAAAGTTATTTGATCCTTTTAGGCGTTGAAATTTTTTCTAAATAAAAAGATAACATTTTCTACAATAAAATATGGCGCAAGCTGATATATTGATACTCAGAAGTAGGTTCTGACCAGGTATTCATGGCTTTATAATGAGCAAGATCTTGAGATTCAACGAAACAAGTTGAATTTTCATTTTTGTCAATTTTGACTGCATATGCGTTAAGATCCGTATCGAAGTGAAGAGTATTATAAACTGATGTTAAAAAGTAGACTGTATTTTTGTCCACAAAAATTATTTCGGAAATTTTTCTAAATATTGGAAGGTTAATATTTGGATCTCCTTTTACATCCAAGCAAACGTAAAAATTTTTTTTAAAGAGAATTCCGTTGATTTTCACCACATTTGTCATAAAAACCTTGTCATTTTCAAAACCTAATTCTTGCAATTTACATCGACTTTGAATCTCGTCAATAGAAACTAATTTTCCACCTTCACTTCTAATGTTGCGTATTTCTACATCGCCGGCGCCCCATTTAGCGCTTTGTACACACTGAGATACGCGAATCAAAGTTTTTGGAATGTTTTGAAAATTATGTACTACATGAGCACGTTCCTTTAATTCTGCATGCTTTCCTTCGTATCTCATGCACCAGTAGTAAAGAATAGGTCCATTCCATTCCATACATTCTGGATAATGATCCATGTGATGAAATTTATTAATGGGATGTATGTTTGGAAAAAGTTTTTTATACTCATGGAAAAATTCTCTAATAAGGTGCCTTAAATATGTTAAAATACTAACAGTCAATTTTGGAGCCATAACAATTTCAAGAATTCGGAGAAAAATTAAAATTAAATTCATATGTTTGTTACCTCGTGGCACCTTTTCGATTACTAAAAACGGAAATACTCGAAGGAAACACCACATTTGCATGGCTTTCTGTTTTAAAGAATGATCATTAATATTTCGAATATCTGATATGATAAGATTTGCAGAGGGTTTATTTTTTTCTAGAGGACCATAATTAAAAGCCGATATTCGACTATTGATATATTCTAAGTCGAAAAATTCGTCTTCACATACGAATTGATGTATCACTAGTTTTAATATCATTGGTCCTTCTCCTGACAGTAAATCGTGCATGGGATCAAATATTTTATTTTTACTTATGTGAAAATATTTTGATACATGCAGCGCACAGTCATTTCGGACACCATTTTCTGTCTCGAGAAATTGTACATTAGCTCGAGGTGCTGTAAGGGCAGCAAGATGAGCATCGAAGACCTCCTTTGTTCTTGGCTGCGCTGCTTGCATATTTCCTTCATGCAACTGTCTTCTACTTATCAAACACATTCTGCAGAATTTGTTTGCTGAAGGACCAAGTAAACCGAATACATCATGCACTGCCAAAGTGTCTCCGCAAAAGGCAGCGATCGATGCTCGCAAAACAAAATCTTCATCATCTAATTTGATAGTTACGCCTTCATCGCTCTCCAGTTTTTCCAGTTCATAAAAAAAGCTTTTAATACTTCTCGAACGCCGTACCTTTTTACGTCTTCAGCAAAACAAATACACAATACATGAATATTTGAAGATGCTGAATACATGTGAGTAGGTAAATTTTGTATAGTGTGTATTTTGTTTTGTGTTTATACACTTAGCTTGTGAACTCCTGTCTTTGATCCAATTGGGTTTGTAACCTCTATATCGTCATTGTATAACTGTATTCGAATGGCATGTGGAAACCGCTGAAAAAACTCATGTAATTTATAATATTTTCCTTCAATAGATGAATTAAGAATACCATCTTCTGATGGTTGTTCGGTTAATATTGCTTCTTTTACATTCTTATTTGATAGAATTACAGTCAGAACATCAATTATTGATACATACTGATAAGAGTTTACAACTAATGTTGGTAAAAACATTTCAGTTTCTCTGTCTAGGCGACTATCGAATCGTTTATTCAGAGGAATTTCTTTTGCCGGGATATATTTACAATATGCTTCAAGTGATTTTATTTGATCTTTCAACGTTCTGAGACCCTCAAATGGACTTTCAAAACTAAAATGTTCAATCAACTCAACAACTTCTGGAACATCAATCATGTTTCTGTCTTTGAAGAAATTGGTGACCTTGCCTTTCAAGTGATTTACCAAAGACAATACTAATTCTTCACATTCATCTAACATATCTGTTAAATTGTTCCCTGTCATTGAAGGTTTTGCTTGCATCCTTCCCACCATCCTTACTACAGACTGTCGCAAATCAAATACTTCTTCCTCCGCAGCATTTTCGTCGTTGATATCAACATCGGCCATATTAACATTCCCTTGCATTGGGTCATCGTAAGCAACATTTTCATAATTTTCTTCGTCACCGAAATCATTATTATCAGCATCTTCATGTTCATTAAAGTTTGGCAAATGATGCTTCTTTATATGTTGACGCATTGAATTAAACAAATTAAAACGCCTCCTACATCCACTCTGTCCGCATTCAAACGTTGAATTACCATATTTTCGATTAACTGACAGTCCATGCAGAAATTTAATATGGTCAACAAGTCCATTTAAGCCACCATTTATATTTTTGGAGCATACGAAGCACGTTAAATTTTCCATCTTCAAAAATATTATTTTTTTATACTTCCATTATCATTATACCATAGTTTATCATCATCTATTTATTGAGAATAACAATTGAAAGCCTAGAAGTCGTAATAATTTTAAATCTCGCTAGGCATACCAATATTTTCAACTAAACAAAAAAATTATTCAAGATAATTAACAAAATTATTTATATAATATTAATTTTATCAAGAAACTTGTTGTCATAAAATAAAACTAGTCAAGAAATATTTCTACTACTTTGATTTGTATTTTCTTAAAACAATGAAAGTTTTTTGGCACTTGTAGAAATTTTTTGATATTGTAGAAATTGTTTTAACTCTATTAAAAAAATTAGGATTCAAAATTTTTATTACTTCCTCATAGAGGAAGGATTTTCAATATTTTTGACAAATTTATTGAAAAAAATGTATTTCACGTTGAGAGGTTTAAACTACCGCTATCATTAAAATTTTTATTAAAAATATAATTTAATTAAATCTCAAAAAAATTTTAGACCATTTAAAATTTTTAAACAATTTTTTAAGAAATTATTTTTATATATTTTATGTAATTGTAAACATTTTTAATAATGGATATTTAATATATTTAATAATAAAAATTTTATAAAAGCAATGGTACAGTAAAATCAAAATACCCAAAAACAGGATGTAAATTCTTAAAATATAAAAAGAGAACAAAAATATTACTGTTAGCGATTAGAAAATAATTAAACCTTTGTTAATAAAACAGATATATTACTTTGTATTTTATCGAGGGTCTCTGAGTCTACATAAGAATTTAGATATTCCAAAAGTTCAGTCTCGCTGAATTTATCAACAATGGATTTGTTTTCTGGAAAAATAAAAGCGAATAGTGTAGAATATTAGACGGTATGGTAGTGTACTTATATCTATTTTAATATTAAATTTATTTCCAAATTGCAGTAAGAGTACAAATGACGATACGAATATGTATGTAAAACAAAACACAGACAAGAAATTTTTTCTCTATAATCATATTATTTAAATGCACTGCATAAATTTATAGTAGAAAATGATAATCAATATAAAGAAGATTTAATAAATTTAAACGTTAATCGAGAAAAATATGTTTTGTTTAAAAACATAACCTAAATATTTTCTGAACGATTAGTTATTGAATAATGCTCTGGTCAATACATATATAAATAGGTACTTACCCATTTTCAGATAATGATCCAGTATTTTAGTTCCACATAAAATTATAATAATTTTTTTTTCTATTTTAAACAAATCTGTAAAATTACAAAATTGTTCACATGAGACGCGTCTACAAGACAAAGAGAAACGATGCAATTTTCCAAGGCGCAGAATAACGGCGCATCAACTTGATTTATTTTCTTCTTTTCTCGCGCCAAATTAGAATAACGATACAAATAAATTTTTTTTTCTAAATTAACAGTTTAATGTCATTCTTGAAATACATATATATTATGTATTATTATAGTACTTTAATTTACCAATTGTTAAACTGTTGTTAATAGATTTTTTAAAGAACAGAAGTTATTTACGAAATAAAATCTCAAAATTAAGGTTATGTTATCTTTAAGAAGAATACTTTAACTAATTCAATCAGTAATCTGATGTTGTTGATTGAATTAGTAGAATAGGGCTACTATTTAATTTAGTAATGAAAATGTGACTAATTTGTTTGTAGATAATAATAAAATAACTAATTTATTAGTAAACAGCCATGTTACTAATTTAAATAGTTATAATTTGACTAATTCAAATTTAGAGAGTGTAGACAATTTTGAACAGTAAATTGTAAAAACACTGTGACACTGTGGACGCGCTGTCAGTTAACGTGCCGCGCGGTAAAAAGATGTACCGCCCGCTAGAAAAAATGTAGCTACTTCTTTCCTAATTGCGGCTCATGAAATTTGGAAACGGGTATTGAATTTTTATAAAATTCTTTTTTCAATAGAATTTGAAAGGACTTTCTAAACTGTTGAGAACATTGTTTATTTTGTGCTGGTACACTTTACGTATTTTGACTCAGCCAGATCAGGAAACCCCGACCAGGGCTAGCACGGTAATTGGGAATAAAAGTGGTGATTTTTGCACGGGAAGGTATTTGTCCTAAAGCTGTGACGTCATAATAATTAAAATGCCTTCAAGGTTAAATTAATTTTTTGATTTAATTAAAAAATTCAATTCATAACAAATTCGCATAATATAAATATTCAAGGAGATTTTTTTACAATTAAAAAAAATAAAATAGGTTTTAAATAAAAATTTTACATACATTACAGGATTATTCAAAACCATTTGATTATTAATTGCATATAATTAAAGATAGCAACTTAATAAGTTAATAAATAATATAATTTTTTGAATTTTAAGGAGAAACTTATTTCTTTATTTTTTTATCAATAAATGATCAGAAATTGATTGGCCAAGGTAGGAAAATGGCTGCTGTTTGTTTTCTTTTGGATCTTATGCTTTATTTTTGTCAAATAATTGTTTTTCTTTATTATTTATTATATAAATAAAAGTACTGTTAAATATTTTTTACTTAATATTTCTAGGCTGAGTGTACAATGGAAAAATCATGTGTTGAAGAATATGTTGCGTAGTATACTGTTGTCATAGTTTCGTCCTCCAATTCGAGTTCGATTTATTTGTTTAGAAAATTAGAAAAACAATCAAATATATTAAGAAAAATGCTATAATTTATTTAAAAATTAAATTCTATGTACTTTTCCTTTGAAATATATTAAATTCTTTTTTCTTTTCTTTCTGAAAATTATATAAAAATGTCATCTTCGTGTTCTCCAATAGACCTTTTCATTTCAATTCTTTTCCATTGCGCATGCGTTATATGGAATTGAACATCCGTTTCATGTTTCGGCCCTGTTTACAGCTAGTGCATTGTTTTGAAGGAAAAAAAATAAAAAAAGTATTTTAAAATATTATACATTTGATAAAAATTGAGTATAATGATCGAAACATACACAGAAATAGATCTTATACAAAAAATTATAAAAGGAGCACATAAAAGTTATTTTTACGGATTGTGTAAAAGTGTCAGTCGGAGTACGGCTTATAAAGAGGGTTATTTTTATTTAATTTCTTTTCCAAAGCTTTTCCTGAAATTCAGAAAAGGGAAAAGTTAAAAGTTGAAAAACTAAACAGCAGTTCAAGTTTTGTAGAAAATGTTAAAAATCTAATAATAAGTCAGTTGAATTTTGAGGTTATGTAAACAATCTATTGATGTTCTAATATATTTCATTACATTTAGTAAACATAACCTCACCGTGTAACCAACTTTTTTGTCTTTACTGCAGTTGGCAGTTTTCTGCACTGCAGCCAACTTTTTAATTAAGCTACACTGTGTGCTTCTACGATTTAATTTGATACTAATTGTGCACCAGGCACATATTTTCCTCTAATATTACATGAGAAAGGGCACATACGCATACATTCTATCAAAACAGAGCCGAAACATTTAAAACTGGTGAACTATCATTGCTGCCGCGCAAGAGCATTCGCGACTTCCGAATTGAAATGAAAAGGTCTATTTGAGATTTTCGAGTTGGAGTTCGAGCTTTACGAGTTCCATTCTTCGATTTTCTTGAACTGTTTTTTAGAAAAGATATTTTGAAAAAAATAAAATTGTTACCAAAGAATTTTATTAAAATATTTGAAAATAATTTAATTCTTTGAATGATGAATCAAAAAAATAAAATAATTGATTTTTTTAGAAGAGTTTTACTACTTTTAATAATAATTCAATTTCTGCAGTAATATCTAATCACAGCAAAAATTCAATTTGTTTTAGTGTTTTTACCTAAAATTCTATTATAAATCTATTAATTAAAAAAATCAATTAAATATATATATATATATATATATATATATATATTAAAAAATCTAATTTATTTCAGAAATTTTTTGTTTAAATTTTAAGTTTTTAAAAATTTCGAATCAAATTAATTTAAATTTGAGATTAAATACAATTAAAAAACAACATTTTTCAGGTTTCCAGATTGCGTGACAACCTTGCATTATTATTATTTTTATTATTATTATTCCATAGGAATTAAGATTTTAAAAAAGTACAAATTTCCAATCCTTTAAAATTTTTAGAAATTACAACTGTAACTTATTTTGCAAAATTATTTCCAAGATTTCAATTAGATTATTTTCTAGAATTTTTAACCCGCCTGTTTATCTATGTGAAAATATTAAATGATTGTTTAATTTGGAATTTTTTGAAATAGTTGACAAGACTATTTCTAATGTTTCAATTATTTAAAAATTGACCAATAAAGTGCAAAAATTTCAATATAAATAAACCATTCCGCTCAGTGGACAGTTTTGAAAGACAGTGAAAAACTTGGAATTATTAAATCACAAATTAACTTTAATTAAATTCAGACAAAGCGATAAATTTTGTCAGTTGAATTGATTGAATTTTTATTAAGAAAATAAATTTCTCATTCAGTTTGATTCTTACAAAAGTATTAAAAGTTTTTACTATAGAATTACCCAGGCAGAAAAGTCGGTGGTGTGCCGATGCCTACGACCGGTTCGACACCGGCCCGGTGGTAAAGTCGGACAATAACCGGTGCCGGCACTGTGGTACCGGGCCGGTTTCTAGAAGACAACCGGCCCGGTACCACTACTTGATACCATTTTTCACCGGCGATGGAGTTTTGCCGGCATCAAAATTAGTTCCGGCCCGGCACTGGCCGGTTTCACTACTTGATACCGTTTTTTCACCGGCGACGGAATTTTGCCGGCATAATATTTTTGTGTCTTAAAAAGTCTAAATTTTTAATTTTTTGAAATTTTTTGACACTATTCGGAAGAATAGGAAAATCAAATCTCTCGAAATCAAATGTTTTTTAAAATCTTTTTTTATATAGTTGGAAAAATTACATTTCATTAAACTCTATTAATTCAGCTTTAAATTGTCTGGGAAAATCACTCAAAAATCCGGGAATTTGTTACTGCCGAATTTCTAGACACCCTATAATAACTTTATTCATTTAAAATAATTTTGGTCAGGTTTTATCTGATTTATTGTTATAAAATTTTGATAATCTAACAAGGTATTGTATTAATTTCATTATACTAAGTTTCTGCAAGTTGTTTTTATAAAGCCGGTACCGGGCCGGTACCATGCCAGCGTTTTTTCTTTAGCCTTAGTCCCAACGTATAATGACATTAACAAATGTTATTAGTAGTATAGCTAGGCCGGTTCTACGTCGTGTCGATAATGTAGATTCCTACTTACCGACCATTAGGGTAAGTTACCGGCCGTTGGTGGGGGTTTCTCATTTGCACAGTAGATTCCTACTTACCGACCCCTAGGGTAAGTTAACAGCCGTTGGTGGGGGTTCCTCATTTGCATATATTCAAATTAGTTAACCCTTTTAATTTGCATTTATGCAAATTATTTAACTCTTTTAATTTGCATAACCCTAATTTGCATACGTTTTCTATTGTTAACCCTTTCATTTTACGCAAATACCACCCACTTTTAACCCCCTCTCTTTCAGTTTACGCAAATACCACCCACTTTTAACCCTCTCTCTTTCAGTTTATGCAAATACCACCCACTTTTCTCCCTCTCTCTTTCAGTTTATGCAAATACTACCCACTTTTCTCCCTCTCTCTTTCAGTTTATGCTAATACCACCCACTTTTTACCCACCTTATTTAAGTTTTATGCAAAATCCACCCTTTTAGACGTGGAATATGCAAATACCACCCACTTTCACCACCCCCTTTTTTTACATTCTACCTAACCTGTATTGTTCTTTGCAACCAACCCCTCCCACCACCCACTCACCCGTTTCCTATGTAAAATGCATTGCATTAAGTTTAACCACCCCCCACCCACCCACTTTTTTCCCTTTATACGTATATTTTTTCTATACTACCACCCACCACCACCCACATTGCATAAACCAGAATATTTCAAAAATCGTATAGAGAACCGCGAGGGACCAAGCGTTTGCGAGATCCCGCGCAGACGTAGTGGGTAGTGGGAGTGGGTGGTGGTGGGTGGTGTGGTAAGGCCCAGTGCATAGCGGAGGTGCGCGTACGGTTACCGCGTTGAGTGAGTGGATAGTTCCATGCGTCAGACATTGCTGTCTGACTCATGCAGGGTGCTTCACTGGCACTACAACACCGTAGGGATAAATGTATTGTCCCAAAATATCTAAGCAAGTTTCAACATCAGTTCTTGCAATAATACCACACACTTTTCTCCCTCTCTCTTTCAGTTTATGCAAATACCACCCACTTTTCTCCTTCTATCTTTCAGTTTATGCAAATATCACCCACTTTTCTCCTGACAGTCGATAACTTACCCGCAATCTGCAATACCGATCGCGAGGGTATGTTGTTGATCATTTCTGCCGCTAGATGGCGTTGCTTGCAGAGGGTATAATTTGTATTTTTTTTCTCCTCCCGCAATCTGCAATACCGATCGCGAGGGTATGTTGTCGATCATTTTTGCCGCTAGATGGCGTTGCTTGCAGAGGGCCCGTTACCTATGTAAAATACATTACTTTTAGTTAACCACCCCCTCCCACCCACCCACTTTTTTCCTTTATATTTTCTATATTACCACCCACCACCACCCACTTTGTATAAACCTGAAATTTTAAAAATCGTATAGAGAACCGCGAGGGACCAAGCGTTCGCGAGATACCGCGCAGACGTAGTGGGTAGTGGGAGTGGGTGGTGTGGTAAGGCCCAGTGCGTAGCGGAGGTGCGCGTACGGTTACCGCGTTGAGTGAGTGGATAGTTCCATGCGTCAGACCTTGCTGTCTGACTCATGCAGGGTGCTTCACTGGCACTACAACACCGTAGGGATAAATGTATTGTCCAAAAATATCTAAGCAAGTTTCAACTTGTCTATTTTCAAAATAACAATAGTATTGTTTGAAAATCTTATTACAAGTTTTAACCTGTATCTTGAATAGAATACAGACATTGTCTAAAAAAACCTTCTGACAGGTTTTAACCTGCCTGTAGATAATAACAAAGACATTTTTAAGAAACCTTTTTGAGACGTCGTTTTCATGAAAGTTTGTACATTTCCACTAAATAACTCTTCTTTTTTTAATTTAAAGTGGAGGTTGCTGCGTGCGCAGTTGTTAAAATGGGGGTAAGAAGTGGGAGATAAAGGTAAGTTTACACCTAAGAAACATGAAAAATTAAACTAAAAACACACTACATTAAATAAAATATCCATACTTCGCACACGTTAAATCAGATAAAAATAGCAATAAGTCCCTTTAATGTTACCAGATATTTAGTAATGAATATTACAAAAACTCCTAATATTGCAGATATTTTAATTTTAGAAACGATAATAAAAATGATGAGGATGATGAATAAATGTTAGAAATATTTGTATTTTCAAATTTTGGGTAAACTATGAAAGTTTTTTAAAAGTAATATTTATAACCTAAAACGACATACATAAGGCTTCAATTTAAAAAAAAAATTCAAACACTTTTTGAAATTTGAACCATTGAAGTGACTCCATCATAAAATGCAAGAATTTCGGTAATAAATATTCCTCAAATATAGTTCGTCTAAAATATAAAAATAAAATTGATTTAAATTTATTATACCACTATCTAGGCCCCAATCTAAGGATTTGTGTTATGCAAATTTATTTCTCCTATAGCTGAAAAATGACCTTTATTTTTTTATAAAAATCATACTCTTGTCTTTGACAGGTCACCAATTTTTCAAATATGTTTCTTTTTAAAACTCTCTGTACGGGAACTAGATAATATTATAATAATTGTTAATAAATTTGAAAAAGTTTCATACGGTTTATTAGGAAAGAAATTCTTGAAAAATGCCATCTTTCGTGACGTCACAACTGTTGTTCCCCGATCTTAATAGCAAATTAACAATAAATCAGTATTTTCAATTCCTCAATTCTTGCGAGGAAAAATGAATTCTTTAATGGCAACCTTTTTTCTTAAAAATCAAATTGAAACCACTATTAAGGTCATGTTATTCAGTGTGCCGTATTTTCATAGTAAAGTATATGGGACATGTGACCATTAAATAACATAACCTTTATTTTTTCTATCGAGGCGTTTATTCCTTTTAAAATCGAGTTTAAACCTGCTTAAACATTATCAGGCAACGTCAATATTCACGTAAAGATCAGTGAATATCTGCGTGAAGACATTTACTATCAGAATATATCTTATTAAGTGTAAAAATATTAATGTAAAAAAGTCATATGTATATAACGTTTCTTAAAGATTACTTGAATTCTCTACAAAGTACATTCATTCAACTTTTCTAAATGTTAACTTTAATGCTCTGTCTACTAATGTGACAGTTATTGTTTAACATCTTCTACTTGAGTTGTTAAAAAGAAATTGACTGATGACACTTTTGCATCTACAATTCATGCTTATACAGAATTCATTAAAACGGTTCCAGTCATAAGCTTCTGCACTAGTACTCTGGCATTCTGACTCAGCGAATTGATCCCATGATGTTAGCCACACTTTGAGGCTTTACTAGATTTGACAAATGGTTAACTTCTTCAAATGTTAGCTTTAACTTTTATAAAAGTTTACTTTAACTTTTCCAGTAGTTAACTTTAACTTCTTAAAAGTTAAGCTTAACTTCTTCAATAATGCATAGAGAAAAATGGAGTATTGAACAAACTATCTGGAGAGACAAACAGACTATATTTGAGGTTAAATGTTTTGTAACCATCTCGGAGAGATAAATAGATACTTTGATGATCAAGTTGACTATCTCGGAGGGAAAAATTAACTATCTAGACAATCAGGCTAACACTCAAAACCTAACTCTCTCACTTTGGCTATCCAGTTTTCTCAGTGTGAAGGAGCCGAGTGAATTCCTTGTAAACAACATATATACACGAAAAAAAATTTCTTGTATAATTTACAGGATTTCCCGCTCTATCTATGAGCCACGGTTGTAGTATCCACAAACGGCTGAGTTTAGGGAATACATAAACCAAACTGTGTGCATCACAAACTGCAACAGACAAACTGCAGGATTTCTTAGTATTATTACAGATTGATTTGTGGTATACCCAAACCAGCTTGTTAGAAAAACACTACACTGAAATAAATGCTTTGACATTATCAACAATAAAAGTTTGGTTAGGAAATTCTTACTAACTTGACGAAGGTAAAGAGGAACTAATTTTTTTAAGTGTCTTCTATCTGCATGTAAAAAACATCAAATTGACAAAAGTTTTATCATTAAGAATAAAAAAATGTATAAGTAAAACAATTTCTGGCTTTTCTATATGATAAAACAACTAAAAAACTTTATAGAATTGTATTAATAACTAAGACTTAATTTTTTTCGACGTAAGGTTCCCTTTACCTCATACGAATACATATGAAATTTAAATTACAAGTCAATAAATTTAAACTGAAAATATTGAATTTCTTTCGATAGGCTGCTACTGACTATTTTGGTGGAGCGCTATGAGGTTATACTCAAAAAGACTAGAGACAGGAGGGCTAACTGCAGTAGTGGGGGTGGGACAAATATAAGGGGGATTATGAAAGCGTGGTTACATTGCGCCAAATATCGTGTTTCGATTTTGCAATTCCACTCACACACGCGTGTCACGTATTTAAAAATATTATGTAAGATATACGTTATAAGATAACCACTACTACTGACTCACTGCTGTGAGTGAGAAAACAGCCAAGTTAGCCCTCCTGTCTCTAGACTTCTTGACTATACTTTTGGGTAGCTGCGGTGCAATGTTAGGCGCGCGACAGTCCTAAAATTGTTAAGCTGTAAACCAATGGCGGTATCCCTACTGCTTTAATAAACCGCTCACCAACATTTTGGACATTTACACACACAGCGCACCAAAACTGTAAAAGAGCCGCTATCACATATGTTGCTCAACTACAGATTCAAAGGTCTCTCAGTGTACATTTTTAGGTTATCATTCTTATACTGAGTTAATTAAAAACGATTACAGTCTTAACACTCTAGCATTCTAACTCAGTGAATTGATAACATAGGTTCATTGAAATTGTGGTTAAACCTTTTCAAAAAGTTAACTTTTACTTTTCAAAAAGTTAACTTTAACTTTTCAAAAAGTTAACTTTAACTTTTCAAAAAGTTAACTTTAACTTTTCAAAAAGTTAACTTTAATTTTTCAAAAAGTAAACTTTAACTTTTCCAAAAGTTAACTTTAACTTTTCAAAAAGTTAACGTTAACTTTTCCAATAGTTAACTTTAGCATTTCAAAACGTTAACTTTAACTTTTCAAATAGTTGACTTCAATTTGACTGGTACTATTATTTTCTTTAAACAAAAAGTATAGTAAAAATACTATCTTTGTATTATAAGGACACAATTATACCAGTCAAATGAACTTTAACTTTTCAAAAAGGTAACTTTAACTTTTTGAAAAGTTAACGTTAATTTTTCCAATAGTTAACTTTAACTTTTCAAAAAGTTAACGTTAACTTTTCCAATAGTTAACTTTAACTTTTCAAAAAGTTAACGTTAACTTTTCCAATAGTTAACTTTAACTTTTCAAAAAGTTAACGTTAACTTTTCCAATAGTTAACTTTAACTTTTCAAAAAGTTAACTTTAACTTTTACAATAGTTGTCTTTAATTTGACTGTTATCATTATTTTCTTTATACAAAAAGTATAGTAAAAATACAATCTTTGTATTAT
This sequence comes from Leptopilina drosophilae, assembly GCA_032873175.1. NCBI lineage: Eukaryota > Metazoa > Arthropoda > Insecta > Hymenoptera > Figitidae > Leptopilina > Leptopilina drosophilae. The sequence continues at coordinate 12,437,782 of CM065487.1, forward strand.
AAGGACACGATGATACCAGTCAAATTAACTTTAACTTTTCAGAAAGTTAACTTTAACTTTTCAGAAAGTTAACTTTAACTTTTCAGAAAGTTAACTTTAACTTTTCAGAAAGTTAACTTTAACTTTTCAAAAAGTCAAATTAACTTTATCTGTTTAAAAGTTGACTGAACGAACGCTTGAAGTTGATATTTTATGAAAATAGGGTTATTTTACAAAATAATTAAACAAGAAATATGATATTCGATATTTTATAAATCATCGTGTCCGACTGTAGATGCAAACCATTTTTGAGTAGCGCAATGAGTAGAACAAAGTTTTGTTGATAATTAGTAATAAATATTAAATTAATTGTAGTGGGTAACCACTACTAAGGTTAGGGTGACCATCTGTAATGCTACATATTCGGACATCCTTGTACATTGTAAAATAACATATAGAAATTTACTTACTTCGCCTTATTTAAAAAGGGGCGCTGATGAGGAAGTAGTAAGGCCAACCACACTAATAATTTCTAGACAGGTGATAATCGGACACTGACTAGAATGCCCTCTTCTTTAGGTAGGGAAATCTATCTGGATCTATTTATGTCACTATTAAATTTTTTAAACTCGTCCCGACTAGAATACCTCTATTTAAATTTACTCATTCTGATATTCTACTCAGGTACCTAACAACTCGATCTACTTAGAACCTCTATTTTTCAACATCATCAACTGATATTTCAAGCGTGACAAAATTAGAAAGGTCGTGATGAATTTTTCTAATTTGTACCTCACTGACGAAAGGGAATCTATTCAGAGTCTTATTAACGCCCATTTTTAATTTCTACACGGGATTTACTATTAGAAGATTGTTGAAATTTGATTATTGAGGTAACAATCTTCGATATTAAAAATTTTATACGATCAGAGATTGTTGCTAATCGCCAGAAGAGGGTAGAAGTATGCAGAGCGAGCACAATGGCTGAGCTGTCATATTCTTTGAATTACATTACTTTCTAATTTTTTGTTTTATAATAATGTTTATGCATGGATTGAAACAATCTTTTAGTGATTATAATTTAGAAGACGCTTATTTAGTGTATATATGCAGATTTTGTATAAAGTGTCTGTGTTCAGAGAAAAATTTATTGAAAAATGTTTGTTTATCTATTTCAGGTCTTTTAAACCAATCAGTGACGTTCTATTGGGCGATAATCGGACGTCTTATTTTACTTACAAATTTCACAGACTTTCCAACACTTTTAAAAAATTTATTGTGAAATGAAAGTAGCTTGTGTAAGCATTAGCCTGTCATTTTAAAAGCAAATTCGATCCTTTAAAGTTTTTTGGTTATAAATATGTATAAATTGAAAAGTCTGATCAACTTAAGCAAAAATCATTACTAACTGACAAAAATTGGAATCAAAGATTCTATATTCCACAACACTGAAATATTTTCTTACAAAATTGATCATTTTAGATGAATTCGGAAACACTTACTAATTTTTTCAATAGAATTGAAACGTGTTGTCATAGTCATTTATAAATTAATTAACTTTACAATATATAATACCAAAATCATTTAACAAAAATACAATATTTTCATAAACATTTTTTAAGTTCAACTTTGTTTTAGTGAAATAAATACTACAATTTTTATATTGTCCCCTAGTACCGGACATTTTAAAACTTTTAATTTTTACTATACATTTCTCATAGTGTAGAATTTATATATTATATTATTAACTTCTAATAAGCTTTAATTTAATTCTCCAGCAAAAAGTAATAGAAAAGTTATCTTTTTACTTTATAAGTCCAAAATATCTAACACATGTTCGACTATAGAAAAAATTTAAAAAAGGCTCCGACTTATTTGGAATTTCATTCCCAAACTTACCTACTTTTGCGGCTCCAGGACAAAAAAACAGGAAAATGAATGGTAAAAGGTTTAAAGCACGTCAGTAGGCTTAACATGCTTTCATTCTTATGCACACTTATACGAGGAACAAAGGAGACTTGCATTGACAGGCGCTTCTGGGCAGAGTCCAAGACAAGTCCAGTGCCGAGTCCCATACTGACTATAATGTAAGCAGATCTTCTAGTGACCTACATTATTATTTTTATTTGTCAAAATATTTACTTTTTTGTAATATTCAATTTGAAACTAAATATAAAATCGAAAAATGAAACAACTGAAAATATTAGAATACTTTAAATTTTATAAAACTTCTCACTAGGATTTTTATTATTTTTTAGATATTTAAACGTCAAATCTCTTTTAAAAAAAACAAAATAAACACGCACCTAACCTCAAAATAAGATCAAACATTTCAATTAGATATTCTCCTAAATTCATTTGTAACACTTAAGGGGATCCCACATACCGACAATGCAGATCTAAAATGGTTAAAAATCTGCAACGACCGTTTCTTGGAAAATATAAGATATTATGACCTATAAATTTGACAAACTCACTTTGTAACATAAATACACAGGATGAGTATTTTATTTATTGTAATTATTGAACAAAAATTATTCATAAAAAGTTAAATATAAGAAGTTTCCAACAGCCAAAACTGCAACGACCTTTTCTTGAAAACAACAAAATCAAAATAACTTTTCCATTTGACAAACTTAATTTCAATAAAAAATACACATAATAAGATTTATTCTATATGAAAACAAGAATATAAAACTTTAATTTATGTAAACTATTTTGTATAGCAATTTGCAACAAGAAGAACACATCTGACAGATGTTTAGTGATACATAGAACCAAAAGATGGAGCCAAAGGTACCAAAACTGAAAAATTTTCATTATTTTTAACTTTAAATTAACAACAATGAGACATAGTGTCTTCTTTTCGAGTGAAAATTCATTAGTGATAAAAGATACACAATGGGAGAAATATATTTTGTTCAAATTGTTAAAGAAAAACTAATGTTAGTAAATTAAATATCATGTGCTACCGAACAGCTGTCACTTATACACTTTGGGAAAAATAAAGTTTTTATTTATTTCTGAATGGCAAATGAGTCTCATCCTGCGTATTTTCCTACCAAACTAAGTTTCGCAAATGGAAAAATCATTTTGTTTCGTTGTTTTCGAGAAATGGTCGTTGCAGTTTGAGCTTTTGTCAAAAGACCTGTTACAGGAAAACACTTCATATTTAATTTTTTATGAATAATTTTTGTTCATTAATTACAACAAATAAAATACTCATCCTGCGTATTTATGTTAAAAAGTAAGTTTGTCAAATTTATAGGCCATAATATCTTATATTTTCCAAGAAACGGTCGTTGCAGATTTTTAGCCATTTTAGAACTGCATTGTCGGTATGTGGGATCCCCTTAAATTTTATCACAAAACTACACTCACTATTAAATTAAAAATTTTTATTAATAAAACAAATAATAGGGCCCGATGCACACTACGAAATACAACTAGACTTCCGTGTAGGGGAGACTGGGGTAAACCCACTCACTTTTTTCAGAACGGTAAAAACCTAGGAAATTATTCTCAAAATCCAAATTAATTTAGGGGAGGGTAGGCTACATTGAACCGGGTATTTTCCAAGAACTCCAAGAACTAATTAAATTTTACAAATTTTGATCAGGTTTTTGTATCAACATTAAGCTGAAGTACTCGTTTAGTTAATATACACGTTACAAACACAAATTATTATGATTTAATAATTAAATTAAATTTTTTTCTAACAAGTTACACTTTTCTTATTTTGAAGAATCTCTGTCTACATTGAGCCACCTTTAATAAAACACTACAATTTACTTCAAAAATAATATTTCCACTTACACATTGTAAAAAATATTATTTTTCATTAAAAAAAATAGAAAATTGTTGTTATAGAGTTATTATTTGTTAATATAGGAGATTAATATATTTTGATGTCAGGTTAGGTAGGTAAAGTGACAGTTTGAGTTTATCTCGTTCACAATTGTGATGAAAGCATGTCTTCTAGTATTTTTCTTACTAATTAGTAGAGCAGACAACTTTACCACTCTTAAAATTGAAAGTTCTTTGCTTCTTCGGGTGGTTCAATGATGCCGCACTCACTGCATTCACATGACATTCACAACAAAAATTGTTTATAATAAATTTATGTAAGGCTTAAAATTCTTTATCACATCGGAATATTGAAGTTGACACCCTAAGCGATATAAATCACAAGTTTACTAATTATTAAAACTTCCTATTTGAATAAAAAAAATCATTATATTTCCACAAAATTTTTTTTGTACTATGTAATTTGAAAGATTATTTCTAATATCAAAATGAAAAATAATTTTTGATTTATCTTTCTTACTTTTACTTAGGGAAAATTTTTAATACACATATATCAAATTTCAAAATCACAATTTTTCAGGGTAAATCCTCTCACCCTTCAGGGTAAACCCGACGACTTAATTTTTTTAAAGGATTTAAGGTAATCCCAACAGTTTTATTTTGTATATATTAAAGTTCACCTTATTTCTGTCTTCAGTATGATTTAATAATGACAAATTATGAGTTCTATAAACAATAAATATTTGTTTATTAAATAATAAGTATATGTTTCATGATTTGCAACTGTGAATTTAAATAATATTTTATTAAGAGAAAATTATAATGTAGTTACAATCTTGAATGTAATAAGTTATAGATTTTATTATTGATAAAATATAACAAATGGAATTCGAAATTTTAAATTTATAGATAAACAATGATAAAACATGACCTGAACGAAGACAACAAACTTAGAATTATGTCTTTTTAGCCGAAAAAGACAGCCACAAATTTTAATTATTTGTTTGCGTTGTTTGTTATAACCGTTATAACCTAATAATGACTGATATAGACATGATTTCGCTCAATGTTGCCAACAAATATTGATAATTCGGCGCCACCTGTTAAAAAAAATCGCCACAAATCGCGAAATGCGGGACATTCAAAATGTTAACAGTTAAATATTCAACTAATAATTACTCAATAATTCAATAATATTTTTAGGAAATGAATATTATTTATCTTTTAATAAATATTTTTGAATATTAAAAATTTTAAGATCGCAAAAAAACGCAAATACTGTTAATATTGATTCGGATTCCTAAAGAAATTCAATAAGTGAGGGGCTATACCCCGACTTCATGTGAGCGATTTTACCCCAAGTGTATTTCTCACATTTCAGAATAAATTTGAATAAATCTTTTTTAAATCAAACAAAAATAATAATAGAAAAACTTAAGAATCAGAAGATTATTTTTTTTACTTATCTAAAATCAATTGTCCGCATCTGATTCTATGACGACTTCATGAAACTAAACGAAAGTTTGTCAACATTAGTTGTATGTTAATTACTATTTACAGTACAAATATCTCCATCTTAATGAATCTAAGGTCTCTCGTACTTAACAGTCCCCGATTAAGTGAACGTGAATACATAGTTTGTAACAATTGAGTAGCTGAACTAAATTAAATGCAAATAATAATAATTGTACCTAATTTTTTCACCTTTGAATTAATTACGGAATCGGATTGCACTTGTTAAAAGAAGACTGTTTCCGTTTATTAAGATATTTAGCATTGAACTTAATCGAAAATCATTACTAAACTTTTTGGGATAGAGAACTAAACTTCAATATTTCTTCCTACGATAATACAAATCATTCAAATTCTTTTATATTCAGTCCAAAATCTAAAAATACTCTGAATAGATTCTCTTTCGTCAGGTACCTGAGTAGAATATCAGAATGTGTAAATTTAACTAGAGGTATTCTAGTCCGGACGAGTTTAAAAAATTTAATAGTGACAAATAGATCCAGATAGATTTCCCTACCTAAAGAAGAGGGCATTCTAGTCAGTGTCCGATTATCACCTGTCTAGAAATTATTAGTGCGGTTGGCCTTACTACTTCCTCAACAGCGCCCCTTTTTAAATAAGGCGAAGTTAAGGAATTTCTATATGTTATTCTACAATGTACAAGGATGTCCGAATATGTAGCATTACAGATGGTCACCCTAACCTTAATTGTGGTTACCCACTACAATAAATTTAATTTTTATTACTAATTATCAACAAAACTTTGTTCTACTCATTGCGCAACTCAAAAATGGTTGCATCTACAGTCGGACACCATGATTTATAAAATATCGAATCTCATATTTCTTGTTTAATTATTTTGTAAAATAACCCTATTTTCACAAAATATGAACTCCAAGCGTTCGTTCCAGTAAAACTCAAAAGTGTTAAACTATACCTGCAGATTAAGAAAACAATTATACCAGTCAACTTAAAGTTAACATTTAGAAAAGATAAAGTCAACTGTTTGAACAGATAAAGTTAATTTGACTGGTATCATTGTTTCCTTTTAATACAGACATAGTACATTTTACTACAATCTTTATATAAAGAAAACAATTATACCAGTCAAACTGAAGTTAACATTTTGAAAAGATAAAGTTATCTTTTTGAAAAGTTAAGATTAATTAATGAAAAAGTTAAAGTTAACTATTAGAAAAGTTAACGTTAACTGTTGAAAAAGTTAAAGTAAACTTTTTGAAAGGTTAAAGTTAACTTTTCGAGAAGATAAAGTCAACTTTTCGAAAAGTTAAAGTTAATTTGTCTGGTATCATTGTTTCCTTTTAATACAGACATAGTACATTTTACTACAATCTTTATATAAAGAAAACAATTATACCAGTCAAACTGAAGTTAACATTTTGAAAAGATAAAGTTATCTTTTTGAAAAGTTAAGATTAATTAATAAAAATGTTAAAGTTAACTATTAGAAAAGTTAACGTTAACTTTTTGAAAAGTTAAAGTTAACTATTGGAAAAGTTAATGTTAACTTTTCTAAAAGTTAAAGTTTTTTTTTGTCTTGGAATTTATGAGATTATCAAACAATATAATATCACACTATAATTATAAATCCAAACAAAATAACAGCACAAAATTTATATTTATTTAAGTAATCTATGTCTATTTTAAAATAAAATGATTTTATATTTAAAAATTATTATTTTTATAAACAATTATTTTGAACAATAATCTGGTTTCTTAAACATTTGTAAACATTTTAGTCATTTTTTAAACATAAAATATTTTATAATATCTGCATTCTTTCAAAAACTTAAAAAATTTGTTAGCACAAACAATTACATTTGTTGTAAATAAAATAATTTATTTTTTAAACAAATAAATGGCTTATTTCTGCAAAAAAGAAATCTTTTTAAATATCTTAACTAGTTTAATGTCATGTAAAGCTCTACTTCATTAATAAAAAACTAGATTATTGTTAATGATGATTGTTAATAACAATATTATTTTTTAAAATTAAATAATTTTTTATTAAAATCAACATAGATTAGTTAAATAAATATAAATATGTCTGCAAAAAAAATTCTGTTCATAAAAAAGAACCAACGTTATCTATTTGTTAATTAACATTGTTTGCAACAATTTAAATAAATTGTATTATACATTATTATTTATCTGGTGGTCATCTGGACTAATTTAAATTGATTTCAATCATCTGCAATAAAAATATAAAAAAACATTATTTTTTCTAAAAATATTGTAAATTGTTAACTTTGAGTTTAAAAAAATATATTAACAATTTAAAATTTAAAAATTGGTTTAGTGGGATCTCTTACAAAATTTATTGCCTTTAATTTAAGACCAAGACCATGAAAATCCGATAAAATTTGTAGGTTACAGAAAAATTTGAACAGTAAATTGTAAAAAATGTCAATGTGCGCGTGGCGAGTTTAACGTCATATAAGGCCCTACACAGCTGCAGATTTTAATTAATAACTTTTTTTAATTGAGGCTCATTTTTTTCGAAACTGTTTTACACTCGGAGACATTTAAGGAATAGAATGCAATTTTAATTTTTTTGTTAGGACGTGAAGAACATATTTGTTTATTATTATTAGAAACAAAAAATATATTCAAATAGTGCAATTCAAAACGAAAAAAACCCAATTTTTAAATTTTAAAATCCGTCAACTAGAACTCGAAAAAAAATTTGTTAATTTAGCATTACTAAAAAATTCAATTGTTAATAACTTTTACAAAAAAAAATTTTGTTTGGCTTAATATTTTCAGGGATTTTTTAAACCATATTAAGAGTAAAAAAAAATATTTTAGTTCAAAAAGAAAATTTTTTAGTTTTAGGTGATCCGTTTGAGAAATTCTGACTCTTTTATTTTTACATTTTAGACGAACTATATTTACACTCCCCACTTTAAATTAAAAAAAGAAGAGTTATTTAGTGGAAGAGTACAAACTTTCATGAAAACGACGTCTCAAAAAAAAATTCTTAAAAAATGTCTTTGTTATTATCTACAGGCATGTTAAAACCTGTCTGAAGGTTTTTTAGACAATGTCTGTATTCTGTTAAAGATGCAGGTTAAAACTTGTATTAAGAATTTCAAACAATACTATTGTTATTTTGATAATAGGCAAGTTGAAACTTGCTTAGATATTTTTGGACAATACATTTATCCCTACGGTACTCTGCCGTACTAAGGAAAAACTTACATAAGTGCAATCCCTGTCAAACTGAGAAAATAGAGAAAAACTGTTTGCTTCAAGAACTCCGTTTTAGAAATAATAATTTAATAATTAATTAACACTTCTCTAATGAAAGTGTATGCGCTGATTCTAATTTTGCAAAAAAATTAATTATTTAAACAAATTCTATGCAAAATGTGACTTACGATGTCTACTTTTTGAAAATATAAAGAAAAAACTTTCACATAGTCACTTGCGTTGTTTCTCTCGCACGGGCACTCGAGCTAGGCACGACGATCAGAATTAAAAACTTACACATTTTCTATGTCGCTTGGTATGGAGCAGTACATGGTGATGGAAATAAAATTAATAAAATGTAGCTAACATTATAGGCCTACAGTAATATTCATTTTCATAGGGAAATATTATTATTTAGGAAATATTTTTTAAACTGAAAATAATGTATTATATTTAAGTGGTTTTCATTTGTTGCCTAGTTATATATGCAATAAAAACTACTGTGTAAATTTAAATTAATCATTCAATGCATTTGAAATCGTATTAGTAAATACCATTTTACCTCTCCAAACATACCCGACAAATAATGGCGAATGTAACCGAAGTGCAGTTACGTGGTGCCTCGTCCAACTTTACGATAGAAGAACTTACACATGTTTCGGGTAATGCAAATGCGTGGTTTTCATTTCGTACGCAACCGTCGTGCTCGACCATGTGTTCGATTGAAAAAGAACATATATCACTTTGTGTATGTTTTTCCTTCGTATTTGATAGTCGAGTTTGATGATTCGTACGATTTTTAGATCACGCAAAGTACTTCGTATCACTTTTTATCAACTATTTCTTAATTTTCCTCATATTCCTCGATTTTTAATTATCGTTTTTTGCAGTCATTAATTATTATATTTAATTTTTACTAACACAGTTAAATGCGGTTTTTCTTTCCGAGTTGATTGATACCAAAAACTAAAATTTCACAAAATAGTTAGTTATGTAAGTTTTTTCTTAGTACGGCAGTACTGTAGTGCCAGTGAAGCACCCTGCATGAGTCAGACAGCAAGAGACCTTGCTGTTGACGCATGGAACTATCCACTCACTCAACGCGGTAACCGTACGCGCACCTCTACTGCGCACTGGGCCTTACCGCACCACCCACTACCACCTACTCCCACTACCCACAACGCCTGCGCAATATCTCGCGAACGCTTGATCCCTCGCGGTTCTCCATACGATTTTTGAAATTTCTGGTTTATGCAAAGTGGGTGGTGGTGGGTGGTAGTATAGAAAAAATATATGTATAAATAGAAAAAGTAAGTGAGTGGGGAGTTGTTAACATAAAGCAATGCATTTTAAAAAGGTAATGGGTGAGTGGGTGGTGGGAGGGGGTGATTGCAAAGGACAAGATGTATACAGATACAATGTTAGGTAGAATGTAAAAGGGGGGGGAGGGTGAAAGTGGGTGGTGTTTGCATATTCCACGTCTAAAAGGGTGGATTTTGCATATACTTAAAGAAGGTGGATGAAAAGTTGGTGGTATTTGCATAAACTGAAAGAGAGAGAGGGAAAAAAGTGGGTGGTATTTGCATAAACTGAAAGAGAGAGGGAGAAAAGTGGGTGGTATTTGCATAAACTGAAAGAGAGAGGGAGAAAAGTGGATGGTATTTGCATAAACTGAAAGAGAGAGAGGGAGAAAAGTGGGTTTTTATTTGCATAAAATGAAAGGGTTAAGAATAAAAATCGTATGCAAATTAGGGTTATGCAAATTAAAAGAGTTAACTAATTTGCATATATGCAAATTAAAAAGGTTAACTAATTTGCATATATGCAAATTAAAAGGGTTAACTAATTTGCATATTTGCAAATGAAGAACCCCCACCAACGGCTGATAACTTACACTAGGGGTTGATAAGTAGGAATCTACTGTGCAATTGAGAAACCCCTACCAACGGCCGGTAACTTACCCTAAATGTCGGTAAGTAGGAATGTACATTATCGACACGTCGTAGAACCGGCCTAGCTATACTACTGTTATTATAATTATTAACTTTGACTTTACATTATTCAAACTGTCTTTTAAAAAAAGGTTTTTTCTATTAATTTAGAACATTTTGTAATTAGTCCTGGTGTCACACTTCATATATAAACTTTCCATTCACTTTTCATAAGCAGGTTTAGGTAAGCGGATGCGGCGTCGACTTTGCAGCCTGAGGGTCCGGAGTTCAATTCCTCATGTCTTCAGAGTTTTCGTTAACAATTAATAATAATTCATATCTTTCAGCATTCTATTTAGTGTATACAATTAAATTAATTAATAAATAATATTGTTTAACGTTTAATATATGTAAAAATGTGTTGTTGATAAAATATACTAATCTGACACCGTGCCAGCATAAAGCCGGCAGAAAAGTAACAAAATAATTTTTTTACTACCGGCCCGGTATCGAGCCGGTGGTTTACCGGCACCGGGGCGGATATTTCCCGGGTTATCATTGTTGACTGGACCGGCTCCGGGCCGGCGGTAATGCCGGTCTCACGCCGGCACCGGCAAGTCCGCCATTGGTACCGGCCCGGTACCAAGCCGGTCGTTGATTTCTGCCTGGGTAATATTACCTTTCTCTTGATGCATAAAACTGATAAAAGTTAAAAGAGTTGAACAAAAATTCAAACCAGGATATTAATTTACGTTTCTGAAATTTTAATTTAACGTTCCTGCAATTCTTTATACGATTAACAATAAAAATACTAAATAGTTTCAATCATCGCCCTCTTAACCTTCTGAGACTATACATTTACATTTTTTTCTGTGCTAAAATCTAGATTGTGTTATAAAATATTTTTTGCGGATAAAATTTCATTCAAGCATCTAACATCAAAATATATTTATTTTTACAAATTTTCTATAAATTATGAAAATTAATAGTTTAAATGAGTTATTAAGACTGAAAATTGATTAGGGAATAAAATTTATGTAAAAATGTAGAATCTTAATAATTTTCTCTTAAATGTATATATAATGTAAAATTTTGCCGAAAAGCTTAAATTGCAATTAATTGGAAAAGTACTTGTAAGTGAAAATATACTATGTATAAAGCATGATAATAATTTATCGTCATAGTTCGCGACCTGTATTACGAGTTTGCTCAGGCAGAACGGCTATATGTGCGTGTTTTTAATCGATGGTACATTTAATCTGCTTCTAGTAATTACTGGCGTAAAATTCGATTCAATTGCTATCACCTTTTAAGAGAGGAGTCTATCAAATTTTGCTCCAGGCTAGAAACCCATTTTTATTCCAGTCATTGCAACTCTAGTTGCCATTAATCTCATATCACGTGCCGGAAGGCTTTAACAACTTTTTACAGTATATATGCTCTCTGAATTTGAATAAGTGAAATTTCACTACTGGATGCAGTCAATAAATAATCTTCATATTTATAGAAATTCAAAATTGCGAGGTAAGACTGAGAATATATTTTGACAAATTTTTTATAATATTTATCATAGTTCATTTAAATCAGCCTCGAGTACAAATATCTCTAAATTGTATTTTAGAAAAAATATTAAGAAAACTGAAACTCAATTGAATTAAAATTTGATAAGATCTGACATTTTTTATTATGTAAACAAATTAGGAAAATTTATTAGGAAACTTTTTTACTTTTTTAAGAAATTTAAATAAAATGTGTTAAAAATAAATTAAATTTTAATAAATATTTTATCAAAATTTATGAAAATAATTTAATTCTGTTGAAAAATTTTATTAAAATTGTATTCAAAATAATTTTATTCCAGCGAGAATTTTATTATTTATGAAAATAATGGAATTCTTTCCAATAATTTAATTAAAATTTTCAAAAGTTACTAAGAAAAATAAATTGTTACAAAGAATTTTAAACAATTTGCTAGAATGTAATTAATAATAATAGCTAATAATAATAAATAATTAATAATAATTACTTTTTTCAAGGAATTCGTTTAAAATTAAATTAAAAATAATAAAAATTCTGCAATGAGTTTTATTACTTATAAAAATAATTGAATTTCGAATTTTAAATTTATTAGTTATGATGAATATAATTAAATCCATTTAAATATTTTTTAATATTTATGAAAATAATTAAATAAATACTAAGAAATTTATAAAATATTTATGTAAATTGAATTTCTGTGAAATATTTGAAGAGTGCTCTAAAACAAAGCATTAAGCGCCATTTTTTCTTATATTAGATTTGCATCATATTTGACGTTATAAATCCTTTTCTGTACAATATATGGTTAAATCAGTAAGAAATTCTTATTTAGTGAAAAATTATGATAATTACAAACCATTTTTTAATATCAATAAATGAACATTAATTATTTATATTTGGCTCTGAAATTTGAAGTGTCGTGTTGGCGCTTAATTCTTTGTTTTAGCGCACCCTACATTTATTATCCATGAAAATAATTCAATTGTTTTAAATGATTGAATTCTTCTGACAAATAGTAACACTTTAAAAAATATTTACATTTTTCGAAGATGTCTATTAAAATTGTATGAATAATAATTGAAATTCTGCTAAGAATTTTATTTCTTTTTAAAATAATTGTAGTTCTATAATCATTTATAACTTCTCAGAAATTCTATTTTTTATTGTTTTTATCTAAAATTCTTTTATAAATGCTTTATTTTGAATAATTATCTAAATGTATATTAAAAAATGAGAATATCTTCAAAAGAATTCCAATTATTAAAATTTTTGAAGAATCTAAATTCTTTAAAATTTTTAATTACAGATATTCATTGAAATTGAAATCTTCTAAAATTTCAAATTAAAATTTTTCTACACTACTTTTAATAAAAATTCCTGCCTTTTTCTTGATTTTCCTGACCAATTGTACTTTTCCTAATTCTTCTCTGAATTCCCAGACTTCCCTGACCTATGGCAACCCTGATAAAAATAAAATTATTTTTCCTTAACAGAAAGTTTTATGTGCTTTAGGAGTTTTTCTTAATTTAAGAGGATTAAAATTGGGGATTAAGTAAAAAAGGATCTGTGATTCTTGAAATTGATTCAAAGTCAAAGTTTTAAGCAATATTAATGATTTAAATTCCCTGAGAGACAAAATCGAGAATGATTATAATAAATTGTCATTTGGTCTATAATATAGTGATTTTGAATTCAGTTGTACTTAAATTGAGTGAAAAAACTATTTCTCTTGGTGTGGTCGCACCCTAGGAGGAAGTTCGTTATAAAAGCACCGCTGAGAAGTTAACGATGACGATGACGATGATGATAATAATCGCGTTGGCCTCTCTCGCGTGCTCAGATCTTTGCTTAGATCTGTAGTCAGATCGAGCATATTCTCACGCACTGGATGCTTCAAGATATTTTACAAGATTTCATCGTGCACCATCACAACGGTCCCCTATAAGGATTCCGAAGTCAAGAGCACCACCCGTTGAAAACCATATGTGCAAAACGAATACTCCTTGCGGTTAATGTGCTATTTAACAGACAGTTGAAGTACAACATTTATTCCCCTCTTTTTTATTTAATGAATATTGCCAGAGAAAATGCAATAACCAACTTAACTTGCATATATACGAGTAATGAAATTATAGAAGTCATTAAAAAGTAACACGCGTACAAGTCGACGCAGCATCTAAGTTTCCTCAGTCCTTATTCTAAAGGCACTCAGCTATCTTCAAAACAAAACGACAAAAACTGAATTGTAATTAATAATTCTCCATAAAAGAAATTTTATAATTGACAAGGAAATCTAGATGAATTATTTTATGTAATTACTGTCTACGAGATCCTTTAACTGTTTTGAAACTTGTTTCGTTTGGATTTAATTTTACTAAAATATTATTAAATGTTTTAGTAAATATTTATTATGAATACATTTAATATAAATATTTTACTAAATCGATCATAATCATACGAAAAAACAGTTTTTTTTAAACTGACAAATAAAACTAAAAACTATTCTGTTACTTGAAAAATAGCCATTCAAAACTATAAATGTTATTACATATTAATTTTTATACACAGAAAAAAAACGAATCTCATTTTTGTTGCATCTTATTATGAGTTCGGTATCAAAATGAGTAAACGACTAACTTAAAGTTACTCAAAATGAGTTTGATAGGGTAAGCCCTATCAAATATCAGGCCAGGTTATAATGTTTATAGAAATTGAAAATCTAAGGAATATTATGTTGATAACAGATTGTTAATCATTTAACCATTATTAAAATTAGAGAGACTATGTTATTTTTATAATATTTATAATAAAGATGTACAATTTAAACATTAGAACATTTTTTAGTATGTATATGTAACATCCTGATACGATTACGGCATATTTAAAATTTCCAAAATTCTTTATTTTATACAAAAACATATTTCAAGAAAATATCTAAACTGAAAGAAGATAGTTGTAAACCTAAAAATCAATACTCTAAAATTTTGAGTTTTAATCTTAGAGTATACTATCTTCGTGTCCACACAAATATAGAGATTTCTTGAAACTATGTCCTTTTAGTCTATACCGCTAAAATGAAGATAAAATTTCATTAAGATAAACCTTATTCATAAAGTAATAATAATGAGACTTATCTTGTTGTAAGAAGTGTCTCCACTTTAAGGAACATGATGTCGAAAAACTTAGAGAGTAGCAGAGGTGGCATTCCTTGTGGGGAAATATAAAAGTAAACATTTTTTAACCTCGCGTCGTATGCTTTTGTTGTTTTGTTATGACTCGACCACAACATGATGCTTTTAAAGTTTATTTAAATTTATTTGCAAAATTATATTTAATAAACAAAGCAAATTATTTACTTTGAAAATAATTTCAAATACTTTTGTGTTTTGTATATAATATTAATGTTATTCAAAAAGGAAAATTTATAAGTTTTGAAACGTTTGAGGAACAGTTAAATAAATTAACGTTTTTGAAGGAAAAATCTAAAAATAATTTATATTTCGTAGTTAATGTCACAAATTAGCAACTTGTCACGTAGGAGACAAATTTAATCTTCTGTGAATTTAAGAAACATTTATAAAAATTTCTAGTATTCAAGAAGTAATGAAGGCAAGAATTCAAGAACCGGTCGGATGCTCGGATGACACGCGCTAGTGTTCTTGAATTCTTGAATTGGGTGCCTCAATTAATAATCTTTTAGAGACTATGGAAAAATTATAATTTTGAAATTAGAAATAAGTAATATAATTTAATTAGACAACAAACATATTATATCAACTATAGTTTAGGTTTGTTATATTTAATTTATTATATTATATTTTATATGGGTCATTTCATTTAAATTGTCATTTTCAGCCTCAACAAAAGTTAAAGTAGCAAGTTTTGATTCTGTAATTTAAACCAAATTTTTTAAACAGTTATATATATCACATTAACGAAATTCATAGTGATCGCGCAATTAAAGTGATATATTCCACATAAGACACGTTTTTCGTCAGAAATAGTAAAATTTTCCATAAAAAAAATTTCTGCAAATCTTCTATTTAATGATGATTAATTTGTTAGGGACAAGTATTGTTTCGTTACTCTTACAATTATGAAACTCAAACGAAACCATAAGTTGAGAAAAATAGTTTTTTTGCGAATTTATTTAACATTTTAGAATTGTACGAAGGTTAAACTTGGGCTAAAGGTTTGGGGCACTCATGACATAATACAACACTCATTACATTCGTTGGGAAAAAAATAGTCAATCCATTTAAATTAAATTGTTACATTAATTCTTCAACAAAGTTTATGTGGTTAAATTTTTTTTACATGTTTGTGTGCATTTTTATTTTTATAAAAAGTAAGAATCTAAACTGAGCTTTAGGGACTTTCATAAATAAACAAAAAAATTTTTTTAATTCTAATGCAATTAACATAAAACTTGTTACTCTGCGGTTTTTGGGGAACTGATTACGAAACTGAAGTCTGATTTTAAAAATTCAAAATGGCGAATCCAATATGGCGAACGAATTTTCTAAAATTCATAGAATTCAGTTCAAACTTGTTACTTGAGGGTTTTTGGGATCGTAGATTACGAATTTGAACTTGAATTTCAAAATGTCGGAATTTTGAAACTAACGAGTTTCAACTGAATTCCATAAGTTTTTACAAAACTCGTACGCCATATTGGATCCGATATTTTGAATTTTCGAACGCCGACTACAGATTCGTAATCCGCAACCCCGAAAACCCCCGAGTAACGAGTTTCAATTTATTTCTATGAGCTCTACAAAAGTACAAAAGTTCTACCCCCGAGTAGAAAGTTGCAAGTCAATTGCATTATAATTTAGTAATTTTGTTGTGCCTTTTCCACGCCTTTTCCACACCTTTTTTTGAAAAAAATTAGTATCAAAAAGCTAATCTGGCCAAAACACCCCCGTTTCGAAAAAAATGGACAGAAATATAATTCTTATTTATAAAAATATACATTTTAATTATTTAAATCAAAATCCCAAGTAGTCAAAATATAAGCCTTAGGGGACCTCCTCCTTTCACACAAAAAACCCAGTCTCATTTTTGTTGCATCTCGAAATGAGACTATGTTAAACGCCATAGAACGTGGCGCCACCTAAAAGTCTCATTTTTGTTGCAACTCAAAATGAGTAGCGTATGATACTCATTTTGAGACTAGGTTTTATCAGTGTTGACATGGACACTCATGACATTTTACTCGATTTTGCTTATATCTATGAACAGGTTCAATTCTGATCTTATTCGAAAGAGAATTAAAAACTATTATTAATTTCATTCTGATATTGAATATTAAATATTAATTTACTAATTTTTAAGACGGAACACTCATGACAGTTTTCTAATTACATTAAAATTTTTTTGTTTCTTCCACAACGTAAAACTTTCACATTTCGAAACACGGTATTTAATTTTTTTTAAGTTGATTCGTGATTATCTTCTGCTGAGGATTCGTTAGAAAAACAGCACTTTTTCTCCCTGGATAAATCTTTAAACACGCATAAGTACAAAATTTTGCATTCTAAATAAAATAATGTAAAAGTGAGGGACACGTCATTCTTATTTTTTAGAAGGGTTAAACAATAAAAAAAGTTATCAGAAGTTAATTTTCCTTACATATGTAAGCTATAGTTCACTGCAAAATTTTTGTTTACTTGTGATAAATTAATATAACGAAAATACGTGCACTTGAAAACTAATATGTCACTCCTGGACATGGGACACTCATGACATTTTGCCTGTATTTCGTTCTGCCATTATTATACATAGCATCTTTACATGCTTGTATGTTGAAAAAATGTTAATAGAGATTGTATTTCACGACATTGGAAAATAAATTTTATTGAAAACTATAACAAATAGTTTTTATTGGCAAAGGACACGATTATGACAATTTAAATGAAATGACCCATATATTCATATTTTTTAATTTTGTATAATATACGTAACTTTTATACAAAATATGGGTTATGTTATTTACATTTGTTTCCTGCGTTTCGCCGCAAGGAATGCTACCTCTGCTTCGCTCTAAATTTTCGTCATCGTATTCCCTAAAGTGGGGAAATATTTTTCTCAGATCGCGCATAGAGTGAAGTTTCCCTATTGTTACTTCATGATCTTATTTTATTCAACAGTCCCTTTTTATAAAATTTTAATGACATATGTTTTCACGTATATAATATTAAATTCTTTTAAAAATTATTCTGTTTAAAATTAAACAATGCTAATAAGATTCGGAATGTCAAATTAATTAATTATTAACAATAAAAATTATTAATAAAATAATTATTTTTAACAAATTGAAAATATTTCTAACTATACAAAATTGATAAATTTGTTGAACAATTAAAATATTAAAAACCAAAATTATTAAATAACAATTTTGATTATTTGTTTTATTAATTAATAGAATGTTTAATCAAATTATTCATAGTTTATTGTTAAATAAAATGTTAAATATCAAATTATTAAAATAGCTATTAAATAATAAAATAATAATCAGAATTTGTATCAAATTAGTTACAATAAATAGAAAGTTATTGAAATAATTAATTTTATTGTTGTCAACTTAAATAATCATGAATGTTTAAACAAAGTATTAACAATTAATATTTGCAATTGCAGTTTGCAACTAAATAGTTAATAATTTCACAATTGTTAATATTAATAATTGCAATTGCTAAATTAATTATTATAAACAACCGTACATTATTATATTCAATTTAGATATGTTAAAATTAAAGAAAAGTGCTATTTCTGTAAATTCAAGAAATTGGAGTTGGAAAGGGAGATGAAGTTAAAAAAGGTCAAGACTTAACCCCTTTTTCAAAGATTCTCCTACGCTTAAAATTGATAAAAATGGGACGGGCCCAAAATTCGCCTATCAGGCCTATTTATTACTTAATGCACTTTCTCTCTATATTATTTATCTTAAACCAATCCTAAAAATACTCAACCTCTTTTTCCTTTTCTAGAATATATTTGTCCCCGAACATTCCTCCCTTGAGAAAATCAGTAGTGGGAACTGTTACATAAATATATGTGTTCTTTGAGAAAATGACAGTCACACTCATCCTTCAAAGATCTCAAAATTCAATCTGCCAAACTTCTCAGTTTCATTAGTCAAAAACATTCATCCATCATTCAAAGAAATTTAGAAAACAAGTGTCAAATTCCTAAATCTTAAAAATTATTTTTGAAGAATTCAAGTTTTAAAATTTTACATTTAATTGAACTTAAGGCGGTTGGTTCAAAATCAACGGTAATAGAGAATTGCTTGAAAACTTCAGCAAAATTAATTAACATATTAATTAATGCACATTACTGTTGAATATTAGAATTTTTTATCGTACGGTTCTCGAGATATCGTTGTCCAAAATTTAGTATTTTTCTCAACATTTGCATTGTGATAATGGCCGCCGCGAACGAATAACTGACTATTTGATATATACCACTTTATAACTTTTGATCCACAATAAGGATTCATCTCAAAAATGAAACAAAATTAATTTAATATTTAAGTAATACAATACTTAAAATACTGTACAGTTTATCGTTTAGTTATAGAGAATTTTTAATCCACAAATTAAAGTTAGATATAAATTTTTTTTTATTCCGAGTGATATAAAAAACTTGGCAACGTCGCAACAACTGCGTAAACGATGGAGTAGCGCGAAAATTCAAATAAAAATCAAGTTTACAAATCAGCACATAGTAATCGACTACTGTGTTGCCACGTCTGTAACTACGAAACACTACTTTCTTCATATCATTACTATTTTTTAAATGTTCTCTTATTTACAAATTTATACGTCGTAATATAAAGAATATTATTTAAAAAAGTAATTTTTTATTTTATATTATAAAATTTATCTCTTTTTTGAACGTTTAGAAAAAAAAGTTTAATTTTGACTAGCCTTCTTAAACTAAACACCTTAATCCAACTTCACCTACATCAACTTTATCTTTGATCCGGTTCGAGTTTAGACTTTTCAACTTTAAATTATATTAAAAACTGAGTATAATTTAAATTTTGCTGTTATTTCTTTTTTTTTCTCTCTTTAAACATTCTCAATTCCGGAAATGTTTAATACATCTTATGCGAATGTATGGAATTATTTCTACTAATATTTTTGTCATTTCCTTATTAATTGAATTAATCAAAAGAAAGAATAATTGAAAGTATTTCTAAACTATTGGACGTAAAAGTTCAGTCTTAAAACAATTTGATTTAATTAAATTTTAATATTTAAATAAATTTAAAACGAGTATTGTTATTCGCCATATTTTTGGGACGTAACATATATGAAATATTAATATGAAATTATGATTTTAAGAATATTTTTAATGTATTTTAAAATATATTAATCTCTAGATTTTCACTACCTGACATTTTTTTATAATAAGTACTTATTATTATGTTTATATTAGTAAATTATTCTAATGAGTTTAAATTTTTATTTTTGACGTAATTATATTCGGTTTTCAGGCAGTGTTAAAACTTTAGTATTTTACGTTACATGGTTGGTATAAATATTAACAAGTTCTAACCAATATATAATTTTTTCAATTCTCCATAAATACAATGAATCAGATTTAAGAAACAAAGTTTTCTGCAGTGCAATTTGTTTGTTTATTGTAAACAATGATTTTAATTAATACTTTTGTAATGAAGTGATTGTTATTCGACCATAATTGTAATTTTATCTCGAACTCATGACATACTTTTTCGACTCATTTAGAGTTCAGTTTTTTTCTATGTACTGAATAAGTAGTCCTACCTTGTTGAATTAATAGCAGTATTGCCCCTTAAAAAGTCTGACAAGATAAGACCATCTACGCACGGCGCCGTCAACTTTGAGAAGAATGTATACTCTGCAAATGGTCACAATTTGATTTTCCGCCAAAGGTACCAGCTAAAGAAATCCCGGAAAAGGAATTTGTAAATTTAAATTTAAAACACATAAACATTTTTTAAATTTTGTTGTATAATTTAAACTAAATTCGAAATTCTACATATTTATCAACTGTTAAGAATTTTATTTATTAAATATATTAATCTTCTTTTAGAATTTATAAACTTGCAATATCAACTTTACAATTTATTTCAATAACAAAAAACCAATAACAATTAATTTTATTTAATAAACAATTTGTAAACTTTTTCTTTAGATTCATTAGTATTAAAAGTTACTAAGTAATCTACCTTGAAAATAATGGTTTATCTTTTTTCATTTGAAGAAAATACAATTTCTAAACGGTGCCATCGAAATCGAGTACTCAAATTCACTCGAGTACTCGACTGGAATCGAGTATTCGAATTCACTTGAGTATTTGACTAGAATCGTGTATTGGAATTCATTCGAGTGCTCGGGCTCGGCTCAAAAAAATTAGAGCTCTATTCGGCTTTTCGAGCTTTTTTCAAACCTCTAGAAATTATAAATAATACATTAATAATTTAATAAAAATGATAAATAAGGAATAACATTTATATGAATAAATAGATATAAATTAGTAGACATTATTACAAAAAAAATAATTAAAAGTTTATTATTTAAAGAATTATATGTAAATTAAAAGAAATAAAATAAATTGAGAGAGAGAAATGATTGACAGTTACACAATAGCATTGTTTCGGGGAAACGGTAGACATTTTGGAGACTAAATACAGAGAATATATTATAAGCAGCAAAATCGAAAGTTTCTATCTCATCACTCCAAAGGGTAAGCAAGTATACGTCATCATTCAAACACATAATATCACATTGTTCTGCAACTGACCACCTGGTACTAAAGTTATAATTGCAATCAAAGTGGAGTAATAATAATAACCACTTGATTGTTAATAGCGAATATATATTTTATCTTCTGTACAAAAGTTGCATCTTACTATTTTGGCCGTCTGGTCATATCTGGCGATAAGAAAATTTTCAGGAAAACTCCTTCTCACATCAATTAAATTAGGAACGGATACTCCTATATCGCTTTCCACAATTCTTCATAATACGAGGAGACATATTACCGTGTAAGTTCAAGAATTGAATTCTCAACATACCAGCCACCCTGATGTATTCATAAGATCAATACATTAAGATTTTTTTTGTAGTCGGAAGTGGAAAATCTGCGAATTCAGATACCTGAGAAATGAATTGCCATGTTATGTGGGGATGACTGCTCTTGTTCTGGTCGACCCACTAAAAACCACTCCCGTATTATTCTAGGACATCTAATCCACTTGCGGAACTACCTATTGGCTTTACTTCGCAAGTGGAAGTCCTCTCTCTAAGTCCTCCCTGTCCGTCGTGTTTAACAATTATTTCCATTAACCACCAGGGGGAGTCGCGGGAGTGGGAGGAGTGGGATGAGGAACTAAAACTATTTCCTCCTCCCCCTCCCGCAAAATACATTAAGATTAAATTAATTTAAAATTACATATACTAAATTTCTCAAAAAACTTGTTAAAATAGCTAAACAAATAAATCATTTTAAAAATTCATAATATACAAAACAATCGATCCAGTTTCTTTTCTTTGTTGTGATTTTTCTTTACAAGACAAAATAAAATTTATGCGACAAGAAAAAAAGACTTTAAAAAACGAATCATTAATTTCCTTCAAACAGAAAGGGGCAAATTTTTTTATTGCCCGTTTAAATTCGCCGAGTGCCGTCTTGACTCATGCTGTTCTGATCACAACGCCTGTGGCTTCTTGCATAGAAACGACGCATTCCCACCAGGAAATGCACTGGGGTCAAAAGAAGGAAATCATTATGGTCATCGGACATGGAACTTAATAGACGCGAATTGACTCATGCTTCTATTTGCACTAGCACGGATTAAAATTCTTCATAAATTAATTTAAATGACTTTTTACGGACTTTACTCCCGCTTACCAAAGCCCTCCGAAATGTGGCGATCGTGCAAAAATAATGTGTCATTAAATATTCAATTTACATGCAGAATTTTTAATGTTTGTTAAAATAATGCCGGACGGTTCAGAACCGTCCGTCACTGTGCATTAGTACAATTTTTGGGTAAAAAATAAAACATAAAAAAATCCTCTGAAATATGAAGATTTCGACTATATCAGCATATAGTGACATCTATTAGATGTCAATTGAACTCTTTGGTTTAGAGTTAGGTGTTACTTATGATAATTAAAAATTAATTAATTAAAATTAATTTTAAAAAAAATTAATTACTTATCGACAACCATATCGAAAGTAATTATCATAAGTAACACCTAACTCTAAACCAAAGAGTTCAATTGACATCTAATAGATGTCACTATATGCTGATATAGTCGAAATCTTCATATTTCAAAATATTCTGTCAGCGAATAAATTTCTAACATAAAAAAATCCTCAATTTTACGAAAAATTAATGTAAAGCTAAAATCGTACGTACTTTACTAGCAAATCATATGTAGATTAAGACCCCATTATTGATTTTGTTTCAGATATCACGAGTTTTTGGAATCACGGTCACCCGCAGAGGCCCTCTTGAGGCCCTCGGTCAATGGTGATTCCAAAGAAATGCCAGGACCGCCTGAGGACCAGCGTGACATAAACGCTCATGCTCATATTCAATTATTGATTTCGTATTGCGATATTTATGCAATAGAATTGAATGTTTTTTTGTGTGACTAAAATTAGAGTTTTTTATTCTCCCTCCACAGTGAATAATTCGCCATCCAAAAAAGGGCTGAAGAGCAATTTTATTTTTATTCGATACATTTTTAATTTTTTCAAAGGCGACAATCTCTGAATAAAATTCCCTGCGCTGAATCATTCTGTAAATTATAATTGTAGCATTAAAAATTTCTCTACTGGAGAAATTGACGATTTGTTTATTTTGATTTTTACATCTTACATTATTAATGACCCTTAGAAAATAGGCAATGATTCTTTGCATTTTCGAAAATTTTGAATAACGCAAAAGTAAATCCTAACCACCATTATCAATGATTGTTAGTATTACAACTTTTTCCTTCTCAACAGTGACATGTTTAATTACCTAATCCACATCATGAATTGTCCATTCGGACATAGATCGCTCCAACCAAACTAATTCATTCCACTACAATTTATTATCTCTGAGATCGACAGGATCCAATACACTTGCCAACAAATCGGCTGGGTTTTTAATTCCATCAATATGATGCCAATTAGAGTTTCCGACATTATTATGAATCTCGCTGGCTCTATTTGCAATAAATGTCTTCCACCTACTGGGACATAACCGTATCCAACATAAGACAATCGTACTATCAATCCAATAATAAAAATGATCAAATGAGACACACTTTTCTTACCAATTGGCTTGAAACAAAAGCTCCACAAAGTTCGAGGAGAGGAATTAAGATTTTTTTCAAAGGAACTACTCGAGATTTCGAAGTCTAAAGACTAACCGACACATTTTCAAATTCTTCGCAAGCCCTTATATAAATACAGGCGCCGAAAGCGGCCTTAGACGCGTCACAAAATGCATGCAGCTGCAAATTTACAGGGTTCACACACAATGCTTAGTAATTAATTAACCTTTCAATTTAAGATTAACAGTAAAGAATAATATATCTTGTTTAGGATTCCATAAAATTCTTAAAGTCTTAAATTCTTCTCTCATATTAATTAAAAAATTCGAATCACTACCCTTATTATTCTAAAGATCGTTTAAAAAATCCTGATTGTTTGATGACCATTTTCTTAATTCGAAACCACGCGCTTTCAAAGCTTTATTTACTTCAACCTGTATATATATTTTAATTCTTCCAATGAATTTGATCCCGTCAGCATATCATCGACAAAAAAATCATTCAAAATAATTTCACTTATCACCGGCAATGACTCTTTAATATTTTGCGCTATTTCAATTAAACATCTAATTGCTAAATGAGATGCTGGACCAGTACCATAAGTGAGAGTATTCAATTCATAAACCTTTAGCGACAAATCTGGACCAAAACGCCATACAATGCGCTGTAGAGGTTTCTGAGAATCGACAATTAACACTTACCGGTACATTTTGCTATCTGCTATGCTTAAATCTTCTGGAATATTTAAATTATCTATGTCAAAGGAAACCGAAGGAACATTTGTTGTAATATTGGGTAAGACGAGACAAGATAATTTTGCTTTAAAACATTTTTAAACTTGAACCAGTTGTAAAAGTTACATGCTTCAATATACGCGACTTTTTCTGACCAATGCCTGAAATGTTCACGTAAACGTGTTTAGCTTTAAGTTTAATGTTTTTACATAACTCTTCTGTTGCAAAATTCGCCTGTGATGCCGAATCTAATAAAGCACGACACTCGTGAATATTCCCATCACTATCTCTGTTATTTATCAACGCTGTCGCCAATAGTACCTGATTCTTTTTGCCAATAGTAGCTCAAGCAGTAAGGGAAGATAAGACGGATATCTCAGTATTAGAAGATGATTGATTCGAGCTACTTGAGTCTGACATTCTCTCTAAATGAGGAATAGCATTGTGTTTTTTGTAACACTTTTGACAATTACTTTGATTTCTACAATCACGAGTATTGTGTCTTTTTTTAAACAATTGAGACACAGATGTCATTTTCGAGCTTTATTTATTCGTGAATTTATATCGAGTTTCCAAAAAGAAGCACTCGAATTTATGAAATTAGCCCCTTTATAGTAATGACAATAAATCAATCTGTAGTGACTAATGTTATACTTGGCTGGCGTGTTCGTATTGTGTCAGCGGAAGATTTTGAGGGAATGACCTTGGCTTTACTACTCTTCATTCCTTGGAGCATTTGACAACGCTCGGATAAAATTTTTATTATTTCTTTTAATGTAGGTAACGCTCTTTTTGATTGACACTTTCCAATATCGAAGTGTAATAGGATCTAATTTCGACATAATTATGTTTATTATTGTCATATCCCAACCACCCAAAGGCACCCTGAGTACCTCCAGAGAGCGTATATTTGTCTCAATTCCCCATTGAATTAAACAAATTCCTTGATAAGATTCGTGTTCTATACTCTAAATTTAAAAAATTGCATTAATGTGACTACTTATAATAAGATTATTATTTTCATATCGATCTTTTAGTAATGACAATGCAATTTCATAATTCGCGTCTGTTGTTTCTAAAGACTGTATTCTGCTCAATGAAATTTAGCCACGATTTATATGCTCCCAAAAACGTTGAACTGTTGATAGTAGGCAACTTGACATGTCTTGAAATTGTTTTAACTTCGTGATTAAAGTTATTACCTAATCAATTGTTTGTTTATGAAAGTGGTTGACTTAATCTCTCGTTTTGGGCCAGTCGTTGGGTCGAAAAAGTGCACAAAAATGCATCTTGAGAAGTCTCAGTGGTTTATTGTAGTTTGGGGGCTCCACATAAGAGCCCCACAGTTTGATCTCGATTATCAGTTGCGAAAAATAGTGTAAACAATCGTCAAAGTTGGGAAAACGTGGTTTTTCGATGACCGACACTTTGGGTTACATTTTAGAGGAAAAAGATGTTATTGAAAGTTGTAGAGCTTGGAAATAGTTTTCAAATGACTGGTCGTACGTTAAAAAAGGTTAATTAGTTTAGTTGCAAATGAATTTAAGCTATTAAAAATAGCACTTTTTTAAATTGTTTAATTACTTTGTTAATAATTATCGAATTTGTGTATAATTCACCAGGAATATTCTCCTTGCAAAGCTAGGTCGGATTCTTTTATGGAACAGATTTGGGAAAACACATGAAATTTAATGCCGTTTAGACCAAATTGATAAAGTGAAAATTGGCTCTTTTGAAGAATTTTTGCACAAAATGGCTTCAAGCATGTGGCGAGTAATTATATTGTTTCCGGTATAGTAATTATCCGGCTCGAAGGACCATGTTTTGAATTGCAGGATTAATAGAAAATATATATTTTATCTTCTGTACAAAAGTTGCGTCTTACTATTTCAGCCGTCTGATCGTATCTGGCGATAAGCAAATTTTCAGGACGAATTTTTAAAAATTCTCCGAAATCGCTTGAAAATTGTTACACAGGGTTTTTTGAAATCCCTGATTACGAATCCAGTGTTAGTTTTTAAAAAATGAAAATAACGGATCCAACATGGCGAACGAATTTTTAAAAATTATCCAAAACGCGCTAGCAAATCGTTACTCGGGGGTTTTTGAAGTCGCTGATTACAAATACGGTATTTAAAAAGCTCTCTGCGTTAACAGGGTTATGGTTCATCATTAAAATTTAATAATAGTCTTACGTGTATATGTCTTAAAGTGTACATATAAAGCTTTAATTTGAGACTAAATAAAAGTCTTTAGCACATCAGGTTTATGAGAAAAAATACTGAAAACTGTCGGAAATACGTTTTTTGGGTGTTTGGATCGTATTCAACCACTCCGATATCTTAAGAAAAAAAAACCTTGTCAATTTAAGACTACTTCTTTTCATCTACAGGCAAACGGTTCATTAGAAAGATCTCATCACGTGTTAGCTGAATGTCTTAAACAATTCATTAATAAAAATACTCAATGGGATGATTTTGTTACATTCGTAAATGCAACCCTCGTATAAATTTATTTATTTAATTAATTTTTGAGTCTAGACTTGCGTCCACTAACTGGGGAACGATTCAAATTGATTGTTGTTTTGAGGAATTTTATTTGACAAAGAATAAAAGAATCACTAACCAGATAAACTAATTAATGTTCTCTAGGCGGGAAAATTAAAAAAAATTTTGTTAAATACAAAAAATTTCAAATGGAATTTGAAGATATATTAACCGAATGAACCTATTAATATTCTTCAGAATTGAGAGAATTGACAAGAAATAGATAGTAGAAAAATTAGACAGCAATATAATTTTTAGACACTTACTTTTATAACAAAATCAAAATTGTTGTAGAAGTTGACAAAATCAGGAACAGCAACGACAGGAACTTGATGAAAACTAGACCTTGGCTTCCTTCTTTATGAATGTAGATTTAAAGTTTTTAAATTTTATTTTTTTTAATTAATTTTGATTACTGTTTAAAATTAATTATTTGAACTTAAAGTCTTCTTATTAAAGAAAGTTTCACTGATTTAAAAACTCGCGTTATTTGAAATTTAAAACTTTTTAGAAATTTAACTCCAAACTGAATAGTTTGAATTGTAGAAGTAGAGAAGATTTGGAGAAAAATTGAACTGAATATTTTAGCAAGGATCATATTTTTTTACCCTTGTCCCTTCCTAATTTTGGACTTAGCGTTGGTACTGAAAATAGATGTCTCAATGTAGAGGAAAAAGAGGCTGGAAAATTCTAATGATTGGATCCATGAAAAGGAAAATGGCGAAAAACTCATTAGGTCAAGGACGGTATTGAGTCCTTCAGGCCCAGCCTTGCAAAAATAGGAGTTGCCTAGTGGTAGTTTAAAACAGGGGTGTTTTCATGTGGAAGGGGCTTAAAAGTGTTTACCGTTTTTAATAGATGGAGCCAAAATTCACTTTTCAATAAGTTCCTGTAAATTTACATAATTTATATAAAAAATTGAATTAATAATATTCAGATTATTGAAGAAAATTATTAACAATAAATTTAAACAATAATATCTAATTAATAATATTAATTTTATAATATAAAGAAGTTTATATACTGAAATAATTATTTTATAAACAATATAATTTGTATAGTTATAAATAATTTGAATATTATTAAAAATATTTGTAATTGATAATGAAACTTATTAATAATTATTAAAGTATAGAAACTTCCTCATTTTTCATACAATTATTAAAAGTTTCGAAAATAATTAAAAATAAATGAATTAATTGTTAACATTAATTAATATTAAATAAGAGTTATTTAAATATTTACGAAAATAATTAATAAACAAGAATTTTTATTTACTTGAAATAATTGATTTTAAGTTTGTTACAATTGTTATTTATATGAATAATTCTTATTTATTATTTATAGGTTATCTCACTTATTCTCATATTTTATATTTTAACTAATTTTAACATTGAATTACATTAATCATAAAAAAGTCGAATTTTAAAAAATAATTGAAAAATATATAAAATAATAATTGAGATTTTTTTGGAATTTACGCAAGAAACAGACACATACTATTTACTAATTTGCCTAGGGCTGTTTGAATGTGAGAGTGCACTGGCGTCAGAGCGATGAAGATCGTTACGCAAGATTATGAAAAGGTGTGTACTTGTTTGTGGAAGGTATCGTAGGGACAACCTTAAGGGGGGGGGGTAGGGTCTAACGGCTGAAAAAAGCATCTTTTTGTGAATTTTTATTAAAGAAATGGTAAAAGTTTATATGCTAAATTTTTTTGCATGTTATTAGTTAGTATTTGAAGAAGATTTTGTAAAATTTTTGTTTAAAAATATTAAGAATTATGCCGCTGACGGAGCATTTTCCAAAACGCTTTCTGAAAAACATGATTTGCGGTGAACATCGTAATTAATTAACACATTAACGAAATTCAAAAACTGAAGTGAATTTGCTTAGAAGAATAATTTTGCCCGACCCCAACGTTTTCCTTTTTGAAAATTTTTGAATTTTGAATTTTTTGCGACTAAATGAAGCAAAAAACGCTATTTTCACTCAAAAAATCCGCCATTTTGTTGCTATATCTTGGAAAAAAATAAATAAATAAACAAAAGAAAAACGTTGGGGTCGGGTATTTTATGTGTTAAAAAAGTATGCCAAGTTTTGTGAAGATTGGTGCAGTAGTTTTTGAGTTATGATGTTCACCGACTTTGAAAATGGTCGTTTTGAGAAAAACGCGTTTAAAAGTATTCGCTGGACAAAATATTCACCTGCTCAAACCATGTTAATATTGTAATATCTACTAGAGTTTTGCATCAATTTAATTTTTATTTCATGTCCTTGAACAGAATCTTAATAGCTTCCGAAAAATGTAAAAACAAAATTTTTTTTATCACTTTTTATTGTTTATTTATAACTTTTGTCAATTCAGGTACGGAGACAATCAAGGGGTAAAAGCTCCATAACTTTGGCAATTTTGCTCCAAATGACTTAAAAATTTCAAGGGACATTTATGAGATGTTCTACTATAAGAGTAATAAAAGAAAAAAAAACGATTTTTTGAAAGTTGTTTGACCCTACCCCCCCCCTTAAATGCAATTTTCTTTTCGTTCTATCTTTATATTTTACAACTATTGATTTTTGTTCTTTAGAATTTGAAAATATTTTCTATCTTTGGAAAATAAGAAAATACACTTAAAGTGGTCGTTCCGCTATCTTTTGTTTAATTTTAAACTATATACAATTTATTTAGGGTTGGCAAGAAGACGCGACAAAATTTCGAAAGTTAGCTTATTTATTTAAGAAATATTTTCTTCTTTTATTATCGGTATTTGTGGGGGACGTCACAAATTATTCGAATTAGCTATGTTCTCTTACAACACAAGTGTTCATGAAGGAACTAAATGTACTCCATATAAGTTAGTTTTTGGAAGATAACCACGATTACCGTCAATTTTGCCTTCGCAGAAAGAGGCAAATCCAGAAACATATGATGATTATCTTATAAATTCAGTGACAAAGTTGCATGCCATTCAGGCTCTTGCGCAGAACAACTTAATTTATTCTAAAGAAAAATTAAAATATATTACGATCGAAAAACTAACTCTCAAAATTTGAAAGTGGGAAAAAGCGTATTTTTACTTCAAGGTCCTCAGCCAAAGAAACTAGGAAATAAATATATAGGCCCACATGAGATTCTAGAAATTTTATCTAAAGGAAATACTAAAATAAAAATAAATAAAACCCCTAAAATTGTACACATTAACAGACTTCGTTTGTCTCATATTAACTATACCAACACATTTCAATTACACAATTTTTTCTCCCTCAGCAAAAAGTTTTTTTGTTTTAACGAAAATTCCTATTAAAAAAATAATAGTAAATTAAAAATACTTCATATCACTATTAATTAAACATTCCTATTACATTAAAAATTGCATTTATCGTTAAATCATTGAATAAACTCTAATATAATTTTACTATGTTTCATAAACATCATAGAAGCAATATATAATCTTTATTTTAAATTATGTCTAGTTATATTTTCAGATAACTCTATAAAATAAACTAAATAATGTCTGGGCTCCGGACCTTTCACTTTGACTGGACCGAAAACAATTCAAAGGAAATCTACTGCATATTCAGCTTTCGCTAGACAACGTCATTACTTCGACCTCATACTGAAGGAGGTATCGCCTGATGGGTCTACGACTATATTAAAATTATTAAAAAGTAAGATACTAATATTTTAAAATTTGTTTCCATCTAAATTCTCGATTGATTCTGCAAGTCCTTAATTTGTTTCAGTATCCCTGAAGACATGACATTCTGAAAAATATAATATTAAATTAAAGAAAAATCTTTATTACATAATTTCATTCCTAAGATTTTACTACAATATTCTGAAAACATGATCTTATCAGTTGATATAGTTTGACGCGGTCGTATTGTTCGCAGGTCTTTAAATTTGGAAACTAGGGGAGGGTGAGGCAAGATGGGGTACTTAAGGTTTAATGATTAAAAAAATTATTGAATATGGTTGATTCAATTTCAATTCAGACAGGCTAAAATATATGTAACTCAACCAGTAGTTTCCTACGGAGATATATTATTTTTCACACAATTTTAGACGACACGTATTTTGCCGTTTGGCCAAAAAAATTATTTAACGAAGTTAGGCGCAATTGAATTTTTAAAACTGCGAAGTCTGATTTCAAGAAAATGACGGTAAAAAATATTTAAATTGATGTAGCAACTATCTATAATATAGTTAGTTGTTTTGTCCCTAATTCCGGATTAAATCTTCTTTGAAGTCCTACATGTTTAATTTAAAAAAATTTTAATTTAACAAAATGGCGGTTATTTTTTGAAAAAAATTAGAACAAATTTTCTCAAGAAGCCCATCTTTTCTTTCTCTTCATTTTTTATTACTTTTTAGAAATCTAAAGATTATTTTCTAATAAAATTTATCGGGGTTTAGCATCTTAAAGACGAAAAACAAATTTTTTGTTTTTTCAAAAATGAAAAATCGAAGTTTAGTCAATATCTTTACAATATACACCTACATTTTAAAAAGAAAAAACGCTTGTATTGAAAAATTAAGTAAAGATTTATTACAACTGACATTTCCACCATCAAGGAACTTAAATTATTATTATTTTATAATTATAATTAAATCAATAAAACTTGCATTTTTAAAGTATATTATAGTTTTAATTCATCATTTGAAAGCAAAACACTTTTAATGTTACAAAAGTTTAAAAGCTACATGAAATATATTCAACAAAAATAAATTTCCATAGAATTCAAAATTATTTTACTCCAACTTTAGATTAATTCATTACACTAAAAAAAAAGTTTATTGAATCAAGTAAATACATTTTCTTGACCTAATTTACTTGAAACAACCCCCTATTTTCTTATTGAAAGAAATTTATTTTCTTTTGTCAAGTAATTTTGTGCATTAAGCAAATCATTTTTTTTTGTTTTTTTTTAAATAACTATTTATTTCATCCAATACCCATAATCTTGAGCCAAGAAAATGGGAATATTAATATAAGTTCAATACTTTTTTGCAGTGTACGTCAATTTTTTGTTTTAATGGATTGTTTTACTTTGTTACTATTAGGTTTGTTCTGCTTTTATTTTTTCGTTAGTGTTTTTTTCTAGCAAATTCTCTAAGCTTCATCAATTTATTGTCACGTGAACAACATATTACTTTCCTATGAATTCCCATAAAATAAGGTTCCATTTTTGCAATCTGAAGTTATTTATCAACGTTTTCCCAAATGCACCTAGAAAGTTGCAGTTTTTTCCTAATTTTGCAATTAACTAAATCTTATATAATTACTGATAAAGAATAAAAGTTGAATAAAAATTTAACTATAAACAATTAAACAATTTTTAAACAAATTATTGATGTTATTTACCAACTTTTTCCAGAATGTACCTAGAAAGTTGCAGTTTTTTCCTAATTTTGCAATTAACTAAATTTTATATAATTAGTGATAAAGAATAAAAATTTAACTATTGTTTAAAATTTTTTTTAAATTTTTAGGTGCATTCTGCGAAAAGTTGGTAAATATCATCAACAATTTGTTTAAAAATTGTTTAAACAATAGTTCTATTTTTATTCAATTTCTATTCTTTATCTGTAATCATATAAGATTTAGTAAATTGCAAAATCAGGAAAAAACTTCAACTTTCTAGGTGCATTCTAGAGAAAGTTGGTAAATAACAACAATAATTTGTTTAAACAAATAAAAATGTATTATAACATCATAATATATTTTATTTATTGATATAAAACAATTTTACT
The DNA here is from genome assembly GCA_032873175.1 of Leptopilina drosophilae. Taxonomy (NCBI): domain Eukaryota; kingdom Metazoa; phylum Arthropoda; class Insecta; order Hymenoptera; family Figitidae; genus Leptopilina; species Leptopilina drosophilae. The sequence continues at coordinate 12,471,127 of CM065487.1, forward strand.
GTAAAAGTTTAACAATTTTATTTTTATTTTTTGGCAATATAGAAAAACAAACACCTGGTCAATTTTCAGTATTCTCGTACATACTTTTTTCATTGTTATAAATAAACAAGAAAAGTGTAAAAAAATTTATTTTTGTTTGCTTCGAAAGTAGATAAAATTTTTGTTCAGTGAGTTAAAATGGCGATTCGGTTGATACGAAATTCAAGGAGATATTCAACATTTCAAAAAGAAAAAAACGTTTGTCTTGAAAAATTAAATTATTATTATTATATAATTAAATCAATAAAACTTATATTTTTAAAGTATATTAAACTTTAATTTAGCATTTGAATGCAAAACACTTTTAATGTTACAAAAATTTAAAAACTACATGAAATACATTCAACAAAAAATAAATTTCCATGGAATTCGAAATTATTTTACTCCACCTTTAGATTAATTCAATACACTGAAAAAAAAGTTCATTGAATCAAGTAAATGCATTTTCATGACCTAATTTACTTGAAAGAAACCTATATTTTCTTATTTAAAGAAATTTTGTTTTCTTGTGTCAAGTAATTTTGAGCATTAGGCAAATTATTTTTTGTTTTCTTTAAATGACTACTTATTTTATCCAACACCCATAGTCTTGAGCCAAGGAAATGGTAAGATTAATATAAGTTAATAATTGTTTCTACTCAATTAAAAATTAACTTCTTGGTCAAGTTCCACATTTTCGTGGACCAAGAATATGTGTTCTTGATCCAAGAAAATTCTTCTTCTCCCAAATATACTATGTCAAGAAAATCGTTTTCTTGAATCAAATAAGTCTTAACCGTATTCAATCTCACGATTTGCTTCAACCAAGCAAAATTTTCTTGGTTCAGTACTTTTTTCAGTGTACGTCAATTTTTTGTTTTAATGTATTGTTTCACTTTGTTACTATTAGGATTGATCTGCTTTTATTTTTTCGTTCGTGTTTTTTCTAGCTAATTCTCTAAGCTTCATAAATTTATTTTCACGTGAACAATATATTACTTTCCTATGAATTCCCATAAAAATAGGATACTTCTTTCAATCTGAAGAAAACATTTTCCTCTCAACATTAATTTTCGTTTTAGTTTAAAAAATAATGATAAAACAGTTAACGAATTTAAAAAAGATATTTAGTATTAAAAGAACTTTTCCTAATAGTAACAAAGTAGAACAATACATTAAAACAGAAAATTCAATATTGAATTAATCTAATGGTGGAGTAAAATAATTTTGAATTCCATGGAAATTTATTTTTTGTTGAATGTATTTCATGTAGTTTTTGAATTTTTGCAACATTAAAAGTGTCAAATTCTGAATTAAAAGTTTAATATACTTTAAAAATGCAAGTTTTATTGGTTTAATTATATAATAATAATAATTTAAATTTCTTGAATGCTAGAAATGTCAGTTGTAATAAATAAATGCTTAATGTTTGAAGATAAAAGTTTTTTCTTTTTGAAATTTAGTTGTATTTTGTAAAGATATCGAAAAAATTGTTATTCCTCTTTAAGATGCGGGACCCCGATAAATTTTATTGAAAATAATCTTTAGATTTCTAGAAAAGAATAAAAAAATTGAGAGAAAAAAATGATGGGGTTTTTGAGAAAATTTGATTTTAATTTTTTTCGAAAAATAGCCGCCATTTTGTTAAATTTAAAATTTTTTAAATTAAACTTGTGGGACTTCAAAGAACATTAAATCCGAAATGAGGGACAAAAAAACCATTACATTATAGACAGTTGCAAGAAACATACATCAATTTAAATATTTTTTACTGTTATTTTCTTCAAATCAGACTTCGCAGTTTTAAAAATTCAAATGCGCCTAACTTCGTTAAATAATTTTTTTGGCCAAAAGGCAAAACATGTTTTGTTTAAAATTGTGTCAAAAATAATATATTTGCATAGGAAACTATTATTTTGACATACATATTAAGCCTGTCTGAATTGAAATGGAATCAACCTTTTATAAAATATTTGATAAAATGTTCTATTAAGTTATTCTATATATGAGGCATTCCATGTCAAGTCATCCAGGCGTCTTACGGTGTAATGCTTACTTCGATAATTTTTTACTCTTAAACTATTAACATAAAAATTTGACAGAAAAAACCTTTTCAAAATGTACCTTGCCAAATTTTTCTGTTTAATAGTTTAAGAGGAAAAAATTATCAAAGTAAGCATTACACCGTAAGACCCCTGGATGACTTGACATGGAATGACTCATATATAAAATAACTTTATAGAACATTCTATTAAATATTTTATAGAATATAACTGAATATTTCTTAACTTCTACAGAAATTTTATAAATTATTTCAAGTCAAATTCTATAGAATGCACTACAATGAAAAGTGAGAATTTTTGGAGTGAGAGTGAAAAATGAGAATTTTTTAAATGAGATAAAGAGAGAAAGTGAGAATTTTTGGAATAAAAGTGAAATTGACAGTGAGAATGAAAAGTGGAAATTTTTTGAGTGTAAGTGAGGGTGAGAAGTGAGAATTTTTTAGGTGAAAGTGACAGTGAAAATTGAGAATTTTTTAAGTGAAAGTGAAAATGAGAATTTTTTTGTAAAAGTGAAAGTTAAAATGAGAATTTTTGAGTGAAAGTGAGAGTGTAAGTGGGAATTTTTTTTTAGTGAAAGTAAGAGTGAAAGTGATAATTTTTTGAGTGAAAGTGAAAATTTTTGAGTGAAAGTGAAAATTTTTGAGTAAAAGTGAGAGTGAAAGAGGGAATTTTTTGAGTGAAAGTAAAAATGAGAGTGAAAAGTGTAAGGGAGAATTTTTTTGAGTGAAAGTCAGAGTATAAATGAGAGTGAAATGTGAAAGTGAGTGTTACATGAACGTACCCCAGGATTACTTTTAGAAGGTTTATTTCATTTTGGATTGAATTTCAGAAATCTTATTTGCAACAAAGATTTTTAAAATGTTTGAATTTTCGAGTAACCAATGCAGTACTTATTGCATTGGTAACTACTAATGCAATAATTTATGAGTCTGTTCAAAGAATTTCTTTTAATACTAATTCGAAGCGAATGTAATATCTTTTGACACAAGTTTAATAGTAAAACCGCTCTGCAAAGCTCTAATCTTGGCCGTTTTTAAAGGCGCAACGCGTGATATAGAACATAATAGAACACATTGTATTTGTCCTTTGTCATTCTCACTTCAAACATATTAACAAGCTCCATATCCTTTTATACTAGCATCACAAAATCCATATAATTGTATAATTTGTGTATTATCAATTAAAACATATATTGGTATGTTAATAGTCTTAAGTGATTTAAGTTGTGTACTAAAATGTATCCATTTATGATGTATCGGAGAAGGTATCGATTCATCCCACGTGATTTTTGATTGCCATAGATGTTTCATAAATAACTTAGCATATAGAATAACCGGACCCAAAAAACCGAGTAGCAGTAGATCAAATAATTTTGCTATTTCAGATAAAATCGTTCTTTTGGTAATCGCAATGCCATAATATCAGGTGATTTAATGCTATATAAAAATGTCTTCAATGGCCTTCCAATATACACGAAGTGTTTTTTCAGTGTAATCTATGTTTAGTTTTAATTCGTTATCGATTCTCTCTTCATTAACATCATCAAGTACAGTAGGTTCATTGAAAGCCCTTTGACGCATATTACGTTGTGCTTTATCTAAAAGTTGAGTCATTTGATTATATATTTCTCGAGCGTGTTTATATGTTGAAGCACATGTTAGAAGGTTGTACGTATAAATCATTTTATAAAACATTTGCAGTTGCAAAATTAGCTGAGGAAGCAAAACCGAAAGTTACTGTGTTTAATATCAATTAAATACTTAAAATTTCTTTTTTTCATACCATAAATTTTTTTTGCAATTTTCGCTCTTCTTCACGTATTAAAAATTATCGATACATTTTTTATATATCAGCTACAAGTACATATTTAAATATTCGGAATTGTATTAACAATGAAAAAAGATAATTTTTGTCCTACCTGCACGGAAAGTATGTCATTTTGGGCACTTAGAGCTGACGCAATTACCTTTATCATTACCACCCAGGTGTAGGGGAAGCAGGCGAAAAATATTTTGCGCCCGCTTCCTCTACCTTCGAGTAGGCAGAAGAGTATTTTGCGCCCACATGTTAATTATTCGATTTTCTTCATTAAAATGTGATATTTTCGTGTTTTTTTATACTGACTATAAAAATGCAAAAATTTTCAATTTGTTTTATTTTGTCTAGAAAAATGTGCAACTTTTTTCGATTTTCTTTAAAAAAATTATGGCACATTTGGTTTTGTTCACATTTCGGTTCGCGTCCTCAATGACATACTTTCTGTGAAGTTAGGACAAAAAATTATGTTAGCATCATGGGCGCAAAGGTGGTTACGACTCTGGCGAAATCACCTATTTTGCGCCCTTGATACGAAAATGACTATTTTAATGGTAGGACCAAACATCTAATAAAATGTCATCTAATAAAATTCCATTGGAACCTTTGAAAGTAGCATTGAAAACAATACGATACCTTGTAGTGGCACTTGAATCTTTAAAAACACCGTGATGGGGTAAATAAAAACCCTCAGTTTTAAGCGATGATTTTATTTTTGTCATATGATTTAAAATTAGATATTCTTGAATTATTGCTGAATATTCATCTTTAAATTTATCACTATTATCAAATTTTGTCTGTAAACTATTTAATCTTTTTATAGCTGTTTGTTTAAATTCTCCGATTTTGTCGGGTGATATTTTATATGGTAAGGCAACTATGTATCGTTCGTCTATGTCTCGCGTCACGTGTTCTTTAAAATGTTTTTCATATTCAATTTCTTCTTGAGAAAAAGTAGATTGAGTTGATAATTTGTCAATGGACCACAATTTTTCAATTGTTGATTGTAAATCTGTTAACATGCATTTAGTTGAATTAAAATTTTGAGGATTTATGCGAATATCTAAACCGCCATCGTTTACCCAACCCAATCTAGTTTTTTGTGAATAATGATCACTTTCATTTTCTCACAAGTTTATAGAACCGATTGAAAACAAAGTTAAAGTAGGACACCTAAGTGGAAAAATGACAAAAATTCTATTTTTTTATTTGATTTTCTAAAAGTAGACTCAATTAGGAATAGAACAAGACTTTTTAAAACCTTTTCTGAAGAGTAGAAGTATCTTAAATAAATTTGCAAAGTTAGATACTTTTTCTTAAAAATAATATTTCTTAAAATTCATCAATAAATCATTTATGAATTATTATATTTTATTCAAATTTTGTATTTTTATACTAAAAATGAATAATTCAATACTCCATATATATTTCTCTACATAATTCAAAAATTCAATATGCCGGATCCAATATGGAGCACGAAATTTAAAAAAATATGTCAAGTTCCATTAAAATTCAGTCAATTTTTGAAAATTCGTCCGCCATATTGAATCCGTCATTTTGAATTTTTGAAATATGACCTTAAATTTGAAATCAGCGTCCCCAGGAACCTAAATAAGTCAAGTTTTATTTAAATTCAGTCAATTTTTAAAAAATCGTCCGCCATATTGAATCCGCTATTTTGAATTTTTGAAACCCGACTTTAGATTCGTAATCAGCGACCCCAAAAACCCATGTATTCCAAATTTAATAAAAATCTGATTACATGATTCTGAATACCATGAGATTTTAGTATTTTTTCTTTTTTCGAGTCTCCTGTAAAAATTGTTTTTTTTTCAATTTTTTAAACTTTCAATACACTTTTCTCCGAATCTATTAAACTGATTTGTAATTTTTTTACTTTGTTCAGTAAGGTTCCAAGAATACGAATAACAAGTTTAACATCATTTTAAGTTGTACAAACGGAGATATGAGTCAATGAATCAGGGAAAATAGAATTTTTATTTTGCTTTTGGTAAAAATATTCATAAAAAAGTTTCTATTGAAGATAACGTCGTATTCCTTCTTATTCATATAATTGATTATATTTGTAATCGAATGAAAAAAGGGCGAACGCAATTGGAATAATAGTTTTCGAGAAAAGTGTACCGAAAGTTGACTCTTTTTGCATTGTTTGTAGGTGGTGGATTCCACGTCAGTTCAACACAATTTTCATGACTTGTTGGGATTTGGCTGTACTTTTGTAAATTTATTACTTTTATAGTGATAAACAACTCCACCAAACATTTTTTCAAAATTTTAAAAATTACCAAAAATATGGCATTTTCAAAATTTTTGTCTTTTTTTTAAAATTGCTATAACTTCGGTTCTAATTAACCGATATTGGATTTAAAAAAAAGGATTTCTTTGGTTTTAAGTATATTTTAAGATACAATTAATATAAAAAAGAAAAATTAAAAAAAAATTTTTTTTTTGAAATTTTGAAAAATTAAAAATCCGTTTTTGAAAAAACATCGTCTTCGATTTTTTTCAAAATTTTACTAAATGTTAGGGCAAATGTGCTTTACATGTCCTGTAAGTTTTATCTTGGGATCTCAAAGGGATTCGGAGTAATAAAATAAAACATAACCACAAATTACGAACATATGGGGTAAAGTTCCTTAACTGCCCAGGTAAAAAATGAATTTTCTCTAAACTTTGCTAAAATGTTACTATTATTAGTAGAAATATAAATATTAATTTTTTTTAATTTGATAAAATATTTTTTGAGTTATGGAGTTTCAAAATTTGGTTTTTTTGAAAATATCTTTTTTTCGATTTAATATATTGATAAGTAAAATTAATCAAATTGAAAGTATGAATAGTGATTTTTAAAGGGGTTTTCACGGGCTAGAAGCTGGTGATGAAAAAAAGTTGTTTTCTGTCAATTTAACCTTGAAATTCAAGGTCAATTTCTTAATTTCAATATATAGTAGACCCCGGTTAATACGATCCCGTTTAATACGATTTCCCGCTTAAGACGCTCGTTTATGCTAGTCTCTGCAATTAAACATTATATATTTTATATCCCACCTAATACGTTTTCCCGAATAAGACGCATTCTTAGTACGGGTCCTACAAAATTGTATTAACCAAGTTCTACTGTATCTCAAAATCGGTGTTTTTTATTTTTTCGTAACCTATCCCAATCGAAAGCTTACCTTTTTTCATATAAGCCTTGTAAAAATTAGAGTGGGACACTGGAACTTTTTGAAGAAATTAATTATAAATCATTATTTTCTATGTTAAATAATGATAAATTATTATTTTCCTCAAAAATTCTCACGGGCCCACTCTGATTTTTACATGGCCTATAGAAAAAAGGTCACAGCTTCTAGCCCGTGAAAACCCATTTAAAAATCACTATTCATACATTCAATTTGATTAATTTTACTTATCAATATATTAAATCGAAAAAAAGATATTTTCAAAAAAATCCAAATTTTGAAACTCCATAACTCAACAAATATTTTATAAAATTAAAAAAAATTAATATTTATATTTCCACTAATAATAGTAACATTTTAGCAAAGTTTAGAGAAATTTCATTTTTTTACCTGGGCAGTTAAGGAATTTTGCCCATATGTTCGTAATTTGTGGTTATGTTTTATTTTATTACTCCAAATCCCTTCGAGATCCCAAGATAAAACTTACAGGACATGTAAAGCACATTTGCCCTAACATTTAGTAAAATTTTGAAAAAAATCGAAGACGATGTTTTTTCAAAAACGGATTTTTAATTTTTCAAAATTTCAAAAAAAAAATTTGTTTGAATTTTTCTTTTTTATATTAATTGTATCTTAAAATATACTTAAAACCAAAGAAATCCTTTTTTTAAATCCAATATCGGTTAATTAGAACCGAAGTTATAGCAATTTTAAAAAAAAGACAAAAATTTTGAAAATGCCATATTTTTGGTAATTTTTAAAATTTTGAAAAATGTTTGGTGGAGTTGTTTATCACTATAAAAGTAATAAATTTACAAAAGTACAGCCAAATCCCAACAAGTCATGAAAATTGTGTTGAACTGACGTGGAATCCATCAGGTAAGATCAGGTTAAGATTTTCTCTTTTGATAGTCTGACTCGAAACTAAATCGGTTATATTTGGTACCACAAGAAAATTGATAGTTTTTTTATATTCGTTATAAATGGATTTGAATGTTATTTTTAACATACTATTTACTGTAGTAGTTGAATTGTTAAAAGTTCCTATAGAAAAACAGCATTTTATAGTTGAAAGTTTTAATTTATAATCGCATGTAACAAAATTGGCAGTAGCACATGTGTCCAATAAAATTCGAGCTTTTAATTTTTGATTTTTATAATCAATATTAGATAAATTCGAAAATACTGAATTATATCATAATTGTAATTCAGCGATTTAAGCAAGATCATGAGAATCGAATTGTGCAAAAAATTCTTCAAAAGCATTTAAATGTTCTTTAACTGTAATTACAGTTAAAGTTACTTTTTGTGATAAAACGCTTATACGATCAAAATCTTCCATTTTAAATCATCTATATGAATTTGTACAAAATTCAAAGTAAATGATCATCAGGATAATAATAAGAATTATGTAAATAACACACAATAGATAGGACATTTCTTTAAGTAAGACTTAATAAATTGACATACCTGATGGAACCTGATAAGTGCCCCACAGTGGGTTAAAGTGCTCTTTTTTGTGCCAAAATCGTAGAACTCGCTAACCATTTAATGTATTTGAATAGAAAAAAAATACAAATGAAAGCTAACATCTTATAGAATAGAGGAAAAATATAGAGAAAGAGATTAAGAAATCCCTAACTTATTTAAAATATTCAAAAACTTGACATTTCATAAGAAATTTTTAATTTTTTGCCTATAGAGACCGGAATAGGGTCAAAATAGCTGCTTAAAACAATTGACTCACTTGTTTTTATTTTTCTAATCATAAATCTCATGTAGTAACTAAGAAAAAATTTAAATTAAATTAACAACTTCTTTCAAAGGTTTTTGTGGTCGCCGATTACAAATTTGACATAGAAAATTAATTATTCAAAATAGCTGATCCAATATGGCCGAACCGAAATGCAAAATTGCTTTCGATTTATACAAGAATCCCTCTTTAAAAGTTTTTGTGGTCGCTAATTACAAATTTTACATAAAAAATTCATTGTACAAAATGGCTGATCCAATTTGACTTAGTTGTAATGTACAATTTCTTTTTATTTGATTTTTCTTCACTCACAAAATAAAATTTGTGTATTCGTTCCGAGACATAACGCAACCCATAAAATATATTTATAATAAGCGTCCAAACATTAATATTGTTCAATACCTTGATTTGTTTACAGTTTAAAATTATTAACACTTGGTTGGGAATTTCATGACTGTTAAGAAGCTTGTAAATTTAAAGCTTTTTGAACCTCTAATTTTTACTTGGAGGCGAAAGGGGTTAAGAACGCGGTTACAAACATCTGGTAGGATCTTAAAATTTCACAATGTCAATCAAAAGTAATTCTACATTCCAATTCAGTTAAAATCAAAATTCAGTTAATCCCACAAACCTTCAAAAAGGGAATCTTCTGAACCTTCAGGCAATAGTCGAGAGATTCTTGTGTAAATCAATAGCAATTTTTGCATTTCAGTCAGGCCATATTTGATCAGCCATTTTGAATAATGATTTTTTTATGTCAAATTTGTAATTAGCGACATTATTATTATATTATTATTTATTATTATTATTATTTATTATTATTTATTTATTTTTTATTATTTGATTATTTGCATTTCGGTTCGGCCATATTGGATCAGTCATTTTGAATAATTAATTTTCTATGTCAAATTTGTAATCAGCGACCCCAAAAACCTTTAAAAGAAGTTGTTAATTTAATTTAAAAGTAATTTTACATTTTTGGCTTTCATATTGCTTCCGCTATTTTCTTCTTAGTTACTACATGAGATTTGTGATTAGAAAAATAAAAACAAGTGAGTCAATTGTCTTAAGCAGCTATTTTGACCCTATTCCGGTCTCTATAGGCAAAAAATTAAAAATTTCTTATGAAATGTCAAGTTTTTGAATATTTTAAATAAGTTAGGGATTTCTTAATCTCTTTCTCTATATTTTTACTCTATTCTATAGGATGTTAGCTTTCATTTCTATTTTTTTCTGTTCAAATACATTAAATGGTTAGCGAGTTCTACGATTTCGGCACAAAAAAGAACACTTTAGCCCACTGTGTGCCCGTGAAGAAGCTGAGATGTTTTGAACCCATTATCTCAAAGTTAAATATGTGCTTTAATATCGATGTTTTAGTCGCATTGACGATATTAATATTGATTGTGATTGAGGTGTATTAAACGCATTGCCTCGTTTATGTGTTGTTAAGGTGTTTGAACGCATAGCCTAATTTTTTCTGTCAAAAGTACCATTCGTTTGACTGATATTTAAAGGGTGATTCATTGATATATCCCTTTTTGTGATTAAGATTTAAAATGTGAAAGAAGAGTAGTAGTACTACTTAAAATAAATTTAAAATGAGTGATGTAAAGAACCGAATGTTCTATGTTAACATTATTTTAATGTATTGATTAAATTTGGTGAAATTAATTCACGTTTGTTTGTATATTGCACTAATTAAGTTTTTTTAGGTTAGGCACTTGTAAAATCTCAATTTTATATTTTCTTAGTTTGCTATAGTTTAGAAATGAAGTAAGTATATGTGACGCGACACGAGAAAAGGGACCTATCGATAAAAAAATCATTTTTGAGTTTCTAGTCGTATTCCATAGATTTTGAGTCGCTCTTTCACGTAAAAAAATCAGAAATTAAAAATCTGAAATAGTTTAATTAATATAAAGCCCGAAAGTTGAACGTGTCCGCATAAATACACGGGTTTTCTGCTCATGGCGTCACTTTAAACGCCCCCCCTGTAAAATTCTCTTTTGAGGCGATAGGTCCCTTTTCTCGTGTCGCGTCACATATTCGTTTCACTGCACTGCACAGTTTTGTTTAGTTATTTTTGTTTATTAGTACCAAGTTGAAGTTTGTTTATTACTAAAACAAGAAATTATCCGACTCGAAGGACCATATTTAATTTGTACTATTTTGTTTTGTACCTTTCCATCATTTTTACAGGAAGGAAAGATTACTTCGTATAAAGGGAGACAATAAAAAGAGCAATGCTATATTTTTTGATATAGAAATTTATAAAAGCTTTCTATACAACTTCCAAATTTGTACTGAAGATTTCGTCGATCGCTTTCTTAGAGATCCTTTTTCTCAAATCTTGTGTGTAGGGATAAGTTAAACAAAATTTTGTACACGTGTATCAGTCGAAATTGCTTATCTTATTTAGAAAAATGAAACTAATAAACATAATATGCCTTTGAGTATACATACTTTCTTATAAAATTAGATTTAATATATTCGTCATTAAAGATATATTTAGTCATATAAAAATTTTACAATTAGTGTAATAAAAATTAATAATTATAATAAAATAATATATAAAATAAACAATCATTATTATAAGAGACTATTACTTATATCGATTAAACAAGTGACATACATACATTACATTTTAATAATTATTTTTTTATTTAAAAAATGTCATGTTGTATGTCAGGATGTAAAAGATCCTACTGTAATAAAGAGACAAAAAATATTACTCTTCCATCCTTCTACGGGATATAATTATATTCTATTATATACACACAATTTTTTTTAACCATCTTTGCACAATTTTTTACATTTTATAAATATATTAAATCATTTTAAAAATCCAAATAAAATCGCAATTGCAAATAAATAAATTCGCTTTTTTAAAATAAACACTGTTTAAACTATGTAATGTTTATCTCGACATGATCACACTCTTCATCTATTAACACTGAACTAAATTGGTGGTCGACTAGAATGCAGTGAGTCTGGCACATTTCGTACATATTTCTCTGACAATTGTAGAAGCAGAGTTCGGTCTCCTTACTCTTCCTTTCTAGTCCGAAGTGAAGAACATAAACACAACGCGTGAGCAAAAACTCTAAGCTAACTATTCGAATGACTTTCTATTTCTTTCTAATTCTAATGTTACATTAATACAACTATTTCCCACCAGTATGATCCTTTTTTAATAACATTATGCATAGTAATCGCTTTTCAATATTTTTTTCAACATTTTAACAAGTATTTTAGTAAGGTAAATGTCCCTATTTGTGGACTACTTAAATTTTCACTACACTTAAAAGTGAAAAAATTACCTTTACGTTTCTTTTAATAAAAATCTTTTTTTACGATAAGAAGCTATATTCATTTTGAAAGCAAATATGACTTTAAATCAATTTTTTATTGTCAAAATATAATAAATTATTGTGTTTTTATGAGAAAAGGTTAATGTACCAATTTGTGAACTGATTAGTATTTTTCATAAACACGCTAACATACACTCATTTTTATATGGATTAGCTGTTTAAAAAAGTAAATTTATATCAAATCTCATAAATACTCACTTTAATTTATAAAACTTTAGTTTCTTTTGCTCTGATAAACTGAAAAACGTAAACCTGTCAAATCCCACGTGAAAAAGTTCCCGGAGTCTCCCGGGAGATTCTCGGGAGCAACTCCCGGGAGTCTCTTGGAATCGTTTCCGGGAGTAACTCCCGAGAATTTTTTCAGAAGATTTTCAGGAACAATTTGGGGGAGATTCTCGGAAATTTTTTTACGAAAAAATTGATATTTCATATTTATTTAATAAAATAATATCTTGTAATTTTTCAACAAGTTTAAGAAATAAATTTACATTTAAATTTAAAGGGTAGAAAAATTGTGTTTGTACACGAAAAAACGTGTTATCTGGAACAGCGAAAGTATTAATTGAAATAACTGAAAATTTTGCTTATTTAATAGAGTTATAATTGTGCCATGAAAAGCATTTTTGTTTAGGTAAAAATTTTTATTATATCCTTTTTGATAATACTTTTAGGCACAATAGGGGAGAGTGGTCAGTGTTGGATAGGTGGTCAAAGTTGGATAATCGCGTTTATTTCGTTTAATCACACTTTTGATTCAACTTTTTTACAATGTTCAGCAAAAAAATGCAATGTTTTTGATAAACATTGTAAAAAAGGTGAATCAGATACATAAAGTTAATTATTAATTAAATTAAATGTTAATTAAATATTTTTATAATACATATACAGATATAATACTCGAGTAACAAATACAGGTTGTTGTTGTTTGGAAACACATATTATATCTTCCCTATTGTGTCTAAAAGTATTATCAAAAAGGATATAATAAAAATGTTTACCTAAACAAAAAAAGCTTTTCATGGCACAATTATAACTCTATTAAATAACCAAAATTTTTAGTTATTTTAATTAATACTTTCGCTGTTTCAGGTAACACGTTTTTTCGTGTACAAACACAATTTTTCTACCCTTTAAATTTAAATGTAAATGTATTTCTTAAACTTATTGAAACGTTACAAGACATTATTTTATTAAATAAATATGAAAGGTATGTAAATAAAATATATTTATACAATCTTAAGTGAATTTTTACAAAAATTCACAAAATTACTTCCGGTAATGTTGCTGGAAATCTTCTGAAAAAATTCCCAGGAGACTCCCGGGAGTCACTCCCGGAAACAACTCCAAGAGACTCCGGGAGACTCCGGGAACTTTTCCACGTGGGATGACTTGATTGCTTGCAAATGTCAAAATACAAAATATAATTATTAAAACAATTTTTTCATAAAATACCGTTTTATAATAATAAAATATGTTTCAGGATAAAAAGCAACTACTTACAACAGTATATTTAATTGATTTCTATTTAAATTTGCACATTTATGCGCAAAGTGCACAAATCGGTACACGTGCACAAATAGGGACATTTACCTTAAACAACGTTAAAAGTCTTACCAAATTTTGTCAAAATCAAAGAGCTTACAATGCGCAGTGCCGGACTTGAAGGACAGGCCTGCAGCCAATCCTGATTGGCAACAAAGCCAAGAGACCTTGACGGGAATTTTTAAATTCGTCTTTTCGCGTTATTGGTTTTATTGATAAAAATAGAATTCAATAAAAAACATAAAAAATAAAGTTTACTATTCCTTTACATAGTTTTTTGATAAAAATAAAAAATTTGTTCTATATAAAACACTGGGTAACAAAAAATGGTCATGTCGCTTCTTTCAAAATTTTTGTGTGTATTGAAAATTTGGGTATCAATGAAAAAGAAAATACCGACAAAATTTTTAAAAAATTTTTCAGGTCCCTAAAAAAGGGGGTTGAATTATTAAAAAACGGTATTTTCTGCACTTTTTTAAATCATGTAAAAAGAATACGTGAAGACATAAAAAGCTCTAATATGACATAAAAGGAAGCTCAAACCTTTATCTGTAAGAACCAAAACTGATAAGTAATATAAAAATTGCAGGAAATTTCAACTTGGCGGACAAAATGTTAAAAATCGTTCGGATTCACTCGAGACTTTGTACTTGTAGGTTTTCGGGGTCGCTGATTACGAATCTGAAGTCAGTTTTCCAGAGTAACAAATTACAAACCAATTCGATTACGAAAAATGAATATGTATCAATGCTTTGATTCCCAGTCATTTTTGCCAGAATATCAATCATACATTAGGGAGTACTTGGTAAATACAGGTTCCCTGCAATTTTTATATTACTTTTCAGTTTTGGTTCTTAAAAATTAAGGTTTCAGCTTCCTTTCAAGTCACATTAGAGCTTTTTATGTCTTCATGTTTTCTTTATACATGACTTCAAAAAGTGCAGAAAATTCGGTTTTTAATAATTCAATCCCGCTTTTTAGGGGTCTGAATATATTAAAAAAATCTTTATGGGTATTTTCTTTTTCATTGACACCCAAACTTTCAATAAACACAAGAATTTTGAAATAAACACGACATGACCACTTTTTGTTACCCAGTGTAATTGAAAATAAATATGTAAAATTAAAAATTAAAATTTTTTAAACAAAAATGAAAAAATAGGAACAACTATAATTATATTATTATAATAATGTATTCTTTTTTACTTTTATAGTTATTATTATAATTTTCAAAATGTGTAACTGATTAAAACAAATAAAAAATAAAATATTGTTAAAAAACATAAAATAATTTACAGGAATTTCTTTTAAACATTTTTATTTACCTGCAGGTTAATTAAAAATTATTCAAAATTATTCCGGTTCACTGTTTAGCCGCCAAATTTTTATAGGGTCATTACCATCTGGTAATAAAAACCACAAACTGTAAATTAAATTACCTCGATATAAATCACTATTTTTTTACTCTGTCGCTATGAATTTAGTAGGACTTTTATAACCAATTTTTAGATTCTTGATAAAATGCATCTTTCATCCGTTTTATTTTTAAAAAATTCAAGAAATTTTTATTGCAATATTTTAAACATATTTCAGTGCGGTGTTCTCTTTTATTGGAAGAATAAATATTTTCAATAATGCAGCCTCGTATTTTTTTACAGTTAAATATTGTACGCTCCATTAATTAATGTAAGTTTAAATTAATCAAATATTTTTTTTACTAAAGGAGAGACAAAACACAATTTCCTAAAAGTATTTCAACTATTTAAACATTTTAAATGCTTATAAAACAAATTAATTCAATTACAAAAATAAATTCACTTGACTGATGAATATTATGTTTTCTACGAATTTTATTATTAACGAAAACAATTATTTTAAACACAGCGACATAAAAATAATAATGATGCAGATAAATATTTAACAAATAAACATATTTTCATTTTATTACAAAACAATTCAATTTTAATTTCTAATTTCAAATTAAAATAAAGTAACAGAATGTATCATTTAAAAATAACTAAAAAAATACAACATAAACAATAATATAAGTTAATTAAGTAAATAAATATCTAACTCATCCTGAAAAAATTAAATTACATCTGCAATAAACAAAACTAATAAAATTAATAAATAATCAATAAATAATAAATATATAATAAAATAAATATTTAAATAAAAGTAGAAATAAAATATTTTAAAAAATTTAACCCACTGCTCAGATAGCACAATAACTTCCAGGAAACTTCCAGGTAATTTCCCGTGGCAACTTCGGAAGTTACCCTTGGTAACTTCCTAAAAATTTCTAGGATATACAGTTTCCCATGGAAATTTCCTGCAAATTACCAGAATGTTTCCAAAAGTTATTTAAAATTTTTTTAGTGAAATTATTATTTAAAAAGCTTTAAAAAATTTTGAAATATTCATATTTTGCATTGTTTAAAATTAAAAAAGTGTATTTAATTATAAAAAAAATGATCTTCATAACTATAGCACACATGAGGGTAAGGCGGACTCGAACCCCAAGTTACATAGGATAGCCGTCAAAATGAACTGCTAGGATAGCGCTTTATGCGCTCAACCAAATCGCCACTTGACTTTACAGGGTTAGTTTATATATAATATATTTCATTCTATCTTTGAGGAAACTAATATCTACTTTAACGACTTGTTATAAACAATATTAATTAGTGTTAACTTTGTTTGACTTATTTTTAAATCATACAAATATCGTAAATTTTCATTCAAAACAATTTATTTCTAATCATATTTTTAATTCCCTTTTCTAATAATAGAAATCACAAAAAAATGTCTCAAAATTATACTGAAGATAATTGTTTTAAAGAAGATAATATTAATTTAGTATTAATAATAAAAATTAATTAATTAAAGAATTTATCTCAAAAAATTTGTTTTTGTAAGAAATCAATATAAAATTATACAATGCTATTAAATAAAATTAAATTAAAATGTTTTCCATATTTAGTTACTATATAAATTTAAATTAATACGTAATAATTATTAAAAATTTAGCTGAATAAAGAATATTCTTTTATTATTTGGTTTTAATGCGATTAAAATGGTAAAGAAATTTAGTTTTTATACAATAATGTATCAAATTAATCACATGGCAAATTTTGCTTTCACTGTTTTAAAATATAATTACTCAATATACATTTTTTAAAGAATATTTATTTAACACAGTATGAACAATATAAAATAGAACGAAATAATTAAAATATCACTAAGTACATTTTAGTAGAAAAAAGTTAAAGTTTGTACTTTGTTACAACAAATGAAAATTCTTCTCTGTTAATCAGAGTACAAGGAGAAATGTTTGGTAACAAAGTTGCCTTTTATAAGACACAAATTGAATTTGGTTCAGTTCTGTACGCTTGGAAGTGTTCGTCAAAGTACAATTGGCTCAAAGGTTGAAGGAGTACGTAAATTTATGTACCTTTGAAAAATATTTGTTTTATTTTTCCAAAGTTAATTGTGTCATTTCCGATTTCAGTAACAATTACTATATTTATTTTATAATCGATTTCTCCGTATTTTAAATAATCGGTTTTAAAAACTCTATCATTTCGGTCTATATCGGGAAAGTAGAATTGTTTAAAGTGTAAATCAATTTCTTCTGAATTATTGTACAGCAATTCAGAAGATGTATTGACATTTATTCTTAAATAAGCCAATTGTAATTTAAATCCTAAAAATACGGTTTTAATTAAATTCTTTTTACAATTAGTTGCAACAGCAGTCTGTTTTAGAATTCTATGTTTCGCTTCATAGCGCATTGACCAGAAATGTACCACTAGTCCATTAAAACTTAAACATTCAGGGATATGCGTGAAATTGTGGAATTTGTACTTTAAGTCTCCATATAATTTCTTACACGAAACTAAAAAGTCTGGAATCAAAATTTTTAGTTGTTGGATATAACCATTTACTAATCGAGGAGAAAGCAAAATATCATTGATTTTATGAAGAAGAATGTACAAATTCCATTGTTTACAATCTTCAACTTTCTCTCCGATAAGCAATGCAAAAGATGTACAAAATTTAACACTTCTGCCGCTGACATTTTTAATTTCTTTTTTACACAAATATGTTCTTTTTTAATCAATGGTATCTTGTTTGATATTTCTGTTTGCTGTAAATTAAAAGTCTTTATCCGTGTATTTAATGAATTTAAAGAAAATTCTTCTTTAACGTAAATCAA
Organism: Leptopilina drosophilae; assembly: GCA_032873175.1. Classification (NCBI taxonomy): domain Eukaryota; kingdom Metazoa; phylum Arthropoda; class Insecta; order Hymenoptera; family Figitidae; genus Leptopilina; species Leptopilina drosophilae. Next base: position 12,489,114 of record CM065487.1, read on the forward strand.
GTCATAACAAACGTTAGTCGTTGAATAATTAGCAACCTCTTCAAAGTCATCATGCATTAAATCTAATGCTATATTTGTAGTTACTTCATACCCTTGCACAGAATTAAACACGCATAATTCATTGATCCCAGTAATTGATGAATTATTTTGCATATATTAAATAGAATACGATTCCTTTGTTCTTCTTAAATCTTTATTTTATTTAATTAAATTTCTTATTTCGTTAGCACTAGCTGTACAAATTCTACAAGCATTTCCGGAATTGAAGTTTTCTACATATCTTAAAATATGGGTCAAACCCAAGTTGTCTCCCAATATTAAGCCTAATTGAAAATAAATTCGATAACTTTTTCCATCAATATTAATGATTAATCCCACATTTCTTAGTTTATTCAGCTCACAAATCAATCTTTGAAATAGTATTTTATTGTTACTATATTTCTTTCTTTCATCAGCATAATATAACATACATAACAATATATGATTCAATTTAGAAGACACGCCTGGAGGAAGACAAGGAATTGAGGGCTCGGATCAAAGAACCGACGCTTGTAAACGCACAGAACATTGCAAAGCGTCAGTTCTTCGATCCGAGCCCTCAATTGATATATATATTGCGCCCAATTTTTTTTACCTGCATGTGATCCTAACGAATTACCACATTTAAAATCATCTTGAAATAAAAATAAAGGAAGAACAAATTTGTCTTTAAAAATATCTTTACATTAATTTTTCCAGCATTCAGATTGAATAAAGTTAATCACAATAGTGGTTTCTTCACGGTGGTCTTGAAGCAAAATAAAGTTTTTCTACGTCGCCAAAAAAAATCATTTGTACAGTCTTTTAAAGCATCATCTCAAGATTCAAAATCAATAAATATTGAAATCCCAGCTGCTCGTCCTAGCGTTTTTTCAACCAATACTGTTTTCATTGAGGTTTACTTGCGTTTGCGGAGGCAAAAAATTGGCCCCACTTTACTGTTTTTTTCGCAGTCATAATATTTAAAAGATTAAAAACTGTTTTTCGCCTTTAAAATACAATATTAAAACTACAATAAGAAATAATTGTTTCCTTTTTTAACTATTATTTATGATTTGTAGAGGGCGCCAAAGTATGGCGATCTCTAATTCGTAAGATTTTGCGGTGCCCCCGATAGAACCATTCCTGACAGTCTGAAATCAAAAAAAAAATTATTTCTTAGTATACATAAATACCTAGTGGACGTATGTGATGGAATTAAGTAATGTAAAAAAACGAAAATGTCGCCTTTTTAAAGTAAAAAATTTAAAAGATCAAAATCATCGTTTCTTAAAAATTGACTTTAAAAGGTCGACATTTTCGTTTTATTTTACTGTTTTTTTAATTCTATCACATACGTCTACTAGGTATTTATGTGTACTAAGAATTAAATTTTGTTTTTTGACTTTATAAGTGTCGTCTGATTACGTAAAGTTTAAACGCATTAGTACGTTCATTTTTTCACAAATAATAAGAATAATTACCGGTTGGTAAAAAATTACCGACAGGAGAACATTTAGTACTACGTTAGAGGCGCAAGTGTCAACAAGTATGGCTGACAAAAGCTGTCACTGTTGACAAAACGAAAACTGTTTGCAATAAAATAACTTTGATTTTCTGATTTATGTTCAGGGTAAGTTCATATTTCATTATTCATTGTATATTATATGCAATTATATATTTTTCCTTATCATTTATCTAACACAGCTTGTTATTTATTGTTTTAGTAAAATAGAAAACAGCATTATGCCAAATCATAAGTTGCCACACGAAGAAAATCGTATGAAAGTATGTGCACCATGTGGCAGAAAAATTATTGTTGGAAAACAAAATTATGATGCATTTCGAATTACAAATATATTTGAAATCCAGATTCAGAGATTGCTCAGTAAAAATTTTACTTTGTCAAACAGTAAGTTTCCATCTAGCATTTGTGGAACCTGTCGAAAAAAATTATCAAGTATTGATAAAAATTTACTTGAATTAGGTTTAATTCAAACATATTTTCTGTTTCGATTTAAACAAAAATTGTGTTTCAAAATGTTATATTTGATTCAAACTTAAAAGTTGATTATAAATAATTTAAAATCAATTATAATTTATATTTGAATTAAATATATTATTTCTTTAAATTAACCAAAAAATATGTTTCAATTAAACTTAAATATGTTTGACTGTATAGCAAAGATATTTTAAGTTTGATTTAACCAAAATAGGTTCGGTTCAAATAAATTGTTCTCTCAGTGAACCAAAGAAATAGATAAATTCTTAATTATTCAAATTTAAAAGAATTACCTTCTGAAATATAAGCACATTTAGAGATTATGTCTGATTGGATCAACTTTTTCTTAAATATATGTACTTTTCATACGACACACCTCCACAACAAACAAAATCTTTCTTATTTGTCCCCTTTTCAGACGGATAATAAAAGAGTGTTCCTTCTATTGCATCTTTTTCGGTTGAAAATATAGTGGCAAGTTCGTTGCTCAGTTCTAGGAATCGATGTTTCTTTATGCTAAATTTAATTAAAGAAATTTTAAATTTTAAGATAGGTTATAAAACCGTATAAAATTATTAAATTTTAAAAAAAGGTATATTTCCTGTGTATAGTATATTAAAATATGAAAAAATTAAAAATAACGTAATTCATACTCTATACAATCTTAATATATTTATATTTCTTTTCAGACAAAGTGAGTTCATTAAAAATGTCTTTGAAATAATGTTTTTGGCATATCGCGCACAGGAGAAAAATATTTTTTAAAGTTTATAATAAAATAAAAAATAAATCTGTCTTTTACTTTAATTACAATTTTTAAATTTTATACCGATAGCAATTTGTTAATTCCGTTTCATACTCAATGACAACATCGCTTATTAAATTAGTATCAAGTTTTTGATGCAATAAAAACGATTTACGAGATATTTTTTCTCTGACTGTAGTAGTCAATAAGTCTAATACAGTTTTCCTTATTTTTATACCAGCTGCAGCAATAATGGATTTTCTTTTTAGAATTATTTAAAAATACCCCAATATTTATTTAATTGTCAATATACTAATTATCATACGTATTTCAACAATTATTTGCGAATTGTCAAGGTCCTTTAAATCATTCAAAAATGGGCTTTTATTATTAAGAGCATCGGCAGAAGAAATATCATTTTCAGAACCGGCAGTTCCGATATTAGGATCTAAGTCAGTTTTTGCATTTGGGAAATTGTCAGAAAATTCATTTTCATTATCACTCAAATCAATATCAAAATGGCAGATCCAATATGTCCGACGAATTTTTTAAAAATTGTTAGATTTGCTTCAAACTTGGTATCTAGAGGTTTTTTGGGTCGTTGATTACGAATTTGAAGTTAGATTTTAAAAATTTTAAATGTTGGCTCGAATATGAGGGACGAACTTTTTAACTATTGATGGATTTACTTATTTTTGCAACACCAATGTGCAAGGATATAATAACAAAGATAAAAAGAACATATTGTATGCTAATGTCCCCACTGTAAAAAAACAGAAATTTAATGCAATTCACCTTCTTCTCCCAATACCTTGGAAATTGACAGTTTAACTGAAGATGTTCTAGATTTTGAAAATAAAGACATGAGAACCGATGATGAAGACAACTATTACCTTCCGTATGATGAACAGGAGATGAAGATTCCACAAACGTTTAAGCAAGAAGAACTTAGCAATCTCATTAGAGATTTAAAGTTGCCGAAGGATTGTGCAGAACACCTAGCATCAGTGTGGAAGAAGAAAAACTTATTATCAAAAGGCACAACAGCTAGCTTTTATCGAGACAGGAAAAAAAAATTCCGACAATATTTTACAAAAGATGAAAATCCGTCGTTGGTATATTGCTCAGATGTTGTCGGACTCATGAATAAATTAAAACAAATATATACAAAGATGAAAATTGGAGACTATTTATTGACTCTTCAAAAAGAAGTTTAAAAGTAGTACTATTACATAATACTAATATTTATGCTCCAATTCCAATAGCGCATTCAACGGAAATGAAAGAAAACTATGAATATATGAAACTAGTTTTGGATAAAATTAGATACCGAGAACACAACTGGCAAATTTGTGGAGATTTTAGGATTTTAAGCATACTACTTGGACAACAATCAGGTTTTACAAAAACACGATGTTTCTTGTGTTTGTGAGACAGTAGAGATCGGGCAAATCGCTACATTAAAAAACAATGACCAAAAAGGAATTCTTTCGAACCAGGTTTAAAAAATATAATAGAAAATCCCCTAATCGACCCTTCAAAGGTGATAATTCCATCCTTACACACGAAACTAAGAGAAATGAAACAATTTGTCAAAGCCTTAGATAAAGAAAGAAACTGTTTTAAATACCTGGAACAAAAGTTTCCAGAAATATCTGATGCGAAACGAAAAGAAGACCACAATTTCGCAAAATGTTAAAAGATTAGCAATTTATCACCAAGATGAATAAAAAGGAGAAAGCCGCATGGCTTAGTTTCAAAGCAGTTGTCGAAAATTTTCTGGCTAATGACAAGAGTAAAAATTGGGAGCAAACAGTTAGTGATATGATTAAAAAATTTTGTAATTTAGGATGCTTAATGAGCATAAAGATGCATTACTTAGACTCGCATCGGGATTCATTACCTGAAAATTTGGGAGATTACAGTGAAGAACAAAAAGAACGATTTCATCAAGATTTTAAAGAATTTGAGCGTCGTTATCGAGGAAGATGGGATGTAAATATGATGTCCGAGTTTTGAAAATGTAACTTCAGATTCGTAATCAGCAACCCAAAAAAACCCCTGGATATCAGGTTTGAAGTAAATCTATCAATTTTAAAAAATTCGTCCGACATATTGGATCCGTCATTTTGAATTTTGTAAAACTGACATCAGATTTGTAATCAGAGACCCCAAAAACCCCAGAGTATCAGGTTTAAAGCGAATCCGATCAATTTTTTTATTTTGACAGCTGCGATGTTGGATCCGCCATTTTGAATTTTTAAAAATTGACATCGGATTCGTTATCAGCGACCTCAAAAACCCCCGAGTAACGAGTATTAGGCAAATTGAATCTATTTTTAAAATATAACTTGTCACTTTTCATTTAAGGGTTGTTTTCACCCCTAGAAGCCACAAACGACTTCATCCAACAAAACGACCAGACACAGGTATTTTTTTTGGTTCTAGAAATCAAAAATGTTTGGTTTTTTTGTGAGTGAAAATCGTGTCGGACGGTGATATCACTTACACTTTTTTTTCTAGAACAATGTTTTTGGAGATGTGCAAAGAGAGAAATTTCGCCACAAGCCGGGGCGTAATGGATCATCAATGAAATTATAATTTAGATCAGCAAATATTATTACGGTATTAGCATTTTTGGTTTCTATTATATATTTATAACAAGGAATATTAAAAATGAAACATATTTTATTTAAACCTTAAACATTTTCATGCAATTTTCAAGTTTTAAAAAGTTGTAGCAAAATATATAAATATAATAGGTTTTTCTTAATAAAATATGCAAGCCAATACGCCCAAGCCAAAGTGATCCATTACGCCCCGAAGGTTTTTGTTGAAAATCTTGTTATTTGTTATCAATACCGTAAGTATTAAAAAAATTGTCAATTGTTCTTTAAGAATAAATGTTTAAAGCTCAAAAGCTGATGAACAAAAATTTTTTAAAAGTAATTTTGAAAAAGATACAACAAAAAACGAAGATTTGAAAAATTTACTTTCGAGCGTCAAAATCACATTTTCTACCATATTTTTAACAATAATATATGAATAACAATGAAACTTGGTACAAACTTACAGTATACCAAGTACATTATTTTGATCAAAAATAGAAATTACTCTGATTTACTACTTTTAAATAAATTAAAGTTATCCATTACGCCCCGGTCTCCCCTACTTGGTAAATACAGATTCCCTGCAATTTTTATATTACTTTTCAGTTTTGGTTCTTACAGATAAAGGATTGAGCTTCCTTTTAAGTCATATTAGAGCTTTTTATGTCTTTGGGTTTTCTTTTTACATGACTTCAAAGAGTGCAGAAAATAGCGTTTTTCAATAATTCGACCTCCCTTTTTAGGGGTCCAAATAAATTTTAAAAAATTTTGTGGGTATTTTCTTTTTTATGGACACCCACTCTGACAATAAACACAAGAATTTTGAAATAAACACGACATGACAGTTTTTTTTGTTACCCAGTTTATTTCAAAGAATTTACCAAAATTTGTCAATAAGCTGATAGCCCTAGAACTGGTGGTTCTAGAGAAATCCTTCTCTTTTTTTGTCTATGGCCACCATTTTTGATAGCTACATTAGTTGTGTTATCGTTACCGGTCCACTTCTTGTTTTTTATTTTATTTATGATTTTTTATTTTTATAATATTACAAGAAAATTTATCGTCCAGGTTAAATATAGGATTTTCATCCTTTTTTGCATTTGAAAAGCATATTGTAGGACAATCAACTTTTCATCAATATTATTTTCTTCTTTAAATTTATTTATTGTTTCCCTTGATATTTTATTTAATTCCTCTCTCTTATTTGATCTCCGATTTTGTTATTAGTTTCAGTGCATTGTGCACCTAGTATGTTCAATTTTGGTATTGCATCTGTTATAATATATTCATTGTCTACAACAAGATATTCATTTGTGATTAATTTCGCAAGATCAATTACAGTTTTATCTTTTTGAGGAATTTTTAAATTTGACACATCTGCAACTTTATTTGGCCTGAAAATGAGTTTGAGTTTATGAAACATTTTTTATTATCTCTCCTCGATATATTTTTTATTTTGTTCGACTGATATCTATTTGTACACTACCGGTCAAAATTGAGAGATCACCCATTTTCAAGCGAAAGAAAAACGTTTAAAAACATAAAATTTATGAAATCTAAAATTTTTTTCTGTTTATATTTTGAAAGATGATAAAATTTTAAAACGAACAAGATATTTTAGAAGTCATTTAGCAAATACATAATTTAGATATTTTTAAAAAATCGTCATTTTCAATGTTCTACAAAAATTTGAATAAATTTAAAAATAATGAACGCTTTTAATTGATCTTAGGCTTATTTTAAAGGACATTTCCTACACTATAAGAATACTTATAAGCATTAACGTGTAATTGTTTTCTTAGAAAATGCAAACCGTCAAAGAAGGTCCAAGAAAATTTCAAAAAGGGTCTAGGGGGTAAGTTTGCTGAAGTTGCCCTCGCACCTAATTGGCTCATATTTGCAACATGTTTTGATATCCATATAGGAATAAAATTCTGAAATTTTCAAGTCCCCATGTGTTTTTTACAAGAGTTATGGAGGGGGAAAGAAAAATCAAAAAACTCATTTTTTTCAGAAACTATTCGACCGATTTAAATGAAATTTGAATATGTTATTTATCACGTTAATATGAATTTCAAAAAAAAATTCGAAATTTTTTTTCGAAAATATCCCAAAAAAATCAATTTTAGAATTTTCAAAAAAAAATTTTTTGGGTTTTTTCGGTGTACATCTTAAATTTCTTTTTTAATTTATACCCTCAAATGTCCCCTTAAACACAATTTTTTCTTTAAATTCTTTGCATAGGTACTAAGGGGTGAAAATATTAAAAGTTTCCAAAAAGTATCCATTTCCTCAAAAACTAATCATTTTTCTCAAAAAATTCCTGACTGATTCGAATAAAAGTTAAATATTTTATAAATCACGGTAATACAAATTCATTAAATGAAAATTTGAATTTTTTTTCAAAAATACTTTTAAAAAATGGGTACTTTTTGGAAACTTCTAATATTTTTACCCCTTAGTACCTCTGCAAAAAAATTTTACAAAAATTTGTATTCAAGGGGACATTTGAGGGTATAAATTAAAATAGAAATTTGAGGTGTACACCGAAAAGAACCCAAAAAATTTTTATAGTCCAAGATGTATATTCTGTCATTTTATTAGTCTGATCATGAAAATAATATTTCTTATAAAAATTTAAGCTTTCGCTCCACGACACAGAGCCTCCTTAGAATTTAATACTGTGAAAAAAGCAACAAAAAAATAAAACAATTTTGTGTCATTTCACAAAATGTGCGACACATATAAGAGATAACCTCAAAACTTACCACACCACAATAAAAAACAAATATTGCACACAATAGTCAAAAAACATTTCCTTCTAAACGAAAAAACATGTGTACAAGCCAACCAAATAAATATATAAATAAAAACAAACATTAAAAAAGAAAGAAAGGAAGTAAAACCTTCCTCCTTTTCACAAGGCACATGTTGGTATAAGACATTTGCAAACTTTTCACAGTCGCGAATATAGTGTATATGCAAGGTCGATAAAACAGATTTCATTCATACAACCCTTACACAGGGAATAATAGAGTGCGTTACACTCCCATGAGAAGAATTTACCAAAAGTATAAATATATATATATATATATATATATATATATATATATATAATAAAAAATAATATTGCAAAAGAAAATACAAAATATATTGCAAAAATTTTTATAAAAATAAAATAAATTTATCATTTATTTGTATTCAAAATCAAGTTGCTATAAATATCATTAAGTGACTTGGTATCAGTTCTTAGATTTACAGAATTTGTATTTTTTATTATTTGGGACATTTCTATAAAAATTCTACGATAGTTTCTCCTTTCTGTTTTTAAAATTTTAACATTATTAAATTGAAAAAGGTGGTCATTCTCATGTGAGTGTTTTACAAGTGCTGATTTCTGTTGGTCACATTCACAATCCTTCTTATGTTCCTTCACCCGATCTTTCAAATATCTCGCAGTGTCACCAATGTATACACTACCACACTCGCAAGGAATACTATAAACAACATGTGATTTCAAATCGAAGGGTGTTAAATCCTTATTTTTAATAAAACAATTATAAGGATCTTTATCGTAAAAGAAAACTACCCTGATGCCGAAAGCATTATAAATATTTTTAAAAAAACCAGATAAATCTTTACTGTAGGGTAAAACTACCACGTTTCTCACATCAAAATCTGTCTTCTTCGTCACATTATTTACATTCGGATTAAGAGACTGAAGTCTCATTTCCACATACTTCTTTATGAATTTTTCTGGAAAATCATTATCTTTAAGTATATAAAAAATTAATTCTAAATTTCCTCTTGAAACCTGATGTCAGACAATTTTATAGCTCTATCAACCAAACCATCAATAATAGAAATTTTATCTTTAACACACACTTCTGAATTCTCTATAAACCTTTACATCCAAGAATGCGATCGAATTATTCGACTCCTCTTCGATGGTAAATTGAATCCTTGGGTGATAAGAGTTAAAAATGTTAAGCATGTCAGTGACGTATTCTTCTGGTATGCAGGTAATTATGTCATCGACATACCTTAAATGAAAAATATAATCAAAATTTAACTTTTGTAAAATATCAAACTCCAACTTTTCCATGACTAAGTCAGCAATAACACCTGAAAGGGGTGTATAAAACCAATAAATAAATATATATATATATATATTTATACTTTTGGTAAATTCTTCTCATGGGAGTGTAACGCACTCTATTATTCCCTGTGTAAGGGTTGTATGAATGAAATCTGTTTTATCGACCTTGCATATACACTATATTCGCGACTGTGAAAAGTTTGCAAATGTCTTATACCAACATGTGACTTGTGAAAAGGAGGAAGGTTTCACTTCATTTCTTTCTTTTTTAATGTTTGTTTTTATTTATATATTTATTTGGTTGGCTTGTACACATGTTTTTTCGTTTAGAAGGAAATGTTTTTTGACTATTGTGTGCAATATTTGTTTTTTATTGTGGTGTGGTAAGTTTTGAGGTTAACTCTTATATGTTTCGCACATTTTGTGAAATGACACAAAAATGTTTTATTTTTTTGTTGCTTTTTTCACAGTATTAAATTCTGAGGAGGCTCTGCGTCGTGGAGCGAAAGCTTAAATTTTTATAAGAAATATTATTTTCATGATCAGACTAATAAAATGACAGAATATACATCTTGGACTATTTAAATTGACACTGATCAACTACTTTTACATCTTATTATATTATCGCACCCAAAAATTTTTTTTTGAAAATTCTAAAATTGATTTTTTTGAGATATTTTTGAAAAAAAATTTCGAATTTTTTTTTAAATTCATATTAACGTGATAAATAACATTCAAATTTCATTTAAATCGGTCGAATAGTTTATGAGAAAAATGAGTTTTTGTATTTTTCTTTCCCCCTCCATAACTCTTAGAAAAAAACACATGGGGACTTGAAAATTACAGAATTTTATTCTTATATGGACATTAAAACATGGTGCAAATATGAGCCAATTAGGTGCGGGGGGAACTTTAGCATACTTACCTCCCTAGACCCTTTGGAACAATCTTATTAACAGAAAAATAATGTTTAAAATTCAGACATATTTTTTTAATTAAATTCTTTGGAAAAATCTACACAATATTATGTTTTATATATTTTTAGGGTTCCGTACACCTTCGGTGTACCGACGGAACCCTCTTGGTAAGACTCTTGTGTCCGTAGCCAAGTCGTGTCCCCCACCCCCTAGCGGATAAACCTGGAGAGTTCATATTGAGTACAGATACGTACATTCACACGTAGATTACAGGAAAAATAAAGAGAATGTGATTAGAGGTGATGACCAAAGCGTTGTCTAGGAAATAATAAGATTTTTGGCCAAAAATGCACAAAAAGTGACCATTCCCCCCATAACTTCTAAACTATTCAACATGGAGGGCTAAAAATTGGCATACTAGTGTATTTTAACGCCAATATTACAGGAAAAATATAGAGAACTTGCTATGTAATAATAGCCATATCGTTGTCAAGGAAAAACTAACAAATTTTTGAAAAAGTTTTTTTTCTTATTTTCACATTATTTGATCTAATTAACTGAAAATGGATTTATTAGTATATTTTCACAGTCTAATCACAAAAATATATTAAAAAATCTAAAAAAAAGTTAACAATTTTTTTAAGTGAAATTTTTTTTTTCTAATTTCTACATTAGATCAAAATCTAATTAACTAAAAATGGGTTTATTAGTATATTTTTATAGTCTGATGGCAAAGAAAATATTTAAAAATCTAAAAAAAAAATTTTTATTTAAAAAAATTTTTTTTATTAAAAAATTTGTTTTTTTCTTATTTTCGCATTATTTGATCTATTAACCAAAAATTGGTTTATTAGTATATTTTTACAATCTGATCACAAAGAATATATTGAAAAATCTATAAAAATTTTTAAATAATATTAAAAAAAATTGGACAAGTGTGAGTTAAACTCGCACTTGTCCAATTTTTTTAGAATAGTTTTAGTACAGAAAAATTGTTTCTTACTTTTTGAATTTTCTTGGCTTATCTTTGACGCTTTTCACTAAGAAAAAAATTACACGTTAATGCTTATAAATAATTCTTATAGTGTAGTAAATGACCTTTCAAATAAGCCTAAGATCAATTAAAAGCGTTTTATGCGTTTAGAGTTTAATATTTATATTTTTGAACCATGAAACCTACAGCATCAGATACATATCCTTTATCTTTAGGTATAAAAATAATGTTTATATGATTATTCCATAAATTCATTTATTTAGATTATTTAATGTTTATTTTAGAAGTAAATTCGAATACGTTGTCTTTCACGAGACGTGAACTCGTAGATATAATGAAGAATTCTGAATTAAGTATGTTGGTTAAGCGATATGAATTCATGGTGAAGGAAATTAATAAGTTAACTAGTTGTGACGAAATCAAGTTTGTTAACATAAAACAAAAATTATTGAACTTTAAATCAGAATATAAGTCTTGAAGGACTAAGGAATTGCGTAACACTACTTGATTACCTATATTACTTCATGCAACGTGTATGAAGTTAAAAGCTGAAGAACAAGTCAAAACTTCAAACGTTATAAAAGATATAACATCGTTAGGCCCGAACCGTGCCAGTGAATATCAACAAGCATATTATAAAGAATTTTCAGAACAAAAAGCATAAGCTTTTATCTGGCGAAGGTGCTTTAGCTGTTTTGGTTGATGCTAAATTGTCTCGTGAGCAATATAATATGCCATAAGAAAAAATGCTCCAGAGAAATTTTCTTCTTATAAAGTGATACAAGCGGGAAAAAAGTTATGCTACCTAGTAGATATCACACACTGAGAGAAATGAATAATTGTGGAAACCATTTTTTCCAGGATTATTTTTAGTTAGTAAACTATACTGCTGTTAACTTATTGGTTGGTGTTACCATTTTCTATTAGTATACTCAATTATTTTATTATTTGAGTCAACTACTTTTCTGTTGGTCTACCTGTTTAATTAGTTACGTTACTAACTAAATGGCTGGAATTACTAACTAAATAGTAACATTAAGTAATTAAAATTAGCAGCGGCGTTATTACTAACCAAATAGTAGTCACAGCTATTCATTTCTCTCAGTGCAGTAACTGAAATTGGTGCCTCAGTCAAATTGCAGTCTCTATTATATTACACAGTTAAAAGCTTATGTCTAACAATAGAGCCTATATAACAACATCTTCAACTTAAGGGCAAGTCCAAGTTGTGAAATGTAAACAAAGCAAAATGTAAACAAACGAAGCACTAAAATCACATTTTCCAAATGGCTTTTTTTCTCACAAACATTAACATTTTTACACATCCTTTACAAAAAAGGCAAATTAGAGTGTCAAAGTTTCCAATGAAATAATTTTTGACTAGGGGGAATAAAAAGCAATTACTAAAATAACTAATTAAAATGGCCTGTAAAATAGCCTTTTTGACACGTCGCGAAAAATAAACTGTTTGAGTATATCAATCGCACGAACGATAAAGAAGTTTTTACTCTTCCCCTTGTAATTTCAAGAAGGAAACAGTTTATTTTTCGCGACGTGTCAAAAAGGTTATTTTACAGGCCATTTTAATTAGTTATTTTAGTAATTGCTTTTTATTCCTCCTAGTAAAAAATTATTTCATTTGAAACTTTGACACTCTAATTTGCCATTTTTGTAAAGAATGTGTAGAAATGTTCATTTTTGTGAGAGAAAAAGCTGTTTGAAAAATGTGAATTAAGTGCTTCGTTTGCTTACATTTTGCTTTGTTTACATTTTACAACTTGGACATGCCCTTAAAAAAATTATTAAATTGTTCTAGAGCAAGATGTATTTAAGTTTTAATATTTATTTAATAATTATAAAGTTTGAGTCTGTCAGCGTGAATATTCGTTCTCGCATTGTTGAATATAATCTCATAATTGATGTTAGGCAATAATTTCAGAATAGTTCCGGGACTTTTCCAATCAGGACTAAGCTTCTTTTCTTTATTGTTTACTATCTTTACTAAATCTCCCATCTCAAAAAGTCTTTGTAGAAAAATTATTTTTGCGTCTTGTATCATTTTATATTTGTCCTTGGATTATTGAATCTTGTCTCGAGCTTTACCAACATACTTTTCGTGTCCTTAATGCCAAAGTTTAACTAATTCAGCATATTTAAAATAGGGGTAGTGGCGTAAATAGAAGGTATATAAGCTTTTAGTCCAAAAATTCAGTTAAAAGGGACTAAACCCTGTTTCTTCATATTGCATAGTGTTGTAAGCCATATATGAATTGTAGTGTTTTATCCCATTCCGTGTCAAGATCTGTCATCGCTGTTCTAATTAAATTCTTAATTGTTCCATGCGTTCCAAACTTCCATTACTTTGTTGGTGGAAAGTGGTAGTTTTTATTTGTTTAATTTTAAATAAATACTCAAAATTTTGTATTAATTCGGAACCTAGATTTTGTCCTTGATCCGTCAAAATGTGTTTAATTCTTTTAATTCTAATCATCTATTGAGTTTTACATGTATGGCACTTTTTTATAAAATCTATTATGTCGACTTCCATATTCTTCCATATTCCTAACTCACGAGCTATCTTAATAGATTTATTTTCCCCAAAATAAAGAGCCATCACTGAACCATGATATTCTTCGACTATCTGTTAGAATTTTGTATTATATCATCTGTGTTAGTGTGCCTTTCTTCACAATTATAAAACAGTTGATAGTTATCTATAATCTGCATGTCAGTAAATTCATTTGCAATATTCACTGTATTAGATGTGTTTTCAATTACAGGTATTGGTGTAGTTAAATCTCGTTCTACTTGTGTATCTAAAATTTCAATATCAGGCAATTCTGACCCTTTTTCATACTGAATCGTGTAGTCGTATTCCTCCAACTTCAGCCTCCATCTCATTAGTCTTAAAGATGCATCCTTAACATTAAATGGCCATTTTTATGCTTGATGATCGATAAGAATTTAAATTTTTCAACCTAATAGAAACTGTCTGAATCTTTGAACTGCCCATACAATAGCGAGAATTTCTTTTTCCGTGGTACTATAATTTAGTTCCGGTACATTTAGTGTTCTTGAAATATATAAGCAGGGATGGCCATCTTGAGATAAAATAGCTCCTAAACCAAGGTTATATGCATCTGTTATTAAAGTGAATTCTTTTTCGAAGTTTGGATATTTTAGTATCGGTGCCTGACTGATTGACATTTTTAGAGTATCAAGTGACTTTTGGCAGTCAGGGGTCTAAACAAATTGTTTTGATTCTTTTGTGAGTTCAGTAAGTGGTTTAGCAATTGTGGAATAATTTTTTATGAATTTTCTGTAGTATCCAGAAAGATCTAAACATAATTCCAAACTAGTACAGTTATGTGGGATTTTATATTCAGATACAGCTTTCGATTTATTGGGGTTAGGTTTGATTCCGTCTTTGGTAATTAAATGTTCTAAATATTTTTGTTCAGGTCTTAAAAACACACACTTATCAGGTTGTAATTTTAAACTCGTGTGCCTTAATCTTTCCAAAAAAGTAGGGGAGAATGGGGAGTTATGAAGCACGCTTTGTTTATGAGTTGTAACTTCAAAAAGAAATTTTTATTTCAAATTTTCTCCACTTGAATCTCTAGAGGGTCTTCAAATATGCTTACTGGTTGAAGAATTTGCATGAAATAAAATAAAATCGACAATTTTTTTCAGTTGGACTAAAAAGCTGCTTTTTCAAGTTTTTAAAAATCATGGGGAGTTGTGAAGCACTACTAAAAATCGCTAAAAATTATATTTTTTGGTAAATATTCTTTATTGCGATTTTGCATAAATCGTTTTAAATTTCGAGAACCTAATCATTGCTGGGTATTATATGGGTGAACTTATCTTTTTGATTTGTTCGCGAATTTTGTAAGAATTCTGCAAAATGGAGCACACAAAAAAACTTTATAAACGAAAAATTGAACACATTGTCTTGAAAGATATGCAAAATATCTTCTATCGGAATGAATCCAATTACAAAACAAAGATATTAGGTGAAAAAATATTCAGAGTAAGTGACATCTATCAAAAAAATTACTATGCGAGATCTATGGCCGTGTTTCACAACTCCCCATGCTTCATAACTCCCCATTCTCCCCTACTCAATTTTTGTTGTGCTCCTCTATAGTTGAACCATACACTACAATATTATCCAAATATACCATGCAAACTCTGTTAATTAGACCGTTTAATGCTGAGTTGATCATTCTTTGAAATGTTGAGGGAGATTTTTTTAATCCAAAAGGCATTCTTTTAAATTCTAAATCGTCCATCATGTGTCGAAAAAGCTGTAAATTTCTTGGAACTTTCTTCCATGGGTGCTTGATGAAACTCTGAGCTAAGGTCAAAGTCTGAGAAAAATTTAGCATTTCCTAAGATATAACTTTTGCCATCTGCGGTGGCCTTTTGGTAGTTGATGTGAACGTGTATTAATTATTTTATCGTCTTTAAGTGTGATTTTGTGATAGGCGAGGTGTGTACCAGGTAAAAGATTACCTGGTAACCGGAATATATCGTAATAATAATGTATGATTTTCAAAAGATTTCGCTTAAACCTTGTTTCCACGTGATTAACTCGCGTATACCTCCTGGTTTTTGTACATCAGACGTGATGTATTGACATTGAATATAATTTAAATTGAGATGTTTTGGTCATGATGAATTGTTACTAATGGATGCGGTAACGATTTGTTCTTAAATTGGATAAATCGAGTCTAGTATAAATGGATTGTTAAAAATTCCGACGGTACCTTTATGATAATTTTTTAGTTAAATTATATATTATTTTTTTCTTGCACAGTGTCAAATTATTATTTTTTAAGTTTAACAGTTTCGTTTATCTGAAAGATTTGCAGCGACCAAAACTTACAGTGTAAAAAATGTTTATTAGGGTATAGTAAATATTTATGCCAAGTAGTTTTGCACTAGGATTAACTGTTTAGTAAATATTATTATAAAAGTAATTTTTGTCAAACGCGTGCGACTAAACACAATAACCTTGAGACTTAGTATTGCTAACTCCTAATTTGTCTATTTCTGATTTTTCTTTCCAAATTTCAGATTTCGAAATTATGTAGTACTATTATATTACTGATTTTCGGTACTAAGCCCAAGCCAGAGACGTTACCTCCCGATGTTGGACACGTATTAGGCCAGTATCCCAGTGTGTAAAGTTACAGAATAATTCTATAACTATTCCAGCACAAAAAGAACAAGTTCTGTAACTGGTGAGGAACAGGCAGGTCAAAATGTTGTCCCCCTGGTGGCACAAAATAGAAACAAAAGTCTGTAACAATTCGAGAACAAAACTAGAACATTGTTTTAGAACAAATATATAACAATTCTATAACAAAAACGATTTATCATAAATAATACCCAAGGAGAAATTTAATAGTTGCATAGAACAAATAAATGTTTAAGTATGAATAAAAATATGAATAATTAATAGAATATCTTTTTTTGCAATAAGTTTTTAAAAAATATTTTTCTTATTTTCTTTAACAATTTAAACAGACTATTTTATTTATTCAAATTAATGACTAAATTATTATTATTGTTAATAATTATTTAAACTTATACCTTATGCAACAATATTCAGAATATGTCACATATAGCACACAGTGCTGAATTTAAGACCGATCTTAAATTAAGATTTACTGTGTTACTTGTGTTGATAGCAAAATTTTCCTTTGTCGCATTTTGTCGTACACTTGAAAATACTTTTATAAAATTTAATAATAACATCTTTCCGTGTAGTGAAAATAAACACGAGTTTATAGTGAAAGAACAGTTATATTTAATTTTTGTAACAGTGTTCTAGAACACTGTAGGAACAATATTACTTCGAAATTCTGTAACTAATTTAGAACAAATGTTCTGGAACAAATTTTACATGTTTGATATAGAACATATACAGAACAACTGTTCTAGAACAAGTCTAGAACTGGTTGTCATTTTTCCGTACTGAACCAGTAATATGTCTATCGTCGAATTCTACCTGGGATGTTTATAATTATAATTAAAAAATATGCTTTCATAATTTTAACAAAATTATATTAATAATTTAATTTCTGCAAACAATTGTACTATTTATAAAAATAATTGATTCTTTCAAAGATTGCTCTTATTTATGAAAATAATTCAAAGCTTGCGAAGAAATTTATTAAAAATTTTTGACAATAATAAGCAATAACAATAGAATATTTACATACTTAATAAGTAATACAAATTTAATTTGATTAGGAAATAAATCAATATTACTTATTTAAACATTCAGAAATTTAAAATTACAAAAATTAAAGAGAAATTAAATAATTATAATGATTATATAAAATAATATTATAATATATTATTATATTATTACATAATTTTTAGAAGCAAATAGTTAATTTAAAACTTTAAGATTTTAATTAAAATTCTTTGACCGAATTCAATTACTTTTAATTAATAATTCTATATTTACTCTCCCTGCTCACGCAGGGTTCGAGACTCCCTAATACATCTTAACTACTTAACCTAGAAACATACTCATTCCTTACAATTTTTGCCATATACACACACCTTACATTCACTTATACTAATTAACCTAATTAACATTTTAATTTCTAAATCGCAAATCCGCCAGAGCACCGGGTTTCCGTTTCCAGTTCCAATATGCCCTTTGTGGCTTCGTCAAAATCATAAAATAAAAACTACAACTATATCAATTACTTTTAATTAAATGTGAATAAAATTCAATTATTTCAAAAATTTTAAATATTTATTTATAGAAATTTAATTGTTTTGAAACAATAGAATCAAAAAAATTTTTAAATCTTATTCTTCAGAATTTAGAAAAAAACTTTGTGACCCTCTAATGTCGAGATGTGTTGTTTTTCAACATGAATTTCAGTGTCTTAGAATTATCAGAATAAATCCATAAACGTTTTAAAATGTCCATATGCTACTATTTTTGGGGTCGCTCTTTCGAATGGCGTGGTCAAAATTTAAAAAAAAATAATATTTAACCCCCCTTTTTTTTAAAAATACTAAAAAAAGTCAAGTTTTTCAATGTAATTTTTTCTGTCATAACGCTTAAATACAACAAAAAGTATCAGAAACGTGTTTCCCATAGTTGTACTTGAAAAATACCTATTTCTAATTTTTATTTTTTTGGATCTTGAATTTAAAATGTCGCTTGAAGGACAAAAAAAATTTTCAGTTTTGCGTAAGACGACAAATTTTTTAAAAATTGCTTAAATCTATTTGAAATTTGTTACTCAGGGGTTTTTGGGGTCGCTGATTGCGAAGCTGAAGTCAGATTCAAAAAATTCGAAATGGCGAATAAAAAATAAAATAGCGGATTAATTTTTTTAAATTTACTGAGATTTGCTTGAAATTTGTTACTTGTGGGTTTTTCGGGTCGCTGATTACGAATATGAAGTCAAATTCCAAAAATCTAATCTTTAAAAATTGATCAAATCTGATTGAAATTTGTTCCTCAAGGGTTTTTGGGGTGGCTAATTAGAAATCTGAAGTCAGATTCAAAAAATTCAAAATGTTTATTAAAATTTATTCAGATTTGCTTGAAATTTCTTACTTGGAGGTCTTTCGTCTCTCTGATTACGAATCTGATGTCATATTCTAAAAATCCAATACGGTAGATCCAAAATGTTAAAATTATTTTAATCTATTTGTTCTGTCTCTACCAGTATCAACTAACATATATCGTCGGCTTGGTGGAAAACTGTACCATTTCAGGAATTCGTTATAAACTGTACCATTTCGGTAAATGTTTTTAAAACATACCATTTCGAGAAAAAAGTTTTTTGCTTTTTTCCAACTTTGTCAACACTCATGCTAGACATAAAATAAGGTTATGCATTTTTAAAAAGCGGTATCTTAAATATACTCTTGTTCATCTTTTTAATGTATTATTTAAAAATTTCTAATAATTTAAATTAATTGCTTGTTAATCTTTAGAAATTCTTTAGTGCAACGCTTTTATAGATCTTCATCGAAATGGTATGTTTTATAACAAACTTTTGAAATGGTATAGTTTATAACAAATTCTTGAAATGGTACAGTTTTCCACCAAGCCGACGATATTTCTCAATACATTTCGAATTCAATGAGGTAACGATTGGAACTGTGAAGAGTACTTAAATTTTTTCTAAGCATTACAGGTTTACATTTTTTAAACTGTTTCAGAACTGACCTACCATAACCCATTTTGAATTTTTGGAATTTGACTTCATATTCGTAATCAGCGAACGGAAAAACGCCCGAGTAACAAATTTCATGCAAATCTCAGTAAATTTTTAAAAAATGCGACCGCCATTTCGAATTTTTTGAATCTGACTTCATATTCGTAATTAGCGACCCCAAAAACTCCCCCGTAATTTTCTAGCAAATCCAATTATTTTGAAGAAAAAATGTCCGCCGTATTGGATCCGACATTTTGAATTTTAAAAATCTGATTCTATATTCATAATTAGCGTCCTCAAAAACCCCCGAGTAACGATTTTCAAGCAAATCCGATGATTTTTTTTTAAATGTCAAAACTTATGAACAAAAACTTTAAATGCGTTTTTCTCAAAATTTATTTTTTTGATCTGGTAAGACTGATATCTCGAGTTTTTTTGAAGTGATTTTAAAAAATCAAACGGCTTTTGATTCAGCGTTATCATGTCTATAAGTGGAACGTTAAAAAGTGGAAAATTTCAAACTCCCCTTTTTCTTATAAGAGAAATTCTGAATAAAAACACCTTTTTTGCATATTTTGGGGAAAAAGTACTCTAAAAAAGGGGGGGGGGCGAAAATTCCAGTTTTTGAGGTTCCACACCTAAAGAAATATCTAACAAAGAAAATGTCACATCGTTTTTGGTTTTATCTGTTTTAGAAAGTTAGGAATTGATTTTACCACTGAAAATGGGCATTTTAAAAAATGGCTTATATCGCCGCCATTTTGAAATAAAAATGAAAATTTTTTTTAACAAATTCTAAAATAAATTATTTATTACATGTAAAAGAAGTTTTTTAAATAGATGTCATAGTTATTTTAATAATATATACTAAAGAAGCCTGCTTTTTGCCTGTTTTGAACTGGAATGTCCCCTTAACAAATAAACTATTTATAAACTATTTATCCAATCAAGTTGAATTTTTTGTGGTTTATTCAGCTTCGATAGCAGCATATTTCTGGTAAGTTATAAACAAATTGTATAATTATTAACAAACTTTTGAAACAATTAAAAAGGTGCTATTTATAATGGTTTAAATTAATTTGCAACCAAACTAATTAACCTTTCTTAACTTCCGTCCAGTCATTTGAAAGCTGTTTCCAAGCTCTATAACTTTCATTGACAACTTTTTCCTCTAAAATTTAACCGGAAGTCTACTTGCGATACAATTAGTTCGAATTAGAATCTGCATAACTCCAAAAACTGGTAGAAATTTAGGTTTAATATTTAATGAATTATAATTAAAGTACTACAAACGCATAAAGTACATCAATTTGACAAATACTGTTCTCTTAATATGAATTAGTTAAAAATAGTATTTGACAAAAAAAGTCATTTACTAATTAAAGTAGTAATATTTATCAAATGAAATAAACGGTTAACGGTAACTCATTCTTAATTTTTCCCAGTCAAATTGAATTCCTGGTTGGTAGTCACCCTTCTTAAATATATTAGTAAAAACTAAAACATGTCGAAAGCGGGTACGACAGTTGATTAATATATATTACATATATACTCTATAAATCTGAATAAATCGATAAATTTTTTTATATTTTTTTCTTAAATATACATGCAGAAATGAACATTTTTTGTCTTAAATTTTTTCTAGAAAAAATGAACCATTTACAAAATACTAATAAAGGCTCTTTTCTAAACAAATGATAATAACTTTCCGAAAAAATATCGTACGACAATTTTAAAAAAAGCATTTTAAAGGTTATAAATTAAGCTTAACAATGCGTTATATAGAATTAATTTGCGATGACTTGTTAAAAATCTACAATTGTTTGAAATTGGAAAAAAATTGAAATTTTTTTTCTTAACAGTAATTAAACAATGAAATTTTTTTAATTTATTATTTCAATATTTTTAAAGTAGAAGATGTAGTAAGCTTTAAAATGAGACCTTGAAAACCTCGATATCGTTACTAGATATTAAAATATAAAACTTTTTGTAACACCTTTAACTGTGACAAGGTGAGCATATATCCTGCTGGGCGGCACTGTACTTTTTGTTCAAACAATAATTACAAAATGAAAATATTAAAATTTAAAAATTAATTTAACCGTTTAAATAAAAGAGTTTAAAATTTAAATACTGTTTATTAAATTGTTTCTTTCATTTGTACACTAATTTGAAAGGTGATGCATCGTGAAAAATATCTAGAAAAAAATAGTAATAAATATTTTTCGAAATACGTTTTGACAAGCGATTCTATAAAATTAACGCATAATAAACCCAACAAAAGTATATATTTATACGTAGGTCGAATGACTTTTGAATTTTTTCGTATTATCACCTACGCAACTGAGAAATTGGGATCGATTTCATATATTCCGAGATTGACAAATTTATTTTAAAATCTAGGACACAGAAATTAATCTTCGATCTCATCAAGAAATCATTTCTGAATGATATTTATGTTCTTCAAGGCGCGCACATGAATAGAAAGACGTGAAACAAAACGCTTTGTATTTTGCGCAATGGATGAACTAATCTCAGGTCAACTGTCTTCAACATTAATTGCCGGCAATGTTAGACATGTAAATATTCAAATCACATCCTTTCTTCTATGTGCAATGACTAATTTCTAATATGTTACTGTAAGTCTTCAAGTAATGTAGTTACATGATTTTTTCTTCTCTAATAAATATATAACATTAATTAAAAACCACTATTAATTAGTTTCAACTTTTATCAAAAAATAATATCAAAGGCACTAAAATTAATAACCTATTAATATAGTAAATGCTATTATTAACTATTCTTTTATTTATTTGTTTATTATTAGGTATATTATTTATCCTCTATTAATATATAAATATTTTATTTATTATCTATATTAAATGTATTAATAATAATTAAGGGGAAATCTTACGAAATGGGAATTTTTTGTTGTAAAAAAATTTATTTTTCAAATTAGTGGCACATTTTTTTTAACATAAATTATTATTCTTCGACCAAATAAAAGTATATTTTAACCGGCGTAATCCATATTTATTAATTGCTACTTTATTTAAACTATTTTTTTATATTTATGGTTATGAGTGCAGGTAAAACGTATTTATATTCAAGAATTTTTCATATTTTACAGCCCTTCAAAAATCATTTTCCTATATCTACCTTAACTTACATTTATCTAACATCTACACGCGATATAGTTCAAATATATTTTTTCCTAAATTGGCACTATAATTGACTAATATTTTGCACACTGAATGATTACTTTTTTAGAGACTAAAATGTTATTTGCGTGCTTTATTTAACCCTATAATATTAATTATTATTATCTAGGGTAGAGTGGGGTAAAAAAGCCACATTTTTACTTTTGATACTGTAAAATCTGTATTTAATTTTTTTTCCTCAAATTTCCAATTATTATTGAAAGTTTAGTTATTAAGCTTGAAAATTCTTGACGGATGTTACGTTTGCAGTAACTTTTGAAACATTTAATATCTAATATTTAATAGTTATGCATACATAAATGTATATGCATAAACTGTATATATGAGCATGCACTTGTTGACATCAGGAGTGTTAGGGGTCGTCCATGTACCACGTGGACACTTTGGGGGGTGGGGGGGGGGGTAAAAAAGTCTAAAAATGTCCACGATCCCAGGTATTTATGTGTCCACAAGGGGGGAGGGGGGGTCAAAAATCTGTGAAAAATTGTCCACGTGGTATATGGAAGACCCCTTAAGCATTACTCAGTAGAACGTGCAGTAGAAATGACCAGAAGTTGACACTCTAAATGATATGAAACTCATCGTACCGGTAGAGAATAAGAGAGACGCGAAAGAATGCTCTATAACTTCTATTGACTCCAATGTATTGCTCATTTCGAATATATATATATATATATATATATATATATATATATATATATATATATATATATATATATTAACGCTTTTTTCTACACTCTATAGGGAATGCTGGATATCGAATATTATCAAAAATCAATTATTTTTAAATCAATAATAAGTCTAAAACTACAAAGCCACAAAAATGTGGCTTTTTACCCCACTCTACCCTAGATAATAACAATTAATATTATAGGGTTAAATAAAGCACGCAAATAACATTTAAGTCTCTAAAAAAGTAATCATTCAGTGTGCAAAAAATTAGTCAATTTAGGAAAAAATATATTTGAACTAGATCGTGTGTAGATGTTAGATAAATGTAAGTTTAGGTAGATATAGGAAAATGATTTTTGAAGGGCTGTAAAATATGAAAAATTCTAATACTACGATATTTAAACTAACCCGACTTTTCCTATGGCAAGATTTTACAATTGACAGGTTCCTATGGTCAAGAAGGTCGCAACCTTCTTGACCATAGGAACCTGTCAATTAATTCTAAAGGACAGCTTCTTTGCCAAACGAAGTCGCTTTCGTTTAACAAAGCCTGCCAACTACTTAAAACTAAACTAATTTGTCAAAATTCCTTAGTATGGAGCGCCAATATGTCAATTAGACTTTTGCTAAGTATAGAATAATTACATTAACAAAATATACTAAACAAAACACAGTAACAAATTTACTTCAACCCATTTGTCAAACTTAATTTACGACGATTTTTAAAAAAGTTATGAGTATTTGAATTCATGAGATTAAACCTTCAAAATGGTCGATCCAATGTGGTAGACGAATTTTGAAAAATTTTTTGCATTCTAATATAACTTTGTACGTTGGGGTTTTTGGAATCGCTGATTACAAATATGAAGTCAGAATTACAAAATTCAAAATGGGGGATCCAATATGCCGGACGAATTTTGAAAAAATCTTTGTATTTTAATATAATTTGCAAAAATAATTTTGAATTTTATAATTCCTACTTCAGATTTATAGTCAGCGACCCCAGAAACCCTAACTTTCAGAATGATATTAAACTCCAAGAAATTTTCCAAAATTTGTCGGGCATATTGGATCTGCCATTTTGAGGGTTAACGTGGTTAAATCTCATGAATTCAAATACTCATAACTTTTTTAAAAATCATCGTAAAATTTTCAAAAATGGGTTTCAGAGCTAACAGTGCGTACTATATAAAGGTAATATAGAAAATTAATGAAAAAATTTCAGTTTGCCAGAAAAAATCCCAAAAATAGCCAAAATAGCCATTTTGGGACATTTGACCTGGAATTTCTCAAAATCCTGACGTGATGGACCATTTTGGACAACAAATTCGTGATCAGCGCGAAAAAACATACAAAAACACCCTCATTTATTTTATAAAATGAAAAAAGTGAAATTTCGCAGGTTTGTGTAATTAATTAATTCAATTCTTCACGAAAATGTAATTATTTCCAATATTGAATTCTTATTAAAATTTTAAAAAAATTGGAATACATTCGAAGAATTTTATCATAATTTTGAAAAATATTTTAACATATTCGCAAAATGGTATTAACACAATAATGCCGATGGCTTCAAGAATGCAGATATAAGAAAAGTAACTATTAGGATCCTGGCATGGGATCTAATAATAACACAGCCACACAAAACAAATTTCTGGTTTGACCTGGAAGTCCCACTAGGTGTACCTTACGTTTTGGGGTCGCTGAATCCGAATCCGACTTCCTTTTAACCCCATCAGATCAGGGTTTTTTATAACCCCAGAAAACCAACATGGCGGAAACCTTTTAAAAAAATTCATCGGATTCACTTGAAAATCGTTACTCGGGGTTTTAGGGGTCACTAATTACAAATTTGGCATCAGTTTTAAAAAATTCAAAATGGCGGATCCAATATGGCGGACACTTTTTTGGAAAATTCATGGAATTCGCTTGAAAATCGTTACTCGGGGGTTTTAGGGGTCTCTGGATCCGAATTTGATGTCAGTTTTTTTTAAAATTTCAAAATGTCGGATCCAACATGTTTGACATTTTTGTCTCTTCTTTTGAATTTTTAAAAATTGACATCAAATTCGGATTCGCTGACCCATAAAACCCCCGAGCAACGATTTTTAAGCGAGTCCGAAGAAATTAACAAAAAATGTCCGCCATATTGGATCCAGTATTTTGAATTTTATTAAAACATTTAAAGAGTGCAATAAAACAAAACATTAGGCGCCATTTTTTCTTAGGTTAGATTTGTTTCAAATTCAACGTTATAAATCCTTTCCTGTACAATAATTATATGGTTGAATCAGTAAGAAATTCTTATTTAGTTAAAAATTATGATAATTGCAAACATTTTTTTATTATTAATAAATTGATATAATTTATTGATAATTACCTCTAAAAGTTAAAGTATCGTATTGACGCTTAATGCTTTGTTTAAACGCACCCTTCAATTATTTCCATAAAAAACTAATAACACCAATAGATTCTACGCTAAAAATTTCTACAATTACATGTATAACACAATTTTATAAAAATAGCGTCGTTGTCCTCGCTCGCTAACGCTCGGTCGGAAGACATTTTACTTATTTATTTCCACTTATATAAATTTATTAAATAGCATCTCCATTGATAATATATATGAAAAAACTTTATTCAAATATATACATATGTATGTGTTGTGAATTTATGTGTGAATATACATGTGTATGTAAATAATAATTTTTTTATTTTCTTTTTAATAATTATTTGTTTGCTTTGAAATATTTGTTATTCAACATTTCTATTTGTTCATAAATTAAGATTTAAGTATTTTAAATAGAGGAGAGTGGGGCAAACCGGACCGGTGGGTAAACCGGACCCCCCTCAATATTTTCGAAATGGCGAAATTGTCAAAAGTGCTATTCAGAAATTTGAAACAACCATGTGTAGTGTACCTTATTTTTTTCAATTTGACATTTTTTACTTTTGTTTGTACAGCGCTGGGAGCAAAAGTTTTTTTTTAGTTTTTTTCTACACTTTTCCGATTTTTTTCTTAACGGAATTCTGAGGAAATCGTGTAATATTTCCAAATATGAGGTCTTGGGTTTTGAAGGTACACAACTCAGGAATATTTACCACCAAAAACTTTGATGAATTTGCAAAGCATTTCTTTTTGACAAACATTTATTCTCAAAATGGGCCTGTGGGGCAAACCGGACCGTTTTCGGTGGGGCAAACCGGCCATAGGATATTTCCATTGAATGAAAGTTTTATAAAAATTATTTTTAAACAAAATGTTTCATTTATTAAAATATTGACTTACAATGAAAAATAATTGTCTTTCAAAGAGAATTGAACCCTTTAATATTGTTTCTCTGATAATGACAAACATTTTTATTTTTTTATTAAAAAAATATTTATTTAACTAAAATTCAATTCCGAATTATTATTTTCATTACTACAACCATTGTTTACATGATTTTTTATGTTTTTTATTATTGTGGATTATGTAAATGCAATATTATAAATAAAAAACCAAAGGGTCCGGTTTGCCCCATGGGGGTCCGGTTTACCCCTGAAAGTGGGGCAAACCAGACAGTTTGGAAAAATTTTTAAAGTTAACACATCAACTAAACAATAAAAGATGAAGTATAGGTGTCTTTGGGAAAAAGTTACGCAATTAAATGATCTTTCAAAGAAGCCCTCAAAAAATAAAATCGGTTGATTCGTTTAGTCACTAGAGTCAAAAAACCGTTAGGGGGTCCGGTTTGCCCCACTCTCCCCTATTGATATTTTATTTTTACCTACTTGTAGTTAATTTTAAAGTATTCATTTTCTAATTATAAAATAAAAAATATTTCTACTTACATATATATACCCTATATTTTGTAAGTCTGAAATTATTGAGTTTAGGAAAAAGTTGGCAATGAATGAAAGTTTTAGCTTTATTTTGACTTTTAAGAATTTTAAAGGAAATTTTTTTTTAATAAACAAATTAGCAAACGCTATGAAACAAAATATCAGTTATACGCATATATCCCTTTTCCATATATAAATGTAACATTACAGTAATATTATAGTCATATTAAATTTTACTATTGTATTTGCATTTAAAAAAAATTTTGATACATGTTTTTACTGTCTGATGGGTAATATTATCCCTTAATATTACTGTAACATGACAGTAACATTACTTTAATATTACACGCTTATAGAAACATTGCAAAACAGTTCACAAACAGCACGTAACGTTAAAGTGACATCACTGTAATATTACACTGGAGATTCGTAATCTGCACTGTAATATTACAGTAATCTTACTGAAATATCAAAAACCTTGTGTTCAATAAGTTCAAGTAAGATTGGCTCACTGGTAAGACCCTTGCTTGCTGTGCACAAGGTTCAGGGTTCGAGTCCAGCTTAGTGAAATGTTATTTTCTAAATTATAAAATTATTCTAATTTTATCTTAACATTACTCTGTAATATTACCATAATAGAAAAACGTAAAACTACCTTACATGCTCGGGTAATAGTACTAGAATGTTAAATTAATTTTGCTTTGAAAAATTTACTGTAAGATTACTGTAATTTTATACTAAAATATTACACCAGCGTGGGCCCTCTCCCTGAGGAGTAAAAGATGTGTTACCATCTGTGAAAAGTTACTGTCAGCGCAGAGATCGATAACTACGCGTATCATCTCTGCATATAAGACGGTATCTACGAGTGCTGTGCAGGTCCTTGCAAGTGTTCCGCCAGCAGATCTTTTGGCGAGGGAAAGGGAAGAAATGTTCCTCTTTTCTAAAGAAAGTAGTTCCTTTGACGAAGAAATAAGACCAAGCAAGGGCCTAATTCGCAAAGAAGCGAGGCACAGGCTCATAGGAAGATGGCAAGAAAGATGGGATGGTTAGGAAAAAGGTCGATGGATCTATTGCCTCATCCCGGCACTCGCCACCTGGATAAATATGAAACATGGTCAGGATTCCTATTATTTGACACAAGTGTTTACAGGCCACGGATGTTTTAACGCGTACCTGTATCGCTTTAAATTACGCGAAAATGAGGTGTGTGCGTACTGTCAGTTCCCTGTGAACAACGCAGAGCACACCCTCTTTTCATGCATGAAGTGGGACTTGGAGAGGCGGGCCATGTTCGAAGGTGTAAACAGTCAAGTTACACCGGAGAACATGGTATCGCTGATGACCCAGTCAGAAGGAAATTGGCGGCAAGTCGAGAACTTCATAATCTCGGTCATGTCGAGGAAGGATCTCGACGGCCGCCAAAAAGAGTAATTTATACAGCTTTTAATTTGTTTGTTTTTTTATTAATTTATTCTGTGATTTATTTGTCCTTTTACAATTTTTTATTATTTTGTTAGAGCCACCCTCGAAGGCTAAAGTCTTACAACAGTTCCGAAGGAGGGTAAAGGGCTCCAAAAGAAGGGTTTTAGTGGGAATCCAAGGTATCTGTAGGCAGATTTTCCAAAAATCCCTAAGCTAAATAATAATAATAATGATGGTTTTGATTCATTATACAAAAGTAGGCGCGTGAGACGTCGCGCCGAGAGCGCTTGAACTACAGCGATAGTTCGCGCGCGGCGGACTAAAAATGCTGTTTCTTCTAAACTTTTAGAGAATACCAATTTTTTATTTTTGCTATGAAATCATGAAAAATCCCTCTTCAAGATTCTATAAAAAATTTTTTAAATCGACCAAGAACATTGTTTATTTATAAAATTGACTATAAAAAATATTATTTGTTTAAACAAATTACATTTTTTTATTTATATTCTATATATTTAGGGGAGAGTGGGGCAAACCGGACCGGTGGGTAAACCAGATACCCTCAATATTTCCGAAGTGGCGAAATTGTCAAAAGTGCTATTAAGAAATTTGGAACAACCATCGGTAGTATACTTTATTTTTTTAATTTGACATTATTTACTTTTGTTTGTGCAACGCTAGGAGCAAAAGATTTTTTAGTTTTTTTTTACACTTTTACGAAATTTTTCTTAAGGAAATTCTGAGGAAATCGTGCAATATTTCCAAATATTAGGTCTTGGGTTTTGAAGGTACACACCTCAGGAATATTTACCACCAAAAACTTTGATGGATTTGCAAAGCGTTTCTTTTTGACAAATATTTACTCTCAAAATGGGCCTGTGGGGCAAACCGGACGGTTTTCGGAGGGGCAAACCGGCCATAGGATATTTCGATTGAATTAAAATTTTATAAAAAAGATTTTTAAATAAAATATTTCTTTCATTAAGATATTTACTTACAATGAAAAATTAATTGTCTTCCAATGAGAATTGGACCTTTTAATACTGTTTCTCTGATAATGACAAACATTTTTATTTTTTTATAAAAAAATATTTATTTAAATAAAATTCAATCCCGAATTATTATTTTTATTACTACAACCATTGTTTACACGATTCTTTATGTTTTTTTATTATTGTAGATTATTTAAATGCAATATTATAAATAAAAAACCAAACGGTCCGGTTTGCCCCATGGGGGGGTCCGGTTTACCCCAGGGGGTGGGGCAAACCGGACCGTTTGCAAAATTTTTTAAAGTTAACACAACAACTAAACAATAAAAGATGAAGTATAGGTGTCTCTAAGAAAAAGTTACGCAATTAAATGATCTTTCAAACAAGCCCGCGAAAAATGAAATCGGTTGATTCGTTTAGTCACAAGAGTCAAAAAACCGTTAGGGGGGTCCGGTTTACCCCACTCTCCCCTATGGAAAGTACGTTTTTTAAGCTTTCCAAAAATACCAATATTATTAAAATCGGTTCAGACAATTGCAAGACATGAGATTTTTTCAAAAACGATGTAAAAAATTTTAATTGTTTATAACTTTTTATAAAATTAATATTTTTAAAAATCCTTTAAGGATTTTCTTTAGTACCATCATGAACTATCAAAAACATCAAGTATCAATTATGTTCCGTACCTAAAGAAAAGTGGGGTCTGTTTTAGGAATTCTTACCCTATGCTGCCTAACATCTCTCCTCTTCTACTCTTGGGTGTGAGTAAGTCCGTCCCACTTAGTTTCTCCATCTTTACTACTCCTTTCTCTTTCTCTGGGAGTGAACTCGCCTTACTCATAGATGTTTCTTCTTTTCGAAACACCTTCGCTTGTGACTGAGAGTGGATCCCCTCCACATTGTACGCTGGTTGTCATGACAGCTCTCTCTCTCTCTCCTACTTGCACTGAGAGTGAATCTCGTTCACTTTGACTTATACACGCTGGTACACTTGCACTTGAAATCCTCTTACTCTTTACGCTGGAAGTAGTGTCCACTGTGATTGCCCCGGTGTAATGATGGTGGTGGGGGGAGCAGGACATTTCTGTCCCCCCGCACGCTCGTTTCTCAAAGCAATTTGATATTGTCTCAATTGTACGCAATTAGGACAATTTGCGAACACGGCTCCTGTTGTACCACAAACTTGACATTTTTGCCTCAAAGGATACTGGTTTGCATAGTGTCCTTGTCCTTTGCAAAAATGACACACACAATTGTTCCTCTTTCAGCGCTTCCACCGTTGCGCTTTTTCGAGGAACAATTTCCGCTTCTGTGGAAAATTTCATTTTATCCTTTGCCAATGGTGGTGAATAACAAAGATCTGTCGCCTTAGCCTTTTCGAAATCTCTTAAGACTCGTTCCATCTGAGAATGTGAATTTGTTTTTGAATTCACCAACATGTGACGATACTCTGGAATGAGACCTTTATAGGCAATCCTATATTGAAGATTACGAGCATGTGGTTTCTGAAGATGACTCATAATAATTTTAAGATTAGTCAAATACGTGGTGATCTTCTCTCCTTTCGCCTGGGTGCGACTTTTAAGTTCCTCCATAATTTTCAAGTGATCACTCTCGCTGGAAAATTCATGCTGGAACGCTTCTCAAAATTCTTCCTAAGTCAACACATCGTCACGGATGGTTCGATACCAACTGCTCGCATTACTTCTAAGAACGCTGAGTATAGCATGCAACAACTCTGCGTCTGTAATTGCTGTACACAACTGACAGTCTTCGACTCGATTCAGGAACTCGTCTAGATCTTGCTTACCATTTCGCGAAATCAATAAATTTCACAACTTCGACGTTCAACTAATCGTCAAAATAACTTTTCCAAAATAAACACTCAGATAATAATCTCCTTTACTCCGTACAAATTTCACTACAAGCACGCAATTACTCGAAATTGTTTCCTAAATTTCGATTTTGTCACCGCGTCGTTCGTTACTCTTTCCAAAATTTTTACAATATCTCATTTCACACCTCTCGGCTAAACATTCCTTCCCTCTAGATGCGTTTCGATACAATCATCCAACAAAATCGTCTGTCAACGCACGCCGAGCACATGTTGCGTCGAACTCAAAATATCATTTAAAAGCTAGTTTTATCACCAGAAATGTCAGAAATGGCTTCAGCGGGCAAGTGACAGAAGCGGCAAAAATGCGAAAAAGGCGTCAAAATTTAACTACGATTTTCTCATTCTGTAAGGAGATTTATAATATCACAACAAAATATTTTTATTTTTTAAAGTGAAAGAACAGACCTGTATACAAAAAAAATGTTTTTTTCAAATATTTAAAGAATTTTTCAAGGCTCAAAGTTAACAATAATTATTAGTTTTATATTAGTGACGTTTCAAATTCTATCACAAAAATCCAATTAATTGTTTAAATATTTGAAAAAACATTTCTTTTTATTGACAAGTTTGTTCTTTTATTTTAAAAAACAAAAATATTTTGTTGTGATATTATAAATCTCCTTAAAGAATAAGAAAATCGTAGTCAAAATTTGACGCCTTTTTAGCATTTTTGCCGCTTCTGCCACTTGCACGTTGACGCCAATTCTGACGCCCTGCCACTCAAGTGGTTAAAACGCATTTTTTAAAATTTTTATACGATAATTTTTGAGAAAAATATGATCCTTTGTTTAAAAAATCAGCCATTTTTTTCAATTGTTGATATCTCAAAAACAATTACTTTAGGAAAAAAATTTTAAGAACATAAATTGTTTCTTTCTGTATACAGAATTAAAAAAATTATTAAAAAAATTTTGTTTAAAAAATTTTTTTATTATTTAAAAAAAATTTTTACATTTTTAAGATATTTAAGTTTTTTGTGTAGAAACTCCCTTTTTACACTCATTATAACATGCAAACATATTTTTCTTTGTATTTATTTAATTGTTCCAGATATTTAAAGTCACCAAATCATTTAAAGATTTGATATAATTTCCGTTTTTAAACAGCAAAATAAATAAATGTATAAGAACTTATTTAATAGATTAGGGAGTTAAAATATTTGGAAAAATTGAATAAATACAAAGAAAAATATGTTTGCTTGTTATAATGAGTGTAAAAAGCGAGTTTCTACACAAAAAACTTAAAAATCTGAAAATTATAAAAAAAATTTAATAATTGTTTTTAATTCTATACACAGAAAGAAACAATTTATGTTCTTAAATTTTTTTCCTAAAGTAATTGTTTTTGAGATATCAACAATTGAAAAAAATTGCTGATTTTTTAAACAAAGGATCATATTTTTCTCAAAAATTATCGTATAAAAATTTTGAAAAATGCGTTTTAAAGATGATAAAAGTAGCTTTTAAATCATATGTCTGGAATTAAATTCTGATGATTTCTAATGAAACTGTATCACATAAAAAATAACAAAAAAAACGGAAAATTTTATTTTGCAATAACATTATTTACTCATTAACAAATTTTTTTTAATTTCGATTTTATGTAATGTTAAAGATGAGGAAATGAGCTTTCAAACAATATTTTTTTGAGCTTTGTAACTTCAATAGTAAACAAAATACAAAAATTTTTATAAAACCTTCAATCGCTGTAGGGTGGGCAAAAGTTATTGAGCGGCACTGTACGTACCTTTTCCGTGCATTTATCTGTAAACGAGTTTAACCGAGTTTTCTTGTAAGCGAAATATAAAATTGTGAAACCAATATTATAAAAAGCCAAACAAAAATTATATCAGATAGAATTTATGAACTTTCCGTCTTTAAAATATCTGAAATTGCATTTATACCTCTACACGATTCGAATTAATATCTGATCATCCCAGAAAAGAAAATAGAGATAAACACAATCTGCAACGAAAAAGAATAAAATTATAACATTAAAAGAACCTAGCTTAGTTTACAGTAATTTTGATTATATAATAGAGTCACCAAATTAAACTCAGAACATCTTTGGAACATAATCAATCTCAATCAAGCATCGTCAGGATTGTTCTTTCGCGTCTATGAAGAATAATCGAGATAATCGTTCGAAAACAACAAATTCCCAGAGGCTCAATTTCTTTCAAAAAGTTGAAATTTCAACTTAGGACTTAAAATGCCTCATATATTACATAATTCTTTAAAAAAGACCTACTGTTTTAAAAATGTTATAAACAAATACCTTCCATAAATATTTTCTACAACACATGCACGAAAAATCGTGTTTTTTCCCTGTTAACATGGCAAGAAACAGACTTTTCTAGACTAGTAACTCGCAGCGCGAAAAAAAACTCTTTCAGCCAGGAAAAAAACTTTTGCGCAGGGAAAAAACATTCGCGCAGGGAAAAAAACTCTCAATCTTCAATTAAAAATTGTCTAGACCCTACAAATTTTATCGGATTTTGATTATTATTAAATTTGCAGGCTCTAGACAATTTTTAATAGTAAATTGTAAAAAAATCAAATTACGCCGCGGGCGTGCGACCTGCACGGGCAGCTTAATTATCTTTTTTAACCCATTAAACTTGCCAGGCCCACTCTGAAACTTTTTGCAAAACCTTCTTATCATTTACAGGTGTTTTGAAAAAAGAAAATTAAAAATTTATCATACCCAAAGTTAAAAAAAATTAATTTGTTTATAAATTTTTTTTATTTTTTTAATAAAAAATGAAAAAAAAAATTTTTTGTTTTCATTTCGTAAAAGTCGAAAGAGAACTAAAACTTTCGTTCTTTGACAACTTTTTTCTAAACTCAATATTTTCGGACTTATAAGCTACTGAATATAGGTCTACGGTTAAAAGTGCAAAATTTCGAAAATTCATTACTCGAAAATTTTGACAATTAAACAAAAATAAAAAAATACGTATCTGTTTTTTTCGATACAGAATAGAAAAAAAATATTTTTGGCCGATTTTAAGAGGTCGACTAAAATCTCACGTGGAATCGCCCATATATATATATATATATATATATATATATATATATATATATATATGATATTAGATATATATATTTATATATATATATATATATATTTACCTATATAAATATAATAATAATAATAATATATTATATATATATATATATTATATATTATATGATATATAATTTATATATTTTCTATATATATATGTAAAGCTAAAAAATTGTCGAAAAAGTCAAAAAAGTATGAATTTTTTCGTTTTTATGAAAATTACTCTTTTATAAGTCATTAAACACTAATATTATGCAAATTTAAATTCAAGAACATAAAATTTCCTGGAAAGCTAAACAAGAAAAACTATTTTATCTATTGTCGTTACAGAAATACTATGATTTAAAGTTTGTTTTTAATGAAAAAGTAATTGAAATTTGTCATTAAGTCCAGTTTCTTTAGTGAAATCTTTTTTTTCTGGACCTTACTTGACAACCATATAATAATATGTTTAAAAAAGTTTAATTTTAAACAATTTTAAATAAATAAACTTGATTTATATCTTGAGCATCGAAAGTCACTTTTTTTTAATTAGCGCTGGAAGAGTTTTTGAGTTATTCTTATTGGATGCTCTTATAAAATTAGTTTCCATGGTAATCAAATAATCTGTTGATATAATTCATGTTTTATTCTTAGTCACTGTTTGAATAAAATAAATGAACATGATTTCTGTTAGTTCAATAAAAAGTTTATTTATTTAAAATTGTTTAAAATTAAACCTTTTTTAAACATATTACACAGGTTTACAAATTAAAAACTTTTTTTGCCAATCAAACAAAACATTCTTTTTTTGATTAGTAGGTGTTTTCTGAGTAAGAAAATCATAGTTTTAATTTTTTTCCCTCGTGTAGTTTTTTTGTAGCTTCAAATTTTGTATTTTTGAGGAGCGACGGCACTTAAATTTACCTGTAGGAAAATCAACTCGTCCAAAAATGATAAGTAGGATGCCGTTGGAAAGGTAATTAAATTATCTTTCAATCCATATATTACAGAATAAAATTGAATGATAATTGAGAGAGCTACAGTCGATTCAAGATCAAATTTCATGGAAATTTTGATGATTTTTAGACACTTGACTAACTTTTGATAATTTTTTTTCACAACAAACAGTAGAAAATATTTAGGTTTTAAATTTTTTATTGATTGCTTATTCCATTAAGAAACTTTCTAGCCCTTGTGGACCTTGATTGGATTAAAAATCAAAATTCTACACCACATTTAGTGAACGAAACTACTTTGCTATTTTTAGTATACTTTTCAATATTTGCAGCAAACATGCAAATAGTAAAATTAAGTAAAGTACTAAAGTTACTAAAATCACACATCAAGGAATTCTAGAGTTGCTCAATTCGAATACAATGTCAAGTATCAAAATTTTAAGATGGCGGATCCAATATGGCGGACAAGTTTTTTTAAAAATCGATTAAATTTATGACAATTTCGTTACTCGGGCTTTTTCGGTGACGCTAATTATTAGTCTGATATCAGATTTTAAAAATTAAAAATGGTAGATTCAATTGAGTGAACGAGTTTTGGCTCTCTGATTAGGTCTCTGATTACGAATTCCGTGTCATATTTTGAAAATTCAAAAAGGTGTATTCAGTCTGTGCGAACATATTTTAAATGTTGAAAGCATGAAATTCTTATGAAAATTAATACATTAGGGTTTCTGGGGTCTCTAGTTTCGAAACCAAAGTCGGTTTTAAAATTTTTAAATTGATGTTATGTTGATGAAAAATAAAAACTTTATTCTAATTGCAATAAACTATCTTAATTTTAATTTTCAATAAATTTCTATAACTTTTTAACTGCAATACATTTTAAATATATGTAATTAACTTTATCAAAGTATATTTAAAAAACAAAAGTTTTTTAATGATAAATTAAAATTATTTTTTTAATGATTTTAAGCCCTTTTACATTCTTCATACCCCTCTTTGATGTTTTTTGTTTCTGTATTTTCGAATGAGATTTAAAATGTATTGCAGTTAAAAAGTTATAGAAATTTATTGAAAATTTAAATTAAGATAGTTTATTGCAATTAGAATAAAGTTTTTATTTTTCATCAATATAACATCAATTTAAAAATTTTAAAACCGACTTTGGTTTCGGAACTAGAGACCCCAGAAACCCTAATGTATTAATTTTCATAAGAATTTCATGCTTTCAACATTTAAAATATGTTCGCACAGACTGAATGTGCATTCAGTCTTTTTGAATTTTCAAAATATGACATGGAATTTGTAATCAGAGACCTAATCAGAGAGCCAAAACTCGTTCACTCAATTGAATCTACCATTTTTAATTTTTAAAATCTGACATCAGACTCGTCATTAGCGTCACCGAAAAACCCCGAGTAACGAAACCCGTGTAGAAATTGAAAGTAGGAATAGTAAGGCCCTTAATAGACGCCCTTTTGTTTAGTGAGGCGCAAACTATGAAAATTAGTCAGGACCCTTCTAATTTCATCACGCTTAAAATATCAGGTGATAGATTTCCCTGTTTAGAAACAAGGGCATTCTAGTCAGAGCCTGATTGAAATATTTAATAGGGGCATAAATAGATCCAGCTAGATTTTTCTATTTAGAAAAATTGTATTCGAATTGAGCAACTCTAGAATTCCTTGATGTGTGATTTTAGTAACTTTAGTACTTTACTTAATTTTACTATTTGCATGTTTGCTGCAAATATTGAAAAGTATACTAAAAATAGCAAAGTAGTTTCGTTCACTAAATGTGGTGTAGAATTTTGATTTTTAATCCAATCAAGGTCCACAAGGGCTAGAAAGTTTCTTAATGGCATAAGCTATCAATAAAAAATTTAAAACCTAAATATTTTCTACTGTTTGTTGTGAAAAAAAATTATCAAAAGTTAGTCAAGTGTCTAAAAATCATCAAAATTTCCATGAAATTTGATCTTGAATCGACTGTAGCTCTCTCAATTATCATTCAATTTTATTCTGTAATATATGGATTGAAAGATAATTTAATTACCTTTCCAACGGCATCCTACTCATCATTTTTGGACGAACTGATTTTCCTACAGATAAATTTAAGTGCCGTCGCTCCTCAAAAATACAAAATTTGAAGCTACAAAAAAACTACACGAGGGAAAAAAATTAAAACTATGATTTTCTTACTCAGAAAACACCTACTTATCGAAAAAAGAATGTTTTGTTCTATTGGCAATTTCACTGTAAACCAGTGTTATTATATGGTTTTCAAGTAAGGTCCAGAAAAAAAAGATTTCACCAAAGAAATTGGACTTAATGACAAATTTCAATTACTTTTTCATTAAAAACGAACTTTAAATCATAGTATTTCTGTAACGACAATAGATAAAATAGTTTTTCTTGTTTAGCTTTCCAGGAAATTTTATGTTCTTGAATTTAAATTTGCATAATATTATTGTTTAATGACTTATAAAAGAGTAATTTTCATAAAAACGAAAAAATTCATACTTTTTCGACTTTTTCGACAATTTTTTAGCTTTATATATATATTAAAATATTGTTTTTACTAAATAGAATGTTTTTTTAATGTTAAAAGATATCTTTTGAAGCAATAAATATTGTTTAAAACTTTATCCTTCAGAAAATATGTACAATAACCTAGAAAAAAATCTGTCCGCGCAAGCGCGGACACGTTCTCATCCGCGCTGCGCGCGGGGGCTCGCTTCGCTCGCAAGTTTCAGCGCGCCTCGGGGCGCGCGAATATTGATCGTCGCGCTTCGCGCTCCGTGTGTTGTTGCGCGCTTCGCGCGCAAATGGCTCGCTTTGCTCGCAGTGTTCTGCAATTGTTATGCATTATTTGTTTTCTTGTTCTTGTTTCCTATTATATGATTCATAAAATATATTTTTTTTTCTTAAAGTTACTACGACTTTAAGGATTACATTCTCATCACTTATTTTTGGTTGCTGATGATTACGAGATTAAGTGGATTTAAATGTATATTTTTACTGTTGATGATTAAATTTTTTAAGTTATTTTTATTTATACTAACTCTCTTAGCAAAAACGTGATTTGCAGAAGCAGCTAAAATATTCTTAAAGTATTAGTATCAAGTTTTTTTGCGTAGTGTAGATCGGAGCGTAATTGCTAACTTTTCACTCTTTGTTGATTTACTCGGATACTTTTGCTTTAATTAAGTGTTTGTCTCCTAGAAAAGTTACTCTGGTATCCCAGCTTTCTTTTAAAAAAATGAACGTCTCTATATTACTCTTGCTTTTTTTTCTACAATGAACAGACACTTCGTCGGTATCGTAGGTTGCTCTTTATGCATAGCGTGTTACATTAGCCAACACGCCCTAGGGGTTCTTGGGAAATATTTTGTAATTTTTATCAATACAGTAAGTGTGAATCAAAAATCTCAAATTGACCCTCAAAGAATGTTTCAAACTTAAAACACGATTTTAGTTTTTTTTAAAGTTATTTTTAAAAAATTAGAACGAAAAAATGAAAATTTTGAAATGTTACTTTCATATGTGAAATACAGTTTTTCTACTATATTTCTTACAATAGTAATTAAATAATTAATAATCAAACTTTGCAGAAACTTGCAGTACATCAAGTAGTCTTTGGAGCGAAATCATTTTGATTTAAGATTTTTAAATAAATTACAATTATTCATTACGCCCCTTGTCATTATATCCCGTTCCCCCTATATACGTGATTTGTAAATATCTTATATCAAATGTATGATTAAAAACAAGTAAATCCGGATACAGTGGATGTGATATTTAATTCTTATAAGAAAAACTTTAAATTTATTTTTGTAAAAAAATATTTAAATTTTATAGAATATTATAATATATTATTTTATACATAATGTATTAAATATATTAACAAATATTGTTATTATATGTTATTTTGAGCTTAAACAAGAAATTCACTATGAGATTTTGAAAAAATCGCCATTTTTAATGCTATACAAATATTTGAATAACTTATAAAATAGTAAACGTTTTCTAAAGCTTCTCTTTTTAATTTAAAGGTCATTTTCAACATTATGAGAATTACTTCAGGTATTAACGTGTATTCATTGCTTAGAAATTGTAGGCAAAGCAAAGGTAGGATACCCAAATTACAACAAAATAATAAAAAATAGCACAGAATAACAAAAAACAAGTTGATAACGATAATTTTAAAGTTTTTTCTACGTTCTTCAACAAAATTTTAAAAAAAGTTTTAATTCCAAAATTTTTGATTTTTAAAAATTTAATAACTCCGGTTAATATAGACGAAAAATGTTCAATTAGGGCTCAAAAGATGTGTCTAAAAAAACTCTACAAAATTATGGAAAAACATTTATAGGTGTCCTAACATTTTTTTAAAGTTATTGGCAAAAACAATTTTTTTTGCAAAATTAAATATAAAAAAAAGTAGTTAAACTTTATTAATATATCAGAAAGTACTCTAACTTTATGTCCGCAGGTGGGATCTACAATTTAAAAAAAATTTAACTCAAAAGCTCATCATGATTTTAAGATATTTATAAAAATGAGATGTACACACACAATGACTTTTCTTAAAAATGTAATTTTTGAACTCCTGAGGTCAAATAAC
Source organism: Leptopilina drosophilae (assembly GCA_032873175.1). Taxonomy (NCBI): domain Eukaryota; kingdom Metazoa; phylum Arthropoda; class Insecta; order Hymenoptera; family Figitidae; genus Leptopilina; species Leptopilina drosophilae. Next base: position 12,529,370 of record CM065487.1, read on the forward strand.
ATAAAAATATGTCAAAAAAATCGAACTCGACAAATTTTGGCATTACAATACTTCCTCTATGAGGAAGTAATTTACAATTTCAAAAAACAGTTAAAACTGTTCTTTTGTTCTATTGTAAAATACAAATTTTTATAAAAGTTTCAAGATATTAGAAAATCAATGAAATTCTTTTAACACAGTAAAGCTAGACGGGCCCAAAAACTTATAAAAAAAAAAAAAAAAAAAAAAAAAATTTTTATCAAGTAATGTTCTAGAGGAAAGTTGTTTGTATTAACCTAATCTAAAATAATATAAAATTAAAAATTCTGAAATTTAAAAAAATTGATTTTTCAAAATTTTGAAACTACCGTAGTTTTTGTAGTTTTCAACGAAAATGGCTGGTTAACGAACTTAGCCTTCATTTTTACACCGACTTTAAGTGTGTTGAATTTAAAAACGATCCGATAAGTTTTTCAAAAGTTATCGTGGGAACAACATATTACCGTCTACAGACGGACAGACAGACAGACACACACACAGACAGACGCACTCGCCAGACCATGTTTTTCGGACTCAGGGCACCTCAAAACGTAAAGATTTCATAAAATTAGCAAAAGTCAAAATTCGATCAAAACTAACACCTTCTCATGTGATGAGAATGTAAAAATTTAAAAATCAATATAATTGGAGTTTCCCTCCAACGATTATTTTAATTTTTATCTTAAAATGATTATTAGACATCACTTAAATGATATCAAAAATAAACCAGAAAGGGTCCTGACTTTTGGGTTGAATTTCATCCAAGCTCACCGTGCATAATCATTTAAAATAATCTTGTATCAGAAGTTAATTATTACCTGTGATGACGATGATCTAATCAAATTTGGTCTATTAACAGGAACAGCTGGAGGATGTATATTCATATCTTCACTCTACATTAGAAAATAAAACTATATTTAATTTTTACAATTTTGCAATTTTTTGACATTGTAATTTTCAAATGAATTTATAATTTATTTTAATATTAATTAAAAAAATATATCTTGAAGTACTACTTCAATATCATCTAAAACTTGTGTTTTCATTTGAGGTTACAAAAAACTTCTAAACATCTTTTAAAAATATTCTACACGGAGAAACTTTGTATACTAGTTTGTGATAAACTCACTACGTGTTTTTAGTAAATTGACTACTAAAGTGGGGAAAAACTGCGACGGTATCAATATTTCGTAGTCTGACTATTAAAACACGGAACAGAACCAGACTTTTAAAATTTAGTAGTCAGTTGATGAAAATTTAAAATTCATGATTTCACTAAAAAACAATGTCGAATGTCAGTGACAGGGGCAGACTGTCACCATCTCATACTAATGAGTCAGGTAGAAATCTATTTTACCTATGACGATTGATAACTTATTTGAACGCAACCTAATCTAACGCCTAACATACTGATAAAGTAACGCACACTTTAATCGACGGAACGCATATACAATTCATATCAACAAAGTAAGTCACTGTTCTTATATACTAATCAAAAACATTGTATTGACACTTGAGAGAAAATTTGTTAAATGCTGTATTAAATAATATTTGTTTGTTAAATAAAATTCACAAAATCAATTATATTTAAAACTAATAAGGTCAATTTTTGAAATGGACAGAATTAGCATTATTGTTTCGTAAAATTATTTATCCTTTGATTAAATTTTTATTCATTGTAGAAATTTATAGCTAAGATTTAGAATAAATATTTTTTATTGACTTAAAGTTAAAAGTTTATTTCTTGCATATATTGTGAAATATATAAAAAAAGGATTAAATTAAATAATTTTAAGTTAAAAACTATGAAATCAGAATAAGTTTTCTTTATATGTATTGAAAAGAAACATTTCAATTTATTATTATTAAAAAAATTCACATTAATGCGGCAATTACAATTTTCTCCGTTATTAAAAATAATTATATAAACATAGAGAAATTTAGAAAAATCCTCTTAAATAAAATTGTGAAATATATCTTGCAGTGTTGAAATTCAAGTAGTATATCGACAGATCGATATTGGAAAATACGGAGACTTGATGACACATAACCTCACATTTACAAATTATACTTTTTAACATCTGAGATGTTAAACCACAACATCTAAATGATATGCATTAGCATCCTTTTTTTATATCTAATGCATTAAAATTCTTAATATCCACTTTTCTCTGTATAATGAATTATTAAATTATTAAAAGAGAACCAGGTGGAATGACAGCAGCCATTTGACTTGAGCATATGTATATGAGATTGAGTGGTTATGTGTTACTACACGAACAGCGGTGCTCGTTTGTATGCGTGCAGTTTTGATCGTTTGACTACTAAATTGTAAACGCGGCGCAAAGAAAATATCATTCTTTCGAATATAGAAAATAAAAATTTTGGCATTCACTTTTTCTACATCTACTTTCTTTCGTATATCATAGGCGAGTTTCTCATAACTTGACTACTAAATATTGCAAAAAAAGAGATCATATAGTATTACAAAAACTTCTATTAAATTATAAATCTCGTCTAGTGACCACTTTTTCCCCACTTTAGTAGTTCGTTTACTAAAAATACATTGTGAGTTTAACAGGAATTAATATACAAAGTTTTTCCGTGTATATAAAAATTATTTACTTATATTGAAAATATTCTGACTTCTATAAAAGTAAATGCTTGCATTCCATGAACTAAACGAGTCTCGAAGTCTCCAAAAGTTAGCTATATAAACAATAAAAAGAATCCTTATATTATAATTTTAATAATTAAGGTAAACTGCTCAACAGTAAAATAATTATTGAAAAATACTAAATTGAAAATATTTATGAAACATCATACAAATTTTAATTATAGTCTAATTGATGTATAGTATATATTAAATTTTTTAAAGTAAACTGTTAAATATTCATCTAATGTAGAACACTTTCTGACACTCACATGTCAAATGTGGTAACAAGATTTAGATTACGCATTTAATTTTTAGAATTGAAATAGAAAGACAGTCAATTTTTAATATAAACAATTAATGTTTATGTTTTCGTTACACAAAAATTAATTTTGCCTTCCTTTAATTTTCTTTTTTTCCCTGTTTATCTTTTAACTTTACTTTTGTCTATTATAAAAACGAAAACTCTTTTACAAAAAAATCAAGAAAGAACATGAAACAATTTATTTTTTAAACTGGCCCTACATTTGAAACATTTTATTAGAGTATTTATCAGTCACATTTTACGTAGAATATTCTTAATTTCTTCTACATTTAAAATATTTATTCATCTTTAACGAAAACATTTTTTTAATAAGTATCATTAATACTCAAATAAATCAAATTTAAAAATAATCTTTATCTGTTTCTTAGAGTCATACATACATCTTCACCTTCATTTAAATCTGACATTTTTTTGTTTTTTCTTCCTTCTTTTTCTGACATTTTTTAAAACTGTATTATCACAATAATTTCTCCAGTTCGTTTACATTTACTTCAACTGGTAAAGCTACGTTCATTTCCCATAGGAAAATTCGTATTCCGTGTACAGAGCGTAAAGGTGCGTTAGCACCTTTGCAAATTGTGATGGTAACATACAAAAGTAATGGCATGATTACAACATGGCTGCCTACCTGTGCAGGCAGCCGCAACTAGAGTGAGAGAGAGAAAACATACAATTCAAATTGTCTGACTCTCTTACTCTTATGCGTCATCATGACAACCTACAGAAAAGCATCCGAGGTGAGACCGTACCTTAAAGATAGAGTCCCATGGCAACGTACTGCGATGCGTTTTGTAAGTAGATAATGAGTGCAAATAGAGCAAACATATATCTGTATCTCATTCACACTCATGGGCTAGTTACAAAACGCAACGCAAAACGCTATTATGGGACTCTAACCTAAGAGTGTATGTGAATTCAAATTTTATGCACTTTCTCTCTTAAGCCTAACGCAGAATAAAAAAGTAACGTGAGCGTAAACATGCGATAGAAGAAGGCAGACTTCTATCCTTTTCTATCTCATCCTTGCGTTCGCTTCCCGTTTTATTCTGCTCAGGCCTTTACTCTTATTGCTCCTGGTAAGTTGCCAAATGCGCCATTTTTTTGTTAACTTCCCAACCTTGCTTATTGAAATTTCTGAAAATTTTATCGTGCAAAGTTGGGCAGCTACCAAAAAATTCAAAAATTTCTTTCCGCAGGGTTGAGCAGTTGACGATTTTTGAATTTTTTGGTAGCTGCCCGACTTTGCTCGATAAAATTTTCTGAAATTTCAATAAGCAAGGTTGGAAAGTTAACAAAAAAATGGCACATTTGTCCCGTGGCGCATTTGGCAACTTACCACGCAACGAATACGCGGCGAGTACCAATGCCAATCAACTGGGGACGTATCGCGTCAGCGTCAAGTCCATTCTGGTTTTGGCTCCATCTAGAACCACCCTTACATCAATTTTCAAATAATTTTTAAAACCTGTTTCCAATAGAATTGATAGCAATCATTACGTTGAAAACAGATCTTTATCGTTTTTATTCTAACGGTTGCTATGGCAACAGATGCAACGCAGTCAAATCGTAAAGTGCCAGTTTCATGTTGGCGTTAAAACGTTAAAGCTTCAGAGTCAAAGCGTAAATATATGAAAGTGAAAGCAACAACATTATATCACTGTCTACATAACATTTATCTGTACCTCTCTCACACTCATGGCTTAGTTACAAAACGCAACGCAAAACGCTCTCATGGGACACCAGTCTGAGCCTAAAGTCTGCGTTGCGACTGTGTTACTATGACAACATAAGCTAAAGGCCTTTTTCCAATTGGTTCCTAAAACTCTGCATTGCGTAGGTTGCTATGACAACATATGCTAAAGTCAAGGCAACGCAGTCATTCGCAGACATTTTGAATCCTATTAGAGAAAGACCTTTAATTCCTTTCATCAATAAGATCACAAAAGGCCAACGCAGAATAAATATGGGAACAGGTTATTGGAAAGAGAAAGACAAAGGCAGCTTCTGTCATTTTATTTTACTTTTAAAGTCTGTGTTGTGTTGATTTTATAAGTTACATCAGTATTTTACATACACTCAGATGCATTAATGCTGTTCTTCCGGTTTAAAGGAATTTTGAAAAGTCGTGTCATTTCTATCAAATATTCTTAGTTCGTGACATACGAATGTTCTCATATGTCATGAACTAAAAACATTTTGATAGAAATCATACGACTTTGCAAAATACCGTCAAACCGGAAGGACAGAATTAATGCATCTGAGTGTATATTACACTGTAAAAAATCCTAAGGATATTACCCAGACAAGGGGAAAAGTGACGCTTTAAATAAGGTTATGTTGCCACATTGAATGGGGCACTTTTCCCCTTGTCTGTAAAATAGCCACATTTAATGTGGGTAATATTCTTAGGATTTTTTACAGTGTACGTATGTAAATTACTTCAAAAATTTCAATGAAACCATTTTGTTTAGAAGTGGGTAAAATTGGTATTTTACATATGTAAAATAGCAATGTAATTTGCGTCAAAAACATTAAGTTACGCACTCATAAACTATTCACGATAATTTGCTTTAAATTTTGTGATTTAAAACAATTTAAATGCAGAATGTGCAATTCTTCTGAAACAAACAAAACAAAAGCATTTTCAACCTATTGCAGAAACACCTTCATAACTTGGTGTGAATTGTAAAAGCGACTTTGTCATTTTTTAAGGAGAGTCCAGAATAGGGTTTGATAACGTCGGTAGAAGCGCGTTGGTATGTATTGTATATGGTGATCACGTGACCAACGCGCTTCTAAACCTATTCTGGACTCTCCTTTAGTAAATTGTTTTTTTCTACTGACAATCGTGTAAATTCACCGTTAAGGCACTCACACAGCTCTGCTACCTGTCTGCCTGCAAGTAGTCATGGTAACACGTAAGAGTAAGAGAGTCAGAAAATTCAAATTAAATGTTTTTCTCTCTCACTCTCATTGCACCCTCCTGCGCAGGCAGTAGAGGTGAGAAGATACACTCAGATGCATTAATGATGTCCTTCCGGTTTAAAGGAATTTTGAAAAGTCGTGTCATTTCTATCAAATATTCTTAGTTCGTGACATACGAATGTTCTCATATGTCATGAACTAAAAACATTTTGATAGAAATCATACGACTTTGCAAAAGAACGTCAAACTGGAAGGACAGCATTAATGCATCTGAGTGTACCTTTACTCTAATATTGAGTTTCCATTCTGGACAATTTTTAACGTCCGTGTAAGGCTGCGGTTACACCTCTGCAGGCAGCCTGCCTGCCTGCAGGTTGTCACGGTAAGGTACAAGAGTAAGAGAGTCAGTGAATTCAAACTTCTCCCTTACTCTCGTTGCTCTCACACTCATAGCTTAGTTACAAAACACTGTGATATGAGACGCATGATTTTCGCATAATCGCCAAGTGGTCGAATGTTCAAATAGTCGAATACCAAATCGTCGAATCGTCATTTTGTAGAATGCTTAAAACGTTGAATCGTCAAATAGTCGAATGCTCAAAACGTCGAATTGCCAATTGATCGAATGTTCAAAACGTCGAATCGTCAAATGGTCGAATGCTCAAAACGTTGAATCGGCAAAAAGTCGAAAAATTTGCTTGGTTTCAATTAATGTCAACTTACATCAAACAAATTTTTCGACTTTTTGACGATTCGACGAAATGCCAATTCGACCATTTGACAATTCGACGTTCTTAGCATTCGACCATTTGACAATTCGACGTTTTGACGATTCGATGTTTTTAGCATTCGACCTGTTGACAAGTCGACGTTTTAAGCATTCGACAAAATGACGATTCAACGATTTGGTATTCGACTACTTGACGATTAAGGGAAAATCATGCGTCTCTGTGATATAACTGCGATCTTAATGCTCTATTAAGGCCTATGCACAATCGAACGACTTTCGCGAAGCAATTGTTCGTTGGACTTTATGGACGACCGTTATGCATCCTTTAAGTAGAGTCTACAATGAGAGAAGGTGCGCATCGACTTCCATAGCTATAGGTATACTAAAGTATGCTGTGGTATATCTATAGCTATGAACATCGATGCGCACCTTGTCTCATTGTAGACTCTACTTTAAAGTTAATAGGTGTAATCGTACCGCTACTTCCCATTCATATTTTGGAGCTTCACAACACTGTTTAGAATACAGTAAAACAAAGTAACCATACCTTTAACTTTAGTGTTTTACTTCACTTGACTTGGCTGTCATTAGGAAAGTTTTTCTACAAAATTTAACAAAATATTATTGTTTCAACAGTCTGTGTAAGTACACGCATTTTTAATAATTGCTTTTCAGTTTATTCATTTTCTAAAAAAGTCAATTGGATTAAATTTGTCAACAAACTTCTGAATTTTACCAGGTTCCAGATAAGTTGTTTGTTTATAATTTATGGACTAAATGAAAACTCAGTAGGGTTACCATCTCCATTCTTTGTAATGTAGGACTTAGGCTTCAAAAAAAGAGTACAAAAGTAGGACAATTGATTTAAAAAAGAGTAAAATAGTAGTACACATTTTAAAGTGTAATTTAAATAAGAAATTTTAATTTTTTTTAGATCAAATCACATTTATTTTACTTATGTAATTATTTTAAACATGTAATAACATTATGTGCTTAAAATTTGTGACATAACATTTAACAATGATAACGTTCTTAGATTATAATAAAATTTAAATTTTAAAACTTATATTTATCAGCTTTTCCTACTTCACTAAACACTGTTTCGTTCTTTAGAAATTGTTTATAAAATTCCTGGCAGTCAATTTGATCAAAATTTACAGAAGTTTGTATAATTCCCTTTACACTCGAAAGTTGTAATTTGTTTCGATTTTTTGACCATTGACCATTAATGATTGAAAAAATGCGTTCAACATTTGCATTGTGTGGCGGAAGAGCAAAAAAGAATTGCGCTATTATCAAAAGCTCCGAGAATTTGTCTGGACAAGAACACTTTATGAAAAAATTACTCCATAACTTATCAATTTGTTGGTCCGTATCTTCATTTTTTTCTAAAAAAATCTTTAACATAGAGTTGAAAATTACACACTTGGTCGAAGAGTTTTATTTCATCAAGTTTTATTTCCTTGGACTGTAAATATTCAAATGTCTTCGAAACTTGTTCCCATTCAGGAACTGCTTTAAAATCCATCCATCGAAAACATTGAAACTCTTAAAAAGATTTTAACCACAGATTTAAATAATCTAAGCACTTCAAGTACATCTTAAATATTTCATCTTTAACATTTAAAGATTCTTTTTCAAAACCGTCATTTTGAAATTTGCGTAGAATGGTTCTAACATTAACTGGTAAAAAACTTTGTGAAATTCGTTCTGATAGAGATTTTTTACACATATCCAAGATATCCATTACTTCGATTAAAGAGTTTTTTTCCCTTTCCAGATTCGCAATGTGAACGTGAAACTTTGCCATCAAAGAATGCACTGCCCATAAATAACATTCGCTAAAATCATTATCAAAAAAGTTTTTTATGATTTTTGGTGGGTTTTGTATAGACGAGAAGTACGAATATAATGGACTGAACATTGAAAGAAATCTTTCCACAGCTGGAAATAATGACAACCATCGAGATGCTGAATGTTTTAATAAAGATCTATATTCAATTTCTACGAAGTCGCAAAATTCTTTAAGTTCTTCTGTTCTGACAGTGAAAATCAAAAAGTAATTATATACTTTAAAAATTATTGATTCAAGATCAATGGAAAGTGAGTCTCTACCTGCATGAGTAGCATTGTTTAAAATATGATCGGGACAACCTATTCCTATTAGACCTTCTGCTAGCTGTTCCTTTAACTTAAAAAACACATTTTGCTTTCCTTTTCGATTTACACCTCCAAAATTAGTATTTCAATTATCTCCAGTAAATGCAATACATTTTTCCTTTAAATTAAATTCGCTTAATATATCAATAATCATAACTGAAATAGTTTCTGACGTCTCGTTTGGTTTACTCTGCAGGTCCAGAACTTTTGTTTGTATTCCTTGTTTTTTAAAGTTAAAATACTGCACGCATATTGGGAATAATTTCGTTGACCCATGATTACTAGAATCAGTCTGAACACCGACAAAAAAAATCTCTTGTAATTCCTCTTTCACAAGTCTTATAGATTCTGGAGCTATTACACCATTAATTATAGCGTCAGTCTTTTTTCTTGCGCAAGATACACATTCAGCAATTTTCGAATCTTTGAACATTGTTTTTAGAAGACTTGTGCTGCAATCAGTGGATTTGTAAGACTGATGGTGTTTAACTACATGATAGAACAATGTAGCTTCCGCAGCTCGAGCCAGTTTCAAGTTATCATTTTTTTCTTTTACAACAAACTTGTCTGTTTGAACAGATTGTTTACTTTGAATATTCTTTTTGTGTTTTTCTGTAGCAAGATGATTTTCAATATCTAGCCGCCCTTTATTTGCAATAAATAAAGTGGAATCACAAACTAAACACATCACTGAATAATCATCCTTGCCTTGTTTAAAGGAAGGGTACAGTTTTTGCAGTTCTGAGGAAAATTTACATTTCCTACGAACAGGAGCCATTTTCTTCTGTAAACAATACAATACTTTTTTGAATTTGCTAAATGATTATATATTTGCATTTATATATTTTATATAAATTGTTTATTGTTACTAACATTACTCTAATAATACCATAATAAACTTCATTACAAGAATATTAGTAAAGAAGTTAAATAAATTGACATGTGTACCAAAAAATTACTTTGTAAATTATAATTGGCCTTATTACACTTTGTACGACTAACCTGCACTTATGTAGAAAAATTAATACACCACAATCATCTGTATTAAAATATTTTGTTAAAAAATATATCTCTCTGATTTTTAAATTCAAATATCGTATTTACACAAATTCCAATTCACATGAAACATTGAAAATCTCTGAGTCTCTGATATAAATGACAGTATTTTAGAAATGAACCTTAAAGTATCGACAGGGTTGAACAGTTAGCTTAGCAGAAAATTATAAATATGCATAAAGGTACAATCACAGTTTTTGTGCATGCATGAATTATAAAGCCGCATTTCATTAGTCGGTTTTACGCATGTATCTAAAACCAGTGAAACTGATTTGTAAAAAATCTTTATCAATTGCTAAAAACTGATCATATTTGAAAACCCAGACAAAAACTCGTACAATAATTAAAAGCCGGTAGGACAAACCCCGCAGACACTAAAAAGAGTACATGTCCGGAGAAATGAGTACGGATGGTAACCCTAAAACTCAGTTTTAAAAACCTGATTCACTAAACGTAAGTAAAATATTTTTTATCAAATGAAAAATACAATTACATTGATACATATAATTTCATATTTTTATATTAAACCCTTTATAATTCGTGAAATCCTAATTAGAAATTACTTTATTTTGTCTTTTTGAAATACTTACAAAATATAATAACTCTGCAGAAAAATAATATATTTTTCTTTTGACAAAAATAATGATAAAATCCAAATTTTCCAATAATTTTTAAATACTATTTGCTTTCTTTACATAAATTCATTTATTTAAAAGTATTAAAGAATAATGTAAATTATAAGTTGCATAAATACCCTGTAAAAAAAAAGTATTGGGAGGTACGGGATACCGCATTGCAAGTGCCTACCTTCCAATGCGGTATTCGCGAAATACCGCATTGGGTGTCGTGGTGAATGCGGTATTCAAGGGGTCCCAATGCGGTGCCAGTTTTAAGCTTTAAAAAAAAAGAAAATACGTGACAGGAGTGAATAATTAGTGTCAGTGAATCAAAATACGAGTTAAAGGAATGAAAAAATACTAATAGTGAGTGTGAAAATGAAGTTTAAAGAAAATAAGGTAAGATCAACTGTTACATATGGGTCCAATGCGGCATAGGCTGTTTTCAATGCGGCGCATAATCGGTATACAGTTCGCGCAGTGCAGCGGCGCTCTCTTCTTTACCTAAAGCGGATTCTTTCTATTCAAATGGTAATTTTGAAAATAATGAAAAATAATATTAACTAAAAGTTGATAATGTATTTCAATCAATAAAAAAATGTTAAGAGTGTTCGACGGTCTCTAAAATTTGTAGGTTATTTGCGACTTACAGTTATCGACAAAGAAAAACGATGACACTGACTGTTTGAAATTACGTGAAATTAGTAAACAACCGTTTTCGAACTAGTGTTTCTCTGCACACAAGCACTTTTTACAAAATCTGACAACGTCCATTGGTCAAAAATGTTTTTAATTATCTGAATTGAAAAGATTTTGTTAATCCATACAGAAACACGGTTGCAGCATTAGAATTACAAAAGTAATGTAATGACAGGCGGCAAGGCGTGTGTTACTGCCATTTTGCCAGTAGAGGGCAGAAGCAAGCAGGGAGCGTAAAGGATCAGCTGTCAAAATAATTCGCATTACATTGCTATGGTAATTCCAATGCTGCAACCGTGTTTCTGTATGGATTAACAAAATCTTTTCAATTCAGATAATTAAAAACATTTTTGACCAATGGACGTTGTCAGATTTTGTAAAAAGTGCTTGTGTGCAGAGAAACACTAGTTCGAAAACGGTTGTTTACTAATTTCACGTAGTTTCAAACAGTCAGTGTCATCGTTTTTCTTTGGCGATAACTGTAAGTCGCAAATAACCTACAAATTTTAGAGACCGTCGAACACTCTTAACATTTTTTTATTGATTGAAATACATTATCAACTTTTAGTTAATATTACATTTGACGAATCTACAGTGTTTTAATTTATACAAATTTTTGGTCATATATACCATATTCTTAATTCTTAAATTCTTCACTCTAATTTTTTAAAACATAATTTAATATTTCTGTTAATGTATTTAATATTTGTACATGGTAATAACACAATCAAACTTTATTTGAAGTTAATTGGCAACCGAGAAATTAATGAGCAAATATAAATATTAATAGAGTAAATTTAGTTTAACTAATCATAAGAATTTTTTTACGAGATCTTCGAATTCCAAAATTTAACTTATGTAAAATTCGTTTAATATTTTACCTTTACTAGATAATAAAAAAAAGATTTTTACCAAATGAAATCTTAAATTCCGTATCACCCCCAAAATTTTATTTCTCCTGAAATGGTTATATTCCTATAAAAATTGCATTTTAAATACAATTGACAGAATACAAAAACCTCTTTCCATACTCACATGAAATAATTTAATCTAAAGTAGTGTACTTGAAAGAATAGAATTTCTTAAAAAAATCATATTTTCCTTAACTATTTTGTAAATATTTTTCGTCCAACGCCTGCAGCGTTTTTTATTTTTCTAATGGAGCTCATCTCTAACAAATATCTAAAAATTCTTAATTAGAATTGAGACGATATTGTCCTCCAACGATCCCTAACAGAACTTTATTTCAAACTCAGCTCATCGTGGTTTAAAACTATTTAATTTAACATCACCATGCCTAGTAAAAGGTGATAATTTTGATCATTTTTTATTATGCTTAATTCCGCAACGTTTTTAAAAAAAGTAATGGGATGATATTTTAATTTTGATTTTAAATCATGTTATTGTTTTATTATTTTATTTTGAGTAATAATTAATTTCTTAAAAGTTTAGGCACGCATTGTTATTTAGGCAACACCGTTGTTTAATGGTAATTACAAACATTAATATGAATTTAGCGTAATACTTATTTCATTTCGACTATTCTTTTCTAAGAAAACTTAAGAGCACTTTCTGGCGTAAATGCTAAAAAAACAGTTTTTTAAACTTACTGTAAAAAGTATTTTAATTATTGTAACCATTTTTTGTATATTGTTGAATATTACAAGAAGGGTCATTAAAAAATTTTTTTTGAATATTTTCAGTTAATTTTTACAGCTGTAAGAGGCTCCTTTCGGAAAGTTACTTTTATTTGAACAGACAGTTTCGAACAACCTATTCTAAATAAATTAAAAATTCAAAAAAGATTCTCTTTATAAGGATTTTTTCTAGACAATGAACCTCAAAAACAAAATTTTTTAATGTTTATAATTTTTTATAAACCTTTTTTTAAAAAAAAATATTAAAATTTTGTGCTTTTAGGTCAATTTTTCTCAGTAAAAAGTATCGTGGGATAAAAATGTAAAAGTTTAGAGAGTTGTTTACTTTTTTAGATAAAGAATCAAATTGTTTTTGATTTTTAAAAATCAGTAAGTAGATTTTGAGAAAAGTGCCTCCATATTTTTAAAAATGTGTTTTCGAGTAAAACGTGGATGAAAATTACGGCAGAGTCATAAAAACTGCAATAAATTTTTTCATTTTGCATATTTTTTTCAAAAATGTTTTTGAAGAATAATTTTATAATACTAAAGAACATTTTAAAGCAAAAAAAGAATAATCAAACAAGTGCGGGGTTTTTTATACTAACAAAATTCATTTGATTTACGGAAGCCCAGGTTTTTGTATGAGTAGAACTCGTACTTGTCCTATTTTTCAAAATACTTCTGCATTAACCTAAATCCGGTTTTCCGTACTTTTTCTAAAACTTGTTTGTAAAAATAGACCAGAAATCATATTTCTTAATTACCAGAGTCAAAAATTGAACAATTTAAAGCTGGTGAAAACAGTTTTCAAAATTTTTCATTTTTTGGAAAATACTACTATAATATCAATTCCCAAAGCTCAAATCAGTAAAAATATTTAAAAATACGGATTTTACGAACCAAAAATTAGAGACCACCACCATTCTAATTCAATTATTATTTTCAAAAATTATCAACTAAAATTCTTCTTAAATCAATTATTTTTAATAATTTTCGAAAAAGTTCTTAGACAATTTTCAAATTCATTTGTTTACAACATTCAATTTTACAAAACTTCAATTATTCGTCAAATAATCAATTAAATATATTAAAAATAAAATTTCAAATATCTTAAAAATAAATTTAATCAAACTTTTCCAAAAAAATTTATTCAACAGATGTAAAAAAAAATTTTTATTTAATTAAAATTGTATTAAAAATACAACGATGAATTGAAATTCTGCGATCAGTATAAGTTTATTCCTGTGAAATTTTTATTATTTATAAATATAATTAAACGTTTGCGTATTATTATTATTAACTATTAGGGTTGCAGCCGCTTAGCAGCCGCTGACGCTTGGATAATCCCTTTACGTCCCCAAAGTCCTACTAAACCGCCTGACCTAAGCCCAAAGCCCCTTCCATAGAAACAGGACCGCGGCCAGTTCTTTAGTAGCGATTGCTGTTTCCTCAAGGAAGTAACAACCTGTGATCTGATATCGTTCCCTCACCAAGGCAGGGCATCGACACAGAATGTGAGCTGAGGTTTCGTTTTCCTCACCACATCTACGGCATTTGGGATCCTCGACGATGCCCATCTTATGCCTGTGATAGCGTAAATCTCCATGGCCTGTTAACAAGCCTGTTATGATTTTCGCCTCTTTCCTATTAAGCCTGCGGAAATCCGCCGCTCTTTTAGGATTTAAGTTTTCCCCAATGAGTGCTTTGGCCTGTCTACAACCTGCAACTGCCCGCCACTCTTTTTGGTGCTCTAGTGTCCGCCATTGTTTAAATTCCAAAGTCAGACACTTGTTGGAGACACCAACTATTGGTTCTGGTCCGATAAATCGTTTCCTAGCACCTTCTTTGGCTAGTTCATCCGCTACGTTATTACCCTTAATTCCACAGTGTCCTGGGACCCAGATGAGGGTAACACGGTTAATTCCAGCTAGCCTGTTGAGCGCCTCGTGGCACTCTCCGACCAGTTGGGATGTCGTAACATATCGTTTCAAAGCGCAAATAGCTGCCTTGCTGTCCGAAGCAATATAGATATTTCTATCTTGGCAGCGCTCTAGAGCCTCAGAAGCACCGTAGAGAATCGCTACAATTTCGGATTGTAAAACAGTAGTGATGGTTCCCAAACTATATGCGAGAGCCACCCCCACTGCTTCTTGATAGACACCTGCGCCCGCGCCAATTCTTCCCTTCGATCCGTCCGTATACCAGACAATAGCATCTCTGGGAAGAAGGGCAGGCCCATCATGCCAATCCTCTCTATCAGGTATACTTATTCTATACTTCTTGTCAAAGAGGTAAAGTGGAGTCACCTTATTTCTAATCATATTGAGAATGGGTTTTTCCACCAATTTGCTGGGGAGACGCCATCTGCCAACTTCCCTACGGCCTCTGTCCCCACCTAATCTCAGGGCAGCTTTCGCCGCCTCTGCTTTAATAATCAGGGGTAAAGGTTCCAGTCCCAGAAGAGCACCAAGGGCCATCGTGGGCGTAGTGCGCACAGCACCAGTGATGCTCCTCAGGACCAGTCTTCTTACGCCCTCCAACCGGTCTTTTGCCGTTTTAAGTTCAACTCTGCTCCACCAGACCACAGACGCATAGGTCAGCCTAGGAAGCAGAATCGATTCGTAGATCCACAAAAGTGTATCCGGTTTAAGACCCCAGCTACATCCTATAGCTCTCCTACATTGCCATAGAGTAGCTGTGAGTTTATTACACTTCTCATCCAAGTGTTCTTTCCAAAGAAGCTTACTATCCAAGATGACTCCTAGGTACTTCGCTTTCTCTGTGAATTGGAGTTCTTTTCCAGCCAGTTTTAGCATACATGTGGCTTTCCACTTGTATCGTCTGGTGAAAATAACAACTTCCGTTTTTGCTGGATTGACTGACAAACCAGTTTGTCCGCACCATCCATCTATCATATTTAACGCCTGCTGCACCACACCTAGTAATACATCTAGATGAGGACCGCGAGCGATTAATAAGATATCGTCCGCATAACCAATCGCATGATATCCCTTCTCACTGAGGAGTCTTAGCAGTTCATCCACTACCAGACACCAAAGTAAGGGCGATAGAACTCCTCCCTGAGGACATCCAGAATTAACTGTTCCTCGAAGGGTTGAGCTCCCTTTAGTTGTTAATAGGTTCCTGTTACCCAACATGTGACAGGTCCAGTCAACAATGGTTGTGGGAATACCATGAGAGATCATGGCTTCCTTTATAATCTCCAAGGAGGTATAATTGAAAGCTCCCTCTATATCCATGAAAACACCCACTGCGAAACCCTTATCCTGTAGCTGTCCATCTATTAAGTTAACAGCTCTGGCAAGGGCTGATTCTGCAGAACATCCCGTTCTATAGGCATGCTGATCTCTATGCAAAGGATTTTGCTTTAAGATCTCACTGCGGATGTATCTATCCACTAATCTTTCAATCAACTTCAGAATGAAAGATGTTAGGCTAATTGGACGAAAATCCTTTGGTGAGGTATATCCGTTCCTGCCAGCCTTTGGTATGAAGACGACTTTAGTGCCCCTCCACGCTTTTGGGACATATCCAAGAGTTAGACTTGCCCTGATAAGCCTTACCAACGGTCCGACCGCCTGATCCATCGCCCTTTGCAAAAGGACGGGGAAAACGCCGTCTGGTCCGGGAGACTTATAAGGGCTAAAGGATTCCACGGCCCACCTGACCTTCTCGGCAGTCACGATTCCATTAGCCAACTGTCTCCGCGGCCTATATTCAGCCTGCGGTAGTTTACTCAGAGGCCGAGAATCGGGACCGCCCTTCTCAGATCTAGAAAAGCCTGGGAAATGGGTCTGGACCAGGTGAGCCAAAGTCTCCTCGTCCGACTCGGCAAATCCTCCGTTAGGCAGTCTTAAGGTGCCTAAAATTGCATCTGGGTTTTTTGAAAGCAGTTTGTCTAACCGCGCTGCCTCTTTGCCCTTATCGATGCTGGAGCAGAAGGCAGTCCAGCTATCCTGTTGTGCCTTCCTTATTTCATTTCTATAGTTGTCCCTCATTTTTGCATATGTGGACCAACTGTCAGCCGTGCGGTATTTTTTAGCACGTTTAAATAACTTTCTGGTCTCTTTTCTGAGGTTTTTATTATGGCTGTTGTAAAAGTACCAGCCACCTCATCCAGGGTTTCATGATCTCTAATCCTGCCTGGTAATACAGAAAGTGTCTCCTTCAGCTCTGCGCTGTATTTAGCCCAATCCGATTTTCCTGGGATTACGAATCCACTTGGTTTCCGAAGGGACCACAGCGTCCAGCTCGAAGACTATCTGCAAATGATCAGAAAGTGAAGGTTCATTAGATACTCTCCATCTTCTTACCTTGTGTGCAATACTGCACGAGCAGAGGGTGATATCAATCACCTCCTCCCTGACAGCATTACTGAATGTCGGTACCTTACCCGTGTTTAGAATATCCAGTCCTGTTCCCAATAGATATTCCAATAGGTCCTGTCCCCTTTGGTTGTTCTTTGAGCTCCCCCACACCCTGTGTTGCGAGTTAGCATCACAGCCCAACAAAAGGGGCAGTCCCCTCTCTGCACAGTAATCCACCAATTTACATACCTCATTTGGAGGATTAACTTTGCTATCGTACGGAAAGTAAGCCGATCCAATGACCATCCTTCCGATACCCTCGAAGTCGGTCAATACCGCCATCAGGTCTCCAGTGCACAGGTCCAGCAAAGGTACAACATTAATGCCCTTCGTAAGGATGCACGCTCTTGGTTTGGTAGCCTTGGGATCCCTGTAAACATTAAAGCCAGCCCCCCCAAGTCCCCTAATAGCACCTCGAACTAACCATGGTTCCTGAATAAGTGATATGCCTGTGTGCATCCTTGTCATGCCCCTCATCAAAACTGCTGAGGCGCCTTTACTGTGATGCAAGTTAATTTGTTTAAGGGTAAGCTTACGGGCAGCCATTATGGTTGCTGTTCACTTGCCTTTTTTTCTTCAGACCCATCCTGACCAAGGCTAGCAACCCTAAAGGTTACCCGACCGAAGTCATAGAAGGGTCTGAAGTCGAGAGCAGCAAGAGCTCTCGCTTGACTCTCAGGGACCTGTATAACCAAGAGAAAGTTCCTCTCAGCCATACTAGCCGCCTGAGGTCCGTCAATATTGACATGGCGCCAAGTTGACGTTTTCAGTGAGGGGTTGTACGCCTCAAGAGTCTTGAAGACCACTTGCACGTCCTCCGGTTCACCCGGGATCCGCACCGTAGCCTTCAGCATCCTTTGGAGCACCTCCACCCCACTGACTTTTAATCGCGCTCCTTCCCAGGGCCTTAGCTCGGCCACGGTTTTTGTAAGCCAAGCTTTAGCCTCCGGGTTGGATGCGACAAAAATGAAGACTCCTCCTCTAAAGAAGGAGGCCTCAAACCTCGGCAGCCGGTCCGCCGGCTCGTTGCGAACGAGCGGCGTTAAAGCCTTCCTGAAAAGCCAAAATTGCTCCTCAGAAAGGACCTCCTCCGGGTAGCCGACGTCGGAGACCACCATCGTCAGAGGATTAGTCTTCTGTGCCAAAGTTAGCCCAGCCCCTCCACCATCTTTCCTGGTTTCATGATGGACCGACTTTGGTCTTTTATGGTCCGACTTATCCGCCGGTGGGGAGTCCTTTTGGTCGTTTTTTCTTTTCGACCCGGTCTCGACCACTTTCGAAGAAGTGGGATCATTATTACCGGCCTCCAGCCGTTGTTTCCTCAACCGTTTCTTTGCAGAACCGGTGAGGTTTTTCCTTTTTTTATTCTGGGGCCCTTCAGTCGAGCCAGATCCAACCTGCTCCATGACCGTTGGTCCGTCAGCCCGCAATGGGACCGTTGGGCCAGCCGATGGAGGCGGTTGGCTCACCACCTCGGGAACAGGGGCCGTCATGTCTTTAGCCTCCGAGGAGACCTCAGACGCAGCCGCCTCGTCTCCTTGGCGTGTGTCAATTTTTAAGTTCTTAAAATGAGATTCCATATAAGTCCCACGAGTAGCTAGGGAAAACAAAATGTCCACTCCTACAGAGCCCCGCATGTAGGAGTAAGGAGTCAAATTAGTACAGGGAGGTCTCCCGGTATCCCTGACCGGCGTTTGCGACACCACCATCCACAGCGCCCCGGACAGATCGACCGTCCACCAGCCAGAGCCCCAACCGGACCGATCCCCGAGCTTTACGGGTTCACAGCCCGGCCAGTACAGCCCAGACCAACGTCCGGCCGATCCGCCCGTGACACGCGGCGGCTTTGGTAACCCTGGTGCCATCCATCCATCGACACGTATCCGTACGTCTTAGATTGGGGGCAGAGCTCGCGCTCAATACTCTAGTTCCTTTGCCACGGAAACCAGAGGGACCGTTTCTTAGTTAAGGCCCCGCAGGCAACAGTCTCCTCCGCTTCCAGTGGTGGTCATTACTTCCCACCAATGGTCGCTTCCTCACCTTTCTACTCCCTCTGCTGCCCAGACGGTCCCTCCTTTACGGGGAGTGGGCCCTCACCGACAGACTACGAGAGAGAGAAAGGGGTCCAGAGACGTTGCCCGATTAGGCCTGTAAGCTTCTCCACCAACAACAAGGTCTTACGATCCCTAGGAGAAGAACGTTTGCGTAGATTGTTATTAAAATTTTTTAAAACATTTAGATTTCAGAGAACAATTTTATTATTGCTAAAAATAATTGAAATTTTTTAAAAATTGTTCAATTTAATTGGATTTCTGCGAATAATTTTATTATTTTTAAAAATAATTTTATTTCTGCAATCATTTATAATTTCTCTAAAATTCTCTAAATTATATCGTACAATTTACGAACTTTTCACCCTTTTTTCATTTTTTTACTACTTTTTCTTTTTCTATTAAGTTATGTACTTTACGGACCTTCTTTAAAAAATTGAGACGCATGATTTTCCCTCAATCGCCAAGTGGTCGAATGTTCAAATGGTCAAATACCAAGTGGTCGAATGCTCAAAACGTCGAATCGTCAAATGGTCGAATGCTAAAAACGTCCAATTTTCAAATGGTCTAATGCTGAAAACATCGAATTGTCAAATGATCGAATGCTTAAAATATCGAATTGTCTACCGGTCGAATGCTAAAAACATCAAATCAGCAAATGGTCGAATCACCAAAACGTCGAATCGTCATTTCGTAGAATGCTAAAAACGTCGAATCGTCAAATGGTCGAATCCACATGTGGTCGAATGTTGAAATCGTCGAATCGTCAAAAAGTCGAAAAATTTGTTTGATGTAATTTGACGATTCGACGTTTTGATCATTCGACCATTTGATGACTCGATCTATTTAGCATTTGATTATTTGACAATTCGACGTTGTTAGCATTCGATCAATTGACAATTTGACGTTTTGAGCATTTGACCATTTGCCGATTCGACGTTTTTTAGCATTCGACGAAATGACAATTCGACGTTTTGCCGATTCGACCATTTGACGATTCTATGTTTTTAGCATTCGACCTGTTGACAATTCGACGTTTTAAGCATTCGACCAAATGACGATTCGGTATTCGACCATTTGAACATAATAATGTAGGGGAGAGTTTCCAGTTGTCAGACGGTTTTTATTTTTCACTCGTAAATTGTAAAGGGGTAAACAAAGTGTAGTGTTTCGATAAACTCAAAAAATTTTACGATACATTTTCCGAGCACATCGCTTTTTTGAGAAAAAGAAATGGCCAATAATGAGACGCTTTTAAAAAATTTATGAAGGTTGTCATATAAAGTTATGTTTAGAATAAATGGTTAAATATATTAATAATATATATTATTATATACTGATGAGAGAATCGTTGAATGTGTGAAATTATTTGTATTATAACCCATTGATGGTGAAATCGGTTTCGTTTCGTATGGATAAAAATGAGCACTGTATCAGCTGTGTCACGGCATATGATAATGAAGGTTTTCCGAGGCTGTCTAGGATTTGATCGTCGTACCTCGCACTGACCGCAAGATTTGGGCCATGCTTCCATGTGCCGGCCGAGGACACAGTTAGGTATAAAATCATAAAGCTCTAATTATGTATTTAATTGATTTAGTGTATATTTGAATTTAATGTTTTTGTTTTCCTCTTTTTTTTGTTATATGAAAAGTGTGGCAGTTATTTCATAATATAACATCGAAACAATTGGTGCCATTCAATCTCATTTAATATTCGTATATTCGCATCGTATGATCACGCATTTCGGAATAAGACATGAAATGGAACCGATAACATCAGCATTCTTGAATTGAAAGATATCCTGTATGTATATTGATTCCAACCATCTTGGTGGACGTGTGAGAGGATTATCCAGACAGTGTATGAAAGGATTATCCAGATGTTGAGATTGAGGACCGAATATCGATAAGTACCATATCGTTTGACTAATTTTATATTATCAATGAAATTGAAAGCATGAGTCTTAATCATAAAGTGCGAAATGATTACATTTTTTGTTAATTATCTTAGCCAAGATGAAATCGAGAATCTGACGAAAAGCATTAAAAGAAGGTTAAATACACTAAACAAACTTATTTATTAATATGAACAAGAAAAATGAATACAGAAATGTGCATCGTGTTCACAAGTCACGAAACTACTAAAAACGATATAAAAGAAAGGTAGTAAAGAAAATACATTGCGACGACAGCGCTATTGGCTGATGAGTAAACTAATTCGAATAAGTCCAGAGTTAAATTGTATCTTTTTCAACACTCCGCCTCAATTTAAGAGTCATAGAACCAATTATGTTCACATAATTTTGATAATGTATTACAAAGTAAATAAAACTGTCTTTAATTTTCATACAAACCCAATTTAGAACGTAATTTACCAAACTGACTTGCAGGCAAACCTTTTGTTAAAATGTCTGCCACTTGGTCGTTAGTCGAAATATACTTCACATCAATTACTTGGTTACTGTACAAATCCCTAACAAAATTGTACTTAACGTCCATATGTTTTAATCTACGATGTTCCCACTTGTTAAGCAAATGAATTACAGACTGATTGTCCTCATAAATCACAATTGGCTTTGAGAATTTAATCCCAAAATCAGCAAGCAAATTTTTTATCCACACTAATTCCATCGAAGCACAGGCAAGAGCTACGTACTCTGCCTCCGTTGAGGACAAAGCTACCGTAGTCTGTTTTCTGGTTGACCAACAAATGACACTACCAAACACCCTAAAGAAAAATCCTGTTGTTGATTTCCTGTCACTGTCTCCGGCCCAATCCGCATCCGCAAATCCAATTAGGCTTTCTTCAACATTTTTCCCATAAAACAATCCCAATTTTAGTGTTCCTTGAATGTTTGTCTTCTTTATTTGTTGAGTGCTTGATTTTACACTCCGAACGTTTATCACCACGTTTTCCACAGTTGTAACACTCAAACTTAAACTGTTTTTTAAATCCGTTCTCATGCACTTTGTTTTGACGAAAATTATTATGATTTTTAACATTTGATTGATTTGTTGGTGCCGCAAAAGCTGTTGATGATTGAATTCCTTGTGAACTTTTCATGTTTCCTTTACGTTTCGATTCTTCATCCAGCAGACGATTCTTGACGAATGGCAAAGTCAAATTTTCCTGTGACAACGTTTCCAATGCTGTAACCACGACATTGTATTCCACTGGCAATGTTAAAAGCAAATGACACACCACATCTGTTTCTTCCAGAGTTGCCCCCGTCGAACGTAAATCCCGTACAAGTTTGTCAAAATTTAAAAAATATGATTCCATAGTCTGAGTTGATGCATTGTACTTCATGGTTAACAATGCCTTTCGAAGTAATAACTGACTTGCAATACCTTTCCGTTCAAAAGTGTTTTTTAAAACATTCCAAATCTCAAACGATGTTCCCTTGTCCTTGACGTATTCCAAGTGACTATCCGCAATCCTTTGCACTATTTGAGATTTGCATTTTCGATCCTTTTTTTTTAAATTGTCTATCTGCGTTCATTTTTGTGCTTTCACTTCTTCCGTATCTGTTTCGAGTATTGTAACCGTGCTCGTATAGTCTTCTTCCACTAAACTGAGTAACTCACGCTCATCTAGCAACGTTTCCATACGAAATTTCCAGTTACTGAAATTTGTTCCGTCAAAAAGAGGAATCTTATATTTATCTTCTTCCGCTATTGTGTTTAACCTCACAACGCACAAACACTATCAAGCACAAATATACATATAAATTTAGTTCACTCAACTGGGCCCATAACAAAATATTAGGTGATGGGGACGGGAAAATAAGTTATGAAGTTGAGTCAGAGATCACTAGTGACCTTAGTGATAATGAAAATATATCGAATGAAGTTTTACTTTTAGATAGAAATGCTGAAGTTGTTAAAATAACTCAAGTTTTAGCTCCTGCACAAAATAAGAAGCCTCTTCCATTCACAACACCACATGTTGATGCATTAAGCAATCCTCGAATTTTCGCTGGTCACGATTTTACGGCAGAAAATTTGTCGTACACATCCTGTTTTAAATCAGAGGATCGACGTAGTGATAGGAGATCATGTGAACCAAAACGTATTTTAGATATGGCCAACCAAAAGTTGCAAAAAGATTTGTCAGCTGAAGTCAATGTTTACATGAGATTATTAAAAAATAATGAAAAGTTAACAGCAAAAACTGTATTGACTAATGGATTTATAGATGATGCTATTAGACATGATGTAGGCTATAAAGTATTAAAACAATTGCGTTTGTCACCTGCATATTTAGAAGAAGAAAGAAAGAAAATATTTGCTTATATTCGACAGGAAGGAACACCGACTTTTTTTACTTTATCAGCAGCTGAAAGATTGTGGCCAGAACTAATGCAAATGTTAGCAAAGTTTTTGGATAACAAAATTATTAGTATTGAGGAAGCATTGAATTTAGATGATAATGTGAAAACGGATTACATAAGAAGAGATCCAGTAGCGTGTGCCTTGTATTTTGATTATAAATTTAAAGAAATGTTGAAATACTTACAAAATAAAAACGGCCCTTTCGAAGAAAGGTGTTGTAGATAGTTACTATCGAATAGAATTTTAACTACGAGGGTCTACACATGCTCATTGCTTTTTATAGTTGAAAAATGCTCCTACATATGATAGTAATAATGTCAATTCATCAGAAGAATGTATTAAATTTATTGATAGATTTGTTAGTTGTCGATATATTAAAGATAATCCATTAATACATAGGTGTTCAAAGACATAAGCATACACATACTTGTAGCAAAGGTACAAAAAATAAGCAAAAATGTAGATTCGATTATCCGATTCCAGTTATGCCCCGTACAATGATTTTAGATCCTTTAGAAAGTGAAGATGATAGTTTAGTTCACTTGGCAAAAGAAAATTTAAAAGAAATTTCAAAATTGATGAAATATTTCTTTTTAAAGCAATCCGAATTTGTAAGTTTTGTTGATATTTTAAAAAAAGTTAAACTTAACTGAAGATGAATATATTTTAAGTATTCGAAGTTCCATTAAAAAGACACGAGCATTTTTAAAAAGAGACAGCAATGAAGTAGGCATAAATTGCTATAATACAAATATATTAAATTTATTTGAGGCAAATATGGACATACAATTTGTTCTGAATGCTTACGGTTATGCGTCATACATTGTAAATTATATAAGTAAAGTAGATGCTGGTTTGTCAAATTTATTACGTCAAACGCTAGACGATATAAATAGTGGCAATATGAATATCAAAGAAAGGTTAAAAAAATATTGTAATGCATTTTTAAATGGGAATCTTATGTCTGCTCAAGAAGCAGCTTACCACGTTTTGTCTTTAGTTGTAGCTAAATGTAGTCGAAAAGTAGTTTATATAAATACGAGTCCTAAAAATGAATGAGCGCGAACGTTAAAATCTATTCAAGAATTAAACAAGTTAAATCCTGATTCTGATAACGTATTTAAAGATGATCATGTCACAAAGTATGAAAAATAATAAAAATAATAGTATTGAAAAGAGAGAAAAAACCCTACTGCTTTGGAGACGGAGGTGAGTAAGGCTGCTTGGGCCAGGGTTGCTTCTTATTCGGAGGCAACTGTGGAAAATAATCCTGAAAACGAAAAAGACTTTGAAACCGTCTCCAATAGGAAACAGGAGGCCCGTAAGAGAAAGGCCTTGAAGAAAGCAGAAGAGAGGGAGAGACTCCAGAAGCGCCCCCCCTAAAATAAGAACCACAGAGGCAATAAAAATTTCGGCCCGGAATCCAGAGACCTACTATGATCTTATAAAACTGGCAACAACTTCGGTAAAGCTTTTCGGAAACTGGCACCGAGATTGTGAAAATTAGGAGAACTTTTAAAAAGGAGGTTCTTGTTTTGGTCAAAAAGGGGGGCGATACTTCAAAGTTCGCTGAGAATCTTACCTCCGTCCTTCAGGACAAGGCCGAGGTTACGGCTCTTGTCAGTAAAAAGACCCTCGAAATTCGGGAACTCGACGAAACAACTTCAGAGGCGGACGTTTTAACCGTCCTAAAGGAGAAGTTAAAAAAGCCCGAATTAGATGTGACTTGCCGACTTCTAACACGTTTTGGTGGTACGAAAGTGGCACTAGTACGCTTGAGTGAAACGGACAGCGAGAGTCTGCTTAAGCTAGGCAAAGTGCGTATTGGTTGGATAAACGCATCCATCCGAACGCACTTAGAAGTGACAGGATGTCAAAAGTGCCTAGCCTATGGACACGTGACCCGAATTTGCAAGAGCCTCGACAGAACAAAAAACTGTCGGAGATGCGGCGAAGCGGGACACTTCGCCAAGAGTTGTAATAGCGACAAGCCAAAGTGCATAACGTGTACAGATTTGGGAAAAACGGAAGTCAACCATATCCCTGGAAGAATTTCCTGCCCGGTTTACAAGGAGGAACTGGAGAAACTTAAAAGGGCAAATCCCTAAAGCTCCTTCAAGTCAACCTGCATACAAGTAAGGATGCACAGGTTGACAAGTTCTTAGAGACAAGCAGCGGGTTTGTGTGGATAGAGGTGGCTAATATACGTATGTATAGCTGCTACTTCTCACCCAACGACCCGCTGACCACCTTCGAAACCAATATAGAAGACCTAGAATCGAGCCTCATAGAATCCAAGCTGGATGTCATCATCACTGGCGATTTTAATGCAAAATCGCCAAAGTGGGGTGAGACGAGGCTCGACAAAAGAGGAATTCTGATTAGAGAAATGATCTCCAAGAACGATTTATTAGTTGTAAACCGGGGAAAAACCTGGACATTTAGACGAGGTGCGATCGGATCGATTATAGATCTAACGATTGCATCGTCTACTATATTTAGTCGCATAAGCGACTGGCGGGTCCCTGAGGAATATACAGCAAGTGACCACCAGTATATTGAGTTCTCAGTCTCAATGGAAGCCACACGAGGAGAAAAAAAAACAGGAAGCTCCTAGTCGCAAAATCTTCTCGTGGAACATTAAGAAACTCGACAAGGAGAAGTTCAGCCGGTCCCTAAAAGAATCTATCTTAATGGAGGATTCTGGTTGGGTGAGGAGGCCGAAAAGTCTAAATGGAGAGGTGCGAGCGGTGCGAAATATAATCGTCACCGCTTGCAATGCGTCGATGCCACGTCGCAAAGGCAAAAGACCCCCGGCCTGGACAATCCCGATTGGGTCA
Organism: Leptopilina drosophilae; assembly: GCA_032873175.1. NCBI lineage: Eukaryota > Metazoa > Arthropoda > Insecta > Hymenoptera > Figitidae > Leptopilina > Leptopilina drosophilae. Next base: position 12,555,809 of record CM065487.1, read on the forward strand.
GAAAGATAATAAGTTCTTTGTTTCCTCCTGCAGAGCCATACCTTAGAAGGGACTGGAGTTCTTGCAACGTCGAAAAGGAAGAACTCTTCACACTTAGTGAACTGCAAAAAGCAGGCAAAAGATTGAAAACAGGCAAGGCGCCTGAAATCGATGGGATAAGTAACGAGATCCTAAAGTTGGTAATCGACACTTCACTCCAGATTCTGCTTCGATGCTTCAATCTTTGCCTTGAGAGAGAAGAGTTCTTCCGCGACTGGAAGCGACAGAGGTTAGTCCTTCTAAGGAAAGGTGAAAAACCTCTAGATAAGGTTTCATCGTACAGGCCTATATGCCTGATAGATACGATGGGTAAACTTCTAGAGGATATGGTTCTGCAGAGAATTCAAAGCCACTTGACCGAAGAGAATCGTCTATCCGATCACCAATTTGGTTTCCGTAAAGGCAAGTCCACAGTTGATGCCATCCAGACATAGCCACCATAGCCAAAGTAGGAAAAAACAAATTGGGACTTGGAAAAAAGAAGAGCTTCTGCGCGTTGGTAGCAATTGACATACGTAACGCGTTTAATTCCGCAAGATGGAAAGATTTCATCGAGTCGATGAAAATGAAAAACATGCCGCCCTACCTGTTGCGGATAATGGATCTTAGCGACAGGTGGGTTATATATGAGGGAGACACCTGCACTCTTAGGGAAGAGATGCAGCGTGGGGCTCCTCAAGGCTCGAGGGTGGGTCCATTTGTATGGAATGTATCTTATGATGATTTTCTGCGAATGGATCTGCCCGAAGGTGCGGTGATCGTCGGCTTTGCGGACGACGCGTTGTTCGTGTGCACTGCCGAAAGTGAGGAGGCTCTTGGGACATTGGTGAACAAATGTCTGCGACTATCAAAAATCTGGCTGGAGCACTGCTGGTCACAGACAGACGTGGTTATGAGCTCCCACGAATCGCGATAGACGGATTCGAGGTCAAGTGGAGTAAGCAAATAGAATATCTTGGTGTGGAGTTGGATGGACTGTTAAACTTCCACCACCACGTGGCTACGGCGTCAAATAAGGCGATCGAGTGTGCGGCTAATCTTTCACGGTTAATGCCGAACGTGGGCGGACCCCGTAAATCAAAACTCTGCTGTCTGCGCAGAGATCGATAACAACGCGTATTATCTCTGCATATAAGACGGTATCTACGAGTGCTGTGAAGGTCCTTGCAAGTGTCCCGCCAGCAGACATTTGGCGAGGGGAAGGGAAGAAATGTTTCTCTTTACTAAAGAAAGAAGTTCCTTGGATGAGGAAATAAGACCCAGCAAGGGCCTGATCCGCAAAGAAGCGAGGCACAGGCTCATAGGAAGATGGCAAGAAAGATGGGATGGTGAGGAGAAAGGTCGATGGACTTATCGCCTTATCCCGGCACTCGCCACCTGGATAAATAGGAAACACGGTCAGGTTTCCTATTATATGACTCAGGCGCTCACAGGTCACGGGTGTTTTAACTCGTACCTGTGTCGCATTAAATTACGCGAGGACGAGGTGTGTGCATATTGCCAGTTCCCTGAGGACAACGCGGAACACACCCTCTTCTCATGCAAGAAGTGGGACTTGGAGAGGCGGACCATGTTCGAAGGTGTAAGCAGTCAAGTTACACCGGAGAACATAGTATCGCTGATGACCCAGTCAGAGGGGAATTGGCGGCAAGTCGAAAACTTTATAATCTCGGTTATGTCGAGGAAGGATCTCGACGGCCGCCAAAAAGCGTAATTTAAACAGCTTTTAATTTGTTTTGTTTGTTTTTTTATCAATTTATTTTGTGATTTATTTGTCCTTTTACAATTTTAATTTATTTTGTGATTTTTAATTGTCCTTATAAAATTTTAATATATTTTGTGATTTATTTGTCCATATACAATTTTAATTTATTCTTTATTTTATTTGTCCTTATACAACTTTTACTTTTTGACTTTATATATCTGTTATTTTATATGTTTTTGTTTTATATTTTATCTCTTGACATTTTACACTTTTTAACATTTGTTTTTCATTATTGTTGTGCTGTTGATTCCGCTTTTATATGGAAATAGTTTTAAGTTTTAACTATTGATGCAGGAGAACCGCAGACAAAGAACAAAGTCGCAGGAGCGATAGAGTTGGAGCGCCACCCTCGAAGGCTAAAGTCTTACGACAGTTCCGAGGGAGAGTAAAGGGCTCCAAAAGAAGGGTTACGGGTTTTAGTAGGTCGGGCTGGTAGTAGGTCGCCGGTTTTCTAAATTTACTATATTATTATTTTTTTTTTCCATTATTTCCTTTTTGTTTTATTATACCAACCCCACATAACCTTGGAGTGCGGAATCCAAGGTATTTGAAGGCAGATTTCCCAAAAGTCCCTAAGCAAAAAAATATATATACCAGATACAAGTGAATTGAAAACTTAAGAAATTTTAGATAATGATGTATGTTTATCATCGGATCATATAAATAAATTTGGATTGTTAATGAATTCACAATTTAATTATAGACAACAAAATGTTTTATACTTACAATTTCCTAAACGTATAAAACCAATATGTATGGAAAAGCAAAATATGCAAATTTTGTTTTCTGGGAAACAAGATGAAAAACGTATTGGTCACTGGATTACTTCGTCTTATCATAGCTTTGAAATTAATATTTATGATAGTATCAATTATGAAATTGATGGAGAAAGACGTTTAAGTCCAGAGCAACAATTATACTTAGATAAACTATATCCAAGGAAGCAAAAAAATTAAGTTTCATACTGTTCAAAGTCAAATTAATGGAACAAATTGTGGATTGTTTGCTATTGCATTTGCAGTTTCCATATGTTTTGGAGATAAACCTGAAAATATTAATTATGACCAATCTCAATTAAGATCCTTTACTAAAGAAATATTTGATAACAATAACATTAAACGATTTCCAGAAATGTAAAAACGATCAATTGTAATTGGTTTAAAAAAATTTACTAAATTAGCGTTTCAATATTATTAATTTCTAAATTATTTGAATGTTTTTATGAACACGTTCAATATCTAAGGTATAAGAAAGGCTTTTCAGTCATACTATTATAGATATACAAAAGGCTCATCATCCACGCTACAGTATAAAAAAGGCTTTTAAGCCAAATTATTATATAAAATTGGCTCTTTAGCCTTTCAATCACGCTACTATAAGGAAACGGCTTTTCAGACATAGGGTAAACATACCAATTGTCGAGGGTGTACCTATTTTTTGAATGAAAAAATTCTGTTTTTGACTTAAACATAGAGTTACAATTGAAATACAAAAAATTATTAGTAGTATTCTTATTAAGTGTTATAAATGTTAAAGATAATATTTTAATATTAGATCCACAAAAAAATTAAAAACTTTAGGTAATATTTTTTATTGGCATTTGGTAACATCGACAAATGGAACAACCTCGGTAATTGGTACATTTACCCTAATATTATATACAAAAAGGCTATTAAGCAAAATTACTGTATTAAAATGGCTCTTCAGCATTTCAATCAAGCTACATATAAAAAGGGCTTCTCAGCCACAATAGTATTATTGTGTTTCATTATTTCATTATTTATTAAAATAAACAGTTTTTTAAAAATATCAAATGGATATTTTTTGGACAAATTATGACAGCACAATAATTTAATGCCTAAAAATATTGTAATAAAACCTTATAAATATATATATATATATATTTCCAAAAGAAATAATTAACATTTTTCAATGTTATTCACAAAAATAAACTTAAAGAAATTATTTAATTGATAAGAGAAATAGTGTATTAAAATTGTGTTGAAATAAATTTATCAAGTTCTGTTACATACTTTTATAATTTGAAAAATAACTGTTACTTAGAATTTTTCTATAGTTTTAAACTTTGTTCTGTAACTCTTGTTTTTAATTTATAGTACTTTATTTTTCTAGTTGAAACAACATCACTGAACTGCTTCTTTCAAACACTAAATGTAGAACGAATTGGTAAATTGAAAACCAGCTCAAGGAAATAAATTGTTGGAGACATAAAATAGTAGGTTTTTTATCTTTATTAACAATATTTTATATATAACAATATTTTATTTTTCATTTTATCAGGAAAATATACTTTTTAAAAACTGTAAGAAAATTTAAAGTGTTTCAAAATGGGGTTAAATTATTTTTAGGCACACCGAGTTCCATTTCGAAATCAGTATCATCATTTTTTAGGATTGTAACTAATTTCTGAGAGCGAAGCGCCACACCCGCAATGAGAATGTTATCCTTAAAGTCGTAGTTACTTTAAAAAAATAGATTTGATTTAATAATAAAAATAAGTAAATGTAATTTATACTGATAAAATTAAGTTAAAGTGAATTCGTATTATAGAATACTTTATACTATAATTTTAAAAAGTTAAAACTTACTTCATAAATCATCCTTATGAATATAAAATGTATGTATGTATAGTAATAAAAAAATGAATAAATGTACAATTATATGGATATATATATATACAATATTAACAGCGTATTTGTATATGTCTGCTTTTTTGCATTTGGAGAATGATAAGTAAGCCCGAAATTATTTGATAACTACTTAAAAGTAGGCATGAAGAGAATAATTTAATATTATCCCCTTAACTGCCATGGCAAAGATTTGACGGACAAAATCTTTGCAATGGCAGTTAAGGAGTTAAGAAAGAAAATAAATTGTTTTAGTTTAGATTTCATAATGTATTATCGAATCTAATCTTACTCTAATAAGAAACTATTATAAATAATTCATACAACTTTGGCTACTTTCATAAAATCTCGACGTTTTGAAGTACACAGAGTCCGAAAAACATAATCGAGAAAAAGTGTCCGTCTGTAGATACAATGGTGTCCCTTCGAATAACTCTTGAAAAACTTATTGCAGCAACTTGCAACTTTGCATGCACAAAAATAGAGTTAAAATACAGATCGAGTTCGTTAGCCAGCCATTTTCATCGAAAACTACACAAACTACAGTAGTTTAAAAATTTTTTAAAATCAATTTTTTCAAATTTCAGAATTTTTATTTTTATATTATTTTAGATTACAAAAATACAAACAACTTTTCTCTACAACATTTTTTCATAGAAAATTTTTTTAAAAAAGTTTTTGGGACAGTTTATCAAAAATTTAACAAATTCGAAACAAAAAATTCTTATTTCGTTTTAAAAAAGATCGTGTCTTGCATAAAAATCATCACCGTTACTGAATTTCTAATTTTATATTATTTTAGGATAGAATAAGACAAACAACTTTTTTCACAACATTTTTTGTTGAAAATATTTTGTTTTTTTTAAGTTTTTGGGACTATTCGGTTGTGGATACCCACGCAGAACTTTTGACAGAAATGAGTTTTGTCTAATCTGGCAAATATCACGTATATGTTATGACCTAACGTAGTTTTCTATGTGAATACAATACTGATTAGATAACTGCGCTTTTTACTATATATAAATTAATTTTTTGACAAGTTGAATATAACAAAAATGTAATTTTAAACATAGTTAAATGTTCAACAAATCCAAGTGAATTACTTAAAATGGTAAGTTTAAAACACATTTACACAGTAAATATGTTATATTTCATGATCCAATACCAAGTATCACAAAAATGTTTACAAGCAAAATTTTCTTCATGATGTTTTAAAATGATCGTTCAGTTTAGTTATGGGCATCCAAATTGATTCGGTTGTGGACACCACTCTTATTTTTGATAATTCGTGAAATATCGCTGTCAATTAATCATAAGTAATTCCTTACAACATTTAATAGTGTTTTATGAATTTTTAAATTTTCGTGGTCCAGCACGGAAATTAATATAATGAGACTTTGATGTCCGTACGTCGTTCGCAGTTATAGTAATTGAAGTAACTGGGCAGTTCAGGTTCAGTGTGAGAAATCTTATATGCCCTAACATGGGGAGCATGTAATGTCAGAATGAGAAGAAATCATACTTATGTAGATAATGTATGGTTACTTAGTTAATTACATTCTCATCACATGAGAAATAATTTTTTTGCACTTTTAATAGATTTTTCAAGAGTGCCCACAACCGAACCAAAATTCTCTTTGTTAGAAAAATGACCAATTTATTGAATTTTTAATAAAATTTTTCTAGTCAACAGAATCAAATTATTTTCTTGACCAGTAGTTAGCTAAGGTCTCTAGCTTTAAATACATATACATATGTTTGCTTAATATCTACAAGGACACAAATTATGAGTCAAAAACGAATCTCGCAATCATCAGCAAAAATATGTGATGAGAATGTATTCCTTAAAGTAGTAGTAACTTTAAGAAAAAGAAATGTTTTATGAAACACATTTTCTGAAACAGGAAGAAGAACTCAAATAACGAACAACAGTCGAAGAACACATCGCGAGCGAAGCGAGCTATTTGCGCCCGACAACACACGGAGCGCGACGATCGATGTTCGCGCTGAAACTTGTGAGAGATTTTTTTTATTTATATTCTATATATTTATGGAAAGTACGTTTTTTAAGCTTTTCAAAAATACCAATATTATTAAAATCGGTTCAGACAATTGCAAGATATGAGATTTTTTCAAAAACGATGCAAAAAACTTTAATTGTTAATAACTTTTTAAAAATTAATATTTTTAAAAATCCTTTAAGGGTTTTCAAAATTTTGTTTATCCTAAACCTGACGCGCCAGAAACTTCTACATAGACTAAAATTGAAGCTTGAATTGTCCACTACAAGGGCCATATCCGTAAAACCAAAAAAAATTAAAAAATTTTTCAAAACATGGGGTTGAAGTTACCAAAAATGTGATTTTTAGGGTCGCTAAATATAATCATCAGATTATAACTTTTTATAAGTTTCTGGCACGTCAGATTATAATCCGCGACCTCAAACACCCTTGAGTAACAATTTTCAAGCGAATCCGATCAATTATAAATTTTGACATCATCAGATTGGATCTGCCATTTTGAATTTTTAAAAACTAATATCGGAGTCATAATCAACGACCCCAAAAACCCCCGAGTACCAATTTTCATGCGAATCCGATCAATTATAAATTTTGACATCCTCCATTTTGAATTTTCGAAAAGTGATATCGGATTCGTAATCAGCGACCTCAAAAACCCCCGAGTAACAATTTTCAAGCGAATCCAAAACAATTTTAAAAGTCCGTTAAAGCAACCCAAAAAACACATTTTTGGTAACTTCAACCCCATTTTTTGAAAAAATTTTAATCTTTTTTGGTTTTACGGATATGGGTCTTGTAGTGGGCAATTCAAGCTTCAATTTAAGTCTATGTAGAAGTTTCTGGCGCGTCAGGTTTAGGATAAAAAAATTTTTAATAATTCTCAAAAACACGTTTTTTTGGGGTCTTTACCCACACTTTTCTCAAAATCCTGACGTGATGGCCAATTTTATGACCCGGGATCGTGTTCAGCGTCTTTAATGGACACTATGGTATCTCATAAAAAAGTAAGACATTTTTTGTTGACCTGTGTTATTAATAATTTTAGCTCAAAAACCCTACTGTTTGCTATATTATATGGATATAAAAATTAAAAAATTCGAAATAAAAAGATCCCATCGTTTGCCCACAATAAGTCAACGTCTAAAAGTTGTTAATTTAGTTCTAGTTTCTTACAAAAAATTTTGAAAAAAATCGATCGATACATACATTCTTAAAAATAAATTTTTTTTAAATTAAAAAAAAATTCGTAAATTTGAAAAATAAATTTTTTTATATTTTTATCAAAAACTACGTGTAAAAACAAAAATTTTCATGTATAGAACGTCAAATTTTGTCAATTTTTGACCGAGTTATAACCATTTCAAAAAAACATTTCCGTAAAAACGTGATTTTTCAAAAACCTGTATCTCTTAAACGGCTTCATGAAAAAATTTGAAAAAAACATGGTAGCATATTTCAATAAGCACTAAAAGAAAAAAAATATTTGAAAAAAATCTGAGATGCAAAAGTCAAATACTGTCCGATTTCGCGTGGAACGCCCCATATATTGAAATCTTTAATAGATAGTGTTTGTATTCAATGAATGTATTTCATTTAGTTTAAACGATTGTTTCTAGTGTTTGCAATTTGTGAAAATCAATGTTATAAATTGTTTAATTAATATTAATAGTATAATGTATATTATAATATAATATATATTAAAATATAATATATTGTTTATATAACCTTTAAATTATTAATAATAATTATATTATTTTATTAAATATTAATTGTTTATTAATATTATAATAATATTGAAACAAACATATTGTTTTAATTATTAAAATATTTAATATCACAATTACTTTAATATGAATATTATTTACACTTTCCAACGGACAATTAATAAATTGCATAATTAGTACGTTTTAATAAATAATATATACATATACCATTTTTCTACGAAAAATTTTCCCAGTGTGTCCCAAATAATATTTATGTATACAATATGGACAGCCCTGAAAAAGTAGTGAGGGGGTATGACGTAGGCAACCGTCAAAGTGAAGGATAAAAGAAGGGGAAATTTCGGGCTGATCCATCATTGTGGAGGATTGACTGTATGTTGAATTTTTATCAAATTTATCAAACGCGCAGAAAATTAAAAAAAAATTTGTTTATAACAAATTTTTTAAATAATTATTCTAAAATAAACTCTTTAAAAAGTCTCTAATTCTAAACGAAAGTATATATTATCCCTTTAATATTCAAGCTTGATTTATTTCAATCCGTTTATTTATTTAGAAGAAAATAACATTTTCACTGAGAAAACAATATATTCAAATGAAACATCATTATCTTAGTCATACAGTCAACCAAAAATTATGTTTGATTTAAACATAATAATTTTGACTCAATGCATAGTAAATTTTTGTTTGATAAAAATTAAAATTAATTCAATAACAAAATATGTTTAAATTAAACTTATATTTTATATTATATATATATATGAGCCAAAATAAGTGAAACCGGACACTTGAAAAATTTTTGTCTACAATTTTCAAGTTATCTATGATTTTTGGTAGATATATGAGTACACTTTTTCCCCCTAAATTTAAAAAAAATTATTTTTGAAGTAATCAGGTGTTGAAGTTTTGGGTCATTTTACTTTCATTTTATTATTACTTTGAAACAAATAAAGATAATTAAGTGAATGTTTTTAAATTTAAAGCTTAAAGTCTATACTTTAAGGATTAAATAAAGCGATTGCTAAAAATAAAAATTTATAATTGTTATTAACAATTCTTTTAAACAATTGCAAATTGAAGAATGTTCTTAATGTTTTTCAAAGATTAAATTACGATGTATTGATGCGTAAAACTCTAAGCATTAAAATAAAAAAAGAAAAATCAGTAACCTCCAATATTATAGATATTGTGTAGATTTTTATGAAAAAGTGCAGACGAAATTCGACTTTTAATCATAAAAATCCGCTTGAAAGCGTGAAGTTTCTAGCAAAACAAAAGACGATCTTATTTATTCGTTTGCAATTTTGTCTTTTTCCAGTAACTCGAGTCGAATTTTGCCTGCATTTTTTCAGAAAAATCTACACAATATCTATAATATTAGAGGTTACTGATTTTTCTTTTTTTTATTTTAATGCTTGGAGTTTTACGCATCAATACATCGTAATTTAATCTTTGCAAAACATTGAGAACATTCTTCAATTTGCAATTGTTTAAAAGAATTGTTAATAACAATTATAAATTTTTATTTTTAGCAATCGCTTTATTTAATCCTTAAAGTATAGACTTTAAGCTTTAAATTTAAAAAAATTATCTTTATTTGTTTCAAAGTAATAATAAAATGAAAATAAAATGACCCAAAACTTCAACACCTGATTACTTCAAAAATGATTTTTTTTAAATTTAGGGGGAAAAATGTACTCATATATCTACCAAAAATCATAGATAACTTGAAAATTGGAGACAATAATTTTTCAAGTGGCCGGTTTCACTTATTTTGGCTTATATATATATATATATATATATATATATATATAATACACAATATATAATACATAAAAAATTTCTTCCAATTAGATTTTCGAAAAAGCCAAAACAATTTTTTTTGGTACATTATATATGCGAGTATACATGTGTGTGTGTTTATTGTATATGTGTCAGTATACATGTGTATGTATTGAGTGTATATGTGAGAGCATACATGTGCATGTATTGTGTGTATATGTGTGAGTATACATGTGTATGTGTTTAGTGTATATGTGTGAGTATACATGTGTATATGTTTAGTGTATATATGTGAGTATACATGTGTATGTGTTTAGTGTATATGTGAGAGTATACATGTGTATACTACTGCACGGGAAAAAATTTTGTGTATTACCTGCCCACTAGTGGTTACGCACTGCTGTCTATGCTTTGTGTGTAGAAAACATTTTAATATTATAGAGATTAGTTTTTCTTAATTAGTTTACAGCAAATTGTTCACAAAAATTTTTTGTAACAAAATTTTTAACGTCAAAAATTATTATTAGACCCCATGCTAGGATTAAAATTGCATACACCTGCAAGGTAATAGTATATTATGCATCTAGGGTGGAATTGTGTGTTTTTGCGCCTCGCGCGAGGCACAAAAACATTCAACCCGTGGTGCATATGTTATTTTCTACAAAACATGCAAGAAAAACGAGTGTCAACAACTGTTTAAGAACGAGGAATGAATGTGGATAGCTGTTTCGCCTGTCAGAAATGAGACACTGTGGTACAGACTAGTGTACCGATATACATTGAAACGTACTCAGCTGTTTGATCGCGCGGGGGGGTTCGGGGGGTCTCCTCCTGACAGGGTCCAGGGGCAGAGCCCCGGCCAGGGGGTTCGGGGGGCGGGGCTCCCCTGACTGCAAAAAACCAACTTAGAATAATTTTTAATGATAATTTTTAGGTTAGTTGGCTACACATTCCAGTGTTGTCATCACGAAGTTATCAATTTGAATATTTTTAAATGTTGCCAACTTTAAACATAACGTGCAAGTATAGGGATTTATAGTAATATTTCGAATATAAGTGTTGGTACCTCTGAAACGTGAAAGAATATTTCTGAAAACATTGTACACTTCACACGAGCGACTTGAGCAAATGAAATTGAAGATTGAGAGTTTTTTTCCCTGCGCAAAAGTTTTTTTCCTGGCTGAAAGAGTTTTTTTTCCCGCTGCGAGTTACTAGTCTAGAAAAGTCTGTTTCTTGCCATGTTAACAGGGAAAAAACACGATTTTTTCGTGCATGTGTTGTAGAAAATATATATGGAAGGTATTTGTTTATAACATTTTTAAAACAGTAGGTCTTTTTTAAAGAATTATGTAATATATGAGGCATTTTAAGTCCTAAGTTGAAATTTCAACTTTTTGAAATAAATTGAGCCTCTGGGAATTTGTTGTTTTCGAACGATTATCTCGATTATTCTTCATAGACGCGAAAGAACAATGCTGACGATGCTTGATTGAGATTGATTATGTCCCAAAGATGTTCTGAGTTTAATTTGGTGACTCTATTATATAATCAGAATTACTGTAAACTAAGCTAGGTTCTTTTAATGTTATAATTTTATTCTTTTTCGTTGCAGATTCTGTTTATCTCTATTTTCTTTTCTGAGATGATCAGATATTAATTCGAATCGTGTAGAGGTATAAATGCAATTTCAGATATTTTAAAGACGGAAAGTTCATAAATTCTATCTGATATAATTTTTGTTTAGGTTTTTATAATATTGGTTTCACAATTTTATATTTCGCTTACAAGAAAACTCGGTTAAACTCGTTTACAGATAAATGCACGGAAAAGGTACGTACAGTGCCGCTCAATAACTTTTGCCCACCCTACAGCGATTAAAGGTTTTATAAAAAATTTTGTATTTTGTTTACTATTGAAGTTACAAAGCTCAAATAGTATATTGCGTGCCTAGGGGAGAAACGCAGTCTTTTCCGCCGAGGGTGACGTTTGACGCACGAGCGAAGCGAGGGCGGCAATCACCCGAGGCGAGAAAGATGCGTCTCTCCGAGGCACGCACTATACTTTTCACAACAACCCGTTAAAAAAACACATATTATTGTAAGGACATTTTCAGAAATTGTTTAAGCGTTAAGGTACTCGCACACCTCCACTGCCTGCGCAGGCACTAGATCGTTCCCACCTCAATTTTTTTCGTTGAAAAAATGGAGGAAGATTTGAATTTTAATAGATATTCAAATTTATCCCATTTTTTCAACGAGAAAAGTGAGGTGTGAACGATCTACTGCCTGCGCAGGCAGGCAGTGGAGGTGAGCAAGTACCTTTATTTCTTAATTTTCATTCGTTGAAATCATTGTATGCTGTTATATGTATATCGGCCTTTGGATTTTTTCGGTAATAATTCTGAGACAGCATTTTGCGCTGCTTCAGATAATTTAGGAGGTGTACGTTGAGCACTTTGTAAAATAAAAATATTCACTACAAAACACGACGGCCGGTGAAAACAGAGGTTAGTTTTTAGTAAAATCTGTCTACTACAGAGGACACAAAGGTAGGAATTCATTTAACCAATCAGAACGTCTCTATTTACTTTCCTCCCGCTACGACATCAACTTTCCTCCCTAGGGAAGAATCTTGTCAACAGAGCGGGAGGAAAGTAGACAAATGCGATCTCGTCTGCAATTGGCTACTTTCCTCTCTCTATAGAGGTGTAGAAAGTGTAGTTTTCGTTAGGGGCGTTGTGAAAAAAATATTGTTTAAAAGCTCATTTCCTTATCTTTAACATTACATAAAATCGAAATTAAAAAAAATTTGTTAATGAGTAAATAATGTTATTGCAAAATAAAATTTTCCGTTCTTTTTGTTATTTTTTATGTGATACAGTTTCATTATAAATCATCAGAATTTAATTCCAGACATATGATTTAAAAGCTACTTTTATCATCTTTAAAACGCATTTTTCAAAATTTTTATACGATAATTTTTTAAGAAAAATATGATCCTTTGTTTAAAAAATCAGCAATTTTTTTCAATTGTTGATATCTCAAAAACAATTACTTTAGGAAAAAAAATTTAACAAGATAAATTGTTTCTTTCTGTGTATAGAATTAAAAACAATTATTATTTTTTTTATATTTTTCAGATTTTTAAGTTTTTTGTGTAGAAACTCGCTTTTTACATTCATTATAACAAGCAAACATATTTTTCTTTGTATTTATTCAATTTTTCCAAATATTTTAACTCCCTAATCTATTAAATAAGTTCTTATACATTTATTTATTTTGCTGTTTAAAAACGGAAATTATATCAAATCTTTAAATGATTTGGTGACTTAAAATATCTGGAAAAATTAAATAAATACAAAGAAAAATATGTTTGCATGTTATAATGAGTGTAAAAAGGGAGTTTGTACACAAAAAACTTAAATATCTTAAAAATGTAAAAAAAATTTTTAAATAAAAAAAATTTTTTAAACAAAATTTTTTTAATAATTTTTTTAATTCTGTATACAGAAAGAAACAATTTATGTTCTTAAAATTTTTTTCCTAAAGTAATTGTTTTTGAGATATCAACAATTGAAAAAAATGGCTGATTTTTTAAACAAAGGATCATATTTTTCTCAAAAATTATAGTATAAAAATTTTAAAAAATGCGTTTTAAGGGTGATAAAACTAGCTTTTAAATGATATTTTGAGTTCGACGCAACATGTGCTCGGGCGTGCGTTGACAGACGATTTTGTTGGATGATTGTATCGAGACGCATCTAGAGGGAAGGAATGTTTAGCCGAGAGGTGTGTAATGAGATATTCTAAAAATTTTGGAAAGAGTAACGAACGACGCGGTGACAAAATCGAAATTTAGGAAACAATTTCGAGTAATTGCGTGCTTGTAGTGAAATTTGTACGGAGTAAAGGAGATTATTATCTGAGTGTTTATTTTGTAAAAGTTATTTTGACGATTAGTTGAACGTCGAAGTTGTGAAATTGATTGATTTCGCGAAATGGTAAGCAAGATCTAGAGGAGTTCCTGAATCGAGTCGAAGACTGTCAGCTGTGTACAGCAATTACAGACGCAGAGTTGTTGCATGCTATACTCAGCTTTCTTAGAAGTAATGCGAGCAGTTGGTATCGAACCATCCGTGACGATGTGTTGACTTAGGAAGAATTTTGAGAAGCGTTCCAGCATGAATTTTCCAGCGAGAGTGATCACTTGAAAATTATGGAGGAACTCAAAAGTCGCACCCAGGCGAAAGGAGAGAAGATCACCACGTATTTGACTAATCTTAAAATTATTATGAGTCATCTTCAGAAACCACATGCTCGTGATCTTCAATATAGGATTGCCTATAAAGGTCTCATTCCAGAGTATCGTCACATGTTGGTGGATTCAAAAACAAATTCACATTCTCAGATGGAACGAGTCTTAAGAGATTTCGAAAAGGCTAAGGCGACAGATCTTTGTTATTCACCACCATTGGCAAAGGATAAAATGAAATTTTCCACAGAAGCGGAAATTGTTCCTCGAAAAAGCGCAACGGTGGAAGCGCTGAAAGAGGAACAATTGGGAAAAGAATCTTCGTCCAGTGTCAAATCAACTAAAAGTGTGAAAAGGAGAGAAAAGAAGAGTAAAATTAAAATTAAACCCTCATTATTATTATTATTTAGCTTAGGGATTTTTGGGAAATCTGCCTACAGATACCTTGGATTCCCACAAAAACCCGTAACCCTTCTTTTGGACCCCTTTACCCTCCCTCGGAACTGTCGTAAGACTTTAGCCTTCGAGGGTGGCGCTCCAACTCTGTCGCTGCTGCGACTTTGTTCTTTACCTCCGGTTTTCCTGCGTCAATAGTTAAAAAATTTAAAACTATTTCAATATAAAAGCGGAATTAACAGTACAACAATAATAAAAAAGAACAAATGTTAAAATAGTTTAAAATGCCAATAGATAAAATATTAAACAGGTCTAAAACAGAAACATAAAATTAAATATATGTCAAAAAGTAAAAATAGTATAAGGACAAATAAAACACAAAATAAATTAAAAGTGTATAAGGGCAAAGAAAAATCACAAAATAATCAAAAATTGTAAAAGGAAATCACAAAATAAATTAATAAAAAACAAACAAACAAATTAAAAGCTGTTTAAATTACGCTTTTTGGCGGCCGTCGAGATCCTTCTCGACATAACCGAGATTATAAAGTTCTCGACATGCCGCCAATTTTCTTCTAACTGGGTCATCAGCGATACCATGTTCTCTGGTGTAACTTGACTGCTTACACCTTCGAACATGGTCCGCCTCTCCAAGTTCCACTTCTTGCATGAGAAGAGGGCGTGTTCCGCGTTGTCCTCAGGGAACTAGCAATATGCACACACCTCGTCCTCGCGTAATTTAAAACGACACATGTACGAGTTGAAACACCCGTGACCTGTGAGCGCCTGAGTCATATAATAGGAAACCTGACCGTGTTTCCTATTTATCCAGGTGGCGAGTGCCGGGATGAGGCAATAGGTCCAACGACCTTTTTCCTAACCATCCCATATTTCTTCAAAGAAGCCTCGCTTCTTTGCGGATCAGGCCCTTGCTTGGTCTTATTTCTTCGTCTAAGGAAGTATTCCTTTTATGAAACGAGTAGATATGCAAATTAGGTAAAGAGAGACATTCGAATGGTATTTATCTTCGAAAGAGCAAGAAAGCAATAGCGTTACCTGAAGAGAGATAGTTTTATACTATGTTTATGGAATTAAAGAGAGATGGGTATGCGTTAACTTTTCTGCGTTATAAACAGAGACCGATTTATGTTATTTATCTAGAAAGAGGGAGACAGAAATATTTTTCATAAAGTGGTATATTTGCCTTTTCATTGGGCAATCCAAGATAGTCCCGTGAGGGGAAGTAGCCTTTCCCCCATTCGGCACACTTACTCGAAACTGAGTCCCGAGCAACCCTGCTGTGAGGGTTGCCCTTTTAAGTAGAGTCTACAATGAGAGAAGGTGCGCATCGACTTCCATAGCTATAGGTATACTAAAGTATGCTGTGGTATATCTATAGCTATGGACGTCGATGCGCACCATCTCTCATTGCAGACTCTACTTTACGGCAGTGTCCAAGATAGCCCCGTGAGGGGAAGTAGCCTTCCCCCCATTCGGCATACTTACTCGAAACTAACTTCGACATCGCCCATTCATTTTCCTTTTAAGAAGTGAAATAAAAAAGTGTTTAAAATATAAAAGTGAAAACTAAAGAAATTGAAAACAAAGACAGGTAAATAAAAATTAGTAAATAAAGTCGTTTATTAGTTACATAATAGATATTAAAAGTGTTAAAATTCTTACATTATGTAAAAATTTGGTCAATAAAGTGTTTAAAGTTACTATAAAAGTGATTAATAAAAGTATAAAAATTAATAATTTAAAGTAAATATAAAGTAGTTCTTAGTTATAGAAAGTGTTAAAATTCTTACATTATGTAAAAATTTGGTCAATAAAGTGTTTAAAGTTACTATAAAATTGATTAATAAAAGTATAAAAATTAATAATTTAAAGTAAATAAAGTAGTTCTTAGTTATAGAAAGTGTTAAAATAAAGTAGTTCTTAGTTATAGAAAGTGTTAAAATAAAGTAGTTCTTAGTTATAGAAAGTGTTAAAATTCTTAAATTATGTAAAAGTTGGGTGAATAAATTGTTTAAGGTTACAAAAGTGATTAAAAGTATAAAATAAATTTGGCTGAAATTTAATGTGAATCATCATGAATTATTTATGTTGATAAAAAGTGATCAAACGTGTAAAAGATAAATGGATTAAAAGATTAAGAGATAAATACATTATATATATATATATATATATATATATATATATATATATATATATATATATATATATATATATATATATATATATATATATATATATATATATATATATATATATATATATATATATAAAGAGATTAATAGATATAGAGATATATATGTAGAGAAAGAAATAGAGACACAATTTTATTAAATTAAATAAAACAATGACTAATAAAAAAGAATTAGTTTGTTTAAGTGATAAAAATTATGATATAATTAATAATAGAAATGAAATGTTGAATAATTATCATATGCATGAATTTTTAGAGCTTTTAAGAAGACAATCAAATTTGTTTTACAATATGCAAAGCACTTTATGTTTACAAGTGCTTGATATGATAGTTCCGATTGAAAAAAATAAGAAGCACATTCAAATACTTTTTAGTGGTTTTTTCAAATCTGGTCACTGGATTTGCACTTATTATGATGAGACAAGGCTTTACATTTTTGACAGTCTTAACAGTGGCTTTTTAAATGAGGATCAATTGAACTACTTAACTAGATTATATCTATTTAAATCACCAGTGGTATTTTCAAAAGTTCATCAACAACCTTTAGGCAGTGTTGATTGTGGAGTATTTGCTATAGCATTTACGACATCTTTATTTTTTAATGAAATGCCAAACACTCTTTATTATGATTATTATCATATGAGAAACCATTTGAAGTTAATTTTTACAAACAATCGTTTGAGTCGTTTTCCGACTGAAAAAAGTTCTATTAACCCACGTTTAATTGTTAAGTATGATTGGAAGAGTCTTTCAAGTAATTCATTTAAAGAACCCTTATGTAAAACAATAAACAATAATCAAATTATTAATAGAAAAATTCCTTGTGGGAGAATTTTAAATAATATAAAGGAAATGAATAATCCTTTAAAAATGTAACAATATAGTGCCATACTTAAATCCAAAAGTAAAATTGAAAATATATTTCATTCAGATAAAATAGACGCTTGCTCTAAAAAAATTCTAACAAGTAAGTTAGAATTCGATCGACAACATCTGAATAAAAGAAAGTCTGAAGCTATCAATAATGAAATAGACTCCTCGCATAAGAAGAGCAACATGCAATATCAAAATCAATATGAAGAAGGATTGCTTAAGCATAAAAATTTGTTGAGTCAAGTTAATGATTCAAATGACGATAACATAAATGAATCTGTTAATTTAGAAAATATCGTTGTTTTAATTCCCACAATAAAGAATATATATGATAGTGTGGAGAAAACAAATTCGTTATGCAAACCTGTTCGAAAAAGTGTAGCGGAAAATCAAAGAAATTATCGTGCTAGACAAAAATTAAAAAGAAATATTGAAAATATAAATCTTTCAGATGAAGTAGATCACTTGTCTATGAAAAGAAAAAAGAGTCGGTCAGAATATCAAAAAACATATAGAGAAAAAATTAAATTTAAAAAAAAGAAAATGAAATAAACTGTTCTTATGATTTAAATAATGTAAATTCTAATAAAAGTGATTTAATAAATGCAATTTCTCCTGTTCCAGTAATAACAAATTCACAATTACAAAATAGTGAAAAGGAAAAAAACTCTTTAATTCAAAAATCTCGAAAAAGTAGAAATGAAATTCAGAAAAACTATCGAAAATGACAAAATTTAAAACTTAATACACAAAAATCAATTGTTACTCTGCCAAGTATATCAAAAGACAAGATTATTCATGAATCAAATTCTAATGAAAATTATTTGGGAAAATTGAATTATTATTGCAATCATTGTCAAGCTAAGCATTTTAAAGATGAAAGAGTTAGTGTCAAACAAGACAGTTTTAATGATTGTTGTGGTCATGGTGGTGTTGTACTAGATTCAGTGCAATATCCAGAAGATTTAAGAATATTGTTAGAAGGACTTCATTCAAAGTCAGGTCATTTTAAAAAGAATATAATACTGTTTAATAATTGGTTTTCTTTTGCATCTTTAAATGCTAACGTAATTAATTTTAATAACAGAAGAAGAGGACCATTTTGTTACAAAATTCAAGGTCAAATTTATTACCAAATTAATAGTGCTTTATATCCTGATAAAGGTGAAGACCCGTGTTTTGGTCAATTATTTATTTACGATCCTGAAGAAGCAATTCGTTATAGATTAAAAAGTAACGAAAATTTGGACGAAGAAATTTTACTAACTATAGAAAATATTTTGAGAACTTTAAATACATACACAAAATTTTTTATGATGATGTCAGAAGTAATTAAAGTAGAAACAGAATTAGCAAGACAAAATAATGAAGATATTCCAGAGTTGCAAGTATTGTTTACGTTGAAAAAAGGTTTTGATAAAAAAAGATTTAATTTTCAAAGTTACAATGAAGTTGCTGCTATTTTCAATACAAACTCAGAAGGAGAAATACCAGAATCTTATGAAACGGTTTACAATAAGTCTACAAAAGAACTGAAATTAGTTAGTAATTTAGATCCGAATGTTGAACCATGGATCTATCCCATATTTTATCCACTTGGAAATAAAGGTTATAATATTAATATGATTCGTAGTGATAGTGATTTTAGAAGTAAAAAACATAATATTTCTAGGTCTGCCTATTGTAAATACAAAATTTCTATAAGAGATAAGGAATTCAATCAATTTTTATATGGAGGAAGATTGTTTCAACAATGGGTAGTTGACAATTATGTAAAAATAGAGAAAGATAGATTGCGGTTTTGTGCAAACAATCAAGGTCAATTGAGAAGTGAAACATATCAAGGATTAATCGATTATTTACAAAATCATGAGTTAGAAAGTGATGTACATGTTGGAAAAATGCTTATCCCCTCGTAATATGATGCAACAATATCAGGATGCCATGGCTTTTGTTGGTCGTCATGGAAGACCAGATTTATTTATTACAATGACATGTAATCCAAATTGGAAAGAGATACAAGAAAATTTATTACCTCATCAAACTGCTGCTGACAGACCTGATATAGTAACTAGAGTATTTGCATTGAAGGTGAAACATCTTTTAAATGTTATTGTTGACAAAAAGTTATTTGGGAAAGTTAAGTCTTATGTTTATGTTATTGAATTTCAAAAGCGAGGATTGCCACATATTCATTTGTTAGTCCTATTGAAAGAAAATTCTAAAATATTAACAGTTGAAAGTGTTGATCGTTATATTTCTGCAGAGATTCCCGATGAAAATATCAATCCTATTTTACATAACATAATATTGCAAAATAATATTCACGGCCCTTGTGGAGATTGGTGTTTAATTGATGGTAAATGTTCAAAAAATTTTCCAAAGAGTTACCAAGAAGAAACTACAATTGAAGACAATTGTTATGTTCGTTGTCGTCGACGAAATAATAATAAATCGTATGAGCGACCAAATGGATTTGTTGTTGACAATTCTAATGTGGTTCCGTATTGTCCTATACTTTCAGAAATATTTAATTGTCATAGAAATGTAGAAATAGTTTCAAGTATCAAATCTGTTAAATATTTATATAAATATATTTTTAAGGATCATGATGCTGCATCCATTCTTATTACAAATGCGAATGGTGAGGTAACTGTTAATCACAATGAAATTAATCATTATGAAGAAAATAGATATGTAGGACCAGTTGAGGCTGTTTGGAGAATTTTAAGTAAACCTTTAGGAAAAAAAAGTCATAGTATTAATCGTTTACCCATACATTTACCAAATGAACAGAATGTTATTATTCGCGAAGGGAAAGATAATAACAATGTTTCTTTTGATTTACAAAAAAATACAAAATTGCTTGATTTTTTTAAACTTAATGAGCGTAATAGTACTGCTCGGCAGTATTATTATACAGAAATACCAGAACATTATACGTGGATAACGAAATCTCTTGAATGGAGAAAAAGAATTCGTCAAGAAAAAGTATTGGGAAGAATGTATTCAGTTAATCCACGTCAATTGGAATTATTTCACCTTAGATTATTTGTAAGAATTCTAATTCATTGTCATCCTGTACATCCGGAAAAACTTTGGGAACAATTTAAGGGGCAAATGTCAGAAGACTATTCAAGAATTGGCAATATTGAAGCCGAAAAAAACAGCTTATAGAAATATAAAATCAATGTTATTAAATGAAGGATATTGTTTAACTGATTTTCAGGGATTATTAGATACAGATGAAAATTTCTCTGAGCAGGTTGATGAAATAGGTATTTTTGAACATATCAAGATAGAAGAGCAGAATTATACTAAATTAAATGTTGAACAAAGAAATATAGTTGATTATATACTTGAAGGCACAACAGATTCTTCTTTTAGTAGTTCTAAATGCTCATATATTAATGGTTGTGGAGGATCTGGAAAAACTTTTTTATATATTACATTATGGCATTTATTAAAAAGTAAAGGAATAAATGTTTGCAATATGGCACTTACAGGCATAGCTGCCACACTGCTTCCTAACGGGAAAACTGTACATAAAGTCTTAGGTTTACCTGTTCCACTGTACAGTGATTCATCTTCAAATATTAAAGTTCAGTCAAAAGAAGCACTCTTTTTAAAAAATATTGATGTTTTTATTTGGGATGAAGCACCAATGGCTCCAAAATATGCCTTAGAAGTTATGGATAAGTTATTAAGAGATATAATGAAATCAAATGAAGTTTTTGGTGGAAAAATTGTAATCTTAGGAGGAGATTTTCGACAAATTTTACAGATAAAAGAAAGAGGTACTAGATCAGAAATAATAAATTTAACAATAAAAAATAGTTACTTATGGAAACATTTTAAAAAGTACACATTAACAGAAAATATGAGAGCTTTACCAGAGGAAACAGAATTTGTAGATTTTCTACTTAAAGTTGTCAATGGCGAATTAAACGATACAGATGATAACGTCGAATTACCAGAACATATTATTCAACAAGGAAATATAGATATTGCTGAAGAAATGTATGGTCATTTGATACAACAGAAAAAAATTAAGGATTTGTTAATGTGAGCAATTTTAGCACCAAGAAATGTTGATGTTGATGATATTAATAAGAGGATGGTAAATCTCTTAGATAGTAAAGGTGAAAAAATATATAAAAGTATTCATTCTACTGAAAATTGTGATAATGGAAAATTTTCTGAAACTTTATTACCAGAATATTTGAATACTCTCTTTCCACCTTCTTTACCACCACATGAATTACATTTTAGAATTAACCCTTTAAGTACGGGAAGGACAGATTTTTTATCGAAGATTCAAGGTCGTGGTTCTCTGTATTCACGTATGACAAAAATTTGTCAGGCACCATTCCTTAAGTATTTTTTTGCCCTCTTTCAGAATCCGTCATTGAAATTGCAAAAAAACTAAATTTAAAAAAGATGTGGCCATTTTTTTAAACAAAAACACGAAATTTTAAAAGTTTTTTGTCAAAAAAATTTTTTTTTCATAGACTAAAAGTTACAATATAAGCTGCTCACCTGAAAATATCGCGTCCGCAATACCCAAGCTTTACCAATGTGAAACACGTTTAAAACATTTCAAGATGGTGGTTTTAAAATGGCGGTAGAAGAGATTTTTTCAAATAAAAATATAATTTTATTTTCCAAAAACAAAAAAATTTTTTTATTTTTTTATACTTATTATCCAAATGTTTTTGGGTCGCTGATTACGAATCTGATGTCAGTTTTGAAAAATTTAATATGGCGGAGAAAATTTTTGAAAATTTGTCGTAGTCGAAAACTTGTTACTCGAGGGTTTTTAGGGCCGCTGTTTACGAATATGATATCAGTTTTTAAAAATTCAAAATGGCGTATCCAATATGGCGGACAAAATTTTTGAAAATTTGTCGTAGTCACTTAAAATTTATCACTCGGGAGTTTTTGGGGTCACTGATTACGAATCTGATCTCAGTTTTTTAACATTCAAAATGACGGATCCAATATGTGGGACAAAGTTTTTAAAAATTTATTGGATTAGCGAGAAGTTCATTACTCGAGGAATGCTGGTATCTCTGATTAGAAATCTAATGTCTATTTTTCAAAATTCAAAAAGACGGTTCAATTTAGAGTTTGAGTTTTAAAGATTTTTACTTTCTCTGGCCATCATAATATTATGATGTTTCCGACTCTATCCGCGAGGAGGTAAACGTGAAATGAAGAGTCTTAATTTTTTTGTATTTTAATTTTTTTAGTTATCTTTATGATTATCATGCCACCTTATCCAACAAAAAACTTTTTGAAAACTATACAGAACAGCAATGCCTCGACAGATTTTTTACAATTAAAAAGAAACATACAATGCTCTTAAAGTAATGATTAAACTCCATAAAACCCAGCACAAGTTCACAAAATTTTAGAAACATTTCGTAAAAAAATAAATTTTTGGCCTTTTTGTAAAGTGCTAAATTCATTAAAAAGATGATTAAATTTTACGAACGATATTTATTGCGGGACAGAAGCTGAAAATAATAATGTATTGAGTAATTTTGCTTTTAGAACAAGCATTGTACTAAAAATAATAGGACGTTTACTACTGTTGACTGCTCCCAAACAATGGCTTAATTATCACATCTTCTATGATAATCTCGTTTGTACCCTTTACGAATTTTAAGTGACTACGAAGAATTTCAAAAATTTTGTCCGCCATATTGGATTCGCGATTTCCAATTTTTAAAATCCGACCTCAGATTCGTAATCAGCGACGCCAAAAACCCCCGAGTAACGAGTTTTAAGTGACTACGACAAATTTTTAAAGATTTTGTCCAACATA
The DNA here is from genome assembly GCA_032873175.1 of Leptopilina drosophilae. Taxonomy (NCBI): domain Eukaryota; kingdom Metazoa; phylum Arthropoda; class Insecta; order Hymenoptera; family Figitidae; genus Leptopilina; species Leptopilina drosophilae. Next base: position 12,579,350 of record CM065487.1, read on the forward strand.
TTGGATCCGCCATTTTGACTTTTTAAAAACTGACATCAGATTCTTAATCAGCGACCCCAAAAAGCCCCGAGTAACAAATATTAAGTGACTACGACAAATTTTCAAAAATTTTGTCCGCCATATTGGATCTGCCATTTTGAATTTTTAAAAACTGACATCAGATTCGTAATCAGCGACCCCAAAAAACATTTAGATAATAAGTATCAAAGAAATTAAATTTTTTTTTGTTTTTGGAAAATAACATTATATTATTATTTGAAAAAATTCCTTCCACCGCCATTTTGAAACCGCCATCTTGAAATTTGTTTAAACGCGTTTCATATTAGTAAAGCTTGGGTATTGCGGACGCGATATTTTTAGGTGAGCAGCTTATATATTAACTTTTAGTCTATGAAAAAAAAAATTTTTTTACAAAAAACTTTTAAAATTTCGTGTTTTTGTGTAAAGAAATGGCCAAAACTTTTTTAAACTTAGTTTCTTTGCAATTTCAATAACGGATTCTGAAAGAGGGCAAAAAAATTCTTAAGGAATAGTGCCTGACAAATTTTTATCATACGTAAATACAGAGAACCACTATCTTGAATCTTCGATAAAAAATCTGTCTTTCCCGTCCTTAAAGGGTTAATTCCGTTGTAATGCTTATTAGAAATCTTAGTATTAATGAAGGATTATGTAACGGAACAAGGTTAATTGTTTTGGATTTATCACATAATGTTATTAAATGTCAAATATTAACGGGAGATAAGAGTGGAAATATTGTCTTTTTACATAAAGTAACTTTATATTATGAAAATTTATATCCGTTTACTTTTAAAAGAAGACAATTTCCTATAAAATTAGCTTTTGCAATGAATATTAACAAGTCTCAAGGACAAACATTTAACAGAATATATATAGATTTAAGAAGAGATGTATGTAATCACGGTCAGATGTATGTTGCATTATCGAGGGTACGTTCATTTGAATCTGTAAAAATATATTTAGGAGATAATAGAAGTAATATGTATATAAAAAATCAGTCGGAGAAGCAGGCGCAATGCGCCTACATCATAGGGTTTTGTAGCGTAAAATGATAAATAAATAATAATTTATCAATTACCATAGCAACGGTTGCCATGGCGATGGTTGTTATGACATATTATATTATATATTATATTATATTATATTATATTATATTATATTATATTATATTATATTATATTATATTATATTATATTATATTATATTATATTATATTATATTATATTATATTAAATTATATATTATTATATTATATTATATTATATTATATTATATTATATTATATTATATTATATTATATTATATTATATTATATTATATTATATTATATTATATTTCAGCTGAGATTCCAGATGAAAATGTTGATAATCAGTTGCACAAAATTATAATGCTACATAATATTCACGGTCCTTGTGGTGACTGGTGTTTAGTTGATGGTAAATGTTCTAAAAACTTTCCTAAGTCTTTTCAAGAAGAAACTATATTTAAAGATGATTGTTATGTGAAATATCGTAGAAGATTAACTCGAAAAACTTATGACACATGAATTACATTTGCGAATATATTCCATTGTAATGCTTATTAGAAATATGAGTATTAATGAAGGTTTGTGTAATGATACGAGATTGTTAGTTTTAGATTTATTAAATAATGTTATTAAATGTCAAATATTAAGAGGTGATAAAGCTGGAAATATTGTTTTTTTACGTCGTGTTACATTATTTTGTGATAATGTTTATCCATTTACATTCAAAAGAAGGCAATTTCCTATTAAATTAGCATTTGCAATGACCATAAATAAATCTCAAGGACAAACTTTTCAAAAAATTGCTTTATATTTAAGAAAGGATGTTTTAATCACGGTCAATTATATGTATCACTTTCTAGAGTACGTTCTTTTCCATCATTAAAAGTATACTTGGGAAATCAAAGAAGTTATAAAAACATAAAAAATTATGTATTTCGTGAAATTTTGGAATAAGTTATTTTCTAATATTAAAATAACTACATTTGTAAATTGGTAATTGTGATTCTTTATTAATCATTTATTTATTTTTCGAATGATTTTTTTCATTTCATATTAATATTATATTCATATAATTAATTATATAATTTATATAATATATAATTAATTTAATATAATTAATTATATATAATTAATTATTTATATAATATATAATTAATATAATTAAATAATTATTATAATTAATATTTTTCTATTTTATAAAAAATTTTGTATAAATGACTGATTTGTTAATTAAAAATTTTAGCATAAAAGAATATCGATAAAATAAAATTTGATGTTATGGAAATCAGTTTAAATAAATATGATTGTATTAAAAAAGACAGTTGTTAATTAACTGAATAAAATAGTTGTTTATAGTATTAAAAGTGACTAAAAACGAACTGAAAAGGTCATATAACTGTGCAACCTGTATCGCGACAACGTAAGGCTGGTTGCCGTTTCATTCTGTAATTTCATACGACACATAGTGGTCGGAGAGACCCTATTTTATGCGAAAAATTAAAAGACTGCACCGATTGCAACGAAACTTTAGGATATTCTTAATTTCGTCATACTAAATAAGAATATATCATAAAATTTGACAGTTGACAGCTATCAAAGTGACTGTCAATTTTTTAAAAAATGAGTAAATCTATATAAAAATTTTATCTATAAGATTTTTAGGCTCACTGATATCGAATTTTGCGTAAAATTTATAATTTGACAGTTGACAGCTGTCAAAGTGACTGTCAGCTTTATAAAAATTAAGAAAATGTTTATAAATATAACTATTACATTTGCAGACTGAGTAGTCACAATATTGATATCGAACTTAAACTTTGACAGTTACCTTCTATCACTGCATATCACTGAATTTCTTTTTTAAGATAAATTAACAATTAAAATGGAAGAAAGTAATTTAATAATAACATATTTTTATAGTGACTGAGATACAAAAAATAACAAAACGTTAAGTACATTATTTTTGAATCATCAAAATAATTGAAATAACTATAATAATAATATTGACAACTCTTGATAATTCTTTATCAACTTTATTGGTTAAAATATGCAAGAAATTTAATAATTTAATATAAATAGAAGCTACTAAACTCACTTTTAGAAATAAACAAATATTTTTCAGGACTAAAATGTAAGAAATTATTTACATATTACTTTCTATCTTTTAGATTCATCAACAGATATATGAAAAACCTTTGAATACCAAATTTTGTAGAAACTGAACAATTTTTAAAAATATTTGACGCCATATTGGAACCGTCATTTTAAAATTTTGAAAATAGATTTCACATTTCTCAAGACACACAATAAAAATCACTTGTAAAAAATACCTACCATGAATTAATTGAATATTTCATGTTATAATCCACTTTTTGTCATTTGGAACTACTGTTGTAATCGGACTCATGAAACAAAAATGTCAAAAAAAATTTTTGGCGCAAGTTTGCGCAGCTGTTTTTTCCGTAGGTCATTAAAGGATACTTTGGACTACTCTTCTAAAAGAGAATTAGGATCGTACTCGGTCGTACTTTTTTTGTATACCATTTTAAAAAAAATTATTCAAATAAAAAGATATATTATAAAGCAATTGATATTTTATTAACAAATTTTTTTTAGTTATAATTATTCAAGAAAACATCTTTTTTTAAGCGTGAGAAATGACATAAAATCATTAAATATTTTTAATATTGACTCCTGGAGTACAAAAACTTGTTAAGAGAACTCATGTTATAAAGGGTAAAAAATGTCACTTATAAAATTCGCATTTTAAACATATATATCGCCTTTCCCAATCAATTCTATTGTAAATACCAATCAGTTTTGAAATCTAGGAACACTTATGAGTAAGAATCGCTTTATCTAATTTAATTTAACGCAATTTAAAAATTACCATTTTTCGCATAAAATAGTATACCTCCGACCACAGTGCGACATCAAACTTCAAAATTGTAAGTAACTGTAAATGTTTAAACTAATCATTGTTAATAAATAATCACATAAAAAAATATGCATATAATTATTTAATGAAAACCCGTAATTTCTTCAAAGTAAAACGATTCCACACTTAAAAATAAATGTTAAGACTTAACAACTTGATAAATCAGCGAATTATCTCTTTTTTATTTCTTAATAAAACTACCCTTGTATTAGCTCGAGAGTAAAAGTAGCTATTAAAAATACAACACTTTTTAAGAAAATCCAAATTGCTTTGTTAAAAAATTAATATTTTATAATAAATAAAACATAAAGGTTATTTTAAAGCTTGTTGTGACTTCACAACTCAAGTAGCACGTAACATTACTGGAATGTTGCAGTAATGTTAAATGTAATGTTGGTAACATTACAGTGTAACATTGCAGTAATATTAAAATATCAGCCCTAAGGTAGTACTATAGGTAACGTTGCAGTAACATTACCATGTAATGTTACAGTAATGTTCCTGCAATGTCACTGTAATATTATGGACGCATGATTATTCTCCAAATGTAATTTTTTCGAAATGTCATTTTACCGAACTGCACTTTTGCGAAAAGTCATTTTTGCAAAAAAGACATTTTATCGAAAAGCCATTTTTGCAATTAGCAATTTTTCCGAAAAGTCATTTTTACGAATGGTCGTTTTTGCAAATTGTCGTATTTGCGATAAGCTATTTTTGCGAATTGTCATTTTTGCAAATTTTTTTGATAAATGTTGTTTTTGCGAATTGTCACTTTTGCGAATCACCATTTTACGAATTGTTACATTTGCGAAAACTCATTTTTGCGAATTGTCATTTTTGTGACAATTACTATAGTAAACTTGTATGCATGTAGAGATTCACCATACCAATTTTCGCAAAAATTACAATTCGTAAAAATGATTTTTCGCAAATGTGACAATTCGCAAAAATGACTTTTTGCAAATGTGACAATTCGTAAAAATGGCGGTTCGCAAAAATAACAATTCTTAAATATGACAATTCGTAAATGTGACAATTCGCAATAATGTCTTTTCGCAAAAATTACAATTCTCAATAATAACTTTTTGCAAAAATGGCTTTTTGATAAAATGGCTTTTCGCAAAAGTGCAGTTCGTCAAAATGACATTTCGGATGTTCTCTTTTTAATAAATTTTCATATCATTAAATAAATTTTTTAACCTCTATAATTATAAAGATTAAGAAATAAAATTAATTTTCATAATAGAGTTGAAGTTAGAGAGCTAGAGTTAGTTTTGATTTTAACGTTGTAATAAAATGACATGATGCACGCATAGAAAGGGTTTGCTGTGGCAGCGAGTAGTTTCCTGCCACAACAAACTTGTTCGTTGAAATAGGGACAGCGAAAAAGTTCGCCACTGTAAATTGTTTGCTGTGGTAACTAACTTTCTGAGATTTCACAGCAAACATTTGTTTACTGCTGCAGCTAATTCCTTTTTTTCCGTGATGTAAGTGTATTAGGATTAAAAATTGCATTGCAAAATAGAGGAGAAATTTGGGCGCGTGTAGCGCGCCATTTTAGAGACTAGTTTCTTTTGAAAAGAAGAACATTTCTTCCCTTTCCCTCGCCAAAAGATCTGCTGGCGGGACACTTGTAAGGACCTGCACAGCACTCGTAGATACCGTCTTATATGCAGAGATGATACGCGTAGTTATCGATCTCTGCGCTGACAGTAACTTTTCACAGATGGTAACACATCTTTTACTCCTCAGGAATGGGGCCCACGCTGGTGCTGAATATTCATTTTAGCATAGGCGACACTTGCCACCAGTTTTCTTTTTTGTTCACGAGGTCCGCCAACATTTGGCATTAGCCGTGAAATATTAGCCGCACACACGATCGCCTTATTTGACGCCGTAGCCATGTGGTGGTGGAAGGTTAACCTTCCATCCAACTCCACACCAAGATATTCAATTTGCTTATTCCACTTGACCTCGAATCCGTCCATCACGATTCGTGGGAGCTCATAAACACGTCTGTCTGTGACCAGCAGTGCTTCGGTCTTTTCCAGGGCCATTTCAAGACCTCTGCTATCCAGCCAGTCTTTTGCTAGCCTCAGACATTCGATCACCAATGTCCCAAGAGCCTCCTCACTTTTGGCAGTGCACACGAACAACGCGTCGTCCGCAAAGCCGATGATCACCGGACCTTCGGGCAGATCCATTCGCAGAAAATCATCGTATGATACATTCCATATAAATGGACCCACCCTCGAACCTTGAGGAGCCCCACGCTGCATCTTTTCCTTGAGAGTCCAGGTATCTGCCTCATGTATAACCCACCTGTCGCCAAGATAATTATCCATTATCTGCAACAAGTAGGACGGCATGTTCTTCATTTTTATCGACTCGATGAGATCTTTCCATCTTGCAGAATTGAACGCGTTACGTATGTCAATTGCTACCGACGCGCAGAAGCTCTTTTTTATCTGGTCCCAATTTGTTTTTTCCTGCTTTGGCTATGTCTACTACTGCCTGGATGGCATCAACTGTAGATTTGCCTTTACGGAAACCAAATTGATTATCGGATAGACGATTGTCTCCGGTCAAGTGGATTTGCATAAACCATGCAAAACCATATCATCTAGAAGTTTACCCATCCTATCCAACAGGCATATAGGCCTGTACGACGAGGTGGAGGGATTATCATCCACTCGTGGTGGTTTCTCATCGAATTGTAAAGAAGGAGGGTGAATTTGAGAATTTACGATATACGTTAAGTCAAAATTGTTTAAAGTATCGTTCTGTGAGTTTACGTTAGTCAATCCGTTAGTAGGTGAATCAACATTAATCGCTTTTAGACCTTTAATGTGTACATTACGTACCCTTTTACCTTCAAGATCACTGATATCATATACTACTGAAGAATGAACTTTGGAAATTCGATAAGGACCAGTGTATAATGGACATAATTTGGCGGAAATATTCTTTTCTTTAGAGGACAGCTGATGATTGCGTGCTAACACTAATTTTCCTATGCTATAACGGAATTCTCTACGTCTTGAATTATAATACTTAGATTGCTTTTCGTAAGCATCATCTAAATTTTTGATTATCCAATCTCGTACGATAGTCAATTTTTTCATACGATCGTTCCACTCTGTGTGGGGTTGAGTTTCGACTTCAGTCGCGTTCTCTACCCTTTTACGCAAATCGTTAATTGATTTCGGCTCGCGCCCTAAATTAAGAAGAGCAGGGGTTGTTTTTAAACTCGAGTGATACGCAGTATTGTACGCAAATCTGAATTCAGGTAAATTTATATCCCAATCTCTGTGATCTCCTTGGATATAAGAAATAATCATTGTCTTTAAGATTCGATTTATCCTCTCTACATGATTAGCCTGTTGGTGGTATGGAGGGGTAGTGGAGTGAACGGTATTATATTCTTTACACATGGAACGAATTACGTTATTAATAAACTTCGTGACATTATCGGTTAAAATGACCTGTGGTGCTCCCCATCGGTTAATTACTAACTCGCGAAATAAATCTTTAATCTTTTTCCCGTTAGCTGACCTTAGCACACTCTAGCCACTTAGTGAACAAATTTTGAATAACTAAAATATATTAGAATTGAGATCTACTGCGAAGCAATGGACCAATAATATCGGCCGCGACAATAGTCCATGGTTCTGCAACTACGCATTGACCCATGAATCCAGGAGGTGATGCTTGGTCCACTTTACACGACTGATAAATATCGCAATTTCTAACATATGCAGCTACTTGACGAAAGGAATCAGGCTAATAATAATTTTTAGAAATACGCATGTAAGTTTTATGCGTGCCTAGATGTCCTGCTTGAGGATCGTTATGTGCTTCGGAAATAATGGTTGGCGTTTCGAATTCTCTGGGTACGTATTTCCATGCGTCTAGATCTTTATCTAGAAAATTCACGTAAACATCGGGACGCTAATAATATAGGTGTTTGTTAATAATGCGCCATCGCAGAAATTTTTCAGGAAAATCAGATACAGCTACAAATCGACGAATGTACCGCGATTTTTTCGGGTCACAAATAACATTCAGAATTTCTTCGTCTTCGTGTAGACGTGACAACACATCAGGGACGTAATTCTGAGGTCCTTTCTGATAAATAACATCATAGTCATATCCCATTGACGCTAATGCCCAACGACCTATTCTACCCACCGGGTTTTTTTAGATTATTAAGCCAACGCAAACCACTGTGATCTGTCACAATAGTGAAACGAGAAGGTTGGAGATAATGATTAAATTTATTAATTCCCCAAATTACAGCAAGACACTCTTTCCCTGTGACAGAATACTTTTTCTTAGCATCATTTAAAGTTCTGCTGGCGAAAGCAATAACGAGTTCTATGTCGTCGATAATTTGTGTCAACACTGCACCAACACCATAATTACTCGCATCAGTTTGTAACATGAAATCTACGCTAAAATCCGGACAAGATAAAATTGGTGAAGTCGTTAAACAATTTTTTAAATTGTCAAAGGCAGTCTGTTGATCTTTCTCCCAGGACCATTTCGTTTTCTTTTTCAGCAAGGAGGTTAAGGGAGACGCAATCGTGGCATAATTTGGTATAAATCTCCGGTACCAAGAGGTCATACCTAGAAATCTTCGCAATTATTTTAAAGTTCGTGGAACCGGATACGCTACTACTGGTTCGATTTTTTCTGGGTCTTGTTGCAGACCATTTTCGTCAACCAAATAACCCTAGTAACGGACCTGAGAACAACAGAACTCGCACTTTTCGGGACTAAGTTTTAAACCAGATTCTTTTATTTTATCGAGAACTATTTTTAACCATTTTAAATGTTTGGTAAAAGTCTGTGTAAGTATAATTATATCGTCTAAATAGACGAACGCGTGAGGATCTAATTCGGGACCAATTTACTTATCGAGTAACCTCTGAAAGGTGGCAGGAGCATTTGTCAGGCCAAATGGCATTCTTTTAAATTGATATAAACCGCGACCTGGAATGGTGAAGGCAGTTTTCTCGCGATCATTTTAACAAATTCTTTATACATCTCTGCGAGGACTTTTGGAGAAACAATATAATATATTTGTTTAGACACGAGTAAATCGCCAGTGTCTATTTTATGTTCAGCTAATTCGGTTAATCTAAGTCTGTCGGTTGGAGGGGGAAGTTCTCGTTTCAGAAAATTCGCTAGTTCTTCTGTTTGTTCAATTGTTAATTCGCGAATTCCAAAACAAATATCCTCGGTATCATCATCATATTCAAAATTATAATTTTTGTTGGGGTTATTACTAAAGAACAAAGTTCTTTTGTCAAAATCGGTAACTATTTGAAATTTGCGTAAAAAGTCTAATCCCACAATTAAGGAATAAGGTAAACTATTTAATACACGAGCATCAATATTTTGATTTTTACCATTAAGCGATATTGGTAAAGATATCTCTTTATTTACGGCTTCAATATCGCCATTGGCGAATTGAACTCTACCGGTGTTTTCTATAGCGTTAAGGTTAAGTTTTTCTATTAATTTTAAACCTTTTGATCCTATGAATGTTCGCGATGCTCCGCTATCCACAAGACCTTTAAAAAGAATTCCCTTAATTAATATTTAGTAAATTCTTCCACAATTATTTCATAAAATATTTTTTTCGATTTTTGGAAGATGTTTAAAGGTGAAAGAAAAGACACTAACTCTCACTTTTTTAATAAAATTGACAACGTTTCGGTGGTCAGATTCGCCACCATCATCAGGTCACTTTAATAAAAAATAATTTTCAGATAAATACAAAATGATATATGAAATTATAAAATTGAACAAAATTAAAAATAATTTTTACCTAGTTAAAATCAACAAACAAACATCACTTTAGTAAATTAAAATACAATAAATAAATAATTAAATAAAAATTAAAATATTCAAATTTGCAAATCACAAACATACTAAGACGAGTGATTAGTCATACTGACTGAGCCGATGATAATTTTCGCGATATTTACAGTCGATGGGTTCAATAACCCGCAATCGAAATATTATGAATTATAACCATTATTTCAATTTATTATTTCAATTTATTAAGCAAAGGAAAATAGGTATTACTAAGAAACTGAATATCTTCCTTCTTGTTAATAGTAAAATTATTGCATTTGATAAAAATCATCTCCGAAATTAATCGTTTTTTATAAGAAGTTTCATAATCTAAAATTTCTGCATCGTCAAAATTAAAAGAATTATTGCATTTGATAAAAATCATCTCAGAAATTAATCGTTTTTTATAAGAAGTTTCATAATCTAAAATTTCTGCATCGTCAAAATTAAAAGAATGATGACAATTTTCGCGATATATACAGTCGATGGGTTCAATAACCCGCAATCGAAATATTATGAATTATAACCATTATTTCAATTTATTATTTCAATTTATTAAGCAAAGGAAAATAGGTATTACTAAGAAACTGAATATCTTCCTTCTTGTTAATAGTAAAATTATTGCATTTGATAAAAAACATCTCAGAAATTAATCGTTTTTTATAAGAAGTTTCATAATCTAAAATTTCTGCATCGTCAAAATTAAAAGAATTATTCACTTTGATTCAATTCACTTTGATGTGTATTCACAACAGATTCGATATTTTTATTTTTGTGTTCACTTATTCTTTTTTTTCAAGGTACGTTTCGATTCACCAATATACGTAGCTGGACAACTATTGCAATTAAATTTATAAACAATATTTGTTCTATCCCACTTTTCCGTCAAGTCTTTTCCTAGTTTTATTACAGAGCTTAGGTTTTTTTCCACAATTGGAATAGACAATAAATTATATTTTTTTAAATGTTAGATAATTCATAATAAATATTATTATAAGGAATACAAACTTTAGGTAGTTGTTGATAAATTGTAACGCTATTTTTAGTATGTTTTTTATCTATTGTTTTGTAAACTAATGAATGTTTTCTTTTTTCAATATTTTTTTGTATAAATTCTAATGGATAATCATTATTTTGTAAAATTTCAAAAATTTTTTTAATATTTTCTTTATGAAATGACTTGTGAGACAGTGAGATAGCTCTGTCATACAAATTGTAAACAATATTCTTCTTTTGTTGAATTGGATGACTTGAAAAATAATTTATTAATTTATTAGAAGAAATGTTTTTCTGATACCAGTTAGTAATGAGTTGATTATTGTTTTTAATTAATGTCATGTCCAAAAAATTAATTTTATTATTTATTTCCAATTCATACGTAAACTTTAAGTTAATATTAAAGGAATTAAATGTGTTAATGAAAAGTTCAACTTGATCTTTATGAACACACAAAAGCGTGTCGTCCACATATCTGAAATAAAAAATAGGAACAGAATTGAACTTGTTTTTAAGTAAATTTAAACAATCAGTTTCCAAGTCATCCATTACAATATCCGCAAAAATGGTGATATTGGTGAACCCATCGGAGTGCCGTAAATTTGTTGGTAAATCTTATTATCAAATATAAAATATGTATTATCGAACAGAAATTTTGTACAATCAATAATATCATTAAAGGGAATCTTACAGTTATTGTTAATTATATTGTGTCTTCTATCGAGGCTTTGTATAAGTAAATCACATGGAATATTAGTAAAAAGTGAACTAACATCAAGAGAGAGTAATACAAAATCTGGCAATACATTAATATCTTTTAATTTTTCTTTTAACTCGAAGCTGTTGTTTACATGATATTTTGGTAAGGGAATTACAGTTTTTAATTCTTCGTATATAATTTTGGCTAAAAAATGAGTTGGACTATTTATAAGAGAAATAATTGGATGAAGAGGTGCATTATCTTTGTGAATTTTTGGTAAACCATAAAATTTTGCCAAAGAGGTATTAGTCATTGTTAACTGATTATTATGATATTTATGTTTGAGAAAATCATTGTCATTTAACTTTTTTAGTATTTTATAAGTTCTGGATTGTAATTTCGATGGGTTATTGAACCCATCGACTGTATATATCGCGAAAATTGTCATCGGCTCAGTCAGTATGACTAATCACTCGTCTTAGTATGTTTGTGATTTGCAAATTTGAATATTTTAATTTTTATTTAATTATTTATTTATTGTATTTTAATTTACTAAAGTGATGTTTGTTTGTTGATTTTAACTAGGTAAAAATTATTTTTAATTTTGTTCAATTTTATAATTTCATATATCATTTTGTATTTATCTGAAAATTATTTTTTATTAAAGTGACCTGATGATGGTGGCGAATCTGACCACCGAAACGTTGTCAGTTTTATTAAAAAAGTGAGAGTTAGTGTCTTTTCTTTCACCTTTAAACATCTTCCAAAAATCGAAAAAAATATTTTATAGAATTCCCTTAATTTGTATCATAATAAATAGTAAGGACTCAGTTCGATTAAGCAAAATTGCGTTAGAAGACAATTCTTTAGTTTTCAAATTTTTATAAGAAATTTTAAATCTCACTTTATCAATATCTATATTTAATTTTTCCGTATCTAAATTTGTTATAGAATCAGATTCACTAAGATTAATATATGAGTCGTCTAAATGTAATTGATCGTCGATTTTTGTTACGTGCACACATGAATTTAATTGCGCAAACTCAGCGTGCTATCATTTGATTCGTTGAGTTCAAACTTTGGCTAAATCCTTAAAAGGAACCGGGAATTACAAATAATAAAACAATAATATTCCGTTAAAACGGAGGGAAAAACCTCACAAGAAGAGAGTATCAATCAATAATTAATAATATTAATTATTGATGGAAGTCAAACTTCTAGAGAGTAAACCCAAATCATTTATTAAATTAATGTTCAAGATAATTTATAATTTTTTTTTTTTATTTTTTTTTTATAGTGATAGCCAAAAGTAACAAGAATTTTTTCCAAAAAGTTTTATAGTGGGATCGCGATAACTTTTCGAGAAATCAATAAAAAAGTCTATGCCGGACCGTCAAGACTGACGCGCTGATGCACGTCGCGCATGCGCTGTGTTCCGTAAGTGTGATTCAGTGTACATAGAAATAAGAAAGCGCATTTCTGACTATTTGTCAACTTAGTAGCTGAAAGCTCCGAGCACTGGATTAAATTCAATTTTTATATCTCGAAGGTCATCAACGAATTTTTTTTATTTTTAAATGTCATCTGACGTTTAATATATATTTTTCTTTTAATATATTTTTAAAATAATTTTTTGTAGAAGGTAAGTTTTTCATAGATATTAAGTATTTAGATTTTAAGTCTTTTCGTTTTAAAAATCAGCAACGTATTTTTTCGTCATATTTAAAACAGTTTTATCTAAAATGTATGATAAGGTTTGTTGCAATCCTTTAAAAAGACTAAATCATCAAAAATTTAAAAAAAACGTTCGAAATGTTTCTAAAACTCTTCACGAACTTTATCCAGAACTTTCTCGTGAAAATTAAATTTGCGATGCATGCAGAAAAGCTTTAAGCAAAGAAAAAATACCAATTTTTGTTGAAAATAAAGAAATTAGTATAAAATTTGAAAATCAGGAGTTTGAAAATCAAGAATTTTATTCTAATGATGTTGAAGTGCTTGATAATGATGCTAATGATGAGCTGGAAATTTTTGCTGATGCAGATATAAAATTAGCTTTTTCACATTTAAATCAGTGCTTAGAGATTTTAAATGCATCGCCTGTACAATTTAAGCAAAAGGAATCGAAAGCAGAAAAGAATGAAAGTTTCAAAAGCGTAATTTCTGTGCTAAAAGCAAAACTTTTCAGTCTTGATGACTGCAAAAATGATGGAGAAGAAGTTATTGATCATTGAAAAGAGAAATTTAAATTAGCAGAAAAAAATAAAAATCTGCAAATGAAAATTTTAACTATTCTCTCTGTATATTGGCCTGTAAGAAAGATTACAAACACTTTTGGCTGCTCAAATCGTATGACTCGAAGTGCCAAACAGATTATAGAAGAAGAAGGATTCTTAGCTTCAACTAAGGAAAAAAAAGGAAATTCTCTTCCTATAGAAACACAAGAATGTGTACAGATTTTTTATAAAAATTATAGAAATAGTCGGATAATTTCTGGAAAAAAAGATTTTGTAACAATTTTGAATGAAAATGGAAATAAAGAGAAAATGCAGAAGCGACTAATATTGTGCAGTATTAAAGAATTGTACGAAACTTTCAAAGATTCGTTTCCTGATAAAAAAATTGAATTTTCCAAGTTTGCTGAACTGAGACCAAAAGAGTGCATTTTAGCTGGTGATAGTGGTACGCATACAATATGTGTATGTGCACTTCACCAGAATGTTAAATTAATGTTTACCGGAGGAAAAATAGAGGCTTTGTCAAAAAGTGAAAACTTGGAAATACCTACATATAAACACTGGATAGCCCAATCGATGTGCAATCCTGCGACGGTGGAATGTCATTTTGAAAAATGTTCTGTTTGTCCAGGAAGCGAAAAATTAAAAAATGATTTAAAAGAAGCCTTTGATAAGAACAAAGTAGAAACGATCACGTTTAAGCAGTGGATTTAAGTAGATCGCTCAAATTTAGAAACTTTAACCAAATCTGCAGAAGAATTTACCGACTCTCTTAGTCAAAAACTAGAGAAATTAATTTCTCATAGCTTTGTAGCTAAAGAGCAGAGTAAATTCCTTGAAGAAGCAAAAAGTGGTTTAAAAGATGGAGAATTTGTTGTCATTTGTGACATTGCAGAAAACTATTCTTTTGTGGTTCAAGATGCTGCGCAAAGCTATTACTGGACAAATAGTCAAGCCACTGTTCATCCATTTGTAATTTATTTAAAAAATTCACAAAATGAAATTGAGCACCTTAGTTTTGTAGTTATTTCCGAAATTTTACAGCACAACACGATCGCAGTTCATTTGTTTCAGAAAAACTTGATAAGTTTCCTGAAAGAAACCACGGGTAAAGAGCTTAGAAAACTAATTTACTTTTCAGATGGATGTGCAACTCAATATAAAAACAGGAAAAATTTCTTAAATTTGATACATCACGAGCATGATTTTGGCTGCCAAACAGAATGGCATTTTTTTGCTACCTCCCACGGTAAAGGCCCTTGTGATGGAGTAGGAGGAAGCCTTAAAAGATCAGCTGCTAATGCAAGTTTGCAACGACCTTTTGAGAATCAATTCGTAACTCCATACGATTTATACGAATTTGCTAAAAATTTCGAAAAAATTAAAGTCGCATTTTGTTCCCCAAACGAGTATAAATAAGAAGAACGATTGCTTCAAGCGCGTTTTCATTAGCAGTCACTATACAGGGAACTCATTAATTCCATGCGTTTATCCCTATCTCAAAAAAGGAAATAATTACCAAAACATTTTCTAATTTTGATGATACCTCAAGAGTAGCAAATATAATGATTTAATAAAAAGTTGTTTACTATCAATCATTCAAAAAGAGTACTTATACAGTTAACCGACTTCTGTCTTATTTATAAATTTGTCGATTGTTAAAGCATTCAATTTTCATCAGTTCTTTTTAGAACTATTTTTGTGTAAAATTTTAAAAACAAAAATTTAAATACCAATCAGACCTTTTTAGGGCTACGCTGATGTAAATTGTTAAAATGTATAAAGTTAAAATTTCAATCAGTCCTTTTAAGGACTACGCTGATGTAAATTTTTAAGGCCTATGATTAAAATTCCAATCAGTCCTTTTTAGGACTACGCTGTTGTAAATTGTTAAAATCTATAAGATTAAAATTCCAATCAGTCCTTTTTAGGACTACGCTGCTGTAAATTGTTAAAATGTATAAAGTTAAAATTTCAATCAGTCCTTTTAAGGACTACGCTGATGTAAATTTTTAAGGCCTATGATTAAAATTACAATCAGTCCTTTTTAGGACTACGCTGTTGTAAATTGTTAAAATCTATAAGATTAAAATTCCAATCAGTCCTTTTTAGGACTACGCTGCTGTAAATTGTTAAAATGTATAAAGTTAAAATTTCAATCAGTCCTTTTAAGGACTACGCTGATGTAAATTTTTATGGCCTAAGATTTAAGGGGAAAAAATGTACATCTGAAGAAAGATGTGAAATAAAAATTGAATTTAATCCAGTGCTCGGAGCTTTCAGCTACTAAGTTGACAAATAGTCAGAAATGCGCTTTCTAACCATTTTTATTCTTTATCTAAATCACAAGCTTTCAACGTGATAATTAGCAACAGGTCTGTCTAACACATGTATGACTTGTATATTAACCCAACTCTTACTGAATGAGCACTGTTGCCAAAACAACTAATTTTCTTAAAGTTGGTAGAAACTGAAAATGTCTACTAATGGCGTGTAACTTATCACTATTTTGAAATTATGAACATGAGAATTAAATTTTAAAGATAAAATGCGTGACAATTATATAATAAATAATATTGTTAATAATTTTACTTAAAAAATACACTGCAATTATAAATCATTAGTAAATATTTTGTAATAATAAAACAAAATTTTAGGAATAATTGCCAATTATTAAATTTCAAAATCAAAGAAAAACAATAGGTTCTCAATCGGTAAGTAGTTATCGATATTAATGAAAAAAAATTTTAATATAATACTCATATTGTCGGTAAAATATGATAGCCGTCAAACAATTGTAAAAACTGGTCAATAAATTAAAGTAGTGTCAAACCATTTTAATTTGGTTGATATAGAACATCAGTGTGATCTAGCAGTTACAATCGAAATTAAACTCTGTCGGTAAAACAGAATATCCCTTCTAATCCACTTTAAATTATTAAATAAAAAAAATTTTAAATACCCCGTCAAGGGGGTTTAAATTGAGTGGTGGCGCCATCTACCGGTTTCAGCCGCTACTAAAACTCGGTCGGTAAAACAGAACACCCCTTCTAACTCACCTGAAAGTTTAAAAATAAAAATTTAAATACCCCGCCAAGGGGGTTTGAATTGAGCGGTGGCGCCATCTAGCGGTGACAGCCAGAACTCAGATGTCGGTAAGGTAGAACACCAAGCCACTTGAAAGCGAACTATTAAGCATTCTACCTTACCGACGGTAGGTAAGTGGCCCAGAACCCGCCTAGCATAACTACTATTGTATTAACTAATAAAGTAATTGATTATATAAAAAGGGACGTAAACGCGAGAATATTCTTAGATGATTATTCCTGTGAAGATGAAAGGTTACTAACAATTACATGCGTGCGACTAATAAATGTGGAAGGTGATAGGAAACATTTTATAACATATTACCTTACTCTTCTTGAATACTTTTTAAAACTTAAAATCGAACCAAGTATTCCAGACATGATTTATCTGGCATTTGTGCTTTTTAACTATCCAGAATTACTTTCTGAAGATTTGAAAATTGAATTAATTCATCTGAAAGAAAAATCTGCGTTTTTCAAAATAAAATACTACATGCTCGAAATTTTTTGTAATGAAAAAATAATCCAAGAAAGTGACAAAACAATTAAATTTTTGTGGAAACTAAAGATTAGAGAATTGGTAGAAATAATTCGAGTTGAAGAATATAAAAAATCTTTGGAAGAAAAAATTTCCAAACTTGATGTGTTTCATAGCTTGTTTAAAGAAAAATTAGATTTTGCAAAGAGACTAATTTTAATAAATGAATTAAAATTTAATGTAAATTTGAAAAACATGTTGAAAGTCGATCAAATATGCATCGACAAAATTTTAAGTTATTTGACTGAAAAGGATTTAAAAAATTTGAGTGCTTTAATTCTTTAAAGATATTAAAAAGTTTATTATGCTGATATTATGTAAAAGATATTAGAGTTATTATTTCCATTAAATTATTATTCCTCAATCTCTATATATTGTACTCTTTATTCAATCGAATTATGTTATAGAGGTTAAACAATACTGGCTTTAAATTATAGTTATTATAGTTATATTCTTATAAAGTTTTTCATATTATCAGGAATCTACTTGCTTTAATAATTATAAAAATATAATGTACAATTAATTTCGTATTAAAGAAAGAAGAGAAATATATTTATAAAGAACTTTAAAAAATTATTGTTGTCGCAAAAATCTTTTAAACTGGAGAATTTTTATTTTTTACATAAAAAAGTAAAAAATTTCCTTAGTCCTTTCTTAAAAATGACAACCTGAAAAAGGTCGAAATAATTAAATTAATAAATAAATTATTATTAATTAATAATTATTAACATGCACTGAGGCGCTAGTATATGAATTTTTTTAATTTTGTATCGTCTTTTTTCAAATTTTTAAATGAAAATTTAATTTTTAAACCTGCTTGTAACATGCAATTTTTTTAATTTCCAAAAAATACTTCCTTTTACCCAAAATTAAAATCTAGTCCCGTCGTGGGTAAATGATTCTTACTACTTTTTCAGAAGTTTTCAAAATTATCAAAATTCAGTATTTTCTCATTCACCGCTGCATTGAACAATTCAGTAATTTCACAGCACTCGATTGTACCTAATATCAATTAAAATACGATTCCTTTAAAAGTTTAAAATTACAGGTTGACTCACTTTACTGATTGATTCGAAATGCGAATCCAATAATAATTAGGAGTAAATTTACACGATTTCCAAAATTTCATTTTTTCACATATCTTCTTTTCGTTTGATTTTGAATTGACAAATAATTTTATTTGTTAATAAATTTTTTATAAAATTTAAATTGAAATTATTATGTTTAGAAATATTAAGTGTAAATGAAATTTAAAAAATTTATTTGAGTTTTTCTATATAATTATTAATTTTAAAAGTGGGTCAACCTGCAAGACTAAATTTCGAAAAGATTTTATCTCCTTTTCTTTACTTAAAATCATATCAGGACCGGATCTAGATCTGATGTCGGAAGTGCGAGCAGCTAAAGCATTTCTAAAAGTTGTCTCTGAAACACCATAATTATTTATTATATAGTATAAAAAGTTCAATTTAAAGAAATACTTACGTTAATTGATGATGTTCATAAAATTTTAACCTAAGAGATAATTGAACTACTAAACAAAAAATGAACGAGTAACTTTTCAACTGAAAATCAAAAATTGGTGTCAAATAATAAAACAAATAAGCACAATTAAATTTACGAGGAAAAAATATCTATTGAAAAACGCAGTTTTTTATATATGGGAAAATTTTTTTTACTTACCTATATGTTTAGAAATTGAACAACTTTAACAACAAAATTATTTTTTCTCTAAAATTGTTAGAAATTTATTTTGATATTATAGAAAAAAATGATACATTTATTATTTTAAAAAAATGTTTAATTTCCCGTTGAAGAAATACCGAACATTATTAACCCATCTTAGGAAAATGAAAAATTGGCACAATAATTACTCCTCATAAAAAAGATTTTCTGTTTCATGTGGCGAATTTTTAGATATTTATTAAATATCCAAAATTTTATTATGAAATTGTTTATCTGCAAATAAAAATTGCTAAATTTATATATATATATATATATATATATATATATATATATATTTATATATATATATATATATATATATATAAAATATTTCTAAAGATTGCGAAAGCAATTGTTTTTTAATTTTTATTTATATATACATGCACTGAAAAAAATGATAATGTTAATTTTGACATACAAGTATGGTTAGAATGTATAGCTGATACAGCAATACCGTATTGCTGTTCTTAAAATACAGTATTCGTGTTCTCCGCATACATATTATTGTCTCTCAAATACATATTGCTGTTCTATACTGCGTATGGCTGAAACAGCAATACTGTATGGCAATACTGTATATCTACCAATATAATATGTCAGAATTGGCTATATTTATGGCAGTACCATAAATATATTTTTTCAGTGTGTATATATGCAATCATAAGCTTCAGAAAAGAAGTTAAATTTAGCAATTTTCTATTTGTGCATAAAAAATTTCCTAATAAAATTTTGGATATTTAATAAATTTTCATACAAATGATGCGACATCCAAACGCAAATTTAAGTGGTTAGTATACTATTTTTCTTACAAATTCGCCATTATGAAGTAGAAAAGCATCTTTATGGGGAGTAATTAATTTGGGGATTTATCAGTATCAAAGGCGTTGGCGAAATTCGTCAGATACCTGGAAGATTTAATTCCCAAATGTATGTAGATCTCTTGGAGAATGACTTTTTGCCCTTCGTTCGTCAACAGTTTCCCGAAGACGAATATCCTCTACTTCGAGTAGTTCAGGATAATTGTAGAGTCCATACTGCGAGAATAGTAAGGGAATGGTTCGAAGCTCACCCGGAGCTGGAACTGCGTCCCCATCCACCGAATTTTCCAGATTTAAATCCCATTGAAAATATATGGGGAATTGTGCAGAAACAATTTAGATCTGGGGAATTGCGAAACCTTCAATCCCTTGTCGACAAAGTGCACGAGGTTTGGGACGAATTAATATTGGAACCACAAATTGCAGCCAATTGTATTAACTCGATGCCAACAAGATTTAGAGAAGTCATAGCAGCAAATGGTTATTGGATCAACTATTAAAGTTTGAAACGTACAATTCCCAGTAAAAGGAATTGGAAAAAATGGAGCCTTCCAATTCTATAACTCATCTAACGTTCGATTGCACGCTCTAATATCAGTTGGGACTATATTTCCTGTTCGTAATCGACATTCTAACACTTTAGAAGGTTCACTCTTTTCACATTTTAATTCCAATTAATAATTCGTCTTTTTTCAAAACAAGAATTCGTCGGGACGCTTAAATTCGGCTTATATGCAAAACTGAATTGAACTAGAGTCAACACCAATTATTTTCGCTTACTCTTAATTCTTTTTTTACCAAGATGTAAAATGATTTCTCTTTATGCGACTACATTATATCATTCGAATTTGTCAACCATCCCGAATTGCAGCTGCTTGTATTGACCATATAATGAAACATTTACATTACACTGATATTAACAATTCAAATCTAGCTTTTCAATGAACATTCGAATTTGTTATATTACTATTATTAATTAATTATGAATAATTTAAAAGAATGCAATAAATGTTCAAATGATATTGTAATCACTAGCTATTTCAATTATTTTACCCGCTTTCCTTGTATAAATAAATTAACCATTTTCTTTGTTATAATAAGGATTTATCGGGCTTGACAAGGGACTCAAATTTAAAATACCGGCTCTAAATTTACGATTTGTATCGTGAGAAAGCGCGGGACTTCGACGAATCTATTAAAAAATATTCCAATTTTTATTAAGTCGTGCGAAATTAGCTCTTATGTCGTAACAATTTCAATTTTTGAATATAAAATAAAAATAAATCGATACAATTAAAAATTTTTGCAAAAGAAAAATATTTTAAAACTATGTGCAAAATATCTTTTAACGGGCATCAAAGTTGACAATTTAGAATTTTTAAACGATTTAGTTAAAACTGACAAAGAAATGTTCTTATGTTTTCTTTGAATCACCTCAATATTTATAATTTACAAAAACAATTTACTATAAAAATTATTACCACAATTTTTAAATAGCTTATTAAAAAAAATCGATAGTAATTCGTAGAAATTTTTAAAAATATTTATTTTAAACAATTAGGAAAAGTAGTAGAAAATTAAAAAAATACCCAAAACAACACTGTTTTTCTAAAAATGTCAAAATAATCTCCAAGTGGATCGAATTGATCCAAAAATTACAATCAAATGATGATTTGATCCACTTTTTGAGATCAATTCGTTGCAATTTGATACTTTTTAGGTAACAGTGAATTCGTTAGTGATTCGTACAAAGAACATATGCATTTACAGATAAACTTAAACAGATGACTTTACAAATAAAGTCTGATTAAAGAAAACTATCACAATAAAAATTATGTCCAAAATTCTTTCTTAAGTCCAATTAAATTTCGGGGGCGCATGATTATTCCCCAAATGTCATTTTACCGAACTGCACTTATGCGAATAGTCATTTTTCGGAAGAGCAAATTTTGCGAAATGTCACTTTTGCGAATTGTTATTTTTGCGAATTGTCATTTTTGCGAATGGACATTTTAACGAATAGTCAATTTTCCGAAAAGTTATTTTTGCGAATGGACATTTTTACGAATTGTCAAATTTCCGAAAAGTTATTTTTGCGAATTGTCATTTTTACGAAAAGACATTTTTGTGAAATAACATTTTTGTGAAAAGCTATTTTTGCGAAAAGTCATTTTTACGAATTGCCATTTTTGCGAATTGTCATTTTTGAGAAACGTCATTTTTGCGAATTGTCACTTTTGTGAATCGACATTTTTTAGAATCGGCATTTTTAAGAAATTGTCATTTTTGCGAATAGTAATTTTTCCGAAAAGTCATTTTTGCGACTCGCCATTTTTACGAATTGTCAAATTTCCGAATAGTCATTTTTGCGAAAATTCCTATTGTGAATCTACATATGCATAAAAGGTTTACTATAGGAATTTTCGCAAAAATGACTTTTCGGAAATTTGACAATTCGTAAAAATGCCGATTCGTAAAAATGTCGATTTACAAAAGTGACAATTCGCAAAAATGACAATTCGAAAAAGTAAAAATTCGCAAAAATAACAATTCGTAAAAATGGCGATTCGCAAAAATGACTTTTCTCAAAAGTGACAATTCGTAAAAATGACATTTCTCAAAAATGCTGATTCGTAAAAATGTCGATTTGCAAAAGTGACAATTCGCAAAAATGACATTTCTCAAAAACAACAATTCGTAAAAATGACATTTCTCAAAAATGCCGATTCGTAAAAATGTCGATTTACAAAAATGTCTTTTCGTAAAAATGACTATTCGAAAAATGGTAAGACTCCGTCAGAAAATATGTGATTTGCATGGGGTCTGTGGATTAGGCTGTAATTTGGTGAAATTGTAGTATTGGATACTAGAAACTAGTGTGCCAAAAATTTTTTGATAATTTTGAAATTTGTTGAAGTTACGCCATTTTGAATTTTTTTGTTATTATTTTTTTTAAATCTTAATATTTCTGAAAGTTTTCGTTAAAATTTATTAAAATTTGGAAGGCTTATTCCTTGGAGAACACACCTCTTTTAAGACTATTTTTTTAAGCTCAACCAATTTTAAACTGCTCCTCTAATCAAACTAAATAATTTTTTTTAAATATAGTTCAAACTCTGTAAAATAAGTCTGTTTACTTGAAAATCCTTATTAAAAATATTAAAGAAAGATAGAACGCTTTTCGTAAAAAAGCGTGGGGTCGAAAAGACCCCATGTATTCTCCGAAGGTTATACTTGAAATCATGTTTCTTCTAAATATCACATAACAATAAAAAAAAAATCAAAAAAAATTTTTTAAAACCGTTTTGCTCGAGCGGGACCGATTTTTGAGTTTTCTTGTCAACTAATAAAATATTCTTTATAATTTCACTTTTCATTTAAAAAAATAAAATCGATGGAGACTCAAATAGTTTTCGAGATATTGCAATTTTTGTGGAAGCGCGAACACGTTTCAGTGCCAGCGCTGTGGCAGTGCCCGGGACGCCTCGCACAGTAGTATTCATACACTTTACTGTTCAAAATTGTCTAGAGCCTACAAATTTTATCCGATTTTGATGTTCTTGGTCTTAAATGAAAGGAGATAAATTTTCTAAGAGTTTTCTCGAAACCGTTGTTTCAATTTTTAATTGTTTATATATTTTTTTGTTTTTCAAAGTTAACAATTTACAAGAATTTTGAAAAAAATCATGTTTATTTTTTATTTATCCATTTCTCATGATCGAAATCAATTTAAATTAGTCTAGTACGACCACCCGATTAATAATAATAGATAATTCAATTTATTTAAATAATTAAAAAACAATGTTAATTAACAAATATATAACTCTAGTCCTTCTTAACAAAAATTGTATTTTTTGCACACAATTTTATGTATATTTAAGTAATATATGCCTATTTTTTTAAAAAATAATTTTAAAGTTATTAGTTATAATTGTTATTAACAATTATACAAAAAAATGGTTTAAATTATTTTTCAACAAAAAAGACATAAATTACTTAAATAAACATAAATTTGTGTGCAAAAAATACAATTTTTGTTAAGAAGGACTAGAGTTATATATTTGTTAATTAACATTGTTTTTTAATTATTTAAATAAATTGAATTATCTATTATTATTAATCGGGTGGTCGTACTAGACTAATTTAAATTGATTTCGATCATGAGAAATGGATAAATAAAAAATAAACATGATTTTTTTCAAAATTCTTGTAAATTGTTAACTTTGAAAAACAAAAAAATATATAAACAATTAAAAATTGAAACAACGGTTTCGAGAAAACTCTTAGAAAATTTATCTCCTTTCATTTAAGACCAAGAACATCAAAATCGGATAAAATTTGTAGGCTCTAGACAATTTTGAACAGTAAAGTGTATGAATACTACTGTGCGAGGCGTCCCGGGCACTGCCACAGCGCTGGCACTGAAACGTTGTCGCGCTTCTACAAAAATTGCAATATCTCGAAAACTATTTGAGTCTCCATCGATTTTATTTTTTTAAATGAAAAGTGAAATTATAAAGAATATTTTATTAGTTGACAAGAAAACTCAAAAATCGGTCCCGCTCGAGCAAAACGGTTTTAAAAAATTTTTTTTGACTTTTTTGGCAACAAAATTTTTGTTTGTTTGTTATGTGATAGTCAGAAGAAACATGATTTTAAGTATAAACCTTCCAAATTTTAATAAATTTCAACGAAAACTTTCAGAAATATTAACCACTTCACTGGCAGGGCGTTCCACGTTCCACGCCTATTATTGATCATTATGAATGGTAATATTATACGTATATGTTTTTGCCAGTCTGGGTCTTGGCACGTGGAACGCCATTTGGAACGCCCTGCCAGTGAAGTGGTTAAGATTTAAAAAAATTATAACAAAAAAATTAAAAATTGCGTAACTTCAACAAATTTCAAAATTTTCAAAAAATGTTTGGCACACTAGTTTCTAGTATCCAATACTACAATTTCACCAAATTGCAGCCTAATCCAAAGAGCCCATGCAAATCACATATTTTCTGACGGAGTCTTACACTTTTCGCAAAAATGACTATTTGCAAAAATAACAATTCGTAAAAATGACGATTCATAAAAATGAGTTTTCGCAAAATTGTCAATTCGTAAAAATAGCGATTCGCAAAAATGAGTTTTCGGAAAATTGACTATTCGCAAAAATAACAATTCGTAAAAATAGCGATTCGCAAAAATGACTATTCGCAAAAATAACAATTCGTAAAAATGTCGATTCGCAAAAATGACAATTCGCAAAAATAGCTTTTCGCAAAAATGACAATGCGTGAAAATGACATTTCAGGAATTGTCATTTTTACGAAAAGACATTTTTGTGAAATAACATTTCTTTAAAACAATTCTTGTTTTTAATTTAGAAACATATTTTTTTGTAAATTACACCATTATAATATTTTAAGTAAATTTTATAAATTAAAGATGTTTTAGTTTTTTAGTTTTAATAACTTTAAATTTTTAAAGTGAATAATTTTTTTGTAACCGAAATTTTAACGGTTTCGGTTTCCTCTTTTCGGTATTCTTCTAAAAAAAATTCGGTTTCGGTATTTCGGTTGTTTTCCCGAGACAATATATGAATGAAAATATTTGTGTGCATTTTAATTACTTAGAATTAAAATATGAGTATAAATTACTCATAATTTATTTATAAATTTGTTTTATATTTTATAAGATGGTTATAGGGGTGTCAAGGAAAAACTAGAAATTTTTTGGAAGAACGTTTTTCTCCCTAACTCTCCCTAAATATTATTTAACCTAATTACCTAAAAATTGGTACACTAGTGTATTTTTACAGGTCGATCACACATAATTAATTTTAATTAATTATTTATAATCTGCAAATTTGGTTCTTCTACTTATTATTTACAATATTAGACATAACATACTTCAATATTTCTTTTTCATTTATTTTTTTGTACCAAAAGATTTTAATTTATGTGTAATATTCAGTTTTACTTTTATATTAAAAAATTGAAAAAATGAAACTTAGGTTTTAAAATAAAGGGTTTTAAATTTTTATAATACGGGTTTCGGTTTTCTGATTCAGATAACTTTTTTTTTCGGTTTCGGTTTCTAGTTTTCGGTTTTTTAAAAATTTCTGTTTTTTCGGTTATCGGATACGGTTGCCATCCCTGAAATTGACATTATTATTTTTTTCAGTGTATGGTTGGTTTCAGTATCGAATGTAATACTTACAGGGATTGTTAATTCTATAATTAGAAGAACTATTATAGATAGTTTATCTATAAAATAAAGAACTAAAAAATTTGATTTCGATTTTTCAATGCATGTACTTCAACTTTACTGAAGTCTCGCGAGACAGCGAGACGATATCGAGGCTATGTTTGGCGATACCGATACCGATACTTAAAATTACAATATTTAACAAGACCGAGACGATACTACATAAAGTCTCGTATCGTCTCGTTTTGTGGGCAGCACTATCAGTACTGGCAGAAAATTGGCGTAACACCAAATCAGTACTGCGAAGGAGTTATAAAAAACAAACAAACTTTGTTATAATGGCATTAAACCGGCCACTATTAATAACAACATCGTTTGATTTATTAACTATTAAAATATTTTCCAAGATTTTTAAAAACATTATTCATCAACAATAACGCCAAACACTTAATTAACATATTATTAATTATTAATTAATAGGTATATCATAATAATAAGAAATTATTATTTATTAATTATTTTTATTATTATGTGTTATTAATAATAAAATTAAATTTTTTTTTATTTTTCTATTATTATTAAAATAAATAATTAAATAAATAATTTGTTCCATATTTGTATACTATACCTATTAATTAATATGTAATATCTATTTAAAATATATATAAATATATAAAACATATATTTATAATAATTTTTCTTGAAATAAATATATTATACAGTAAATTCATTATTATAGCACTGTATATATCCTTCGTATAATTCAAAAGGAAGTTTAAAAACATATACTCTCAAGCTTGCGTGGCTGTACAGTTAGTGTATTCGACTTGCGTCCTCGAGGTCTAGGGTTCGATCCCCCGTGCGTGCGATATTTTTCCGTCTTTTAGTTCTAAGTGTTTAGTGTATAATTCTCATCAGTGTTACATAAAATATAAATTTAAATAATTATAAACAATAATAATAATAATAATTTAGTAATTAATTTACATAAATAAGATTGTCTGATGTCACGTTATCGCGACGTATTTGTTTTGATATTTGTAATGTTGGAATGTGAATCTTCCCTTTTTTATTGTTACCTAAACAAATCGATCCAATTGTCAGACACCTGAACGACCTTTACCATATATGGTCATCCACGATTGTCGCCCTTCTACCAGGTGGTTCACCTGTCTAAAACAAGGGTCAAACACGCGCGCCTAATTTAATCGATAAATTAAAATTGACCCAAAGGTAATAAAAGTGGATGACATTATCATTTCTTTCCATTGGAAGCCAAGGTATAAAAGGTGCCACCCTCGCCAAATGCGGTAGTCCAGAAAACGTCGCCAACTGAAGTAGTCCAGGAAACGCCTTCAATTTCCCTAGTCTACAAGTCACCCTCGAAATATCAAATCTATGTTCTTCGCGTCAGTCTAAAAATCACCACCAAGTTAACAAGTCGTGTTCTATCCCCGTGTGTCTTCTTCGTATAAGTAAAGCAACCGCGACCAAGTTAACTAAGTCAAATTCAATCAAGAAGAATATTTCTACTACGAGGCACATTTCTACACTACCGGCAGAAATTGTCGGTACGAACGACGAGCAAGCTACGAAAAGTTGCTGCCGAAATTAAATTAACATATTTTATTATTGAAAAATGATAGGAACTTGGTTCTTGGATCGTTTCAAAGCCAATTAAATTCTGCGTCGTTTGATATATAAATGAAAATTATTTGATATTTTTGAGAGATTTGATCACCTAAAAGATTTTGTAAAAAATTGATTAATTTTTCTATTTTTGTGCACCATGTTTGAGTGGCTGCACATTTTAGACAAATTTAGAGAAAAATTTTAAACTCTAGCAACATAATCTTTAAAGTCTCAGCTTTTATTTGAGCCTTGAAAATTGAAAATCCGTTCAGTAGTTTTTGAAATATCTAAAAAAATGTTCAAGCATGTTGTTTTATAATTTAGGCGGTGATACACACTTATTGCACTCTCGCTGCTCACCTGGTTCGTTGCGGCAGGGCCGAATAAGCGGCATATAGAGTGGGGGTCATATTTGGAGCTCTTTTTAAGTTTTTTGTAATTTTAGATTTAATATTCATTGAAAATTTAATAATTGTTAAAGGTAATTATTATATAATTAAGTAATCATTTTACAAACTTTCATGATCAAATAGTCGTTTATTTCTACGTACAAATTTTCACTTTTCTAACTTTTTTCCAAAAATAAACGACTATTTGATCATGAAAGTTCGTAAAATGATAACTTTATTATATATATATATATATATATATATATATATATATATAATAATTACCTTTAACAATTATTAAATTTTCAATGAATATTAAATCTAAAATTACAAAAAACTTAAAAAGAGCTCCAAATATGACCCCCACTCTATATGCCGCTTATTCGGCCCTGCCGCAACGAACCAGGTGAGCAGCGAGAGTGCAATAAGTGTGTATCACCGTCTAAATTATAAAACAACATGCTTGGACATTTCTTCAGATATTTCAAAAACTACTGAACGGATTTTCAATTTTCAAGGCTCAAATAAAAGCTGAGACTTTAAAGATTATGTTGCTAGAGTTTAAAATTTTTCTCTAAATTTTTCTAAAATGTGCAGCCACTCAAACATGGTGCACAAAAATAGAAAAATTAATCAATTTTTTTTCAAAATCTTTTAGGTGATCAAATCTTTCAAAAATATCAAATAATTTTCATTTATATATCACACGACGCAGAATTTAATTGGCTTTGAAACGATTCAAGATCCAAGTTCCTATCATTTTTCAATAATAAAATATGTTAATTTAATTTCGGCAGCAACTTTTCGTAGCCTAATTTACATTCGACACCTGGATTCCGGACCGTTCGTTTAGCTGGCCCGAAAACAATCAAAGGGAAAATATTGCATTCTCTGTTTCCGCTAGACAACGTAATTTCTTCGACTTCATTGTGAAGATGGTTTTCACATGTTGGGTCTACGACTATAAGAATAATTTTAAAAGGTAAGTAACTAATATTCTAAAATTTTGTCCCCATTTATATTCTCGATTTCTTCTACAAGTGATAATTTTGTTTCAGTGTCCTTGATGACATCTGGATCTACTATTTCTCTCTGATTCTAATTGTAAAAGATTCAAATAAATATTCTAGTAATTTAACTTAAGTTAACCAGTTACTCTTTCTTAAAACCTGTCCCTTAAAATCAGAGCTTTAGGCTCTGTGAATAAATCAGGTTGAATCACCGATGCCGGCCGAATTAAATATGCAAATTATGATTATGTTTAGTTTCAATTCTTGAGGCGTAACACTAAATTACTGAAAAAAATAAGAAAATCTTTTTAAAAAACTTATTTCAATAAAAGGAATTTTGCTAATTATTTACATTTTTATTGATACTCATAAAAGTTTATTTACTACAGAAATATTAATAATAATTATTAGTACTCAATAAATTACTCCCTCTTCTTCAAAAATCAAATAACAAATTAATATAAGCTTCTAAAGGTAAATTTTGTTTTAGAGAACGCTTTATAGCATTTTCCAAATTTGTTAAATTTTACCTGCGAATCAGTAATTAGGCGGTGTTCTGTCAGTAATATTTTAATAGTGACTTAGTACTGACTGCCCGTAAAAAATCAGTACTGGACAGCGTTACCAACCAGGGATTTCCCAGTACTGCTATACTGCCAGTCAGTACTGGGTCAGTACAATGCCAGTATTACATTTCTACTTGGGCTACAGTTCTTCGTGTGCAGATTGTTTTTTATGGTTATGTTTTGATTTTTAAAATGCAGGTAACAGGTCAAAATTATAAATTATCTGTAATAAAATGTCGTGTATTTAAGTAATTGTAAGTCAAGCTACAAAGCAAATAAAAATTCAAATGAAGAAAGGTGTTTTTTTAAGGCACCAAGAATGGTAAGTTTATTTTATATACTGTTCTGTATTTACTAAGTGTGTTGGATTTCGTTATAGATGTTAACTCCAAATTATCTCGTTTTCCGCCCACAACTAAAAGAAAAACATTAAAAAAATTTTTTAATAAAATTTACACTTTTTATTAATGTTCAAAATAATGAAGTATCTTATAGTAAGGTAAAGGTCCTAATTATGGAACGCTTTTCAAGCTAACGAAAATTTTATGATAAATTTCTTGGAATTAGGAGCGTTTATATAAATAATTCGGGTATAGATTGAAAGGTTGGTATTTAGTGAACAGTATTTAGGCCCTAAATTGTTTACTTTTTATGAAATAAAAATAATATTAACTAAATAGTGACTCCCTGCAGTTGTACCGATTATGAAACGATGGTTTCCTGCATGTACGGGTGTTCCAAAATAAATGTCCCAATTATGAAACACTTATTTTATTTATTTAACAATTTGAATATGAACTATAAAAAATTAAATACAAGGAACAACTTCTATTTAAAAAGATAATTATAAAACCAATTTTTTGGGTAGAAGAGTAATGCGAAAATATTGAGAATATTTGAGGTTATGCTTGATATATATTTTCTCTCTGTTCCATCAATTGGGACAAGCAAATAATAAGTGTACGTAATGTGGAACGCTAGTTTGACAGAAAACCCGGCTTACCTTAATTTAAAAGCTAAACTACAATTAAAGATTTCTTTTTAAATTAAATAGTATACAAAAATAATAATTCTTATATCGTGTAAAATTTATTGAAATGACTACAATATTCTTATCACCAATTGTAATTCCATTTATTTTCATTTTTGTAATACTGCTCTACAATAAGGATAACATTGTGAAAACGTTCCATAACTGGAACTTTTACCTTACTGAGGCTAGTTTTTCATTTATTTTACTATTTACACAACACTAACATTTTCTAACCTCATAAAAATATGTCAGCTGTCAAACACAATATATTTAAATATGAAATTAAAGATTTAATTAATCTTTTTTGGTTTAGTGGCACTGATATCAGTGAACATAAGGCTATGACTAATTCTGTGTGCTTGTCGATTTTACTGCATAGAAGTACATTCAATATTAGGCAATTTTCCCATAGGAGATATGTCTCCTTATACTCCTTTATGGTTAGAGGTTAGTTCATAAGTATTGATGAACGTCGAAAAGTGATACAATAATAATTGTTCTTTGTTTGCGTGATTAATTATCCAAATATGAGAATGAATGAGTGAATTTCAGAAAAACTGTGTGAACAAGTGGAAATTTTTTTTTATTTTACAGAAATATACAATTTTTTTAAAAGTCAATGAAATTTTCTCAAGCTATGTACTAGAAATATTCATTGACTGCTTTTGAAACTCTCATGAAAAAGTACTAGACTGTTTCTAGTATTTTGTGTCGTATCCAAAAGTCAAGTATCGAGTCAATGAACATTTCATGTACTTTTTTTCTGTGTATTGAATCAAAGATGAGAAAAAAGTAGGGATATGTTAGAAATAATAAATCAAAACAAAATAAATAACACTAAATTTTTAATTATTAAATTAAATAACGTCACTTATTGCATTTATCATTTTACCAATGGTAATTTTTAAATAATTTTTTATTCATAGTAAAGAGTATAATAATATCTTAATAAGAACCAAATTTTTGTTGAGATCAAAATTTAAATTTTTGTTAATGATGTTAATTTGTTTAAATACTTCATTATTCGCAAAATTAGAAAATTATAATTAATTATTATTATTATTATTATAAAATTTAATAGAAGAAAAAAATGATTTGTCGAGGTTCGGCTAGACTACGTCCGAACAATCGTCTGAGTACTAAGCCAGTAATGAGCATCGGCACTACACTGACATTTCCCGATGGGTATAATAACTATTCTTCAAATACTGAAATAAGTGATTGAAATGCAATTTTTTTGATTTAAATAAGCATTACTTGATCCAAGTAAATATTTGTGTACTTCCACATGAAAAGGGCCCTTTTTGTCGGTTCTAGTCTTCGTGACAGTAGTAATTTTGGAGAAAAATTTTGATTTTTTTATATTTTTTATTATTAATCTACATATTTTGACAAGTCGAATCATGCAATTTGCTAAATTTATCGTTAATTTAAGTGTTGGATTTCGTAGGTTTTTTAAAAAAATGAAAAGGGACCATTTTGTTGGTTCTTTTCAAAGGTATTGTGTATTAATAATTTTGTCGATTTTTTGTATTTTCATAATTAAGAGAGAGTGGGTGGTTTAAAAAATTTTTAACCTATTATCTGAATAACTTTCACAAAGAACCAGAGATATGTATGTTAAAGTCTTTTTTTCGTAGTGGTCGAAGTGAAATTTTCCATTTTTCGTCAAATTGTTTAAGATTGACACTTAAAATTTTTTAAATTTTGATGTCTTTTCTTTCTCTTTAAATGACACAATAAAATTTCACCCAATCATTAACCTTGTAAAAAAATAGTTTATTAATAAAAAACCGTCCTTTTTAGAAAAGGACCTATTTTGTCGATTTTTCATATTTTCAAAATAGAAGAGGAGGGGGGTGGTTTTAAAAATTTTAAATGTATTGGTTCTTCATCTCTAAGTTAATGGGTATTGCAATCTTTAATTCTTTTTTTCCGATATGAGGGTTTTTGCATTGTACGTCCATATAGATAAGTCCAATAGTGCTAAAATGGGCCTTTTTCATGTGAACGTCGACATTTACTTGATTATAAATAATCCGTTATTTCTATGAAATAAATTTTTTTAGTGAATTTCCGAATATTAATATACAAAATAATAATAAATTATTATTAAATATTTAATAACTATTAACAGTATTAGGTACATTATTTTATATTCATTAATATTTAATATTTATGATGATATGAAATAATAAGTAATAATATATTATCAGTATTTGCTTCGGCTGTAAGTGTATATATACTAAAACTGAAACGTTACAGAGATTATAATTATAAATTATTATTATTATATAATTGTATTGTTTTTCCTTTTTAAAATTAATTTAATTTCTTTTTCTTCGACACTTAAAAAAATATTTCCAATCAAGAAAAGTTTTTATAAAATACAATAAATTTACTATATTATATAAAAATATTTTTTTATCTAGATTAAATAATTTTGATGCAGTTAATAATAGAAAAAGAAAATATTTTTGAACGCTTCAAATTAAACTTATTTTCCCAGTGAAAGTTAATTAAACATTTCTTTTCTGGATTGTTATAATTAAAGTAATTTATAATCTTCTCTGAGTTCGATTATTTCGCTTTTTTCTACAAATTAAATAATTAGAGAATTGTATTGGAAAATAGATCTAAAACTTTTTTGTTTTGTTTTTAAATAGCATCTTGTGCGATGATATTGTGGTTTTAAAATTTAACGACGATTATTATCAATCGGATCAACAAGACGATTAACACCGTTGAGCTTATTACGATAATAGCAAACTATAATAGTTGCGCCATGAAATTAAAATGATAGTCCATTTCTTATAGGGGTCTTTTACCTCCAGTTATTATCTTGATCGGATTAACTTCTTTGAAAGTGCGCAAGACATGCTTAAAAGAATGGGAATTTCCTGAAGGCAACTTTACCAGTGCGATGGTATTTTTTTCTTTTCTTTTTCTTTAAACTCTCTTAGTCTATTTCACATAACGTTCAAATTTTATTACGACTTTGTACTCTCCTTTGCTGTCTACAAAATGAACAGTATACTGTCCTCCAGAAGAAAAATTGCAACGTACTATGAAATTACGTCTCGTTTTTATGGAAAATACGAGCAATTCCATGTGAAATGATCAACTATTTTTCGACATTGTTAGCAATTTTTTAAAACTTTTTTTCCTTGTAGCTATAAATACATTTTTTAGAAAAAAAATTTCATCAAATATTAAAAAATTTTCCAAAAAAAAATTTTTTTTTAATTTTTTAATAGTGATAGCCAAAAGTAATAAGAATTTTTTCCAAAAAGTTTTATAGTGGGATCGCGATAACTTTTCGAGAAATCAACGAAAAAGTCTATGACGCCCTGTTGAGACTGACGCGCTTACGAACGCATGCCCAAGAAGTTGGCAACGCCATTTCATTTTTTGTCAACAAAATTTTGATTAAACTAAAAAACGAATATTGTGCTACATCTAGCAAACGATAACAAATATTTAGCTGGAAAAAAAATTTTAATATTTTTCAAAAATTTTAAAAACATGTTTCTTTTATATTTTTATTTTTTTGAACATTTTTCAAAAATTTAAAAAAAATGTTTCTTTTATTTTTTTGAACATTTTTCAAAAATTAAAATTTTTTAAAAATAAAATTTGTGCTTAACTTTGGTTAGTCAGCACAATAGAAAAGGTCTATAACAATTTTTCAAAAAGTTAATAACTATTCAAGAAAATCACACTTTTTGACTCAAAACATTTTTTGAACCTTTTTAAAAAATAAATTTGTACCAAATTGTGCTCGTGAACACAATAATAAAGTCTCAAACGATTGTTTCAAAAGTTAAATAATAAAATTTGTGCTGAATTGTGCTTAGCAAGCACATTAATAAAAGTCTATAAGAATAAATTTTACATCAGGTTTACAACAGTTCTATCTTACACATTGCAATGAATAGAATTGTTTTAGTTAAATTACTATTATCCCTATGAATGATTTTAATATCATGTACCTGCATACTTTAAAATAAATATTGGCTCACAATTACCAGAATGCTTCATTTTACAAAAAGTTTTGTATTTTTTTATTTAAATTTCATGCAAATTTTTCTTTTTGAAGTTGAAGTAAATAAAGAAAAAAATATTAACATTTTTTTTAACTATACTATTCTTAAAAGTCATTGTAAAAACAATAAGAACATGGACGCCCAAAATAAATATTTAAAAATAAAAAAATTGGATGATCAAACTTTAAAATATTGTTAAATAATGGAGATGACCCACTATTCATCAATTTCTCCTATGATTATTTTAAAATAATTTTTTAACTTTTTGAAACAATCGTTTGTGACTTTATTATTGTGCTCGCGAGGACCCCCTAACGGTTTTTTCACTCTTGTGATTTTTATTTTTTGAGGGCTTGTTTGAAAGATCATTTAATTGCGCAACTTTTTCCCAGAGACACCTATACTTCATCTTTTATTGTTTAGTTGTTGTGTTAACTTTAAAAAATTTTGCAAACGGTGCGGTTTGCCCCACCCCCTGGGGTAAACCGGACCCCCCATGGGGCAAACCGGACCGTTTGGTTTTTTATTTATAATATTGTATTTACATAATCTACAATAATAAAAAACATAAAGAATCATGTAAACAATGGTTGTAGTAATAAAAATAATAATTCGGGATTGAATTTTAATTAAATAAATATTTTTTTTAATAAATGAATTAAAATGTTTGTCATTATCAGAGAAACAATATTAAAGGGTCCAATTTTCAATGGAAGAGAATTATTTTTCATTGTAAGTAAATATTTTAATGAAAAAAACATTTTATTTAAAAATAATTTTTATGAAACTTTAATTCAATGGAAATATCCTATGGCCGGTTTGCCCCACCGAAAACGGTCCGGTTTGCCCCACAGGCTCATTTTGAGAATAAATGTTTGTCAAAAAGAAACGCTTTGCAAATTCATGAAAGTTTTTGGTGGTAAATATTCCTGAGGTGTGTACCTTCAAAACTCAAGACCTAATATTTGGAAATATTACATGATTTCCTCAGAATTTCCTTAAGAAAAAATTCGTAAAAGTGTAGAAAAAAACTAAAAAAAAACTTTTGCTCCTAGCGTTGTAAAAACAAAAGTAAAAAATGGCAAATTGAAAAAATAAGGTATACTACACATGGTTGTTTCAAATTTCTAAATAGCACGTTTGACAATTTCGCCATTTCGGAAATATTGAGGGGGGTCCGGTTTACCCACCGGTCCGGTTTGCCCCACTCTCCCCTATTTATTTAGATGAATAAACGGGCGATAAACCCTTTACAAAGTATAAAGATGAGGACAAGAACTTGTCGTTTTTAAACATTTATATAATTATAGCCTAATAAATTTAACATCTGAGTATTGTTTTGCGCAAAGTAGCAATAAACCGATTTAAATTAGAATCAAAAAAGTTCAGACAATCGCTATAAAAGTTACCTTCTCTACATATTCTATTTATGATACTGTTATTCCCATAGTTTGTTCTGTGAAATTCAACATAAAATGTAGGAGAGTGCCTGGAGAAGCGAATTGGAGCACAGAGTTTCATAAATGACAATATTGTAGGACAATTTATGCGACCATTGAGAATCTTAATATTAAAAATAACCTAAGTTATCTTAATTTAAAAAAATTAGTACATTAATTTTCAAATTTGAATATTTTCAAAATTTTTCAAAATCGTCTTCACTTTATCATATCTTATCCTTATAGTTACAAGGAAAAAAAGTTTCAAAAAAATTGCTAACAATGTCGAAAAATACTTGATCATTTCACATGGAATTGCTCATATTAAATTTAGACAAAAAGTTTTGATAAAAATTTTATACAATGAATTCAATGATAGGCAAATGCAGTAATTTTGCCAAATTGTCAGTTTAAATTTCAATAGAACTACATAAATGATATATTACAAAAGATTGAGAATTATAATTATGAAAGGATTAAATTTAAGTTGTGTCTTCTTTTGGGATTTAATTAGAAATCGTGATTTAATGTAATTTTTTCTTCTCAAACTCTTCAGGACAGTATAGGAAAGTAGTATCTCTGTCTTAAAATGTGTATAGGAAGTTAAAAGCGCAATTTTTTTATAAACAATTTCCTATCTAAAAAGTAAATAGAACAGATCGTGATTTCTTTTTTTTTTAATGTACGGCTTACGACATTAATTGATTTTTTATGTAGTAGTTGGCGTTGATAGCCTGTTGAGAGGACTTCTACACTATCCTGATGAAAGTGAGTTTTTAGCTTGGCAGTGAGTGTTGTATACATGTTATATTCTTGAACTGGATCATCCAGAATGTAACTCACTTATGTGTATACACATATATATCTATAGACTCGGTATAAATAAAGTAAAGCCGTCGGCAGATTGCCACAGAACCTCTCTCGCGTTATACGTCCATTAAATGTCTCGAATGGTCAATTCTGGATCGATCTTACGTATTCGAAGATACCGTCAACATACGGGTTTTACTTCACATATATGCGTAGAGTGCAATCATAAAAACTGGGACGACAAGCTAAAAACCTGGTCCCGAATTAATTATGCAAGACTTCGATTTGATACCTCTGAAGGAAAGTTCACGGGATTAAAAAAAAGAAAAGAGGGAAAAAAAGATCATGAATAAGTCACTGTGTGCAATTTTTTTAACTTCATTATGTCTATATACATGTTACATTCTATATTAATCCTAATTAATATTATCTATCTATAAAATTATTATAATCTAATATCTATCTATCATTTAATTTTCAATTCGAATTTTATTAATAAAATAAAAATTCTATACATTCTGTCTAGAAATTGATGACATTTGTTAGATGTCAGCTTTAGGACATCTGCTAGATAAGCTTAATTATTCGGATGATGTGTAGATTTTTATTAATTTATTATGACAAATTTCTATCTCGTTTTGAAATTTTCTTATAACTTTGAATATTATTTATGTAATTAGTAAAGATTACATAATTAGAGGAATCTATCTCACATAATGTTAATAATTTTTTCCTTAACCTAGGAACTGTTGCTAAGCAAACTGTAAAATTATGTACTTTTTCTGACCCTTTTTATTTGAATTAAATTGATTAACAAATTTCTATTAATTTCAAAAAGTCAACTGCTGCACATTATTATAAACATTTGTTGTTTAAATCTTTTTTACTCAGAAACAGTTTCTAAGTAAGCTGAAAAATTATAATGAAAAAAGAATTTACGCGATTGCGATAAATTACATTTGTAGAGAATCAAATAGTTGGGGCATCAATCAAAAATAATTTTTCTTTCCCTTTTACATCAATTCTCTTAGATATTTAAAAACGATGTTTACGATCGTCGTTACCTATTAGCTTTTATATGATCCCAAAGACTGATGCAAAAATCAATATTAAACACATAATCAAGATATATGCAGAGCAGTGTATATAACTTATTAGTAATCGAGGTCGATTCCCCTTTATAACAACTTGAATTTCCTATCCTCCTTTCCTATCCTTCTTACCTTCTATATCGAATCTAAAACGATTTGATCAGATAAGATCATGGTTTTTCGTCATGTATGTTTACCGTTAGAATTTATATACACTGTATTAGTTTTTCTTAAAATTTTATATACATTAAGAAAAGCTATACGTCAGTCACCGCCAATGAGTGCGAGTGAGACAGACTTATGCGATTCCCATACTTTCCTATGACTGACCGATAGCTTTTCTTACTGTATAACAGACCTACAATAAACGTACTGATCGTTCTTGGAAAAATATCAGTATTCACAAAATAAGATAAGCAAAAAAATTTATTTACTTAATTGTTCCTCTAATGATGACTGTAATAATTTACAATATAGTAGAAATCGTCGAAAGAAATTGTACATATTTTATGTAATTGAATTTTTTTAAATTTCATAGAGAGACATACTTTATATCAATTTATTACAATAATTTTTTTGAAAATAACTATTAATAAATAATTCCAGGACTAAATAAAATTAGTAATTCTAATGAAAATAATAGATGAATTTTTTAAAAGAATTTTACCAAAATTTTTGAAGAAACGTTTTTTGTTTCTACAGAGAATTTGATTAATATGAAAATAATTGAATTGATTAAAACATTTTTGTAATATTATATTGAAATGATACATTTATATTTTTGAAAACTTTAACAGACTTCTTCGAAGGTTTCAATTACACAGGGCAACAAAATTTTGTATCCTTCCCTGGTAAAAATTTCGAACTAATTCCGGATTAAATACAGACAGATTAGTACGGATTAGTCCGAAAATTGTACTAAAAAGGTCCGAAAATGATCCGCGATAGTCTGATATCAATCCGAACGAAAACCTGAATCCGAAAACACTCCGGAGTAATCCTGAATGTCTACGAATTCAGTCCGTAATTAGTCCGCAAGAATCCGAATTTATTACCGGTGAAGAATTATTCTAAAATATCCCAGGCAGAAATAAAAGACCGCCTTGGTACCGGGCCGGAACCAAGGGCGGACTTGCCGGTGCCGGCGTGAGACCGGCATTACCGCCGGCCCGGAGCCGGTCCAGTCAACAATGATAACCCGGGAAATATCCGCCCCGGTGCCGGTAAACCACCGGCTCGATACCGGGACGGTAGTAAAAAAAATTATTTTGTTACTTTTCTGCCGGCTTTATGCTGGCATGGTGTCAGATTAGTATATTTTATTAACAACACATTTTTACATATATTAAACGTTAAACAATATTATTTATTAATTAATTTAATTGTAAACACTAAATAGAATGCTGAAACATATGAATTATTATTAATTGTTAACGAAAAATCTGAAGACATGAGGAATTGGACTCCGGACCCTCAGGCTGCAAAGTCGACGCCGCATCCGCTAACCTAAACCTGCTTATGAAAAGTGAATAAAAAGTTTATATATGAAGTGTGACACTAGGACTAATTACAAAATGTTCTAAATTAATAGAAAAAACCTTTTCTAAAAGACAGTTTGAATAATGTAATGTCAAAGTTAATAATTATAATAACATTTGTTAATGTCATTATACGTTGGGACTAAGGCTAAAGAAAAATCGCTGGCATGGTACCGGCCCGGTACGGGCTTTATAGAAACAACTTGCAGAAACTTAGTATAATGAAATTAATATAATACCTTCTTAGAATATCAAAATTTTATAACAATAAATCAAATAAAACCTGACCAAAATTATTTTAAACAAACAAAGTTATTATAGGGTGTCTAGTAATTCAGCAGTAACAAATTCCCGGATTTTTGAGTGATTTTCCCAGACAATTATAAGCTGAATTAATAGAGTTTAATGAAATGTAATTTTTCCAACTATGTAAAAAAAGATTTTAAAAAACATTTGATTTTGAGAGATTTGATTTTCCTATTCTTCCGAATAGTGTAAAAAAATTTCAAAAAATTAAAAATTTAGACTTTTTAAGACACAAAAATATTATGCCGGCAAAACTCCGTCGCCGGTGTAAAACGGTATCAAGTAGTGGTACCGGGCCGGTGCCGGGCCGGTACTAATTTTGATGCCGGCAAAAGTTCATCGCCGGTGTAAAAACG
This sequence comes from Leptopilina drosophilae, assembly GCA_032873175.1. Lineage (NCBI taxonomy): Eukaryota > Metazoa > Arthropoda > Insecta > Hymenoptera > Figitidae > Leptopilina > Leptopilina drosophilae. The sequence continues at coordinate 12,619,721 of CM065487.1, forward strand.
GTATCGAATGCCGGAACCTGGCCGGTACTAATTTTGATGCCGGCAGAAGTTCATCGCCGGTGTAAAAACGGTATCGAATGCCGGAACCGGGCCGGTGCCGGGCCGGTACTAATTTTGATGCCGGCAAAACTCCGTCGCCGGTGTAAAAACGGTATCAAGTAGTGGTACCGGGCCGGTACTAATTTTGATGCCGGCAAAAGTTCATCGCTGGTGTAAAAACGGTATCAAGTAGTGGTACCGGGCCGGTGCCAAACCGGTACTAATTATGATGCCGGCAAAACTACGTTTCCGGTGTAAAAACGGTATCGAATGCCGAAACCGGACCGGAGACTGGCCGGTTGTCTTTTATTAACCGGCCCGGTACCATAGTGCCGGTACCGGTTATTGTTCGACGTTACTACCGGGCCGGTTGTCTTTTAGAAACCGGACCGGTACAAAAGTGCCGGCACCGGTTATTGTCCGACTTTACCACCGGGCCTGTGTGGAACCGGTCGTAGGCATCGGCACACCACCGACTTTTCTGCCTGGGAAGTACGGAATTATCCGATATTAATATGTAAAGAATACGGAATCAGTCCGCAACAATCCGAGTTTAATCTAGTTAAAAAAACTTAATCCGCAAAATGTCCGGAGCAATCCGAACTCTGTAAGCAAGAAATCCGGTATTAGTCCGCAACAATTTGAAACTAAGTGTGGCAAAATCCTTTTCAGAAAGAAGTACGAAACAATCCGAAAACTGTATGATAAGAATCCGAAAATTGTCTGCAACAATTCGGATTTAATCCAACTAAAAGGTATAATCCGAAGCAAATACGAAATAATCCAAAATCAATATGTAAAGAATAGGAATTCAGTCCGCAATAATCCGAATTTAATACAGTTAAAAGAATTTTAATCCGAAACAAGTATGGAACAATCCAAAATCTGTATGCAAAAAATCCGGTAATAGTCAGCGTCAATCCAAATAATATCCTATCAAAACACCCCAGTCCGAAAATAAGTCTTATTATTATAAGATTTTGTAAATATGTACAATCCACAGACAGTTCAAAACAATCCATATTCAATCCAATTCAAAGACTTAATCAGGAATGATTTTGGTATAATATTGAATTTGTATATTAAACACAATAAATTTGTATAAAATGCAGATAAATTCAAACTATAATTATAATTTCGTGTGACAAAAACCTGACCAAAACCAGATTAATTTCGGATTTAATAATTTCACATTTGCAAGTTGCGTATTATCAGACTAACTTCGGACTAGATCGAACTAATTCCGGATTCACTGGTTTTACACAAACCGCATTGAGTTTGAATTTATCCGGACAAATTCCGAGCGACAAAAACCTGTCCATAAGCAGTCTGTTTCGGATTAGCTGCGGATTCACTGGTTAAACCAACCGGATTACTTCTGTATTTACTAGTTGCATATGATCTGACTATAACTGCAGACTAAACCGGACTAATTACGGATTCAATAGTTATTAAAAACGGTTTTGATTTCAAACTTAATTCATGGTGAAAAAACTCCACAATAAACCGTACTGATGCGGACAAATTCCGGATTAGTCTGAAATCGGTCCCACTTTTTATTCAGGGTATTTACTTACGGTAAATAAAATATTTAATTCTGCTGTCAGTTTGTTTTTATAAATTTACTAGTAGGTATTATTAGTTATCTTGTTTCAATATTAAAATTAACACTGATGTGTTAGTTTCTTGTCATTTCTTTTTGTGGCACTTCATAAATTCTATTATGAATTTGAACTTCCATGCGAGCGTGGTATAGTGGTTAGTGTATTCGATTTCGGTGCGTTATAATGTTAGATAGGTGTAGGTTCGAATCCCCAAGCGTTAGAAATTTTAAGTTAATGTAAATAAAATTGCGATAGGTAAATCGAAAAATATGATGAATGTAGCATAAAGTAATAATAATTAATATGTAAAACTTGTATAATTTTTTTATTAACATTCACTAAATTGTCCGGACTAACTTTTGACTGTTTCGGACTAATTCCGGATTCACTAGTTAAAATTAACTGATTAATTTCGGACTTCATCGGACCAACTCCGATTTCACTAGTTGTTCACAAACCGTATAGAATTCGGATTTTTCCGGATTAATTGCGGATGACAAAAACCTGACCATAAACCGCATTGTTTCGGACAAATTTCGGATTAGTCCGAAATCTGTCCGGTTCTTTAACCAGGGTTACCAATGGAAGCTGACTTTTATAGAATTTTGGCCGTAGAATACGAATTTGAGCTTGAAAATATTAGATTGACTCTAGTTTTTAATTAATTTACGTTTCAATACACAAAATATGCATTTTTGACATTTTTTGAATGAATGTACAACCATACAACGAAACAGTAATACTGTGTGCATAAGACCAAATTAAAGCATAAACACTGCTATTTTATATCAAAAAACAAAAAATGTAATTTATGTACACTTTGACCAATAATGTCCAAAGAGACATACGCTGTTTCATAAACGTATTAAAATTAATATTACTTTTGACCATGTAAGGTAATTCAAGTAAAAATTAGTGTTTTTGTGGTTTTTATAATCGCTGCTTACAAATCTGGTATGAAATATAAAAATTACAAGTGGCGGACCGAATTTTTTAAGATAATTTACGCCTTTTATGATAAAAATGTAAAATTTAAAAAAAATTCGGCCATATTGGATCCGTAATTTTGAATATTAAAATCTGAATACATATCAGTAAGCAGCGATCATAAAAACCCCTAGAGAGACTAATTTTAATTTAAATTGCGTTAAATTGTCAAAAGCACTGTTGTTTTCAATATGTTTATGGAACAGCGCATAGTCTCTTTTGACATTATAGGTTAAAGTGTACATACATTAAATTTTTTGTATTTGGATATTGAAGAGCAGTGTTTATGCTTTGATTTGGCCCTATACAGACAGATTTACTGTTTCGGTTTATAAATTAACATTCATTAAAAAAATGTCAAAAATTCGTATTTTGCGTATTGAAGCGTAAATTGATTAAAAACTAGAGCAAATCCAATATTTTCAAGGTCAGATTCGTATTCTATGGACAAAATCCTGTAAGAATCGACTGTAACATTTTAGGTAACATGCAGTTGATGAAATTTTGTCGGCCTGTGTAATCGACTATTTAATTCAATCCTAATTTAAATTAAACCAAACGTTTAAATTGACGTTTAATTCGTAAACGTTGTAGAAATAGATTCTAGGTGCAAAAGACCTAAACTAGGGATAGGCGAATCCATACAACTTTAGCATGTGGAATTGCCGTAACGTCCCGAGAAGCGTCCGTTACCTAAGCTCAAGAAAAGGACAATATAAATGGAAACAAACACAAATATAATAAAAATTGTATAAATAAAAGTACACTGGAATCTCAATCGAGTAAACTTTTTTAGAAACAAGTGTTTACTCGACCAAAAACTGAATAATCGTATTTAAATATCGATTTAAATGTTAGATATCTAAGTAAGAATATTTTTTAATTAAGTTTGTCATTTTCAATAAGTAGAAAAATTAGAATAATGAACAATTGCATCGTACTTGTATGAGAAGAGCCGTCACTTTCTAGAAACATCACTATATAAATAAAAACGTCTCTCCATCGAGACACCAATGTATAAAAAAAAAGGGAAAAGGAAAAAATAACATTGACAAAGATATTAATTTACATAGAGTAAATTCAGTAATTTAGTAATAGAAAATATTGCAAAATACATATATTTTGTCAGTGGCATCACAATGTTGTTAAAATACTTTCCCTGTTATAAAAAAATTCGATGTAAAAATTCAAATATAAAACAAATATTTAAAAAATCAATATAAAATTTTAACTAACTTTTCAAAAATAGTCTTTTCAAAGTTTAATTATAGTTTAAAAATTTAATTCAATTTTTAAGGAAGAACCCTTTCAGCATAACAAGTCAAAACAATGCCCATTTTTATTTGAATCACGTAGTCCTAATGCAACGCTTGGCAACAGTGCATTTGTATCTCACCCATTCCTGGATTAAACTTGTATATGAGAAAGTCAAATACATTATTTTTGCAAAAATTTGCTATAAAATTATGATATGATGAATTATGATCGTAAATATATTACGAATATAAAATGTATTTCAAAATTTTAATTTTCGCGCTACTTGTATACCTAACCTCTAAGAAGCAACGTTGCCAAGTGTCGTGCTTAGTAACTTCTGATTGATAAAAAAGGTGTTTTTTATACAAAATAATTAATTTTGAGTCTCACAGGTTGTGTCTGATCATTTTTTTTGCAATATTTAAAAATCAGTTCTTTAGCTTTAACTGTAAAAAGTTACATCAATATCTCGTTGTCATTTTCCTTACAATTGAATTTTAAAGATCATGAAAGTGCAATCACTTTTAGTGGCTTCACAGTTTGTGATAGTCCACTTTAGGATTCTCACGGTGCGCAGTAAGATAGCCCAAGTCAAAATTTAGACCCTCTTTTGACCCTCTTTTTTTCAACCTCTTTTGAACCTGAAAATGATGCGGAAAAATCCATATTCCGATGTTAGCAGGTTGAAAAGAGGGTTTAAAATTTTTAGGAAAATTACATTTTTTAAATTTCTACCTATCCTAATAGATTTATTGAAATCACTCAAAAACTCATTTCTGTATCTTCTACAGGGCAATTGAAATACAACTGTGTGAAAAAAATTCGCATTTTCGTTTTCGAAAAATTTAAAAAAAAATTTTTTGAACCTCTTTTAAGCCTTGTAACTTCTCTCTTTCAACCTCTTTTGAACCTCTAAATGTGCGGAAAAATACAAATCTGCAGTTTTGAGGTTCAAAAGAGGATTTGGGAGTGTGAAAGAGGCTTAAAAGAGGTTAAAAAGAGGGTTTTGGAGAACTAAAAGAGAGTTAAAATTTCGACTCGGGAGATTGCAAATCTAGGGGGACAAAATTAATTACTTAGTGGTTTTTAAATAGATTTTTATAAAAATTGGTATCAAAGGGATTTTAAGGTCGCTGGTTACGAATAATATAACAATTCTTTGCACTTTCAAATCAAAAAATTAGAAAAAAATTTTTATTTTTCATTTAGACCAAAGGTTAAAACATATTCATAAATTAATTACTAGTTAATTTTATTTATAACAACAATAAATATAGTTTAAAAAAATCAACTATATATTAACAATGAATATAGACTCTTGAAGTAGCAACTTCATAATTAACTTATTAAAAATAGCGGTAGAATTCATATATCTTCGGTCAATAAGTCGAGAATTAGTAATGGTAGCACATCATCAGGTAGCTCCTTTTTACTTTTTTGTGGAAACCTTGTAATTCAGCAATGATTGGGTTTGTTTGTTGAAGCATCATTTTCATTAAGTCAGTTGTTGTATCTAAGCGACTGTATTTTCTGGCGTGTCTTTCTCGAACTCGTATATATATTTTATTACTGGCTTCTTGAACCTCTACAGACTTCATCCCTATTGGCAGAATAATCGCTTCAACAACTGCTCCTCCATGAATAAGGATTTTGTGTACGCTGACTGGCATCCGATACCATGAATATTTTTCAACTTACAAATTAGCGGTGTTCTTTGCAAAGTTATTAAAACCTTGCGGAATATGTACTATAATACACCTTGGATAAACCTTGCAAAAAATTGTAACCAACCCAATAAGAAATCCTAGCAAAACCGTAGCTTATGAACAAATACAAGAGAGATGCTAGGGCTGGCAGAACCATAGGTCTTTAAATACGTTTGCGAATATGTAATTTATTAATTTAAGACAAAACTTGCACTACCTCGGCAAAAGTATTTTTTTATTTTAAATGATCTTTTGAAAACTGGGAAAAGCCAGTATCAATTTTTCACCCACCCAAAACTGGTATTTCCGAGGCAAAAACATTTTTTTATCTTAAATGACCTTCTTTGTGATGAAGCATGCAGGGTTATGGTTCTTGAAATAAAAACAACATTAATTCCTTAAGGAGGTTATATACGATTTAGAATAAACATTACCAATTTAGTGAAACTTGGTCCACTATTAGATAAAAGTTTGAAAACTATGTAGTTAAATTTTTGAGGCCTCTACGTTCTTATGAAAAAGTTATAAGCGTTTTGTTTTTTAACATTTAACATTGAGTCTTATGGGAATTGAGTACTTTTTCATACATATTTGTTCACCACAAAGTAATTAACATTAAGGAATTGATGGACCATTTTTTAAAACAAAAGAGATATATAATAATTTAATATCTGGTAAAGATGTGTCATTAGGTTCTTAAGAGAGTGGCAATAAATTAATTTGTAAAAATATTTCACGTTTTATATGGTAAATTGAACAGCTGTCAGAACGTCTGGCAACGTTACACACGTCATCCTACATTCTAGCCTTGATCATGCGCGTTATACGTTAATTTTGCACGCTATATTTTTAAATATTGATTATGATAACACAAATCAATGTCTCCTAAATGAAAAATACACCATTCGTGGAGTCAATTATAAAAAGGCCTTATTAAAGAAAACAAATAGAAAACACGTAATTCGATAAAACGAATAGAAAACACCGTTATTCGTCAAAACAGAAAGAAGCAGCGTATAACTTCATTTTTTCACATTTTGAGTTTTTGACTTATTCTAATAAAGCGAATTAAAATCTACAATGTAGACATAATAATTTTAATATTTATTTACTTAAAATTTACTAATTGATAAAAAAAATCCATGTAACTCTTTTTCGAACTTAAGCTCCGTAATAAAAACACGTTTTTAAAAAAAAATCCTAACATTTTTAATTTTTATGCAAAAAATTCTCTAGGTCACATTTGTCTTCATTTTTAGCTGCACTATAAGATAGCACTTCGAAAAAAATTCAATTTTCAGAAATTTTCAAAATGGCGGACTTTTAAAATGGGTCATACAAATGCACAACAATGTATCAGCGGTTTTATCACATAAATGGATGTAAAAAACAAAATTTGATGTGTTCAAAAGAATAATAATGTAAAAGTTCCTACAAGTAAAATAGGGGAAAGTGGGGAAAGTGGGGCGAAATTGTCAAAAGTGCTATTTAGAAAATTGAAACAACCATGTGTCGTATACCTTATTTTTTTCAATTTGACATTTTTTACTTTTGTTTGTACAACGCTGGGAGCAAAAGTTTTTTTTAGTTTTTTTCTACACTTTTACGAATTTTTTCTTAAGAAAATTCTGAAGAAATCGTGTATTATTTCCAAATATGTGACGTGCCGCGACAAAAGGGACCTTAGCTGCTTAGAATTTTAGGTTATATTTAGAGTACTTTTAACTACATTAAAAATTTATTATTGATTATTTAACATCAAAAGCATATTTTTCTGAAAATATTGCACATAATAATGAATTAAATATTAATAGTTTGTAAAGAAAATTGGTCATTTTTATTTATTTATACTTCTAATTTTAGTTCTGTCAAAAACAGCTAAGGTCCCTTTCGTCGCGGCACGTCACATATTAGGTCTTGGGTTTTGAAGGTACACGCCTCAGGAATATTTACCACTAAAAACTTTCATGAATTTGCAAAGCAAATTTTTGACAAACATTTATTCTCAAAATGAGCCTGCGGGGCAAACCAGACCGTTTTCGGTGGGGCAAACCGGCCATAGGATATTGTAAATGCAATATTATAATTTAAAAACCAAACGGTCCGGTTTGCCCCATGGGGGGTCGGGTTTACCCCAGGGGGTGGGACAAACCGGACCGTTTGAAAAATTTTATGTACATCAACTTAGCGAAACAACTTAAAACTTTTTAAGTCGCCTATAGTTCATAATTTGCCGCTTTTTTGTCGCTAATTAGTTGTAAAAAAAAATTTTGTCGCTCCATAATTTTTTTAAATATTGGGTGTTTTGCTAAGTTTATATAAAGTTAGCAAAGCACCTTTTATAACTCGTTTAACTAAAGAGTTGCAAGTAAATGCTGTACACAGAAATTTGCCGCTTTTTTGCCGCTAAACAATGGGCAAATCCATTTTTCAAAATAATAAAAATTTCAAAAAAAAAAATTTTTTTTATAAATTTCAATTTCGAAAATTTTTTTTGTTAAAAATCTCAAAATTGTCAAAAAACGCAAGTATTTCAATAAAATACAAAGAAACAATAAAATAAAAAACAAAAAATACAAAGTGACAGTTGATAACTTCAATTTACATATGTGACTTGGTATATGAAAAGGAGGCTTAGATATCAAAAAACCAATTTTCACTTTTTTACGAATTCGAATAGAATTAGAGACTTTTGTTGAGGTTCTCGCTTCCTTTCCATAAAATATTTGGTTAAACAATTTAAATTTGCAACGACAAAATTGTACTCATCAATTAGTTACTAAATTAGTACAGCGACAAAATCCTAGCTTAAAATAACAGTCAAATATATGACACTTTTGTCAAAAATTAATTTCTTTTTATAATTTTCTAGATGCTATTCAATAAAATATTTGTTTAAACAATTTAAATTTGCAACGACAAAATCGTACTCACCAATTAGTAACTACATTAGTTCAGCGACAAAATCCTAGCTAAAAACAATCGACAAATATGGACATTTACTTATTAAATGATGAATTTGATTTTGACGTTCAATATTTAAATTGTTTAAATAATTATTGTATTCACATGATCCCAAATTTTGAACATTCAAATGAACGAAATATTTGTTATTGCAAATATTTTTATAAATTACTAATCAGGAAAAAATTTAAAAACTGAAGTTTTATGTTTAGAAACTCAGTAATTAATTTTTTTGAATAGTAACGCAAGATAATTGCAATAAAAATTTAATTTATAGAAGAAATATAAAAATTTCATTCATTTGAACGTTCAAAACTTTAGGATCTTGTATTCAGAATTTGCCGCTGCACTCATTTAGTTATAAAATGATGAGTTTGATTTTGTCGTTTAATATTTAAATTGTTTAAACAATTTTTAAACCAAAAGGTACCAGAAAATTAGCAAAAAAGAGTTTATTTCGAAAATATTAATTTTTTAAAAATATTTTTTGAGCTAGGAATTTGCCGCTGGACTCATTTAGTTATAAAATAATAAATTTAATCTTGTTGTTTACTATTTAAATTGTTTAAACAATTTTTAATCCAAAAGGTAACAAAAAATTAGCAAAAAAGAGTTTATTTCGAAAATATTAATTTTTTTTAATAGTTTTTAAACTAGGAATTTGCCGTTGGGCTCATTTAGTTATAAAATGATGAGTTTGATTTTGTTGTTTAATATTTAAATTGTTTAAACAATTTTTAATCCAAATAGTAGCAGAAAATTAGCAAAAAAGAGTTTATTTCGGAAATATTAATTTTTTTAAATAGTTTTTGAGCTACTAATTTGCCGCTGGACTCATTTAGTTATAAAATATTAATTTAATTTTGTATTTTACTATTTAAATTGTTTAAACAATTTTTAATCTAAAAAGTGACAGAAAATTAGCAAAAAAATTTTATTTCGAAAATATTAATTTTTTAAAAATAATTTAGAGCTATGAATATAATGTTGCTAACTGATGATTTTAATTTTGTCATTAGAGATCGATATTTTATAAACAATTCTGTTTATTTATTATATTGAGCTATGTTTCTTTTTGTGTTTCTGAAGCAGGTTTTTATTTTTAATTAAATTTGAATTTTATACCCTATGCAAACCGTGATTGAACTGCTAATGCAACATTCCATAGTGCAAAATGTCCTTAGGAAAGTTTTAGAAAGTTTTTAAAATAAGCTTGTGTTAAATGAATAAATAAAAATGATTCATTTTTCAATTTTATAGAATTTTTCAATTGAATATTGCATTTCGAGACAAGTTTACTGGAAGTTTGCTCAGAAAATTTTCGAACTTCACTTTGTAATCTTATGAACTTTTTGTTACGTAATTTTGAAATATTAAAAAAAATTATATAGTAACAAATTTTTTTTTAAACTCATTAGCGACAAAAAAGGGGCAAATTATGAACTATAGGCGACTTAAAAATTAAATTCAAATTTAATTCAAAAAAACCCTGCTTCAGAAACACAAAAAGAAACATAGCTAAAAATAATAAATAAACAGAATTGTTTATAAAATATCGATCTCTAATGACAAAATTAAAGTCATCAGTTAGCAGCGTTAAATTCCTAGCTCAAAATTATATTTAAAAAATTAATACTTTCTAAAAAAACTATTTTGCAAAGATCCCCTCACCTATTGGTTTAAAAATTGTTGAAACAATTTAAGTATTCAGAGACAAAATCAAACTCATCATTTTATAACTAAATGAGCCCAACGGCAAATTCGTAGCTAAAAAATCTGTCCGCCCTCCGGGCGGACACATTCTCATCCGCGCTTCGCGCGGGGGCTCGCTTCGCTCGCTAGTTTCAGCGCGCCTCGGGGCGCGCAAACGGCTCGCTTGGCTCGGTGTAGTTTGCAATTGCTATATATTATTTGCGTTCCTGTTATTACTTCTCCTTGTGTATGGAAAATCCTATTAGCAATGTCATTTAAAGAAATTAAGATAACATATATTGATTTCTCGCAAAATAATATTTCGCTATGGTATGAGTACAATATCTTGTACAAGAACTTGTTTCAATTTCTTATGCTGAGAATGGTATATTTCTTGTTCAAGATCTTGTACAATTTCCTGTACAAGATATTGTACGGGGATTTTAAGTAGGGTATTGTGGTCTAGACCTAAATTCAGTCAACTAAGAGACTTGTTAGAAACAAAATATATTTATCAAGTCGCTAAAAGATTTGCTTGTCTTAAAGTTACTACGACTTTAAGGTTTACATTCTCATCAAATATGTTTTAATTTAAAGCTTCTCTATTCTGGACTCTCCTTAAGGGGCTTTCTACAACAGGTTTTTTTCAACGACACGAGCAAAATGCACCATGCAAAATAGTTGCGCGCGCAACGTTTTCACACTGATTTCGATGGAAAAAAGTTGTTGTAGAAGCAGCCTGAAGCTGAAATATTTTAATATTTGCCTCAGGCAAATATTATGAGAAACATTCTAAAAAATTACAATTGCGCCTATAAAGTGAAGGTGGTTTATAGGCCTTAATGCATCTGCATGATGCATGCATGCAGAAACATTTGATCGTTCACACCACATTTTTGCTTTCGATAAATCATTATTCTAGTGGGATATTTAAAATTGATTAAAATTTAAAAATAACGTAGGGGAAAGGGCCACAAGATGGACATTTCCTATAAAATTTTTGTTTAAAGTGCGTCTTCTCAATTTTTTTATTTTTGTTGTTTGTATAGACAAAGATTTTTATACATATTTGAAAAATAAAACCAGTTTTTTTCTACTGCGCATATCACCTGAATTTTTTCTCAAAAAAAGTTTTATTTCTGATTTTTTTCAAGTAGATAAAGTTATTTGAATCTTTGATTTTAGATAGGTTTTTATCATTATAATATTATTTACTTATCATATAATAATATTTTAAAATGATTTTATTAATATTTTGTTTGTATATAATTTTTTTCTGGGTTTCACAATATGGTGTCATTTACCCTAAGATAGACACTTTCGAGACCCTAAGATGGACACCACATTTCAATGTATTTATTTTCATGCATTCGTCAAGAAATAAAATTAAACTCGTTTAATATCGTTACCAATGTCCGAATTTTGACTACGACGATTCTGCTTAGAATTGCAGATTTTATTACTTTGTTACTCTTAACTTGTCAAATTAAAGTTAAATATGTTATATTTTTATTGTCAAGTTAAAAAATTAAGATTTTTAATAATGTTATTCCTAGTAAATAGAATAAAATGATTAAACATTAGTTTAAAAATTAATACAGGATGTTCATTCTTAGGCTGGAGTCCCATGGTAGCGATTTGCGTTGCGTTTTGTAACTAGGCCATGACTGTGAGAGAGATACAGATATGTGTTTGCTCTATTTGCACTTATTGTCTAGTTACAAAACGCAAAGCAAGATGCTGCCATCGGAAACCACCCTTAAGCTCATGATTACGGTTCCGGTTAAAGATCCTATTATGCCTAAGAATTTACTTTAATACTGTGAAGAATTTATGACTAGAAAATTTTTTACCGTTTGGCTGCGTAAGGGTACAGTCCCATGTTGAGCAGAAAACACAACGCAAAGCAGCATTTAGTGAGAGTAAAAAGGGTAGTGATATCTGACTATCATTCTTGTACTCACAAAATTCTGCGTTGCATTGTGTTTTCTGCTCAGCATGGGACTGAACCCTAAGGCCCAAAAACTTATAAAAAAAAATTATAATTGTTTTTTGTTGTACAAAAAAGTGTCGAAAGGAAAAGTTGTTTGTTTTTGCGCATATTTTAAGGAAAAAAATAAAAAAAAATATTTTTTTGAAAAATCTCAAAAAAACAAAATTTTGAAAATATCAAAATTTTGTATTTTAGTTGTTTTTTGACGAAATGGGTTGCCCAACGAACTTAGGCTTCATTTTTACGGACTAAGAAAGTGTGCCAAATTTCAATTCGATTCATAAAAATTTATTCGAGTTATCGTGGAGACAAATTTTTCTACAGACAGACTACAGACAGACAGACAGACGGACAGACAGACACTTTTCTAAAAACCATTTTTTTGGAATCAGGGGGTCATGAAACGTAAAGATTTAGCAAAATTAGACAATGCTCAAAATCGCACAAATCCAAGACTTTCTCATTTTTGATGAGAATGTAAAAAGCAAATTTTACCGAAAAATTTAAAAAGAGCAACATTTTTGCAAATTATGAGTTCGTTTTTGTTCCTAGTTTCGTATATTTACCTAACTTTGGCATCTAAAAGAAAAAACCGAGTGTTTTTATATATTTCTAATGTTTCTCCATGTTTCGGCTAATGCTTCACTCACTATAAATCTCAATTTTTTGCACTTTTTTGAGAATAACTTTTTTGTTTTTTGTTGTACAAAAAAATGTGTCGAAAGGAAAAGTTGTTTGTTTTTGCGCATATTTTAAGGAAAAAAATAAAAAAAAATATTTTTTTGAAAATTGTCAAAAAAAATTTTTTTTGAAAATTTCAAAATTTTGAATTTTTGTTGTTTTTTGACGAAATGGGCTGCCCAACGAACTTAGGCTTCATTTTTACATACTAAGAAAGTGTGCCAAATTTCAAGTCGATTCATAAAAATTTATTCGAGTTATCGTGGAGACAAATTTTTCTACAGACAGACTACAGACAGACAGACAGACACTTTTCTAAAAACCATTTTTTTGGAATCAGGGAGTCATGAAACGTAAAGATTTATCAAAATTAGACAATGCTCAAAATCGCACAAATCTAAGACTTTCTCATTTTTGATGAGAATGTAAAAACTATTTAAAAATTGAATATTTTCGAAATAAACTCTTTTTTGCTAATTTTCTGTTACTTTTTGGATTAAAAATTGTTTAAACAATTTAAATAGTAAACTACAAAATTAAATTTATTATTTTATAACTAAATGAGTCCAACGGCAAATTCCTAGTTTAAAAACTATTAAAAAAAATTAATATTTTCGAAATAAACTCTTTTTTGCTAATTTTTTGATACCTTTTGGATTAAAAATTGTTTAAACAATTTAAATATTAATCGACAAAATCAAACTCATCATTTTATAACTAATTGAGTCCAACGACAAATTCCTAGCTCAAAAACTATTAAAAAAATTAATATTTTCGAAATAAACTCTTTTTTGCTAATTTTCTGTTACTTTTTGGATTAAAAATTGTTTAAACAATTTAAATATTAAACGACAAACTCAAACTCATCATTTTATAACTAAATGAGTGCAGCGGCAAATTCTGAATACAAGATCCTAAAGTTTTGAACGTTCAAATGAATGAAATTTTTATATATCTTCTATAAATTAAATTTTTATTGCAATTATCTTGCGTTACTATTCAAAAAAATTAATTACTGAGTTTCTAAACATAAAGCTTCAGTTTTTAAATTTTTTCCTGATTAGTAATTTAAAAAAATATTTGCAATAACAAATATTTCGCTCATTTGAACGTTCAAAATTTGGGATCATGTGAATACAATAATTATTTAAACAATTTAAATATTGAACGTCAAAATCAAATTCATCATTTAATAAGTAAATGTCCATATTTGTCGATTGTTTTTAGCTAGGATTTTGTCGCTGAACTAATGTAGTTACTAATTGGTGAGTACGATTTTGTCGTTGCAAATTTAAATTGTTTAAACAAATATTTTATTGAATAGCATCTAGAAAATTATAAAAAGAAATTAATTTTTGACAAAAGTGTCATATATTTGACTGTTATTTTAAGCTAGGATTTTGTCGCTGTACTAATTTAGTAACTAATTGATGAGTACAATTTTGTCGTTGCAAATTTAAATTGTTTAACCAAATATTTTATGGAAAGGAAGCGAGAACCTCAACAAAAGTCTCTAATTCTATTCGAATTCGTAAAAAAGTGAAAATTGGTTTTTTGATATCTAAGCCTCCTTTTCATATACCAAGTCACATATGTAAATTGAAGTTATCAACTGTCACTTTGTATTTTTTGTTTTTTATTTTATTGTTTCTTTGTATTTTATTGAAATACTTGCGTTTTTTGACAATTTTGAGATTTTTAACAAAAAAAATTTTCGAAATTGAAATTTATAAAAAAAATTTTTTTTTTTGAAATTTTTATTATTTTGAAAAATGGATTTGCCCATTGTTTAGCGGCAAAAAAGCGGCAAATTTCTGTGTACAGCATTTACTTGCAACTCTTTAGTTAAACGAGTTATAAAAGGTGCTTTGCTAACTTTATATAAACTTAGCAAAACACCCAATATTTAAAAAAATTATGGAGCGACAAAATTTTTTTTTACAACTAATTAGCGACAAAAAAGCGGCAAATTATGAACTATAGGCGACTTAAAAAGTTTTAAGTTGTTTCGCTAAGTTGATGTACATAATTAAAAAATAAAAAAACATAAAAGATTTTGAAAAAAGTGGGGGTAAAGACCCAGAAAAACCTGTTTTTGACGGTTTTCAGTATTTTTTTCTCCTAAACCTGATGTTCGAAACACTTTTGTATAGTCTCAAATTAAAGCTTTATTCGTGCAGTTTAAGACCCATATGCGTAAAATAAAAAAAAATGTTAAAGATTTTGGGAAAAGTGGGGGTAAAAATCCCCAAAAATGTACTTTTGAGGGATTTGAGTATTTTTATCTCCTTAACCTGACGTGCTAGAATCTTTATTATAGTCTTAAGTTAGAGCTTGAATCGTACACTTTATGATCCACAAGCACAAAATATAAAAAATTAAGGATTTTGAAAAGAGTGGGGGTAAAAAGACTCAAAAATTTTCTTTTGTTTTTCTGGGTAAAGAATTTTTTTTCAAAATCTTTTATGTTCTTTTGTTTTTTGAAATTGGGTCTTAGAGTACATTAATAAAGCTGTAATTTAAGACTGTATAGAAGTTTTCAGCACATCAGGTTTAGGAGAAAAAAATAGTGGAAACTATCAAAAACACGTTTTTTCGATGTTTACCCCCACTTTTCTCAAAATCCTGACGCGATACGCAATTTTGGACACCGGGATCATATTCAGTGCACAAAATTACATGGGAAACCACTCCCATATCTAAAAAAAGTCGTATTTTGTAGACCTGTGTAATAAATATAAATAATTAATAAAAAACGATTTTCTCTCCCCCTCTGAAGTTTAGATTTTTTTGCTCTTTAAATCAAATCCCTATTAATATAAAATCATTTCGCCGCCGCCGCTGATTCAGTCATTTCCCCTCCCGGAACCCTAAAAAATTAGGTCAATTTTGAGGGAAGTTTCGACCTAAACGTCTAAATTTGACAAACAATTCCCGCTACCCTCAACATTTATGTCATTTTTAAGGGCAGTTTTGATCTAAACGTCAAAATTTGGCAAAGAATTCACGCTACCCTCAAAATTTGGGACAATTTTGAGGTCAGTTTTGACATAGGGGAGGGTAGGCTACATTGAACCGGGTATTTTCTAAAGTCCAAGAACTAATTAAATTTTACAAATTTTGATCAGGTTTTTGTATCAACATTAAGCTGAAGTACTCCTTTAGTTAATATACACGTTACAAACACAAATTATTATAATTAAATAATTAAATTTAATTTTTTTCTAACAAGTTACACTTTTCTTATTTTGAAGAATCTGTGTCTACATTGAACCACCTTTAATAAAACACTACAATTCACTTCAAAAATAATATTTCCACTTACACATTGTAAAAAATATTATTTTTCACTCAAAAAAATAGAAAATTGTTGTTAAAGAGTTATTATTTGTTAATATAGGAGATTAATATATTTTGATGTTTGGTTAGGTAGGTAAAGTGACAGTTTGAGTTTATCTCGTTCACAATTGTGATGAAAGCATGTCTTCTAGTATTTTTCTTACTAATTAGTAGAGCAGACAACTTTACCACTCTTAAAATTGAAAATTCTTTGCTTTTTCGGGTGGTTCAATGATGCCGCACTCACTGCATTCACATGACATTCACAACAAAAATTGTTTATAATAAATTTATGTAAGTCTTAAAATTCTTTATCACATCTGAATATTGAAGTTGATACCCTAAGCGACATAAATCATAAGTTTACTAATTTTTAAAACTTCCTATTTCAATAAAAAAATTCATTATATTTCCACAAAATTTTTTGTTTTGTACGTGAAAAACAGTTTTTTTCGTTTTTCTTTGTAAATAATAAACCTACGTGCTCGAAATTTTTGGACGTAGTCGCTTTCGGTAATACTAATTTATATATTAAATAAGAAAAAATTCCACTCAGTCATTTCTTAGAAAATTAAAGTGGTTCACTGTTGACGCTGGTTCAATGTAGCCTACTCTCCCCTATAATAAGCAAAAAAATTGAAACCATTCGGGCAGATAATATTTGGCATTAAATTGGAAATTTAAAGAGCACAAATATAAAAACTTTACAGAGGGAGAGAATATGTATTTTTCATTATTTTTTTAAAGATCAAAAAAAAATTTCACAGAGGGATAAAATATCCAATTTAAACTTTAAAAGGGGATAAAATAGGTTTTGTAATATCTTATATCTCTGTCCTTCATTGTAAGCATCTTATCAGGATTAAAGAGTTTAGGATTTATGGTTTAGAGTCAAGACGCGAATTTTTACTATTATATACGTGATAGGGGAGACCGAGGCGTAATGGATCACTTTTCACTTTTTGTTGCTTAACTTCGTCATTCTTTCTTTTATAAAAATTGCATCATGTGAAAAATGTGAAATTAGCGTTTGCACGAATTAAAATGTTTTTAAAAGATTGTTAACGTTCTTTGGATGTCTGTACATCAGAAACTAGAGACATTGCAGAAAATCAGATGCACATTAACAGATGAAATGAAAGTGTTATTATATTGAGTTATTGAATTCTAAAGTTATTATTTAGAATTATTTTCGTTAAATGTTCTGTAGTTGTATTTTTTTTACTAGTCTGGAAAACAAAATTTTAATATATGTATTTTAAATTGCAACAAAACACGTATTGTTTGCAGAGCCGATAAACGGCACCCTTATGAGAGAAGCACCTTTAGGATTTTCTATCTCTATTATTCTTTTATTTTTTTCTCTTTCCTAGTTGCTATAGTGAGTAAACAGTTAGACAGTTGGTACATCTTTTGTCATAGCGGCTCTCAACAACCAGTAAGAAACTCTAATGGGATGCCGTATATCGGCTCCGCAAACAATACGTGTTTTGATGTAATTCAAAATTATTAAATATATATATTAAATGTATAGTAACTACACGAGACGCAATTGGAGAGCGAATACTCCCTGGGGAAGCAATCATGGTTCTCGTAGCTGACTTGACTCGACCAGAAAAGGAAATTAACAGATCATCTAACGAATCTTTGTTTTTTCTGTCTTCTGACTTTTTCAGCATGGCTCTAATCATTGTGATAGGGCATAACCATTTATTTGGGTGACGAGAAAGTTTCCAGACGGATTGGCGAAAAGAAGATCGGTTTGTTTTTGAACCAAAAACAGGCCACAAAATGATTTCATCAGCAAGATTAATTGAGTAGTTCGGGGAAATTTTTAAAAGAGTAAGGTCGTGAATTCTTCTTCCTGAAGCTAAAAGTAATAAGGTATCTGATCTTCATGATATTTCGAATAGAGAGAGATTTGAAGTACCCTTGGAAAGCCAGTTCATTAGTAATTGAGAATCCCAAATCGGCAATTTAGATGGGCCAGGACATGAGAGGCATTAGGTCGGGTGGAGGAAAGATCCACCCTAGGGTGCAGTTCCATGGACGGCTGAAGGCGTCCGTGAATAATGCTTGGTGATCCTTCATGTCCCGGGAAACGTAACAAGGGACTACTATCGAATTCTTTGAGGCAAAATAATCCACTTTAGTTATTCCCAGCTTGTTGAAAATTTTTTTAGTTGCAGATAGACGCTGAAGGCGTCCGTGAATAATGCTTGGTGATCCTTCATGTCCCGGGAAACGTAACAAGGGACTACTTTCGAATTCTTTGAGGCAAAATAATCCACTTTGGTTATTCCCAGCTTGTTGAAAATTTTTTTAGTTGCAGATAGAAGAAGGTGTCATTTCGGGAGAGGGCGTTGACGAGGGCTATTCTGTTGTAACATCCAGGAAGATAGGCTGCTGTTAGAGTAATTTCCAGATCGTCTATTAGTTAGTTGGAGTAGGTTGTATGTTAAATTCAGGAGAGGTAAGGATTTGGTCCCTCCTTCCTTCCGGATGTATGCGACCAGGGTTCGGTTGTCCGTTTGGAGAAGACTGTGTGACTGCCGAAGACAATGGCTCATTTTTTCGATGACAGCATAAACTGCAAACATCTCCTTGAGGTTTAAGTGCCAACTCTTTTGTTCTTGAGTCCCAGTTCCTGCAAGGTGATAACTGTCGAGTTGAGCACCCTAACATACATCTGCAGCATCCGTTTAGGAAGTTCGGAATTTTTTCGGGATGTAGAGGAATCGAGGAATTTGTTGCTGTAAGCCACCAATTTAGTTCCTCTTTCACTCTTGGAGGGATTATACGTTTTTGGCGAAGTCTGGATTGACTGAAAGAAGATAGGAACCTCTAAAGATAACGGCAGTGTAAACGGCCTCTAGAAATAACAAAATTTGCAAAGTTTAAATGTCCAAGGAAAACTGTAATTGATCTAGTGAACAAAATTTTTTGAGTTGATCTTATTAATAAGGTTAATAATTTTGATATATTTTTTACTAGAAAGACTCATTTGGTTAGCGAAAGTATTCCATTGGATTCCTAGGAATTCAAAATTTTGACATGGTTTCAAAACGCACTTATCGTGATTAAATTTCCAACCAAGAAATTCAAGAGGATTTATAGCATCCAAGGTTTGATTTATTAATCTGTCTCTGTTTTGAGAGGCCAGACAAAAGTCATCGAGATAGACGACCAACCTTATGCCACGTGATGAAAGGCCAAAGGGCAAGCATGCCATTTGCAAAAGTGTATCGGCCTTAGCACACAATAGCATATTTATTATTCGCAACCGTTACATACTCCTAGTAATGCTTTTTGGAAATTTTAAAACTTTTTCAAATACATACAATTAAAAAACTGCATTTTTAACATATTTTTGGACGTAGTTACGAGAGGAGAGAATTTTTTTCAAGATTGCACTTTTGAGAATTGTAGGTTTATTCTCCATTGATTGATTCCTTGTTTACTTATTTTCGTTGAAAACTCGCGTGAAGATTTACATTTCCATAACGTGGTAAAAAGGGCACTTTTTCGCACCTTGTCATAAAAAATATTGTTCGTAACATGTGTGAGCACTTGTCGATTTTTGAACCAGCACTTTTTTACACACGTTACGAAATATACTATTTACAATTTTTTACTGTGGGATACCCTGCTAGTGCTGCGCCAGTGCTGTCAGTCGGCACTGACAAATAGTGCATGACAGTTCTGGCGTAATATTTTGCCAGTTGTAAATTTCCCATTGGGATGAAACAAAAAATCTAATTAATAACGATTACAAAACTTATTCTTCTTAAAAATTGTTCTAAAAATTTAGAAAATATACTAAAATCAAAAACAAATCACATTCCGTTAGTACAGAAATAAAAAATGTCAAAAGCTTTTTGAAATATAAACTAAATTATAAGTATTTTGAAAGGACAAAGAGAAGTCCTCTTAATGAAAATTAAAAATAAGAATTTAAAAAATTTAATATTGTGTTTGAAAAATGTTTGTAAATGAAAACGAATAAAAGATTAAAGTTGAATCTACAAAATGAATAAGTATAAATTTTACATAAAATTGTATTAAAGTAAATAAAAATAAAAACCAACTATCTGGAAATTAACCAAGGAAAATAAAAATGTCACCCGAACCTCACAGCACTTTTCCGAATTATAATAATATAAACTAGTACAGATTCTTACGCATTATGCGCACCTGTTTCAATAGCCTTACTTAAAAGTAAATAAAAACATGATTATAGGAAAGTCAATTTTGTTATTTACTAACTCTTTTTTAAATGTAATTCCGTTTGTGTGTGTGTTAGCATTACATTTTACTAAATATATCAAAAGTACGAAGAGCTTTAGAAATGGATTCTTTTTAAATTCTAGGTTTCACGTGCGGAAATAAAATAAAAGTAATTTGAGAAAGATTAATAAGTTTAACTATAGTTTTTGAATTTTGAATTTTACAAAAGAAAACGGGTTTTTATCATAACTTAAAAAAATGTTAGAACACCTGTAGAGGAGAGCGGGGTTGAAAGTGCCGAATTCGATAAAATTAAAGAAAATATTAGTAAAATAACAACTATTTGTTTTTATTTATGAACTATTTGGAGTAGAATTTTTTGTAGTTTTTGAATTTATGTATACTTTTGAACAATGTTTCATAGTTATCAATAAAAATATGATTTTTTGGAGTGTGCTGGGGCAAATTGTGCCACATAGAATATTAACTTGTTTAAATTACAGCAAATGATTTTACTCATTTAGCAATAGCGAGTTGTTAAAATATCACCAAAATAGATTAAAATGAGTGGTTTTTAAAATTCGAAGAAGATGAGGTAGCAAAACGAACAAACGATTGTGAATTTTCAGCTTCGGATGGAGAAGTGAAACGAAAACGTGAAAGACCACGGAAGCGATATTTGGAACAACTGTTAGAAAACCGCACTGCAAATCAAAGTGAGTAAAATTCATGCACTTTGATTGTCCTAGTTCTGAACACACTTTGAAGTGCATTATTCTCATGCACTTTGACGTCAAAGTGTGTAATTCTTATGCATTTTATATTTTATGCACTTCAAAGTGCATTGAAATTACACACATTGAGGTCAAAGTGCATGAGAATAATGCACTCAATGTGTGATCAGAATTGGGACAAATTTATGCACTTCAAGTGCATGAATTTAACTCACTTTGATTAGTAGTGCGTATGACACTCGAAGCAGTAAAGTCGTTGATATGAGTTTTGCAAATTTCTTAAATGTAACTCCTGTTTCAGAATTTTACGAGTTTCCTTCTTTTAAAGAAGAATTTCTGAACATGAAAGACATTGCAAGTGACGAAATTATATTCTGCTTACATGCAAAAATAAACAATGATCCTCTCACGTTTAAACAAGCTTTAGAGTCGAAACACAAAAACAAAAGGCTTCAAGCAATAGACGAAGAGTTAGGTTCTATGGACAAGAATGATGTTTCGACTCTGATAAATCGACCTAAACTTGGCAAAAAGGTCAAGAAACCAAATATAATTGATTCAAAGTGGGTATATATTTAAACAAAAAGTGGACGGCAGCAGTGTCACCAAATTTAAAGTAAGATTAGTCATACGAGGATTCAAGGATACAAATTTGTATGACTTGAAAGAAACGTATGCTCCCGTTTCCAGACTAATTCTTGTTCGATGTGTATTAGCAATGTTTAACTTCTACGATTTAGAAGTTTGCCAGCTCGATGTTAAGACTGCCTTCCTCAACGGAATAATTGAAGACGAAGTTTACATGGATGTTCCTAGAGACCTACACTTTGTGCGAAACGCATTATTTTCAAAAATTGAATGAAAGTTGCAAGTTTCACGTTTTATCATTTTTATGAATAGAACATAATAAATTTAACATCGCATCAAAACGCATAATTTTTTTTCGTCGCACAATTTTTTAATTCTCGCACTATTGAGCTATTGCTATTCTTTCTTCATTGTCAAAAGTCCTCGAAAAGGTTGTATTTTATCAGTTAAATGAATTTGTTAAGAGAAATCATGTTCTTAGCCCTTTTCAGTCTGGTTACAGAAAAGGGTTCAGCACACAGACTCTCCTGGCTGGTGCTACTGATGATATATGTAAAGCGATTGATCAAAAGGAAGTAACCATAGTGGTGTTTTTTGATTTTAGTAAGGCCATTGACTCGGTACCTCATACTATATTGCTATTGAAACTTAAAGCTATGGGTTTGTCGGGATCAGTCATAAGATGGTTCGCTTCGTACCTGTCAGGTAGAATCCAGGCTGTTGTGGGACCAGATGAAGAGTTATCTGAGTGGGGACATATTGGAACTGGATTTCCTCAAGGATCAGTGCTTGGCCCTCTATTGTTCCTACTTTATACTAATGACTTTGGGAGTGTTCTCAAGTATTCTAAACATATGTATTTTGTGGATGATCTGCAGATCTATATACACTCTAGTTTGGAAGACTTGCAGAATAATGTGAGGTTAATAAATGAGGATGTTAAGGCTGTATTTGACTGGGCGAAAATAAACATTCTTAAAATCAATTTTAACAAGACCTATTCAATGATAATCGGCTCTACTTGGTATGTAAACAAAATAGACTTAAGTGACTGCTCTGTAATAAAAATTAATGATAATATCATACCTTTTGTTGATTTAGTTAAAAATTTGGATGTTATATTTATGCCAACTCTTTCTTGGGATAAGCAGATTGGCAAAATGTGCAAGAGCGTCTATGCCACCTTATCACAATTTAAATCAAATAATTACAGTTGAATTGAAAACGAAGCTTATTACATCATTGGTTTTCTCTCATTTTGATTATTGTTGTGTTGTATATAATGATATGACTGAAGAATTAAATTATAAACTTGAGAAACTCCTAAATTCATGTATAAGATTTATATTTGATTTAAAGTGGGATGAACATGTAACTCCATATAGGTTACAGCTAGGTTGGCTTAGTGTTAGTAACAGACGACTTTGGTACATCGGCAGTCTTACATATGTAATTTTAAACAGTAAAAAACCTTCGTACCTATTTGAAAAGTTTGTTTTTAGAGAGGAAATTACCACTAGAGAGTTAAGATCTCCTTGCATTCTTAGGGCTCCAAAATGTAAAACAGAAAAATATAAAAACTCGTTCATAATAACTGCCACAAAATTATGAAACTCTCTTCCTCGTTCTATGATAAATATTGAAAGTCCAAAATCATTTAAACTACAATTATATAAATATTTATTTTCGTTGGATGTATAGAGAATATAGAGTATATCTGGAATGGTATGTCATCTGCATGTAAGTTGCTGTGATAATTTGTAAATCAAAGTATTTTGTTGTCTTGATAAGATATATATATATATATATATATATATATATATGGCTTTATTTAAATTTATACTATATATTATATTAATTACTGTATTTTTTAATGGTTGTCCTCGTGGTACTTACCTAGGACATAATAAATATATTCTATTCTATTCTATTTGTGCAAAAAATAAAAAAAAGTATAGAACTCAAAATCCGAATTAGTGAAATTTCAATAATTCCCCACGATCAGTTTTCCACAGATTTCATTTAACTTATATGTATGCACTAATAAATCAGTAAAATTTAACTGATATTTTAGAGGAATCGCATTTATTTACAGCGTATATTTCCTTGTATATATTATATAAGAAATATAATATTATATATAATGTAATGTAATGTAATGTAATGTAATGTAATGTAATGTAATGTAATGTAATGTATGTATATATATATATATATATATATATATATATATATATATATATATATATATATATATATATATATATGCTCAGTATTTAGTTTGGGGTCGCAATTTTTTATTGCATACATAGATGTGAAATGGCTCTATAAACTAATATATGTTGAAATTTTTTTATATATGATAAAATAATAACAAATTATTTACTTTTTTTAATACACTATTCACAATGAAGTCTCTGCAATTGAACCTTTACTTTGAAGTCCGACCTCAAATAATGTACCGAGTAAATAATAACTAGTAAACATTAGAAGTCCTCAAACTATATACACGATACAGAAGTCATTCATATAATTAATACATAGTTTGAGGTCCTAATTTTTTTTGTAGTATAGTTTAAGGTCCTCATTTTATACCTTATTAAGAGTTTAAGGTATTTAATTTATACTTCGTATACAGTTTGCGGACAAAAATTTTAAATATAAATTTTTAATTAAGAAGTAAATGATTCTACATGTAACCAGTAAACAATAGAAGTCCTCAAACTATATACGTGATACAGAGGTCATGCATATAATTAATATATAGTTTGATGTCCTTATTTTTATTTGTAGCATAGTTTAAGGTCCCCATTTTATAACTTATTAACAGTAAAAAGGAATTTAATTTATACTCCGTATACAATTTGGGGACAAAAATTTTAAATATGGGTCATTCTCAGTAAGATTTTTACTCAAAATTTTGTTTGTATTAAAACAATTTTTTTCAAAATCTATATGAAAAATAAGTAAATACGTGTTTTTTTATTTTTGTATTTGATCAAAATTATGGAAGTTGTGATTTTTTTAAATTTAACATCTTCAGTAGCATAGGACTATTAAAACACTTTTTTCTGTTATACCAAAAGCTAAAAAATGTTATTATATTTTGAAATTATGTATTTTTTCCTGAATATTTCAAATATGTAATAAAAAATAATGTTAATAAAATAAAAACGTTAAATAAATTGAAATTTCGTTTAAAATATAACTGTTCTCAAAAGTGAAGTAATTGATTTTCGATTTTTTTCTTTTATTGCAACCACTGATAAATAAAGAAATTTTTCCCACATATATCAAAGTGGTGTTCTTAAGGGATAAAATTATATTTAAAATTATATAAATTGTTGCACAGATTTTAGAAAAGGAAATTGAGGAATGAACCACAAAACATTCGTTGTCTTTTGTTTTTGAAGGTTAATTTTTTTTTAAAAATGTAAAAATCGAATAAAACTCTAAGCAACGACTGATATAATTTTAAATATATATTTAGAACCCTAAAGAACACCACTTTGGTATAGGTGGAAAAAATTTATTTATTTATCAGTGGTTGTAATGAAAGAAAAAAATCGAAAATCAATTACTTCGCTTTTGAGAAAAGTCATATTTTAAAAGAAATTTCAATTTATTTAATGTTTTAGCTTTATTAACTTTATTTTTTATCACATATCGTCAACAGGGGTAATTATGGAACATGAGAGGTAAATATGGAAAGCGTAATTCTTTTTCATGTAAAATTTTTGTGGTAAATTATTTTAATTTGGTTCTTGTTGTAAATAATAGTTTTATATATTGCCTGCAAAGTTACTCAGATGTTTTTATTTTTATTGTAATTGGCAACGAGAAAATAATTATTAAACATCGAAAAAGTGGAAAGGTTATTTCACAAAAGTGTAAAAATCTACTAATTTCTTCGAATTAAGTTCGCGTTTAGTTTACTATTATTATCTATTATTTTTTAACTCTGCAGAACTAAATAAAGTGTTCTTAATATACAGATAAAGAAAATATGTTATACTTGCTTTTATAATTAATTATAATAATTATTATAATTAATAATAATAATTTGTTCTATAACTGCCCCAAATGCGAGGCAATTCTGGAGCAACATTTATGTTTAAATAATTCCGTCAAAAAATTTTTCTTTTTGTAAATGGAACTTGAAGGACATTTTTAGAAGAATGTTCACAATATATTTGAATAGCTAATAAAATTTTTTGTACACTTTAGATTTTTAGTGAAGAAGAAACTCAAAAAATCGAGTTTTTTTGTTTCATAATTATCCCGGTTGACGGTATTTAAAATATTCAGGAAAAATACATAATTTCCATATATAATAAAATTTTTTAACTTTTGGTATAACAGAAAAGAAAGTGTTTCAAAAGTCCAATGCTACTGAAGATGTTAAATTTAAAAAAATCATAACTTCCATAATTTTGATCAAGTACAAAAATAAAAAAACACGTAATTACTTATTTTTCATATAGATTTCAAAAAAATTGTTTTAATAAAAAAAATTTCGAGTGAAAATCTAACGGACAATACCCCATATATTTTTGATTAAGACGTAAATGATGCTACATGTAAGGGTACAGTCACACGATCATTGCATCTGCATGATGCATGTATGCAGAAACATTTGACCGTTCACACCTCATTTTCCGCTTTCGTAAAATCATTTTTCTGGCGGGATATTTAAAATTGATTAAAATTTAAAAATAACGTATTACTAATTATCACAATAAAAAATAAAAAAATTGATCGTTTATTATAAGAAATTATTTGTAAATAAATTTCCCTTAATTTGTGCCATATTTTAATATTGTGAATTTGTAATATTATTTAAAATATGGCACAAATTAACAGAAATTTATTTACAATTAATTCCTTATAATAAACGTTGAATCTTTTTTCATTTTTTATTTAAATAATTAGTAATACGTTATTTTTAAATTTTAATCAATTTTAAATATCCCGACAGAAAAATGATTTTCCGAAAGCAGAAAATGAGGTGTGAACGGTCAAATGTTTCTGCATGCATGCATCATGCAGATGCAATGATAGTGTGACTGTACCCTAACTAGTAAACACTAGAAGTCCTAAAACTGTATACGCGATACAGAGGTCATTCATATAATTAATACATAGTTTGAGGTCCTTATTTTTATTTGAAGCATAGTTTAAGGTCCTTATTTTATACCTTATTAACAGTTTGAGGTATTTAATTTATACTCCGTATACAGTTTGGATACAAAAATTTTAAATATACAGTTGATAAAGACGTAAATGATGCTACATGTAACTAGTAAACACTAGATGTCCTCAAACTGTATACTCGATACAGAGGTCATTCATATAAAATACATAGTTTGAGGTCTTATTTTTTATTTGTAGCATAGTTTAAGGTCTTTATTTTATACGTTATTTACAGTTTGAGGTATTTAATTTATACTCCGTATACAGTTTGGGGACAAAATTTTTAAATATATAGTTGATTAAGGCATAAATGATGCTACATGTAACTAGTAAAAACTCTATGTCCTCAAACTGTGTACTCGATACACAGGTCATTCAGGCAATTAACCCCTTGGCAGTGTAGTCAAAATTAGCTTTCCGTGCCACAAATGTGCAAAAAAAATTTGTTTTTTAAATTATTTGATATGATTCTATTTTATGTTTTCGGGATCGCTGAATCCGAATATCTGATCAAAATTAAAAAATTCAAAATGGCGACCAAAAAAATTTAAAAGTTTACGGATTTGACTAAAAATGCTCACTTGGGGGTTTTCGGGGTCGCTAATTTCGAATATTTGGTTAAAATTTTTAAATTAAAAATGGCGGCTCCAAAAACCGTCATGTAAACATTTTTGGTCGAATCTGTAAACTTTTAAATTTTTTCGGTCGCCAGTTTGGAGCCACCATTTTGAATTTTGAATTTTTGACAACATTTTTGGATTTAGAGACGTCGAAAAACCCTGAATGAGCGTTTTCAACCAAATTTGTAAACTTAAAAAAGATTTTGGTCGCCATTTTGAATTTTTGACAACGGATTTGGATTCTGCGACTCCGAAAACCCCCGAGATCAAATTAAAAAAAATTTAGCCCTTCTATTACAGATATGTAAAAAAAAAACTTTTTTGCCTATCTTAGTACATATTTGGAGAGTGAAAATAATGGTTTGTTTTTAATTGTTATTTAATACCATAATCTGCAGATAGCATCAATTGTCTAGTAACGGACAGTTTATCTCAAAATTGGCAGATGAGAAACAAAAAATCCAAACTGTTTCTTATAAAGGAAGGTGTCTTGCATAGAAATCCACCACCATTAATAAGAAAATCAAATAAAATAAAAAATAGCTGATGTTTCAATAATTGAGCTTCCGGATAAAAAAACTCGATTTGACCAGACCAGACCAGACTGGAAAAATGTTTGTTAAAATCTTTAACTACTATCTCCTAGTTGAGTGTAAAGTTGTTAAATTAATTACTTTTTAGGTTTACTGACAAATATAGTTTGGTTGATTTTTTATTGACTTATTGTTTATACTCCTGCTCTATTGGCCTTACGCACTTCGACAAAAGTCACCGAGAAATACTTTTTTGGATTAAGCATAACCATTCTACATATGAAATTTCTATATACATGTTAACCTAATTTTGCGTCTGCAGCCGACTTTATTAGGAGTACTTGCATTCGCCTGGACCACCTGTTAATTAGGTCTTCTCGCCAGAGGAGAAGGAAACTGTAAAAAACCTCTCTTGAGTACAACTGGTTTTATCAACAGTCGAGTTCTAATGGTGTGTACCGGACAATAATTGACAGTGCACATCATTATACCTCGACGTCAAACCTCCTGCTCTGATTATCTCACCGCCGGAAAA
Organism: Leptopilina drosophilae; assembly: GCA_032873175.1. NCBI lineage: Eukaryota > Metazoa > Arthropoda > Insecta > Hymenoptera > Figitidae > Leptopilina > Leptopilina drosophilae. Next base: position 12,648,413 of record CM065487.1, read on the forward strand.
ATCCAGGTCTAGTGGGCGCGAACTAAGTACCCTTAATCTTACAACGTCCGCTAAGTGAGGCACTCATCGGACCGAGCTAATCTGTCGGTAGTTTAGTTAATTTTACTACTTTTGATGTAGTTAAAGAATAGTAGTTCAGATGACTCAAAAAAGTAGTTAAATTACAAGAAAAATTACAAAATCTGATTATACCAACTACATTCTTAGTTCTTTTTACTACTTTTAGGTAGAAAATATAACTTTTTAAATTCAGTTAAGGACCTATTGAACCACAAAGAGTAGTTAAGAAGTAGGTGAACCTACTAGAAATTTTTTTTCAGTTCATGCTTTTCACTATGTTTTTAGTCTGCAAAAATATTTTTTAAAAAAATTTTTGAACTATTTTCTGGTGAATTTACACACAGGACATGCTAACAAACAAAACGACCTATGATTTGTTAAAATCGGTTAAGTAGATTCAGAGATAAAGTGTCCGCAATTGAGGATTCACGATTAATAAGGGCACGCGCAGGCTTTTTGTTAGTCACTCGCGCAGCCGCAGAATCGCTGTACGCGGGGACTTTCACTTCCATGTGTATCTCCTTATTGCACGTGAACCCTTAATTTGAGAAAAAATTATTATGAGAAAAACGCGTTTAAACCTTACATGTATTATAGAGGCCATCAATAAATTGCCTACAATTTTGTTGCAAATAGAAACCTCTTCACTTTATTTTTAACAGAAACATTTACATACATTAGTAACAATGTTTCACCTGGTTCTATAAAAAGGTGGACCCCGACATCCCCTTAAAGCCTTTCTTCATTTGTCAATAGCTCTTTATATTTATTAAATACTATTTGAAACAATTACTTTTATTATTTACAATTGATTATTAATACTTTAGGTGTTTTCAAAGCCTTAAAGAGTTAATAAATATAAAAACTTTAATTATTTTGTAAAGAATTTTTTTTTCTTCGAGACTGGTTGACACACTACTGAATGCATTTGAAGAAACTAAAACCCGTCGAAGACGGGTACGACACTTAGTATTAAATAAATGGCATTAAATATGATATCCATTTAATATATATTTCATTAGACATAAAATTTGGATAACATATATGTCATTTGACAGAGAATTAATTCCACATACATTTTATTTGATATAAAAATCATTTAACGTTATTTTCGTTTAACGTAAAAATACAATTGACTTGAATTTTATTTCACATAAAAGCCATTTGTTATATATTTTAATTAACATAAGTTTTATTTGACAGGAAATTAATTTAAGGTAAAACTTGTTTAACATATAAGTCATTTGACATAATATAAATTTAACAAAGTTTATTTTGTCCTAAAATTCATTTGTCATAAATTTCATTTGACATCACTTGACATTAATATAAATGTCATTTAATATAATTCTCGTTTAACATAAATTTCATTTTCATAGAGTTCATTTGACATAAAAGACAATTAACATAATTCTGATTTGTCATAAAAGACATTTGACATGGTCTGGCGAGGTCTAGATAATGTATAAGGCAATACTCCAGTCCTTTGCTAGCCCTTTTGACTTACTCTAAGTGCGCCAACAAAGGCTAGTCAAATCGCAGCGTCACAACTTACAGGCGGTGTGGCGCGAGGAAAAAGTGGAAAAAAATGTTCAAAAAGTTTCACAGGTCGTAATTTTCATCCGATTTACAATTCTTTTCTTTAAATTGAAGCTTAATAAATTCCCAAGAACTTTGTCGAGCCCGATTTTGAAAAAAATAATTTGTTTATTTATAATTTTAGTTGAAAGTTGATAAAAAATGATAATTTTTCATATTTATTGAGCTACATGTGCATTATATGACAAAATTTTCTAATGATCATGTGGAATGAGTTACATTCTGTCCCCCAAGTGATAATTCTAAACATCTAATGAAATCACATTATTTACCTAATTGTTATTAACAAAATAATAAACAAATTAACAAACAGCTTGAAAAAGTGAATTAAATCTCACCAAAATCACTACTCGGGGGTTTTTGGGGTCGCTGATTACAAATCTGATGTAAGTTTTTTAAAATTCAAAATGGCGGATCCAATATGGCGGACAAATATCTCACTAAAATCACTACTCTGGCGTTTTTGGGGTCGTTAATTACGAATCCGATGTTAGTTTTTTAAAATTCAAAATGGCGGATCCAATATGGCGGACAAAAATTCCAATAGTAGATATAATCTCACCAAAATCACTACTGGGGGGGTTTTCTGGGTCGCTGATTACGAATCTGATGTCATTTTTCAAAATTTCAAAATGTCAAATCCAATATGGCGGACAAAAAAACCATAAAGTAGATTTAATCTCACCAAAATCACTACTTGGGGGTTTTCTGGGTCGCTGATTACGAATCTGGTGTCATTTTTCCATAATAATATAAAACAATGTTGTTTTGTAGCCCTGAAAAAGGCTAATTGATAGTAACTTCAAAATTCGCGATCTAATATGGCCAACAAAATTCTAAAAGTAGTTTTTATGTCTTCAAACACAAAAGATTCAATATGTTTTTTTATGAGATTTGACTTTTTTATTTTCTATCAGCTATATTTTCATACAATCAGCAGATCTTGCGCTTCTGTATCTATAACGCAAGGAATAGCTTTCCATTGTCTTCGCAAGGAATTAATGAAGGAATCGGACATTATTAATAAGTTATGTACTATATCGGTATTCGTCGCAACTCTACTGATTTTACGAATATTAAATTCCCTTATTCTCTTGAAATTTGTGTTGTTGGCTTCTTGAGCATCTTCGGTTAGTTGACCTATGGGAAGATGAAAAGATTCTACAACTCTGGGTTTGTGATTAAGAATTTTGTGAACTGTTACAGGCATATAGTACCAAGGATACAAATGTACGTATAGCTGAGCAGTTTCTTTACAATACAAGTCAAATTTTTTGACATCTATCTGTTCTCCTGATGCCATAACTTGAAGAATAGTGCTGAACTTCTTTATCAAATTCTGATCAACTCCTGTGAGTTTTGAAGTCAACTCAGGATCCTGGAAGAATCTTCGAGCAGTATTTCCATTATTAGATATTACTGAACCATGAGTTGGAACGTCAATGATCAAACCCATTTTCTCCCAAAATTCTTTTTGGATTCTTTGTCTGGTTGTTGCGAGTTTATCTTTTTCCTCGAGTGTTCTTGATTTCCACTTCTTAAACAGCAATCGATATGCTATATGGAGGATGCACACCATAAAGCGTATCCACGCATGAAGTGTTGAAAGGCCAAAACAAAAATTTTCCTCTTTTTCAGGTTGCTTTTTAATGAAATCTAAATTGTTCATTTGAGAGGGTTTTGCATTGCATATATAACAGGTCGCTAATGATGGAGTATCAGTAAGCGCCTGACAAACTTTCCCATTAACCATCGTCATCAACATTTTGTGAACGATCTTGCAACGACTTCGACTTTCGCAAAATTTAATTACGGTTGCTTTTAGCTCAGAAATTTGTTTTTGTACATATGCAACTTCCAATTCGGTATTTTCTTTTGTTTCTTTATCATAGAGAAACTTAATAATTGTACAATGTTTTGTAGACCCTGGATTATCATTTTCCCAAATGGGTATTGAATTGCCACTTTCCTCATCTACCATCTCCAAAACTAATGGCACCATAGAAAAAATTAAGATATTGGCATCAGATTTTGATGCATCAGTAAAGGCTTGATTATATCGGTTATGACCAGAAGTTCCATCATAACCGTATTTTGAAATTAACGTCATGGAAATATTAGGTTTATCGGATAATTCAGAGGGTATGATTCCTGGAATTTCTAGCAAACGGGACACAGTATGATCCATTAAGGCTTGAGGATTGATAGCCACACTATCCTCTGCAATACATATCTCTGAATCTGGAGGATAACACCTTTTTTTTTGCTTTAGACAAACTTTTATAAAGAGGAAAAATATTCGAATTTTTACATTTTTCCTCAATGCGAATACATTCATATTGATGCTTAGTTAATTTAGCATCAGTTATTAAAGCTAAAGCCTCATCGTCACTAAAAGGTATAACTCTATCTTCCTGAGATTTGAGATGGCTGAAGAATGCATTCTGAATTTCGATTTCAGAATACAAGTCAAAAATCTTTTGAATTTTTCGTCGCTTAGTTGATATGGAGCTACTCTCAAAGTCATCGGAAGATCTTCTTCCAAAAGGAACATTATTAAATTTTACAATAAAATCAGAATCCAACCAATTTTTATTCTTTGTTGGAAACTTGGTGATATCATAGAACGCTTCTTTTCACTTTTTTTCAAAAGTCGGCATGAATAAGTTAACTTTATTCTGCACTTACACTTGCATTTCTCACATCACTGGAGATTAATATATCGAAAAGAATTTGTTTCGATATCTTTAATTCTTCCATTATAAATCAGAAATGAAACAAAAATTAAAAACCTAAAATTATCAACTATTCATAAACATAAAAGCAGATCAAAACTTAAACCTACAGAAACGAAACGTAAAAAAAACTTACTACATAAAAACGAAAGTTGTCGAATGTAAGCCTATGTTTCAGAACATAAAAGAAAGATTTTTAAAAGTAATTCAGTAAACGAAGATTATACAAACCTGTAATTTACATGAATTACTGAAATAAAACAAAGTAATTATTTAATTCCCTAAAATACTATTCATGAGGGACTAGTCTAGAGCTCATTAAAGGTTTTATGAGTAATACAAATGAACATCAAAACAAATGCTTTTACGACAGAGTGAACTGATACAAGTAAAAATTGTAGCAAATGAATACTGAACAGAAATGTCCTCAGTGAATAGCTTTAGTTTTCTGCTAAACAATTGAAACAAATGAATGATCTACAGTAATGATTAAAGTGAATAGCTAGGAATTAATACTAAATAATTGAATCAAATGAATGATCAACAGTAATGATTATGCTGAATAGCTTGAACTTTTTACTTAGCATCCATTTCATTCTCTCTTTGCTTGTTTTGGACTTCATATGTTATAATTTTTATTTGTATCAGTTCACTCTGTCGGGAAATGTGTTTATTTGTTTTACTCACAACAACCAAGTTCAAAACAAAGAATAAAAATTAGTTTTATCATTTCATTTTAAAATTTGATTATGTTCTTTTTTCAAGAAGACCTTCTGATGATTATTCAATCTACTTTATGGTTTTTTTGTCCGCCATATTGGATTTGACATTTTGAAATTTTGAAAAATGACATCAGATTCGTAATCAGCGACCCAGAAAACCCCCCCAGTAGTGATTTTGGTGAGATTATATCTACTATTGGAATTTTTGTCCGCCATATTGGATCCGCCATTTTGAATTTTAAAAAACTAACATCGGATTCGTAATTAACGACCCCAAAAACGCCAGAGTAGTGATTTTAGTGAGATATTTGTCCGCCATATTGGATCCGCCATTTTGAATTTTAAAAAACTTACATCAGATTTGTAATCAGCGACCCCAAAAACCCCCGAGTAGTGATTTTGGTGAGATTTAATTCACTTTTTCAAGCTGTTTGTTAATTTGTTTATTATTTTGTTAATAACAATTAGGTAAATAATGTGATTTCATTAGATGTTTAGAATTATCACTTGGGGGACAGAATGTAACTCATTCCACATGATCATTAGAAAATTTTGTCATATAATGCACATGTAGCTCAATAAATATGAAAAATTATCATTTTTTATCAACTTTCAACTAAAATTATAAATAAACAAATTATTTTTTTCAAAATCGGGCTCGACAAAGTTCTTGGGAATTTATTAAGCTTCAATTTAAAGAAAAGAATTGTAAATCGGATGAAAATTACGACCTGTGAAACTTTTTGAACATTTTTTTCCACTTTTTCCTCGCGCCACACCGCCTGTAAGTTGTGACGCTGCGATTTGACTAGCCTTTGTTGGCGCACTTAGAGTAAGTCAAAAGGGCTAGCAATGGACTGGAGTATTGCCTTATACATTATCTAGACCTCGCCAGACCATGTCAAATGTCTTTTATGACAAATCAGAATTATGTTAATTGTCTTTTATGTCAAATGAACTCTATGAAAATGAAATTTATGTTAAACGAGAATTATATTAAATGACATTTATATTAATGTCAAGTGATGTCAAATGAAATTTATGACAAATGAATTTTAGGACAAAATAAACTTTGTTAAATTTATATTATGTCAAATGACTTATATGTTAAACAAGTTTTACCTTAAATTAATTTCCTGTCAAATAAAACTTATGTTAATTAAAATATATAACAAATGGCTTTTATGTGAAATAAAATTCAAGTCAATTGTATTTTTACGTTAAACGAAAATAACGTTAAATGATTTTTATATCAAATAAAATGTATGTGGAATTAATTCTCTGTCAAATGACATATATGTTATCCAAATTTTATGTCTAATGAAATATATATTAAATGGATATCATATTTAATGCCATTTATTTAATACTAAGTGTCGTACCCGTCTTCGACGGGTTTTATTTTCTTCAAATGCATTCAGTAGTGTGTCAACCAGTCTCGAAGAAGGGGAAATGGTGGGGAATTTAATTTGACTGAAAAAAATGATAATTAGCTACCTTTAACTATTTCATTAAAAAAAATATTACTATTTTAAATCAGTGATTGACTGTTATCATCAAATAATTTTTTTTAATTAATTAAAATGCAGAAAACAATATTTGTCAATTATTTGTAGAAATTTAATTATAGTATTATAGTATTATATTATAGTATAATTATAATCCAAAATTTCTACTAATTTTTGGATTTATAGTAAAGTCGAATTCGAACTAATTGTATCATAATTGCTAAAATCTAAAATAAGACCTATATTGCAAGCTGAATTCACAGTTTTCCCTATTAAATTAAATTCCTGCATATTTACCGTTTTTCCAGTTGGTGGAACCCCTGTTGTGGGTATTGGTAAGAATAAAAACCGTCGAAGAGTATTTTCATAAAATAAGTTAATTTTCGTAGCCATTTCCACCTGGAAAAATTTTGACAAAGCTGGGAAAAACCGGATAGTTTGTTGAACAAAAATAATAATAGACACCCTGTTTAACTTTTGCCTTTACAATGCTTAAAACATCCCTAAAGGTTAAATTTTTGGATAAATTCATAATTTTTTCATATTAGTATTATTTTTTAATAAAAAAAATTTGTTTGTTATTATATGTATACTATATATCTTTAAAATCATTTATATTATTAATAAAATAAGAAATTTATCCTAATCTGAAAAAATTAAAAAAAAAATTTTTTTTGAACTTTTTGAAAAAATTCATAACTTTTGTTCAGCTCAATATTTTTTTATCAAATATAGCTAATATTTTAAGTTAGACCAATACCTAAAAGATTGCTAAATTTTACTTTATTCGGTCAAGATGTTTTCAAGTTATAAGCGAACAAAATTTTGCAGAAATACATACACACATACATACATACATACATACAGACAGGAAATTTTCTGTTACCATTTTTGGAATCTCCGTTGCTCAAATAAATAAATTATGTTAGAAAAAATTAATTTCGTGCAATGTACAGACAAAAGTTTGATTTTATTAATATGGATAAATTGTATGTTTAATGAAATGTATGTCAAATAAATTTGAAATTAATTTTTTTGTATACAAAATAGATTTTTTGTCAAATGAAATTTATGGTAAATGACTATTATGTCAAATAAGATTTTGGGAATAGTCATGCATCTCTTAATTTGATTTGTTGAATAGTATTAAAGCACCTTAAGCATAACTGCTTCGCAAACGCCAAGCACGAGTTAGAAAAGGACAGATATATTTGTCTTTTTTCTATTTAATAGACCTCGTTTACGAACGACTTTTGCGAAGTTATTTTGCGTTTGTCTGCGAATGAGTGCTTTGTCTTTATTTCAACATAATTATGTTGCGGATTTTATGAGTGCAAGAGTGATAGTCAGTTAGCGCTATCTCTTATGCACTTTCAAATTTCTGCTATCGGTTTACACAAGCTTCTTGGATTTACGCTTTTTGCTCATATGGGACTGCAACAAGAAAACTAGAAACAGAAGGTGAAACTTGTTTGATTAAAGCGTCTAGACAAACAGGCCGCTAAAAGTCATTAAATAAATTTATGTAGTCTGTGCATTTTACATATGAGGCATATTTTCTAATAATTTTTATTATATAATTCTTTAATTGTTTATAATATATTATACACTGATTCAAAAGAGAATTTCATGAGCTTTCTATTGCTATTTTTATTATTTTAAATTTTTGCCAATTTCGTAGAGAAATTGCTGTTTGAAATGTTAAACTCTTAATATCTCAAAACACCCCCACGCCGATTTTTATCAAAATTATATGAAAATAAAGCGTATATTCTCTAGTTTCTATTCCCATTTGATATATTATGGACATTTCATGGGAATAATAGAAAAAAAATTATTTAAAAAATGTGTTTTTGAAAAATTTGACAAATAGTATGAAGTTGAACCTTAACCCATTCAACTTACATTCAATTTTAGTAATATTTGTCAAATTTTTCAAAAACACATTTTTTAAATAATTTTTTTTCTATTATTCCCATGAAATGTCCATAATGGACGTGGGCGTGGGGGTGTTTTGAGATATTAAGAGTTTAACATTTCAAACAGCAATTTCTCTACGAAATTGGCAAAAATTTAAAATAATAAAAATAGCAATAGAAAGCTCATGAAATTCTCTTTTGAATCAGTGTATAATATATTATAAACAATTAAAGAATTATATAATAAAAATTAATAGAAAATATGTCTCCTTGCGATTGTTTTTTGTCGGTGGAACGGTTTGAAATGAATTGCCTCATATATAGGTACAATTTATATGCCTGTTTTAAAATCTAATATTTGAACTTTTGTTCTGATATTTTTATTTGTTTCGTCTTTTAATGTCCTATTTTTACACTTGCTTTGAAAGCAGTAAATTTTCAAAAAGTTGTGAACTTATAGGTTAGGAGTTACAAATATAAAGTGTATGTAAACAGCAACATCTGTTTATTTCCTACGTTTACTATTGGCTCATTACTAAAGCCCCAAATGTAAAGACACGCCTACCATGAACCTGCTAGATTTTAGCAGGGTAGCAAAATAATCTGGTTCGTTTATAGATGGAACAGTACACACGTAAGAGATTCTTATTTCAGTTTTTATTATTTAAAAAACATTAAATTAAAATGAATCACGTAAGTAAATGGGTAATTTTTGTGATAATTGAGAGGAGAATTTTATGGGGAAAACGGACAACTGCGAACTAGAAATTCATTCAAAAGGCTTTTCTTGTCAGTCGAAGATGATTCATCTAAATTATATTTATGTCCACTCTATGAATAAATATATAAAATATAATTTTTTTTATAAATACGGAGACACAAAAAAAAATTTAAAAAAGGATTTTGTTTCATTGCATACAAAACTGTAAAAATTATTAAAATAGATTAATATTTAAAAAAATATTTTTTTATATTCGCTTGACATAATTTGCAACCTTATAACATTTATTTTATATTTTTTTAAAATTACAGATTGATTTTCCATTTACAACCCTTGAAAATCCCATTTATGCACGATAAGCTCAAGAGCATTGCGCAATTTAAGAAACTTATAAAAAACTACTGCGCAGGAGTTAAAAATATAAATAAATTACTTGAGGAAACTGTGTAGGATCCTTTACGGGTTCTTTACTGGATCCTTTATAATTAAATACCTGCAATTTACAAAACTGCAAAGGTTCCTATGTAACCTTTACATTGTTTCCTGTACATGATCCTGCATGTGTTCCTGTACATAAATCTTTACAGAAACATTTGATAGCTAAAAATCCTGCATTGGAACCTGCACAGGAACCCAAAACCCCGTACTGGATCCCAAGAGGATCCTTTGAAGATCCTGTCCGGGGATTTTAAGCTGAGAACACATTGTTACATACATTAGCGCCATTTTGTTTGCTTATCGTAACAAACAGATTGACCCCCACTCCCCTCAAAAAGTGTTACGTAATATATGAACGCGATTCGTTATTAAAGAAGTTTAAAATTGGTGCTTTTTATGTTGTTGCACAAAGTAGGGAAGACTGGGGTAAACCTGCTCACTAGCGATTTGATGTTATGAACTCAACTTAAGATGGAGATATTGGTACTGTCAATAGTACTAAACATTCAACTTATATTTACGAACTTTCGTTTAGTTTCATGAATTCAATATAATATCAGAGACGATCAAATGTTTTTAGAGGTGTCCAAAAAAACGTTTTTTGGATTTTTAACTTTTTCGATAAAATTATTTGAATCCATAGTTGTAATTCATGGAGCCTATATTTATTATTAATTAAACTAATTTGTTTTTTATAAAATTGTTTATAGAACTCATAGTTTTTCAATAATAAATCATACTTAAGACGGGAATAAGACGAATTTTAGTATTTAAAAAATACAACTGTTTCGTCTTGAAAAAATAAAGTTAGCCGAATCACCCTACCATTATTAAATTATAACCAGATAAAAATTCTTTCAAAAAATAAAAGATTATTCTACTAATATTAAAGTTGTTTTTTCTGATTTCACTGAAAAAGTTACGTCTAAAAATACGACGTTTAGACGCTCATTTTTTACAGTGTTAATAAACATTTGTTGAATTGAAAAAAATGTCTCTTTAATGCTAAAAATTTATTAAAATGGGACAATTTTGAATCTATAAACAATTTTCACTAATCTTTGCAAGTAAATACGACGAAGTTTGCAAGTAATTCTTTAATAAAATTTTAGAAAACTGTCAGTACTGTGTGGCTTCAAACTAATTTTGGTCTATCCATGATGTTTATTGGCGATAAATATTTATTGGTTAAATATATATTAAATAAATGTATTTACAATAAACTATAAAAGTATGCAGGTTAAACTTGAAAATTACTTAAAATCACACAGTGGAAAAAACGCTTCTTGTTTTAATTACGCGATGCCATGACACTTTAACAACTAGAATCATCGACACATGAGCGTATAAGATTATTCAGTATTTGTTTAGAATGTAATGTAAATAAAACTTTTGCCTTAAGTGACTAAATAATACAAAATATTTTGTAAACTGAAGTTTTGGAGAATTTGTGAGTCACAATATGTGTGTTCCTTGTTTTTGTCGATTCAATTTTATTGTGATTTTCATTATTTCTATTACTTAATGTTTATTTTTTAATTTTAAACCATTTCTTATAAAATTTTATCACTTCATAAATATATTTGTAATATTGAGCACGGAAAATATGTTACTGATAAAACCCTTATTCCCATTATAAAATTGGTTTGGAAAAGTGGTCGAACATTTTTAACTAAATTTTATGATTAAAATTACATGCAGAATTCTTATCAAATTTAAAGCAAAATTTATGAATGATATAATAAAAGAGTTCACCAGTAACTTGCACGAATATTGTACAGAATTTGAAAAAGTTCCCGGGAAAGCACTCCTAGGAAATTCCAGTAGGAATTTCCAACAAGAAATTCCAACAGGAAATTCCTGTAAAAATTCTGAACAAATTAGCTTCTAATTTTTAATTAATTTCTAATGTCGTAAAAATCAGATTGATAACAAAAGATTTAAGAATATAATAATCGAATTTAAATATAATTCTAGATATTACCATAAAGTAACATGTTTTTTTTCAAACTGTCATTTATGAGGTTAAAGTTGTTTTAAAAATTTTATTTGTGATTGGATTTTTTACATATGCTGCTATTTTAATTTTCCAGGTTTGTAAATTTCTGGTAATTTTATTTTTATAAATCTAAAAAACTACCCGTGTGGAAATTGTGTAGTGGCCCTTTATTGGTCCTACCTAGATTTCCAATTTATTAACTAGGGCCTAACTTGTACATTTTTGTAGGGCCTACATTGGCACGTCACGCTCTTCTAACTTGGCCCTACCTAGAGAATCTATTTGTTCCCAATAAAAAGAACAGTTTAATTAACTATTTAAAAAAAAATATTTATTCTCACTTATTATTACTGAGGTTTATTTTTTCACCTTTTTTACCTATTTTTGATCACATGTAATTCATAATAATTAATTCCTAATATACTAACAGAGAAAAAATCCCCAAACGTTGGGAGTTGAACGCACGACCCTGACATTCGTAGACCGATAACCTAACCACCTAACCACGCTCACACGATACGAGGAGTTGCATTATACTTCAGGTCATATTAACTGTACTATAAAACTTGAGTTTCCTTATTCCTTAACAGATTTTTAATACAATTGGGGAGGAAAAGACAATAGTTACGGAAAAAATCTAAGTTTTTATCTCATTTCACTAAAAAATTAACTTGACAGTCATATCGTTAACTAAAATTCTTATTAAATTAATTCACTGAATATTTAATTCAGAAAATCATAAAACTTTAAATAAATCTTTAAATATACGTAGTTTTTCAAGGTTGGATGCAAAAGTTAAATGAACATTTCATGAAAGTTAAAATTTCTTTTAAATTTAAATGAATTTTTGTTTTATAGTTTAGACCAAAGAATCCAAATTTTTCTTTACAAAATTTTAAAGACAATTTTTAAGTTTGTCAACATATTATAAATATAATTGTCTCGACGTTTCGATGGTAGACAATTATATTGATAATAAATATATAGACAAACTTAAAAATTGTCTACAAAATTTTTTAAAGAAAAATTTGGATTCTTTGGCCTAAACTATAAAACAAGAATTATATTAAGATCCAAAATCTGACTTTTAAACAAATGAAATGAATTTTTTTACAAAAAGAGAGAATTTAAAGAAAATTAAAAAAGTTTTTCAAAACTTTAGAAATTTTTAAAAGTTAAAAAAATAGAAAACTGTTATGTAATGATTCAGTTAACTTGTGCGTCTAGCATTAAAAAACTGCTAAAATTTTAAGATTTGTTTTCATTTTCATGTTGATTTTGAAACATTATTTAAATTAGTAGAATTTTTTATTAATTCCATCAGTACATTTAGATTCAACTAATAAATAAGTTAATTTTTACAAAATTACTGATACAATTTTTAAATGTGCTGGTAGCCAAGAAAAAACCTATATAACCTTTAAGGTTAACTGATAACTTGGTAAATTTGATGATGAATGCAATATTTTTATACAGCAAATTGAATCATCAGTAACCTGTATTTACTAATTCAATCAGTAACTTTCTATTAATTACCTGTAACTTAATTGTAGTAATAGTAATTAGTAAAATTCTGCAAATAATTATAGTCAAATATTACCGATTTAAAATTAGAGAGTAAAACTTTCAGTTCTATATTGTCTCAATCTTGCCATGTGATATTTAAATATTACTTCAAATTACACATAAACAATTACTGATACATAATTTTTAAGTAAATTTTGAAACATATTTATAACCTATAATCTAACAAGAAGTTCTAGCTATAACCAAGCTAGGCCCAGGTTAAGGTATATTCCAAGCTAGGACCATTATAGGCCCAATAATCAAAATTGGCAAACCATGGCGATTTCCACACGGGTATTAAAGTATTTGCATAAATTTATCATTAGCTTATTATTAATTATATAACCATTCTTCATTTATAATTCAAAAATAGTTTTTTTAATACTACAAGGGGGTATTATTTATAACCTTTCCTTAAAAATGATTTTCTTATTTACAAAATTTACATAAATTTTGTGTCTAGTAGGAATAATAATTTTCTACATTTATGGGTTAGTCCTAAATTGTGATTTCTGTTTTGTCAAAATTTTAATTTTTTAAAATAACGTAAAGACCACTTATATTGATGCAAGTTTCATAATCCAAATTCAAATTATCAATAATAATTTAAAAGTGCAAATACTTGAATATTCAATTTCTAAAGTGTCATTGAGCAAAAAGTTTTTCGCATATTTAATTGTTAGAAAGAATTTTTTTAATTTCAGAATAATGTTTTTAAAAGTACTTTTTCGCGATGATTAATTTTCACTTGAATAATAATGAAGGATAATTTATTTATTTTTTCTTAGTTTTATGTAACAATAAATTTTTTTATTTTTCAAAAAATGTTACCTTATGACACTAAAAAAGCATTAAGATTATTGATGACGATTTGTACATTTATGTTATCAGAGGTTGAAAATTATTTTATTAAATTAAAATATTACTTTGAAAATTTCAAGCGAAATTTTCTATCGGAATTTCCTACTGGAATTTCCTGGGAATGCTTTCCCGGGAACTTTCTCACGTGGGATTAGTTCCGAAAAGTGGTCCAATTCCAAAGGTTTTGAAAAAGATAGATGTTACAGACAGAATTCAATACGAATTTTCGTGAGTAATTTTTTTTATTATTTCTGTGTCCGTTTAAGGTTTTTGGAGCGCAACTGATGACTCTCAAAAGTTTTTATCCGATAAATGTATCGAAGTTTCTAAAAGAACTTTTGCAAATTGTACGAATTACTATCAAATAACAAATGAAATCTGTTTCTAATTGCATACAAAAACCGACTAAAGTAGAAAATACGAAAATATTTTTCTCATAATTGATAATTATAAAAATTTTAGTTACACTTAATATCACTAAACCCCTACAGCCCTAAAAATTTCCTAAACTATTAAATTAAATTTTTTCTGATAAAGGCGAAAATGAGAATCCAAAATAAAAAAAAATTATGTGAAAAAAATGTAAAACAAAAAAAACTTTATTATTTTGGTTCAGTTAATATTTCCAAATAAATTTCATATAATATATTAAATTACAAATTTTTTTGTTTTTAAATTTGAACATTCACAATTTTTTCATATTTTTTAATAAATTACAAATTTTAATTTTTGTTAATTAGTTCTATTAATTATGCAATTTAAATTTTAAATTAAAGAATAAAAATCTGCCAAAAGAATCTACAAGTTAGTTGTATCTTGTAAGCAATAAGTATATTAATATTATATTTAGTACATAGTTTGGGGTCGGCGTATTAAATGCAAAATGGACATTGTGCCTCCATCTATTAGCGTTTCAGAATTCGTACAGGACCCCAAAATATAAGTTTCAAATATATTCAGAAAAAGACCTCAAACTATAATCAAAATATAAACTAGTTTGGGGTCCGACCTCAAACTAGTCAAAATGTCCCCAAAATATATGTCATATAAATTAGGACCTCAAACTAAATAGTGTGCATATATATATATATATATATATATATATATATATATATATATATATATATATAAATATATAGATATATATATATATAGTATATATAACATATATCGTATATATAATATAAGAAAACAGCTTTTGAAGTGAAAATAAAAACGATGAGTTTGAATAGTTGTTATTTTGTCAACAAGAATTTTTCTTAAATCCTTCGATTACGGACAAGATTAACTTCTACTTTAACTAAATTAGTTTGAATTTTGCGTTTTTGATGAAGCAGCTCTTTGTAATGTTCATGTTCTTTAAGGACTCTTTAGCCCTAGAAACTTTATCTAAATAAATAATCGTGGTCACAACAAACTATACTTTTTATGAAGACCTTGACAAGATCATACATCACATTTAAAAATTTTTTTTTTTGAATTTTTTGTTTAAGTTGTATGTTTTTATAAAATAAGTTATATTTAAAAATGTTGGTGAAAAGAACAAGCAATGTTGAAAATTATTTTAAAAAAATTCATAAAAATGATAAATTTTTGCGCGTTTTAACTAGTGCTGCCCCGTTAATTATTTTTAATGTATATAGTATAAATAATGTAATTTATAATATAATAAAAAAAGTTAATAAATTATTCCAGCTATATATTAGTTTAAAATACAACTTTAAATTAGCCTAATGTTAAAAGCAGGAGTTTGGTCCTAAATAACGTTATTCTTTTAAAAGCATCAATTCGACCTTTTTAATTTTTAACGCATAATTTCGCATAATAATCAGTTTTTCAGCGCATAATTCAGTAAATTTCCGCGTCATAAAATACTGTCATAAAATACTGCGTCATAAAATAAAAATATTTAACTGATTCAAATACTTTTTAGTTGGATCAAAAAAATATGCTATCTCGAGTTTCTTAGTTGTAACAAACTAGTGCCATTTACCATTGCATGTGAATACTTGTTAGTGATGGTAGAAAACTTTTCACGTCACTTACATTAAGTTCCAATGAAGTAAGCGAGCAGTACAAACGTAAAACGTAAATGTGTGGTGAATTTTTAAAGCAAAACTTTTACTTAGTGTCGAGAAAGATTAATTAAACAAAAGGGAAGATGCAAACAATAAAGTAAGACGATGACATTTATTCATTAGAGAGTCCTTTAATACTTTGGTATGTTATTTGGTTTTTATATCGTGCATTTATGTCTGGGTGCTCAAAAAATTAAAACGACGCAAAACTAACGGTCGGGTCACTTTATATCATGCAATTTGGGACACATAATTTTATAATTATGATGCGTTCTGACATAGGAAATTCATTTGTTTAAGGTAGAAATGTGTGAAAAACGTCATTTTACAGTGGAAAAATATTAAATTAGGGTAAGACTCCGTCAGAAAATATGCGATTTGCATGGGGTCTTTGGATTAGGCTGTAATTTGGTGAAATTGTAGTATTGGATACTAGAAACAAGTGTGCCAAAAATTTTTTGAAAATTTTAAAATTTGTTAAAGTTACGCCATTTTGATTTTTTTTGTTATAATTTTTTTAAATCTTAATATTTCCGAAAGTTTTCGATGAAATTTAATAAAATTTGGAAGGCTTGTACTTGACATCATGTTTCTTCTGAATATCACATAAAAAAAAACAAAAAAAATTTTTTGCCCAAAAAAAGTCAAAAAAATTTTTTTGAAACCGTTTTGCCCGAGCGGGACCGATTTTTGAGTTTTCTTGTAAATTAATAAAATATTCCTTATAATTTCACCTTTCATTTAAAAAAAGAAAATCGATGGAGACTCAAATAGTTTTCGAGATATTGCAATTTTTGTGGATTTATTAAAAAAAATTGTAATTTTTAGAGACAAAATTATGCTTATATAAATAAAGATATAAGTAAGTAATAAAAAATTGATTAATTAATTTTTAATTTATATTTTATATAAATATAATTGTTAATAACAATGATAATTATTAACTTTAAAATTATTTTGTAACAAAATAGACATAGACTACTTAAATAAACATAAAGTTATCTGTAAAAAATACAATTTTTTTAAAAAGGACCAAAGTTATCTATTTGTTAATTAAGGAAATTATTTAAATAAATTGAATTATGCAATATTATTTATAGGGTGGTCATACTAGACTAATTTAAATTGATTTCGATCATGAGGAATGGAAAAATAAAAAATAAACACGATTTTTTTCAAAATTCTTGTAAATTGTTTACTTTGAGTAACAAAAAAATATATAAACAATTAATAATTGAAACAACAGTTTCGGGGAAACTCTTAGAAAATTTATCTCCTTTCATTTAAGACCAAGAACATCAAAATCGGATAAAATTTGTAGGCTCTAGACAATTTTGAATAGTAAAGTGTAAGAGTTAGGATTCCCGGGCACTCACACATCGCTGACACTGAAACCTGGTCGCGCTTCCACAAAAATTGCAATATCTCGAAAACTATTTGAGTCTCCATCGATTTTCTTTTTTTAAATGAAAGGTGAAATTATAAGAAATATTTTATTAATTGACAAGAAAACTCAAAAATCGGTCCCGCTCGGGCAAAACGGTTTCAAAAAATTTTGTTTGACTTTTTTTGGGCAAAAAATTTTTTTTGTTTTTTTTTATGTGATATTCAGAAGAAACATGATGTCAAGTACAAGCCTTCCAAATTTTATTAAATTTCATCGAAAACTTTCGGAAATATTAAGATTTAAAAAAATTATAACAAAAAAAATCAAAATGGCGTAACTTTAACAAATTTCAAACTTTTCAAAAAATTTTTGGCACACTTGTTTCTAGTATCCAATACTACAATTTCACCAAATTACAGCCTAATCCAAAGACCCCATGCAAATCGCATATTTTCTGACGGAGTCTTACCCATTATAGTTTCGAAAAACCTTTGTAAAACATTTTAAAAAGTCTCATTTCGCATCTCCTTCGATAACATAATGTAAACGTTTCGTGAACTGAGAACGTTTTTAGACTAATTTTTATATGAATTTTATATTTCCTTTTTTCATTTTCAAGTGCATTTTATCATTCTTTTGTAATTTACGGCCATTTTTAGAAATATTCCTTCATTTCACATTGATTTTCTACGCTGGCCCGACCGTAAAGACCTGGTTCGACAGTAACGACATTTTTTTAAAAATGTTTATATCTTTTCCAATTTTTGTCCAGACATTTTCTGATGTACAGAAGAAACATTCGACTTTAGAAGATGGAAACTTTCTTCTTTTCTTTCTTTAATTGAGAGAAAGAAATTTTTTAGTCGGGAATTTCAGGGTACCTCAAGTCGCGAAATAAATTGTAGTCCAATGCCTTTCGTTTAATATGATTTTATTTTCTTAAAGGTAAGTATCAAACGGTTGTTTACTAACCTTTAAAATTTTAAAGAAATCGATGAATAATATAATACGAATTTTAATGTTATAGAATTACAAATGGTTAACCTTATTCTTAGACAATTTATTTTAAATAAACAAATCATTTAATTTTTTAGTTTTAATTTTAGGAGCACGCAATATTTTAATCTTTATGTTTCGATGCACTTGTTTTAATTTTTAAACACGCCTATTTATTTTAGGGAAAACACATATAGAATTAATTTCACTTTATTCACCGTTGAGGAGTTCATATGCTTTGTTCTTGTTTCAGCCAAAATAGCCAACATCTATAGACGGCCAGGATAGCTCACGAAACAATCTGAAAAGTGGGGAGAATGCTGACGGCCTGATAACCTCACGGCAACATTCTTTACACTTCAGCAGATTTCATAGATAAATTATGAGAATTATTGTTTACTTCTCATCCCCAGGGATAGATGGCGAAATTATCTGCTCGTTTTGTTAGTAAAGAAGATTTCTAACACATCTACCGTTGTACATATGATCTCAGTCCCTTTGGTAATGATTTAATATCCAATGCTGATAAGTGGGGAAATCTTCGAGTGACCGCACTTGTATCCACGTTATATAAAGAAGGATCCCTTCCGGAAGTTATCAATTGAGAACGCACACGTGCAGACAATGAAAGAAAAGGGATTTCCATTAATACGCGTTTTCTTTTAATTTCAATAGACAAACAAAACTTTGAATATTTTTAATTTTTTGGAGTGGCAGCTTAGGCAACGTACGTACACGGAAATTTGAGAGGAAGGAAAACGGAAGCTTCAGGGGCAACTATGGATGGACAGCTCCAGATACGACTTTCCCAACGCTTAGGCAGCGGACTTGAGAAAATCGCCAACTAAAAAGAAACTCACCTCCAGAACTTACGAAGAAAACTCAATTCCCGAGATAATAACGATCGGTTGATCGGAAACCTTTTCTTCTATGAAAAACTAGGCCTCTTATTTTTGTAAAATTTCTCTCAGCAGACTCTCACTCTGAAGCGGCTGGATTGCTTGTGACGACTCGAGATATGTCGACTTGCCGAGTTTTGTGAACCATGCGTTTATTACGAACCGCCACAAGATCTTTCCAACCATATGTCAGAAAACGTATAATTCGGCCTAGAAGGGAAGTTATGGGCACAAGTCAAAAAGTGACCCGACCGTAGTGCCTCTTCCCTTTATTAATAAACTAAAAACCCGGTAAAAAGCGTAGAATTGAAAAGAATTCAAAAGTTGTATTCTTCTTAATAGGCGAATTTGCTTTGGAGCTCTATTCCACAGGAACTAACAAAATTTTAAAAGAATCTATTATTCTGAATTGACTTCACAAAAATGATGGGTTCCACGTCAAGTGACCCATGTCCAAATTTGAAATGTTTGGGATTAGGTAAAAAGTTTGCATAACAGTAGTCCTATTAGGTACAATTAAGAATATCAAATATTATTAATTTATTTAAACAAATATAAAAATTGGAGGGGGTAAAAGTTTAAATTTTTGGTCTTATATGGAATATTTGAAAAATTTGTAGTTTTTCTTAAAACAAAACGAAAAGACGTTTCCTATTTTGGGTTTTTCTGCTTTTTTTCAACACTTTCTAATAGTGTAAACAAATTTAGAGAAAAAAATTTTTGACCTTGAAAAACTATATTTAAAAAATTTTCAATTTTTTATCGAAAGGACAGTTTTTATTTTTTTAACAAAATTTTTATCGTAAAGTTAAGGTTTTTTCCTAAAAAAATGTATAGGCCAAAAAGTGGGACAAGAACTTTTAATTGGTCAAAATAAACATTTACTTCTGCAATCCACCGCTCCTGCGCCTTGTTTGGCTGTATATTGTTTATAACAAATAAAATAAATTATTTTATGGTTTATTAATTATCTGGTGGTCATATTAGATAAGTTTGACTTGATTTAGATCATGTGTAGCAACGAAATAAGAAAATAGACGTCCTTTTTTAAAAAAGTGTATTAATTTGTTAACTTTAATTAAAAAAATTATAAACAATTAAAATCCCCAAAATCGGCCTCATGGGATGTCTTAAGCGTGGTCTCGTACGCAACTGTACAATATTCACATAAGAGAAAAACATTCTCTCTTTACGCATGAGAGAGAAAAAAATCGTCTCGCGCTGGACGCTTTATCCAGAGAAAATACCTCTTATATCTCGAAAATTACATAAATCAAATCTACCACACTGCGATCCCCACAGTACCCCCCCCCCAGTGTAACGATATAATTTAAATTTGCAACAATGCATGAGAGAAAGACGTTAAAAATATTTAAAAAAAATCGATTAAAGTTAAATAATATCGTGGGATCGTGACTAGTGTTTAAAATTGGTATAAAATATAAGTAATAATAATAAGAATAATTTAATATTTTTAATAAATATATAATTGGCGTCGATCGTAGAATAGTAAAACAATATTTGTAATTATATAATAAGTATTAAAAATAATACTTCGCACTTTAAAAAAACTAAATTATGATATCGCTTAACATTTTATTGCAGTCACATCAGTATTTTTAGTTTAATACTTAGAATTAATTAACAATATCTCAAATTTAATATTATAATGTTATTTTAAAAGTCAAATTTCTGACGAAAAGATGTTATTATTTTCCGGAAAGATCGAAAGAAACTTTTCTTTTATTTGTATAAGTACGTAAAATTATTGGTCTAGACTTAGGATTATTGTTAATTGGCGAAGTCAAATTTGAATTTAAATTCTTTTTAGCACTCGCTGGAATGCTGGATCGATTAGGGACATTAGACACACCTGGTACACCCATCGAAGATGAAGGCAATTCTGAACGCGCATCGCTTGTAAGCTCAACAGAATCGTCATTGTCACTAAGAGCAAAGTATGCGGGCTTTAAATTTTTAACTGAAATTTGTTTATTGGTGTCATTAAGCTCCAACTCAAAAACCCTATCCGAAATTCGTTTAATAATTTTATGAGGACCGGAGTATGGACATTCTAAAGCTTTCTTAACTGTATCAACTTTAACGAATACATGAGAACAATCAAATAAATTTTTGAAAAAAATATTTTTCTTTTGTGCCTATGCTCAACCGGCACTGGTTTAACCAATTTCATGTGATCCCGAAATTCCTCCACGAAGATTTGTCGGTTGACGAAAAAATCTTCTGGTATAACAAATTTGCCTTGTATTTTTAAGGTGGTACAGTAGAGGTATTCGGCCGGCGATGCCCCCGAATCCAAAACGTTGTTTCTAAGTCCCAACATGACTGCGGAACGAGAATGAATCCACTTAGAGTTACTATGGCACATAATCGCAGCTTTCAGTAATTATTGAAAGATCCAACCCGGTTGCGTAATTCAGGGTGGTTGTTATATCCCAGTAACATTCTTAATTTCACTTAAATGTTAAACTTTCTGGATTAAATAAAATGTTCAATACAAAAATGAATATATTTTATATTCAGGATAAAAATATGTAAATAATAAATAAATGTAATAACAAATATCAGCAACTTTACAGAAAATTAGAGCAATCCTTGTTATTTATTATAAAATATGTAATTTTGAGAACCTCAAGAAGCGCGATAAGTGAACGACATAGGAATGTTGTAGACGAAAGTAGGTGAAAAGCGATGCAAGCTCAAGCTTGTATCGTTCACGCGAGCTGTTACTCCTAGACAACAGTATGTAACTCGATCTTCACTTTCCATATATGGTACAAATTTTAGGTCATTTATCGAGGAATGTGAGCTCCTCAAAAATAAGCTATAAATAGTTTTAAGACGAACAAGGGAAAATTCTTAGACGATAACATACTTTACCCTCATAACTCTCTACAAACATCCAACTTTTAGTCAATTTAAGAGAAAATAAGCAAGAGCTTTTTTTAAGAAAATTGTTAAATGTTCCGGTGCGGTTTTATAGACCAGTAGTCATTGTAGAGCGACCCTTCAATTTTATACGAATTTGTAATACTCTTTCTTTAATCGGCAATTGCGAATAGAATTGTACTCGATTATTGTGCAAGTCTACTTTGTTTTTCACTTAGAAACAAGTTTCTTTACCTAAATGGTGCAAGAAAGGCAATTTGACACTTAGAATTTATAATTTCAATATATTAACTGTCGTATTTTGCGTGTCAAGTCTCATTAATTGTAGTTTTTCACTAATTCTTTCTTTAATCGGCAATTGTGGATAGAATTGTACTCGATTATTGTGCAAGTTGCTTTTCTCACACTTAGAAACAAGTTTCTTTCCGTAATAGGTGCAAGTGACGAAAAGTAACACTTAGAAGCGGTACTAACTCTTGAAACAAACGCAAAAATCTCAAAGTTTTAAACGTTACATAAGTGTAACAAAACAAACTTTTTAGTTTCGTTCAAATTGAAACAACTTCTTGAAGACTAAACTTATAATGGCCAGCGCTTTATCATTAACAAATACGACTACATTGTAAGTAAAAGTAAGTAACATTTGTGTAAATTATTGTAAACATTTATTTAAAAGGCAAATAAATTATTAAAAGGGAATATTCATTTGTTATAACGCAAAACCCGTAGTTTTGACAAGTATAAACGATCCTACTTAAAAATAAAGGTCAAGCTTTACCAACTTGACCATAATCAGCCTACCATTCCTCCAAAATTCTTTAACCTAACCTAATAAACTCGTCTACTGCTCGGGATGTAACAGCTGATTTGGTGGCAGCGGTGGGATTCGTCACTTTTGTTAAACAAATATAATATTTCCTATTAAGAAGTATTAAATTCAAAAATTTTTAATTTTTAGAAGTTATTGAATGTTTAAGAGTATTAATTAAAAAATTTAAACTATTTTTTCTTTAACCGGCAATTGCGGATAGAATTGTACTCGGTTATTGTGCAAGTCTACTTTGTTTTTCACTTAGAATTGTTGATTTCTGCTCGCGGATCGGAGTTATACGAAACACTATTCTTTCCTTTTACGAGGTGCAAGTTAAACACTTACAACACTTAGAATAAAGAAAAATTTAACTGACACTCTAACAACACTCTTTTCAAGTAAATTATTAATTACACAAAACATATTATACAACAATCACTTAACGTAATAAAGAATAAGTTGTACAAAATCGTCCTTACGCTATTTGGCGAATTTCGATTTTACTATTAGCATTTTACGCTGATCGGCGAATTTGTTATTAGAACAATTGACTTTATTAAAACACAAGTTCTCGATTTTATCATTTTACGCTGATCGGCGGATTTGTTAAAATAAGGAACTTCTCAAATTTTGTTAAACTTAAGGCTTACTTTGGAGTTATTTTTACGCTGATCGGCGAATTTCAACCTTAAAAAATAGAAGCTTTTCTTTTAACAGAAAATCCATAAACAAATAAACTAATTTCATACAAAATTATCAAAACAAAACTTTTATAATCAAAGACAAAATGTCTTTTAATGCAGGCTAAGATCATGCAAAGTAATAACGAGAAAACAATAAATAGAGGAGGAAAAAAAATCAAAAACGCTTTCAACAAAAACAAGTCGAATATACTGATAATATATTAGAAGTAAGAAAATTGAATTGAAACCAAGAATTTTTTATATTTTTCGAAAAATCGTTAACTAATACGGAGCAAATATTAAGCAGAAATAAAAATTGTAATAAAATTTTGAGACTGTTTCAAAAATACACAAATTTTTTTTAAATTTTTTTTTATAAAAAAACGTTTAAATTGAAATAAAACATTAAAAAAATATTTTTTTACCTCTCTGTATATAACC
This sequence comes from Leptopilina drosophilae, assembly GCA_032873175.1. Taxonomy (NCBI): domain Eukaryota; kingdom Metazoa; phylum Arthropoda; class Insecta; order Hymenoptera; family Figitidae; genus Leptopilina; species Leptopilina drosophilae. Next base: position 12,672,746 of record CM065487.1, read on the forward strand.
AAAAAAAAAATTTTCAAATTCCGTACAGACAGGTCGTGAAAAGTTAATTTCTGGAAAAAAGACAATCGCGATTTTGCATTAATCCTTAACAACTTCATTGCAACGCAGTGAAACAATTGCAAAACTTTTATCTGCTTTCTTTACATAAATTAATTTTTGGTAATTTGATAACGTATAAAATTGTTTGTTTACAAAATACACTACCATCCGAAATTGTGCGAACGCTAACACCGCGAGTCATTGAAAAACATACTTGCATTAAAATAGATGTAACTCGGAGAGAAATAAACGAAAACGATTTTTCTTTTTAGCGTTGGAAAGCTAATAAAATTTCGAAAAAAAATAAGGTCTATTTAAATCAAATTGCTTAAATAGGTTTCAGTATATCGTCTTACAAAGTTTAAAAAATAATTGTCATTTTTCCCTCATTTCTTACCTTGACTTTAACCTCTTGCATGGTCCAGGAAAATTTACAGAAAATTTTGTCATTTCACATGAATATTCCTTGGAATCTAAGCTTTCAATTGATTCCAAGAACAATAAAAACCGTTAACGGGTTTCCTAGAAATTAAAAGAATTGTGCGAGCGTGCACAGAAAAAAATTCGACCGTCAATCGCTTGCTTTTTTCGTCTCGCTAACTCTTTCGTTCGTCCGCCAGGGCCGAAACAGAAGATTTCGATTGGGCGATTTTACGGGCACCATTACTTTCATTATTTACGCTTTTTCTTGGAAAATTAAACATTTGCATACCACAAAAGTTAATATAATGTACTTTTTAAAAAGAAATTTACATTTTAGTATATTAATTGTACAACAAATTAATTTGGATAAGTAAAATTCAATTTCCGAAAAAATTGTGCAAGTTTGTCAAATTAAATTTTCTAATTCCAAAAATATCGTTTTTATTACAGTTATTTAATTTTAATAACAGTCTAATTAACTTAGTACAAAATTATAATATCTTTGGTGTTATGCAAATGTTTAATTTTCAAAGAAAAAGCATAAATAATGAAAGTAATGGTGGCCGGAAAAGCGCCCAATCGAAATCTTCTGTTTCGGCCCTGGCGCTTGAATGAAAGAGTTAGCGAGACGGAAAAAACGAGCGATTGACAGTCGAATTTTTTCTGTGCACGCTCGCACAATTCTTTTAATTTCTAGGAAACCTGTTAACGGTTTTTATTTTTCTTGGAATCAATTGAAAGCTTAAATTCCAAGGAATATTCATGTGAAATGATAAAATTTTCTGTAAATTTTCCTGGACCATGCAATAGGTTAAAGTCAAGGCCCCCCTGCGCGCTTCGCGCGCCAACCCCCCCGTTATTAAATTTACAGTTTAAAGTTTTTATCAAAAAATACATTGAATTAAATTTTTAAATTATTTAAAATACTTCAACAATTGGTTTTTATGTTTTCCCTGTGACCTGTGAGTGGGAAGGGGGTTATGAGGTTATGTTTACCCTGTGAGTAGGAAGGGGGTTTTGTGATTATGTTTGCCAAGTGACCTGTGAGTGGGAAGGGGATTTTGAGGTTATGTTTGCCCTGTGACCTTTGAATGGGAAGGGGGTTATGAAGATCTGTTTTCCCTGTGACCTATGAGTAGTGAGGAGGTTTTGATGTTATGTTTGTCATGTGACCTGTGAGTAGGAAGGGGGTTTTGAGGTTATGTTTGTCATTTGACCTGTGAGTGGGAAGGGGGTTTTGAGGTTATGTTTGTCATTTGACCTGTGAGTGGGAAGGGGGTTTTGAGGTTATGTTTGCCCTGTGACCTATGAATAGGGGGGGTTTTGAGATTATATTTGCCAAGGAACCTGTGAGTAGGAAGGGGGTTTTGAGGTTATGTTTGCCATGTGACCTGTGAGTAGGAAGGGGTTTTAAGGTTATGTTTGCCCTTTGACTTTTGACCTTTGAATCTTGAAACAGCGGCGGCGGCGATATCTTTTTATAAGATAGACATATATATATGTCATATATACATATATATATATGTATATATATACATATATATATATATATGTAATAAGTAAGGGATATTTAGTATATCGTTTTTATACATTTTTTTTCTTATTTTTTGTCAAAAACCTATAAATAATAATTAAAATGATTAAAACTGCAACTAGTGGTCAACATAACCTTAAAAAATTAATTTCATTAATATTTACTCCTTAACATATTTCTAAAAAAACATTTAGTTTAAGCATAATTAATATTTAATTATGAAGCTTTAAAGCTAGAAAAAACTCGAAAAAGTGAGGTTACGTTAAATAAAAAAATTAAGTTTTCAAAACATTTTTTGTTTCACTATTGGTTAATGACAAAATTATATCATAAATATAATTAAAATAAATTATATAATAATTTTTTGCTTATTTGTTAATGTTACATTATTTTACATGTAAAGTGTAATTCCTTCGAAGATGTGCATTCGTGTAATTAATTTTTATTTTTGAGATTGAAAATGAATTTTATTAATTTTATAATCTAGAATAATTTAGTACATATTTGTAAGTTTGTGTTGAAACTAAGTTTTTGTTAATTCTTTCGTTTATGTTGTAATGTTGCTTATTTTACAATGTGGTGAGGGATTCCCTTTAAACGTGTGTAATGGTGTAATTCTTTCTAGGATGTGTAACGGAGGGTTAAAGAAAAGTTGTTAATTGCGCTTATACATATATAAATAAGTTGATTTCGAAAATTTTTAATTACAATTTTACAATTTAATTTTTACATTAATTTTACATTTTTACAATTCTTATTAAAAATTATTATAAGGAAATCTATTTCATTCTATGATAATTGATTTTTTATTTAACCATTTGACGCTGGTACTCAAGCAGCACGCTAAGCATACCACGAAAATTCTACAATTTCTCTGTAAGCAATATTAATAAGAAAAAATTTTAAACTTAAAAAAATTGATAGCAAGATTATTTTTCAAACTTATCGACAGCTAGCGTGCTTTTTGGGTATGTTTAGAATTATTAGTTTTTTTACTTTATCAAATTTACATAATTTTGGAAAGTGACAAAATTTTAATATTTACTGATAAGATAAGAATTTTTATAATTTTTTATATCAATTATATCAATGTGTTACTATGAAAGTTTTAATTTTTTGACTATTGTTTATTTATTTATTAATTTTTTGACTCCCTGAAGAGGAAATCATTTAGATTTCGAAACGTTGGAGTAAACTAATTTTTTAAAAAACTATTTGTCTGAATGTTTTCATTTTATTCTCCTTCACTATTATTACTATTTCTCGGACGTAAAAGATTGTTTAATATAAATAATTAGTTTTTCAATTAATAAATATTTTGGAAATTAAAAATTTGTTGAATTTCTAAAACTTTTATCTTTAAACTGTAAATGAAGTTTGAATTCAATTATGTACAGGAATCATCAACAAGGGTATTCAACACCAAATTTGGAAATAATGAATCCTGAAAATCCATCTCCGTCAACTTCTACCGCTTTTGAGTCGAACACAATTACGAACAGGAATCATCAACAAGATAATTCAAAATCAAATTTGGAAAAAATAAACTCTGAAAATTCATCTTCGTTAGCTTCTTCCACATTTCAGTAGAATACAATTATAAATAGGAATCATCAACAAGCGAATCTAACACCAAATTTGAAAATGATGAATTCTGAAATTCCATTTCCGTCAACTTCTTCCTTTTTTCAGTTCTACAATACTAAAGGTAAAGTTATAATATACGAGTCAAAATACGTAAAGTGTACCAGCAAATTTGAAATTTACGGATTGGAATTGAAAACACATAAAATGCAAGCTCCATTATATGTTTATTAAACAGTTCAAAGGATTTTTTAAAAAATTAAAATTTCTCTGAGTTATAAACAATTAAAGTTTTTTACAATGCTTAATTAAAAAATTCATATCTCGTGATAGAATCAATGGGTTTTAATGAATGTTGCATTTTTGTAAACCTTAAATATTATAGATTTATTTGAAAAAATAAAAAAACTTATTGTTAAAAATTACTAAATGTTATTGCAAAATTAATTGTTTAATTGCAAAATAAACAATGTTCTCAACGTTTTAGAAAGTTCGTTCAAATTCTATTGGAAAGAGAATTTTATAAAGATTCAATAACCATTTCCAAATTTTGTGAGCCGTAATTAGGAAAGAAGTAATTACATTTTTTTAAAATTGTATTAATTTGTTAACTTTGATTAAATAAAAAATTATAAACAATTAAAAACTGAAAAATTATCCTCGAGAGATGTCTTAAGAATTTATTCCCTTTTAATTTAAAACAAAGAACACTCAAATCGGTTAAAAATTGTAGTCTGTAGACAATTTTGAACAGTAAATTGTAAAAACACTGTGACACTGTGGACGCGCTGTCAGTTAACGTGCCGCGCGGTAAAAAGAACGTGCCGCCCGCCAGAAAAAATGTAGCTTCTTCTTTCCTAATTGCGGCTCATGAAATTTGGAAACGGGTATTGAATTTTTATAAAATTCTTTTTTCAATAGAATTTGAAAGAACTTTCTAAACTGTTGAGAACATTGTTTATTTTGTGCTGGTACACTTCACGTATTTTGACTCATACATATAATATTTGAATATAATCCAATTTATTAATTAATTTCTTTTTCACAATTTTGTCCCTTTTAATGTTTTATTTTATAGGTTACCCCCAAAAATATATGCTTATTCAAAATAAACATGTAATTAACATGTTCATTAATGTTAAAATTAACAAAGCATTACTAAAATGTTTTATTTTTCTTTGATGTTAAGTTTAAAATATATAGAAAAGAGCTAAAGTAAGTGAAACCGGCCACTTGAAAAATTTTTGTCTCCAATTTTCAAGTTATCTATGATTTTTGGTAGATATATAAGTACACTTTTTCCCCCTAAATTTAAAAAAAAATTTTATTTTTGAAGTAATCAGGTGTTGAAGTATTGGGTCATTTTATTTTCATTTTATTATTACTTTGGAACAAATAAAGATAATTAAGTGAATTTTTTTAAAATTAAAGCTTAAAGTCTATACTTTAAGGATTAAATAAAGCGATTGCTAAAAAATGAAAATTTATAATTGTTATTAACAATTCTTTTAAACAATTGCAAATTGAAGAATGTTCTCAATGTTTTTCAAAAATTAAATTACGATGTATTGATGCGTAAAACTCTAAGCATTAAAATAAAAAAAAGAAAAATCAGTAACCTCCAATATTATAGATATTGTGTAGACTTTTGTGAAAAAATGCAGGCGAAATTCGACTCGAGTAACTGGAAAAAGATAAAATTGCAAACGAATAAATAAGATCGTCTTTTGTTATGTTAGAAACTTCACGCTTTCAAGCGGATTTTTATGATTAAAAGTCGATTTTCGTCTGCACTTTTTCATAAAAATCTACACAATATCAATAATATTGGAGGTTACTGATTTTTCTTTTTTTATTTTAATGCTTGGAGTTTTACGCATCAATACATCGTAATTTAATTTTTGAAAAACATTGAGAACATTCTTCAATTTGCAATTGTTTAAAAAAATTGTTAATAACAATTATAAATTTTCATTTTTAGCAATCCCTTTATTTAATCCTTAAAGTATAGACTTTAAGTTTTAATTTAAAACAAATTCACTAAATTATCTTTATTTGTTTCAAAGTAATAATAAAATGAAAATAAAACGACCCAAAACTTCAACACCTGATTACTGCAAAAATGAATTTTTTTTTGAAAAAAAATGTAGGGGAAAAAGTGTACTCACATATCTACCAAAAATCATAGATAACTTGAAAATTGGAGACAAAAATTTTTCAAGTGGCCGGTTTCACTTATTTTGGCTCAAAATGTATATGTGACGTGCCGCGACAAAAGGGACCTTAGCTCTGATAAAATTAATTTCGAGTTATGTATATCATTCAATATTTATTGAGTTGCTCTTTCACACACAAGCGTCAAAAATACTTTTTACTTATAGATTTTTTTGTTATTAATGTTTAAAAATGAGCTTGTTGAGTGTTTACACGTGGTTGTTCAGAAAAGCACCCATTCCACTCTCCAATACAACTACACTGGTCATATACATACAATTCGTGCGCTTCGTGTAACACGGACAAATATCAATGTGTAGTGAGTAGTGGGGCTGAATTCTAGTGGAACGTCTCCACCAATCAGAGACGCTCTACTTCAATCGCCTTTCCTGCAAAATTCACTATTGGGAGCTAAGGTCCCTTTTGTCGCGGCACGTCACATATATATACATAAAACATGTATATAGAAAAATATATAGAAAAGAGCTAAAGTAAGTGAAACCGGCCACTTGAAAAAAAAATATATATATATATATATATAATTGTTTTGCAAAATATTTTAAATAAACTACGTTTCTTTAAGTTTTTCATTTACTCACATTAATAAAAATAAATATTTTTAAATGATGCGATATATTATACCTAAATCATAAATTTACAGTCATTGTTATGTGTGAATTCGATTATTTTAATTAATATTATTAAAGAAAATCTATATATTAAGCGAATTCAGGCTTAACTTTATCGAAAGTAATTTTCGATAAGTTAAACTAAAAGACTTAATATTTATTCACCCCAAGATAAACGTTTAACTATTCATAAAATAATTAATATTTCTGAAAAAATAGAGGATCCCCCTTTTAAGTGTACTATTAATTCAGTACCTCCGATTAGACGGTATTTTAATTGAAAATATATAAAAAAAGAAAAAAAAGGTTGTATATGGTTGTAGACAGTAATGACACACTTCAGTTATATGAGTAGTACAAATATAAATTTTATTCAATTCATAAAACTTGAAAAATTGATAGAAAAATCGTACAATACAAGAATATAAACTATCTTTTAATTATTTACTTGTATAAATCGTAGTAAATATTATTATTAAAAAATGTCATTTTAATAGAATATAATTAATATAAGATTCTCAATATTTATATAACAATATAATATCGATAAACAACAAACAATTTTTATTTATATAATAATTATGTTTTATGTAAATTTGTATTATGTGTGTGTATAAAATATGTAAAATGGAATAATTAATAATCAACTCACCAACTTACAATTTATTATTTTTATCAAGAATGGAAAAGTATCCTGTTACTTTTCTCAGGTGAATTACTCAGATTCACACCTGTGACAGAATCTCTTATACGAATTATTTCTTCTTTTTTTAGTATTTCCTTTAATTTGTTCTTCAATTGCTTCTTTTGTTTGATTCTTTATTATTATTATCGATATAATACTTCAAATTATTCACTTAATATTCACTTTTTGTATCCTTTTTAATTATTTATTTTCAATTCGCGTAAAAATATCAATTCACTTTAATCAATTAATGAAATAAAAATTCAAAATCAACCCTTATTTCTGGGGACAAAAATAACACCTCCGCCATTTGCGGGAAATAAATTCACAACTATATATAATCAACCGCTTTGCGGAAAAAACAAATTATTAAAACTCTCTACCGATTTTCGGGAGGAACACTTAATTTTACGCAGCTTTACTGCGGGAGGAACAAAATCGGACTCCTTAGTTAAAATGATCGAAAGTATGGATCACACCTTGAAATTAATATAAAACGATAGAGTGGGGATGCCTGTGCACACGGCTCGCCAAACTTCGTTGTTGCCCGGCAAGCTTTTTGCAAGCTTGCAAATTCCTCAAAATGGCGTGATATAGTTCGATGCTCTGTATCCTCTATTGTCAATGTTTAAGTGTATACTTTTTCTTGGTATTTTACCAATACAATTAAGAGACTTGTCTGTGGAAAGTAACTTATAGCAAAGTAGACAAATTCCTTTTGAAATAAGAGTGATATCTATATTCTTTTAATCAATTTTAGAATTATAATTTTAAAAATAATATTGAATATTATTGGGAATGAAAACAATTGAAGAATGATTATCGTTATTTTTTAGTTTGGATATAACTTAATTATGAAAAAATAGTTTTAAGACAATTGATGAGTTAATTATGTAAAAATCCTGTTATGTCCTGATAATATGTCTATTGAGTACTTAATTCTATTTACAAAAGTCCCAAATTTTTAATGAAATTATACAATATAACAAATTTTTAATTAATGAAAAAATTAAAAATAGTTACGAAGTCATACGTAACAGTCATAAAAAAAATTTTTTAATGTTAATTTTTAAAAATTAAAAAAAGTAATTTTAATTGTTGTAGTTGATTAACATTAAGTAAAACAGGGATAAACATTCTCAAAAATATTTAAAAGATAAAATATGTGCAACAGTAATTCAAGTATTGCTTTCTTTTACTTATTTTACCCACTTTAATTTTTTTCAAAGGTAGTCTATAGCTACTTAATGTATAAGTTTGACATTAAAATTATTAATTTTTATTTCAGAAGTATCAAATGACCTAAGAAGAGAAGGCCCCTATTCTCAAATAAATTTTGGACTTGTCGCAAAAGAAATAAGAGCAACACCGTCAGATTCGTTAACAAATTTCCACATTGAAAATGTTCAAATTCAAAATTTGATCACTAAGGGTAGATTTGACTTAAGGGAATCGACAACTTCAACTTTTCCAAGTCAAAGTGCAGAAGGTATTTCTTTATTTGTGTATAAAATAAAACAACATTCTTTACTTCCCGAAAAATGTGCTTTCTAGGAATAGCTTACGACATAATAAATAAAATTTTTAAAAAGTAGAAACATTTTTAATAATTTTTTAGAGTTCATTTTATAAAAAAATTAAAAATTTATATTTCATATTCTTTAAAATATTTTTTACTTGGCAGAAAAAGTTGGAAAGTTAAAAATACATAATTAGAGTAGTTACACCAGTAAAAGAATTGACACCAGTAAAAAATAAATTGTTTACTTATCACGATGTTTCACAAATTATAACTTTTAGCACTTAAAAAAATATTTTTTAATTCCTCATTTCTTCAAAAAATAGTTTATGATAAGACAATAAAGTCAATATGCAAATTATTGTTGAAAATAATTTTTCAATTTTTTGGTTGGTTATGAATATGACAAATGTACAATGTATAAACAGAAAATAAAATACAAGTTATACACTTAAATAACATTTCTGGGTGTGTCATCAGGAAAATATAGATTGTTGAGAATATTTGCATCCATTTTCATTTATCCTTTTTTATTTTTAGGAACTGTGTTAATATAAATTTGGGGCTGTTTAAAAAATACGTAACGCGTTTTAGGGGGAGGGGGGGTCAAAGCAATTTGTTACAGTAAGGAGAAAAAATGGCGCTAATGTATATAACATTGCGTTACGTGGGGGAGGGGGGGTCCAAATTTCCGAAAAATAGCGTTACGTATTTTTGAACGGCCCCTTTGCCATGTTCTTTCCGATGAAAATACAACTGTTTTACTGGTCAATGTTCTTTCACTGGTAAAATATTACCTTACGTCTGGCATCAGAAATTCAAAATTTGTAGGCTCTAGACAATTTTTAATATTAAAATGTGAAAAAATCCCATTGTGTCGCGTGCTTGCGATCTGCACGGTCAGCTTAATTATTTTTTTTAACCCATCAAACTTGTCAGGCCCACTCTGAGACTTTTTGCAAAACCTTCTTATCATTTCCAGGTGTGTTTTGAAAAATAAATTTAAAAATTAATCATATCCAAAGTTAAAAAAATTAATTTGTTTATAAATTTTTTATTTTTTTAATAAAAGATAAATAAATAAAAATAAAAAAATTAAACATAAAATAAATTCCTAATTGAAAACACGAACGTTAACCTAAGTAAAATCTACTATATCTCTCCAATTTATTTTCAATTTTATTAACATTTTTTTCTAAAAATTTTTTTTATTAATTTTCACCGTAAAAAAATAAGTATCAATTTAGAACCAATTTCGAGTATTAAAGAGTCAATTGGTTTCGGTTTATTACCAGAAATCAGCTCTAATTTGGCACTTTCTTTTTACAGTGTTATATAAACTTTTTTCATAGGAGACAGCATGCGATCTTTTGGCGAAGAAATATATGAACCAGAACCAATCGATACGTTCGAGGAAGAGGTGTTTGCAACTGATACAATTGATTTGACAAGGAATATCTCTTTCCAAAGTGATTCCGAAGCAGTAGCCACCAATTTTGGTAACATTAACAGAGCAGATCATATTTACTGTATGTACAGCGAAAAAGAGCATAACAATGTTTTACAATTTCAACCAACAACCAGCTCCGAATCAATAGGCACGGCAAGGAAAACCAACTTCGATAACACTCAAAGTATTGCGACAAAAGAGTATGTTTACTCTGGGCCCAGTGAAAAACATAATTCCAATGTTTTAGAATCCCGACCAACAACACTGAGAAAAATAAACATGACTGGGTACTGTCCAGACAGGAATGGTTCCTGTCCAAAAAAACAATTGAGTTTGGCAGCTGTCAGAGCTGTTTGGAAATGAACGATTAATGTCCAGACATTACTGATTCCTTTACAGACAGGAATGGTTCCTGTCCAGAAAGCAAAGAGTACTGTCTAATTACAAAAATTTTTTGGACAGGAACCATTCCTGTCTGGACAGTACCCAGTCATGTTTATTTTTCTCAGTGAACCTGCTCTAAAGAAACAGATTCTTCTTTTAACGCTTTCTCGAATTTCTCAGAAAATAATAATCGAACTACTATTCAACAAGGTAGCCAATTATCAAACGCCAAAACAAAACTTACAACTAATTCTGACAAGAGCAGTAATTTGTCTTTAGATAAGAATAAAAATGCTTCTAACAACATTACTTCGAAAAACGATTTCGTTGCACAGAAAAGGAAAAATCCACACATTTTCCTAAAAATGGATGAATTCGCCGCCAAAAAATTAAAACCAAAAAAATAAAACGGAAGTTATGGAAAATGAAATAATCGAATGTTGCAAAGACATTAAAAACATGAACGAGAGTGCAAAGGAATTTATTAAATTGCAGACCTCAGAAATAAAGCAGCGATTTGAAAGAGAAAAAAATATATCGAAACCTGTACATAGAGTTCAACACATTTTTTGTGAAGATGGTTTTCTCAACTTGATAAGAAAATCATGGTTGACTCTGAACGACCAAGAACAAGAAGATATATTTATGGACGTGTTAAGTGCAATTGAAAAAGTTGAACGACAAAATTAAATGTACCTAATTTTTACATACAGATTGTTTTTATTCATTATTTTTTGTTTAAATAACTATTTCTTATTTAATAATCGTTAATAATCGACAATAATTTAATAATTGTTCTTTCAAAGAAAATTGACAATTTTTGTTCTGTTTTATAAATTTATAATTTATTTTAGTTCACTATAGATGAATCTTACTTAATAAAATTAAAATGGGAATTCGTAATTGAAACTGTATTTATTATTATTTATTAAATCCTTCAAAGAAATTTTTTTTTTAAATTATATATCAGAAGTTATTCAAGTCTTAATTAATTAAATTTAGACATCAATGAAGAATCAGGAAAATACAAAAAAATTGTCTGTGTCAATAACGAATTAAATAAACGACTTTTTCGACTTTTTTCTCCACGGGAAAAGGGACCTTATTTACTATTGTCATAAGGTCCCTTTTCTCGTGGAGCGTCACGTATATATATAATTGTTCCTTAGCAAGGTTGTTGTTTTTCCACAAAATGAATATATTGGAGGAAAATATGGATAAACGAGAAGTATTAATAAATTTAACTTTTAAATATCCCTATTTATATAATAGAAAACATAATGACTACAAAAATGCGACAAAAAGAGGCAAACATGGCAAGAAATCGCTTCTGAAATGTTTATCATAACCAACAAATATTAAAATGTTTTATTGATACAGGATTCGCACTCATCTACAAAAACCTACAATTTACTACTTTTTTACGATTAGCTTATATTTGGATGGTTTTTTCAATTTTTGATACTAAAAGATATTTTTGAGAATTTTCACGAGGTAAAATCCGCTAATAGTTGGAATAAAAAAGTTATTCTTGAAAATTTTAGTAAAATTCTTCTTAGATACAGTTAGAAATGTTTTAAAAAAATTCTTTAAAGCAATTCAATTATTTCAAATAATTTTTGAAAATCTTTTACAGGGTTTTATTTACAGTTATTTTCGCAAACAATAAAATTCAAATATTGTCAATATCTATTATTTTATTTATTTCGATATATATTCATAAGCACAATTTAAAATTAATTCCTTGAAGAATGTAAGTATTTTTCAAAGTTTTATTAATATTCTTCGAAAGAAATGAATCATTTTCAAAAATTTTAATAAAATTCTTTGTTAGTATTCAATTTTAAGAAACAATTAGTTATTCTATCGATTATTTATTTTTATATTCAAATAATTGAAATACGTAGAATTATTTTTCAATAAGAATGAATTTAAAAATAAATTGCAGTTAAAGTTTTAAACTATAAGTAATTGAATATAGGTTACGCACCCATATATTAAAACCTACTACATAATTACTACTTTTCTTACTTTTTATTACTACTTGGGTACTTTTTATAGATTGCTACCACTAAAAGATACTATTTTTTTAGAATTTCCACTACATTATATTCGCTATTACTAGAAATATAAAAACTGTTCTCGAAAATTATAGGGGAGAGTCAGTACGGTCGGCTCACTTTTTGACTTGTACCCATGACTTCCGTTCTAGGCCGAATTTAACGTTTTCTGACATATGGTAGGCAAGATCTTCTAAAGTGGAATGTTTCTTCTGTACATCAGAAAATATTTGGGCAAAAATTGGAAAAGTTATAAACATTTTAAAAAAAATGTCGTTACGGTCGGATCAGGTCTTTACGGTCGGTTCACCGTAGAAAATCAATGTGAAATGAAGGAATATTACTAAAAATGTCCCGTAAATTACAGAAGAATGCTGAAATGCACTTGAAAATGGCAAAAGGAACTAAAAAATTATGTAAAAATTAATCTAAAAACATTCTCAGTAAGTGAAACGTTTATAATACGTTATCGAAGGAGATGTGAAATAAGACTTTTTAAAATGTTTTACGAACGTTTTTCGAACATGAATATTTTTTTTTCACTTTAAAATGACGTACTTCACACATCTCTACCTTAAACAAATGAATTTCCGATGTCAGAATGCACCATAATTGTAAAATAATGCGCCCCAACATGCACGATATAAAGTGAGCCGACCGTAAGTTTCGCGTCGTTTTAATTTTTTTAGCACACAGACATAAACGCACGATATAAAAACCAAATAACATACCAAAGTATTAAAGGACTCTCTAATGAATAAATTCCATCAATTTAATTTATTGTTTGCATCATTGCATCTTCCATTTTGTTTAATTAATCTTTTTCGACATTAAGTAAAAGTTTTGCTTAAAAAATTCACCACACATTTACGTTTTACGTTTGTACTGCTCGCGTACTTCATTGGAACTTAATGAAAGAGACATGAAAAGTTTTCTACCATTACTAAGAAGTATTTACATGCAATAGTAAATGGCACCAGTTTGTTACAACTGAGAAACCTGAGGTGAGCCAACCGTAAAGGTGCGCCGACCGTAGTGACTCTCCCCATAATTAAATTCTTTAAATTGATTTAATTATTTTTAAAAAATATTCCAAATTCAATTATTTAAAATAATTAAACATTAATTTAAAATGATAAAATTCAATAGTTTTCATAAATGATAAAATTTCCCCAGGAACTCAATTTATTTAGAAATGCATTTTCAAAAAAAATGTGAAAAAATAAATTATATTTATTATATATATCGAAAAAATTAATTACTTAAAGCAATGTTTATAAAATTCTTATAAAAAATTTTATTTTATTTTCAAAAATAACAAAACTTTTCACAGAAAATCAATTCTTTTCAAACATTTTAATACAATTTTTAGCAATAATTCAATTATTTTCATATAAATAATAAAACTCTTCCCAAGAATTCAATTATTTACATAAATATAATTCTTCAAAAGAATTAAGTTATGTCGATAAATAACAAAATTATTCCCGTAAATTCAACTATTTTTTGGAATTTTAGTAAAATTCTTTGCAAAATTTAAATTACTTTCATAGATAACAATATTTATCACATCACAAGAATTTAATTATTTCTAAAAGTAAGAAAATTTTCCTTGGAAGTTCAATTATTTTGAAAAATTCTATTAAAATCATTCTCAAGAATTCAATATTTTTACAAATAATAAAATGATTTTTTAAGAATTGAAATATTTTCAAAAAAATTAAATAAAATACCACATAGAAATTCAATTATTGTCAATAATTTTAATAGAAATCTTTGTAAAATTTAATTATTTTTAAAAACCTTCCGCAATTTAATGATTTTCAATATCTACTAGTTTCCGAGCTATTTTCATGAAATTCGCAAATAGAATTCAATTATTTAAAAATTTTGTTAAAATCTTTGTTGGAATTCAATTCCTTTTATAAATAATAAAAACTTCTCTGTAATTCAATTATTTAAATTAGAATTTGCACAAAATTAGTCTAAAGAAATGAATTATTAGAAAATTATAATAAAATTCTTCGCAAGAATGAAATTATTTTTATAAATATTTAGATTATTTAATGAATAATAAAATTCTTTCCAGGAATTTAATTCATTAGCAGGATAAGAAAGAATTAAATATTTTTGATGAAAATGAGGATAAAGTAAATAAAAAATATAGATTGAAATTTTTGTCAGTTTTGTGAAGTATCTAAAACGAGTTTTTTTGTTCGTCAAGTTTAATTTTTCGATAGCTACTATTTTACAACTTTTTTCGTTTGAAAGCTATTTCTTACTACTTTATTAAAATTAATTATCGAGTGCGAAGTCTGTGAATATTAAGTACGTTATAATATGAATTTTTATTAATATTTTTATTAATATTGTAGAAAATAAAAAGTATTTTTTTTAAATCGAAATGTTGAAAAAAGATTTCTATTTGGCCTTAAGAATATGACCACCGAAAAACAGAAAAAAAATTATTTTTTATAAAAGTTATTGCAAAATTAATTTTTTTGGAACTTTTTAAACAAAATTATATTTCTCCTAAATGAATGAACCGATTTAAATGAACAAATCGGGAATATAAAGGGGATAAAATATAGGGGAGAATAGGGCAAAATGGGGTAGGCGGGTCAAATGGGGTAACTCTGTTTCTCCATGGTAGGTACATTTAATTTTATTATCCTCGATATATATAATTCATTTTGATAAGAAAGTGTTATTAATTATGACGGCATAATATGAAAAAAATTTTTTTTTTTGAAAGTTATACAACTTTAAAGTTTTGAGCGAAAAAAATATCGATTTTTTTCGAAATTAAAGTGCTTATAAAACTTTTTGGGATAATTTATATAATTTGAAAATTGTGGGATCTTTTTCGGCACTTATTCTAGAGTAATTTCCAATAGGATAGATTGTTAAATTGTTTACAACAATTTGTAAACATTACATTTTGTTGTAATATGCAGTGTGGGGCAAAATGGGGTACCTACATATGTGTTGGGCCATGTCGGGTAGTATTTAATATTCATTGAACTATTTAACTTAGTTAGTTTTTGATCATTTTTATCAATTTTTATGGTTATATAATTGAATAAAAATGTTAATTTGACAGTGTTTTGTCCATTTCGTAGTTAAAAGTAATATGTTTTAATTTTGAAAATCATCAAAATCGCATCTCTGTTTAATACAATTTTCATTATAAATTTTAAAATAATTGTCGCTCCTAAATTTTCTCAGCGGATTTTGATTTCTTATAGTTTTAAGTGTATGTTAATATTTTTTAAAAAATTTTAAAAGGCGCAGAACATTAAAAAAATTAATTATTTATAAAAAATTTATTAAATAATTAATAAAAAATAAACTTTTTAAAAATTTTCTAATTTTAAACGAAAGTATATTTGATCCGTTTTGTATTCCCGCTTAGTTTATTTAAATCGGTTTATTCATTTAGGAGAAATAAAATTTTTTTTAAAAAGTTGCAAAAAAAATTAATTTTGCAATAACTTTTATAAAAAATAATTTTTTTTGT
Organism: Leptopilina drosophilae; assembly: GCA_032873175.1. Classification (NCBI taxonomy): domain Eukaryota; kingdom Metazoa; phylum Arthropoda; class Insecta; order Hymenoptera; family Figitidae; genus Leptopilina; species Leptopilina drosophilae. Next base: position 12,688,787 of record CM065487.1, read on the forward strand.
TTTTTGGTGGACACATTCTTAAGGCTAAATAGAAATGTTTTTTCAACATTTCCTTTTAAAAAAAATAGTTTGTATTTTCTGTTAAAATTTCTCGAATTCTGACCCATAAATAAGTATTTATACACTTATTTTTATGAATCGTATATTTTTAAAATAAATTTTTCATAAATTACTTTAAAACTGTTTTTCACAGTAAGTCAACTAAAGGATTTGTGGAAAACTCTAAAAAGTTCTTATTATGCCGAACAAGCAAAAATCAATAAATATAAACCGTCCGGCTCGGAAGCCTCTGAAGAACCACGTTCAAGTTGGCCATATTTTAAAATAATGGATAATGATTTAAAACATTATCCATTACACAATCAGTAAGTTCGTACAATATATTAAGAATTAAATTACGTAAAAATAAAGATTTAATATTATCAGACTTTTTATTTGAAAAGAATTTTTTTAATTCAAATCTAATTTTTTTTATTTACATAAAACTTTTCAAATTTTTGTTTTTAAATAGTTTTCCAGAATATGTACTAACCGAGACCTCTTGTTTATGGGTAAGAATTCCTGAAATGGCCCCCACTTTTCTTTAGGTACAGAACCTAAATGATACCTGGTGTTTTTGATAGCCCATGATGGCACTAAGAAAACCCTTAATGGATTTTTAAAAATATTAATTTTTTTAAAAGTTATAAACAATTAAAGATTTTTGCATCGTTTTTGAAAAAATCTCATATCTTGCAATCGTCTAAACCGATTTTAATAATATTGGTATTTTTGGAAAGCTTAAGAAACGTACTTTCCATAAATATATAGAATATAAATAAAAAATGTTATTTGTTTAAACAAATAATATTTTTTATTGTTAATTTTATAAATAAACAATGTTCTCGGTCGATTTAAAAATTTTTTTATAGAATCTTGAAGAAGGACTTTTCAAGATTCCATAGCAAAAATAAAAAATCGGGATTCTCTAAAAGTTTAGAAGATACAGCATTTTTAGTCCGCCGCGCGCGAACTATCGGTGTAGTTCGCGCGCTCTCGGCGCGACGTCGTACGCGCCTACTATTGTATAATAAATCAAAATAAAAAAGTTAAAAAAATTTTAATTACTTTTTACAGAATGATAAAGTAATCTGCACAATTTTTACATTAATTATTTATTTATAAAATAATATTGAATAAATTTAATGATTAATAATAAAAATTAAATTGTTATTGTAATAAATTAAACAATATTCAAAATTTATATAAAGTGTTAAACATTTTGGATAATTATAATAATTATTTATATGTATATTTAAGAGTACAATTTAATTTATTGACAAATGTAGAATTATTATTTATTAATTAATTATTCTACCTTACCGAATACAAAAGTCTTTAATTACCATTTGTTTTTAAGTTGATGTTTGCTTGTTTCGGTTGCATTAACTTAAAGCTAATGTTAGTTATAAACTTTTAAACTTAGCAAATTGATTTCTAAGTGCATGTATTGTATTTCCAAGTAGTAATAGTTTATGTTTTTTAATGTAACTTAGTTTAATTTAAAGTAAACTTAATTTAACTTAAAATTAAAATATTTGAAATTAAATACTTGTTGCAACCCGCTAAAAAAGACAAACATAAAAATGTTATAAATAATAATTCTACATTTGTCAATAAATTAAATTGTCCTCTTAAATATACATATAAATAATTATTATAATTATCCAAAGTGTTTAACACTTTATATAAATTTTGAACATTGTTTAATTTATTACAATAATAATTTAATTTTTATTATTATTAATCATTAAATTTATTCAATATTATTTTATAAATAAATAATTAATGTAAAAATTGTGCAGATTACTTTAGCATTCTGTAAAAAGTAATTAAAATTTTCTTAACTTTATTATTTTGATTTATTATACAATAGTAGGCGCGTAAGACGTCGCGCCGAGAGCGCGCGAACTACACCGATAGTTCGCGCGCGGCGGACTAAAAATGCTGTATCTTCTAAACTTTTAGAGAATCCCGATTTTTAGGGTTTAGTGGCCAAGGGCCAAAACCCTTATAGCGAGACTCCGGTGTCCGTCCGTAGTTTTTGGCAGCGTTGCCAAATTAGCGGTTGCCATGGCAACCGTTATCATAGCAACCGTTGCTATGGCAACGTTGCCATATTAACCGTTGCCATGGCAAGCGTTGTCATAGCAACCGTTGCTATGTTAATGTTTGTCATAATAGCCGTTGCCTTAGAAGCCATTGCTATATTGATGTTTGCCATAACAACCGTTGCCATGGCAACCGTTACTATGGTAATGGTTGTTTTTTATTCATTCATTATCATTTTTGTCATTTTAGGCCACGAAACCCTATGATGTAGGAGCATTGCGCCTGCTTCTCTGCCTGATTTTTTATTTTTGCTATGGAATCTTGAAAAGTCCCTCTTCAAGATTTTATAAAAAAAAAATTTTTAAATCGACCGAAAACATTGTTTGTTTATAAAATTAACAATAAAAGATATTATTTGTTTAAACAAATAACATTTTTTATTTATATTCTATATATTTATGGAAAGTACGTTTCTTAAGCTTTCCAAAAATACCAATATTATTAAAATCGGTTCAGATGATTGCAAGATATGAGATTTTTTCAAAAACGATGCAAAAAACTTTAATTGTTTATAACTTTTAAAAAAATTAATATTTTTAAAAATCCATTAAGGGTTTTCTTAGTGCCATCATGGGCTATCAAAAACACCAGGTATCATTTAGGTTCTGTACCTAAAGAAAAGTGGGGGCCATTTCAGGAATTCTTACCCTTATGTTAGAAAAAAGTTCTAATTTTTAGAAAGAAATTTTTACTTTTACAATACAGAATTTTTTGAACTTCTGTAACACTTTCATATACTTTTCGAATTTATTTTTAATTTCTGACAAAAAATTTTTTGTTTAAAAATATTTTGAAAATATTCTTTTGAAAATTTCAAAATTATTTTTATCAACAAATCATATTGTTCGATTAATATCATAAGTATTTTTTTCTTCTTTCATTAAAGTATTAAAATAAATAATTTTGTATGATATATAATTTCATTATATATATTACATTACATTTAATTTTTTTATTATTATATATTTTACTCGTATCTGCATATACTATTATTTTGACTGGGTTTTATTTATTGTTTTACAGAACTGTGAGCAATTTTCAATTTTCCACAGTGACTCCACTTCCTACTGCGTCGGACAGTGAAAATGAAGCTGAGGACCAAGTTGTAGTTCTGAGTGATTCAGAAAAAAGAAAGTGCAGAAAAAAGCATATGTTCTGTTGAAATTAATTTTTAGTACACCAAATTAATGTATTTGTCCAACACCCGCAGTGGAATTGAAATGTCACCGATTAACTTGCTAACTAACTAATTAACTTACAAATAAACTCATTTACAAACTAACTTACTCACTAACTTATAATTGTCCTATTAACTTACAAACTAACTCTCTAAATTATTAACTATCTAATCTACTAACTAATTAACTTACTAACTAACTAACTTACCAACAAACTAATTTACTAACTTACAAACTAACTGTCTAATTTACAAACTAACTAACTTACCAACAAACTAATTTACGAACTAACTTAATCACGAACTTACTAACCTATTAACTTACAAACTAACTAACTTATGAACTTACTGTTCTCCCTGCAAATTATCATGTACAATTCGTGGAGCTCGCTATAAATCGCCCTTCTTCACTCGTTGCACAATATACTATTATAAAATTATATTTTTTACAGGTGAAGAAGAAACCACTCATGAATATTTTTCTTCTGAAACGAATTCTCAGGCAGAGAAAATACAGAGGGAGAACGATTACTTTCTAGCCATAAGGGATTGTTGGAGAAGAATTCCTGAAATAAAGAGGAAAGATGGCTACATCAAAATTTTAATTTTGATAAAAAAATAAGCAAACGAGATTAAAATATATTTTTTAATTCTTCATTTTTAATTTAATTTTTATTTCATTGAATTTTTAGTTGTCATTCTTTAGTAAATTTATGCAAAAAAAAGAAATAAATAAAAAGAAATGACATACCTGAAACCAAATGTATATTGTGATTTAACATAAGTTTCAGTTTATCAATTTCCCTGACAAAATTCTTTTACAGGAAAATATGAATGTTTACGGAAAATAAATAAAATTTAGGAATTTTAATAATTTCTAACAATTATAATTATATAAGCCTTCCTATTCAACTAAACTGCATCTCTGAATCAATTAATTTAAATAATTTTCCAAAGTTTTTTTTAGAATTCAATTATTAAATATCTACAAAAACTAAATTTTTTATAATAATTGTAACTCTTCATAGGCTTTTCTAAAATTATTAAGGTATGCTATATTCAAAAATTTATAAAGAAACTCTTTCATTTAACGTTTTTAAAATATTTTAAAACAATTTTTTAATGGTAATACTTTTTTAATTTTGATAAATTTCCAAACAATAAAAATTTGGTAAAATATTTTTTAAATATTTGAATTTTTGGAAAGTATAAATAAAAATGATCAAATTTTTGAAGAATTTTAATTATATACAGGACCATAATTTCTCTAAAATTTTAATAAGTTTAAAAAGTAAATTTCCATAAATTTTTATTTACTTAGTTCGAAGATAATAGAATCTTAAAAGTTATTATAAAACAATTCTAATAATTAGTTTTTAAAAATATTGACAACAAATTTTTTACTACCATTTTCCTGACTTTACTGACATGTGGTTGTGATATGTGTTGTTTACATTACTAATTACTGGAACAGCGGAATGTGGAACACGTCAAAATACAAAATCTCCAAATTGTTGAGAACCACTGGCGTGACCGCGTTCATTCGAGTCGCAGACGAAAAGTCAACGACAAATCAAACTCATTCTGGACTCACCTTAATGGTATGGTTCAAATACCTTAACTGTTGGGCTGTTTCTATTCCAGTAATACCAGGGTAATATAACCGAAATTATGCCTGTAGCTTCTATTTTTTTCTTTCAGTTTATGGATAAATAAATTAAATATAAAGTTCGGAGTTGATAATTTATAATACTAAGCTAATTATAATAATAACTTATATTCATGTTTTGAGTTTCGTGTTTTCCACTCCCAACCCATTCTCAATAATTTATTTCTTCAATTCAATTTATTAATAATAATTGAACGTGATTTCCTAATTTTGTATTTAACAAATTATTGATTGATTATATGTTTAAATGACTGTAAAATTAATTGCCAATTTCACCCATAATGATTCAAAGTTAATCAATGATTGAATCCTCAGTTAACCAATCACAAGCAGTTAAACTGGCTTTAATCACTGATTAACTTTTAATTGAGTTTGGTGAAATTAGCCCTAAAACTTGTTTGCAACTACGCGTTGTTAACATAGTGGTTAGAGTGTTAGTCTATAAGTCTGTAGGTCGTAGGTTCGATTCTCCTCTTGCACAGGTTTGTTTAATTCATAGGTGTACGTTATTTCTTGAATTAAGTTATAGAATGAACAAAAACTTGAAAATATAATACATCCACTTACTGTAAATGCCTATTATTAAACTTGTCAGGCCCACTCTGAAACTTTTTGCAAAACCTTCTTATCATTTAGAGGTAAGTTTTGAAAAAAGAAAATTAAAAATTTATCATACCCAAAGTTAAAAAAAATTAATTTGTTTATAAATTTTTTTTATTTTTCTAATAAAAAATGACAAAAAATTTTTTGTTTTCATTTTCTAAAAGTCGAAAGAAAACTAAAACTTTCGTTCTTTGACAACTTTTCTCTAAACTCAATATTTTCGGACTTATAAGTTACTGAATATAGGTCTACGATTAATGTGCAAAATTTCGAACATTCATAACTCAAAAATTTTGACAATTAAACAAAAATAAAAAAATACGTACATTTAACAAGTATTATATATATATATATATATACATATATATACATATACATATATACATATATATTATATACATATGTGACGCGACACGAGAAAAGGGACCTATCGATAAAAAATCATTTTTGATTTTTTAGTCGTATTCCATAGATTTTGAGTCGCTCTTTCACGTTAAAAAATCAGAAGTTAAAAATCTAAAATAGTTTTAATAATATAAAGCCCGAAAGTTGAACGTGTGCGCGTAAATACACGGGTTTTCTGCTCATGGCGTCACTATAAACGCCCCCCCTGTAAAATTCTCTTTTGAGGCGATAGGTCCTTTTTCTCGTGTCGCGTCACATATATGTATATATATATATATATATATATATATATATATATATATATATATAATTACCTTTAACAATTATTAAATTTTCAATGAATATTAAATTTAAAATTACAAAAAACTTAAAAAGAGCTCCAAATATGACCCCCACTCTATATGCCGCTTATTCGGCCCTGCCGCAACGAACCAGGTGAGCAGCGAGAGTGCAATAAGTGTGTATCACCGCCTAAATTATAAAACAACATTCTTGGACATTTTTTTAGATATTTCAAAAACTACTGAATGGATTTTCAAGGCTCAAATAAAAGCTCAGACTTTAAAGATTATGTTGCTAGAGTTTAAAATTTTTCTCTAAATTTTTCTAAAATGTGCAACCACTCAAACATGGTGCACAAAAATAGAAAAATTAATCAATTTTTATTAAAAATCTTTTAGGTGATCAAATGTCTCAAAAATATCAAATAATTTTCATTTATATATCAAACGACGCAGAATTTAATTGGCTTTGAAACGATCCAAGAACCAAGTTCCTATCATTTTTCAATAATAAAATATGTTAATTTAATTTCGGCAGCAACTTTTCGTAGCTCGCCCGTCGTTCGTACCGACAATTTCTGCCGGTAGTGTATCTGTTTTTTTCGATACAGAACAGAAAAAAAATATTTTTGGCCGATTTTAAGAGGTCAACTAAAATCTCACGTGGAATTGCCAATATGTTTGCTTAATATCTACAAGAACACAAATTATGAGTCAAAAACGAAACTATGCCCACAACCGAACCTATTCCCCTATATTATTATATTATATTATAAATAAAAATAGTTTTTGGTCATAAAATATAAGATACTTTTGACTAATTCATAAACAATTTTAAGCAATACCACAAAAAAAATGATTGATTGATTGTAATTTATAAATTTTGGTGTTTTATTAAATAAATCAGACTGAAGAGGATGGTAAACCACACTATCGAAACGTCGCAACTTTAATATGACATAAGCCTTTTTTATGTTTGATACTTTCCTATTGATCGAATTTATCTTCACATAATTACACATTCGGAAGGGAATTTTATTTTCAATTAATACTATGAGTCTTGGATCAAGTATGGACTTTCCAACATTTTCAACACCAAACTTCTTCAATTTTATTAAAACCCATTATGGATCAAATATTCTTAAGTCTTTGAAGACTTGGACCAATACTTTACGACGATTAGCAATTTCTTCATCTAAGCGACAATTCTATTTAAGTTGCAGAAGCCACGATGTCATACCACAACACATCATGAACATTAGTAAGTGATTTAGTAAGTGGACCTTTAACAGTTTATCTCGTTTTAAAAAATTTTTCTTAATTAAAAATAAGTGTAATAACTAAATTAAGCGGTTCTTTAGTAAACAAAGAACAAACATCAAGAGACATTAAAATGAAATATTCCGGAATTATTCTGCCGTCCTGATTTAAAAACACCATAACTACACCTTTTATCAAAAATGAGTTTTTTATACCGTTGGATTCGTAAAAAAAGACGAATTTTTCTATGCTAATTAGAATTATTAATCTTAATTAATTTTCGAGTTAATTAGGAATTAATTTTACTAAAAAGCACTATCTACATCGATTTCCGTCGAATCCTGATATTTAGAGGCCTAACTACAGGCCTAACTACAGTTTGTGAGGATTTCGGGTCGTCTAACCAGTGATTTCCTGATAAAAAGGCCTATCTACGTAGTTATGCTTTTTGAGATCAGGAACTCGAGCTTTGTAGAGGCTACTTTCCTTATGGACTTTGGCCTAAGTACATAGTGTGTTTCTACGTCAGGAATCTCATGAAAATCACATGAAAATCTACAACACTTTCCTTAAAAAAGCACATCTACATTCACTTTATTGAAACAAGAAGTTTTTCAATTTTAATATATTTTTTATTAAATAAACTGTTAATAATAAATATAGCTATTTTTTACAATTTTTATTTTTAATAAAATTTTTTAAGGTTAATTAATTAAAAAAAGGTTTTCAAATAGTTTTTTATTTTAGTTTAATAATTATTAGTTATTAGCAATAATTCAATAAAGAAAATTGATTGTATTTATAAAATGCAGAAGATTATTTAAACAAACTAAATAAATAGTAACCAACAAATTTATTAATACTAAATCTTAAAAAAATTATTGATAATGTTTTTCTTTTAATTAAATTCTTTCATAAAACTTTACAAAATAATTCAATTTTTGAAATATTTTATACTGAATTAAGAAAAAACATTCAATTCTTTCGGGAAATTTTTTTTAAATAATTAAATGTTTGCAAAGATTTGGCTTTTTAAAAAAATAATTGAATTTTTGCGACAAAATTTTGAAAGTAATAAACAAGAATAATTAATTAGTAAATTAGTTAAGAATTGAATTTTTTTTAAAGTTTGAATTTGAAATTGTTCAAAAATTCATATTTGAAAATAAGTTTTGTAATTTGCATAATAATAGTAATTAATATGTTAATTAATAAAGAACATAAAGATAACTGCTTACTTTAAAATTATTACACACATCTCCTCAAAATAGGATCAATAGTAGATATTTAAACATTTTAATCTTTGAATGGGATTTTTAAAAAATTGTTAAGGTTTTAAAAATTAATCATTTAATTATATTAAAAAGGTGAACAGGGAATTTAATGAAATTTAATTTATTTTAATTAAAATTATGTTATTCATTACCTTCTGCAGGTTTTTTCTTTTTTTCCTGTTAGAAATTAAAAAACGCATTTTAATTACACAAAATAAAAAAAATTGTACACTTTAATCCATTTTTCAAAACTAAACTCTTTTAAGTGTTTGTAGTTAGTGTACTTCTACATCCGTACTTAAGCTTTTCTCCTGACTAAAAAGCATAACTGCGTAGTTATGCTTTTTTGTAAGGATTCGCCGCGATTTTTCATTTAATTAATTAGCATAACTACACTTTTGCATATTTCCAATGAAAATTTGAAAATTTTTTTTGCATAATAAAATTCAGCGTACCCGAATTAGTAAAGAAGCGCCATTACCTTTTGAAGAAACATTATGTTGAAGAAGATATGAATAAAAACGTATTTTGCTAAATATCTCGAAACAACCCAAAGTGTAGTTATGGTGTTTTTAAATCAGGACGGCAGTATTATATTGTCCAATTTTTTTATAAGATCAAAGCTATTATTAAGATAGAAATTTAGAACAATAACATGTGGTTTTAATTGATTGTATAGAATTTTTGCAATTATAATTAAATAATTACTTATTATTGTTTACAATATTAGATATACAATACTTCAATTTTTTTAATTATTTTTTTTATCGAATGATTTTAATATATTTTTTTTATTGTTTATTTTAATTCTACCATTTACCGATGAATGTTGCAAGTATTTTTTAAATATTTGTGTACGGAACCCGCCATTGCAGTGCGAGTTCAACTCGCACTTGTCCAATTTTTTTTTTATTTTATTTAAAAATTTTTTTTTAGATTTTTTAATATATTTTATGTGATCAGATTGTAAAAATATGCTAATAAACCCATTTTTTGTTAATAGATCAAATAATGTAGAAATTAGAAAAAAAAATTTTTTTAAATTTTTTTTTAGATTTTTTAATATATTTTTATGGTCAGGATGTGAAAATATACTAATAAACCCATTTTCAGTTTATTAGATCAAATAATGTGAAAATTAGAAAAAAAAATATTTTTCAAAAATTTTTTAGTTTTTCCTTGACAACGCTATGGCCATTATTACATAGCAAGTTCTTTATATGTGACGCGACACGAGAAAAGGGACCTATCGATAAAAAAATCATTTTAGAGTTTCTAGTCGTATTCCATAGATTTTGAGTCGCTCTTTCACGTAAAAAAATCAGAAGTAAGAAATCTGAAATAGTTTTAATAATATAAAGCCCGAAAGTTGAACGTGTCCGCGTAAATACACGAGTTTTCTGCTCATGGCGTCACGTTAAACGCCCACCCTGTAAAATTCTCTTTTGAGGCGATAGGTCCCTTTTCTCGTGTTGCGTCACATATTTTTCCTGTAATATTCGCGTTAAAATATACCACTATGCTAAATTTTAGCCCTCCATGTTGAATAGTTTAGAAGTTAAGGGGGGGGGAGGAATGGTCACTTTTTGTGCACTTTTGGCAAAAAATCCTGTTATTTCCTTGACAACGCTATGGCCATCACCCCCAATCACATTCTCTATATTTTTCCTGTAATGTACATGTAAAAATACGTATCTGTACCAAATTTGAGCTCTCTAGGTCAAATAGTTTAGCCGCTAGGGGGGACACGATTTGGCTACGGACACAAGAGTCTCACCAATAGGGTTCCGTCGGTACACCGAAGGTGTACGGAACCCTAAAGACATCAAAAAATCTTCAATGACTTTTTAAAGTATAAACATCACAATAACCAATTGACTCTAACTAACACAGTGTTACCAAAGTTTTATTTTTCTAATATTGTAAACAGTAATAAGTAGAGGAACTAATTGTGCGAATTTTGTTCCTCTACTTATTATTGTTTACAATATTAGATATACAATACTTTAATTTTTTTAATTATTTTTTTTATCGAATGATTTTTATATATTTTTTTAATTGATTCTTTTAATTCTACCATTTACCGATGAATGTTGCAAGAATTGTTTTAATTTTTGTGTACGGAACCCGCCATCGTAGTGCGAGTTCAACTGGCATTTGTCCAATTTTTTTAAAATTTTATTTAAATTTTTTTTTTAGATTTTTTAATATATATTTTGTGACCAGATTGTAAAAATATACTAATAAACCCATTTTTGGTTAATAGTTTAATATTTTTTTGCGATCAGACTGTAAAAATATACTAATAAACCCATTTTTAGTTACTTAGATCAAATAATGTAGAAATAGAAAAAAAAATTTTTAGTTAAAAATTTTTTTTTTATTTTTTAATATATTTTTGTGATCAGACTGTAAAAATATACTAATAAACCCATTTTCAGTTAATTAGATAAAATAATGTAAGAATTAGAAGAAAAAAATTTTTTTTTAATTTTTAGTTTCTCCTTGACAACACTATGGCCATTATTACCTTTGTCGTCTCGCGCCGTCGTCGCAATCGGCTCGCAGTTTGAGATTGCAAACATTACCTCATCTGTCAAAACTTTTTCTTTCGCGAATTTAGAAATTAACCATGTTATTTGATTTGAGAAGTTAGAAAATGAATCGTCGAATATCAACGTAATGATGTTTATGCTTTATCAATTTCATTTCTATTTATTTATTCCATAATATTAACGAAAAAGAAATACGGCCAGCTGATTCGAGAAAATTTTTTTTTTACAAAAAGTGTGTTTAAATTGTTTATATATGTGTATATACAAAAATAGAATAATATATTTCTACTATAAATGTAGAACATATTTATTGGTTAATTAATTAATTAATTCAAGTAATTTCAAAGTTAACAATTTACAAAAAAATAGAATTTTTAAGTTTAGTTGATGCAGCAGAAAAAATTTTTTAACCAAAATTTTCTTTAGCTGAATTTAGTCTTAACTATTTTTTATTGAACCAAATTTTTCTTTGGGTCAAATACGAAAAGAAAAATCCATACAATTGAGCGTTTCGATGCAATAATCGGTCTTACGCGTGAACGCAAGCGTTAATACCAGTCGGGTGGCAGTGAGAGGCCCACACTGAGAAAAAAACAATGCCAAAATAGCGCCATCCACTTATGTAGATTCAGCTTTGCTTAACACCGCTTTAACGACTGTGGGGAACACTGCAGTTTCTGCATGAGTTTTCTGCTATTACTACCGTGTCTATAAGTTATGTGAATTTTCGTGCGCGTTGTGTTTCTCTGACACACTTGTATTTTTATTCTTTGTCGTTTTTCCTTATTTTTAGTTTAATGTGGAAATGGATGAATTCGTAAAGAATATTTTACAGAATTGGAAACTGGACCAATTCATTGACAGATTTGAAAGTACACTGTTAAAAAAGATTGTAAATTTACAACACTTTCATACAAAAAGTATTTGAAAATTTACAAATATTGTATATGAAATAATTTCATAAACGCATGTTTGAAAGTGTTGTAAATTTCAAACACTTTCATACAGAAAGTGTTTGAAATTTTCAAAAAATTTTGTATAAAGTAACTTCAAACACATATGTTTGAAAAGTTTGTAAATTTACAATATTTTCACACAAAAGTGTTTGAAAATTTCAAAAAATTTTGTGTGGAATAACTTCAAACACATATGTTTAAAAGTTTTGTAAATTTATAATATTTTCATACAAAAGTGTTTGATAGTTTCGAAAAAACTTTGTATAAAATAACTTCAAACATATATATTTGAAAGTTTTATAAATTTACAATATTTTCACACAAAAGTGTTTGAAATTAAAAAAAAAACTAAAATTATTTGTTAATCAGTTTAATTTTTAAAACTTGTTAAGCGGAAATTATTTTTCCGGATAATATAATATAATTAATTAATGTCGTTAGTTATTCTTTACTGATTAAAATTTTTAAACTGCTAAATGAAATAAAAAAGTATTTTTGTATAACAAATTTTCTCGTATATAAGATATTTTTCAAATATTTTTCAAACATCTAAATACATATCATAAATTTAAAAGAAACATGAAGAGAAAAAAATTAAAGAATACTATGAATTGGTTGGTGAAGAATTTTAAAGATATTGAATCTTTAGAAATTTGGAAGTCAAAAAAAATTGTATGGTCCACATGTTTCTTACAACCGACACTTAGTCAGAGATTTTCATAGCCTCCCTTGGTCGAGCGCGTCTAGGCGCAGCTCCCAAGGTTGATGGCTCTTGACAAAACACACTATACACAGACAACACTATATAGATTTAAGGGTTCAAATCGTAGTGTCGCATTTCCGTAATAATGCTAATGATACTTTTTTTTTACTTAATTTATATTTATTATAACACATCAGAACACATTGAAAACAATTTTGATTTTTTAAATAAATATTTAAATGATTTAGTTATTTCAAAAAGTTTTGTTTGAAATTTCATACAAAACTGTTTGAAATTTCAAACAAAAATATTTGAAATTTCATTCAAACACTTTGTATTTATTTTCAAAAAAAAAAATTTGAAAATTTAAAACAAATGTGTTTTAAAATTTAATACAAAAATTTGTATTAATTGTAAAAATGTTTGTTGTAGTTTTTCAAAATTGTATATGATAATTGCTTCAAACATTTTTGTATGAAATTTGAAACAAAAATTTTTAACAGTGTAAGTATATACAGAATGGTCGCAATCCTAACCTTTTGATAAAGCTTTTGATAAATTGTCTTTGCTTTTGATAATTATATAGCTTATTTAATATTGATTAGCAATATTATTATAAAATAAATTATAATTATTTTAAAAACATTTGTTATCACTAGTAATTAACTATATGTTTACTTAATAAAGTATTTTAAAACAATTTAAAGTAACTTTCAAGTTTCTACAAAACTGCCAAAACTGCTGTGTGTCACAATGCAAAAACTGCAGTGTTTCAACGTAGAAACAACAGTTTTCTGTTTGCAGTGTTACTCATGCAGAAACTGCAGGACTTTACCGCTGAAACGGCGTGTTTTTTTCCTCAATGCAGAGGCGATCACTGCCACCCAACTGGTATTAGCGCTTGCGTTCACGCGTAAAACGCTCAATTGTGATTTTTTACCACATAGGTATTCCTAGAAATTAGGAAATATAACAAATTCACGAATGAAATATGCTTATTATGTAATTGAGAAAAAGTAGAAGATGCATTAAAACACAATTATTCACAAAACAGCGGGGATTTTTTACGTTTTGACACTTTATGCCGGAGAAATTGGAGGTTATGTTTCAATCTAGCGGAATCGACTCGCTCCGCATGGATGGCGCTCGATGACTAACATTTCCAGGGGTGGAGCGAGGATGGATCCAAACTTCCACTATTAATTTCTACACGGGTGATTTGGAAAGTTATTGCCTTAATGTTTTAAAAACTAAATATAATTGTGTACCACTTTTTTACTATAGTTATGTTGACGACACAATCTTATGTGTTCACAAAGATTGTGTTGATCTAGTTTTGTCTGTTTTTAATTCGTATAATAAAAATTTACAATTTACTCATGAACTCCAAATTGATAAAAAAAATAATTTTATTGATATAACTTTATGTATCGAAAGTAATAAAATTATTTATAACTGGTACCAAAAGTTTACTTCCACTGGTAGACTTACACGGAGAGACTTTTAGTTACAAAAATTACTTTATTGTATTTCGATATTTCTAATAAAACGTAAGAATTTAGGGATAATCGAGGTACGATGATAATAGTTCTTATCATAATAATAAGTAGTGTTATTTTTTTATCTACTATTGTAATTTTTAGGGAACAGAAGTTAGTATAAAAGTTTAGAAAGAATATCATTTGATGTTAAGACAATTGCAAATACGAGGATATGGAACATATTTATAATACATTCTGATATTTTTATTTGTAAACCCACTTTTTTGAAAACTATTAAATGTAAAAAAATTTTAGATACTGTATTATTTTTAATATTAACACGCTCTGAAATGGTAAGCAGTTTGAATTTTTTCAAAATTTTATTAGAATATTTTCACGAAGGTTTCCGAACAGTTCCGTCCACAACCGAAGACAGTTAATGTTAGGCGAACACTCAGCAAACAACCGAGCGTCATCATCGTCTTGAAAGTATTTTGTTAAAAACGTTTCAAAAGTTATTAGTGATTAAACAATTGAATTGTATAATAATATTATGATAAATCATATATTAATTTATATACACTAGTCACTTTTACTTGCGCGCTACGCGCGCCCCTTTTCTTTCTGCTATTCAATATGAAAATATTTTAAGATTGAAAAAGTTTCTAACATTATTCTAAAGATGAACACATAATATTTATTAAAAGAATTTTATCTTAAAGGATTAAATTTTGTATTCCTAAATTGCACTTGAATTGCATAATTTTTATTTCTCAATAACAATATTATTCACCAACTCATTATTTTCTTTCAGGAAATAATTTGCATAATTTCTACACTAAAAATAATTTAATTGAATCAAATAAAAATAATTTGACTCAATTAAATAGTTTAATTGTCTATTATTTAATAAATATTTATTTGAACGAAGTAAATATTTATTAGATCTGAGTATTTTATTTGACAGTATGAAATAAATATTTATTTGCATCAATAAAATATTTTTTTTTAAGTAACTAAATCTTTATTTGTATCAAAAATTCAATTATTTATCACAATTAATTATTTTAATTAAGATTAATATTTCATTAATTGAATCAAATAATTAATTATTTAATCGAAATACAAAATTGTTTGCTTAAACTTAAAACAGTTCTGGATCAACTAAATCTTAATTTGTATTAAATAAATGAAAATTTTTATAAATTTTATAATTATAAAAATAATAAAAATTCAAATTTTGCACCATCGACTCTACCTACTCAAGCTAGAAAGTATTAAGCACTAAATTTTTTTAATTGTATGAAAATCTGAAACCTACGACCTACAGGGATCGAAACCCAGACGCACATATAGCTAACCCAAGACCTATAATCGCAAAACTAATATTTAAAATAATTTTTTTTTATGTCAATCATATATGATAAAAAATATATTTTTTACATTTTTTTATTCAAAATCTTGTGATTTTCTTAATTTTTTATGTTTTGATTATTTTGAGATTTAGAACCTGTATTAAGTCATCTGTTTTGAAATGATATTTGATTTTATTATTTTAGATGATTCTACAATGATCACCGTAATTGAAAATAATTTTTACCAGTGGACAAAGCATATATCGTTTACTTTCAAGATTTTTTCCCTTAATTGCATTTTTTTCTAAATCCATTACTAAGTTCTTCTAAACTTTAAATAAAAAATGTTGATAGACTTAATATAAGGTTATTCAATAAAATTGACAATAAGCAAAATATTGATATTAAGTATTATATCAATAAGTATATATATTAAGTATTACTATATATACTTAACTTTACTATTTTTTGAGAAAATTTAACCAATTTCGAAGTAAATTTTACTAATTTTTACAAAAATTGACTGCAAATATAGTATAATTCATGGAATTTTAAAACAAAAATAAATGTTTATACAAATTTAAAAAAAATTTAAAAAAAATTAATTGTGGAAATAGTAAATTTTACTATTTAAAAATCGTTATTTTTAGAGTAAATTTTATAATATCCGAAGAAAATATTTAGTAAAATAAACTATCAGCGTATTAAAATTTATTTTGGAAATAGTTAAAATTTAATATTTGTTTTGTTAATTTTAAAAATTTGTTATTAGTTTTCATAGTAAGTTTGCTTAAAAAATAGTAAAATTTACTCTGGGAATATTAATTTTCAATAACAAATTAGGGTCATTTGGGGATAAATGTAAACAGTAGATGTTTTAGCTAAATTTACAAATTTAAAAATAAGTTCAACGTCAATATTTTTACCTCAGCTCACCTACAAGATGTTCTGAATATTACCAATATTTTATTTTTACAATTGGCAATGCCATAGTGTAAGTTATCTTTTAATGCAAAAACAATAGAAAATCAAAGTTTTACTGTTTCAATATTTTGTCTCGCATTTGCATAAAAATAAATTTTAAAATCAAACTAAAATTTGTAATTCTTCCTTATTAATGCGTTAATAAAAATTCACTTTGATTTTTGTTCTTCGCCAATTTAGTTAATAAATAATTAAATGTTTACATTTAGCATAAGAATTCGAAAACTTGGGGTAAATGTAAACAGAACTTCAATTATACATTTTAAAATAAAATAATTGAATAAATTTGCTTTTGTTTTACAATTTCATTACTTTGGCAAGGTAAAATTACATAGGAAAGGAAAGTAGGTTTTCTTTCATACATACATTACTAATTCTGTAATGGTTGATTGTTTATTTTATATAATACATTACACACCCACACAAAAAAATAAAAGTTCTGACCTGGGGGTCTCACTATGTTGACTTAATGTTTTTTGGGCCGTTGAATCCGAATCCGAGGTACATTTAACTCCATCAGATCAGGATTTTGACATAACCTAAAAAAACCAATATGGCGGACACGTTTTTGAAAAATTCATCGGATTCGCTTGAAATTCGTTACTCGGGGGTTTTTGAGGTCGCTGATTACGAATTTGAAGTCATATTTCAAAAATTCAAAATGGCGGATCCAATATGTCGGACACGTTTTTGAAAAATTTATCGGATTCGCTTAAAACTAACGAGTTTAACTAATAAACTAACTCCTGAGTAACGACTCGGGAGTTTTTGGAGTCGCTGAATACGAATTTGAAGTCAGATTTCAAAATTCAAATATACAAAAACGTGTTCGCCATATTGCGACCCCAAAACCCCCCGAATAACGAATTTCAAACGAATCCGATGAATTTTTCAAAAACGTGTCCGCCATATTGGTTTTTTAGGTTATGTCAAAATCCTGATTTGATGGAGTTAAATGTACCTCGGATTCGGATTCAGCGCCCCAAAAAACATAGTCTACATAGTGAGACCCCCAGGTCAGAACTTTTATTTTTTTTGTGTGGCTGTGTTATCAGTTAACTGGTTGATTTACTTATATATCTACACTGAGAAAATTTTGGGGACAATGCTGCTCCGGTAGGTGGCACTGCTGCGTTAAATGAAGAGCTGGAGCGCAACTTTACCTACGATTCCCAGCCGCCCCGGAAAAGGTAAGAATCTGTTCTTATGGACTTTACTCCGTGCACATTGAACTGATCCTTACCTTTCAAAAGTCAGAATCAGCCCCTTGAGGAGTAGATGCTGCCTTTTGCTGGAGCGGCTGGGAATCGTAGACAGAGAGCACCAGCGACTCCCATGAATTCCCGCAGCGTCTCCAAAATTTTCTCAGTGTACGAAGAATTTTTTTTCAATTTGTCCATCCCTTAAAACAGTAGTATACTTGAAATAACTTGTTTCTTAAACCTCGCTTAACTACAGTGGAGTTTACCTTTACCTCGTATTTTAGAAAAATTTCAGAATCTCGAGGTAAATGTAAACAGTCAGTTTTAGGCGATTCAGGTGCATCAATATTTTTTTGTACCTCATAAAATTTTTCTAGGGAAGTAAAGTAACAAGTTCATGCAAAAGAAATTCGTCCATTTTACCTTTTAACAAAAAAAACTAAAAACTGACTTCAGATTTGTTATTTTATAAAATTCCAAATATCATAAGGCTGTATGATTAATATGTTTAGCTAAGGGGTTAGTTTTGAGATAAGGGTTGAGGTGAAAAATTAAAACTGGTAGTCTGCAAAATGATATTATAATTATTCAACGATTAATTTAAAAAAAGTTAAACATTTATTAGTTTTATTAGTATTTTTGTTAATTAAATCGAAATAGGGGTAATTTTGGGGTTGAAAGTTGGACCTGAAATATTAGTAAGGGTATGTTTATTAGTGCCAATAATATTTAAACAATTTCTAATAAAAATTCACTGTAGCTTTTTCTGGTTCTGAGATATGGAAGCAACGTTAGATTGCGTTTATTCCGTTTTAAGTAAAATTGTTAATTTCAAATTCTTTTAATGAAATATGAGAAAAAACCAAGAAATAAATTTATGTTTAATAATTTTTGACACTCTCACCTTCTTGTTCAAATTTTAAAACTTAGTACTTTAATAAATAAAATCATCGTAAACAAATTGGCTGCCTTTATTCCCTTGTTACTTACGATATTTTTTATTCCTGATGCACAAAAGTGGCAATTTCAGATAGCAGACGACAGGGAGTAAAAGTCATTCACTTGCTCGACTTATATGAAAATTACGGCCGTTTTCTCCCTTGGGCAAAAATAACGCATGGGAACAGTGATTATGTTTGCACATGGGAGAAAATGGACGCCATTTTCATATGGTCGAACAAATGAGTGACTTTACTCCATGTCGTCAGCTATCTAAAATTTGTGCATATGGGATGAAAAAACAAATTTTTATACATGTTTTTCGAAAAATGACAACCATTTTGTCAGTTTTGCAAAAAGCAAAAATCGTGTAAAACTTCATACGCCAATATTTATTATTTAAACCTGAAAAAATGTACAAAAATAACCTTTTTTAGGGCGTTTAAAGTGGGTAGATCTCTTAATAAAAAACATTAATCCTGAAGCCTGTACTTACACGACTAAAATACTCATAACTCCGTTAACCTTACCCCCCTTAAGAAAAACTGGGAAAAGGGGAAATCTTAATATTTTAGAAGATTTTTATTACTATAAGGAGATAGAAAACAGATAATAGAATTAATTAAAAAAAGAGGACTATAATAAGAATGGTATTTAGTTACATTCAGCGATAGTTTAAACAGTTATACAAATTAATAAATAATGATGGTTGTCATTTTCTTCACTAATAACCCTTCATGATTTCGATTAGCAGTCCAAAAATTCACATATTTTATTTGCACGATAATAAATTTATGCTAATAAATATTATTCTCAGCTTTTTTAAACATTTGTATATAATCCATTTGGTTGTTGAATCTTATTAAAAGAAAAATAATTTTTAAAATTAAAATATATTTTTTTATATTACATATGTATACCGAAAAAAGTTTAGTTTTCATAAATTTTATGTTACAAAATTTTTTTCTTTCCTTCGAAAATAGATGAACTTACATTTTGACCGGTACTGTAAATATTTCACATTGAAAATTCCGATAAACATAATGATAGCAAATTAAACTTAATTAAAATTGAAGGGCCGGATGCATCAACTGCCGCTACGCGCTATTACACGAAATAATACCAGCCAGGTAGTAGTGAGAGGCCCAGAAGCGCTCACTGCTCACTGACTGATATGGTCCTTTACGGCGGCGCGTAGCGGCAGGTGTTATATCTGGCTCCTTAATTATTCAAAAATTTCACTATAAACATAATTTTTTATATACATATTACTTCTAGTATCTCCTAAATATATTTTTACGGATTCAAATAAACGTACCCTCGATAATGCAACATACATCTGACCGTGATTAAATACATCTCTTCTTAAATCTGTATATATTCTGTTAAATGTTTGTCCTTGAGACTTGTTAATAGTCATTGCAAAAGCTAATTTTATAGGAAATTGTCTTCTTTTAAAAGTAAACGGATATAAATTTTCACAATATAAAGCTACTCTACGTAAAAAGACAATATTTCCACTCTTATCTTCCGTTAATATTTGACATTTAATAACATTATGTGATAAATCTAAAACAATTAACCTTGTTCCGTTACATAATCCTTCATTAATACTAAGATTTCTAATAAGCATTACAACGGAATTAATTCTTAAATGTAATTCATGTGGTGGTAAAGAAGGTGGAGAGAGAGTATTTAAATATTCTGGTAATAAAGTTTCAGAAAATTTTCCATTATCACAATTTTCAGTAGAATCAATACTTTTATATATTTTTTCACCTTTACTGTCTAAGAGACGCACCACTCTCTTATTAATATCATCATCGTCAACGTTTCTAGGTGCTAAAATTGCACACTCTGACAACTCCTGAAATTTATTCTGTTGTATGAACTGACAATATATTTCTTCTGCAATATCTACATTCCCTTTTTGAATAATATGTTCTGGTAATATAACATTATCATCTGCATCATTTAATTCAACATTGCCTACTTTAAGTAAAAAATCTACAAATTCCGTTTCTTGTGGTAAGGCTCTCATATTATCTGTTAATGTGTATTTTTTGAAATGTTTCCATAGTTTACTATTTTTTATTGATAAATTAACTATTTCTGATCTAGTACCCCGTTCTTTAATTGGTAAAGTTTGTCGAAAATCTCCGCCTAGAATTACAATTTTACCACCAAAAGGTTCATTGGAATTCATTATATCCCTTAATAGATAATCCATAATTTCTAAAGCATATTTTGGAGCCATTGGTGCTTCATCCCAAATAAAGACATATATATTTTTTAAAAAAAGGCCTTCTTTAGATTGAATTTTAATGTTTGAAGATGAATCACTGTATAATGGAACGGGTAAACCTAAAACTTTATGAACAGTTTTTCCATTAGGAAGCAGAGTCGCAGCTATACCTGTAAATGCCATGTTGCAAACATTTATTCCTTTACCTCTTAACAAATGCCATAGCGTAATGTATAAAAATGTTTTTCCAGATCCTCCACAACCATCAACATATAAACACTTGGAACTATCAAATGAAGAATCCTTTAGGGCATCAAGTACATAATCAACTACAAGTTTTTGTTTTACATTTAATTTATCATAATTCTGTTCTCCTATGTTAATATGTTCTGCAATACTTATATCATTAACTTGTTGAGTAAGAATTTCATCTTGTGTATCTAACAATCCCTGAAAGTCAGTTAAATTATATCCTTCGTTAAATAACATTGTTTTAATATTTCTATAAGCCCTTTGTTCAGCATCAATGTCGTTAATTTTAAATAATCTTCTGACATTTGACCCTTAAATTGTTCTCAAAGTTTATCCGGTTGTACAGGATGAAAATGAATTAAAATTCTTATAAATAATTGGCGAAGTGAATGAGGCATCATCCATAATGCAGCTTCTTCCATTGTTCTAATCCACTCACTATCATCTTCTACAAGTCCTAATGCCAAACAAGCAGATGTAAAAGATTCATGAACAACTCCATTAACTGTTCTCAAACTTTCAAAAGAAGTTGCTCCTTTTACTGTAAGCAATAATAGTCTAAGATTAAATAACTCTAATTGATTTGGATTAACTGAATACATTCTTCCCAAAACTTTTTCTTTACGAATTCTTTGTTTCCATTCAAGAGATTTTTTTACCCATGTATAATGCTCTGGTATTTCTGAATAATAATACTTTTGAGCATTACTATCCCGTTGGTTAAGTTTAAAGTAATCGAGAAGTTTTGTATTTTTATTTGAATCGCAAGAAATACCGTTACTATCTTTTTCTTCTCGAATAATAACATTCTGTTCATTTGGCAAATGTATGGGCAAGCGATTAACGCTATGACTCTTTTTTCCTAAAGGTTTACTTAGAACTCTCCAAACTGCCTCAACTGGACCAACATATCTATTTTCTTCATAATGATTTATTTCATTATGATTAATAGTTACATCACCATTCGCATTTGTGATAATAATAGATGGAGCGTCATGCCCTTTGAGAATATATTTATATAAATATTTAACAGACTTGATAATCGAAACTATTTCTACATTAATATGGCAATTAAATATTTTTGAAAGTTTAGGACAATACGGAACAACATTAGAATTATCAACAATAAATCCATTTGGTCGTTCATACACTTTATTATTATTTCTTCGACGACAATGAACATAACAATTTTCTTCAATTGTAAATGTTAGAATTTATTCGCTGATAGAAATTTTTGAAATATAAAGATTTCGACTATATCAGCAGATAGTGACATCTATTAGATGTCATTTGAACTCTTTGGTTTAGAGTTAGGTGTTACATGATAATTACTTCGATATGGTTGTCGATAAGTAATTAATTTTTAAAATTAATCAATTAATAATTAATTAATTAATTTATTTATTTATTTATTTATTTATTTTTTAGGCAGCTATGAACTGGGGTTCGAGTCCTCACAGATGCACAGTGCATTCGTTCACGCAGCTTATTTTTTCAGATCAAAATTAATTTTAAAAATTAATTACTTATCGACAACCATATCGAAGTAATTATCATGTAACACCTAACTCTAAACCAAAGAGTTCAAATGACATCTAATAGATGTCACTATCTGCTGATATAGTCGAAATCTTCATATATCTTCAATTGTAGTTTCTTCTTGGTAACTTTTTGGAAATTTTTTTGAACATTTTCCATCAATTAAACACCAATCTCCACAAGGACCATGAATATTATTTTGCATTATTATTTTATGTAAAACAGGATTATTATTTTCATCGGGAATCTCTGCAGAAATATAACGATCAACACTTTCAACTGTTAATATTATAGAATTTTCTTTCAATATAACTAACAAATGTATGTGTGGCAATCCTCGCTTTTGAAATTCATTAACATAAACATAAGATTTGACCTCTCCAAATAATTTATGATCAACAATATGTTTAAGTAAATGTTTTACTTTTAATGCGAATACTCTAGTTACAATATCAGGTCTATCAGCAGCAATTTGATGGGGTAATAAATTTTCCTGTATCTCTTTCCAATTTGGATTACACGTCATTGTAATAAATAAATCTGGTCTACCATGACGAGCAGCAATAGCTATCGAATCCTGATATTGTTGCATCATATTGCGAGGTGATCCAATAAAAGTGGAAGGCATAATATAAGCGTTTTTCCCACGTGTACATCATTTTCCAACTCATAAATTGTGTAAATAATCGATCAATCCTTTATATGTTTCACTTCTTAATTGAGCTTGATTATTTGCACAAAATCTTAATCTATCTTTTTCTATTTTTACATAATTGTCAACCACCCATTGTTGAAACAATCTACCCCCATATAAAAATGGATTAAATTCTTCATCTCTTATAGCAATTTTGTATTTAATATAGGCAGATCTAGAAATAGTATGATTTCAACTTCTATAATCACTATCACTACGAATCATATTAATATTATAACCCTTATTTCCAAGTGGATAAAATATAGAATAAATCCATGGTTCAACATTGGGATCTAAATTGCTAACCAATTTTAATTCCTTTGTAGATTTATTATAAACCGTTCCATAAGATTCTGGTATTTCTCCCTCAGAGTTTGTATTAAAAATTGCAGCAACTTCATTAAAACTTTGAAAATTATATCTATTTTTATCAAAACCTTTTTTCAAAGTGAACAATAATTGTAATTCAGGAATTTCTTCATTTTTTTGTCTTGCTAATTCAGTTTCTATTCTAATTACCTCTGACATCATCATGTAAGATTTTGTGTATGCATTAGAATTTCTCATAATATTTTCTATAGATTTTAGAATGTGTTCATCCAAATTGTCCTTACTTTTCAATCTGTATCTGATTGATTCCTCAGGGTCATAAATAAATAATTGACCAAAACATTGATCTTCACCTTTATCCGGATATAAAGCACTATTAATTTGATAATAAATTTGACCTTAAATTTTGTAACAGAATGGTCCTCTTCTTCTTTCATTAAAATTAATTACATTAGCATTTAAAGATGCAAAAGAAAAAGAATTATTGTACAGCCTTATATTCTTTATAAAATGACCAGATTTTTCATGAAGCCCTTCTAGCAAAAGCTTTAATTCATCTGGATATTGTATGGAAGTTAAAACAACACCTTCATGACTACAACAGTCATTAAAACTAACTTTTCTACCAGCAACTTGTTCATCTTTAAAATGTTTAGCTTGACAATGTGTGCAATAATAATTCATTGGACCTAAATAATTTTCAACATTAAATTATTATATGATATTATCACTCGGTTGTTTAGTAACTAATTTTCAACATTATTTGACTTAAATGTTTTATTATCATCTAAATCTATTTTTAATATTTTCTTTGGAATAGAAATATTCAAATTTGAATTTATACTATTATTTACTAGTTTCAACTCATTTTGAATTTGATGATTTAATACTATTTCACAATAATTTCTTTGACATAGAGTATTTTTTGTTTTTGACAAAGTACTTCTATCACTGTTTATATTTTTTAATTTAAGGTTTTGAGCATATTCTATTTTAGATTCACCTTGAAGTTTGTTCTTAGTTGAAGTGTGCACTTCACCTGAATAATTTACATTATCAATTTTACATTTCAGTTTTTGCCTATCACGATAATTTTTTTGAATTTCAGCCCTATTTTGTTTGAGTGTTGTTGACGCATTATTTTTTTCATCTATTTTATTTAATACTCTCGTTAAAGAAATGGAAGTGTGTGCTTGCTCTAAATAATTTGCAATATCAATATTATGTTTTAATTTTTGCCTATCACGATAATTTTTTTGAATTTCAGCCCTATTTTGTTTAAGTGTTGTTGATGATTCAATATTTCCTTCATTTATTTTATTTAATGCTCTCGGAAAAGAAAGGGAAGTGTGTGCTTTCTCTGAATAATTTGCATTATCAAATTTACGCTTCAATTTTTGCCTTTCGCGATAATTTCTTTGAATTTCAGCCTTACTCTGTTTAGGTGTTGTTGATGATTCAACATTTCCTTCATTTATTTTATTTAATGCTCTCGGAAAAGAAAGGAAAGTGTGTACTTTCTCTGAATAATTTGCATTATCAACTTTACGCTTCAACTTTTGCCTTTCGCGATAATTTCTTTGAATTTCAGCCTTACTCTGTTTAGGTGTTGTTGATGATTCAACATTTCCTTCATTTATTTTATTTATTTCTCTCGGAGAAGAAAGGAAAGTGTGTACTTTCTCTGAATAATTTGCATTATCAACTTTACGCTTCAATTTTTGCCTTTCGCGATAATTTCTTTGAATTTCAGCCTTACTCTGTTTAGGTGTTGTTGATGATTCAACATTTCCTTCATTTATTTGATTTAATGCTCTCGGAAAAGAAAGGAAAGTGTGTACTTTCTCTAAATAATTTGCATTATCAACTTTACGCTTCAATTTTTGCCTTTCGCGATAATTTCTTTGAATTTCAGCCTTACTCTGTTTAGGTAAAACAGAGCCTTACTCTGTGTTTGTTGATGATTCAACATTTCCTTCATTTATTTTATTTAATGCTCTCAGAAAAGAAAGGGAAGTGTGTGCTTTCTTTGAATAATTTGCATTATCAAATTTACGCTTCAATTTTTGCCTTTCGCGATAATTTCTTTGAATTTCAGACTTACTCTGTTTAAGTGTTGTTGATGATTCAACATTTCCTTCATTTATTTTATTTATTGCTCTCGAAAAAGAAAGGGAAGTGTTTGCTTCCTCTGAATAATTTGCATTATCAACTTCACGCTTCAATTCTTGCTTATCGCGATAATTTTTCTGAATTTCAGCCCTACTTTGTTTAACTGTTGTTGATGCAATACTCCCTTTATTTATTTTATTTATTATTCTCGGGAAAGAAATTTCTTTCTTCATAGAGTTTTTAGAAAAGTTTGATTCTCCATACTTAAGTTGAATATATTTTTCATTTAAAAGGCAATTCCAGTCATTCACAACTATGCAAGATCTACTATTAGAAAGTTGTTCAGAGGGAAATTCACTTAAACTATTGCCTTTAAACATTAACATTAAATGATTTCTCATATTACAATAATAGTAATGAACAGAGTGGGGCATAATATTAAAAAATAACGATGTTGCGAATGCAATTGCACATACTCCACAAGAAAGACTGTATTCTGGTTGCTGATCAACAGTGGTGAAAACTACTGGTGGTTCAAAAGGATATAATCTAATTAAATAATTTCTTTGATCATGATTTAAACATTTTTTATTAAGACTATCAAAAATGTAAAGACATCTTCCATCATAATAAGTACAGATCCAATGACCAAATTTATAAGATCCACTAAAAAGTATTTGAATGTGCTGCTTGTTTTCTCGATTGGAACTATCAAATCAAGTGTTTGTAAACACAAAGTATTTTGCATATTATAAAAAAAATTTGATTGTCTTCCCAATAGCTTTTGAAATTCATACATATGATCATTATTTAGCATTGCTCCTTCAGTGCCAACTATACTTAAATCATGGATAGTCAAATTAACAGTTTCTCCTTTGTTAGACATTGTTCTTTTTATTTTAGAAAAATATTTACATATATTTCGTTATCCAATATAATCGATTTCCAATTTGGCCTTTCATCCAATTTAACAAATTTCTAATTTTGTATCTTATCCAATTTAACCAATTTCCAGCTTTATTTACCCAATATAACCAATTTCCAAGTTTGCCTTTTAACCAATTTCCAAATGTTTTTAATCCAATTTAACCAATTTATAAATTTTCCTTTTATCCAATGTAACCAATTTCAAAGTATGCCTTTTATCCAATATAATCACTTTAAAAATTTGCTTTTTATATAATTTAACCAATTTCCAAATTATCTTTTTATCCAATAAATACAATTTTATCTGATATAACCAATTTCCAAATTATCCTTTTATCCAATAAATCCAATTTTATCTAATATAACCAATTTCCAAATTTTCCTTTTATCCAATTTAACCTATTTCCAAATTTGCCTTTTATACAATTTAACTAATTTCTACATTTTCCTTTTATCCAATATAACCAATTTCCAAATTTGCCTTTTAACCAATTACCAAATGTTTTTATTCCAATTTAACCAATTTATAAATTTTCTTTTTATCCAATGTAACCAATTTCCAAGTATGTCTTTTATCCAATATAATCACTTTCCAAATTTGATTTTTATCTAATATAACCAATTTTCAAATTATCCTTTTATCCAATAAATCCAATTTTATCTAATATAACCAATTTCCAAATTATCCTTTTATCCAATAAATCCAATTTTGTCTAATATAACCAATTTCCAAATTTTCCTTTTATCCAATTCAACCTATTTCCAAATTTGCCTTTTATACAATTTAACTAATTTCTACATTTTCCTTTTATCCAATATAACCAATTTCCAAATTTGCCTTTTAACCAATTACCAAATGTTTTTATTCCAATTTAACCAATTTATAAATTTTCTTTTTATCCAATGTAACCAATTTCCAAGTATGCCTTTTATCCAATATAATCACTTTCCAAATTTGATTTTTATCTAATATAACCAATTTTCAAATTATCCTTTTATCCAATAAATCCAATTTTATCTAATATAACCAATTTCCAAATTATCCTTTTATCCAATAAATCCAATTTTATCTAATATAACCAATTTCCAAATTATCCTTTTATCCAATAATAACCAAATTCCAAATATAACCAATTTCAAATTTTATTTCTTATCCCAAATTTCAAATTACACAAAGTTTTAACTTAATTAATTAACACTATATTTATATTCACAAATTTTTCACTAACACTTACTATTTACTAAATCACATTTAACTAATTTACTTAAATATAACCAAATTTCAAATTCTTCTTTTATGCAATATAACCAATTTCTAGTTTTTTCTTTCATCCAATATTCCTGTTATACAAAATAAACAATTTCAAATTTTATCTCTTATCCCAAATTTCAAATTTCACAAAATTTTTAACTTAATTAATTAACACTATACTTAAATTCACAAGTTTTTCACTAACACTTACTATTCACTTAATCACAATTCACTAATTTACTTATTACACTTTATATTCACTCACGTATAGTGAGTGAATTTACTAACAATGATAAATAAAAAAATTTAATTGAATGTATACGTAACGTATAAGAAACGTGTTACATACACTTAGAAAATATTCTACAATATTATCACTTTCGATAAACTGAAAATTTCGTCCTTATTTGGGGGTAAGCGCTAAGTGTGAGTGCGAGCGAGCGTCCCTTTAAAGACGCATAAGAGTGTCTTCTTCGCACTCATAGATTGATATATATATATATATATATATATATATATATATATATATATATATATATATATATATATATATATATATATATATATATATAGGCCTGTATTCAACCCTAAGAAGGATTACGAACCCTTAAACAATAGCCTTTGTAAGAGGGATTACCTCGGATAACCCAGGTAATATTTTCTTTCTTCCTTCATCGGAAGGGAAACTTTAGATAAAAGTCCAAATTACAATATATATATATATATATATATATATATATATATATATATATATATATATATATATATATATATATATATATATATATATATATATATATATATATATATATATATATATATATATATATATATATATATATATATATATATATATATATATATATATGTAGGGGTATACAAAATGCGTTACTAGGCACGTGTATACTTATATAATACATATCCTCCTTAAAATGAAACGAGTAAATATGCAAATTAGGTAAAGAGAGACATTCTTATTGACATTGCCTTTAGAGAAAGAAAGAAAGGTAGCCGTTACCAGAGAGACCGTTACCGGCGCCGTTACCCAGACGTTATCGAGACCGTTATCTATGGAGTTTCTATTACTATATATATTATATATATATATATACATATAATAGACTTTTATCTAAAGTTTCCCTTCCGATGAAGGAAGAAAGAAAATATTACCTGGGTTATCCGAGGTAATCCCTCTTACAAAGGCTATTGTTTAAGGGTTCGTAATCCTTCTTAGGGTTGAATACAGGCCTATATATATATGGGACGTTCCACGTCAACAGAAACAGAGATGTGGCCAAAAATTGGCGCAATGAAAAAAGACGTTTAAGGGCTTAAAAAATACGTACACTCGTGTACTTTTAATAACAGGTGGGCGTTTTTGAAAATCCAATATGGCGTCTTAATTACAAGCGAAGAAAGTCAACAAAATCACAAATCGACAAATAATATCGTTAATAAAAATTACAAAATCCATGGAAAAAAATTAAACGAAACTTTTTTAAACGTTTCAGGGGTCGCTTAATACAAACCCGAAGTTAGATTTTGATTAGAGTTAAAAAATTTAAAATGGCGGAAGCAAAATGGTGGACAATTTTTAAAACTCTTTAAAATCGCTCAAAAATGGCTACTCGGGGGTTTTCAAGGTCGCTGACTACTAATATGACCAAAGTTTTTAAAATTAAAAATGGCGGATCCAATATGGCAGTCAATTTTTCGAAAATTCATTTAATTCGTTCAAAACTTGCCCTATGGGGGTTTTTTAAGTCGCTGATTACAAATATGACCTTAGTTTTTGAAAATTTAAAATGGCGGATCCAGTATGGCTGTTGATTTAATTAAAATTTATCAAATTTGTTCGAAAATTTACTTTTAGGGTTTTTATATGTTGCTGAGTACTGATTCATGGGTTTTCTATTAATATACTAAACTGGATTATAATTTGTCTTTCAAGATTTTGAAGATTGCTTTTTACAAATATTTATTCAAAAATAGGAAATTTAAATTGTCTCATTAATTTTAAACCCCTTAATTATGCTTTACGCTCAAAGGTGTGGTTGCGTTTGAGTACCTTAAAACAGTTTAAGTTGGCTAAATTTTTCTTAAACTTTTCTGTCGTTTTGGATTGAATTCTAATTTTTCTAATTTCATTTTAAATTTTTGAATTCGACTACATATTATTTTAGTATATTAATAGGAAACCCATGAATCAGTACTCAGCAACATATAGAAACCCTAAAAGGAAATTTTCGAACAAATTTGATAAATTTTTAATGAAATCAACAGACAAATTGGATCCGTCATTTTGAATTTTTAGAAACTAAGGTCATATTTGTAATTAGCGACCTATAAAAACCCCAAAAGAGAGTTAGAATTCCTGAATGGAGCCACCCAAAACCTTTTAATTTTTTTTTCGTACTAATGTGGTTATTTTAATAGTATTTTATATAAGAAATCATACTACCAAAGGAGTTTGCAAAAAAAATTTTTTTGTTAATGTTATTAACTATTGAAAATTTTGAACGTGTTTAATTGAAAAATGAATTTCTCAAAAACTTATTGATCGATTTTAATTTTTTTTATTATTATATTATTTTTTTATTTATAAACAATTAAAGATAAATAGTGTTCTGGATGATATTTTAAGTTTAAAGAATTACTAAAATGTTTTTAATAAACCACTAAAAAATATTCCGTTGAAAAAAAATGGCACGATGTTTTAAATTGCTTAATTTTAAGCATTTGTGCCACAGTGCAGTGCGCGACTCTGCTCCTTATTGAGCGTTCGCGAGCGTGTTATTGTTTCTTATCGCTGAAACGACTGCGCATCTCAAACACTACATTTATGTTCGAAATAACTTTATTTTAATGTAATTTTTACTTTTAATTTTTTAATGGAACATTTAATTAATTCTTTTTGTTGAATGGTAATTACAGATGTGTTGCATAAATTGTTAAAATATTGAATAAAATTATCGAAATTAAAAAAAAATGAGCGAACTACAGTGAAAGGACATATTTGTAATCAGCGACCTAAAAAACTCCCATAGAACAAGTTTTAAACGAATTAAATGAATTTTCAAAAAATTGGCCGCCATATTGGATCCGCCATTTTGAATTTTCAAAAACTAAGGTCATATTTGTAATCAGCGACCTAAAAAACCCCCATAGGGCGAGTTTTGAACGAATTAAATGAATTTTGGAAAAATTGACTGCCATATTGGATCCGCCATTTTTAATTTTCAAAAACTAAGGTCATATTTGTAATCAGCGACCTAAAAAACCCCCATAGAGCGAGTTTTGAACGAATTAAATGAATTTTCGAAAAATTGACTGCCATATTGGATCCGCCATTTTTAATTTTAAAAACTTTGGTCATATTAGTAGTCAGCGACCTTGAAAACCCCCGAGTAACCATTTTTGAGCGATTTTAAAGAGTTTTAAAATTTGTCCACCATTTTGCTTCCGCCATTTTAAATTTTTTAACTCTAATCAAAATCTAACTTCGGGTTTGTATTAAGCGACCCCTGAAACGTTTAAAAAAGTTTCGTTTAATTTTTTTCCATGGATTTTGTAATTTTTATTAACGATATTATTTGTCGATTTGTGATTTTGTTGACTTTCTTCGCTTGTAATTAAGACGCCATATTGGATTTTCAAAAACGCCCACCTGTTATTAAAAGTACACGAATGTACGTATTTTTTAAGCCCTTAAACGTCTTTTTTCATTGCGCCAATTTTTGGCCACAGCTCTGTTTCTGTTGACGTGGAACGTCCCATATATATATATATATATATATATATATATATATATATATATATATATATATATATATAAAGTGAAAAAAGCATGTTTTTGGCTATATTTGACTATTATTAACAGAAAAATAGGAGGTGCTAGATTTTTGTTTCTGGTATCAAATGAAGGCTTGAATCACAACCAACAATTTCCTTGAGGAAGAATTCGAAGGCATTTCCGATAAAGCAATTAAAAATTGTTTCTTTTGCATTAAATTTTGTTATTAATCAAATTTTATTAGCACCATGTATAACCTCGGCATTGTGAAACAAGTGATAAACAAATGAATTCTTTAGCATTTAAATTCATAACATTTTATATTATTTTCAGGTTACTTATATTTTATTCCAAAAAACATGTTCAGCAATCTAATTTTTAGAAATCCTTACAAAAGTTTTTAATTAAAATTTTATTTATTTAAGCTTTCATTGTATTTTACAGTTTTTATATCTTAATTTTTAATAAACTAAATTAATCAATTCTTCTAATAGAAATTAATTGCCTAACTAGTAGAAAAAAAATCGGACAAGTGCGAGTTGCACTCGCACTAAGATCGAGGGTTCCGTACACAAAAAAACTCATTATATATATTATTATTATTTTATTAATAAATTTTTATATTTCTCTGTAATTGTACTTATGTTCACCAATCAGGTTCGCTATAATTTTCCTGTAATCTGCACTTAAAACTGAAGATCCCTGCCGAATTTCAGCCCACCAGGTTCAGATTTGTAGAAGTTAAGGGGGGGGAAAGGGTCATTTTTTGCAATTTTTTCGAAAAAATTTAATTTCTTTCCCTTCTATTTCGCAAATATGTAGACCTATCAGGTTCGCTATAATTTTCCTGTAATCTGCACTTAAAACTGAAGATCCCTACCGAATTTCAGCTCACCAGGTTGAGATTTGTAGAAGTTAAGGGGGGGCAGCCTATTTTGCGTGGCTAGGACGGACACACGAGTGATTTCATAAGGGTTCCGTCAGTACACCTACGGTGTACGGAACCCTAAAAAAGTATATTAAATTAGATATTCAGTGCTCATACAAATTAAATTTTTGTTATATTTAAAAACATTATTTATTCATAAAAATAATTATAATTTAATGTTTTATTACAAATATTATTTTCTCATTGCTAGATGTTGAAATTAATTTTAATTTTTAATATTGTCTGCTTTTATTCTAATGGATAAAAACAATTACTAAAAGCAATGTTTTATTTTGGAAAAACAAAACGTTAAATTCATAGAAACACTATATTTGAAAGACATCAATTATATGTTTAAATTATTTATTTTGTTGAGTATATACGTCAAGATTGCTGAACATGTTTTTTGGAATGAAATATAAGTAACCTGGAAATAATATAAAATGTTATGAATTTAAATGCTAAAGAATTCATTTGTTTATCACTTGTTTCACAATGCCGAGGTTATACATGGTGCTAATAAAATTTGATTAATAACAAAATTTAATGCAAAAGAAAAAGAATTTTTAATTGCCTTATCGGAAATGCCTTCAAATTCTTCCTCAAGGAAATTGTTGGTTGTGATTCAAGCTTTCATTTGATACCAGAAACAAAATTCCAGCACATCCTGTTTTTCTGTTAATAATAGTCAAATATAGCCAAAAACATGCTTTTTTCACTTTTTAACACTAATTTTCTCAAAAACTCGACGTGCTGGAGCATTTTTCTTTTCAGATTCTTAATCAGCGTGAAAAAATCTATCGAAAGTAACCAGAATTATTAAAGGGGCAGAAAAAAATTCATTTTTGTCGGACACTGTTATCCTACTTCTTTTTTTGAAAAATATATTAAATCTCGATTAAATAAAAAAAAATTTCTAATATAGATTCAATTACCAAAAAAACCGTTCAGAGTTTTATAAACAAATCCCTAGAATTTGTTTACCTTTCAATAATTCTAATTACACGTCATATAATATTCATTGTCTCCCAATTGTTAATAAAAATTTAAAATCAGTTGTAAAATTGGGTAAGGATACGACCAAAAAATGTCAAGAAACGAACGACGTTTATAAATTTACATGTAAAGATTGTCCAGCAAATTATAGAGGTCCATTAAACGTCCACTGAAAGTCCGTATCAACGAACATAAGAATAACAAAAGTGACACATCAGTGTTACGTGCACATCAATTAAACTTTATACATGATTTTGACTGGAATAATGCTACTATTCTCGATCGTGAACAAAATTATAAAAAACGATCTATTTCTGAAATTATACACATTTTGAGTAATTATTTTACTATAAATAAGAAAGAAGACATTTGTTTCCTGAATAAAACTTATTTTCCCCTTATTAGGAGAGTAAATGCAAAATAGATGCCACGAGTTTATCTTACGTATTTACCTATTAGTTCGTTGACTTCATATTATAGCAGAGATGGCTTTTTCTAATATCTAATTTCAGTTTGACTTGATCGTCGTATCGAAATGACAGAATTCGTCGTGTGCTTGTCTTTCTTTCGTTTACGTTTACGTGTTATTTATTTATTTAATGTTTACATGTTATTTATTTTTTTAATCTTGGCTAGTTGCAAAGTATTCTAAATTGTAATATTCAGGTATTATAATTTTTATATAATTGTGTTATTTATTATTGATTGTAATTTATAAATTTTGGTGTTTTATTAAATAAATTAGCCTGAAGAGGATGGTAAACCACACCATCGAAAAGTCGCAACTTTAATATGACATAAGCCTTTTTATATTTGATACCTTCCTATCGATCGAATTTATCTTCACATAAAAATATCTATATCCGTCTCGCCCCGCCCTACCCTATTGAAGTATGTAATAAATCTTTTTTCAGAAATTACAGTGAAAAGGAACAAAAATGATTAGGCACTCAAATTATAACCAATCAATTGTAACGGCTGCAGTGACACCAAATATTTTTACAAATTTTTCTCTAACTTGTAAGGAACAGGGCTCCGAGTATGAATCGTCGATTAATTTTGTAAATAGGAAGGGATATATAAGAAAGTAGGGAGATCTGATGTGACGACGAAGTAAATCGCGCATGTCGATTTCAGTAGTCAAGGACCTTTGACGTGCAAAGCACGCGAGGGATTCTTCAAGAAAATTTTGATAGTTGTAACGCGCTTTAGTGCATTTGACGAAACATTTACACAACGCTCAATCGGGGTAAATATGAGATGGATGCTGATTGATTGCATGTATGGCATTTTATTCAGTCTTTATTTTATATTTTATTTAACTAATTATAGCGGTTGGTGACGAAAATTATATTCATCTGTGTCGCGTCAACTGCGCTTGGAAAGGTCTATGAATTTTGTACTCGCCTCATCTTTGATTTGTAAATTGCCGTTCACTTGATTGGATTGTGCTTATCCACGAGAAGCTATAATTGTCTTTGGATTGTTTGACTAAAATCTTGGATAATCTTACCAAATTCCTGTTGGACATTATTTCGACGGTCGACAGGTGAAGCGAACAAAGATCTGTACACTTGACTTCTACTTATTGTAGATACGAATTTTAATATTGACTTGGGTGAGTCGTTTCATACACTTTTTGTACATGTGTACTTGAAATATTATTTAGATTCTTGAACACATTTTATTTTACTATTTAACTTGCAACAGCCATTAAATCGAACCTTTAGCATATTTATTTCTGGATGCAAATTTTTGTATAATATATAGTTGGGACAATTTGAGTATGTGTATGAGTGTTTAAATCAAATTCATTTTTTTGTCTATATGATGATATGATAGTTAATGTTAAATCTCATGAAATTGCTTATTATTCTTTCTGTATAAATATTAATTCCTTATTGTGAATAAGCAATAAATACTCAAAGTTAATTTTGTAAAGTTTCATCTATTCGTCTTTATTAATAAAAAAACATAAAATTTGTTACAATTGGCGCCCGACTTAGAGGCAAATTTCTTGGCTTTGTAATTTGGATTAGATTTTGTATAAATTGTCGAATATTTGCTAATGTTAATTGTATTTCTGTTTTAATGGTGAAAACTCGTTCTGCGAGCAAAACAAAAACAGTTACCGAAGAGTGTGATTCATCGCTAACAATGCCTTCTGATCAACAAGCGATTAACGAACTGACAGAGGAATTGGCAAGAATTAGCACACAACGAAAAGAAGCAGATAAGGAAAATTTAATGTTACGTCGAGAAATACTACGTTTAAACGAATTGTTGACCCAAGCCAAGCCGAGCAGTGAAGCTGAAGGTGGAAACAAGGTTGACTCTTGTATTCAGACGGATGAAATTATAGTATATGAAAATCGAGGTAATAATTTTAATCAAAAAGTAATCGACCAGAACACGCGAAGAGAAAATGCCGAACATAATAATTTTTCGCAATCTGAAAATAAATTAAATGATAACGAAAATCGAAAGTTATGTAATAATTCAAATAAATATAGTATTAGTGGCGATGGTTGTCGAAATGATAAACAAGACGTGTTAGTTTCGGGATTAACGAACTATTTTCAATCGTTACAAGTCGCTACCCCTTTGCCTAAATTTGATGGTATAAAAAGAAACCCGATCGAATTTATAAAACAATTGGAAAAGTATTTTATAAGAAAAAATATTTCGGAAGATTTAAAATTATTATTGGTTGAAGATGCTTTAATAGACAGAGCTAAATTATGACATGATGCTCGCGTCTTTCCTTTTGTAAGTTACTCTCATTTTAAGGAAAAATTTCTTGAGGAATTTTATTCCATAGAAGCACGAATGGTTGCGAAATCTCAATGGGAAAACCGACGTTTTAAAGAAAGTGACAATTCGTTGCAAGCCTATTATATAGAACAAATACGTGATGCAAAATACTGTTTAGTTTCTCTGCAATAATATGAAGTAAACTACTTAATAGTAAAACAGTTGCCTAAAAGAGCTCGTGAAGTACTAGCAACCATCGATTACATGGATACCTCGAAAATAATTCAAACCTTAACGCGTTTAGATGTGACTCGCGGTGACGCGGAAATAGGGGTGCCGCCGAGGGCAACTAATGGTAACAATTGTTCGGGAAATAATAATTATAATTCTAAAACTCAATTTGGGCAAGGTGAGTTCGAGCGATCGAAATAAATTTCACAGTGAAGAAAAACGATCTAATGGACAATCGGCGGAATTTGGTAATGATGATGCGGATCGGTCGTGAAATTGGAGACAAAGGCCGGTACAAAGTTTACAATCGTATCGTGAGCAAAATAGAGATAAGACAACGGAAAACAATCGAATAAATGAAAATGATCGCATGAGTGGAAATAAAACGGGACCGAGTGTTCGAACGATTAATAAATCGAAAATGTCTGAATTTGTAGAAGATTTGTGTTGGGACGTGGAACCCAACGAGAAACATATTACCGACAAATTGGAAACAAAAATCGTGAGTCCTCGAATTCGTGCAATGATTGGAGAAATTGGGGTTCCAATTTTGATAGATAGCGGTAGTGAAGTCACTGTCATCTCAGAATCATTTTATAATCATCTAAAAACTAATAATAAGTTGGTCGAGTTACCTGTAAATAAAGTAACTGTTAATGTTGCAATAGGTAATCAACAACAATCAAACGTCAGGTACAACTTTCGTTAGATATCGATAATGAAAATTTAATATTCCCTTTCTTGGTCGTGTCCGGATTATTGATTATTGTTTTAGTGGGAATAGATTGGATGTTGCGTTTTAAATGCGTTATTGATATCGCAAATCAGCGTATTAGATTAGGAAAAGGGATTTGCCTGATAGTTTTGTCACGTTTCGGATGGCTCGTGAGGTCAAGGCTACTTGTAGACTGATTCAGACACACAGGGATCAAAACAGGGAACACTGTGGTATGATTCAAATGGGTTTCGAGGTAGGCTCGGAAATGGAATGAAAAAACAAGAAGATATAGTGTACGATGTTAAAAATGAAACGGAAGAAGTAAAAAGGTCGAAAGGTTTGAGCGAGGAAATAAAAAATTTAATGCATATTTCGGAGTGTGATACTGCGTTTGCTGACGAGGTTGACGAGTGCGTCGCTAAAATTAATACAATTAATGATACACAAAGAAAACAAGTAAAAACGTTATTGTTAAAGTATGAGAAAGTTTTCTCAAAAATACCCGGTTGTACGACTGTTTATAGTCATTCGATTTCTTTAAAAAATGAAAAATCTATTGTTCGAAGATCCTATCCGGTAGGTACCGGATCGGATGCAAAAAATGGGAGTGAGAATGGTTTTGGCGAAAATGGAAGAGTTAAATATTATTCGGCGTTCGAATAGTAAACACTGCAATCCGCTTCGAATCGTGATAAAAAAATAACGAGATTAGGGTAAGATTTGTTAATGAAAAAATCGAATCAGATAACGAATGTCCACCGAGAATTGAAGACCTATTGCAGAAATTCGAAAGTAAAATTTTTTTTCTACTACTGATATGAATTCTGGGTATTGGCAGATTCCTCCAGACGAGGATTCGAAACAATATACAGCATTTTTATTCGACGGACACTTGTATGAATTTAATCGGATTCCATTCGGGTTAAAAACAGCGGGTAGTGGATTTATTCGAGCTTTAAGTATAGCATTGGGTCAGGAGCTCGAGGAATTTATATCATGTTATATAGACGACATTTTAATTGCATCGAGGTCATTCGTGGAACATCTTGAACATATAGAAAAATTGCCTATTAAATTGGAACAGGCTGGGTTTACTCTTAGTTTAGAAAAATCAAAATTTTTTAGAGAGGAGGTATCATTTCTTGGGTTTAAGTTGTCGGCGGAAGGAATTCGTGCGGATCCAGAGAGGTTATCTGTGATTTCAGATTTTCCATGTCCCAAGGACAAAAGGCAGTTGCAGGCATTTTTAGGCGTTTGTGGGTACTATAGGAGGTTTAGTATGAAACATTCCGAATATGTAGGCCCTTTCAGAGATTTGTTAAAAAATGGGAGTAAATAGTGTTGGACTCAGGATCATTCCCAGGTATTTCAGAATTTAAAGGAAAATTTTGTCCGCGCTGTGACTTTAAGTCATTATTTGACGGATAAAGAATTCAAACTTCAGACTGATGCCAGCGATATAGGAATCAGTGGGATCCTTTATCAGATAGATGATAATGGATACCATAACGCTCGTCTGATGAGATGGATTTTGTCAATGCAGGAATATCAATTCGATATTTTTCATTGCAAAGGATCCGATAATTTGGTTGCCGATTTTTTTAGTAGAAATTTTGAACATGAGACTTCTCTTGATAATAAAAATCAATTTATTATTGAGAAATTAATGATAAATAGTCTCGAGCGAAGTTTCAGAAAATCGACAAATCCACCAAGTATTGACTTTAATAACGAAATTATTTCCGAATTAAACAATCTTGGTCATTTGCAGCGAGATGACGAGGGTATTAAGGGGTTGGTTGAAAATGAATCATCAGAATTGAGTTTTCAAGAAGTTAGTGGTATTTGGTATGTGAGTGGAAATCGAGATGAAAAGTGGAAAATTGCAATGCCTCGATGTTTAGTAGGGAAAATCTTAAAAACGGTTCACGAACAATTTGGTCACGTTGGTAGCTACAAAATGCACCAATATTTAAGTGGTTTGTTTCATTGGCGATATATGCGTCGTGATATAAAAAATTATGCGCGTGGGTGTGATTTATGTCTATGTACGAAACCCGTGAATTATAAAAACGAGGGCGTGTTTCAATTTGTTAAATCATTTCGACCTGGCGAATTAGTTGCCGTTGATTTTTATGGGCCGCTTCCAATGTCTACTGCAGGAGTGGTATACATATTTGTTGTTCAGGATTTGTTTTCAAAGTTGGTATCTTTATACCCGATTAAAAGGGCAAATACCAAAATTTGCTTAACGAAATTTAGAAACGATTATTTTACAAGGGTGGGAAAGCTTTGGCTTGGATGCTGTATGCTGTCCGATCATGGAACACAGTTCACATCTCCGTTATGGAAAACGAGTTTGGAAGCGGAAGGGGTGAAGGTGATTTTCTCATCCATTAGACATCCGCAATCAAATTCAGTGGAACGCACCATGAGAGAGTTGGGCAGGTTTTTCCGTACTTTTTGTGCGGATAGACATACTGGTTGGGCCAGGTATGTTCCTATGATTGAAAATTGTTTAAATGTAGTTTCGCATCACAGTACTGGTTTGGTTCCATACACACTACATTTTGGAAAATCTCCTCGGGATAGAATAGTTGATTTATTCCCACTGCTAAAAGATCGACAAAATTCGCATGATGTTCATGTCCAGCTTGCTCAAAGAAATTTACAAAGATCTTTTGAACAGCGAGTAAAAAATCAAGGCTCTGTGAGTAAAATAAAATTTGAAATAGAGGACCTTGTGCTTTTGAGGGTTCCCCATTTATCTGACGCTTCGCAGCGAGTCATACATAAGTTTTTTTCATTTATACGAGGGACCGTTTCGTGTAATAAAAATTTTTAATCAAAATGCGTGTGCCTTGGTCGATCCAGAAAATAGTGATAACGTGAAAGGAACTTACAATCGATTCCACCTTCGCAAATATTGTAAGGCATTGGAAATGTAAACTATTTATATGTATCATAAAAAGTGTAGTGCTAATTCTTGCTATAAGCGTACTCTTGATGTAAATTTGTGGCTTGCTGAAATTATTTTGTATGAATGAGAGAATGGGTTTCGACGATTAATATTAATTTTTATGCGTCGTTTGTCGTCTTATAAAAAAGGGGTGCATTGTAAGGAACAGGGCTCCGAGTATGAATCGTCGATTAATTTTGTAAATAGGAAGGGATATATAAGAATGTAGGGAGATCTTATGTGACGACGAAGTAAATCGCGCATGTCGATTTTAGTGGTCAAGGACCTTTGACGTGCAAAGCACGCGAGGGATTCGTCAAGAAAATTTTGATAGTTGTAACGCGCTTTAGTGCATTTGACGAAACATTTACACAACGCCCAATCGGGGTAAATATGAGATGGATGCTGATTGATTGCATGTATGGAATTTTATTCACTGTTTATATTATATTTTGTTTAACTAATTATAGCGGTTGGTGAAGAAAATTATATTCATCTGTGTCGCGTCAACTGCGCTTGGAAAGGTCTATGAATTTTGTACTCGCCTCATCTTTGATTTGTAAATTGCCGTTCACTTGATTGGATTGTGCTTATCCACGAGAAGCTATAATTGTCGAATTAAGGCAGTGTCTTTGGATTGTTTGACTAAAATCTTGGATAATCTTACCGAATTCCTGTTGGACATTATTTCGACGATCGACAGGTGAAGCGAACAAAGATCTGTACACTTGACTTCTACTTATTGTAGATACGAATTTTAATATTGACTTGGGTGAGTCGTTTCATACACTTTTTGTACATGTGTACTTGAAATATTATTTAGATTCTTGAACACATTTTATTTTACTATTTAACTTGCAGCAGCCATTAAATCGAACCTTTAGCATATTTATTTCTGGATGCAAATTTTTGTATAATATATAGTTGGGACAATTTGAGTATGTGTATGAGTGTTTAAATCAAATTCATTTTTTTTATCTATATGATGATATGATAGTTAATGTTAAATCTCATGAAATTGCTTATGATTCTTTCTGTATAAATATTAATTCCTTATTGTGAATAAACAATAAATACTCAAAGTTAATTTTGTAAAGTTTCATCTATTCGTCTTTATTAATAAAAATACATAAAATTTGTAACAAACTCTGGAAGATTTAATAAAAATAATAATTATAAGAACTAAACACAACTAAAGTAAACTAAACATTTAAACAATTTTTCAATAATTATTTATCAAAATTTTGCAAAATTTCGAGAGCACTTTCTCTATGTTTAACAAAAATTCTCGATTCAAAATATTCTTTTCTTTTTAAATACACTGGAACCTCGAAAGAGCGAACAGCTATATTCTTGGACAGCTCTACGAAGATCGTCCTTGACGTCGAAAAGTGTAAACACTCTATGACCGTACAGTGAACTACACAAATGCGTCTTTTGAATATGAAAACGCATTACATGCGTCGCAATAGGAACACTTTTTTGTTTTTTTTGTTATATGGCTTTTTGCATAGCAGGTAGCCAGAACAATAGGAACACTTAAAATAGACGCTACTGCAGCGACTTTCTATTTTCTGTCCCCGACCACCTCTTTCCCCTTACTCTTCCCTTCCCCGCGCAGACAGTTCGTCGTTCGTTCTCCTGAAGACCGCTCTTGGGAGATTCCAGTGTAAGATGTTGATCACGAAACTATTTTTACTTTCACTTGCCCTTAATTAATAATTTATCTATAAAATTATGCCAACCACGAGCAAAAGAAACAATTAAATCAATTTCGAAAAACTTAATCAATCTTCCAGAAGACAAATTTGATTCAATTTGGAATGATGGTCACAAAATGGACCAAACTGGAGATCCACTTCATCTAATTTAAATTAACGAATACTATTAATAATTACACTGAAAAAAGTTCATTGAATCAAGTAAATGCATTTTCTTGACCTAATTTACTTGAAACAAACCCATATTTTCTTATTGGAAGAAATTTATTTTTTTGTATCAAGTAATTTTGAGCATTGGGCAAATCATTTTTTTATTTTCTTTAAATAACTATTTATTTCATCCAACACCCATAGCCTTGAGCCAAGAAAGCGGGAAGATTAATATAAGTTAATAATTGTTTCAACTCAAATTAAAAATTAACTGCTTAGTCGTATTCCACATTTTTTTGGATCAGGAAAATGATATGTTCTTCTCCCAAATATACTATGTCAAGAAAATCTTTTTTTTGAATCAATACTATAATAGTCTTGGCCGTATTCAATCTCACAAATTTCTTCAACCAAGAAAAATTTTTTTTGTTCAATACTTTTCTTTTTTCAGTGTATTATTACCCCAAATGGCGAACTTCTGAAATATATGTAACACTAAAAATAAAAAGTCGATAAGATGAGTAGTCGATGAATTATTAAATAAAAAAACAATTTCCACATGAAGAGAGCACTTTTATTAATAATAACAGAATATTAATAAAGAAGGAAAATCTTAATTTTTCCCAAAAATCTTTCGAAGATTAAAAATTGAAAACAACGTTTCAAGTTATACGTAGACGTATTAAAAATAAAGGTGTTGGTTATCGTCACTAATTTAAGGTCATGTTCTTCAGTGTTAAGTTTTTCCATATTAAAATATATAGAACACGTGAACATTGAACAACATAACCACCAGGAAAGTTTTCTCAAAAAAATGAGAAACAAACAAATTGTTTTATTTTTGTTTCTTAAGCGAACACTTTAAAGAATTCTATTGTTATATTTACATGATTAAATTAGTTATATCTTAGTCCATTTGACTCGAAATTTATTAAACTTTAGAATGATCCTACTTTGATATCTTTTATATCCATATTTTCTGCAATATTTAAATTTGAAGTAAAGCGAACATTTAAATGTAATCAGTCCAAATGTACTGAAACATTCTAGCCCTAGTGTACTCTTTGATTAAAATTACTAAAAATAACGATAACAAACAGATTTATCTTAAAAAAAATAATAACAACAATAAGCATCTCACACACAATGTGCATAAATTCAAACCACTCGAAATCATAAATATAACGTAAACCATAAAAATACAAATCAACGCTCATCAGACAATTTGTGATGTTCATGTATTTGTAATATACAATAAAAAATTAGAAGCAAGTCGAGAAACTGAATAATTTTCTAATTTATTCTTTTTCATAATTTATAATTGTTTAATAATTTAGGAAATTAATCAAATTTCAAACTAATCACTGAGCACAAGCCTATATCCAAATTAAATCTCGAAACAGTTTCTTAAAATAAATTTAAATAGAATGTGTAAATAATAAAATCGTCAAATTTGATGAGGCAGAGAATTGGATTAATTATAAAATTCAGTCAAGCCTCTATTTAAAAAAATAACTATACACATCATTCACTCTTCTTTAAAAAGATAGTTGTATACACGCACAATTTTATAAAACTTATAATACTAAAAATCACCAGATAAAATTATTCTTTTCATAGAAAATATATTAATTCCTTCAAAGGATAATCTGATTAGCCAGAAAAACAAATCTTAGTATATCAACTTTTTATTCAATATAGGTACTCGAATCATTCCAATGCAATATTTATTTCCCATAAAACGAAAACAATATTTTTTCCTTAATTTAGTATAATTTCAATTTTAATGGAAATCATAATTTTAAAGAATTTCAATTTCAATGGAAATAATAATTTTTAAAAATATTACGTCTATTTCAATGTAAGAAGACAAAATGACATTGAAATTTTGTTAACCAATTGTTGCATTTTCGACTCATTTAAAAAAATCCACGCACATTTTTGTAAAACCAAAAACGTA
Organism: Leptopilina drosophilae; assembly: GCA_032873175.1. Taxonomy (NCBI): domain Eukaryota; kingdom Metazoa; phylum Arthropoda; class Insecta; order Hymenoptera; family Figitidae; genus Leptopilina; species Leptopilina drosophilae. The sequence goes on from CM065487.1 coordinate 12,733,343, forward strand.
GCGCTATAATCATAATGGAGACTGAGGTAAACCAGCCCACTTTTTGTCAGATCGGTAAAAATCTAGGTAATTATTCTCTGAATCCAAGGTAATTTATATGATTTGAAAGCTTATGATTTCTACTAAAAAATAAAGTTTTTGATTAATCATTTTTAGTTTTACTTAGAAAAAATGTTTAATATGATAAACTCTAAAACCTCATGATGGCCTTTAATTCAATGTTGAATTCATGAAACTTAACAAAATTTCTTTAACATAAAATGAATGTTTAGTACTATTTACAGTAAATCTCCATCTTAAGCTGAGTTATAGCGTCAAATCGCTAGTGAGCAGGTTTATTCCAGTCTCTCCTACTTAAATTTTGAAAGAGGAACTAAATTAATATTTAAAAGCACAATAATTATCAATACTCCATGTATTTTGATGCACTGAACACGAATCCGAAGTCAGATTTGCTCCATCAAGTCAGGATTTTTCTAACCTCACAAAACGTCAAATTTTATGTAATTTAGGTAACATTTTTAAAACTGATTACACTTCTTTGAAACTTGTTTCTCCGGGATTTTTAAGGTCGCTGATTATGAATCTGCTACATAGACTATAAGAATAGACTGCGCAAGAGGACTGTAATTCAGCTTGTAGTATAGAAAGTGACAGACAATGCATTTGACTGAGACGGATAGAGCACAGGAACCGTTTGTCAGACTCTTTCTGTTAACACAGCATGCTTTGGAGTGAGGGTGAAATAAGAGAGTTCTTACGTTCAACCTATCTCCTTTCATACCACTGGCTTGCTCCTTTCATGGGAATCATGGAACTCGCGTAGTCTATTCTTATATGTCTATGATCTGCTATCAGATTTAAAAAATGCAAAATGAATTAAAAAAATTGCTGCTTTTAATATTTGACGGGTTCCACGTCAAGTGACCCAGGTCCAAATTTGAAATGTTTGGGATTAGGTAAAAAGTTTGCATAAACAGTAGTCCTATTAGGTACAATTAAGAATATCAAATATTATTAATTTATTTAAACAAATATAAAAATTGGAGGGGGTCAAAGTTTAAATTTTTGGTCTTATATGGAATATTTGAAAAATTTGTAGTTTCCTTAAAACAAAACGAAAAGACGTTTCCTATTTTGGGTTTTTCTTTTGTTTTTTAACACTTTCTAATAGTGTAAACAAATTTAGAGAAAAAAAAAATTTTTTTTTTTTGAAAAACTATATTAAAAAATATAATTTCAATTTTTTATCAAAAGGACAGTTTTTATTTTTTTAACAAAATTTTTATCGTAAAGTTAAGGTTTTTTCCTAAAAAATGTATAGGTCAAAAAGTGGGACAAGAACTTTTAATTGGTCAAAATAAACATTTACTTCTGCAATCCACCGCCCCTGCGCCTTGTTTGGCTGTATATTGTTTATAACAATTAAAATAAATTATTTTATGGTTTATTAATTATCTGGTGGTCATATTAGATAAGTTTGACTTGATTTAGATCATGTGTAGCAACGGAATAAGAAAATAGACGTCCTTTTTTAAAAAAGTGTATTAATTTGTTAACTTTAATTAAAAAAAACTATAAACATGTAAATTTTTGACCTGGGTCACTTGACGTGGAATCCGTCATATCTACAAGTTTTTTCTGATTTTATTCATTCTTGAATTTTATTTCTTGAAGAAAAGCTGAATTTTCGTTATTTTAAATTTTCAAATCAACTTGTTATAAAAACGGCTTCACAGAAGATTTTCGTTTTTCTTGGAAAACGATGTACTTATGATCTAGAATCGAAATCAAAAATAAAATTCCAGGTGCCTGAACCTTTTAGTTAAATCGGTTTAAAAAGCACCGTGATTTATAAGGTTAAACATTTTATGGCTTCCACCAGAAGGGTGGCACGCCACCAACAATAATAATAATTTATTAGAAATGCCTCTTCCTAATTATCCAGAGTTGGGAACATTATTATTACAACTAATAACAAATTTACAAATAACTAATTTTGTGCCTCGGGCACAAAATTGTGTCCCCTCGGTCCCTTCATGTCGCTATCGTCTCAATCACCTATTTTTCTCCCTTGATACGAAAATAACTAATCTAAAACTTTTAATCTATAGGAAAATACATTGGTAACCATTGGCTTTTTCTTTTTAGTTCTATTGCAATTAATTCCTTCTTCATTTTAGAGTTCGAAAATGCATTAAGATTATGTTATTCAGTGATCGCGTGCCCCATATACTTTACTATGGAAAAACTGAACACTGAATAAAATGACCTTAAACGTAATTTTATAATTTAGAAAAAAATCACTCAACCTCGATTAATTAGAAAATATTGCATCTAAAAAAAATTTTAATAATTTTTTGTTTCTCTATAGTATGTACATATACAGAGATCGCGAATATATATTATAATACATTATACAAAATTTCGTGTAGCGAAATAACTACACCAGCAATACTTCTTTGGATATTCACTTTCAAAAATCGTGTTTACTAATATTATTGTGTAATTATGTACAGTAGAGACTCCTGATATTCGATTATCCGGACAAATTTAAAATTAAAAATTTTTTTTTAATATAAAGTTTATAAGGTCTCAATCCGCTAACTTCTATTTAAAATTCAAAAACGTTAATTTTTACACGAAATGTTACGTTTTAAAGTGTTTTTATTATTTAAAGAAAATGTTCATGTAAATATTTTGAAATATTTCTAACTAAATTTTTATTATTATTGACTTAAAAGTTTTAGTTTGTTTCAGTCTTATTTTAATACATATGCAAATAAATACATAAAATTATGAATCAAAAATTTGTTTAATTCGTTCTTTACTCGATTATCCGGACGAGTGCCTGCATCCATTAGTCCGGATAATGGAGTCTCTACTGTAGTTACTAACATTTCATTTTTCAGTATTCAATTAAAATACAAAAGAAATTGGTCAATTCAAATAAAAAAAGAAAAAACGATGTTTAATAGTAAACAAAACAATATTTTACCTTTTTACGATTGTTACTTGCAAATTCAAAAAAATTATTATTCAAAAAATTAGACCACGAAAAGTAAATAAAAAACAATTATTTCAGTTAATGAATTGTTTATTCACATTGAAAAATGAATTGTTACTTATTTACTTAAGAAGATAATATTTATAATAATTTGTTCAGTTTCATTCTGTTAAAATGTAATAAATTTTACAAAAGTCAGAACAGTATAAAAGAAATTCAGTTCAAGTTGATCTGTACAGTTGCACTTAATATTTCATTAATTTTTTTCAAAGATTTTTAATATTATATATGTTTATTAAGATTATAAAAAGAAAATTTTAAGTTTAAATTATTTAAAAAATTTTGCTAAATATTTTTGTTTCTTTTTGTTTTAGAAAAACGAAATTCTATTTTTTTAATTAAATAAATACTCATAGCTGCGTTTTTGGTTATAAGGCCAACCAAGGATGATATCGAATTGATTCCTTACTCCTGTCCCCATAATCGTATGTCACCTCAACTCCCTTTGCAATATCATCCTTAGCTATGAGAACTAAATGTGGAATTGACTTCACCTCAACTATTCGAGTTACTAAATTACCATTACGAGAATGATTCACTAATCGTCCCAGTTTATCAGATTCTGCTGTTGCGTCGACACTAAAACAAGTGGAAAATTCTATTGAGTATTCAATAAATATTTTCTAAAACTAAAAGCTACAAACTATGTAGATTTAAAGTGCAACGAAAATGAAAACATCAAACTAGCGAAAAGAAATAAAATAAATGAACGATAAAGCTTCATATTAAAAAAATGTTGTAATGAACAGCAAACGAAAAAACAACAAATAAAAATTGTTCCTATACAAAAAAATTGAGAAATAAATGCAAAACCAATTAAAAAAACTGAAATAGATAATAAATTCAAGGGAAGCAAGAGGAAAAGGCAAAATGAGAAAGAGAAACCTAATAAAAAAAGCAGGAAATATAATGCAGGAGAAGACACAGGGTTGCCATAAAAATCAAGACATAATTTTTACTTTTCCTCTGCGATCCATATAAAAAAATTCCAATAAAATTCTTTAAAAACCAATTATTTAAAAAAAATAAGAAATTTCGCTTATACCCTAATGTTTTAATTACTTGTTTAGAAAAATTCAATTGTGTGCAAAAAAAGATATCTACTATTTATTTAAATTTATTTGATTTTGAAAATAAATAAATCTACAAATGACTTCAAAATTTATTATTAGAGTTTTTTATGAACAATTAAATTCTTTTGACAAGTTTCTTTAAATTTTTTGATGTTTTTTCAATAATTTTAATTAAAAATTTGCAAAATAATTAAATTTATTTAAATATTTAATTAAATTAAACAGATTTTTTTCAATTTTTAAAAATAATCTTGTCTCTTCATAATTATAATTAAAATTTTGATTAATTCAATTTTATTATAATGTATTGATAATAATTAAATTTCCTCAAAGAATTTTTCTGTGTTTATAAAAGTAATTGAATCCTTCCACAGAATGTTATTATTTATGAAAATAATTAAATTCGTGCGAAGAATTTTATTAAAATTTTTGAAGTAATAAGCAACAATAACTAATTATGAACTTAATAAGTAATAAAAATTTAATTTGCTCAAGAAATAAATAAATATCAATTATTTGAACATTCAGAAATTTTAAGTTATAAAAATTTAAGAGAAGTTCAATAATTGAAATAGTTTAGATTTTTCTACTAAAATGTAGGCGAAAATCGACTTCTGATCTTGAAAATCTGCTTAAACACATGAAGTTTCTAACAAAACATTAAGAAGATCTCTTTTATCCGTTTATAATTTTTTTATAAAAAATAATAGTATCAAAAATGTTAGTTCAAAATAATGGAATTTAATTTTTGTTCAAATTGCAAGTGTTTTAACTACACGGAAAAAAAGTACGTGAATCATTCCTTGAAAGTGCTTGACTTTTGGATAGGATACAAAATACAAGGCTGTATCATAGACTTTTTTTTAGAAAATATAAGAAAGTCCTAGAATTATTCTAGTACCAGTATGGGTCACAGTGTTTTTAAATTTAAACCAAAAGTCATTTGTTCAGTTTTATAAAGTACGAGAAAGATTAATTGACTGCGCTTGAAAATTCTGTAGAGCATGCGCAGTGTGCGTTTCTATCCAAGGTAAATGACAGCTGATCGTCTATTTCCATTTGTGGTTATTTTAGATGTGAATATATACTATTATTTTATGAAAAACAAAGTGTTAATATATATTTGTCTTCATGAATTGACTTTCAAAAAAATATTTTTTGTTGTGTTTCTCACAAAACAGAATGTTATGTAATTCTCAGTTTTCAGCGAAACAGCATGTCTCTCAAGTCGTAAAAAATATCACCATTATAAGAACAATTCGATACGTACTTTTAAGTGTTAAATGTGTGTTTATATTTAAGTTATATGCGAATATAGGTGTGTGTTATAGGTTAGTTCATAAATGTTGATAAACGTCGAAAAGTGATACAATAATAATGGTTCTTTGTTTGTGTGATTAATTTCCAAATATGTGAATGAATGAGTGAATTTCAAAAAAAACTGTGAACAAGTGGAAATTATATTTTTTATTTTACAGAAATATACAATTTTTTTGAAAGTCAATGAAATTCTCAAGCAAGGTACTAGAAATTTTCATAGACTGCTTTTGAAACTCTCATGCAAAAGTACTAGACTGTTTCTAGTATTTTGTCTCGTATACAAAAGTCAAGTCAATGGAAATTTCACGTACTTTTTTTCCGTGTATAAACATTTCTAAGATAAATATAATTATATTTCAAATGTTTTGAAAGTTAATGTGTAACTAAGTACCTATTCAATTTTAATTATTTTTCTTTTTTGTATAATAATTTTTTAAAATATTTAAATAAAAAAATTTTTATTTATTTCCATGTTCTAAACTTTGTGAAAATTTATAATTAAGAACTTTTTAGAAAATTATTCTAAAATTGAATTATTGTGATTAGGAAAAGCTTCTAAAGATTAGGAAAAGCTTCAAAATATTTTTAGACTTCAAAAGTTAGAATTTTTGTAGTAATTTTAAAAATTTAATATTTTTTCAACCCTTTTGATAAAATTTCCTGATGTTTTCCTGATTTCCCAAATCGGTGGCAACCCTGAGACAAAAAAAATAACAAATAACAACAGAGAAAAAAGAGGAAAAAAAATTGTACTAACGAAAGTTTGAACAAGGCAAAATAGAAAAAATATTTCAAGTTTTACAACTCTTGATATGACACCGCAAAATTGTTAAATTTTTTTACAAAGAAATTATTAAATAAACAAATGATAAAACTATAAAGTATTTCTGTTATTTCTTTTAGAGAAACTTGATCATTTTCTACACTTGATTTACTTAGTAATAATTATAAAAAATAAGAATAAGAAAAAAATATTATTTGTTAGATTGCCAAAAGAAATTTTAATTTTGCGATTGTTCTAAATTCATAGCTTCGTCCGATAGAAAAAATAATAAAATAGTGCCAGAAATAAATATTATAATTTACGGAAAACAATAGAAAAACACAAAAATGTAAGCTGCATTAGTTTCGAAACTGTCTTATAAGAAAGCTTCGAGAATGTAAGAAAGTGCTCAGTAAATTCATAATAATAAATAACTTATTTTTATTATTTTTCTTTACACTATCGTACTTGTTTCGGCAGTACATATACTATTCTGCCGTCCTGATTTAAAAACACCATAACTACACTTTTTATCAAAAATGAGTTTTTTATACCGTTGGATTCATAAAAAAAGACGAATTTTTCTATGCTAATTAGAATTATTAATCTTAATTAATTTTCGAGTTAATTAGGAATTAATTTTACTAAAAAGCACTATCTACATCGATTTCCGTCGAATCCTGATATTAAGAGGCCTAACTACAGTTTGTGAGGATTTCGGGTCGTCCAACCAGTGATTTCCTGATAAAAAGGCCTATCTACGTAGTTATGCTTTTTGAGATCAGGAACTCGAGCTTTGTAGAGGCTACTTTCCTTATGGACTTTGGCCTAAGTACATAGTGTGTTTCTACGTCAGGAATCTCATGAAAATCACATGAAAATCTACAACACTTTCCTTAAAAAAAAGCACATCTACATTCACTTTATTGAAACAAGAAGTTTTTCAGTTTCAATATATTTTTTATTAAATAATAAAATATGTTAATAATAAATATAGCTATTTTTAACAATTTTTATTTTTAATAAAATTTTTTAAGGTTAATTAAGTGAAATAAGTTTTTTAAATAGTTTTTTATTTTAGTTCAATAATTATTAGTTATTAGCAATAATTCAATTTTTTAAAACCAATTAAATGTTTGCAAAGATTTGGCTTTTTAAAAAAATAATTGAATTTTTGCGATAAAATTTTGAAAATAATATACAAGAATAATTAATTAGTAAATTAGTTAAGAATTGAATTTTTTTTAAAGTTTGAATTTGAAATTGTTCAAAAATTCATATTTGAAAATAAGTTTTGTAACTTGCATAATAATAGTAATTAATATGTTAATAATTAATTAATAAAGAACATAAAGATAACTGCTTACTTTAAAATTATTACACACATCTCCTCAAAATAGAATCAATAGTAGATATTTAAACATTTTAATCTTTGAATGGGATTTTTAAAAAATGGTTAAGGTTTTAAAAATTAATCATTTAATTATATTAAAAAGGTGAACAGGGAATTTAATGAAATTTAATTTATTTTAATCAAAATTATGTTATTCATTACCTTCTACAGGTTTTTTCTTTTTTTCCTGTTAGAAATTAAAAAGCGCATTTTAATTACACAAAATAAAAAAAATTGTACACTTTAATCCATTTTTTCAAAACTAAACTCTTAAGTGTTTAAGTTTAAGTGTTGAGCTGTTCTCCTGACTAAAAAGCGTCACTGCGTAGTTATGCTTTTTTGTAAGGATTCGCCGCGATTTTTCATTTAATTAATTAGCATAACTACAGTTTTGCATATTTCCAATGAAAATTTGAAATTTTTTTTGCATAATAAAATTCAGCGTACCCGAATTAGTAAAGAAGCACCATTACCTTTTAAAGAAACATTATGTTAAAGAAGATATAAATAAAAACTTATTTTGTTAAATATCTCGAAACAACCTAAAGTGTAGTTATGGTGTTTTTAAATCAGGACGGCAGTATTAATTTACTATTAAAAAATTAATGATAACTTTTTCATTAACAACTTATAAATTACCACATTTCAGTATTTACATTCAAGTTTAAATTAAGTTTATTATTAATTTAGGTACTATTAAAATACTAATTAATAATTGTTTATTAATAACTTAATAATTACCACTTTTCAATAAAAGTTCATACTTGAATTCATTTTAAAGTTAAAATAGGTAAATAGTTTGTTTAAATTATTATTCAAATTTCAAAAAATGGTTAAAAATAGAAATGTCTGTTTTACAAAATTATTTCTCAATATATTATTTCGCATTTGGAAATAAAACTGTCAATATTTAATCTTATTGAAGCATAATTTAAATATTCATTGTTAGCACTTAATAATATCTTGTATTTAAGTACTTAGCATAAATGAAAATATAAATAAGTAAAAGAAACTCACCAATACTGTTGACTACGATGTTGAAAATAATACATATAGCAACCAGTATTGTGATCCTGAGAATACTGACCCTCCCGCTTTTTCGCTTCGACTTGATCAATTAAATCACCAATATATTCGATTATAAATTCTCCTTTTGTGAATTCTCGTGTCGTGACAATTCCACGTCCCTTACCAGAGAATGTTCTAACCTAAAAAAATAATTTATAATAATCATTGATTTCTTTAGAACAGGGTCAGTTAGGGTAAATAGAAACAGATTTGCTAAATTCCACCAATGACATAAGTTTTTTCTTTTAAATCGGATCACTTCCGGTTTTCTTGTGTATTGAGATACTATTTCACTTCCGTGGAACAATCTTATGCGATAGTAAAAAATATGGGTATTATTAAATCGCAATAATCAACTGTTTTTATTTCAGTTAAATAAAAAAAATTTTAAATGGGTTCTAAATGTTTTCCTATTTTCCGTTTGTTAATTAGCAGCAGTATATACAAAAATATTTCCCATTGCATAAATAATTAATTGAAAATCAAAGAAGGCACTCTTGCACTTTTTGACTGGCATCTGTTTAGTTTTTTCCAAATGCCAGTCAAAAAAGTGAAACAGTGTCTTCTTTGATTTTTAATTACTTATGCAATAGGAGATATTTATTCATTTCTAAAATTCCATGCTAAAATTTATAATTATCTCTTATAAATACTACAACAAAAATCAACTCCTAAAAACTAAAAATTCAAGGTTATCAGAAACAGTTGATTATTTCTTACCAAATTAAAAAAAAAATCAATTTCAAGTATGAAAATGATAAAGGATACAAAGAATTACATAAAAATGGCATGTTAGTTATAAAATAAATAATAATGCATTAAATAAGTTTAAAAATAAACTATCCCGAAAGTTGAAACACATTTCACAAATAAAGGTTTGTTCCATCCTATTATCTCTTATTATAGTGTTGTAGTTTGATCAAAATAATTTTTTCATTTATGATATCAGAAATATTATTGAAATTTTTGCTGTTTCTATTTACCCCGAAGTTCCAGTTTTTAGGGGTAAATATAAACAGTCTTCTATTTTTAATTAAAGTTTGCAAATTGGTAAAATCAAAGATGATTTTTGTTCTAGTATTAATAAGAAATACACTACCGGCAGAAATTGTCGGTACGAACGACGGGCGAGCTACGAAAAGTTGCTGCCGAAATTAAATTAACATATTTTATTATTGAAAAATGATAGAAACTTGGTTCTTGGATCGTTTGAAAGCCAATTAAATTCTGCGTCGTTTGATATATAAATGAAAATTATTTGATATTTTTGAGAGATTTTATCACCTAAAAGATTTTGAAAAAAAATTGATTAATTTGTCTGTTTTTGTGCACCATGTTTGTGTGGCTGCACATTCTCGAAAAATTTAGAGAAAAATTTTAAACTCTAGCAACTTAATCTTTAAAGTCTCAGCTTTTATTTGAGCCTTGAAAATTGAAAATCCGTTCAGTAGTTTTTGAAATATCTAAAAAAATATCCTAGCATGTTGTTTTATAATTTAGGCGGTGATACACACTTATTGCACTCTCGCTGCTCACCTGGCTCGTTGCGGCAGGGCCGAATAAGCGGCATATAGAGTAGGGGTCATATTGACTTTTCTTAACTTTTTATCTCAAATTAAACGACTCTTTGATCATGAAAGTTTGTAAAATGATAACTTATTTATGTATATAATAATTAACTTTAACAATTATTAAATTTTTATAATGAATATTAAATCTAAAATTACAAAAAACTTAAAAAGGGCTCTCAATATGACCCCTACTCTATATGCCGCTTATTCGGCCCTGCCGCAACGAACCAGGTGAGCAGCGAGAGTGCAATAAGTGTGTATCACCGCCTAAATTATAAAACAATATGCTAGGATATTTCTTTAGATATTTCAAAAACTACTGAACGGATTTTCAATTTTCAAGGCTCAAATAAAAGCTGAGACTTTAAAGATTAAGTTGCTAGAGTTTAAAATTTTTCTCCAAATTTTTCTAGAATGTGCAGCCACACAAACATGGTGCACAAAAATAGACAAATTAATCAATTTTTTTTCAAAATCTTTTAGGTGATAAAATCTCTCAAAAATATCAAATAATTTTCATTTATATATCAAACGACGCAGAATTTAATTGGCTTTCAAACGATCCAAGAACCAAGTTTCTATCATTTTTCAATAATAAAATATGTTAATTTAATTTCGGCAGCAACTTTTCGTAGCTCGCCCGTCGTTCGTACCGACAATTTCTGCCGGTAGTGTAATTATAAATTTTATTACGAGTTTTTAAGTTTAGTTTGTTCCAAATACGAGTCAAAAAAGTGAAAGGGTGTCTTCTTTGATTATCAATTTTTTATGCAGAAGGAAATATTTTTGTATATGGGTAAGACTCCGTCAGAAAATATGCGATTTGCATGGGGTCTTTGGATTAGGCTGCAATTTGGTGAAATTGTAGTATTGGATACTAGAAACAAGTGTGCCAAAAAGTTTTTGAAAATTTTGAAATTTGTTAAAGTTACGCCATTTTGAATTTTTTTGTTATACTTTTCTTAAATTTTAATATTTCCGAAAGTTTTTGATGAAATTTAATAAAATTTGGAAGGCTTATACTTGACATCATGTTTCTTCTGACTATCACATAAAAAAAACAAAAAAAAATTTTTTTGCCCAAAAAAAGTCAAAAAAATTTTTTGAAACCGTTTTGCCCGAGCGGGACCGATCTTTGGATTTTCTTGTCAATTAATAAAATATTCCTTATAATTTCACCTTTCATTTAAAAAAAGAAAATCGGTGGAGACTCAAATAGTTTTCGAGATATTGCAATTTTTGTGGAAGCGCGACCACGTTTCAGTGTCAGCGATGTGTGAGTGCCCGGGAATCCTAATTCTTACACTTTACTGTTCAAAATTGTCTAGAACCTACAAATTTAATCCGATTTTGATGTTCTTGGTCTTAAATAAAAGGAGATAATTTTTCTAAGAGTTTCCCCGAAACTGTTGTTTCAATTATTAATTGTTTATATATTTCTTTGTTACTCAAAGTAAACAATTTACAAGAATTTTGAAAAAAATCGTGTTTATTTTTTATTTTTCCATTCCTCATGATCGAAATCAATTTAAATTAGTCTAGTATGATCACCCAAAAATAATAATGCATAATTCAATTTATTTAAATAATTTCGTTAATTAATAAATAGATAACTCTGGTTCTTCTTAAAAAAAATTATATTTTTTACAGATAAATTTATGTTTATTTAAATAATTTATGGCTATTTTGTTAAAAAATAATTTAAAAATTAATAATTATCATTGTTATTAACAATTAGATTTATATAAAATATAAATTAAAAATTAATTAATCAATTTTTTATTACTTACTTATATCTTTATTTATATATGCATAAATTTGTCTCTAAAAAATACAATTTTTTTAATAATTGTTATAAACAATGATAATTATTAATTTTAAAATTATTTTTTAACAAAATAGCCATAAATTATTTAAATAAACATAAATTTATCTGTAAAAAATATAATTTTTTTTAAGAAGAACCAGAGTTATCTATTTATTAATTAACGAAATTATTTAAATAAATTGAATTATGCATTATTATTTTTGGGTGGTCATACTAGACTAATTTAAATTGATTTCGATCATGAGGAATTAAAAAATAAAAAATAAACACGATTTTTTTCAAAATTCTTGTAAATTGTTTACTTTGAGTAACAAAGAAATATATAAACAATTAATAATTGAAACAACAGTTTCGGGGAAACTCTTAGAAAAATTATCTCCTTTTATTTAAGACCAAGAACATCAAAATCGGATTAAATTTGTAGGTTTTAGACAATTTTGAACAGTAAAGTGTAAGAATTAGGATTCCCTGGCACTCACACATCGCTGACACTGAAACGTGGTCGCGCTTCCACAAAAATTGCAATATCTCGAAAACTATTTGAGTCTCCATCGATTTTCTTTTTTTAAATGAAAGGTGAAATTATAAGGAATATTTTATTAATTGACAAGAAAATCCAAAAATCGGTCCCGCTCGGGCAAAACGGTTTCAAAAAATTTTTTTGACTTTTTTTGGGCAAAAAAATTTTTTTTTGTTTTTTTTATGTGATAGTCAGAAGAAACATGATGTCAAGTATAAGCCTTCCAAATTTTATTAAATTTCATCAAAAACTTTCGGAAATATTAAAATTTAAGAAAAGTATAACAAAAAAATTCAAAATGGCGTAACTTTAACAAATTTCAAAATTTTCAAAAACTTTTTGGCACACTTGTTTCTAGTATCCAATACTACAATTTCACCAAATTGCAGCCTAATCCAAAGACCCCATGCAAATCGCATATTTTCTGACGGAGTCTTACCCATATACTATTGCTAATTTATAAACGAAAAATGGAAAAATGCTTAGAACCTGTTAGGAGTTATCTAAGAAGGTTTAAGGTCGTATTTATTTTAAGTTTTTTATTTAACTGAAATAACTACTGTTTTTATTTATCCTATCTGACTCTAATTGAATTTTTGCAAAGAATTTTACCATTTATGAATATAATTAAATTGCTTTGAAAGAATTATTAAAAGTTAAAAAAAATTGAATTTATTTGAAAAATTGATACTTTTATAAAAGAGTTGGAATTTTTGAAATTCTTCATAACGAATTAAGAAAAAAATTGATTTCTTTCGTGAAATTATTAATTTAATTGTTTCGAAAAATGTATTACAATTTTAGAGAAGAACTTAATTATGTATGTCATAAAATTTTATTAAAAATAATTAAATGCTTGAAAAGAATTTTATTAAAATTTTAGAATATAATTGAACTCTTGAGAGGATCTTTATGAAAATTTGATTTTTTAAAAATAAGTGAATATTTTACCAGTTCAGTAATTATTAACCACAACTGTAATTGGAATTAGAGAAAATGTAGAATATACAATAATCACTATATATGAATTGAGAATAACTTTAGAATACTAAAATAAAAAAGTTTACTAAGCATAGAGAAAGTTTCTAATACATAAAGTTCACTTTCCCCCACTCACCTCTAAGCCATCTTCACAACCGGATATAATTTTATTCTCAAGGCTTCTCTGTTTCTCCTCTAAAACGGTTGTTTTACATTTTCGAACACTCCTTCGAACGGTATAATATTCGGTGAGTTTATGATTTGTATCAACAGAAACTTTCGATGCTGGTGAATTTGTTGAATTTTGTTTTCGACGCCTCTTAGTAACTGGTTTTTGAATTTTTTTCTCAAGAAATTGCACTGGACTTAAATCAATAGCTTTTGTTCTCGTAGTCTTCTTCCTTTTCTCAATTATCACTTGATTTATACGCGTCTCTTCTTGTTCACTGGGCAATTTTATTCTATGTGGCGTTGGTGGACCATGAATTTTCTCACCATCCTCAGCCTCCAAGGGTTTTGGTCCATTTTTTGGATAAAGCATATTAACACAATATTAGAACGATAATTTACAAAACAAGAGAGAAAATTAAAACACCAACACTCGTTGAAGCCGCGTTCGTTATGTTCAGTGCAGCCAACATTTCAGGTAAAAGGACGCCCCACTTTGGACACACTGAAATATTAAAATCCCCCAAAATTGTTACTAAACGTTACTAGACTTTTGAAAGCTTAAAGGCGCTCTCACAGCTTTAGGGTACAGTCACACGATCTCATGCAAAACTTATGGAACGGTCACAGCTCGGCTGCCTGGCTGCCTGCCTGCAGGTCGTTATGGCAATACATAAGAGTAAGAGAGTCAGACAATTTAAATTATTCGTCTCCTCTCTCTTACTCTCGTGGCGGCTGCCTGCGCAGGCAGGCAGCCGAGGTGTGACCATGCCATTAGGGTACGGTCCCATGATGAGCAGAAAACACAATGCAAAGCAGAATTTCGTGAGAGTGAAAAGGACAGTGATATCTGACTATCTCTCTTGCACTCACGAAATTCTGCTTTGCATTGTGTTTTCTGCTCATCATGGGACCGTACCCTTATGCATGCAGCTTGCCACAGTAGCGTTCAAGATTGAGAGAGATGTAGAATAATTTCCTATCTCTCTCACTACCATTTCAAATAAATCTCACTACACTGTAAAAAATCCTAAGAATATTACCCACATTAAATGTGGCTATTTTACAGACAAGGGGAAAAGTGCCCCATTCAATGTGGCAACATAACCTTATTTAAAGCGTCACTTTTCCCCTTGTCTGGGTAATATCCTTAGGATTTTTTACAGTGTACCATTTTCATGCATAAAGGTACTGCCACAGCTCTCTTCGATAGCTGCCGGTGCGAGTAGCCGGCCTCAATTAAGCGGAAGATTTAAATTCCAATAAATTAATAATTACCTTTTTAAAGAAACTTATTATTAAAACTGAATAAATAATAATAACAATTATTATTATTAAATTAATAACTAAATTAATAATTTTCTTTAAAAAAGAAAAGTATTACTTTATGGAATTTAAATTTTCCGCCTTAATTGAGGCCTTCTGCCTGTGCAGGCAGTTGTCAAAGGTAGCTGTGGCAGTACCTTGAGTTTTTCATGCGGAGGTCTGACCTCCTAAGGGAAAAAAAACATTTAATTTGAATTTTCTGGCTCTCTTTTATGTGTTACCATGACAACCTGCAGGTAGGCAGGCAGTAGAGCAGTGCGAGTGTCTTAAGAGAGAAAAAGCATTTGTGTCGGTCTATAACAAAACGTGCCTTAGCTCCCAAAAAATTAATTTCAAGTTATTGATAGCACTCTATACTCTTTCACGCATGAGTATAATTTGAACATGATGTGTGTTTACTCCCATTTATCAGAAAAGCAGCCCCACCACTTTCCACTACTACTACGTTGGTTATATACGTACGATTTGCACTTTTCGCGCTACACGAACAACTGTCAATATTTAGTGTGTGGTGGGGCTGAATTGCAATTGAAAGTCTCCACCAATTAGAAAGGCTTAACTTCTAATACGTTTCCCGTAGAATTCATATTCGGGAGCTAAGGCACGTTTTGTCGTGGACCGTCACATTTAATTTGAATTTTCTGACTTATTTACTCTCATGTGTTACCATGACAACTAGGCATGCAGAGCTGTGAGAGCACCTTATAGGTACTACCACAGATCCCTTCGACAGCTGCCTACGAAGCACGGGGGTGACACTCTTGAGTTGAAACCAGGAAAGAAGACGGTCACAGCTCGGCTGCCTGGCTGCCTGCCTGCAGGTCGTTATGGCAATACATAAGAGTAAGAGAATCAGACAATTTAAATTATTCGTCTCCTCTCTCTTACTCTCGTAGCGGCTGCCTGCGCAGGCAGGCAGGCAGCCGAGGTGTGACCATGCCATAAGGAGACCGAACTCTGTGTAGATAGCGCTTTGAAAATGTCAGAGGAATGTGCACGAAAAATGCCAGGTTCGCTGCGTTCTGGGGCCGTATTCTCGAATCGATGACCCTAGATGTCGCATGCGACAGACCATGCGAGATCGAAAAACCTATTCTCGAACGCGTGTCGCATGCGAGATTTCATGTCGTGTGCGACAATTTTCGAATGGTTCATCTCGAGTGGGTAGTAACCACTCGAGATGTAAAGTCGCATACGAAATGCTAGTGAGAAATAAGGTTGTGTGTCATATTTATAATAAACGTATATAATACAAAGTAGTATTAGTGTGCATAAACCGTATGCTAAAGTAAGAAAAACTATACAATATAACCTAAATGTATAATTTAAAAATTTAACGTAATCTTATAATGAAATAAAAGTTTATGTAAAAATTTTTCAAATTATCTTTTAAAGCGATTTTAATAAGTATCATTTATAATAAAAAATTAAAATGTTTTTGTTATTTTTGTAAAAATAATATATAATATAAATTTTCAATTATTATTCTTAGCAGCTATCTGTTAACACTTTTAAGTTAGTTTTTGTGTATATGCTTTGGTTTTTGTTTTTATATTGTTTGACAAATTGAAAATATGCAGGTATTTTCTTGATTGCATATTCCTGTTTCATTTTTGAAGAAAATTCTTAATTTTCATAAGGAAATAATTTGCATTATTTCTATTTCTTAATATCGCAACTGCTTTAATAAAATTGAAAATTTTTCATAGATCTAGAAAAAAAGGTTTACATAAAGTCCATTTGTCTATTAGGTACAAATTTTAATTAAAACTGAAATTGAAATTTTTAGAAAATAAAGAAAAAATATTACTTAAAAAAATTTTTAGTTACATTTATTTAGAAATTAATTTAATTTTAAAGTTATTTGAAAACATCAGTAACTTTTTTTAAAAATAATAATTATTTTTTCCCATAAGATTTTACGTAATTAAAAAAAAATTTGAAATTAATTGAATTTTGTATGAAGAATTTTATTACTCTTTATTTAATTATTTTAATGTAAACGGACATGATCATCGCTCAATAGTACAAATAAGTACTATTAAAACAATTTCACATAATTAATTGACCGCATTGTTGCACACTACTAACATAAAAAATTTAAGTACGCATCTTCCCAATGTATTTATTAATTGACACTAAAAAAATTTTTTAAATAATTTAATATATTCTGCCATCATTCGTATGTATTGACAAATTTAACTAATTTTAGAAGAATTTTAATTTTTAAAGTTCTTCAAAAATCTGAGTATTAAAATTGTTAATTAAATTCCTTAAAAATTGAAATGTTATGAAATTGTAAAAAT
The DNA here is from genome assembly GCA_032873175.1 of Leptopilina drosophilae. Taxonomy (NCBI): domain Eukaryota; kingdom Metazoa; phylum Arthropoda; class Insecta; order Hymenoptera; family Figitidae; genus Leptopilina; species Leptopilina drosophilae. Next base: position 12,750,727 of record CM065487.1, read on the forward strand.
GCAACTTTTTTAAAATAGAAAAATTAATATTCATATTTTATTCTTCTTTGTGTTTTTTCTATATGTCAAATTCTCTTCTACCTTAATTCTTATTGGTATTTAAGTATTTGGAAACGACGGCAACGCTGTATAAATGTCGCACACGGAAATTTCCGAACAACCTATCTCGAATGGTCGTCGAGAATATACTTTTGAAGTCGCATGCGACATTAACCATTCGACATTTTACGCATACGAGAATTGTCGAAGGCTTTCGAGAATACGGCCCCTGGTCGACCACCAAATAAGTTGATCATGCGCAGTAGCCTTGTTCTATCTCTGTTTGTCGTAACAACTGTGCGAGTGAGATATGATGTTTACATTTAGCCGGTCTTTTAGTGATGTGATACATGTGATTTAGGTTACGTTTAGTTGGTTTTAGTTATTTATGTTATTTAAAAAATGTGCTGTGTTCCAGGATGTAAAACATCCTACTGGAATAAAGAGACTAAAAATATTAGTCTCTTCCATCCGGTTTACACTGTAATATGTTTCCTAACATAACCACACTTTTCATCTGTCAACACACTGCTGAACTTTAGTTCAATGCGCATGATCAACTTATTTGGAGTCTAATAGAATGCAGTGGATCTGGCACTTTTCGTGCATGTTGTTCAGATATTTCTAGAAGCAGAGTTCGGTCTCCTTACTCTTCCTTCCTGGTTGAAACTAGGCAAAGAGTTTCATCTGTTTCATCTGCTGACGCTGGCTGGTAAGTGAGACGATATTGATAAAAAATGCTTTAAGTTGCAAAGAAAAATTTAATTATTATCATTAATATTAATTTAATGGTATTTATTTGTATATAATATTAATGGGGCGCATGAAAAGACGCTAAACAAGCCTTGTTAAAAATGTTATTTAATAGAATTTTATTACCTAGAATATCATTTTAGTAGAATGTATAATTACGAATCGTTTTATCGTAGAATCGTAATTTTACAGAAGCGTAATTAAATAGAATCTGATTATTGCCGAAAATCTTTTGATAGAAATCTACTTCATCGGAATGTACATGAGTTCGAATATTTATTTAGTAGAAATTCAACTTATGGAGCGTTCAGACCTCTGCAGTCTGTCTGTCTGTCTGCAAGTTGCCATGGTAACGTATAAGAGTAAAAGAGTAAGGAAATTCAAATTTATTACACCCTCTCCCTTACTCTTATTGCTTCTGGCTGCGCAGGCAGACAGCTTGCAGAGGTCTGAATGCTCCTTTAAGGCGCACTCACAGCTAGTAGGCAGCAATACAAATTTGAATTTACTGTCTCTTTCACTCTAATGGACTTTCTCTCTTACTCCAATTACTGCCTGCGCAGGCAGGCAGAGCTGTGAGTGCTCCATTATCCGATTATCAATTTGATAGAATTATTTCGGCGCGAATTTTAAAATTGATCATCAGGAATTATCAAGAAAATTGTGATTGGTCAATTTTAAAATTCGCACCGAAATAATTCTATCAAATTGATATTCAGATAAGTTGAATTTCTAGTAAATTAATATTCGAAGACATGTACATTTTGATGAAGTAGATTTCTGTCAAAAAGATTTTCGGCAATAATTAGATTATATTTAATTAGGCTTCTGCAAAATTACGATCAAATTGTCTTTCTTCCAGATTATAATTCAGACGAATAAATATTCTACTAAATTAAAATTCTTTCTACTTTTCTTTCAGTCAAGCTATCATTCTAACAATTATACATTCTACTAAACAGGGCTGATAAAATCATGATTTTATAAAAAAATAAAAAAATCAGATTTTTTTATTTAAATTGGATTTTTTTGATTTACATAAATTTTTCTAATGGGTCAGGCTAAGCCAAACGGATCGGGTAAATTAAAAAAAAAATTTTTAATGAAATATCTTTTAATCTCATCTTTATGTGATAAAAATAATGTCATAAAAAATTTAAGGCAAAAAAAAATTTTTTTGTTATAGTTATTAACAATTAAAGTTTTTAACAATATTAAATGAAAATATTTTTTTCTCGAGTTCTTTTTAACCGATTTTAAAAACCAAATAGGCGTTTTTTCGTCTTGAAGCGTAGAATGTAAAAATATATTTTGTTTAAAAAATTTTTTATTTTTTATTGTTTTTTCAAAAAATCTTTCAAAATAACAAATAATTGAAAAAACAGTAAAAAAAAAAAAAAAATTTTAAACAAAATATATTTTTACATTCTACGTTTCAAGACGAAAAAAATGCCTATTTGGTTTTTAAAATCGGTTAAAAAGAACTCAAGAAAAAAATATTTTCATTTAATATTGTTAAAAACTTTAATTGTTAATAACATTCGGGAAAATGACCGGATACCGGTTATTTCAAATTTCTAAATAGCACTTTTGCCAATTTCGACATTTTGGAAATATTGAGGGGGGTCTGGTTTACCCAACTGTCCGGTTTGCCCCACTCTCCCCTATTGTTATTTACTTGTCTGACAGGAATTAAAATTTCATATAATACTTTGAATTTTAAAACCTTTAGAAATTTAATTATTTCTCAAAATTAAAACTATATGCAATTCTTCTAAATCTTCAAATATTTTCTAAAATTTTAAATGAAATGCTTTTTGGAATCAATCCTTATCTAAAGATTCTACAATTAAATTATCTACACTGAAAAAAAAATTTATTTGATTCAAATAATTCAAATTATTTGAAAAATATTTAATTGATTCAAATACTTTTTAGTTGGATCAAAAAAATATGTATTTGATTCAAATAACTTGAATTATTTGAATTAAATAAATCGTATTTGATTCAATTAAATAATTATTTGAATTGAATAAATGAATTTATTTAATACTAATAATGAGTTACTTGAAACTATTCTTTTATTTATTTCATTCAAATACTTCGTATATTTGATGCAAATAAAAATTATTTGACACAATAAATTTATTTTATTGATTCTAATAAACTTAATTATTTAATCCGAATAATTCATTATTCAAAGCAAATACACTATTTTATCAAGACAAATAAAAAAATATTTCAATCAATTAAATAATTATTTGAAACGAAAATAATGAAATACTTGAAACTCATTTATTTGTTCATTTATTTATTTCACTTAAATATTTCATTTATTTAATACAAATAAAAAATATTTCGACAAATAGATGTGTTATTTGGATACAGAATATACGACATTGGCATTCATAAAGTAGATCAGCCCGAGTTCTCACCAAGTCTTAGTGGCCGTGTGGCTTAAAGAGGTGCGTTTTTATATGCTTGCGGTCAGCGTTATGGGCGGGGGGACGTGAATTCGATGCCACATGCGAGCGAATATTTTTCATTCTTCGTCTTAAGCGTTATATAAAATAATAAAATTGTGTGTTGTGTTGTGAATAAAAACTGTGTGAACATGTTTATAAATAATATTGAAAGACTTAAAAAATCAATTAATGTGTATAATATAATAAATAAATATAGTATAATAATATATTAATAAATTTAAAAAATACTAAATAATTTAAAAAAAAATTTTGTATTAAATATAGAATGAAATAATTTTCATATTTGATTCAAATAATTATTTATTAGCTTGAAATATTACATTTATTTGATTTGAATAATTTAAATAATTGATTCAATTAATTATTTATTGGTTTGGAATATTCCATTTATTTGAATTGAATAATTAGTATTTGATTCAAATAAATAGTTATTTGATGCGATAAAATCAATTATTTAGATCAAATAAATATGTATTTGGTTCAAATACACATTTATTGGATTATAACCAAATAAATTATTTATTGGGATCAAATAATTTTTGTTTGATTCAAATAAATTTTTTTTCAGTGTAAATACTAAAATAAGTCCTGTAAAAATCTGTAATTGTCAAATTCTAGAGGAATTAAGTTTACTAAAACACTAATTAAATTTACAAACTTTGATATGACTAATTTCACTTAAGGACAGAAAATGTCTTATTATTATATAAATAATAAAAATCATAATAATATATTTCCTCGTGTAAGCATGTTTTTTAAATTTAATTTATTACAAATAACTATAATATAATATTTTAATAAAAATGTAAGACGATAAATAAATTTATGAAAAATCTTTATGAAATAACTATTTCATCAGTTATTATGAAATAAAAATTCAATACAGTGTCAAGTAATAAAAATTTACATAAGCCACTTGCATATGTGGCGCCACGTAGTAAAAAATAACGACATATTTTACCATGTTGAAGAGAGAGTGTTACCGGGCTGATTTTGCTAATTTCATAAGTTAAACAAGTCATCTATTTGATATCTTTTTGGGAATTCTAAAAGTTATAAAAACGTTATTTTTTTCCCCATAAACGTGACATTTTTGGTCGGACATTAGATAAGTTTTAGGTATAAAACATCATTTACAAAAAGTTAACTTCTTGGAAACTCATAATGTTAACATTCAACATTTCAATGCCAACATTTTTATACATTTTAGTTCACTCTGTGCCGCCTGGAGAGGTGTGGACGGTCAAATGTTTCTGCATGCATACATCATGCAGATGCATTAGATCGTGTGACTGTTCCCTTAGGGTCTTTTCATGCGCCCCATATTAATTCAGTAATATTTTACTTTTTATCGAAAAAACTTAGAAAAAGTGTTTACCATTTTATTTATAATGAAAATTCACCGACAGATTAGCTCGGTCGGATAAGATGCCTCGCTTGGCGGACGTTCTAGGACCAAGGGTACTTGGTTCGCGCCCATTTGGCTTGGATTTTTCCGGCATGTGAGATAATCTGAGCGGGAGGTTTGACGTCGAGGTATAATGATGTGCACTATCGATTATTGTCCGGTACACACCATTAGAACTCGACTGTCGATAAACCGGTTGTACTCAGGAGAAGGTTTTCTATAGTTTCCCTCTCCTCTGGCGAGAAAACCCATTAGACGGGTAGTCCAGGCTAATGCGAGTACTCCTAAATTTCGAAAGACGTTCTGTAGGCGCAAACTCAGTATTAAGAATTGTATGTAAGAAAAATTTGTAAAGCAAGAAATTGTAAGAAACACTTGTATAGCCAAGTATGTAAGGCTGAAGACAGGTGTATAAACCAATAAATAAGTATTATAATGAAAATTGTGCAACAATTCATGACGTGAAATTTAAATTAATAAAATTAGAATTATTTTTTATTATTTTAATTATTGCTGTTAACTATTATTTAATAAAATTGTACAGTATAAATAAAAATTTGTTTGATTATTTATTCATTATATTATTATTTAGTTTATAATTTATTTTCCCGCCATGAATTGTTGCACAATTTTCATTATAAATAAAATGTTAAACACTTTTTATAAGTTTTTGATATTATAAAATATGCTAAAATGGTACTGGATTAATATTATATACAAATAAATACCATTAAATTAACATTCATGTTAATAATTAAATTTTTCTTTGCAACCTAATGCATTTTCACTCAATATCGTCCCACTAACCAGCCAGCGCCACCGGTGGCACCGGTCAACTCTCAGGTTAGTTTATTCTTATGGGAAACTGCCATTAAAGCCCAACACAGAATAAAACAGTAACGTGAATGTAAGCATGTGATAGAAAAGGACAAACATACTTCTGTCTTTCTCTATCTCATGCTTGCGTTCCGTTCCCGTTTTATTCTGCTCAGGGCTTAATGCAAATTGTATATTGAAAGTGGGACAGATTACGTCGGTGAAGTTCGCAACGTTTATGATCAACGATTGAAAGAAAAAAATTATTTTCCTACCAAATAGAATAAAAATTTTTGTTCACAAATATTTTTTTTGTGAATCATTATTCAAAAAGTTAAATGTCCTATTTTCTGTACAAGAATTTATAAAAATTTTTTACAAGTAATTTTGAAAAAGATATAACAAAAAACAAAGATTTCAAAAATTTACTTCGAGCGTCAAAATCACTTTTTTTACCATATTTTTAACAATATTAAATGAGTAACAATAAAACTTGGTACAAACTTACAGTATATCAAGTACATTATTTTGATCAAAAACCTAAATTACAGTAGAATTCCAATTATCCAGATCAATTGGGACCAGACCCGATCCGGATAAGCGAAAATCCGGATAATCGAAATGGGCATAAGAATGATATATTTTGAATAATAAAACTTCAATCTGCTGTTTGAAATCACTTTATTTGCAGTGCAATTCCTCGTTGTCAGAAATCCGGTTAATCGGACGTCCGGATAATTGGAATTCTACTGTACTCTGATTTACCACTTTCGAATAAATTGAAGTGATCCATTACGCCCCGGTCTCCTCTACAATACCGCTACGAAGCAAACAATTTTTGCAACTTATATACAACAATAAATAATAATTTTACAAATACTTTGGAATACTTTAACATTTTATGAATATTATGTAAATAAATCTATTGTTTTAAAACAATATTTTAAAATTTTAATTTTTTCAATTATTCTATTATTATTATTATTATTATATTTATTATTTTTATTATTAATTTTTTTATATTTATAAATAATTAGCTTTATACTTTATTTATAAATATTAAAGAAATTTGAATATAACAAAAAAATTTAATTCTTTAATTTATTTGTTCATTAATAAATAAAAAATATAATTAAAACATTTTTAAATTCATTAATTTTTACTATAAATTTTATATTCTTCTATTGCTAATAATTCTTTTTTTAATATTTAAACTCTCTAAATTTGAATCAGCGAAAAGTCGCTGATTCACCAGCCCAGAGTATGCAGCTGAGTCAATCAGCGAATATACACTGATGAAACAGCGTATATGCACTGATTTTTCAGCGTATATACGCTGTTTAATCAGCTGCATACTCTGGGCTGGTGAATCAGCGACTTTTCGCTGATTCAAATTTAGAGAGAACATTAAATAATTCTCCTACAAAAATGCTTTACAACATAATGGATTTAAAATTTTTATTACTATAATTATTATTTTATTCATTTTAATTTATTAACTTTTATTGAAAACAATAAGACTATAGCTAAATTTTTGCATTGTAAAAAATCTATTTATGGAGATTCTAAATAATGTGTTAATACACTCAAATCTCGCTATAACGACCTTATGTACAACGAGCGCTCTCTATAACGAGGACTCTGTCTCTCGGTATAGCGAGAAAAATTTCCTGGCGATTGTCCCCACTATTTATAAACAAATGCACATTCAGTTGGTTTAAATTTGGTTAAAATCAATTTTATTTATATAAAATAAAAATGTCACTTCGTATTTGAAATTATATCAATCAATCGAACATCTTCAAAATTTTAGCTTATATAAATTTTTTGTATATTAAAGTTCAAATTAAACAAGGTTATGTTTGTAATTTTGACATTATGTAAATTGTAAACACTAAAAAAATGAATGAAGAATCTTAAAAGTGGGGATTTTTCATTTCTCCTTTTGCGCTCGTAATAGAGGGAGATTTGACTCCCGAACTTCACGTTATAGCGAGATTTGAGTGTAGTTAATTAAAAAAATAATTATTCTAGAAAACATTAAATTGTTTTAAACAAACAATGCCAATAACCATATTCTTAGCATACTATTATTAATTGAAATCTTAATAACAACAACATAAATGATATTAGTTCGCAGTCGGTAGAATGCCTGCACCGCTCGGGTTGTCAGACGGACGAATGCCAGTACAACGCCGGTTGTTCGGCGACATCAAATCTGTACTTTGATTTTGATGCCTGTACCGACATTGACTCTCCAATTCAATCGGCGCGGATTCTTCTCTCTAAATTTGAATCAGCGAAAAATCGCTGATTATGCAGCTATAAGTATGCAGCTGATTCAATCAGCATATATACACTAATGAAACAGCGAATAGGCACTGATATTTCAGCCTATATACGCTGATTCAATCAGCTGCATACTTATAGCTGCATAATCAGCGACTTTTCGCTGATTCAAATTTAGAGAGTTGACGGTTGGATGATCCTTCATTCGTCCGCCTTTTCCGCCTGGGTCTACTGCCCAAAGTAAAAACCCATAGGTTTTTACTATATATGCGACTTACTATAGTAAGTCGCATTTGCCGTTAAGACGAAAGTAGCTTTAACGGTAAGCGACTTTGAACCTTACGGCAAATGCGACTTACTAGGTTTTTACTTTGGGCAGCAGATATGATATTGGGTGTACTTGAAATTAATTAAAATCGCTACTCTGAATGTAGGTCCAAATATTACCTACATTTAGAATAGTAAAAGTACAGATAATTTTTTTACAGTGCATGTTTTTTAATAAATATACTCTGTGATATAACCTTATTCCTTTTTTCAAGATTTTTATTTTTAATTAATAATTGTTTATATTTTACCATATATGTACAATATACACAAAAGTTATTTAAATATTATTAAATATTAATGATATTAATAAGTAATAAAATTAATACTCTTATTCCTTTTTTTACAAATTTCTTGTTTAAATTTTACCACAAAAGTTTGTGATTTATATTTTTAGCAACACTCTGTGATATTATTTCGCCCAATATTTAAAAAAATTAATTATCTCAAGTAGTTAAAGCAATATTCTGTAATTTTCAAACCTCATCTAAATTCGTTATCAATACTTCCATCGATAATATCTTATCTGCATTTCATTTGTAGAAATTCTGTGTCCAACATGAATAAAAAATTGTTTTTTATAATTTATAACTATGTTACTTGAATATTTTAGAAAATTATATATTTTTATTGCAATACTCTGTGATTTTAAGTTACCTCTTACATTTTGTACCAATACTCTGTGATGTTAACATTTCTACATCTTATTTATAGCAAATGTGTTTTTTGTTACCATACATCCAATATGTATAAAAAATAACGGAGTGGTACAGAATAAGGTGGTTTAATTATTTGGCCAGTGAACTGGCAGAATAAGTTAGTTTGCTTATTTGGCCAGTGTATCTAAAAGAATACACAATTAATATCTAAAACTGGCCAAATAAAAAAGGGACTCTATTTGGCTAGTCAAAATGAACAGTTTTTAATATGTCAATATACAGACATGCTAACGTTTTTAAAAATTAAAAAAAGTTTAAAAATAGAGACAATTTAACAAAAATGGTGAAAGAGGTATTAATAAATAACTATAAATTTTCTATTTGTTCTTGCTTATATTTATTAATTTATTATTTTTTTTTGTTGGAAGGGGGTTGGTTTTGGGTTGGATACCTTCCAGTACCAAATATAAAGTCAATTGACATTATATTTGGTACTGGAAGGTATCCAACCCAAAACCAACCCCCTTCCAACAAAAAAAAATTAATAAATTAATAAATTTTTTAATAAAGTATTATGGAGGAAGGATGCATTATATATTAATTAAATTTAATTACACGCTTCATTTTTTCTGAGTACTACGTTATATAAACAAATATTCAACATATGTATTTATATCTCATAGGGTCTTTATTAATACACTGGCCAAATAGTAAAACTATCTTATTCTGCCAGTGCACTGGCAGAATAATTTAATCATCTTATCCTGCCAGTTTTTTTCTTTGATGTATAATCGCCATGTATTTCTCGTCACTGGCCAAATAATTAAACCACCTTATTCTGCAAGTTCACTGGCCATATAGACGTGGTCAAAAAATAAATATTTTACGTTTTTAGTAACATTCTGTGATATTGTTTTATGTCATTACCTAATATTTTTATGTTACTCTAACCAATATTTTTGAAATTTTCATAAGAAATTAATCTATTTTTATCATTTTTTTTAAAGTCAAGAAATGTGCTCACCTTCTGCATCTTGAAATTGTCGGAAAACTGTAAGTATCTTTCAGGGAGTATATAACAATCTACTATTTCACTGAGAAAACTGGTACATTATTCCGGTACTTCGATTCAACCAATGAATATTAATACTTTTGAAAAATACCACTTTGCAATTTTACACTTCTAACGAGGCGCCGAAAAACGCCCTGAGACTATCCAAAATGGCGAAGACGGTGAGGTTAGACTTAGACTGCCCCTGCCGGTTATTTACCGGCAGAAGGCTATTTCAACTTCTGGCTCACCAGCCAATAGAAACACGAACCTAACTAGGATTTTATTAAATAAAAAAAACTATTAATTAATAAAACAATAGTTTGACAACTATTATTAACCCAATTATTTTAATTTTATATCTAATTTAGCTATTTTTCTTTTATTAAATTGTAAATAGTTTAATAATTTTGATTGTAAACAATAATTAATATTGTAGGTGGCACTTTGGTCAGTTGGTATGGGCGGGAAATTCAAATTATTCTCGTTTAAGTTCATCAGAAAAGTGAAAAATAACATTAGATAGATTATATTTTTAGAAATTTTTGTATTTCAAATATCTTCTTATTGAGGAATGTAATTTTGTACAAAAAATGTACTAAGTAATAAGTTTATTTTAAAAATGCATTAACGATTAGGGTTTCATTTGTAGTGAGAGAGAAGCAGACGATAATTAAAAATGGCTCGCACGTCAATAAACCTTTAGTGGAATCAGTGAAATAAATAAAGAATTATGCAAATTTAATGTTTCAAAATAAACTATAAATGTTCCGATTGGAGTAATTTACAAAAAAATGAAAGAAGTTTAAAGTTTAAATGGAATTTAAGTGAATAGATTCTTTACTGAATATAACTGTAAAGAAACTGTAAAGACTGTAAGTATAACCTAACCTCTACTGTAAATATACAATAATTTTATTGCCTTAGGTGAATGGTGATGTCACCGCCGTCCGCCTGTCAAATTTTCTTTTTAGATTAAAATTACAGTTACATGAATTTGAAAAATAATGACAATCGATCATTCTCTCCACGAACTTTCGTCAAAATTGTCAGTATTTTTTTTCATTGCGAAATCAATGTAAATTGAATACTATATTTTTATTCAAAGCTTTACTCCATACACTCTAATATTTTTCATCCTCTAATTTTTCTCTCCCTACCTAACTCTACAAACTTTTGTCTCATAAAATCTCTTCTCCCTTTCACTATCCTTTTTTCTCGTGTTGTTTCTCAACTCCTACTGTGTGTCTTGAAAGGAAAGAACCGCAAAACGTCGCGCATGTTGATACCCAACTTCTTTGTGAAAATAAACGTTAATCTATTTTTTCAACGTTTAATAAAAACGTTGATTTTTCATAACTGATTGCGCGCGACTACGAATTTGAAGAATGAGTGTTCAAGTGAATTTAAAGTTCAATCGACATTAAGAATGAGGTTGAGATCTTAAAGCGAAGAAATGTCGGTTGTATAGTTGCCTACTGCAAGTAGGTGAGTCTCAGAAGAATCTCATTTATTTATAGAATTCAAATTTAGACTCTTGCATTATGTGGCACGTAAAAAATAGAGAGATCAATATCAGTTTAATTAAGTTTTCCAATTTTTTATCGAAATTTGTACTGTAAATTTTCTGTTTTTTTTTGTTAGTCATATTCGATTGGATTTTTACTCGTTCGCGAGTGACCGGACATTGAACGTGAGACTAGGGGTCAACATTTTTGACGTTCCGAAGGGAATTTCCCTCTGATCTGAAAATAAAATTTTTATTACAGCGCAAGTGGAATAGAATTTATTTTAACACACAAAGACTTGACTTTTGGATGGGACAATAATTCTGTAAATATTTCATAGACAGTCCTAGAAGTTTTCACTGAGTTATGTGAAATAATCACGAGCAGTGCTGGAATATTTAAAGTAATCAATTTAATATTTTAAATATTCTAGCACTGCTCGTGATTATTTCACATAAGTCAATGAAAACTTCTAGGACTGTCTATGAAATATTTACAGAATTATTGTGCCATCCTAAAGTCAAGTACTGTCAAGTTATCTTTCCTGTACTTATTTTTTCCGTGCAGATCTTTGTTAATTCAACAGTATAAGAATCTTTTAATTAGTCTTCATTAATTATTTAAAAATAAAGATAGAAAAGAATTGAATACTTCTTAGTGATATTCTTCTTTTAATATTTATTTCTCTTTTACAGGGATTGTTTTTTATTTTTAAGCATAATGCGATTCATTAAATGACGCTGACTTTTATTAACTTGAATCTGAATAACTTCCTTGGAATAATTTAAATTACTGTTGAAGATACATGAGAAGTGACAAAATTTACCACATTTGTTTTATTTCATTTTATTTTCATAAAATGAAAGCAATAGAAAAATTAATCTTCAAGTGAAATTTTATTCATCAATTTCGTACTGTAGTATTTTTTGATTCTTTTATTTTTTTTGTTGAGTTAAATTTTCTTTATTAATCATTTGTAAACGAAATCTCTGGTATTTTACTCTTTAATTAAACGTCATCGGAATAGAATGCTGAATGTGCGAAATTCTCCCTTTTTTTGTTTAATCAACACAATTTTCTGTTCTAAATTTAAAAATTATTTATTGACATTAACCTACTCTTTAGAAAATCTTCGAAATTTTTAAAACTGATTTCTCTTTAAACAAACACTATTTTCAAGTAGCAAAAAATAATAGTTCATTTGTTAATTACATAATTTTCCTTTTTTTTGGGAATTTCAAGGCGGATTTTCATGGAGCGATAAAATTGCAGCGACGATTGACGACATGGAACGCCAGCGACGAATTAAAATTTGTTTTTTCTAATCTGAAATTGCACTTATAGGAAAACTGCGAAAAAACATTTGCAAAATAATGTCACTTAAAAGCTGAATAAATCTAGCTTCATAGCGACCGTCGCCAACCGTCGCTTATTCGTTGTTTATCTTTGTCGCAACAATTTTTCGCCCTATGAAATTTCTCCTTCACTTGAAGTTTATTCACAATTTTCTCAGATTGTTACTCAATGTAAGACTGACATTTGTTAAGTAAAACAAATCTGTGAAATTTCTCATCAACTGAGCTAACGGTTTTGTAAATGTTCCACTAAATTTTGTTATGTTTTGTTTTTATTATGTATATTTATTATTTTATTAATTTATTAAACTTAATTACTATAATAGTTAAAATAAAAAAATATATCAGTACAAATTTGTTTTTATTCTATTTCTGTTTATTTACTAAGATATTTTTATTTATTTTATAAACATTTAAAAATTTTCGATTACGAATAATAAGTTATTTTTCTTTTTTTAAGGGAAACAACATGTCAAGGAAAGAAAGTAACAAAATGTTGGTTCACCAGTTATCGTCAGTTTTGCCAGACGATCGTCCCATTACGGCTATTAGTATTGTTGAAGATATAGATAAATGTCCGCCTAATTTCACAGTTGTATGTTATAATTAATGATCGCTTAATTTTTTAACTCGATTTTTTCATCTTGGTGGAACAGAATAATAGGAAATTGTTTTTTTAGGTTTCAAGGACGCACGATTTAGATGCCGACGCTGATTTATGGCGTGAAAGTGGATTGTTCATTAAGAAAAAAACTAGATATATATGTTTCTCAAAGACTGAAGGACTGCCACATTGTGTGGTTGAAGAAATTGCAATAATAGATGAAAGGGAACCACCACCAAAGGGTTACAGCATGATTTCACATACAGTAGACACGAGTAATTATTTTTCACTCTAATTTTTACAGATTGTATTTAATTATTTATTTATTAATAATATAAATTTAGAGTCAAAATTTGTTTCTGTTATAAATACAAATTAGAAAAATACAAGTTATTTGGGATTAATTTTCACTTGAAATAAATTTTTTTTCCAGTGCAACGTGCTTGGAGGAAGAGGCAACTATGTTATAAGATGAAAAATAAAGATTTGTGCTCAAAAGCTATAACGGACATAATTATTTGTAGCAGAGTTGGCAAAAGTTCAAGAAAAGCGCCATTTGAATTCACCTATGCTGGGTAATGTTATTTGCAATTATTTAAAAAAAAATTTCTGTACGATTATTTTTTTTAGGGAGCGTTCACAAATTACGTTACATTATAAAGGGATGGGGGGGGGGAGTTAGCTATTCATTACGTACAGCCAGGGTTGCCAGATTCTTGGTAAAGAGAACCGCAATTAGAAGACGCTGATGTAGCCCAAAAACCGCGGTAATATTTAAAGCCCAAAAAAGCGTCTAAAAATAGGGATGTAGCCCAATTCGCGGTTTTTGAGTAACGTAATTTTGTCTCATTAGAGGTTTTTGACGAATAATAGATATTTTTTATGCAAGTAAAATGTGTACTTTCAAAAAAGTTAATTTTGTATAAAATTAATGAAGTATAAATTTTTATATCTTTTGTTATTTACTTCGTTGAAAAACCCACAAATATGATTTTTCGTATTCGATTTTAAATGAAAGTTGCTATGCATCGACTTAAAGCCCAAAAACCTCAGTCATTAATTAAAATATAGCCCAATCGCTACTTGTAGCGATTTTAAAATTCAGGCCACGAAATATATGCAAGAAATAGCCCAAATCGCGGTTTGTAGCCCAATCTGGTAACCCTGCGTACAGCAGAAAAAGTGGCGCTAATGTATGCAACAACGTTTTACATGGGGAATGGGGGGGGGGGGTACAAATTTTTCCAAAAATAGAAATTTTTCATGACTCTGCTTCGTTTTCTTTAGAAAACTTTATTTTCATGATAACCGTAGAATATCTATTGTAAATCTATACATCATGTCTAAGGATTTCGTAATAACAATAGATTGAAAATACTCAAGAAGAAAATTTGGATTATATTTTATCAGTTTCTTAATGCTTACTACTTAATAGATAAAAAGTAATTTAGATGTTAAGTCTATTTTATCAAAATCAATATTAAACTAAATTATTGTAATACATAAAAAATGAAAAAATAAATATAAAGTAGTAATAAATATTGCTATTGAATTAATTACCATTTAATTGCAGTCTAGTGAATGGCGTCAGTCTTTGTTTCAAAACGGTTGATCTGAATACAATTGATCCAAGTTCCAGGCCTTATGCAAATATAGAGTGAGTTTCGAAAAAAATTGATAACTTTGTTAAATATAAATTGTTAAAATTTATATTTGATATAAAGCGAAATTATAAATTTCATAAATGTCACTATTAATGATTCAACATAATTTAATCTATAATAATCTAATGTCTTCTTTAACTTAATTTTCTCCTTCTAATTTGTTTGTTTTCTTTGATTTCTAGATCGTTGACTAATCCCTCGCCAAATCCATCAAATGGAACTCCACACAGGGTGGTCCCAGAGCGACCGCCAAAACCAAAGTTTGCACCAAAACCGCCAAGCAGCATTTATCCTCAAATTAGTCCAGCAAGTCCTGGTAATCCTTCCGATGACTCAATAGATCGCGATTATGAAATTCTTAATCCAAATGCAAAAATAAAACCAACGAGACCAGCGCCACAACCACCAAAATCACCTCTCGTTGGTTCTACTTCAAATTATGGTACATTACTGGGATCTTCTGATCTAGACGGAGTTCCATTCGCTCTCAATCCACTTCTATCCACCAGCAAAAATCAGCTGAAAGTGAGTTATCAAAAAGTTGATTTATTTTCTTTATTTTGCTTTCTACAGGTCTCGGACAGTGCGACTTTTTAGACTCTTTTCAACAATTTTTCAAAAATGGGACTTTATTCATCTTTTTTAAAATCAAATTCCACATTTTCTACTTTTCTTTCATTTAATGCAACAAAATATAATTTTTTTTTGTATAAAATGCTGCTCAGTTTGAATTTAATAGTGTGGAAAATAACAAGTAAAATATTTTCCTGTAAAATGTTATAGCGTTATTGCAGAAAGTTTTTAAAAATAATATAGGGTCATTTGGGGTAAATGTAAACAGTAGATGTTTCTGCTAAATATACAAATTTAAAATTAAGTTCGACATCAATATTTTTACCTTAGCTCACCTACAAGATGTTCTGAGTATTGCCAATATTTTATTTTGACAATTATTGGCAATGCTATAGTGTAAGTTATCTTTAAAAGCAATAAAGATTGAAAATCAAAATTTTACTGTTCCAGTATTTTGTCTCGCATGTGCATAAAAATAAATTAAAAAGTCAAACTAAAATTTTTCATTCTTCCTTATTAATGCCTTAACAAAAATTGACTTTGATTTTTGATTTTCGTCAATTTAGTTAATAAATAATTAAGTGTTTACATTTACCCCAAGAATTCGAAAACTCGGGGTAAATGTAAACAGTCAGTTTTAGTCGATTCAGGTGCATTAATATTTTTATGTACTTCATAAAATTTTTCTAGGAAAGTAAAGTAATAAGTTCATGCAAAAAAAATCCGTCCATTTTACGTTATAACAAAAAAAAACTAATATTTTTGGTGAAACATATAGATATTCCGTTTACATTTACCCCAAATGACCCTAATTAAATTATTTTTTCAAAACTTGAATTTATTGGATTAAATAATTGTGTTTTTGAAAAGCTTTCTGAAATTATACAAAACAATTGATTTAAAAAATAATTTCAGTTAAAATTTCAGAAAATAATTAAGGGTTATTGTAGAAATTTTTAGAAATAAATGAATTATTTTTTTAAATTGAAATTATTATATTCAAATAAGTCAGTTCTAGAAGAACTTTTTCAAATTATTCAAAATAATTTATTTAGAAAAGAGTTTCAGTTAAAATTTAGAAAGTAATTGACTAATTGTTGAAATTTTTAGATATAATAATTTTTAAAAAAATGGAATTTATTGTATTCTAATAATTAAGTTCTGGAATAAGTTTTTTAAATTATTCAAAATAACTAATTTAGAAAAGAATTTTAGTTAAAATTTTAGAAAATAGGTAATTGATTATCAAAGGCAGAAATTTTTGTAAATAATAGTAATTGAATTTCTAAAGATTTTAAATTAAAATTTTTGAAAAATTGTATTTAAATTTCTAAAGAACTGTGTTTCTCGAAGAATTTTAATTCAATTTTTTTTTTAAATTAGTTGAAAATTTTAATACATATGTTTAGTTGGAAAGTTTTCGTATAATCGAAATTTCGTTAAATTGAATTGGAAAAAATTAAAGTTTAGACGTAATTTAGGTGAACTTTCTTTTCTTTAATTAAGTGGTATATTTATTTATTTATTTACTTCAATAAAAATGGACAAGAACAAAAACAGCCGTACAATAAGTTATGCAGTAAATTTAATTTATTAATTAATAAAAAATATTAATAATAAATAATTTTCAAAGAAATTTCTGAAAAATAATAATAATTGATTTTGCTTCCTCGTGAGGAAGCTTTGTAGTCGTTTAATTTATAAAATTTTTAAAAATCCTTCAAAAAAATTTTCTTCTATATAGGACTATGTTATTTATGATCCTGAACAATTGTCCGAATGTATGTATATATATGTGTGTGTGTGTGTGTGTGTGGATCCCGTTTTTTGTGAACACGATAACTCGAAGAGGTTTCAACGAATTCGGTTGAAAATTGCTAGGCATATTTATCATAAAAATATCTTGAAATGGATTGATATACATTAAAAAATCTATAAGAGCCAAAATAAGTTTGCAATTTTATCTTTTTTCAGTAACTCGAGTCGAATTTTGCCTCCATTTTTTCAGAAAAATCTACATAATTTCTATAGTATTGGAGGTTATTGATTTTTCTTTTTTTTTTAATTTAATGCTTGGAGTTTTACGCATCAATACATCGTAATTTAATCTTTGAAAAACATTGAGAACATTCTTCAATTTGCAATTGTTTAAAAGAATTGTTAATAACAATTATAAATTTTCATTTTTTAGCAATCGCTTTATTTAATCCTTAAAGTATAGACTTTAAGCTTTAATTTAAAAAAAATTCACTTAATTATCTTTATTTGTTTCAAAGTAATAATAAAATGGAAATAAAATGACCCAAAACTTCAACACCTGATTACTTCAAAAATAAATTTTTTTTTTGAAAAAAAATTTAGGGGGAAAAAGTGTACTCATATATCTACCACAAATCATAGATAACTTAAAAAGTGGAGACAAAAATTTTTCAAGTGGCCGGTTTCACTTATTTTAGCTCATAAAAAAAAATTTTTTTTAATTGAATATTGAAGTTAATATATAATAAAATCTTATTCTTTGCATCAAGACGAATCGATTGGTATATATAAAGTATAAATTGTATGAGAGTTTATAGAGTTAATGACACTTAAAGCAGAAAAATTACCTTCTTTTATCAAAAATTCAGTTCTTTCATCAAAATTATATTCCAGTACAATAAAATTTTACTCATGTTTTTCAATAGTCTTATCCGTTTAAAAATAAATAAACGGTACGATAAAGTATATATTGTATTTGAATTTATAGAATTAAACATAATTAAAACCAAAAATTCGCACTTTTATTAGAAATTTATTTCCTTCTTAAAAATCATGTTGCCTTATAATAAAATGTTACTCTTGCCTTAAAAACAAACTAAAAATCTTATATATGTTATTAGCACTATTAGAATTAAATAAAATGAAAAAATTCACTTTAAAGCAAATTTTTTTCTTATCGTAAAGAGAAAACAAAATGTTCATGTAATGAAAATCTTAATTCACAACTTGTTTAGAATCATTTTAGCTAAGAATTCTAAGAGATAATTAAATTTTGATTCTAGAAAAAATTCTTTAGAAATAATTAAATTGACAAAGGTTTTAAGTTAAAAACATTTGATTCATGTGGATGTTCAATAATATTTAATTTCAAGTTTTTAATAATTTAATTATGAAATTCTAAAAAAATAAGATTTTTGAACAATTGTAGGTAATTGGATTTGCAAAAATAATAAATCTAAAAATTTTCAAACAATATTAGAATAATTGTCTACAAATTTTATTGAAATTAATTTTATACTTTTAAGGATTTTCACTAAATTCTTAAAAATTATCGTGTTTTTGAAAAAAAAATAATTTTGAAAATATTTAAATTATTTGAAAATAACTTAATTTCATAAAAAAAACTTAAAATTAGTGTTGTTATCTGGATAAAGAAAAGAGTTGAAAATATTTCTGGAAATCAGGGAAAAGTTAGGAAAATACAGTGAAATTTTTGTAATAACCCCGAAATAAATAAAAAACTACTTTTTCCACTTTGTATATTTTATTATTATTTATTTTTAATAACAAAGTTATTATTTGTAAAGTATTAAAATAGTAATAATTCCATATTTTGTCTGTTAATAACTCAAAGACGGCTTGACCGATTAGAACGAAACTTGTCAGTCTCTTAGGTATTAGTCATCTAATTTAAAATCTCAGCCATATCCCATTGAAAAATATTAAAAGGAACAAAAGTTTGAACTTATTTCACAAAATTCAAAAAATCAAAAAAATTAAAATTTTTAAATTTTTTGTCAAATTGATGTGACATTTTTTGTAACAACTTTTTAATCGATTTACGAGTTTTGATTAGTTTACTATTGGAAATCTCCACATGGAAACCCGCCTAGAATTCTATATCAAAAACCATGTAAAATCCCACTTCCATATGTGATGTAAAATTCTGTATAAAATCTTACATAGTCTCAAATTCCCATACGGTTTTACATGGGAATCTATATGGTTTCCTTTATGAAAAGGACTTTACATGGTTTCTGTTATAGATTCCGATATGGAAATCGAAGACTGCTTTTCGTTTCTACTAATAAAATACCAATCACGCTGGAAAGCTGAAAAGTAGCCGGGAATTGAATTTTACCAGGAAAAATCGTGAAATTTTTGCCAAAACAGGAATTTTCTTATCAAACCAAACAAAAGTTAAAAAAATTAAATTTTAAAAAATTGACTTTTACTTTAACATTTATTGATATATTTATGTAAACAGACCCGATTCACAATTTAAGCTTTACTTTCAGCCTGCAATATAGGTGGTATTTTAGATTTTAAAAGTCGTAACGTAGGGTCTACTTGCGATACAATTAGTTCGAATTAGAATCTGCAGAACTCCAAAAACTGGTGGAAATTTAGGTTTAATTTTTAATGAATTATAATTAAAGTACTACAAACGCATAAAGTACATCAATTTGGCAAATACTGTTCTCTTAATATGAATTAGTTAAAAATTGTATTTGACAAAAAATGTTATTTACTAATTCAAATAGTAATATTTTCCAAATTCTTAGATTTTCCCAGTCAAATTAAATTCCTGGTTAGTAGTCACCCTTTTTAAATATATTAGTAGAAACTAAAACCCGTCGAAGACGGGTACGACAGCTAGTTTTTAATAATAGTAATTTGGATAGAAAATTGTTTAAATATTCTTTAAAAAATTGAAGAGAAATTGAGGACTCGGATCGAAGAACCGACGCTTGTAAACGCACAGAACATTGCGACGCGTCGGTTCTTCGATCCGAGCCCTCAATTATTTTATTTTTGGGAGTGAATTTATTTAAATATAGAGAATTTGAGAGTATTTCAAAATGGGGAAAATAAAAAAACATAAAATAGAGTTTAGAAATTATTTACTTGAATTAATCGAAATTGTTTTTCTTGACAGAATAAACTTCCTGTGATTAAAATTCGTACTCGAGAAGAAATGGATAGAGCGGTAAGAAATAGAATGGAAAATTATATTAAGTAGATAATGATACAAATAAAAAATTTTAATCTATTTTATACTTTGAAAAAATTGTAATTCAATTTGATTTATTAAATACTTCAAATTGGATTACATTTAAAAGAAATCGAAATTGAATTTAAAATTCAACAAATTGTAATTGAATTTAAATTAAAAAAATTGAACCTGAATTTCAAATATTGTAAATTAAAAATGAATTAAATTTTAAAAAATTTGAAATAGAATAATAATAATTTAAATTAAAAAAATAATCTAAAATATTAATGTTGAAAATTATTTTCAGTATCACTACGATTTTCGAGCGGAGAGAGAAACTTGAAGGATTCAAGAATGTGCCAAAACGAATTGCGTAAGTCTATCGTTTCTAAGCTGTATTCATACTTCATGTATCAATAATATAGCTCTAGCAATGTATAATGGAGTGCCTGAATAATTCTTATTGAATGTTTCACATCATTAAATCCACAAAAGTGAAATTTCATTTTTCAACTCTTGCGGGGGTGTGAACGAATTACGAATTGCACGATACATGCGTTATTCAACAAAACAAAACAAAATCTATGTATCTTCTTCCGTGCCCTATTTAGATTTTTATATACCAGTGATTATGAGCATTGTATTTTTATAGACTTGCGTTGTATTTTTATAGTTCGTAGAAACTATATATCTTGTATAATACGTTCTTGTTTAAAAATCATTAGATATTTAACGACAACAAAAATGAAGAACACTATCATCTGTTCACGCCATACGCAAAATGTTCCTTCATGACGAAAACATTTTTTTTCAAATTCATTTTTTAATCCATCCATTGTCCAAAGGATTGATCTTTTTTCTAATTCTTCGTTGCACTCTTAATTAAACTTTTAAGTTGAAGAACTCGTCAGCGAATTAAAAAATTATACATATTTAAGAAATGAAAATAAGAGATCCAAAAATACAGATTTTAGATAATCATTTAACGATTTTTTACTAAAGCGAGGAATATTATTTTTTAAATCCAAGGTAAAACAGACTTGCGATTAGAAGTTTAGTTGTATTATTGGTGAGTAATTTTATAAGTAAAAACGTTTAATCGATATTAACAGGGCTCAAAATGTATTAATTGTGATAAAAATGTCCGTATTACTTTTAAAACGTATATGTAAAAGAATTATTTGCTTTTTTAAGATTAATATTAAGTCAAATCAGGGTGTCTACTAACCGGGAAATCAGGGGAAACTGGGAATTTAATTTAACCAGGAATTAACCGAGATTTTTATACAAAACAGGAAATTTTTTCACCAAAATTAAAAAACGTTTTATTATTTTAATTTGTTTCTAAAAAAATTACTTTTTATTTCAATTTTTATAGATATTTGTACTCTTCTCTAACTTTGAATTAGTTAAAAAAATTAATTTGATAGTAAAAGTCAGGCACTAATTCAAACAGATTATGTAAATAAATTTTAAAAAATTATGGAGTTAATAGAAATATTGTGAAATTCGACTGAAAACATGTAATTGAATTTGTTAAAGAATTTATTTAGAAATTTTTTAACAAATAAAATTTTTAAAGTATTTTAATTTAATAATTAATTAATAACTGGATTTTATAGTCACATTTTAATGAATTCATGTTTCTTAATGCGAAGATTAATAATTAAAATTTCTGAATGTTCAAATAAATGATATTTATCATTTCTTAAGCAAATTTAATGTTTATTACTTATTAAGTAAATAATTAATTATCACTGCTTTTTTTAAAATTGTAATAAAATTCTTCACAGGAATTAAATTATTTTCTTAAATAATATCATTCTTTGTAAGGATTTCAATTATTATTTTTGTAAATACTAAAATTCTTTGCAGAAAATCAATTATTATCAATAGAATTGTAATAAACTTAAAAAAGAAAATTTCCAATTATAATTAAAAAAAGAGAAGATTATTTTTAAAAAATTGAAAAAATTATTTTCCAAGTTTCCAATTAAAATTATTATTTATGTTCGAAATCAAATTTAAATGTAAATTTTATGAAAAAAGAAAACCGGGGAAAAATTAGGCCATAACCGGGAAATAACCGTAAATTTTGTTGAAAGAAAATAGTAGACACCCTGGTAAAATGTCGATTGATAGAAAACGGTCAAAATTTTTATTCACTTTACTGTTTGTGGATCCAAATATTATCAGATTGTACTTTTCAGCGATTGTAATTTTCATTTTATGAAATTTCATCGACGAATAAAAACAGAATGCGATGAGAATTTTCAACGATTGATATTTATTTTAATTTTAGAACGATTTAAAAATATTTGTTAAGTGTTTGGTTAATTTTCAAATTTTTAGTTTGAAATGTAAAGAATGGAAATTACCATCGAAACTTTTCAACGACTGTAATTTTCATTTTAGTAATTTCTGTCGACAAATACAAACAGAATTCGATGAAAATTTTCAACGATTGAAATTTGTTTTTATTTGAGAAAGAATATTGAAAATATGTTCCAATTGTTTGGTTATTTTTCAAATGTTAGTTTGAGTTTAATGAAAATTACCATCGAAATTTATTATGATATTTTGCATATGTTTATGAATTGTACCGGACAAAATTGTCACTCCACCTATTTTTGAAGGAATGAAAGAAATTTTTTTTAATTTATATTTTAAAGAAGATAAAATTTTGAAATGAAAAGACCTCACAGTCAAAAAATATTTGGCAGATATTTTTTCAAGATATTCTTAAAAATCGTCATTTTCAATGTTTTACAAAAATTTGAATAACTTCTAAAATAATGAACGCTTTTTAATAACGTTAGACTTATTTTAAAGGTTTATGGGATAAGAATTATTTATAGGCATTAACCTGTAATTTTTTTCTTGAAATAAGCATGACGTCAAAGTTGGGCAAAAAAATTGTGAAAATTTGAAATACATTTTTTGAACTAAAAACTATTCTAGAACATATATAAAACATGATATAAGGGTGTATAATAAATTTGGAAAGGTCAATTCCCTGACATCCTTAAAAGGATTCCCTGACATATTACTAAATATAGATAACTCAATATATATTATTAACTAGCAAGTAAATTAAAGAAGAATACGAACGTTTATTAATTAGATTAAAAATAAGCGACAATTGAGGCTCCGGATCTTAAATGTGCTTTTTACTAAGGTAATTTTTGCGTAAGTACAAAAGCAATACCCATAAAGCAATTGTTTCTTTTAAAAAAAGGCAATTTTTGCCTTAGTTAATAAAGTAACAAATTCTTGTCATTTATCAAATAAATTGTTTACATATGTCGAATCGAATTTTATAATTAATTCAAATATTGGGTACTAAAGGAAGAAATTTATTACTGAAATGGAATTGAGAAATTTTTTTTGAAATATTTAAAGGTACTAATTTCATTTGTTTAATAAAATTGTTTACGCATAAAACTATACCAGTTTGGTTATAAAGTTCACACATGCATAATTGTTATTGAAATTGATAAAGTAGTTCTATTATTTTCTTTATTTAATTAAAGTAAAATATTATTCCCCACAGCACCGAAATTTTCCTAAATATCCCAGCTTAAAATCCCCGTACAGGATCCTTAAAGGATCCTCTTGGGATCCTGTACAGGTCCTGCGCAGGATCCCATACAGGATCCCGTACGGGATTTTGGGACAGGGTTCCTGTGCAGGTTCCGATGCAGGAACCTTAGTTATCAAAGATTTCTGTAAAGGTTTCTGTACCGGAACACTTGCAGGAACCTGTATAAGAAACTTTGTAAAGGTTCCTGTACAGGAACCTTTGAAGTTTTGTAAACTGCAGGTACTTAAGTGTAAAGGATCCTGTGAGGAACCCTTAAAGGATCCTACACGGTTTCCTCAATTAATTTATTTATATTTTTAACTCCTGCGCAGTAGTTTTCTATGAGTTTCTCGAATGCGCAATACATTTTTCTGTCCAACACTGATATACGAGCCTAACATATTAAAATATGAAGTCTATGTATGTCAAATGTTGTTTAACATAAAAAATTTTTTTAAAATTTCCTGTACAGGATCCTCCAAGTGTTCCTGTACAGGAACCTTTACAGAAATCTTTGATAACTAAGGTTCCTGCATCGGAACCTGCACAGGAACCCTGTTCCAAAATCCCGTACGAGATCCTGTATGGAATCCTGCACAGGACCTGTTCAGGATCCCAGGAGGATCCTTTAAGGATCCTGTACGGGGATTTTAAGCTGGGTATATTTATTAAATATTTACTTGCAATATGCGGCATATTTAACTGAAAAGTTTAGTAAGAATTGTGTGAAGATTTATATGTCTCGATTAAATAAGTGTTTATTGTGAACATTTCCTGAAGAAATGAAGAAGAATGAAAGAAATTTTCGGCTAATTATAATTATAATTAGGCGAAGATTTAATTGAAATGTTCAGGAAAGTTTCGCGCTAGACACTTATTTAATCAGGATATATAAATCTTCACACAATTTTCACTAAACATTGCAATTAAATATTCCGAATACTGCGAGTAAATATTTAATAAATTTTAAGGAAAATTTCGGTGCTGTGGGGTTTTTTTTAAAGAAACTACTTTTCTTGAATTTCTTTTTTACTTAGGCAAAAATTGTCGCATTAATTGAATCATAGTATTATTCTTTAAACAATTAAACTTTTTGGTTTTAGATTCTCAACAAGACATTATTTATTAACAGAGAATCCCCGTTCCTGTGCTGTGTTTCCATGGTATAAGACCATCACAATTTTTACCAAAAAAAAATGTTTATAATTGTTTTCATTGCGATATTAAACCAAAAGTAATCTAATCCATTTTTAAATTGATCGAAACTTTTAAACCTTTGAATAACGATAGGTTGTTGACAAAGATTTTTATATTCTTAATCAGTCTTGTCAGCAATTATTCCAGACATTAACTGAAGTATGAATATATCCCATATGAAACATCTCATTTTGAGGTATATATTTTTGTCAGGGAAAGTCGTGCACGTTCATCCTTAAGAAGTAACAAAAAATGTGTGAAATTAAGTGAAACTATTTTTCTGTTTTTCAAAAAAAAAAATTCCAGAAAATAAAGTAGATTCAGTAACTTTTCCATACGAAAAATCAATTCCATGACTATTCCCTGACCTGGAGAGTTTCCCTGACACATTAGACACACTGGATATGGTATAGATTTTTCAAGAAAATTTAATAAAAAAATGTTTGAATTTCAAAAATTATTTTTCTTTTAATAATATTATTTCAAATTTTTTGAATTTTTTGTCCAACCTTGACGTCATGCTTATTCCAAGTAAAAAATTACAGGTTAATGCCTATAAATAATTCTTATTCCGTAGTACATGACCTTTAAAATAAGCCTAAGATTTTTAAAAAGCGTTCATTATTTTAGAAGTTATTCAAATTTTTGTAAAACATTGAAAATGACGATTTTTAAGAATATCTTCTACAAATTTTGGTCAAATAACTTCTATAAGACTGACAATTTCGGACGGTATACGATTGTAAATTTTTACGATCTTTTACGATTGTAAATTTCATCGATTGATACAAATAGAATTTATTTGAAATTTGTTTTAATTTGTGAAGGAAGTGAAAATATTTTTCAATGTTTGGCTATTTTTCAATATCTGATTTTTCAAAATATTAGTTTCAGTTTAGAATGTAAAAACATGTAAATAATTCAATAATTCAAAACTGAAAAGGAAACTTTCAGTTCTCTAGATTTTTCGTACTTCGTAATTTTAAATAATAATTTAGGCAAGAACTGTTCAAAAGAAAGTTTGCCGAAAATTGATCATTACTTCTGATTTCACTTTAATTATTATACTTAAACATCTTTGGTGTGTCAGTAATGAATTGAGAAATCTGTCATTTCGTACACGGAGAGAAAAAACAAGTTCCTCTTACTAGCCTTGAAAATAGTAATTTTTTAATAATTTCATTGTAGAAAATCACTTTTAGTGAGGTTTCTTCTTGATGTGTTAATTTTGAATAGGACTTAATTAATCAGAAAAATATTATAGAGATCTTCAATTGATCTTGTGTTCTTATTCTCATAACATTCATCTGGATTATAAATTAAAATTCTAAGTGAAAAATTTATAATTCTGTTAATGATTCTAAAGACATTAAAATTGTACACTCAATTTTTAACAGTCTTTTTACAGTCTTGATCAAAACTGTATAGTTATTTTAATTGTCAGGTTATTTGGGATGATTCACCAATTTTATTCATTACTTAATTTCAATTTAAGTGCTGTATCAAACAGCTCATTTATTCTCAGTCTGAACTTTTCGGCATCCTTGTCTTTTGCACCCTTTCCTTTATACTTGACAAATGACACAGTTAGGAACATCTACAGTTGATACTGTTATTTTTTCTGTTATTAATTCTCCTTTACAATTATAAGCCACTATTATAAAGCATAAAAAACATTGAAGAAAGACTAACAGAAGAATAACTTAATGAATCACAAATTTCTCTCTTTAAAAAAAAATAGAAAAAACCAATAATAATCAAAATGATTTAAATTATTTGATTCTGTTGAATACCTAGTACTAGCTTTACTCGTTCATATTTATAATTCATTTTTAATATGGTCAATCGAAATAAAATTTAATAAACGAAAGACTTTTTGAGGGGTTACACCACTGTAGACATTTAAAAAAAAAATTTAATTTTTTTATTAGCTTAAAAAAATTTTTGAACCTTCTAGAATAAGGAAGAAAAGGATTTATACATGTCTGAAATCAATTTCATTGAAATTTCAAGCTTTTTTACCGGAGAAGAATTTTAACTTACATAAAACATGCATTACAAAAATGGCTCCAGTGCGGACATTTTCGAATATTTATTAATTAAAATTAGTAATTTTTAAGTTGAATATGTAAGTTAATAACTACTTAAAATATTTTTACTATATTTCCTTTCCTTACATTAAAAAAAAATTATTAAACAAATGCTTCTTATAGCCCGCTGTAGTGGTGTTGCTCTTTTAATGCATTTTTCTCAAAACACAGTTTTTGAAATCTGCAAGCAGTATAACTCAAACAATTTTCAATATTTTTAATCGGGTTTTTTATTACATTTTTAAAATTAAATTTTGAACAGAAATGCGTAGGGGTTTTTTGATAAGTTAATTTACACAATTGTTATAAACAATTAAGTGTCTTTTTTTGCTCAAAAAATGAGTTTATTCTTCAAATGCTTGCCATCTACACAAAAATCAATATTTTTAAAATCCCCTACGTATTTCTGTAGCTATTCTCATGTAGATTAAGAAAAAAAATTTTTTTTGTTTCTAGACTGAAATTTACATTACTTATACTGCTTGCCGTAGAGCTCCTGGAAAAAAATATGCATTACTAAAATGGTTCCTGTGTAGCCATTTTGGAATATTTATTAATAAAAATTTGTAATTTTTTACTTGAATATACAGTCAATAACTTCCTAAAACATTATAACTATATATCCTTTCTTTCCATTAAAAAAAAATTCCTGAAAAAACCTTGTTTTTGAGGCATTTACAGTGGTGTAACCCCTTAATGAATTCTCGTTAATTTCAATAATTTACCACTGGATGTAATATCTATTATTTTAATTGAGATACTAAATTCCCATTCTATTCATGTTATAACGAAAATTGCAATTGATTGTGTAAATCTTATCAAATTAAGATTATTTATTTTTATAGAATTTAATATTTATTTATGTAAATTAATATTAATTAATTTGATCATATTTGTAATAATTAATATTAATATTGAAAATATTTGTAAATTTGATGACGAGTTCTTCGGAAAATTGTAATTTTATCAAACTGTTAAACAGAAGAATAAAAAAATGTTATCAAGTGTGTAGGTGCTGCCAATATAGATACGCGAATTATATTTAATCAAATGTATTCAGATCGATCTGAATTGAATCACTAATTATTAATATGATAAATTTACAAGTAATTAAGCACGAGCATTGTAAATGTAATTTATTAAGTTCTGTAATTTCTTTTTTTATAATTTATAATAGAATCAAGCGTTGTGGGATTGTTTCGAATTTTTAAAAATTCGTTTTAAATTTTCGAAAGGAGATAAATTTTTATAAAGTGAGGCCTTTCTATTAGAATTACTTATATTACTGGAATTAAGTGTTAATCGCAATGAGATATTGCAGAATATCTTGAAAAATATTGACTGATTTATTATTGAAAAAATTTGATATACTTTTATTTGCGCGCAAAATTTTAGGCAATAATATTGTTTGTCTGCAGTAATTTTTTGTTTTTTGTCACATTTTGAATCACAAAAAACGTGTATATTTATATGCCATGAAAAAATGTTGAAAAAAGAGACTCAAGGAATACTAGAGAAAAATGTAGAGTGTTTTTTGGTAAAAGATTTTTCTGGAGAAAGTGAGAATGGTTCTTCCGGTCAGTCTTTGAAAAATCACCTTTGTACGTTATGTTGACAGTTATTAATTAATTAAACTGATCGGGAACAATGTATTTATAACACATACTTATTCTCGAAATATATTTCTAAAATCACAATTTTTATTTCTTTTAAATTTTAAATCTTTAAAATTTTTAAACAATCATTTTTATTATTTATTTTTGAATTTTTCCAGAATTCAAAATATAGTTGTTTAAGATTTTCAATTTTAATTCATTGATCTTTTAATGAGGTAAAATAAATTATTCTTTCTTTTCAACAAAAATTATATTCTGCGTAGGTAATTAATTCTTTATGTGTAAAATAAAATGTTGAAAAATATTTTTTTCTTTTTAAAATTTCGGAATTATTTTAAATAATAAATTGTTTTTAATTTACTACTGACATTTAAAATTCCACTTGATTTGAAATTTTTTCACATTTCTTTAATTTTATAAATCTTTTCAATTTTTTTAAAATTTCTAATACAATTAAAAATGTTACTATATTTATTTATTGAGATTTAGATGTGATAAATTTTGTACAAAATATAATAAGATTTTCAAGGGAAAGGACCCCGCCTAAACACACTAAAAATGGCTTTCGGTTATTTATTTCCTGATCTTCGCTCAATTCTTTTCACATTCTCATCACATAAGAAGATTTAAAGGTTTTGGTCGAAAATGGACTTTAGCTAATTTTATGAAATCTTTACGTTTTGGGGCTAAGTTCTTTAACCAGCCATTTTCGTTAAAAACTACAAAAACTACAGTACTTCCAAAATTTTGAAAATTCAATTTTTTTAATTATGGAAATAGATAATAATAGATTATGGAAATATATAAACTTTCCTCTTCACCTTTTTTCTGAATTTTTTTTAAGTTTTTGGGACCGAGCAATTATTCTGTATTAAAAAAAATTTCATTGATTTTCTAGAATCTTTAAACTTTTATAAAAATCTGTAGTTTATAATATAACAAAACAACACTTTTAACTGCTTTTTCAAAATTTTTGTAATTTTTTGCATTATACCAGAATAGTACAACATTTTTAAAAATAATAATTAACTCAAAATGCGTTTACAATAAATTAATTAAACTTACACTGATTTCACAAAATTGTTCACTCTTTTAAATGAAAATATTTGTATGATTGTAAATTTATAAATTTCACATTTTTAGTAACAATTAAAAAAACAGATATTCATTTTATCGATTCATATATGTATATACAAATCAGTATTTAATATTTATTCTGAATTACCACCAGGAGATAAATTAAAAGTAGTCTGCGCAGAAGGCTACCGCGTCTCATGACTTATTCAGTTTGCTCGGCCTCTTTCGGGAATCCATATTCGTACGTATTAGGCCTGTACCCCCACTACCGGAGTTGAACCTCCTGTTTCTAGTCTTCTTGGTGAGAGCTATGAGAGAGTGACGACCGCGCACGAAACTTGCGTCGCCTGCCTCAGCTTTCCCCACCACTCGCTCTCTTACCGTCGCGGCAGAGCTCACCTATATACCTCGCTGCACGATCCCAGATCGTCTTCCGCCTTGGCCCGAGGTGCTCTTCGGGCCTAACAGGAACGGTCTCTCTTACCTTGTAGGTATTTGTCTCAGTTAGAGGTGCTCTTCTGTGAGGCAAATACCATGAAGGGAAATGTTCTTTCTGTCCAGGTGCTCTTAGGCCGAACGAACTTTCTCTCTCGCTATCTTCGTATTCTTGGCAACTGACCAGGGGTGCTCTCGTGGAAAGTTGACAAGTACGCCTAGTTAATTAATTTCCTTTCCTAGTATTTCATATTCACTCGTTACCGCGCTTACGGCAAGGATTTCGGCAGCATCCGGAATTTGAATTAACCCCTATGTGTTACTTGGTTAATTCCTCGAAGTGCGCGCGCGCGCCTAGATATTCGTCGGACTCGGGTAACGTGGAAACCTATTCTAGAACTGTCTCGCGAATATGAATAAAATCCCTTTATCGGAAATTTAAAATGAAACGCGTAATTATTTGAAACTAAAATGCAATGCGATCAAAATGTCGACTTAACTCCGCGAGAGCCGAATATTCAAGAATTAATATTGTTTATTTAAATTGGTTTCTAATGTTAACTAAAGTATTTTTTTGACGAGTAATAATTGTTAAGTT
Source organism: Leptopilina drosophilae (assembly GCA_032873175.1). Classification (NCBI taxonomy): domain Eukaryota; kingdom Metazoa; phylum Arthropoda; class Insecta; order Hymenoptera; family Figitidae; genus Leptopilina; species Leptopilina drosophilae. Next base: position 12,781,830 of record CM065487.1, read on the forward strand.
ACTTTACATACTATATTAAGTTTCATTATTTTATATATTTATACTTTCGTTTTCTTATATTTCTTATTTAAATTTGTTTGTTAAATATTTTCTTTTGTTTAAAAATATATTTACTTTCGAAGGTTTAAATTTAGACTCGTTATTGACTACACCTATCTTCGAATTCACAGCAGAAATCATTATTACGTAATACTTAACCTAATATTCAGTATTTATTAATTAAAGTAACTACGATAGGTACCCGGACTCCATCCGGCGAGCGAATTCCGTAGCAAATAAAAAATCAGATCATTACATGTGTTCTAACCCCCTCCCATATTCAAATTTAATTTATAGGAAGTGTATTCAGTAGTCTCTTTTGGATATACTAATACTTTAAGATTATTATATATCTTCTTTAGCAAATTTTTAATGAAACATATAATTGGAAACTGGAAGTAGAACGCAAATAATGAACAACAATCGAAGACCACCACGAGCGATGTAAGGAATATAATTACTTAACACTGTAAACATTTGTTACATTTATTGATTTTATTTCTATTTACCCATTAACGCCCAGATGACCAAAATTTTTGTTAATGTTAAAAATAATTTTTATTTATATTTCAACATTATATTTGTTTTTCATGAACTCAGATTCTGTACAAGTAATTATTATGTATGCTAAATATTCATGTTAATCTAAATTTAAAAATAATATCCGTTTTTACGTAACTATTAGAGTTTGTGAGATAGTTTATAACTTTTTTAATTAAACATTTTTTATATTGAATCTTAGATATTTGTAATCATAAAACATCACAGATTCAAATTTTTTGTTTTGAAAATTGAATTATTTAAATTGTAAACTTTTTAAGCCATAAAATTATAATCTCATACAACAATAGGCTCTCGGGTCTATTGTTATAGCAGCGGTTGCAATATAAGTTTAAAATTTTAAATTTAACGGGAATTTCGTTGAAAATTTTGTTAACCTTTCTTTATTTTCACATCCAAACTGTTAACAAATGGTTTGTTGACATAACCTACATTTGAATTTGGGGCCGTCCAAAAAGACGTAACGCTATTTTTTGGAAATTTGGACCCCCCTCTCCCCACGTAACACAATGTTACATACATTAGCGACATTTTTTCTCCTTATCGTAACAAATTGCTTGACCCCCTCCCTCCCCCCAAAACGCGTTACGTATTTTTTGAACGACCCCTTTGATTAAAATCAACCCTTATTTTGGGGACAAAATATATAACCCTTTTTTAATATATATATATCCCTTTTTTTATATAACCCTTTTTTTCCTTTTGCGGAAAATAAAACGAAAATACGCGTTATTTTATCCTACGTGTGACTAAAAAAGAAAAATGATGTTTTAATTATAAGTAAAAAAGTTATTTATTTTTTATTGAGATATTGCAAAATTCGTAAACTGAAATTTTCATTAAGCGGGGAAGTTGAGCAAATTTTGAGCAGCAAAAAACTTCCAGCGAGAAAGTTGTTCATTAAGATCTAAACAAGTTTTTCCCAAATGTTACAGTTTAATTAAACAATTAGTTAACAAATGGCGAATGTTAAAAGTCGTCTGCGGCTGAACGCCCAGCGCGCGTTTCTCACCTTATAGTAAGGTGGAGTTTTATTCTGCGTATACATAATACGGGTGAGAAACGCGCACTGGGCGTTCAGCCGCCAACGACTTTTAACATTCGCCATTTGTTAACTAATTGTTTAATTAAACTGTAACATTTGGGAAAAACTTGTTTAGATCTTAATGAACAACTTTCTCGCTGGAAGTTTTTTGCTGCTCAAAATTTGCTCAACTTCCCCGCTTAGTGAAAATTTCAGTTTACGAATTTTGCAATATCTCAATAAAAAATAAATAACTTTTTTATTTATAATTAAAACATCATTTTTCTTTTTTAGTCACACGTAGGATAAAATAACGCGTATTTTCGTTTTTGTTTCATTAAAAAATATGTAAAATTGACTGAGTAATCGCGAGTTGAAGTGAAAAAAATAATAAAAATTTCGCTCTTTAAAAAAACAGTTCTTCCTTATATTTTGAAAACGGTAATAGATACAATAAAAATTAAAAAAAAAAGATGCGCAATGAAATTTCCTATAAGGATATATATTTTAAACGTTTAAATTCAGAAATTGAATTTTGAGTGTCCAGGGGACTTCGATTTCGGCCAAAAAAAGGAACGTGCCCTTATGGAATCCATCCGCTCTATTCTGGACTCTCCTTGTTTCCAAAATTCAAACTGTACGCTGATGAATTCATCCCCACTATCTAATTTTCAGGACTGTAATTGCATATTTATTCAGTGGGATTATAATTGCGGTCATAAAAAAAATATATTTGGCGTAGAGGTAATGAAATATTTATTTATTTCTAATAAAAAAATTATTTTTGTGAAACAGATTTTTTTATATAAACTATACATATAATATTTAAAAAACATGAGTTAAAAATTAGGTTTAAAGTAATTAATAAATTTTATTATATATTAACATATATCACTTATTTCTAATTAAGGAATTTACAAAATTATTTTTGAAAACATTACATTTTTAAATAAACGCAATTAAAACTTTTTTGTCTCAAATAAATTTTTATTTAAGTGGATATTTTTTAAAGAAGACACAATATCTATATTTGCAGTTTATAAATACAAATAGAAATTTTACACGAAAATGGTTGTATACAATGTGAAATTATATTATAATTTACTAAAATTTTTAACTCTGAAAAATAATTTCAATTTCTAAATAATTTTACATTAAATAATACCCGCGCGCTTCGCGGGTTGGCCCGCGAAGCGCGCAGGGGGCGAGGCCCCCCTAGTTTTAATTTTTATTTTCAAATTATATTCTCTTAATATGAATGCATAGTAATAAGTTAGAGTAAGTTATAGTAAATTAACCCGTAGGTCAAACTGCCCTTAAAATTGACCTACATTTTGAAGGTAGCATGAAATATTTGTCAACTTTAGACGTTTAGGTCAATACTGCCCTCAAAATTGACATAAATTTTGACAGTAGCAGAAATTGTTTGTCAATTTTTTATGTTTAGGTCAGAACTGTCCTCAAAATTGACTTCAATTTTAAGGGTACTTAAATTTTGTAGTACCATAACTATTTGAGGGACAAGCTCTGACCTGTAGGTGAAACATAAATCAAATTTGACGTAATGTGATAACCCACATTAAGGCCCCTTTTAAAACCCGTAGCTCAAAAAAATAGGTAAAATTAAACATGTATTTTTATCCGTTATTTATCCTCTTTTTGACCTATAGGTCAAAAATTAGGTCAAATTTGACATAATTTTTGACGGCCCTTAGAAATCCTAACTCTATTTCTGGATAATATAAAGATTGTAGGTAAAACACAGATCAAATTTTGACGTAAAAGGGGCCCACATTAAGGCCCCTTTTAAAACCCGTAGTTCAAAAAATAGGCAAAATTAAACTTGTATTTTGACATAATGTAAGGACCTACACGGGGACCACTTTTTGACATATTGGTCAAAAATAGGTCAAATTAAACGTGGATTTTGATGTAATGTTATTTATTCTCTTTTTGACCTATAGGTAAAAAAATAGGTCAATTTTGACATAACTTTTGACTTATGTTTCCGACCTATAGGTCAAAAATAGGTCAAATTAGACATAGACGTTATTTATCCTCTTTTTGACCTATAGGTAAAAAAATAGGTCAATTTTGACATAAGTTTGATGGACCCTTTGTGATAGGGCGCCCCCTTACAGAATCTTGAAACAGCGGCGGCGTTGGCGGCGATATCTTTTTATAAGATATATATATATATATATATATATACTATTCTCAAATTGATAAATGTTCGAAAAAATTTACATTTTTTTAATCAAAATATGTTGTCTCATAAAATTAAAAAAAATTCACTGATTTATCCAAATCATAGAAAAAAATAATTTAAATAAATCAGTAAATTTATTTTTAATTTTAAGAGGCGAAATATTCATAAGATATTATTATTTATGGGTTGCGCTTTAATGGACTTTTAAAATTGTTATGGATTTGCTTGAAAATTGTTACTCGGAGGTTTTTGAGGTCGCTGATTACGAATCCGATATCAGTTTACGAAAATTCAAAATGTCGGATGTCAAAATTTATAATTGATCGGATTCGTTTGAAAATGGTTACTCGAGGGTTTTTGAGGTCGCGCATTATAATCTGACGTGCCAGAAACTTATAAAATGTTGTAATCTGATGGTTATAATCAGCGACCCCACAAATCCCTTTTTTTGTAATTCAACCTCATGTTTTGAAAAAATTTTTAATTTTTTTTTGGTTTTACGGATATGGGTCTTGTAGTGGACAATTCAAGATTTAATTAAAGTCTATGTAGAAGATTCTGGCGCGTCAGGTATAAGATAAAAAAAATTTTGAAAACCCAGAAAAACACGTTTTTGGGGTCTTTACCCCCCACTTTTCTCAAAATCCTGACGTGATGGCCAATTTTGTGACCCGGGATCGTGTTCAGCGTCTTTAATGGACACTATGAAATCTCATAAAAAAGTAAGTTTTTTTTGTTGACCTGTGTTATTAATAATTTTAGCTCAAAAGCCCTATTGTTTGCTATATTATATGGATATAAAAATTAAAAAATTCGAAATAAATAGATCCCATCCTTTGCCCACAATCAGACAACACCTAAAAGTTGTTAATTTAGTTCTAGTTTCATACAAAATTTTTTTAAAAAAATCGATCGATACATACATCCTTAAAAATAAAATTTTATTTTAGAAATTAAAAATTTTTTCGTCAATTTAAAAAATAATTTTTTTATATTTTTATCAAAAACTACGTGTAAAAACAAAAATTTTCATATATAGAACTTCAAATTTGGTCAATTTTTGACCGAGTTATAACTATTTCAAAAAAACATTTTCGTAAAAAACGTGATTTTTCGAAAACCTGTATCTCTTAAACGGCTTAATGAAAGAATTTGAAAAAATCATGGTAGCTTATTTCAATGAGCACTAAAAGAAAAAATATATTTGAAAAAAATCTGAGATGCAAAAGTCAAATACTGTCCGATTTCGCGTGGAACGCCCCATAAGCATACCGTCTTTGCTTTTTATTTTTTAACTTTCAAATATACGGCACTGAATTTAATAGCGTCACCGTGCATTGTGGAGTATTTAGAAACTAAAGCCAGCGTACACTTCGGAGGCCCGACTGTAGTAAAAAAATAAAAATTTTACATCAATGTTCAAAAAGTATGCAAATTCGATTCAAAATCTGGGGGTTTTTCGATGTCGCTGATCACGAATGCAATGACAGTTTTTCAAAATTCAAAATGTCAGATCCAATATGACGGATATTAGCCGCTTTTTTAATGGCGTTTCCAAGTCTAAAATTTTTTTGAAATTTTCATTTTTGAAAGTTTAACTTGTCCGAACGTTATACATTTGTTTCTTTTCTTTCTTATTTTTCGACATTATGAAAAATGTCAAAACCGTTTTTCCAAAAATATTTTTAACACATATTGCAGAATTTTCTAGTTTTTAGAGGACAATTGTCAGAAGAATACACTGAAAAAAATATATTTATGGTACTGCCATAAATATAGCTAATTCTGACATATTATATTGGTAGATATGATACTGCTGTATTGCTGTTTTAGCCATACGCAGTGTAGAACAGCAATATGTATTTGAGAGACAATAATATGTATGCGGAGAACACGAATACTGTATTTTAAGAACAGCAATACGGTATTGCTGTTTCAGCTATACATCCTAACCATACTTGTATGTCAAAATTAACATTATCATTTTTTTCAGTGTAAACATTCTGTTTCGACATTTTTCATAAAAACAAAAAATAAGAAAGAAAAGAAACAAATGTATAAAGTTTAGACAAGTTGAAATTTCAAAAATTTAAGACAATTACAAAAAATTAAAAATGTTAAAAATTACAAAAAAATTTGCTCAGAGTAAAAAGTTTTAAGGGGAGTAACAAAGATTTTTCAAAAAAACGTCAGCCACATTGTCATCAATTCGTCATCAGAGACTTCAAAAACACCCGATCGACATGTTTTAAGCGAATCCAAGAAATTTAAAAAAAAAATGTTCGCCATTTTAAATTTGGAACAACTGACATGGGATTCGTGATGAGCGACCCCCGAAACTCCTCATTGCTGCTAAAATTTATTACCTAAAAATACTTCAAATCGTGTTGTAAAGCTTAAGTAAAAATTTTGGTCATTTGGGCGTTAATAGGTAATTTAATGAAAACTAATGAGGAATCTTATTTTTAGTGGAAATTATATTCTAAGTAATGAATTTTTTATATGTAATTTTTACATTACATTTTTTTGTTTTAAAAATTTCTCAACTATTAGAATAATAATAATAAATTAAAAATAAAAAATTTATTACTGAAATTTAAAATTCAATTGTTTTAAAATTTTTTCAAATCTCGTCAGTTTTTTGAAAAGTTACAATTTTTAATACTGTTATAAATTTTACTTATTTTAATTAAAAGCAATTTCCAAGAGGCAAACAACTAAAGAATTGGGTAAATACTACAATAATAATTAAGTAATTCATGGTAATTCGGTGGTCACATAAGTAGTTCAATACACCATAGTTCACAAGTTGTTTACCCCTTGGCAATTTATTTCACAAATGAATTTATTATGAAATTATTTCCGCACAGATGTAATATTTAAATTCCATTTTTAAGTAAATTAATTTTTTTTCCAAACAAATATTCTTTTAATTTATTTCTAAATACCGAGTAGAATTGGTAAATTAAACAAAGAGTAATTCATGTTTAATAAGTATTATTCTTTTAATTCTTTTTAAAAAACGTGGATAAGGGAATAAAAAAAGAGAATTTAGAATTTTCTTTAAATGCGATAAAGTTTATTGAACTTTCATCAATCTAAATAATCTTCTCAGAAGAATATAACATCGAGTCTTACAGTTTATGTCACAGATGGGACAAAGCTAAAGAAGATAACAATTTGCATTTACAAATTATAATTAAGTAAAAAGGATTTACAATGTACAAGAATATATTTTTTTTAATGAAAAAGTTGACACGTCCTTTTTCATAAAGATAATATGCATACTTCTTTTACTATTTTAAAAGTAATATTATGCAATTTACAAATTATATCAAAAGAATAAATTATATATATATATATATATATATATATATATTAAAAAACAATGATTTTAAAAAAAATGCTTTTCTTGTACTGTTCTAAAAGATGATTTCTTCTAAATCGCGAATTAAACGTTTATAATTAGTGCTAAGAAGAATCTTTCCATCTCGTAGGCGATTTTCCTCGAATTTGAGATTCGACTGTCAAATTATTTTTGGCGCAATGTCAAACAAACGGCCCAGTCCAATGTCTTACGTGCGTATGACTTGGTCCATGTTTTTCAAGAACTGCATTCGATTTTATCATATTTTTGTATTTTATGTCTTTTGGCTTGAGCATACTTTTATGATTGCTAAGGAGACGCGATGGTGTTAAAATTGATTTTGTACTGAGTCCCGTAGCTTCCAAGAAATGATCATAGCCATTATTTGCGTTATCAATTGGAATCACGATATTATTATTATCCTTGTTTCTTAAAGTGTTTTCAGTTTGACCGCTAATTACGCCAGCGGTTGCTAAAGTCTCTGAACCATCGCCGTCCGGTCGATCTGGATCGTCCGACAGATCACAATCGTCCAAATTGAATTCCTCAAAATTCTGCCTAATGTCAAAGTCCTCGTCGAATTGTGAGACAAGCACGTGTCTAAAAAAGAGAAATTAATGTAAATTAATAATTATATTAATAATCTTTCTTTAAAAGAAACTTCAATTACTTTTAAAGATTTTAATAAAATTCTTCGCAAGAATTCAATCACTTTAATAAATAATAAAATTCTTTTCAAGAATTCAATTGTTTTTGTAATAATTTTAATAAGGGTTCAATTATTTTATTAAATAATACATTTTTCGCAGGAATTAAATTATGTATTAAAATCATTTAATAAAAAGATAACTAAAAAAATTAAAGTATTGTATATCTAATATTGTAAACAACAATAAGTAGAGGAACAAAATTTTCAAAATTAGTTCCTATTTTTTTTAATTCTACCAATTATCGATAAATGTTGCAAGTATCATTGTTTTAATATTTGTGTACGGAACCCGCCATTGCAGTGCGAATACAACTCGCACTAGTCCAATTTTTTTATTTTTAGTTACAAAATTAAAAGGAAAAAACAATTTCTCATTTATTCTCTTAAAATTTTACTCTTCTTTAAAATATTTAATGCCGCTTATTTAAACTAAAAAAAAGAAAAAAAAATTTCTTTTGAAAAAAATCGAAAAATTGTTTTTTTAATTTTTTTTCAAAAACTCTTTTAAATAAATTTTTTGTCGTCAGACTATTACGATACACTAGTAGGGTCAATCCACTGAAATTCATAAAAAAGTGGTCGCTGGCATATTTTTAAAAAATTTATAAATCGTTTATATTTTGTTGTTATAGTCTCTAGATTCTTTTTTCCGAAAATTTTGTGATCAAATATTATATCTTTTAGGCGTAAATTATAATTAAAGATGCGAGAGTTATGAGAAAATAGCTATTTCAATACATATTTAATACGTAATTTATTCATAATTAACTCATTAAAATCCGCCATTTTAAGCATAAAATGATTAAATAACAAGTAAATATTCTACTTTACAAATATAAATGTTTATAAAATGCGAAATAACATTAATAAAATTAAAATTATGAAATGCAAAAACTGTCACATTTTATCATTTTTAAAGGCCTTTTTTCTTTAGATTTAAAGATTTTTGCTTATACAAAAATAACGAAACTTACTAGAATTCTTTGTTAGTGTCCTATTAATAAGTTCTCATTGTGATAAAGACGAATTATTTTTTCGTTATTTATTAATTCCATTTTTAAATTTCAAACTTAACCATGTATTTTCATACACAACCATGTGTATTTTCAAATCCACATATCTTTTTTCTGGATGCATTATAAAATGTCACATGTTTTACACGTTTAAGTTTGCTTGAGATCTATAGTATATTTAATTTTTGCGAGGGTATTTTGCTTAATTTACAATTAATCTGTACTTAAAGTTTTAACTAAATTGGGGTTATTTATCATCACTTTACATACACTCTGAATTTTGCCATCGATTACTTTTATCGATTTCAAATATATGTGACGTGCCGCGACAAAAGGGACCTTAGCTCTGAAAAAATTAATTTCGAGTTATGTATATCATTCAATATTTATTGAGTTGCTCTTTCACATACAAGCGTCAAAAATACTTTTTACTTATAGATTTTTTTGTTATTAATGTTTAAAAATGAGCTTGTTGAGTGTTTACACGTGGTTGTTCAGAAAAGCACCCATTCCACTTTCCAATACAACTACACTGGTCATATACATACAATTCGTGCGCTTCGTGTAACGCGGACAAATATCAATGTGTAGTGAGTAGTGGGGCTGAATTCTAGTAGAACTTCTCCACCAATCAGAGACGCTCTACTTCAATCGCCTTTCCTGCAAAATTCACTATTGGGAGCTAAGGTCCCTTTTGTCGCGGCACGTCACATATGTGTTTTGAATTATATACGTATTGTTTGAGGAGCCGATACACGGCATCCTTATGGAGTGTTCAGACCTCTGCAGTCTATCTGTCTGCAGGTTGCCATGGTAACGTACAAGAGTAAAAGAGTAAGGAAATTCAAATTTATTACACCCTCTCCCTTACTCTTATTGCTTCCGGCTGCGCAGGCAGACAGCCTGCAGAGGTCTGAATGCTCCTTTATGAGAAAAGCTATTAGAATGCACCTTTAGGATTTTCTATCTCTACCTTTCTTTTATCTTTTTTCTCTTTCCTAGTTACCATAGTGAGTAAACAGTTAGACAGTTGGTACGTCTTTTGTCATAGCGGCTCTCAACAACCAGTAAGACACTCTAGTGGGATGCCGTGTATCGGCTCCGCAAACAATACGTGTTTTGTTCTAATTCAAAACACATATATTGTATCTTAAGGCCGATACACGGCATCCTTATGAGAGACGTGTTTGATATCTACTGGTTAACTCAACGCTATGTGATTATTAAATATATAGAATATAAATAAATATATATGTAATTAAAATGTAAATAGTGATAGAATAAAAAAACAAAGAGTAAATAACTTTACTAATACTGTATTTTGAACATATAAAATTAAGTAATTGAGCAAAAAACATATACGTAGAATAATGTAATAACATTTTTTTTAACAATTCAAACAAACAATCACTTTAAATGGGTTTAAAGTTTGAAATGTGCAAAGAATTTGCGGGTAAATTGTTACTTTTAATTTCACGACAATAGTATTTTCTGAAGGTCTCTACACACTTCCAGTTACCTCTGTTCAGGATGTCTTCTACCGGTAAGTCATCTAACCATCGACGGGAAGCAACTGCAAAGCGAATACTCCCTGGAGAAGCATCTATTCCTGCCTCTTTTAGTACGGATCAGACCCAACCGGCAATAATTGTTTTCGTAGCTGACTTGACTGGACCAGAAAGGGAAATGAACAGATCATCTAATGATTCTTTGTTTCTTCTGTCTTCAGACATCTTCAGCATGGCTCTAATCATTGTGATAGGACATAACCATTAATTTAGGTGACGAGAAAGTCTCCAGCCGGATTGGCGAAAAGAAGATCGGTCTGTTTTTGAACCGAAAACAGACCACAAAATAATTTCATTACCAAGATTAATTAAGTAATTCGGGGAGATTTTTAAAAGAGTAAGGTCGTGAATTCTTCTTCCGGAAGCTAAGAGTAATAAGTTAGCTGATCTTCTTGATAATTCGAATGGAGAGAGATTTAAAGTGCCCTTTGAAAGCCAGTTCATTAATAATTGAGAATCCCAAATCGGGGATTTAATTTCTTTCGTGTTTGCAATAGAAATAGATTTCAAAATTTGACGAACTAAGAAATTTGATGAAAGATTTTCATTTTCAGGGTTACCAGAACAGAAGGTTGATATTGCGGACTTGTGGAGTAAGATAGTTTTATTGGCAAATTGTTTGGATAGAAAAAGATCTGCAAGAAATTTAGCTAAATCGGGACCAGATGGTAATTTTGGATTAATATCTCTTACAGTGCACCAAGAAATCTATCTTTTAATCGGAGTTTTATATGTAAGTAGAGTTGAAGATCTCCAACTATTTTGGAGTAAGTTCTTTTCTTGAGGAGACCAGTCTTTCACTAGGTCCTTCCACACCCAATCTTCCAAACTTGTAGGTTGAGTGAATCCACCTGTGTGGGGGGAAGACCAGTTGTTAAATCCACTAATACTTTGTCCAGATTCTCGATATCTGTCGATGGTTCTAAGCTCCTGTTGGCCAGGTCTGTCATCCAAAATGTTTGATACCATTTGGGTGCAACAACTAGGAATTGTCCTCTGCAGCAATTTAGATGGGCCAGGACACTAGGCATTAGGTCGGGTGGAGGAAAGATCCACCCTAGGGTGCAGTTCCAAGGACGGCTGAAGGCGTCCGTGAATAATTCTTGGTGATCCTTCATGTCCCGGGAAACGTAACAAGGGACTACTTTCGAATTCTTTGAGGCAAAATAATCCACTTTGGTTATTCCCAGCTTGTTGAAAATCTTTTTGGTTGCAGATAGAAGAAGGTGCCATTTCGGGAGAGGGCGTTGACGAAATAATCGATCCGCTATTCCGTTGTAACATCCAGGAAGGTAGGCTGCTGTTAGTGTAATTTCCAGATCGTCTATTAGTTGGAGTAGGTTGTATGTTAAATTCAGGAGAGGTAAGGATTTGGTCCCTCCTTCCTTCCGGATGTATGCGACCAGGGTTCGGTTGTCCGTTTGGAGAAGACTGTGTGACTGCCAAAGACAATGGCTTATTTTTTCGATGGCAGCATAAACTGCAAACATCTCCTTGAGGTTTGAGTGCCAACTCTTTTGTTCTTGAGTCCAAGTTCCTGAAAGGTGATAATTGTCGAGTTGAGCACCCCAACCTACATCTGCAGCATCCGTCGTTAGGAAGTTCGAAATTTTCTTAGGATGTAGAGGAATCGAGGAATTTGTTGCAGTGATCCACCAATTTAGTTCCTCTTTGACTCTTGGAGGGATTATACGTTTTCGTCAAAGTCTGAATTGATTGAATTAAGTAAGGAACCTCTGAAGGTAACGGCAGTGTAAACGGCCTCTAGAAATAACAAAATTTGCGAAGTTTAAATGTCCGACGAGGGACTGTAATTGATCTAGTGAACAAAGATTTTTTGAGTTGATCTTATTAATAAGGTTAATAATTTTGATTGATTTTTTACTTGGAAGACTCATTTGGTTAATGAGAGTATTCCATTGGATTCCTAGGAATTCCAAATTTTGACATGGTTTCAGAACGCATTTATCGTGATTAATTTTCCAACCAAGAAATTCAAGAAGATTTATAGCTTCCAAGGTTTGATTTATTAATCTGTCTCTGTTTTGAGAGGCCAGACAAAAGTCATCGAGATAGACGACCAACCTTATGCTACGTGAACGAAGGATGTCAAAGATCCAATTTGAAATGGCTGCAAAATTTTGAGGTGCAGATGAAAGGCCAAAGGGCAAGCATGTCATTTGCAAAAGTTCCTTGTCATAGACGAGACGAAGGAAAGGGCGATGTGCCTGTGCTATAGGTACATGACAGTAAGCCAACGATAAATCGATCTTTGTTAACCAGTCACCCTTCTGTAAAAATTCTGGCATTTTAAAATGAGAGAATAAATGAATTTTTCTTACCCCAATATGTCTATTTAGGTCGCGTGGATCAAAAATTGTGCGAATTCCTCCATCACTTTTGGGAATTAAAAACATTTTAGATATAAAGCTTGATTTTGAATCTATAGGTTTTTCCAAAATCCTTTGTTCCTTTAACCCCTTAACTGTGGATGACGAAGATTTTGGCCGTCAAATCTTCGTCACCGCAGTCAAAGGGTTAAAAGATTAATCTGTAAAGATAACTCTGGGGAAACAGAAGTGTGAAAACGAGAACATTTCCAATTTGCGATCCTTGGTGGTTTTGAAACTAAAGGAATTCTACATATAGAAATAAGGAATCATCTGATTTTGGTCTTGGCTGGTCCTTTTTGAATCCTTCTCTGGGCTTAAAATTTCCTCGGCGTGGAGTAATAGGATATTTAGAACTTTAAGGTTTTGTTTGAAAATTCTGGTTGCTATATGAGGTTGAAGAAACAGGATCTCTTTTAATCGGAAACTTTTTAACTGCAGCATAGGAAGGGGTGTTGAGCCATACTTGAGAACCTCCTAAAGAACTCATTAGAGAAGATAAGTTTTCTTTATCGAAAAGGTAGTCTACACTTGGAGGGATTTTTCTTAAAGCAGATTGAACGTTTTTGTTAGGGAGTTCCGCTAGTACACGATCTTTTCTATTTTCAATACAATCAGCTCTTTTCTCATAAATTAGTTGCATAATTTGATCAAAATTTTTTTCTAGTTGCGAACCGGACGCGAAGAAATTTGAAAGTTGTATGAAAAGATTATCGGGAGTCAATTCAGATGGACTTGAATAAGCCCAGTTAGCAATACCCTGAGTAAGGTCACGAATAAGGTCTTTTTGAATGAGCATGGCGTTATGGAACGGTCACAGCTCGGCTGCCTGGCTGCCTGCCTGCAGGTCGTCATGTCAATACATAAGAGTAAGAGAGTCAGACAATTTAAATTATTCGTCTCCTCTCTCTTACTCTCGTGGCGACTGCCTGCGCAGGCAGGCAGCCGAGGTGTGACCATGCCATTAGATAACGCAGCAAGTACTCTTTCAGTAGAAATAAAAGGGTCCTTCTTTTTATCGAGGTGACAGAGTTCCTCATTTACTTTTAGATCTACAAAACCCGGGGTGGCAGAAAAATTTTTTAAGGCATAAGAAAACCTTACCTCTTTCCAATCAGGGGAGTTAAATCTTTGTAAATTCGAGAGTGTTTTTAGATGGTTTGCAGAAGCTGCACGAAAGGTTCTTTTTTCATCCACTTCAGTGTGTAAATCGGAGAAGTTAAGGGTTCGAAAGTCTGTACTGGTCTGCAAAAGATTTGGAATGTCCGGATCTGATGGACGAGGAATGTAAGGAATATTTGTCACTAATTCTGTTAGTATATTAATCTGGTTCTGAAGAAATTGCAATTGATTTTCTTGATTGTCATTACACATCCTCTTAGAGTTAGGAATTAATGTAGGATGAGGAACATGAGAACCATTCTCATCATCGATGGGATTAGAAATTTGAGAACCATCCTCTTCATCAATAGGATTCGGAATACGAGAAACATCTTCGGAATCATCTCTCATACGTTTATTAGACCCTTTTCCAGTCAAAGCTTCGGTTTGCGACATAATTAACTTTTTAAAACAGAAAACTACTGAATTAAATCGCGAAATTTGAAAAAAATTTTGACAGATTTTTCAAATTCGACTCGATCAAGGCGCAGTTCTCAACGCTATGACAAAAGACGTACCAACTGTCTAAGTGTTTACTCACTATGGTAACTAGGAAAGAGAAAAAAGATAAAAGAAAAATGGAGATAAAAAATCCTAAAGGTGCTTTCCAATAGCTTCTCTCATAAGGATGCCGTGTATCGGCCTTAGCATACAATTCATGGCATGGTCACACCTCGGATTTTAACTTTTAGCCTTAGACTAATCCCTTTAATTATAATTTTAAGATTTTCAAGTGTTCTATATTCTATATTTTTCTGTATATCTACACAACATGGATCAATAAATAAAAATATTAATATTTTTATTTCAATTAATATACAAGAATTCCTTACTTTAACTTTACACACAATTCCCCTATTAACCCTAATCACTAATTTTTATTATTTAAATAATTTAATTTTAAAATATTGATTTGTGGAATCAAAAATATATTAACATATTTTAAATAATCATTCATAATATTTACATAAACATTTTAATAATTTTAAGAAGAATCACTTTTATTTATAGGTTAATATTAATTTTATCAAAAAATATTTATTTAATTAAATGGAATATTATTTCTTTAATAAATATAAATTTTGAATTAAACTTTTTATTAGACTGATTAAGATTAATATTTATTAGAGTAGTACTATTTATTTCTTCAATAGTAATACTGTACAGTAAAGATTGTCTGACTCTCTTACTCTTATATATTGCCATAACGACCTGCAGGCAGGCAGCCGAGCTGTGACCGTTCCATCAAACTTTTGTATTTTTCATTTAACATTATTTAAAGATAATTAAATTAAAGAAGTAAATCTAGAGAATTGTAAAATTTGATCTGTGACTTCAAAATATTAATTTCTAATAATATAAAGAGTAACATGTAGATCGATATTTAAAATATTTTGCTCATAACTTTGGATTTAAGTGTTGTGATCCACTGACTCTTTATAAAGAAACGATCAAAACTGCATTCAAAATTAAATTTAATTCCTGGGAAATCAATATGCGCAAGTTGTCGAATAAAATTTGAAAAAAACAGGAAAAAAGATGCCGAAAAGCTTGATGAAAAAAATGAAGAATCGGTAGATCCTTCGTATTTTCCTGCAGAAGAAAAAATCGCCGCGGAAAATGATATGCTACTTTCCTAAGTTCTTCAACCAACAAAATTTAGAAAATTAAATTCAAATAAACGCGAGATAGTGATTGAAAAGCCAATTAATGAAAAAAATAACGATATAAGGCTTGAGGCATCTGGATTATGTAATATTAGTAGATCAAATCCTGAACACGATTCTTTAGCCAAAGACTATTTAGAATTAATTCGTCTAATAAAATTAAAAATTGAATTATGCACAAAATCAAATAAAAAAAATAAGCTTTTGAGTCTTGTTCCAAAATCTTGGTCTATTCAACGAGTCTGTGGTGAATTTAGAGTAAGCGAGTATTTAGTACTACGCTCGAAAGAATTAGTAGCGAAATATGGAG
Organism: Leptopilina drosophilae; assembly: GCA_032873175.1. Classification (NCBI taxonomy): domain Eukaryota; kingdom Metazoa; phylum Arthropoda; class Insecta; order Hymenoptera; family Figitidae; genus Leptopilina; species Leptopilina drosophilae. The sequence continues at coordinate 12,797,848 of CM065487.1, forward strand.
TTTTACCAGATGTTGTGTAAAATAAGCGTGATGGAATCGGAAAGGAAGTAGAGGATGAGGTTATCAAATTTTACGAAGACGATGAAAACAGCAGAATGTGCCCTAGAAGAAAAGAATGTATTACGATTAAAAATAATAATGGCAAAAAAGAGACAAATCAAAAAAAGTTACTTCTTTTAAACATCACTGATTTGCATCAAAATTTTATGAAGATAAATTCTAATTTTAAAATTGGACTTTCAAAATTTGCTCAATTAAGACCAAAATGGTGTATTTTTGCTGGTCCCAGTAGGAGTCATACAGTTTGTGTGTGCAAAATTCACGAAAATATAAAATTGATGTTAGATTCGTTAAAAAATAAGCATGCGCAAAATGATATTTTAAAAATGGCGGTTTGTAATATCGATGAAGAAAAGTGTATGTTAAACTTACCCTGGTTAAAGAACCGGACAGATTTCGGACTAATCCGAAATTTGTCCGAAACAATGCGGTTTATGGTCAGGTTTTTGTCATCCCCAATTAATCCGGAAAAATCCGATTTCTATACGGTTTGTGAACAACTAGTGAAATCGGAGTTGGTCCGATGAAGTCCGAAATTAATCAGTTAATTTTAACTAGTGAATCCGGAATTAGTCCGAAACAGTCAAAAGTTAGTCTGGACAATTTAGTGAATGTTAATAAAAAAAATTATACAAGTTTTACATATTAATTATTATTACTTTATGCTACATTCATCATATTTTTCGATTTACCTATCGCAATTTTATTTACATTAACTTAAAATTTCTAACGCTTGGGGATTCGAACCTACACCTATCTAACATTATAACGCACCGAAATCGAATACACTAACCACTATACCACGCTCGCATGGAAGTTCAAATTCATAATAGAATTTATGAAGTGCCACAAAAAGAAATGACAAGAAACTAACACATCAGTGTTAATTTTAATATTGAAACAAGATAACTAATAATACCTACTAGTAAATTTATAAAAACAAACTGACTGCAGAATTAAATATTTTATTTACCGTAAGTAAATACCCTGAATAAAAAGTGGGACCAATTTCAGACTAATCCGGAATTTGTCCGCATCAGTACGGTTTATTGTGGAGTTTTTTCACCATGAATTAAGTTTGAAATCAAAACCGTTTTTTATAACTATTGGATCCGTAATTAGTCCGGTTTAGTCTGCAGTTATAGTCAGATCATATGCAACTAGTAAATACAGAAGTAATCCGGTTGGTTTAACCAGTGATTCCGCAGCTAATCCGAAACAGACTGCTTATGGACAGGTTTTTGTCGCTCGGAATTTGTCCGGATAAATTCAAACTCAGTGCGGTTTGTGTAAAACCAGTGAATCCAGAATTAGTTCGATCTAGTCCGAAGTTAGTCTGATAATACGCAACTTGCAAATGTGAAATTATTAAATCCGAAATTAATCTGGTTTTGGTCAAGTTTTCGTCACACGAAATTATAATTATAGTTTGAATTTATCTGCATTTTATACAAATTGTTTTTAATATATAAATTCAATATTATACCAAAATCATTCCTGATTAAGTCTTTGAATTGGATTGAATATGGATTGTTTTGAACTGTCTGTGGATTGTACATATTTACAAAATCTTATAATAATAAGACTTATTTTCGGACTGGGGTGTTTTGATCGGATATTATTCGGATTGACGCTGACTATTACCGGATTCTTTGCATACAGATTTTGGATTGTTCCATACTTGTTTCGGATTAAAATTCTTTTAACTGGATTAAATTCGGATTATTGCGGACTGAATTCCTATTCTTTACATATTGATTTTGGATTATTTCGTACTTGTTTCGGATTATACCTTTTAGTTGGATTAAATCCGGATTGTTGCAGACAATTTTCGGATTCTTATCATACAGTTTTCGGATTGTTTCGTACTTCTTTCTGAAAAGGATTTTGCCACACTTAGTTTCAAATTGTTGCGGACTAATATCGGATTTCTTGCTTACAGAGTTCGGATTGCTCCGGACATTTTGCGGATTAAGTTTTTTTAACTAGATTAAACTCGGATTGTTGCGGACTGATTCCGTATTCTTTACATATTGATATCGGATAATTCCGTACTTATTTTAGAAGAATTCTTCACCGGTAATAAATTCGGATTCTTGCGGACTAACTACGGACTGAATTCGTAGACATTCAGGATTACTCCGGAGTGTTTTCGGATTCAGGTTTTCGTTCGGATTGATATCAGACTATCGCGGATCATTTTCGGACCTTTTTAGTACAATTTTCGGACTAATCCGTACTAATCTGTCTGTATTTAATCCGGAATTAGTCCGAAATTTTTACCAGGGTATGCACAAAATGTCCTGGATTAGATAAAGTCAAAGATGTTTTAACAAGTTCAACTGAAGAAGATGTGAGTATTAGATATAGACAGTGGGCAAATGTTGACAGGTGTGAATTCGTTGCTATGATTAAAGATCAGAATGAATTTATTCAAGAATTAATTGAGAAACTACAAGAACTGAAAGAACACCATTCAGGTGTGAATTCGTTGCTATGATTAAAGATCAGAATGAATTTATTCAAGAATTAATTGAGAAACTACAAGAACTGAAAGAACACCATTCAGGTGTGAATTCGTTGCTATCATTAAAGATCAGAATGAATTTATTCAAGAATTAATTGAGAAACTACAAGAACTGAAAGAACACCATTTTATAGCAAAATCTCAAAATAATTACTTGAGAACAAAAATGAAAATTTAGAAAGGGGAGAGTGTTTAATATTAGAAAACTTTGCTCAAAATTATATTTTTGTTATACAAAATTCTATACAGAGTCACTATTGAGTAAACGATCAAGTTACACTTCATCCTTATGTTGTATACTATAAGAGTGATGATTCTTTAAAATCATTAAACTTTTGTGTGCTTTCTGATACAAAGAAACATAATGCAACTTCCGTGTATGCTTTTCAAGAACAATTAATTATGCAATTACAGAAACTTTTACCCGAAATTAATAAAATCCACTATTTCAATTTGGCTTTTCATGAAAATGACTTTAAAATTAAAGCAGAATGGAATTTTTATGCTACCTCACACGGAAAAAGTGCTTGCGATGGGATTGGCGGGACAATTAAGCGTTTAGTGAGAAAAGCTGCTTTGCAGAGTGTCAACGGCGAAAAAACTATTAATAATGTGAACGAAATGTTTGATTTCTGTACACCAAAAATTAAATGCATAAATTTCATTAAAGTAGAAGATGTCAATGTCACAGAAGCTTCAAAAAAATTATTAGATAGATTTGCAAAAGCAAAAACTTTACATGGATGCAGACAGTGCCACCGCTCTGTTCCAATTTCGGAGTCGCAGATTAAAATCTACAGATTTTCATAATCTTCGCAATGTATAATTCAAGACATACAGTAATTTGAAAAAATTCAAGGAACCGACCAAAAGAGAAGAGGAATAAAAAAAAAAAAAAAAGTCCTAAATTGCATTTTCAGTATGTGAAATATTATAATTTTTTCTACTATTATTAAATTTTATTCTCTTTACATTCAATAATTTAATTATTTATTATTTTGATTATCTATTTAATTATCAATTAGAAATTTTAATTTAATTATCTTTAAATAATGTTAAATGAAAAATACAAAAGTTTGAATTTGAAATCGATAAAATAATTGATGGCAAAATTCAGAGTGTATGTAAAGTGATGATAAATAACCTCAATTTAGTCAAAATTTTAAGTATATAGATTAATTGTAAATTAAGCAAAATACCCTCGCAAAAATTAAATATCTTATAGATCTCAAGCAAACTTAAACGTGTAAAAAATGTGACATTTTATAATGGATCTAGAAAAAAGATATGTGGATTTGAAAATACACGTTTCATGGTTAAGTTTGAAATTTAAAAATGGAATTAATAAATAACAAAAAAATAATTCGTCTTTATCACAATGAAAACTTATTAATAGGACACTAACAAAGAATTCTAGTAAGTTTCGTTATTTTTGTATAAGCAAAAATCTTTAAATCTAAAGAAAAAAGGCCTTTAAAAATGATAAAATGGGACAGTTTTTGCATTTCATAATTTTAATTTTATTAATGTTATTTCGCATTTTATAAACATTTATATTTGTAAAGTAGAATATTTACTTGTTATTTAATCATTTTATGCTTAAAATGTCGGATTTTAATGAGTTAATTATGAATAAATTACGTTTTAAATATGTATTAAAATAGCTATTTTCTCATGACTCTCGTATCTTTAATTACAATTTACGCCTAAAAGATATAATATTTAATCACAAAATTTTCGGAAAAAGAATCTAGAGACTATAACAAAAAAATATAAACGATTTATAAATTTTTTAAAAATATGCCAGCGACCACTTTTTTATGAATTTCAGTGGATTGACCCAGTATACCAATTTTCAGCTAATTAGGCCAAAAAATGTAAAAATTAAAAGAAAAAAATTTTTTTTCAAAAATTCTTTTCCTTGACAACGCTATGGCCATTATTACATAGCAAGTTTTGTATATTTTTCCTGTAATATTCGCGTTTAAAATACACCAGTATGCAAAATTTATCCCTCAATGTTGGATAGTTTAGAAGTTAAGGGGGGGAATGGTCACTTTTCATGCATTTTTGGCCAAAAATCTTGTTATATCCTTGACAACGCTATGACCATCACCTCCAATCACATTCTCTATATTTTTCCTGTAATCTACATGTAAAAATACGTATCTGTACCAAATTTGAGCTCTCTAGGTCAAATAGTTTAGCCGCTGGGGGGGGGGGCACGATTTGGCTACGGACACAAGACTTTCACCAATAGGGTTCCGTCAGTACACCGTAGGTATACGTAACCCTAAAAACTACGTAAACAAAACTTTTATCATGGACAGCATGGAGGGATATATATTTTCTCCTATAGGGGTCCAAATATCAGTGAACAAATTTCCGGTATGCCAATTTGCGTGTATGGCGATTTTTCGCAGTCAAGTACACTAAAAAGGGATGCATATACATATACTCCTCCTTATACTCCTTCATTCTTCTACAATAATTTAGTAACTATTTTTTTTGTTTTAAAGCATTAAATTGCATTTACAAATTAAGTTATTATTTTTAATTCATACAATTTTAATTTTTTGTTATTATTTAATCTTCTTTAAATTAGAATTCCACATTTAATTAAAAAACTTAAAACAAATATTCGGAATTCATCTATTATTAATATCTAAATCTGAATTAGTAGAAATTTTATTTTTTCAATAAGTAGTTTAATATTTTACTAATACATTAGTAGAATTATCAACTTTTACTAATGAATTAGTAGAATTCCAATGTAATGCCTATTACTAATTCAAATTAGTAAGAATTTTCACTATATTTTAATAAGTAGTTTTCACTAATTCAATTAGTAAAGTAGCCATGTGACGCAGAAGGTACTGTTCCTTGTGTTCGCTTTAGATAAATACCAAAGTGATGTATAATCAAGTGACTTGAATATTGTTGAAAACTTTTTGAAAGTTTTAAGTGCTAGAAAAAGATTGTTGTTAAAATTGTTTTGTTCTTGCAGTGATAGTCTAGAGAAATTTTCATTCATTCCAGAACTTTGCAAGTACTAATAATACAATTTTGTGCAATTTTTTGGTTATGTTTATTTGACAATATAATAATATTGTCATATATTATATAAAATTATTATTTTTTTGACAAAAATTTTGATCAATTTGAAATATAAATAATAATATTATTATATTATTATCTATATTTCAAATTGAACAAAATTTTTGTTTAAAATTTAATGTTATCAATTTTTTCTTTTTTTGTTCTTGTAGATTAATGTGTCTTTGAAAAATAAATAATACAAAATATTGTTCGAGTTTTCTAATAATAATAATTTTACTAATTCAATTAGTAATAACAGCTAATATGGAGCCAATATGAACATGCGCAAACGTGTACCTTTTGCTTTTATCCTTTTACTAATTCAATTAGTAAGGGCAAAATGACTATTTGAATTAGTAATTTTCTACTAATTGTAGGTGGACGACTGTTCACTATTTTAATTAGTAATATTCTACTAAGAATTAGTAGAATATAACTAATTCAGATTTAGAGAAATAGATTTTTTCTAACACACGTATACCAAAAGTTCAAGTTTGGTTGTTATTTTTGACGATATAGTTATTGTGATTGGTGGTGCTCATATTTTCATTAAAAATTTAGTACTTTGAATTCGATATTGACTTTGACATTGACATTGATTTCTGACATTAATTTTGAATTTGACCAAAATTTAAATTTTATGTAATTAGATCCAAAAAATGTTATTTTTATAGAGTTTGTATATAAACATAAAATTTAATACTTTTAGATAAAATAAATGTTTCCCTTAAAAATAAAAATAAATAAAATATATAAATAAAATAAAATAAATGTATAAAATAATAAATATAAATAAATGTATTTTTGAAATTCTTTAGTGTCAATGTATCCAATTTATTTGGCTTATTATAAAAAATTTAAAACAGTAACTCCAATCTGGGGACCAAATATTCCTCAAGGAATTTCTGAATGCATAAAATCAATATGTATGAAACATTAAACAAAATAAAAAGAAATTATTTTTTTTTAAATAGGAGAGACCTCCCGGTCTCCCGTATTTAAATTTCATTGATTTTCTAAATATTTAAAAATTTATTAAAAACAGTAGTTTACAACAAAGCCAATCAAAATTTTAACCGTTTTTAAAAATTTTAATTATTTTTTGCATTAACTAAAAATTACAACATATAAAAAAATTAACAGTTAAAAAAAATTTCACAATAAATTAATGTCATTTACAATGCAATAAGTTTTTCAAGAGTTATCGTGGCAAAAAAAGCGGTGTCCGCTTTTTTTTAATATCCCTGTGACATTCCTGCGATATTGAGGGGATATTGCTGTGACATCGAGAAGATACTTCCTCAATATCACAGGAATATTCCAAATAGATATTGCCATGACATTCAGGTGATACAGCGTGCTACTTGGGATTAGTTTATATAGTTTTTTGTTCCATAGACTTACTTTTTTTAGCATATTGTAATATCGTCATATTTTTTTGTAAAAGAAGTTCTATGTTCATTGCAGACGTATATGTAAAATATTTTATATATATTCTGGTTTCGTTTCTTTCGCCTTTGCAGTATCATTCGAATGACAAGTCTGTTATGTATATATATAAGTCTGTGTCAGCACCTGAATTACTGTGTGTTTACTGTGTTCTAGAGTATAACAAGATTTGAGTCTAGATGTTTATTTCATAGACATTTTGCTTCCTCTTTATTAGGATCGTAAAAAAAAATTTGCTTCCTTCTGGTGTTTTCATAATTTTTGTAAAACGTAAAAATCAATTCCTCTTTAGCTTCATCTAAAAAATTTGCTTCCTCCTGCGAAGTTTTTTTAATTTACAATCCTGCAATTGTTTTTATTTAGAAGTGAGAACATTTTATTGTAATCATTGTATGTTTTATTATTTTATTGTATACGGCATATTAGTTATTAATTGTTTCATATTTGTTTTATATCATAAAAATAATGAATATCTCAAAATGCTTTCACAGTAAATTAATTAAACACACACTGATTACACGAAATTGTTAATTCTTTTAAATAAAAATATTTGTATAATTGTTAATTTAAAAATTACACATTTTTAATAACAATTTTGTAAACAATAATTTGATTTATTTGTGTTCACACCCTCTCCCATATTGCAATTTAATTCATAATAAGTGAACTCATTAGTCTCTTCTAAATTCTAATACTTTTAGAATATTATACCTTCTTCAGCAAATCATGTTTCTGCTACACGGAGAAAAAAATGCTGTTGAATCAAAGACATATGAATTTGATTCATTGAATAGTGTCATAACGGGCTGCCAAACGTATATGCTGTTGTTTTGAAAGCATCGATTCTAATGATTCGATAGTATCACTTTCATTGAAACAAAAGCATATTTCTTAAATTGACAGCATACTATGTTAATTTGAAGGTATTCCTTTTGAATCAACGATCAAAATGTTTTAATTTAACAGTATATGCTTTTGAGTCAATGACTATAGTTTTTCAATTTAAAAGCATCATTTTTATGATTCAAAAATTTGTACTTTTAATTTTTTTAGTTGTTGCTATCGATTGAATAACACCATACTGTTAAGTCATTTTTTTTATGTGGTTAAATATATACCAACGATAAATTGAAAAAATGAAATTTTTGTTCACATATTTTTTATATACTAATTCTCACACCTTTAACACAACACTTCTTATATACATCTTTTTTTCAATTTTACACACTAACATAGACATCTTTATTATTTTTTAAAATTTTTTCCAACGACAAACACACATACATACACATTCAAACACACTTTATAATTTTTTGAGTCTGAAAAATACGCTGTTCCCAATCGGTCACCCATCTAGGTAGTAACCGCGACCAAACGTGCTTAACTTTCGTGATAGACGAGAACTGCCGCGCTGCAATGTAATACATTCGCTTCTTACATTGAGCAGTTACTTTGTAGTTAAATACCGTGCGCGAGAATTTTCTCGTGAATAAGGGACTTTATATAGGGAATTTATGTTTAACTAGTCCTTAATTCTTTAAAACAATTTAAATAATAGTGTTTTATATAAGAATTTCAAAAACGACAGGTTTAATAAACATATAAATATGTGTGAATAAGTATTTCAATAAATTTAGCACCTGTCAATGTCTCAAATACATAGTGTCCTTATTTTTATAGCATATGTTATTGGCAGTCCGCTATAGCACCACTCATTGAAACGAAAGCATATGTTTTCATTTTCAAAAGCGCGCTTCTTTGGAGCAAACAACTTTTCATTTGATTCAAATTTACACGCATTTTCTTCAAGTTTATCTATTAGATGTTTCAAATGAATAATGTCAAAGAAGCAATAAATTATTCTGTTGCTATATATAGATGAACTATAGAAACAATTTGTAGAATATCATTAATTTAACAGTATCGTACTTTTAATTTAAACAGTTTCATTTTTTCGTTTTAAGCAATATACTGTTCGATTAATAAATGTGTTATTGAAATTATAACGGGAAATTCAACAGCATGGAGCTATTTGATTCAACAGCACTTTTTTTCAGTGTAAAAGAGTTAGTAATTAAATATAATTTCACAATTTTACTCATAGACACCAAAAATTAGAGCTGTGCAAAAAGCTCGAAAAGCCGAGCCGAGCTTCAATTTTTTTGAGCCAAGCCGAGCCCGAGCTTGACTCGATGTATCGAGTACTCGAATTTTCCGAGCAATCGAGTGAATTCGAGTACTCGATTCCACTCGAGTACTCGATTGAATTCGAGCTTATAAATGATTAAAAAAATAATAATAAGTAAAAAATATCGAATTCTCCCTAAGTCTTTTAAGTTAGTTAGTAGGTTAATTATTTTAACACCTAACGATTTTCTACGATTAGTAAATCCCTTAAATTCAAAATTTTCTACTTATTAATAGTTTTTTGTAATTTAAAATCTCGAATAATTTCGAGTACTCGACCCCAGTAGCACGTTATATTATAGCAATATTGAGAACATTGTCTCAACATTACCAATGTTTGCCTCAATGTTGTCAATGCTGCAGGAATATTTTGTGCTACTGGGGGAGTGAATTCGAGCACTCGTTTCCAATCGAGTACACGAAAAATTCGAGTACTCGACATTATTCGAGCTTTTTATGAGGCTCGACTCGGATCGGACTCGGCTCGAGCTCGAACTGATTAGGCTCGGCTCGGCTCGAAAAATAAAAAGCTCGAAAATACTCGATCGAGCTTCGAGCTTTTTGCACAGCTCTACCCAAAATATACATTTAAGTCTACTTAATCTCGCAATCATAACCAAAAATATGTGATGAGAATGTAAACCTTAAAGTCGTAGTAACTTTAAGAAAAAGAAATGTTTTTTGAAACATTTAATTTGAAACAGGAATAAGAATTCATATAATGAACAACAGTCGAAGAACACATCGCGAGCTATTTGCGCTCAAGCGCGCAACAACACACGGAGCGCGAAGCGCGACGTCCGAAAAAATCGTCGGAGCGCGACGATCGATGTTCGCGCGCCCCGAGGCGCGCTGATACTTGCAAGTCCCCCGCGCGAAGCGCGGATGAGAACGTTCTATGGAACATTGTTCTATAGAACAATGTTTTTGGAGAAATGCAAGGTGAGAAATTTCGCCACGGGCCGGGGCGTAATGAATCAGAAATGAAATTATAATTTAGATCATCAAATATTATTTAATATTGACAATTTTGGTTTCTATTGTATATTTATAACAAAGAATATTGAAAACAGAACATATTTTATTTAAACTTCAAACATTTTCATGCAATTTTCAAATTTTAAAAAGTTGTAGCGAAATACAAAATCCACTTACTTAAAAAAATCTATTCTCCAGTTATTTTTTTATAAAGGGTTAAAATTGGTTATCATTTTATTCATATTTTAAATATAATAAGGGGCAGTAGGGCAAACCCTCAATATTTCCGAAATGGCGAAATTGTCAAAAGTGCTATTTAGAAATTTGAAACAACCTTATGTAGTATACCTTATTTTTAGGGTTCCGTACCCCGGTAGGAACCCTATTGGAACGGTTACAAAAATGACCATGTACCCCCCCCCCCCCCCCCCTAGAACTCACAGTTTTTCATCTAGAGAGCTAAAAATTGGTACACTTATGTATTTTCACGCGTAGATTACAGGAAAAATATAGCGAACGTGATTGGGATTGATCTTCATAGAGTTTTCGACGAAAAACATCAAATTTTGGCCATTTTTCGCAAAAAATGCATGTACCCCCCCCCCCCTTGGCGCCCACAGTTTTTTACCTGGAGAGCTGAAAATTGGCATACTTATTCGTTTTTATGCATAGATTACAGGAAAAATATAGCGGAAGTGATTAGAATAGATCTTCATGGTGTTTTCATCGAAAAACTAAAATCTCTTTTTGCAAGCTCGAAAATTCTTCAACCCTTGCTGGTTCTCTCAATTCTTAATCTAGTGGACTGGTGTTATATATTTTTGTTTATTTTTTCGTGTAGATTCCAACAAACATACAGAAAAAATTATTGGAATTCATCTTCATATTTTTTTTTTGCGAAAAACTAAAAAAATTTTTCGTTTTAAAAAAAAGGTGTGTACCCCCCCTTGGTTTTCACAATTCTTTGCCTATTGGACTGCATTTTTTTTTATTTTATGCATTTTCATTTGTAGATTTTAGAAAAAATATATCAAACATGATTGGATTTGATCTTCAAATTTTTTTTATCGAAAAACTAAATTTTTTTTTAATTTCCTCAAAAAATCGTATATTTTACCCTAGCGCTCACATTTTTTTACCTAGAGAGCTGAAAATTGGTACACTTATGTATTTTTACGTGTAGTTTATGGAAAAAATATAGTGGAAATGATTAGAATTTATCTTCCTTACGTTTTGAGCAAAAACCTAAATTTTTTTTTCAATTTTTGATAATAATTATACATATGCTAGTTCTCTCAATTCTTAACCTAGTGGACTGGCGTTATACATTTTTGTTTGATTTTTCGTGTAGATTCCAACAAACATACAGAAAAAATTATTGGAATTCATCTTCATATTTTTTTTTGCGAAAAACTAAAAAAAAAAATTTTGTTTTTAAAAAAAAAGTGTGTACCCCCCTTGGTTTTCACAATTCTTTGCCTATTGGACTGCTTTTTTTTATTTTATGTAAATAAATCTACAAATGGAAATCCATTTGTAGATTTCAAGAAAAATATACCGAACATGATTAGAATTGATCTTCAAATTTTTTTTAGCGAAAAACTCAAATTTTTTTGTAAGAAAAAAATTAGAAGTTTTTAATGGAGGGTACGGAACCCTCGGTTTTAGTACGAGTTCTACTCGCACTTGTCCGGTTTTTTTTCAATTTGACATTTTTTACTTTTGTTTGTGCAACGCTGGGAGCAAAAGTTTTTTTTTAGATTTTTTCTACACTTTTACGAATTTTTTCTTAAGGAAATTCTGAGGAAATCGTGTAATATTTCCAAATATTAGGTTTAGGGTTTTGAAGGTACACACCTCAGGAATATTTACCACCAAAAACTTTGAAGAATTAGCAAAGCGTTTCTTTTTGACAAACATTTATTCTCAAAATGAGCCTGTGGGGCAAACCGGACCGTTTTCGGTGGGGCAAACTGGTCAAAGGGTATTTACATTGCACTGTTAACTTAAAAGTATCAAATGGCAACATTTGATTTATTGACACAAAAAATGTGGATCAAATAAAAAATTAATCCAGATTTTTGGCATCAATTTGATCCACTTTAGTATTAATTTGATGCTTTCAAGAAAACGGTGTGAATTAAAGTTTCATAAAAATAATTTTTAAATAAAATGTTTCTTTCATTAAAATATTTACTTACAATTAATAATAATTGTCTTCTAATATAATGAGAATTGGACCCTTTAATATTGTTTCTCTGATAATAACAAACATTTTAATTTTTACATTCTCATCAAAAATGAGAAAGTCTTGGATTTGTACCATTTTGAGAAATTTCTAATTTTCATAAATCTTTACGTTTCATGACCCCCTGATTTCAAAAAAATGGTTTTTAGAGAAGTGTCTGTCAGTCTGTCTGTCTGTAGAAATTTTTGTCTCGATGATAACTCGAGTAAATTTTTATGAATCGACTTGCAATTTGGGGGATATTTTTAATGCATAAAAATGAAGCTCAAGTTCGTTGGGCAGCCCATTTCGTCAAAAAACAACAAAAATACAAAATTTTTAAATTTTCAAAAATTTCTATTTTTTACAATTTCCAAAAAATTATTTTTTTTTATTTTTTTCCTTAAAATATGAGCAAAAACATACAACTTTTCCTTTTAACACTTTTTTTGTTCAACAAAAAAAAATTTTTTTTTTTATAAGTTTTTGGGTCAGGTTTGTTTTTGTTCTTTTTTAAGTTTCTGCGCATGTTTGGCTAAACCATTAACTTTGAATTTGAACAAAAAATTTTATTTTTGAAGCATAGTTTTTTTAACTCTCAACAAGATCAAAATGTTTACCTTTAATTGTTATGCAGTTCAATTTTTTTTTTGATTTTTCAATATTAATAATTTTTTAATTTGAGCAAATTAATACAAATTTTTGAAAGGACGTTTATTTCTTTATTCATTTAATGCACATGATCTAATTCAGTTTAAAAAAACTTAATTCGACCACCAGACAATTTATAATAAGACATAAATTATACCAATTTAAGAATAATTTCAAAAAAGTGCAGAAAATAAATTATTTCTATTGCACGAATTGTACTAAGAATATGAAATGTTTATGTTGTTTGAACGGTTCATACTAGAAATGCAGGAATCTGTATTTATTATTTTTTTTTCTCTTCATATAGGATATGGTGATTTATTAAATATATGTAATTTTTTTCTTTTGATTAAAGTAGAATTAATGTCATGATAATCTGCAAATCAACACATATTTGCACAGCGAAATATTTATTGGCGAGGAGTCAGTATATTTTAGCTGAATAGTTTTAAAACATATAGATAATGGAGTTTTTCACATGCAAGAAGGAATAAGAACAAGAACGCAAATAATATACAATAATCGTAAAATAATGCGAGCCATTAGCGCGCTGAAACTTGCGAGCCCCCGCGCGAAGCGCGGATGAGAATGTGTCCGCCCAGAGGGCGGGCAGATTTTTTTATTTAAAAAAATCTTTATTTAATTAAAATTCAATCCCGAATTATTATTTTCATTACTACAACCATTGTTTACATGATTCTTTATGTTTTTAGGGTTCCGTACACCGTAGGTGTACTGACGGAACCCTTATGAAATCACTCGTGTGTCCGTCCCAGCCACGCAAAATGGGCTGTCCCCCCCTTAACTTCTACAAATCTCAACCTTGTTAGCTGAAATTCGTTAGGGATCTTCAGTTTTAGGTGCAGATTACAGGAAAAATATAGCGAACACGATTGGCCTACATATTTGCGAAATAGAAGGAAAGAAATTAAATTTTTTGAAAAAATTGCAAAAAATGACCCTGCCCCCCCCATAACTTCTACAATTCAGAACCTGGTGAGCTGAAATTCAGCAGGGATCTTCAGTTTTAAGTGCAGATTTCAGGAAAATTATAGCGAACCTGATAGGTCTACATATTTGCGAAATAGAAGGGAAAGAAATTAAATTTTTTCGAAAAAATTGCAAAAAATGACGATGTCCCCCCCCCTTAACTTCTACAAATCTGAACCTGGTAAGCTGAAATTCAGCAGGGATCTTCAGTTTTAAGTGTATATTTCAGGAAAATTATAGCGAACCTGATTGGTCTACATATTTGCGAAATAGAAGGGAAAGAAATTAAATTTTTTCGAAAAAATTGCAAAAAATGACGATGTTCCCCCCCTTAACTTCTACAAATCTCAACCTGGTGAGTTGAAATTCGGTAGGGATCTTTAGTTTTAAGTGCAGATTACAGGAAAATTATAGCGAACCTGATAGGCAAATATTTGATAGGCAATATTTGCGAAATAGAAGGGAAAGAAATTAAATGTTTTCGAAAAAATTGCAAAAAATGACCCTGTCCCCCCCCTTTAACTTCTACAAATCTGAACCTGATGAGCTGAAATTCAGCAGGGATCTTCAGTTTTAAGTGCAGATACAGGAAAAATATAGCGAACACGATTGGCCTACATATTTGCGAAATAGAAGGGAAAGAAATTAAACTTTTTTGAAAAAATATTAGGTTAAAAAAAAATTCTGAAAAAAAATTAAATTCTAAAAATTCTATTAGCAAAATAGAAGGGAAAGAAATTAAATTTTTTGAAAAAATTGCCAAAAATGACCCTGTCCCCCCCCTAACTTCTACAATTCAGAACCTGGTGAGCTGAAATTCAGCAAAAATCTTCAGTTTTAAGTGCAGATTACAGGAAAATTATAGCGAACCTGATTGGTGAACATAAGTATAATTACAGAGAAATATAAAAATTTATTAATAAAATAAAATAATAAAAATATTTATTCTAATCTTATTATAGTATATTACCATTTTGTTTAATTTGTTTTTAATTTTAACAGAATTGTTAAAATAATTTTAAAAAAATTTTGTTTGAATATTTGTGTACGGAACCCTCGATCTTAGTGCGAGTGCAACTTGCACTTGTCCGATTTTTTTTATTATTATAGATTATGTACATGCAAAATTATGAGTAAAAAACCAAACGGTCTGGTGTACCCCAGGGGGTGGGGCAAACCGGACCGTTTATAAAATTTTTTAAAGTTAACACAGCAACTAAACAATAAAAGATGAAATATAGGTGTCTCTGGGAGAAAGTTGCGCAATTAAATGATCTTTTAAACAAGCCATCGAAAAATGAAATCGGTTGATTTGTTTAGTCATAAGAGTCAAAAAACCGTTAGGGGGTCCGGTTTGCCCCACTCTCCCCTATGTTTTTCTTAAAGTAGAG
This sequence comes from Leptopilina drosophilae, assembly GCA_032873175.1. Taxonomy (NCBI): domain Eukaryota; kingdom Metazoa; phylum Arthropoda; class Insecta; order Hymenoptera; family Figitidae; genus Leptopilina; species Leptopilina drosophilae. Next base: position 12,813,407 of record CM065487.1, read on the forward strand.
TCTACATTGGATGAACGCGAACGATGACGTGCTGACGTCACCAATTTGTTGAGTCGGTTCTACAATGGGCACGTATGGACGTCCACGTTCACCTCCATACGTGCCCATTGTAGAACCGACTTGAATAGCATGGGTGACGTCATACGTTCGTGTACACGTTCACGTACCATGGAATGTAGACTCTACTTAATAAAATATGCGAGCTAATACGCCTCGGCCAAAGTGATCCATTACGCCCCGGAGGTTTTTGTTGAAAATTTTGTTATTTCTAAAACAAAGATTTCAGAAATTTACTTTCGAGCGTCAATATCACTTTTTCTACCATAGTTTTTAACAATAATAAATGAATAACAATGAAACTTGGTAAAAATTTACAGTATACCAAATACATTATTTTGATCAAAAACCGAAATTACTCTGATTTACCACTTTTGAATAAATTGAAGTGATCCATTACGCCCTTGTCTCCCCTACATGGAGTTTTGGTAACCTATATTTAATATATGAGTGATTCCACGTCAAGTGATCAAGAGGTCTTAGGGTGTAATGTTTATTTTAATAATTTTTTACTCTTAAACAATTAAACATACATATTTGACAAAGTACATTTTGGAAAGGTTTTTTCATGCTCTTTCGGTTGGAAATAAGGATTTTGAAAAAAAAATTTTTGACTCAAAAAAATTAAAATTAAAAATAAATTTCAATTTTTGGAGGGGAGAGGTACGATTTTTTTTTAAACGAAAGCTAAGGTTTTTTCCTAAAAGGACATATATATGAAAAAGTGTGACTAGAATGTTTAAACATTGAAAAAAGAGGTTTCTACGCACCGGAGCGCTCTAAGCCCGATTTTTAGCTCCGTTTAGCAGAAAATTCTGTTTTTTAATGTTTAAACATTCTAGTCCCATTTTCTCTTGTATATATAATTAAGAGAAAGTGAGATGTAGTTACAATTTTGGTTTTAACAATTTTTAAATTTTATTATTGGTAAAATATAATAACTGAAATTACTTTATTCTAAATTTTTAAATTAAAACTAAGGGGTCGTACACATAATACATCATGCGGCTTAGGGGGGGGGAGCGGGTCAGAAAATTGTGACGAAGTGTAACATGGGGGAGGGGGGGTTAACGCATTTGTTACGTCCCACTCCTTTAAATGTTAATGGTAAATCTAATATGCTGGTTACATTTTTTCCCTTCTGGAACATTTGGTCGGCTTTAATTACCATTAAAGTATTCATATATATATATTATATATATATATATATATATTATTAATATTATTATTATTATCAACTGCACCTGTTTAACATCTATTGGTATATTATTATAATATGATAAATAATATATAATGTATAAAATGTAAAATTAAAATTACGTTTGTGACGTGACGTTGTACAGGGAGGGGGGTCCAAGGTTTGCGACGAAGTGTTTTATAGGGGAGGGGGGGGCTAAAAATGGTCAAAAATTGCGTGACGTAGTATGTGTACGGCCCCGAAGTGAGCGGATTTACCCCGATTTCACGTGAGCGACTTTACCCCAAATGTATTCCTCTCGTTTCAGAATAAATTTAATTAAATCTTCTTGACATAAGACAAATCTATATATCTTCGAAAAAGGAGATCTAATAGAATGAAAAAACTTAACCAAATAAATTAAGACTCAAAAATAATTATTTTTAAAAAAATAAAAATCCAAGGAACGTTTTTTCTGACACCTCTAAAAACATTTGATCGCTTGATTCTATGTTGAATTCATGAAATTAAACGAAATTTCGTTAACAGAAGTTGAATGTTGAGTACTATTCACAGTACTAATATCTCTATCTTAATTTAAGTTCATAGCGTCAAATCACTAGTAAGAGGGTTTACCCCAGTCGCAGTCTCCCCTAATTTTTTACGGGTTTTCACTTCCATCACAATACACGCATAACATGAAGAAACTACTTTTCCAGGCTTCGCACTCTTCTACTAAAAGCTACTATTTGCTACTTTTTTGATCCGAGGCTACTTTTTGGCTACTTTTTTCAGCCTAATGCTACTAAAAGTTACTTTTTTGAACAAATAGTCAAATTTAGATTTTTAGTTTTCACATTTTCACTTAATAACAGCGTTAAAAACTAATGAAAAACGACCGTCAATAATGTAGGGAATAATTTTACCGACTTTATTTTATTCCGTTACATATTATAAGTATTTTCCGTTCTATTCCTGGCCTTATTACAAATTTATTTTGAAAATTACGTTTCACAACCCTGACCATAACCTGTACTTTGTTTACATATGTTCTCGTCACTGGACAATATATGTTTGTTTTGTACAATTATTTTAAATGTTTAAAGTGAAATAAAATTGTGAATCTAAAAAAGGATTAATCTGTAAAGCTTTTTAATTTATTGATGCAAGGTAAGTCTAATAGTATACACATTTAAATTATACTTTTATATAAATTCGCCTACTAGTTCACAATTATCATTTCAACTGTGTTCAGATATTATACATAATTATTTAGTATTTTTCTGTGAATTGTCATACTTTATTGTAAAATTTTTATGAAAAAAGAAATATTTTTTTATAAGATTTCTTTTAATTAATAATTTGTTAAAAAGTTTAAAGACAGCGTTAAAAATTGGTAAAGGTTAGGTACGCAACTGTCAACAATATGAATAGGTTATGTTAATTATTATTCTAAATAAAATACAAGTGTTAAATAGAAATATTTTGGTAATTACAATAAGTTATCAATTTTAAAAAAATAGGATACCAATTTTTTTGTCACTGAATTTTTATTTTAAGTTTAATTTTTTAAATAATCGAAAATCATTATATTTTATTTAAGTCAATCACGACTTAATTTTAAAAAATTTGTATTTCTAAACTTATTTGAAAATGGATGTTTTGAAAACTAATTTGTGGCATTAATTTTAAAAAGTATATTAAATAATCATGTATAATATATAATAATTTAATCAAACAGTAATTTTTTATATTTAAAACTTGAGAAAAATGACAAGTTTATGTACATTTTACTTATAGATTGAAGTTCTTCAGAATAAATATTATTACAATGTTACGATAAATACTAACTTACTGTAAATATTTTTTAATTAATTTTTTCAAAATAAAGTTATATTTAAAATCTCAAATTTTCAAAGTTTATCTTATGATAATATTTTTAAGTTAAATATTCTTTTAATAAAACGTATGTTTATATTTTTAGGTCATCACTAGCTGAATATTAAATGGGATTTCTTCGTCACTTAAGAATTGATAAATGTGAACAAAATTGTACTCCTTGTCATAATTACTTCCATTTATATTGTCAGTGATATATAACAAAGATATAAATATATAGAGTTTATTGCAAATTTCGAGGAATTAAATTATAAAATAATGGGCGAATGCAAATTTCAAATGCATTGGCTTAACCGTACAGATGCTGCAGTTTACGAAATTGCAGCTTGGTGTATAAAGTGTACCGAAAAGGAAAATAATGCGTTTTGCACAATCTGTTGTAAAAGTTTTTCTCATGCTAAGAAAGGAATACAAGATATTTTACAGCATTCTTTGACTGGCATACACAAAAAAAATTCTATCGATAAACTGAATTTTAATCAATTAAAATTACAAACAGCTGCTTCGTCTGGAACTGAAAAGTCATTAGAAAACCCGCTTTTATTATGGTCTGTTCGCGATACTCCTCTAAGAGCTGAAATTATTTGGGTCATAAAAAACATTCATTCTAACATGTCAGCAAATTCGTGTGATGGCATAGGTCAAACATTTCAAGCTATGTTCCCTGACTCAGAAGCAGCTAAAAAATTCTCGCTGGGTGCTATGAAATTTCGATACTTAGTTACTGAAGCCTTAGCCCCATACTACGAAGAAAAGTTAATTCAGGATGCAAAAAAAGCCCAGGATTTGTATTGGCATACGATGAGACGACAAATTCAGAAAACAAAAAGGAACTTCAGATTAGATTACGTTATTTTTCAGAAAATTATCAAGAAGTACAAGACAGTCATCTACAAACATTCTTTCTTGGTTCTGCTACATCTCAAATAATTGCAAGTTATTTAACAGATTCACTGGAAAAATTATCGTTTGGAAAATTATTGATGTTGAGCTCAGATGGTCCGAACGTAAATAAAGGAGTCTGGAATCTATTAAATAAAGACGTATTAAATTTTCATGGAAAAGGATTATTAAATATTGGAACTTGTAATCTACATGTAGTTAATAATGCTTTTTTAAATGCACTTTCTGAATTCGGTAAGGATGTTGGTGAATTTGCAACACAAGTGTACTACTTTTTTCATAATGAGCCAGTTCGAAGTTCAGATTTCGAGCAAATACAAGAACAAAATAAGTCACCGAAGCATCATTTCATAAAATATTCGAGTACACGTTGGTCAACACTAAAGAGAAGTGTTTTGATTTTGCAGGAACAATGGCCATGTCTGATAAAATAATTCCTTAATTTCTTACCGATAAAATCTGGAGTTCCAAAATCTTTTTTTACTAGTTCAAAATACTCTTCTATTTGCAAATATTTAAAAGAACCAGATATGAAAGCAAAATTGGCATTTGTTGCAAGTAGTGCCGAACTTTTTGAAAGTTTTTCGGAATTCTTTCAAAAAGAAGAGCCTCTAATACATGTATTATATGAGAATATTGAAACTTTAATATTAAATCTCTCTGGTCGTATTTGCAAAAGTGAAACTTTAAGGAATATTAAGAAAAACAATTTGAAATTCGAAGACCTTTTTCTTGATGACAATTTACTTAATTTAAAATCAATTATTTTAGATGAAGATGTGAAAAAGAATTTAAAAGACATCAATGAAAAAGAAAAACTAATTTTCTTAACAAAAGTTCGAGAGCATTATAAGACTGCTTGTCTATATCTTCTAAAAAAATCATCGTTCAAAGCTTATCCTGATTCAAGCATGTTATACGCATGTCGATGCTTGCAACCAAAAAGAATTCCAAATAAGAGTAGTACTAAAGAAATTTGTAAAATTGCAGACCAACTATCACTTCAAGATGTTTCGTTAACCAAATTAGCCGATGAATGGAATCTTTTAAAGTTAGATAAATTACCAGAATTGCTAAAATCCGAACGAATTGATCATTATTGGCAAAAGAATATCTTTAGTCAAAAAAATTGTAACAACGATTACAAATATCCTTTAATTAATAAGGTTGTCAAAGCTTGCTTGTGCTTATCTCACGGTAATGCGGATGTGGAAAGGGGATTTTCGAAATCAAAATTAACATTAACAAAAGACAAGACCAAGATGAATAAACGAACTTTAAATGGGCGACTGACAATTCACGATGGGACAAAAATGTTTAAAAATAATCTCCACCTTCTTCCAATTACAGACGATTTGATAACCAAAGCTCGTTCAGCGCGTCAAAAGTATGTGGAATTTCTGGAAAATGAAAAAAAGAAGAAAGAAGAAAATGCTGCAGCTGAAGAAAAAGAAAATCGAAGAATTGAACTAGAGAAGGAAAATTTAAAAAACATAGAGACAATCAATTTAAGTGTGAAGGAACTCGAAATTAATTTAAAAGAGTTAAAAACAAAAAATGATTTGACTAAAAAGAGTTCCGACACTTTAATGAACAAAGCTGAAATGCAGTTGGACGAAGCTTTAAGAAAAAATGATCTCCAAGGAGCTCTTGTTGCACGAGGGATGATGTCAGCTGCGAAAAATATGAGAATTGAGGAAAGATCCATAGAAGACAAAGTTTTAAAATTAAACAAAGAAATTGATCGCAAAAAGAACACTGTTTTAAAAAAACTATTAAACAATAAAAAATCAGAAACTAATCGTGATTTGAATTCTAAACAGAATAAAGAAAATTCAGTTAGCTCAAAAAATAAAAATGAAAAAAAGAATAAAAAAAATTCCAAATAATAAAATCATGTCTTCAAAAAAAACGACACGGCAACCTGTCCATACTTCAGATATAGATTTAAATGAAATTCAAGTTTCTCCTGCAAAGAAGAATTGTAAAAGAAAGGCTAATTGTGTAATAGTTACTGCTCCAAAAAAACAAAAAAAAATGAATGCTCAAAGCAAACTTGATTGTTTTCTGAATTATAAAACTGATCAAACCGAAGCTAATGAAATTAAGATTATTAAAACAATTAATTACATTCCTCATAACGTTGAACGTATTACTTTTAAAAAAGTGACGATTGGAGACTTGTTATAAAAGTTTTATTTAATTTGATGTGATATTCCCGATTTTAATACAATGCAATAGTTTAATATTGTCCAACGTCAAAATTTATGGTTTCTTAACAAGTTTAATGTTTCTATTTATATTTATAAATTTTATATAAATCTAGACTTATACTACCAAAAAGTTGTGATCTCATTAAAATAAGGTTGTATTTTTTAAGTTATAGAAAATACGAATTTATAAAATGTCTATAATTATTTTATTACCTAAGTAAAAGAGAATAATTGATAAAAAGAAAAAAGAGTTGTACAAGTCGTAAGACTGTTTGTTCTGATAAAATAGTTTATTAATTCATATATTTTAGTAATATAGTTTCCTTTGAAATGAGATATTTTTACAAAAAAAAAAAATGTTTCTGCAAAATTAAACTTGTTTGCTGTGTTGATATTTAACAAAAAAAGAAAAAAATTTTGGTATTAAATCTCTTCTGTGACCTTTTCTAAATAAATACAATACAATTCGGAAAGAAATATATATACTACTTTTTTTTTTGTCATCGAGGCTACTATTTCCTACTTTTTTTTGGTCATCGAGGCTACTATTTCCTACTTTTTTTTGTCATCAAGGCTACTTTTTCCTACTTTTTTTAAACTCATAATGGAGTGCGAAGCCTGCTTTTCATAAAAAATAATTAATTATTAGTGAAAATGGTCAAGATTTTTTAAATACTGTCAAGGAATACATAAATTTTTAAAGTAAAAATATTTTTTTCATAATTTTTTCATAAAATTTTTGTTTAATTTTCGTAAATTCCAGTGTGCCGAATTACCCGATGCGCCGTTTTACCTGCCTTTCCCGTATCTCTTAATGATACGGCATTTTAGATGTTTACTCATACATCTGCTCGTATTTCTGACTTTCAATTCACGTTACATAGTAGTTTCGTACAGGTCAAAGTCAATGTCAAAGTTAATGTCAAAGTAAAACTACAAAATCGCACCCCTGGTATTGTAATTCCCTGGCGCGAATGTGTTTCATACGAATATACGACGAATTCCTCGTCACTTCGTCGTCAGTTCGTATTACGTTAGAATATTTAAATAATTAGGCAAAAACAATTAAAGAAAACTATTGAAATGAATAAAGGAATACCTAAGGATAAAATTGACATATTTTTTAGGATAAATTAACTTTAAATTAATAAGAAATTAATGTTTAAAGTAGGAAATGTCAGTTTTAGTGTAGGATGTATGTGTGTGTAAGATCGATATTGGAATAAACTGTTGATATGTCTCCGCACATTCTGCGCGACAGATGGCAGGGGTGACATTTGTCCATGGCTTTATATTACATGCTCATTCATTAAGAAAGCTATTTTTTATTTGTTGGTAGATTTAAATAAAATGGAGAAAAAACATTATATTTGAAAAAAAAACATAATTTCAACCCTCAAAAGAAATAATGGATGTTTTAGACCAAAAATATTAAGTTAAAACTCCTCCTACTTTCAAAATCAATTTTTCTATTTGTTGCTATGTTTAAACAAAATGGAAAAAAAATTATATTTGAAAAATAAAACATAATTTCAACCCTCAAAAGAGATAATGGATGTTTTAGACCAATAAAAATAAAGTTGAAACTCCTCCTTCATTAGGAAACCTATTTTTTTATTTGTTGGTCAAGTTACACAAAATAGAAATAAAATTATATTTAAAAAATAAAACATATAATTACAACCCTCAAAAGAAATAATGAATGTTTAAGACCAATAAAAAAAACTCCTCCTACTTTCAAAATCAATTTTTCTATTTGTTGCTAGGTGTAAACAAAATAGAGAAAAAAAATTATATTAAAAAAATAAAACATATAATTTCAACCCTCAAAAGAAAGAATGGATGTTTTAGACCAAAAATATTAAGTTAAAACTCCTCCTACTTTCAAAATCAATTTTTCTATTTGTTGCTAGGTTTAAACAAAATGGAAAAAAAATTATATTTGAAAAATAAAACATAATTTCAACCCTCAAAAGAAATAATGGATGTTTGAGACCAATAAAAAAATTAAGAAACTCCACCTACTTTAAAAATCAATTTTTCTATTTGTTGCTAGGTTTAAACAAAATGAAGAAATAAAATTATATTAAAAAAATAAAACATAATTCCAACCCTCAATAGAAATAATGGATGTTTAAGACCAATAAAAAAACTCCTCCTACTTTTAAAATCAATTTTTCTATTTGTTGCTAGGTTTAAACAAAATGAAGAAAAAAAAGTATATTTAAAAAATAAAACATATAATTCTAACCCTCAAAAGAAATAATGGATGTTTAAGACCAATAAAAAAATAAACTTCTACTTTTAAAATCAATTTTTCTGTTTGTTGCTAGGTTTAAAGAAATAGAAGAAAAAAAATTATATTTAAAAAATAAAACATAATTCCAACCCTCAATAGAAATAATGGATGTTTTAGACCAATAAAAATAAAGTTGAAACTCCTCCTTCATAAAGAAAGCTTTTTTATTATTTGTTGGTTATATAATACAAAATGGAAAAAAATTTATATTTGAAAAATAAAACATATAAAAGAAAAAATGGATGACTTATATGTCACTAATTATTTCTTTTGAGGGTAGGAATTATATGTTTTATTTTTTAAATATAATTTTTTTCTATATTTTGTTTAAACCTAGCAACAAATAGAAAAATTGATTTTGAAAGTAGGAGGAGTTTTAACTTAATATTTTTGGTCTAAAACATCCATTATTTCTTTTGAGGTTTAGAATTATATGTTTTATTTTTTTAATATAATTTTTTTTTCTCTATTTTGTTTACACCTAGCAACAAATAGAAAAATTGATTTTGAAAGTAGAAGTTTTTTTTAATGGTCTTAAACATTCATTACTTCTTTTGAGGTTTGTAATTATATGTTTTATTTTTTAAATATAATTTTTTTTATATTTTGTGTAACTTGACCAACAAATAAAACAATAGGTTTCCTAATGAAGGAGGAGTTTCAACTTTATTTTTATTGGTCTAAAACATCCATTATTTCTTTTGAGGGTTGAAATTATGTTTTTTTTTCAAATATAATGTTTTTTCTCCATTTTATTTAAATCTACCAACAAATAAAAAATAGCTTTCTTAATGAATGTGCATGTAATATAAAGCCATGGACAATTGTCACCCCTGCCATCTGTCGCGCAGAATGTGCGGAGACATATCAACAGTTTATTCCAATATCGATCTTACACACACATACATCCTACACTAAAACTGACATTTCCTACTTTAAACATTAATTTCTTATTAATTTAACGTTAATTTATCCTAAAAAATATGTCAATTTTATCCTTAGGTATTCCTTTATTCATTTCAATAGTTTTCTTTAATTGTTTTTGCCTAATTATTCAAATATTCTAACGTAATACAAACTGACGACGAAGTGACGACGAATTCGTCGTATATTCGTATGAAACACATTCGGCAGGGAATATAAAGTAATACTTTACCTCCCTGTTTCCGGGAAATACTTACTTTCAACCCTCTATACAGGTAAGAATTGATGTACTTTCGGTACATGTGTTCGAAAGTTTTGTTACCTATTTTTTAAATTAAACATATATAAAATTACCTTTCTCTTTGTTTAATTCTATCAGTGAGTCTCTCCTCATTCTCGCCTCCGATTTTAAATTCCTCAAAATGTCTAACAATATTCGTAACCCTTGGAATTTTTCTCTGCTCATCTTTATTACTCGGTGAATGTTTTGATTTAAATGAAGATCGCACGTTATTGAAACGATTTTTCCAAAGACTTGATTCACTGCCACTGGAATCGTCATCAAATTTCAGACTCTTTACTGAAGTTGTTTTTATTGGCGAGGAAAAGGGAAAGAGATTTTTCCCTTGTTCAATATCAGGGACAGTCTTCTTTCTCGTTTCATCGATTAAAAATGATGGACTTGGTATTTTTTTCAAGACAAGAGTATTATTTATAAATTGTGGCTTTGGTGGTAGAGCGGGTGGTGTCTTTGGTGGTGGCGGTGATGATGAAATAACATCGGGCAATGATTCAATGTCCTCGTAATCGAGATTCTTGGCTAATGTTAAACCCTTTGATGACATTTGAAGACATGTCTTTTCCTCAATTCTTTCCATTTTTAATGTTGGACTTAAATTTGGTGAGCCTTTGACTTTTTGTGGGAGAACAAAGGAGAGTTGTTTCTTTTGATTTTCTTCGTGTTCAATTTTCGGTTCTATGATGACAATTGGTCGGGGCTTTTCATTCTCGTCGATGCTTAATTCGGGTTCGATTGTATTGACAACTAATTGTGTTGATGATGATGATGATGATGATTCTTCGATTCTCATTCCGTATTCGTCCTCGGACGTTGTTGGACCAAATGCAATTAATTCGGTGTCATTTTCTGATGGTTCAATTTCATTTGGCACTTCACTGTCAATTGGTGTTTCCTCGGAATTTCGCCTTTCCATTTCTGATCCAACTGACTCAATGTCTGAGAGTCGGGCTGGTTGGAAACGAACGATTTTCCCACGATGCTTGAATCGTCTTGGAATTGAGAGAACTTTCTCGTCCTCCTCCATATCCCTGAGAAGAATTTGATTAACGCACTCAAGAACGGAATTGTGATTCCCATTTGGACGATAAGTTGTGTGTCTAAAGACGTCGTCACTTATCCTATCCTCATCCGGATCGCTGTACCAATTTCCACTCGTATCCTCTTGATTCTGTTCCTCTGGCTCGATTTTTGATATTCTGTTGACAAAAGGTTTTAATAAGACTCAAATTTTTTATTTGACAAAAAGTTCTAATTAATCTTTAAAACAATTGACTCTTGTAGAATTTTTCAATAGACATACCAATTATTGAAACGTACTCAAATAACTCAAATAATCATAAAGCATTTTAATTTTAATTTAAATTAAAAAAATATAAATAATTTAATTTACAATAAGTTAAAAATAACTTTTTGAGCGAATAGTTGTTGAAAAGTAAGTTTTAAAATTTGATTATATAACTTTTAATTAATTTATTTATTTATAAATTTATTCTTATAAATATTTTTATCAAGTTTGTACAAAATAATTGAATTTATTTAAGAAATTTTATTAAAATTTAATTAAAAATTATTGAATTTTTGCAAAGAATTGAATTTTTCATGAGTTTCTCAGAAGAATTTTATTACTTTTAAAAATAATAATTTTCAACTGAAGTTACAAATCAAAAAAAGAAGTAAAAGAATTTTTAAGAAATTTTTAAGTTTAAGATATTTTAAGATTATTAAAAAGATAAGAAAATAAACATTTCCTAGAGAAATCTTAGAAGGACAAATTATAGAGAAAACGTTATCTATTTAGTTGTTTGAGGACAAAAAATTCTATTTAAAATAAATTCAAATTAAGAATTACTTTTGAAAAATAATTTACATTCTCGAAGATATAAAGAGCAATTTGAATCTCAAAGTTTTGTTTTTTGAAGACTTGAAAATCAAATGAGCAATTCCATGGTAAATGATCATAGAAATTTCCTTCCAATATGGGATTTGTATGAAACTGTGCTTTATTGTTCTCCTGGATACCACTGAAAAATAGTGAAACTTTTGTGAAAAAATATTCATAAACATAGGAGATATAAAACATTGCAATTCTTTAGCTTTTTTTCTTTGAAACCGTATAACTTTTTTTAGTAAAAGATATTAAGGCCAATTATTTTTTGAATAATTGTCAATGAAAAGACACACTTTCAAGTAAAAAAATTTCGGATGAAATTATTTTATTTCATTCGTTATTTCTTGAAAATTTATTCGGTACTTTGTTAATATTAAAGAAATAAAATTTTATTTTCGATTATTGAAAAAACTCCACATTTTTTTGGTTATTTTTTTGTGTTGCTAGTACATACTTAGCTCTAAGTTTTGCATGAGTTTCAAAATGGGATCTGCAAAACTTTCCGAGAAATAAATAAAAATATTCAATGCTGTAAGTCAAAATTCTAGCTGTACATAAAACAAACGTACATCACTAGCAAGACTTTCAAGTTGAGCCATATTCGCTTTGTATAAAAGAAGAGTTTTTACCTTCAGAATTGAACATTTTAAATTATTTCTTGGAAAGTTATACAAATCCCATTTTGAAACTCACGCAGCACTTAGAGGCAAGTATGTACTAGCACCATACTAGCACCACATAAAAATCACCCAAAATAAAGGAGGAGCTTTTTAAAAAATTTTAAATAAAATTTTAGTTCTTTAATACAATGAAAAATGTAAGGTTCACATGCTATACCTTTAAAAAAATTTGCCCAACAATTAACTTTACTTCATATAAAAACAATAGGAAACAATAAGTGTGAAGTAAATTTAATAGTAAAATTTTTAGACAGGGATAACCGATGCATCAAAAGGTTCAAATATTGTACCAAACATTTTTCCGTGTATAGACAAAAAAAAGGTAAAACATTTCAACGTTGTACATCTCCTATGTTTATGAATATTTTTTAAAAAAAGTTTCACTATTTTTACAGTGGTATCCAGGAGAACAATAAAGCACAGTTTCATCCAAATCCCATACTAGAAGGATCTTTCTACGATCACTCACCATGGAATTACTCAAATTAAAATGTTTATAAAGAGAAATTTAGGAGAAATTGAGAAAACCTTTTTTAATTTTCTTGGATATTTACAAGAAATATAGATAAATTTTTAATTAAATAATATTATAATAATAATAAAAATTGAATTTCTTTAGATTCGAAACAAATTTATTAAAATTGTGTTAAAAAAATTAAACTCTTTTAAAAAATGTATCAAATTTCTAGAAAACAATTGCATTTCTTAGTAAGTTTATTTACATTGTATTCAAAATTATTTATTTTTTGCAAAAAATTGAATTATAGAGAAAATTTTTGTTATATTTATAAAAATAAATTGAATTCTTGTAAAAATTTTTTTTATTTATGAAAAAATAAAATTAAAAAAAATTAAAAAAATAAAATTACGAAAAATTTTTGAAAATAATTGCATTCTTTAAAAGAATTTAATTAGAATTGTTATTTATAAAAAGAATTGATTTTTTATGAAGAATTTTATTATTTCTACGCTAAGAAAAAAATGCTATTGAATTTATACTGCCGTACTACACTGAAAAAACCTAGTCTCAAAATGAGTATCATACGCTACTCATTTTGAGTTGCAACAAAAATGAGACTCTTAGGTGACGCCACGTTCTATGGCGTTTAACATAGTCTCATTTTGAGATGCAACAAAAATGAGACTGGGTTTTTTGTGTGTGAGGAAGAACTTAGGTAAGCGCTATTTGGATCAAACTGAGAAAATTAGATAAACTGTTTGTATTAAGAACCCTAATATAATTTAAAAAATTGTTTAATTTAACATTACATACTGGGTAAAGTGATAGTGCTCTATTTATTTATGTAATAAAAAGTTCATTGCTTGAACAAATTATATGAAAAAATGGACATACGTGTTTTTTAATGCAAATACGAAGTAAAAAGTTAAGGAAAGTCATTGCGTAGTTTCTTCCAAATAGGTAGGCGAGCTCGGACTGCTGATCAGATGGAAGAATCACGTAAACGCCATTGACGTCACATGGTACACGGAAATAAAAATCAAGACTTTATAGCATGAAATAGACTGCTACTACTTTTGTATAAACTTTTCTAGCCAATGGAGCAAAGAATTGAGAATTTTTAGCTTAATATTTTTCCGTACTAAATATCCGTAGTACATATGCTTCTATAGTATGAAAAGTGTGGTTTAATAGCAACGACGCCACGCGGAGATTGCACGTAACATCGTCCTACTATGATTACAGAAGTTCTATGCTTTTTCAGTATTAGACTCTTCTTGCCAGAATAATATTCGTAGGGGAGAGCGGGGTTGAACGTGCCGGGGGTAAAAAGTTCCGTTTAATTATATCTTAAAAACAAAAAAGATTTTAATAAAATTCAATTAAGGAAAGCGTAAACAATAGCCTAAACAATACTTCCCTCATTTGAATTTCATTAAAATCTTTTTTTGTTTTTGAGATATAATTAAACGGAACTTTTTACCCCCGGCACGTTCAACCCCGCTCTCCCCTATATAAATAATTAAAAGTGCCTCTTTTATGTAATTAATATGTTAAATCTTTAAAGTAAAATATGTCTCTCAAATTTAAAGCAGAATAATAATATTTATAGATATAGATAGAAATTAGTACTTAACTTTAATTTTGTATTAATTTAAATTATAGCATAGACACATTATACAAAAATATTTTTTGAAATACGAGCAATAAACCGGCAATTGATAGGTCCTGAGTTTTGATCTCGAGCAGAGTTAATTAATAAAATTAAAGAATTAATTATCTATAAATTGTATTATCTCAAACATCTCCATTTAAAATTTTTAGCGTACAAATATAAGTCAAATTTAAAATTGAATTTCTTATTTTTAAAAATATTGCTTTTGAAAATTTTTCAGCACTTTGATTGTTTTTCCAGAGAGATTTGTAAGAATTCGTATTATATTTATAAATTAATTGTAAAAATCATTTTCACAAATTACATATAAAATTTAAATTTTAATTAAATTTGATCAAAAAAATTGATTTCAAAAATTTAGCACTTTATTACATGATGTAATTGGTAACAACATTATCGCAGTTATATAATTAAATAAAAACTTGTTATAAAAATTAAATAAATATAATTTTTATAAAATATTTGTATGCAGAAGTAAGAGAACATTACTATCGAATCATGCACATTTGTATGTAAATACTCACTCACACTTACACTTACTTCAAACAGTATAGGTAGGCGTGGCCTAATCGCCAGTTGCAAGAGTCTAATACCGAAAAAGCATAGAACTTCTGCAATCGTAGTAGGACGATGTTACGTGAAATTTCAGCGTAGCGTCGCTGAATTTTAAGTATAATAAGTATACAATAAAAGGCTATATTGACAAACTTTATTAGCATTGAAAAGTTTTCTGGTAAATAGGCATTACGTTGTACTAAAATTACTCAAATTTTACGCCTATGTGGCATATAAAAGTTCTGTGCGTTAAATGTAAATCTTTCTATACTGTAAAAGGCTGATTTTTCTCTCCGTGTAGGGGAGCAGTTTTTCATGATAGTAAAAATATAATTTGTTCGCAGCAAAAAGAATATAAAAACATTTAATATCTCAGTTAATTATTATTTTTTTAAAAAATTATTATTAGTTAGAGTTAGTTGACGTCTATTATGACGTTAACAATTTTTATTATTATCCATTCGTCACGGATAATAATTCAAAACTCCAGTTCTTTGAAGAAATTAATAATTTATTTTATAATGTAACATATAATAATTACAATTTTATGTTGGTTTATACTAAATAATAATTAAATATTAAATAATTAATTTATCAAATAAATATATAGGTATTTCAATATATTATATTATATTAGGGGAGACCGGGGCTAAACCGGACAAGTCAAATATTTCCGAAACCGTGAAGAATTTCAAATCATGTAAATAACCCATGAACGCGCAATTTCGTGATGCATATGCATTATGCTGCATGAGGTTTTAGGGCCGTGTCACTTTTCTTGTAATAATAGTTGCCGTTAATATATGAAAATGTCATTTTTTGAGGTAAAAGTAAAAAAAATTTTTCTCATTTTTTTGGGTTTTTATAGTTAAAGTTAAAGTGCAAATATCATACTGCAATTTTTCTTTTAGCTCAAGGTGTACTGAGTTTAGTAGAAAAAAAGTTTAATGGAAAACGTTAAGAAGAAAAAATATATTGCAGGTTAATTATAAGATGACGGTGTGGGGCTGAATCGGACATCGTGGTAAAAAACAACCAAATCTTTGAATACTTTAATTTATTCTATATTAATTAACTATTTTATATTATATTCTTTGCATAGAACCATTTTCTAAATAAATAAATAATTTATATTAAAACTCGAATTCGCAAGCGAGTTGCTACAAACAGACAAGTCTGAAAACTGTAATTCATTTTATATTATATTAATTACCGATTTTACAGTTTATATTATATTCTTTGTATAGAAGTATCTGAAAATAAATAAAAGAAGAATTGATTTGACTTTTCTACAAAAAAACGAAAATTTGTGTCTCATTCTTTAATTAATTAGCCGTGTCCGATTTAGCCCCATGGGGTGTCCGGTTTAGCCCCACCAATTTTCGTATTTTCGTTTTCGAGGTAGTCACCTTCGAAGCAATATATCTCCAAAGCTACTGTAGTTTTTTAAAATCGAACAAATGCGATTTGTAGGTGAAGGTACAAGCTTCAAAACGGTATATTACTCTTTAGCAAAAAATATGTTTTTGTAAGAGTTTTCTGGTCAAAGACCAAATCCGTCCGGTTTAGCCCCGGTCTCCCCTACAGTGCAATGTTATGGTAACTATACTATTAAACTATATCAATCAAATGCAGTTTTTTTTCAATGAATCCATTGATATCAAAAACTCATTTTTCGTCAAAATGTCGCTTACTTAAGTTTTTCCTTAGTACGGCAGTATAGCACGCATATTAACATTTCTTCAAAAGCAAATGTCAGTAACTTGATGTGATATGTAGTCTATTTTACAGCACTGCTTTTAAAGCAGAAAATGACTTCTTTGATTCAATAGCGATGCTATAAAATGAACTACATTTCGCATTAAGTTAATGACTTTTACTTCTGAACGTATGTGAATATGCGTGCTATAGATTCAATAGCATTTTTTTCTCAGTGTAAAAATAACAATAATAATAACAATTGAGGGGCTGGATGCTATAATGTGTTACGCGCCATGTTAAGTAAATGGCGCGTAACACGTTATAGCATCCAGCCCCTCAATTATATTATATATATGAGTGATTCCATGTCAAGTGATCAAGGTGGAGAAAAATGTTTCTCCAATCGTAGCAAAACTTGGGGCTTTTGGGTTTTTGTATTATCTGTTAGTAAACAGATAATACTTTTTCGTGAAAATATTTTTTTACCTAGTCCAATATTTTCCGAGGGGGAGGGAGTTAAATTTTAGTGTTTTTCAGTACAATGCTTATTTCGATAATTTTTTACTTTTAAACAATTAAATATACAAATTTGACAAAGTACATTTTGGAAAGATTTTTTCATGCTCTTTCGATTGAAAATAAGCATTTGGGTAAGGCCTTCTGAAGTGTACCGATGGTTTTTAAGCCTGTTCTTAATGAGATAATTAAATTTTCTTTATAGCATTTTATTTTAAGCAGAATTTGAAAGTATTACAAAAAAAATTTTTAGGGCCCGCACTTTATTTACAAATTACAGATATTTTTGTTACGCGCTATAACAAAGACATGGCTCGTGCAGTTTCGCGGGCGGTCGCACTGACGCGTTATATGCGTTGAATTGGTTTTAATTTGTTAGTTGGGGGTCATTTATAAAGCATTTAATACATAATTTCGAAAATTTAAATTAAAATTAATTGCAAAATGGTGGATCCAATATGGCGAATAAAATAGCGCTTAACAAAAATATAGCTTTATTTTGTAAATAAAATACGGGCCCTAAAAACTTTTTTTTGATAATAGTTCCACATTTTACGTAGAATAAAATGATTTAAAGAAAATTTAATTATTTCATTAAGAACATGCTTAAATTTTTATTTGTTTATAATTTTTTTTTATTATTTAAACTAGAGATAGGAACTTTATGCTTGAGCATAAAAACATAAATTTAAAAAATGTTATATATTGTTAAGACGCCCATTAATAATTATTATTTAACAAAAATAATTGCAATTTGCAAAAGCATTGAAAAGCATAATTTAGTCTTCAAAGCAGCATAATCCATTGAGAGCATTTATGCGGCATAATTTGGAAACTTCGGTCATAATTTAAAAAAAAATTTAATTAAAAAAAATTTTTTTTTATTTAATTTAAATAATTTTTATTTGATAACCCTGGCAAAAGTGATTTACCAAATGTCTCCCCACGTGGGTATACATTTGGGAAACATTTGGTAAACGGCTTTATAAGTCTGTTAATAGACAGAATTTAATGAAAAAAGTTATTGGAAATTGAAAAGAAACAATCATGATGGAATTGATATATTTTTTAGGATAGAGTAACGTTAAATTAATGAGAAATTAATGTTTAACGGAGGAAATGTCAGTTTTAGTGTAGGATGAATGTGTGTGTAAGATCAATATTGGAATAAACTGTTGATATGTCGCCGCGCATTTTGCGCGACAGATGGCGATGGTGACATTTGTCCATGGCTTTATATTACATACTCCTTCATAATAAAAGCAATATTTTTAATTGTTGGTTAAGATACACAAAATACAAAAAAATTATATTTGAAAAATAAAACATATAATTTCAACCCTCAAAAGAAATAATGGATGTTTTAGACCAATAAAAACTAGGTTTAATCACCTCCTTCATTAAGAAAGATATTTTTTATTCGTTGGTCAAGTTACACGAAATGGAAAAAAAATTTAAATTAAAAAAAAACATATATAGTTCCAACCCCCGAAAAGAAATAATAGATATTTTAGACCAATAAAAAAATAAACAAATTCCTCCTACTTTTAAAATCAATTTTTCTATTAGTTGGTAGATTTAAACAAAATGGAGAAAAAATTTATATTTAAGAAATAAAATATATAATTTCAATCCTCAAAAGAAATAAATAAATAATAATAATAATAAATTTTAATTTTTGGGAGGGAAAGGTACTATTTTTTTTCTTTTTTTTTTAAACGAAAGCTGAGGTTTTTTCCTAAAAGGACATATACATAAAAAAGTGGGACTAGAATGTTTAAACATTGAAAAAAAGAATTTTCTCCTAAACGGAGCTAAAAACCGGGTTTAGAGCGCTCCGGTGAGTAAAAACCTCTTTTTTCAATGTTTAAACATTCTAGTCACACTTTTTCATATGTATGTCCTTTTAGGAAAAAACCTCAGCTTTCGTTTAAAAAAAATCGTACCTCTCCCCTCCAAAAATTGAAATTTATTTTTAATTTTGATTTTTTTGGGTCAAAAATTTTTTTTTCTTCAAAATGCTTATTTTAACCCTTTGCCGTTCTTGTGTTACGAAATGTCGTTTAGAGTCTTTTCTGGGGGAACAACCAATGAGAAAAGGCGGTATGCTTGTGTTGATAAATTAGTTATGTGTGAGAATGTAAGTGTTCTGAATTTGCAGGAACGTACCTAATTAAAAAATTAATCCATTTATATTTTAAAATAAATTATATTTCAATATAATATTTAACACTTAAAAATCTGTTTTTTTGTATAAAGTGGAAGTGTATTTGCAATTTATTACTTTTTAAACATAGCTATATTTGATTATTAAAGACTTTTATCAAATCTACATAACCAATGTAAACATAACCTCAAAATCAAACTAATTTCCGGCCCTGATATTATCCACGTGATTCCACTGTCAAACATATTTTTTCTGAGGTGGGGAAAGCTTATGTACGGCAAAGGGTTAATCGAAAGAGCATGAAAAAACCTTTTCAAAATGTACTTTGTCAAATTTGTATGTTTAATTGTTTAAGAGTAAAAAATTATTAAAATAAACATTACACCGTAAGACCCCTTGATCACTTGACGTGGAATCGCTCATATATATATATATATATATATATATATATATATATATATATATATATTATCTCAATTATATTATATACAATTGATAGATTCTTTCATATTTAATAATAATAACAATTAGTTAATAAGTGACTTTTTTTTAATTTGGAATCTGAAATTATTAAGAAATTGAAGCTGATATTTGAATCAATTTCTATGATATTATTAATTTTTTAATTATTAATTTATTAATTAGAGCAGACGTAAACTAATGAAAAAGCTCTTTTTCAAAACAAAAATTCATTCTAGTCTAAAAAAACATGATTCATCGAATACTTACAGATTAATATTATTATTACTACAATCCTCATTTGTTCTAATTGCTCCTTGTAAATTTCTAACATTATTTTCTGTACACGAGTTAACATAAATTGGTTCCTGTCTTTCCTCCTCGTCAGAAACAAAATTTGAATCCATTCCATCATCAGTGCTTTCTGTTCTAATTATTTTTGGTAACTCGTGAATACGCAATGAACCAATTTTCAATGATTTTCCTCTTAAAACACCAAATCTTCTATTTGAAAATCGATTCCCCTCATCATTTAACATTGTCTCGTCGTCATCTAAAATTGTCATTGTTTCATTCTCGCTATCTGTTACCGTTGTCGGTGTACATCTACTGGATTTATTTAATGTTGAACCCGGTGAGACATCGGTACTTTCACCTTCACAAAAACCCTCGGTACTCAATAAAGATGGACTCCCCTCGGTGGTTGTTGTAATAATTGAGGCATCAGTATTTTCACTGCTTGTCAAACTTGTCTTTGAAATATCACTTCCGGCAAAACTGTGTGTTTTAGTTATACCACGTGAATGATCATCGTGAATTTCTTGTGAATTAGATCCATTTAATTTTGTGATTATTTCACATTTTAAGTTCTCAATGTCTTTACTTAAACTGCTGTCTCGCTTTCCATTATATTCATCGACCTGGAAAATAAATAACAATTATTTTACATCACTGATTTGTTATTATTATTATTATTAAATTTTTCCCCACCAGTGACATTTTCCAATAATAAATAATCGATAGAATTAATTTTATAAAAAAATGAAATATTCTTTTAAATTTAACGTCAGCATAAATTATATTCAAAACGTTTTTTAACATCAATAATAGAAAATGATTCTTTTCATAATCAAATGATACACCGGTCTTTAATTAATATAAAAGATTTTATTTTTTTTATTATAAGGAAAAATTAGTCAAGTTTTTTCTAAAAGAAAACTAACTTTCACGATTAATCTCTTTACTTTATGAATTTGAAGACTAATAATTTATTTTCGAATTCATTTTTCTTCTTATTGAGTTTCACTGCGACTTTCGAAATTAGATTCCTAAAAATTTTAAGACTTGATTGAATTGAAATATATATTTCAAAAAGAAATTGGATTCGACCATAAAATTATTCTTTCGTAATTTTATATTCTTCTTTAATAATCACTTTCGTTGAATAAAGAAATAAAAATGTAAAGTACAGTAGAATTCCAATTATCCGGACGTCCGATTAACCGGATTGCTGACAACGAGGCATTGCACTGCAAATAAAGTGATTTCAAACAGCAGATTGAAGTTTTATTATTCAAAATATATCATTCTTATGTCCATTTCGATTATTCGGATTTTCCCTTATCCGGATCGGGTCTGGTCCCAATTGATCCGGATAATTGGAATTCTACTGTATTAAAAATAAACGAAATAAAAATCGTATTAAATATTATTATTATTATTAATTCAATTCTATAACTCGCCCGATGCTCGGAGACACGCGCTTATACCAGTCGGGTAGCAGTGATAGCCCCAGCGGCGCTCACAGCTACCCGACTGGCATTAGCGTGTGTCTCCGAGCATCGGCCGAGTTATAGAATTGGATGGCTCAATTTATGCAACTTTTCTAAATGGAAATAATTTTATATATTTATAGTAATAAAACAGGATTGCCTCAAAAATTTAATTTAATTTTTTTCTGCTTTCAATAAAAAATTTTTGACTTCCCCAAAATTGAATTGAAATTTTGCGATGAGTGTTATCATTTATAGAAATAATTGAATTATTACGAAAATTGTTTTAAAAAGTTTTAGACAATTGATTTTTTTCAAAAATTGTATGCAAATTGTATTTTTAATAATTTAATTCTTTTGAAATTTTTATTATTTTACAAAATATAATTTAATATTCGGGAAGAATTTTGTCAAATTTATTTTTCAATAATTGAATTCTTTTGGTAAATTTTATTAAAATAATAGATAGGGTAATTTGGAGTAAATGTAAACAGTAGATGTTTCTGCTAAATTTAGAAATTTAAAAATAAGTTCGACGTCAATATTTTTAACTCAGCTCACCGACACGATGTTCTGAGTATTGACAATATTTTATTTTGTCAATTGACAATATACAATAAAATTAAAAAATTAAACAAAAATTTTTCATTCTTCCTTATTAATGCCATAACAAATAATGACTTTGATTTTTGATTTTCGTCAATTTAGTTAATAAATAATTAAGTGTTTACATTTACCCCGAGAATTCGAAAACTCGGGGTAAATGTAAACAGAACTTGAACTACATTAAAAATTTTTTTTTAAATTATACAGGTCTACAAAAAAAACCACTTTTTTTAGATATGGGAGTAGTTTTCCATGTAATTTTATGAGCTGAATACGATCCCGGTGTCCAAAATTGCATATCACGTCAAGATTTTGAGAAAGTAGGGGTAAACACCCAAAAAACGTGTTTTTGACGGTTTTCAGTATTTTTTCTCCTAAACCTGATGTGCTAAAAACTTCTATATAATCTTAAATTAAAGCTTTATTTATGTACTTTAAGACCCAAATTCAAAAAATATAAAAAAACATAAAAGATTTTGAGAAAAGTGGGGGTAAAGACCCAGAAAAACAATAGAAAAATTTTGAGTCTTTTTACCCCCACTTTTTTCAAAATCCTTCATTTTTTTATTTTTCGCTTGTGGATCTTAAAGTACACGAATAAAGCTTTAATTTAAGACTATATAGAAATTTTTAGCACATCAGGCTTAGGAGAAAAAAAATACTGAAAAACCGTCGAAAACACGTTTTTGGGTCTTTACCCCCACTTTTCTCAAAATCCTGACGTGATACGCAATTTTGAACACCGGGATTGTATTCAGTGCACAAAATTACATGGGAAATCACTCCCATGTCTAAAAAAACCTTGTAGACCTGTGTTATTGAATCTGCCATTTTGAAATTTACAAATTCGATTTTAGATTCTTATTCAGCAACCTTAAAAACTTTTTTTTACAAAGTTGAATGAAAATCTATTAAAATTTGTTCAAGTTTTACATAACTAATTTTGTAATAGTTGATTGTTTATTTATATGATAGAGGAAACCGGGGCGTAATGGATCACTTTTCACTTTTTGTTGCTTAACTTCGTCATTCTTGCTTTAATAAAATTTAATTTAATCAATTATACTTTTTTTTCTAGAACAATGTTTTTGGAGAAATGCAAGGTGAGCAATTTCGCCTTGGGCCAGGGCGTAATTGATCAGCAATGAAATTATAGTTTAGATCATCAAATATTATTTTAAAAAGTTGTAGCGAATTGCAAAATCCATTTTCTTAATAAATCTATTCTCTAATTATTTTTTATAAAGGATTATCATTGGTTATCATTTTATTAATATTTTAAATATAATAGGTTTTACTTAATAAAATATGCGAACCAATACGCCCCGGAGGTTTTTGTTGAAAATTTTGTTATTTTTTATCAATACCGTAAGTATTAAACAAAAATTGTCAATTGTTCTTTAAGAAAAATGTTTAAAACTCAAAATCTCATAAACAAACATTTTTTACAAGTTATTTTGAAAAAGATATAACAAAAAAACAAAGATTTCAAAAATTTACTTTCAAGCGTCAAAATCACTTTTTCTACCATATTTTCAACAATAATAAATGAATAACAATGAAACTTGGTACAAACTTGCAGTATGCCAAGTACATTATTTTAACCAAAAGTCATTTGTTCAGTTTTATAAAGTACGTGAAAGATTAATTGACTGCGCTTGAAAATTCTGTAGAGCATGCGCAGCATGCGTTTCTATCCAAGGTAAATGACAGCTGATCGTCTGTTTCCATTTGTGGTTATTTTAGGTGTGAATATATACTATTATTTTATGAAAAACAAATTGTTAATATATATTTGTCTTCATGAATTGACTTTCAAAAAAATATTTTTTGTTGCGTTTCCCAGGAAACAAAAACCTATTCACTTGTTTTCAATCGGTCAAAAGCTCTCGTGAATCCGCATTCTTAAAAGGCGAAGGCAGATTAAATCTGATTATTTGCACTACTTATTGAATAGGACGTCAGTAATTTGAATCGGGATAACAAACTTTCTATTATCCAATTCACAATGTGACATGAATCGGAGGTGGCGTCGAATGAAAATAGTACGATAAAAATATGTTTACAGATAATAATTACATTATTTTTCAAAATAAATTAACGAATGATAATCATTTTTAAAATAACGTTTTATTAAATGAAGCAGTATGTGCACAAACCGCACAAGTCCAAAAGTAAATTATTTATTTAAACCATATATTAATTAAAAATAAAATTAATCATACTTCATTTTTTAACTTATAGGTTAGTAGAATATAATGGAAAAGGCATTGATTCCTGAACAATTTCGATTTATGGACTTGTGCGGTTTCCGCACAAACTGCTTTAAATATTTTCAAGAAAAATATGAAAAGTATTATGAAATCGAAAACTTTTCGCACTAATATACAAACGCACTAATATTCAACAAATCAAATTCTTTAAATATTTTATTAAGCTGGCTTAATTTTCACAAACCTAAGTACTCGATAACATAATTGTCCACTATTCCACATTATTTATTATAATATTAACCATATTACAAAAAACGCCACAAACCGAAGCCACATAGAACGCATTGATATAATATAAAGAGAGACGCATCACGTTAGGTTAGTTATGGATTTCAAAAGTTCTATTCAATAATATTTAACACGATTCAGTCAGTATCGCAACTTTCTTATTAAACTTTATACTTTCATAGTGCCTTTAGATAAATAATTTTACTCATTCGCTTTATTATGCTGTTAATTGGAAGATGCTTATTGAAAAAATTTGAGGTTAGCTTCTCCTACGTAGATTATTCAGGTGTATAAAATTGACCACGAAGTAGTATAAGGAGACCTCACGCGACAAAAAAATCTGCACATATTTGGGGGGACAGAGATCTCGTGGCACGGTCACACCTCAGCTGCCTGCCTGCCTGCGCAGGCAGCCGCCACGAGAGTGGGAGAGAGGAGACGAATAATTTAAATTGTCTGACTCTCTTACTCTTATGTATTGCCATGACGACCTGCAGGCAGGCAGGCAGCCGAGGTGTGACCGTGCCATCAGAGATTGCACCACTAACAGAGGTTGCGCCTCTGTGGTTAAAGTATTGTACTAACATTTTTCGTCTGCTACTGTATATGAACATAACCTACAAATTAAAGAAATACGACAAAGTGTAATGGCGACCATGGTTTACATTTCAGCCGCAACAGCGCTGAGTCTGTTAGTGGTGCAAATGCTCATAACTCTAACCCCCCTAAAATGTGTTGGTTTTTGCGCTGCAAAGCATTGGCGTGAAGTCTCCTTATACTACTTCGTGAAATTGACGAATTAGTCAATGGGAAAACACAGATTCAAAAATGTCTGAAAAATATTCCGATTCAAATTTCCCGAAACCGAATCAAAGCAAGTCGCTTAAATCCGCATTCTTAAAATGTCTGATTCACTAGAAGGCCTGATTAATAGGTTCTTTTTCCTGGGTACCAACAAATAAAAAATAGCTTTCTTAATGAATGAGCATGTAATATAAAGCCATGGACAAATGTCACCCCTGCCATCTGTCGCGCAGAATGTGCGGAGACATATCAACAGTTTACTCCAATATCGATCTTACACACACATACATCCTACACTAAAACTGACATTTCCTACTTTAAACATTAATTGATTGTCTGACTTTCTTAATCTTATGTATTGCCATAACGACCTGCAGGCAGGCAGCCAGGCAACCGAGCTGTGACCGTTCTATTAAATTAACGTTAAGACTAGGTATAGTGAATCCCAAGCCTGTTCGGATCCACGGACCTATCTGTGTAAATTTCAATAAAATCAGAGTAGTTTCAGTTGATCAATTCTAGTAGTGATTCTTGTGAAGAAGAGTCACTTTTAGTTTCAGTACCTATATTGATATCTACTTCGACTAATCTTGTTAATTCGTCCCATGTCATGTCAAATTGTAGTGTGGGTTTTTTTGTCTTTCCACATTTTCCTATGATTTGTTGGAGGTAAGTGAAAGTGCCGAGAAGTGGAGTATGAGAGATAGACGATTTATTGTTTCTCCTTTTATTGGATTCTGTATTTTCGTTTAGACTAATTAATTTTGGTATGAGAGGATTGGTTGTCCAGGAGAGATTGCGTTTTAGAAATTTCCTATTGATTAAAGATCTTCTTAAGTGAAGAGGGGGAATATTGGCTTCCGACATTAATATACCAATTGGAGTGGATCTCATACATCCCAAAATGACTCTTAAGGCCTGATTTTGAATTTGATCTAGGGTTTTAAGGTTTGAGGTGGAAGCGTTAGAAAAGAATTTTGCTCGCCACTCCAGATGAGCTCTGGTTAGACCCTTAAAAACAGTGATCATTGAGTTAGGGTTAGCCCCCCACTTAATTCTGGTCATAGATCTTGTCAAATTGATTAAACGAGATGCCTTTTGTACACAGCTCTTAATATGCTTCTCCCAGATAAGTTTCCTGTCTAGAATTACTCTCAGATAAGTCATCTCATTATGGACACCAATTTGTGTATTCTGGATTTTAAGGAAGTAATTTGAGAGTTCAATTTTTGACTTAGAAAAAACAGTGAGTTGAGATTTGGTTGGGGAAATTGATAACCCTATATCCTCCAGCCATGGAATTAGATCATTGATTGCCTTTTCCAATAGGATTATTGCTTCAGAAAGGTTTTTAGTGTTAACATATAGTAATAGGTCGTCAGCAAACATGAGCCATTTGAAACTTTTTTGGATTACACTATTGATTTTACTAATTGCCAAGTTGAATAAAAGATGAGAAAGGACACCACTCTGGGGAACTCCTATGTGGGAATCACTACTATCGTTGGAGTCATTTGTGAAACAAAGATGCTTTACTGATATCAGAAAATTAACAAAGTTGATTATCCTATTAGGAGTCTGAATTTCAGTTAGTCTGTTAGAAATGGCCTTGGGAAGTATGTTGTTGAATGCACCTTTAAGGTCCACCGCTATTGCAATGGTATGTTCCTATTTAGAAAATCCAGTGGAGATGTCTGTAACTAAAGCCGCAACACCATCCTCAGTAGACCTGCCTCTTCTCAATCCATATTGATTGACTGGAATAAAATTTTGATATTCAACATACTGTTCTAATCTTTTGTGGACCATCCTTTCAATGAGATTCTTCATCGGAAAAAGGGTTGTTTAAAGCGGAAGAAGAGTTTAAGTTATGATTGTTGGGGAGGTATGTAGGAGGAACATCCTTTCTAATTAATTCGTCCTGTAGGTTTTTAAATATAGAAGAGTCAGGGTCATTGAAGACGCTTGTTCTAAGTGGTTGGGTAGAGGAGGCAAAGGCTTTGACTTTAGCCCAAGTCTGTGTCATTCCAGAACATTTATTAATATTATTGCAGAAATATACAAAAGAAATTCGTGAATTAGGCATTCATGAAGAAAACATAAAGGTGTCTATGGAAAGGAGGGGATAACAAGCTTAGTTTAGCAATTAGCAGTAGCAAATGTTTAAGGGTTGGTCTTACTTGAGAGATTGGAAATCCAAATTTGCTTTAATTAATTCCGTTGTTCATGTTTGGACATAGTTTTGGTGTTTTAAAACTTTTCTCTCCTTTTTCCTATTCAACTTTCCTCATGGTCAAATGAGGTTATGTTCAGAAAGCACATGTACCGTAAATTTCTTAATTTTTTGGATTCCTTATATTAACTTGTAAAGAATTATTTTCCTCAAAATTTCACTTAAATTTGTGGTGATTACTCAAAATTTAACACATATTATATGATTTTCAATTCAATTTAAACTAAAGATTAAAATAGTAGACATAAAAAGCGTATATCCCGCTCAACGAACGAAACGGAAGTCGATAAGGAGATGAAACACCTATAGTATATAGCGGAAAAATTTGACACCAATAAGGGGATTCAGAGTAGTGCGGTTTTTCTCTCCCTACTGGTTACAGCGCTGACAGTGGTAAATTTTTTAAATATTTGGTCACGTGATCTAAGGAGAAAAACATAAATATAACCCACGAAGTAGTATAAGGAGAAGTATCACCTATGAGCGGCTATAACGGAACGTAGCCCCGTTTTTGCTATTCACGGTTCTCAAGTTTTCACAAACTTAAGTACACTTGCGCCAACCGCGGGAAAATTTGGGTATTAAAATCACGTGGTTATATGTATTTTGCAGGTTATGAATATAACCTATATCTCGCACGCAAAAACCATTTGGCTTTGTTCTACGCTTTGTGTAACGTGTTTTTTTATATAAAATAAATATTAGATTGTTTCAAATAAAACGTGAAAATGGCAGTTTGTTTTGTGAAAGGCTGTGATTTGTAACATAACCTGAAATATGTGCACATTAATTGCTACTTTAAATTTATATAATTATAATAATATAAATAAAATTTCATAAATTGAGGAATTCCCTTTAATACTCACGTTTCATAAATAATATGTAACCATTATGTGTATACTTACTTTCAATTAAACATTCAATTCCATTAATATTCTTTTCATCTTATTACATAAATTTTTAAGTGCGAGTCAAATACACTTTGGGTAATGTCATGAAATTTATTATTACATATAATTACTTTATATTGAATTAATATAATTATTAAAATTATCCTTACATTGTCAAGTGTCAAAGAGCAGACTAGATTTAAATAGCATTTAAATAGCAGACGATAATTCTTAATACCATATTTTCCCGCGGTTGGCGCAAGTGTACTTAGGTTAGTGAAAACTGATGGAGCGTTCAGACCTCTGCCGTCTATCTGTCTGTCTGCAGGTTGCCATGGTAACGTACAAGAGTAAAAGAATAAGGAAATTCAAATTTATTACACCTTCACCCTTACTCTTATTGCTTCTGGCTGCACAGACAGACAGCCTGCAGAGGTCTGAATGCTCCTTGAGAACCCCCTTATAGAAGGAATCGATTAATCACAATTTGTAACTATTCAGAGTTAACAGTTTGCTTATAGTTTTTAATTGTCGCTAATTAAATCAAAATTTTTATGAGAAATTTTAATAGTTTTCAATCGTTTTAAAATTTTAAAAGTTTGTGTTAAATCGTTTTCAATTGTAAGCTTGAAATTGATGAATAAATACCCTTATGGAAGAAAACGAATAATTTCAATTAAAAACTTTCTCTATTGTTGTTAATTGTGCTTCTTAATAGGGTTGCTCCAATTCATTAAGATTAACTATAAAAATGCCTTCAATCGCCCTCAATTTTTTTCAATAGATTATATATCGAAAGGTTCATTCTTGTAAGGGATTTTAAAACCCATTATTAAAGCAGAATGAGAATAAAATGATTTTAAAAAATGAAAGATTATTTTTGTCTAATATCAAAATTATATTTTTTTTTGTGATTTAATAAACATTAGTGGAATTGAATAAAATGTTAATTTAATGAAAATTAATTCCCACACAGCACAAAAACCTTCTTCAAAATTTATTAAAGATTTGATTGCTAACTTTGAAGAATTTACTTGCAAAGTGTATAGTAAAAATTGGGTAAACATTTAAATGTCTCAATTGAATAAATGTTTATTGTCAAACTTCCTTGAAAATTTATCTTGAAACTTTTCTGAACACTTAAATTATATTTTCGCCTATTCTATTATTAGCTAAAATTTTTAGGAAAGTATCACGCTAAACATTTATTAATGTAAGATATTTAAATCTTTACACAATTTTCACTAAACTTTGCAAGTAAATACTTCGAAGTTTGGAAGTAAATATTTAATAAATTTTTAGAAAAGTTTCGGTGCTGTGTAAGTTTAAAATATTTTGGTTGATTCATATTGTCCATTACTGATAAAAATTTATTGGTTAAATATATTTACAATAAAATACAAAAAAGTGAAAGTTAAACTTAAACAAAAATGTAAAATCGCACAGTGCATAACACACGCTTTCTGATCTACTGACGCGACGCACTATGGGGAATTTTTGGAAAAAGTGTGTCAAAATCAAAGAACTTTTGAATGAAATCATTTAATCAAATGAAACCTTTTGGAGATTGTTGTTTAATCCCTTCCAATTATGGGAAAAATAATAAGAAATAATAATAATTAATTTTTAACCTAAAAAAGTGAGGTCAAAGTTGACTATATTTCGAAAAATTAGAGTTTTTTCTCAGTTTCACGCGAATGATTATTATGATTTAAGCACAAACCATGTTTTCTTGTATATTTTTGGGCGCTTTTTACGAATCTGCAATTGGTTTTTTAAAATTCAAAATGGCTGATCCAATTTGGCGGAAATTTTAAACTAATTTCTAAAAATTCATCTGATTCACTTGAAACTTGTTACTCGGGGGTTTTTGGGGTCGCTGATTTCGAATATGAAGTCAGTTATTAAAAATACAAAATGGCGGATCCAAAATGGCGGACTAGATTAGTAAAAATTCATCGGATTCACTTGAAACTCGTTACTCGGGGGTTTTTGGGGTTGCTGATTTCGAATATGAAGTCGGTTATTAAAAATACAAAATGGCGAATCCAATATGGTAGTCGAGTTTTTTAAAAATTCATCGGATTCACTTGAAACTCGTTACTCGGGGGTTTTTTGGCTTGCTGATTTCGAATATGAAGTCAGTTATTAAAAACACAAAATGGCGGATCCAAAATGGTGGAATAGATTAGTAAAAATTCATCTGATTCACCTGAAACTTATTACTCGGAGTTTTTTGTGGTCGCTGATTCAGAATATTAAGTCGGTTTTCGAAAATACAAAATGGCGGATCCAATATTGAGGTCGGTTATTTAAAAATCAAACGGCCTAATTTGCTGTATTTGTTTGTGTATATATGTTTGATTGGTGCTGCTTGATAAATAATTGAACAACGTTTAAATGATTACTATGTGACGTGTACTTCATGTTTTGTTTTGCTGAAAATAATTTTTTGGTTTAAACTGTTAAACGATTATTTTAATCTGTTGGATTACTTAACTGTAAATAATAATCTTTTTATCATTGGTGATTTGAAAATACGGATAAAGGTAGGTTACATAATAAATTTAGGACACAATTTTTAAATTACTAATAACCTGAAAGCTGTTTGCCATATAATATTTATTGTTTATAATTTAATTTAACTTTGATTAATTTAATACAACCGTTATAGTTTCACTAACCTTTATTGATTTATTTATTAAATTTTCATTTCATAGTTAATTTGGCACATATTACTGATAAATTTTAAATTAAAAAATGATACCGTTTTGAATAATTTCCGTGCAAGTCAATTTAATTATTAAATTTTTGTCCTTAAAACTACATAAGATTTTTAAATATTAATTTTACATATTTAGTATGAGAACAAGAAAAACTAAAAAGAAGGATAACAAAAATGGTGGTCGTCCATCTAAAAAAATTAAAAATCTATTAAATACTGGTAGAAAGAAAAAAGAAATGGATGACGAAAATGTGTCAAAAAGTACAGCGTATAGAAGAGCCAATGAAATTTTTAAATTTTCAAAACAGAATATTCCTGCTATAAAATTGGCTGCGAAAATAGGGGAAAAAATATCTATTTCTGAAGATAACAAAAATGATGATTTATGCACCTCTGAAGTTATGAAACATACAAATGAATCAGCATTAGCTTTTTATTTAGAATTTGATTTTTCCAAAAGAAGTTATGAGGCTTTAGCACAAGACAGTAAAGCAAGAAATAGTTCTATTTATCCATGTTACAAAGAAGTACAAAAAGCTATGTTTGACTGCAAACCTCTTAATTATCATTCATCTGAAACTGAAGTTTTAATACCTCTGGCAGACTTGCTAAACAAAACCTCTGAACGTTTATGCGAATCCAATGCTTGTGATTGGGATAAAAGAGATTTGCGTAATTTAGAGTTATTAGTCAGTTTAGGATTTGATAGTTCTTCAGGACATGTGAATCCAAATCAAAAGTGCCAAAACTCAACGAATGAAAATTCAAATGCTGTGCAATCCCTGTTTATTAGTAGCATGATTATTATACAACTAAAGAACTGTAGACGAAATGAATTAACATGGACAAACCCAACTCCACAGAGTACACGCTTTTGTCGTCCAATTCGAATTGCACTTGAAAAAGAGGATGATGTATCGACTATTCGTGAGTTTAATCGTTTAAATACGGAAATAGAATTGCTAAAATCACACACGTTTACTATGTGCAATGGAAAAACCGTTACAGTAAGATACAATGTGTCGCAAACATTATTCGATGGAAAGTGTATCAATACAATTGTTGGTAATAAAGCATCAACGAGATGTCTCATGTGCCTCAAAACAATCCACCAATTCTGTAATTTCAAAGATGATTTTAGTCCTGTAGAATCCTCACTAAAATATGGTTTAGGTTTGCTACACTGCGAGCTTAACTCCTTTGATCACCTGCTTAACTTGTCTTATAGAAAGCCTTTAAAAATGTGGGACGTGAAAAAAGGTGTTAAAGGTTAATAATAACTTAAAATCAAGATATAAAGAACAGATTGAAAATCTAAATCTAGATAACGTTTCTCAATTTTTTAAAATAATTTTCCAATCGATATATTTTTAAACTTAGAAATATTTCAAATATTATTTTCAGATTAAAAATAACAAAAAATAATAATTAAGAACTAAAATGAATAAGAATTATTGTCATTTCTTAAAAAATTAATTGCAAAAATTATTATTATCAGTGAAAAATAATGCCATAATTTCTTTTTATTTACCTTATATTTTTTAAATTTTATAGATCAATTTACGGATAGAAAATTGTTAGTCCAAAATAATATTTTTGATAAGTTTGGAGTAAGAGTTGATCAAATCCTCTCAGGACATGGCACGACCAATACTGGAAACGTAGCAAGAAGATGCTTTCAAGATCCCAAAATGTTCGCGCAGGCATTAGAAATTAGTGAAGAGTTGGTATCGAATATTGCGCTCATATTGCTAGCCTTTAAATGTAAAAAAGAATTAAAATTAGATGATCTGGAAAATTTCTGTTGGGAAACATACTGTCATTACTATGAACTCTATCCATGGGCTAGAATGAACCCAACACTCCACAAGTTATTAAAGCACGGGTGTCAAATTTGTAAAAATTTTCCTATTTCAATAGCATTCTATGCTGAAGATGCGAATGAATCGTGGCATAAGTTTATAAAAAGAACTTTCTCTCCCATGCACGTCAAAACCCCCGAGTAACGAGTTTCAAGTGAATCCGATGAATTTTTACAAAACTCGACTACCATATTGGATCCGCCATTTTGTATTTTTAATAACCGACTTCATATTCGAAATCAGGAACCCCGAAAACCCCCGAGTAACAAGTTTCAAGTGAATCCGATGAATTTTTAGAAATTAGTTTAAAATTTGCGCCATATTGGATCAGCCATTTTGAATTTTAAAAAACCAATTGCAGATTCGTAAAAAGCGCCCAAAAATATACAAGAAAACATGGTTCGTGCTTAAATCATAATAATCATTCGCGTAGGACTGAGAAAAAACTCTAATTTTTCGAAATATAGTCAACTTTGACCTCACTTTTTTAGGTTAAAAATTATTTATTATTATTTCTTATTATTATTCCCATAATTGGAAGGGATTATACAACAATCTCCAAAAGGTTTCATTTGATCAAATGATTTCATTCAAAAGTTCTTTGATTTTGACACACTTTTTCCAAAAATTCCCCATAGTGCGACGCCATAATACATAACAGCTGGGAAGATCGACGCATGCGCGTATAAGTTTATATGAGTATTTATTCATCAATTTCAAGCTTACAATTGAAAACGATTTAACACAAACTTTAAAAATTTTAATACGATTGAAAACTATTAAAATTTCTCATAAAAATTTTGATTTAATTAGCGACAATTAAAAACAATAAGCAAACTGTTAACTCTGAATAGTTACAAATTGTGATTAATCGATTCCTTCTATGAGGGGTGACATGCTTTCCCTCATGGATGCCCTCGAGGAAAATCATCATGGATTCCATATGGATTTTCCACGCGGTGCCCTCGTGGATTTCATAAAATGCCTTCGATTTTATTTTCAATTAAATTAATATATTAATTATTTATTAATAGCAATGTAGTCCAATTATTGATAAATAACATTCTTATTTAACAATTTTTACTTTTTTTAATTAAATCGGGACCAAAAGAAAAATCTGACGCTCGCGGGAATTGAGCCTACGACCTACTGACTACTAGACAACACTGTTACCACTATGCTACGGGACCTACTTGAAAATTATTGCTATAATGTAGGTGACTTGCTGACTTGCTTTTGATGATTCAATAAATTATTTATTGACACTAATACACCATAACAAATAATTAAACAGTTTAATAATAATAATAATATTAATAATATAATAATAGACAATAAATATTCATAAATTAATATTTTTATCATTTAAAAAAAATATCAAAACATTTGTGTTAAAAATGTGTTTTTCATTGTTTAAAATCATTATAAACATTAATTTGTTGATGTAAAAGAACAAACAGTTTATTTTTCGCGTAGCATCAAAAATGCTATTTTACAGGTAATTAAAATAAGTTATTTTACTAATTACTTTTTATTGTTCATAGTCAAATATGATTTAATTGGAATCTTTGACACTCTAATTTCTCATTTTTGTAAAGAAAAAGATTTCTAATAGTAATTTTTGTGAGAGAAAAAGATGTTTAAAAAAGGTGATTTTAGTACTTGGTTTGTTTACCTTTTGGATAGTTTACATTTTACAACTTGGACATAGCCTTAATTCATATTAATACTTATTAAATAAATAAATATTGTTCTTCTCACAAAAGGTATATTTTTATCTGTTATCTTACCTACTTCTTAATTATTCATTTGAAAAGTATGTTAACATAATGAAAATTAATTATAATTATTACATATTTTATTTATTATTTATTCTCCTTAACTTTTTACTTCGTATTTGCATTTAAAATAAATTACGTAAATAAATAGAGCACTATCACTTTACCCAGTATGTGAAGTTAAATTTAACAATTTTTTAGATTATATTAGGGTTCCTAATACAAACAGTTTTTCTTAATTTTCTCAGTTTGATTGAAATGGCGCTTACCTTAGTTCTTCCTTAGTACGGCAGTATAAAACGTAACATTACAGTAATATGCGGTAAATATTACTGTATCATTACTTTAATCTTACACGCTTTTCGGAAAATTGCAAAACAGTTTTTTTCCTAAGGATAAAATAAGTAAAAAATTTTTGTATATTCATTAAATATACATTTTAAAGTTATTTTTATTCACTTTACATGCTCGTGTAATAGTACTGGAATTTTAAATTAATTTTGCTTTGAAAAATTTATTGCAAGATTACTGTAAATTAATACTAAAATATTACAGTAATAGTACTGTAATGATAATAATAATAAGGGACAGTATATTTGATTTAAAATTACTTATGTTATAAATTATATTCATTAAATTATTACAGTATCATTTTGTGATAACGATAAAATTACAATCACATTGGAAAAACTAAAAATAATTCATAAAAATATGAATTAAAATAATTGTTTATAATTAATAAACACGTTGCACTTTTCAAAACATTAATGCTTGTAGTCGATTTATTGCATTTATAAGAAATGAAAAAAAAATTAGGTTAGACACACATGTGAATTGACTGACAGGGATGGGAAACCGTGTAACACAAAACATGCGAAACACAAAAAAAGTAACTAGAACATTGTCATTTTACTCATTTTGAGTCACTTGAAGTTGCCGATTACTCATTTCGAGACCGACTTCCAAATGAATTGCAACAAAAATGAGTCGGGTTTTTTTCTATTGTTAAAGGTCTTATTATTTGTAAAATTATACCATCTTACAAAACATGTACTGCTGAAATTGCACATTTTAAGGGGAGGAACCACCCCTAACTTTGACCCCTTTAAATTTGAATTATTAAAGTAGTTTAAATTTTTTTCCTGCACCATTTTTAACTCTAAAATATATAGAATGGTCAAAAATTTGAAATTTTAATTTTTGAAGAGGTTAGAATTTTTATCTTTTAACTAATTGCATAATTTATTCGTTGAATACAAAAATCGTGTCAAATAACTTATTTACTAGTTTAAATTTTTAGCATCTGTCAAAATTAATTTTATTTTCTAGGTTAAAATTTTGACAGATGTTAAAAATTTAAACTAGTAAATAAGTTATTTGACACGATTTTTGTATTCAACGAGTAAATTATGCAATTAGTTAAAAGATAAAAATTCTAACCTCTTTAAAAATTAAAATTTCAAAGTTTTGACAATCCTATATATTTTAGGGTTAAAAATGGTGCAGAACCCAGCTTAAAATCCCCGTACAGGATCCTTAAAGGATCCTCTTGGGATCCTGTACAGGTTCCGATGCAGGAACCTTAGTTATCAAAGATTTCTGTAAAGGTTTCTGCACAGGAACCTTTGTAGTTTTATAAACTGCAGGTACTTAAGTGTAAAGGATCCTACACGGTTTCCTCAATTAATTTATTTATATTTTTAACTCCTGCGCAGTAGTTTTCTATGAGTTTCTCGAATGCGCAATACATTTTTCTGTCCAACATTGATATACGAGCTTAACATATTAAAATATGAAGTCTATGTATGTCAAATGTTGCTTAACATAAAAAATTTTTTACAAAGTTTCTTGTACAGGATCCTGCAAGTGTTCCTGTACAAAAACCTTTACAGAAATCTTTGATAACTAAGGTTCCTGCATCGGAACCTGCGCAGGAACCCTGTTCCAAAATCCCGTACGGGATCCTGTATGGAATCCTGCACAGGACCTGTTCAGGATCCCAGGAGGATCCTTTAAGGATCCTGTACGGGGATTTTAAGCTGGGAAAAAAATATACATTAAAAGCAAATAGGTCTGTTTTCGTTGCCTGCACTAAGTGTAACTTTTACGCCACCTCAAGAGTAGGTGCAGAAAGTGTAGCTAAATGTATGGTAAAATTGCGTCACATCCGGTAAAGAGAACAGCATAGTGCAGGTTAGGTGTTAAAGTGTAAGAAGTGCAGGCAACGAGAACAGACCTAAATGCTTTATAAACTAAAACATTCCAAAATTTTTTCACCAATTAAAGTTGAAGCGCTAGGCATGCGCACTTACGTTTAGTGAGGGTCCCTGGCAACTCTGACACTCAAGTGTGGTGGTCGCGATACGGATTACTACTCAATCGAGTAAAAGTTTCGCTTTTGTTTCTTGCGGAAGTAATCTTTATTTTCTGAGTATTAAATTATTTAGTATTACTTCGAGCAATATTTACAACATATTGCATGTAAAAAGTAATACAAAAATTAATGAAAATTACAATGACGATGTAAAAATTTAAATAATGTTCAAAAGTGAATACTGCAATAATTACTATTAGTAATTTTCAGTACAAGAAATAGTAAAAGTATCCTGGCAGAATGTGCCAGGAATAACTGAGTACCAGGAAACTGAGAATTATGTCATTTTTCGTCTAAAAAATTGAAAAACAACGATTAACCCTTGTGTCCATAGAGGAGAGTGGGGCAAAATGGGGTAGGCGGGTCAAATGAGGTACCTCTGTTTCTCCATGATGGGTACTTTTAATTTTTTTATCCTCGATATATATATATATATATATATATACATATATATATATTATTCATATTGATAAGAAAATGTTATTAATTATGAGGACACCATGAAAAAAATTTTTTTTTAAAGTTGTACAGCTTTAAAGTTTTGACCAAAAAAATATCGATTTTTTGCGAAATTAAAGTGCTTGGGTCAATCTCTAGAAAGGAACAAATTCAAAATTGAAATTTTATTTTAAAAAAAGTTGAAAAATCACTTTTATTATTAATCCTGTGGCAAAAGGGGGATCTTAATAAACCTATAAAATACGTGGTTACAATCTTTATTAACATTATTATTAAAAATTAATGTTTTTTATTCAGAATTTTTGTTGAAAATTTATCGTAACTAAAATATTTTTAAAATTGATTGAAATTACATGAAATTCGTTTCTCGGGGATTTTTGGGGTCGATAATTACAAATTTCAAGTCAGTTTTTGAATATTTAAAATGGCAGATCCAATATGGCAAACACATTTTTGACGATATGCCAGAATTCTGAAGTTATGGAGTTAAAAGAGCTTCAGATCAGATTAAGCGATTGCGAAAAGAGCAGAGCAACAGATTTAAAGCAAATCCAAATAATAATTAAAAAAAGTAAATGTTCAAAAAATGTGTTTGCCATATTGGATCCGCCTTTTTGAATTTTCAAAAACTGACTTAAAATTCGTAATTATCGACCCCAAAAATCCCCAAGAAACGAGTTTTAACCGAATCCGATGAATGTTTCAAAAAACTTTCCACCATATTGGATCCGCCATTTTGGATTTTAGAAAACTGATATGGGATTCGTAATTAGCGACCCCGAAAACCTCCGAGTAACGAGTTTCAAGCAAATTCAATGAATTTTTCATAAAAGTGTACGCCATTTTGGATTTTAAAAAACTGATATTGGATTCGTAATCAGCGACCCCGAGAACCCCCAAGTAACGAGTTTCAAGCAAATCCGATGAATTTTTCAAAAATGTGACCGCCATATTGGAGCCGCCATTTTTTATTTTTAAAAACTGATTTCGGATTCGTAATCAGCGTTCTCGAAAACCCCCGAGTAATGAGTTTCAAAGTAATCCGATGAATGTTTCAAAAAAGTGCACGCCATATTGGATCCGCCATTTTAAATTTTGAAAACCTGATATCGGATTCGTAGTCAGCGACCTCGAAAACCCCCGAGTAATGAGTTTCAAACGAATCCCATGATTAATAAAGTCTGTAATTTAGGTACTGTATAATAGAAATATACCATCGGTAATGGAGGGGAGTTTTTTTATGAGACAGTTTTGAAATATATTCATTCTGTTGTAAAAAAATAAATTTTATAAATAAATTCATAACATCTTTGGTTTTCTTTGTTTTTGAATAAAACAATGTGAATAAAATTATTAATAATTATTATTATTTACTTTTAAAAAATTAAATTTATTGTGGTAACGGAGGGGAGTTTTTATTGTGTCGATGAACACTGACACACTAAGCATCCTTTTAAAATTAATTATTTTCTTTTCATTTCATCATTATATGGTGGATTCCACGTCAGTTCAACACATTTATTTTCATGACTTGTTGGGATTTGGCTGTACTTTAGTAAATTTATTACTTTTATAGTGATAAACAACTCCACCAAATATTTTTCACAATTTTAAAAATTACCAAAT
The DNA here is from genome assembly GCA_032873175.1 of Leptopilina drosophilae. Classification (NCBI taxonomy): domain Eukaryota; kingdom Metazoa; phylum Arthropoda; class Insecta; order Hymenoptera; family Figitidae; genus Leptopilina; species Leptopilina drosophilae. Next base: position 12,852,911 of record CM065487.1, read on the forward strand.
ATATGGCATTTTCAAAATTTTTGTCTTTTTTTTTAAAAAGTGCTATAACTTCGGTTCTAATTAATCGATTTTGGATTTTAAAAAAAGGATTTCTTTGATTTTAAGTATATTTTAAGATACAATTAATATGAAAAAGAAAAATTCAAAAAAAATTTTGAAATCTTCGATTTTTTTAAAAATTTTACTAAATGTTAGGGCAAATGTGCTCTACATGTCCTGTAAGTTTTATCTTGGGATCTCAAAGGGATTCGGAGTAATAAAATAAAACGTAACCACAAATTACGAACATATGGGCAAAATTCCTTAACTGCCCAGGTAAAAAAATGAATTTTCTCTAAACTTTGCTAAAATGTTACTATTATTAATGGAAATATAAATATTAAGTTTTTTTAATTTGATAAAATATTTGTTGAGTTATGGAGTTTCAAAGTTTGGATTTTTTTGAAAATATCTTTTTTTCGTTTTAATATATTGATAAGTAAAATTAATCAAATTGAAAGTACGAATAGTGATTTTTAGAAGGGTTTTCACGGGCTAGAAGCTGGTGGTGAAAAAAAAGTTGTTTTCTGTCAATTTAACCTTCAAATTCAAGGTCAAATTCTTAATTTTAATATATAGTAGATCCCGGTTAATACGATCCGGTTTAATACGATTTCCCGCTTAAGATGCTCGTTTATGGTAGTCTCTGCAATTAAACATTATACATTTTATATCCCACCTAATACGTTTTCCCGAATAAGACGCATTCTTAGTACGGGTCCTACAAAATTGTATTAATCAAGTTCTACTGTATCTCAAACCGGTGTTTTTTTTCGTAACCTATCCCAATCGAAAGCTTACTTTTTTTCATATAAGCCTTGTAAAAATTAGAGTGGGACACTGAAAGTTTTTGAAGAAATTAATTATAAATCATTATTTTCTATGTAAAATAATGATAAATTATTATTTTCCTCAAAAATTCTCATGGGCCCACTCTGATTTTTACATGGTCTACAGAAAAAAGGTCACCAGCTTGTAGCCCGTGAAAACCCCTTTAAAAATCACTATTCATACTTTCAATTTGATTAATTTTACTTATCAATATATTAAATCGAAAAAAAGATATTTTCAAAAAAATCCAAATTTTGAAACTCCATAACTCAAAAAATATTTTATCAAATTAAAAAAAATTAATATTTATATTTCCACTAATAATAGTAACAGTTTAGCAAAGTTTAGAGAAAATTCATTTTTTTACCTGGGCAGTTAAGGAATTTTGCCCCATATGTTCGTAATTTGTAGTTACGTTTTATTTTATTACTCCGAATCCCTTTGAGATCCCAAGATAAAACTTACAGGACATGTAGAGCACATTTGCCTTAACATTTAGTAAAATTTTTAAAAAAATCGAAGACGATGTTTTTTCAAAAACGGATTTTTAATTTTTCAAAATTTCAAACAAAAAAATTTTTTTTTAATTTTTCTTTTTCATATTAATTGTATCTTAAAATATACTTAAAACCAAAGAAATCCTTTTTTTAAAATCCAAAATCGGTTAATTAGAACCGAAGTTATAGCACTTTTTTAAAAAAAAGACAAAAAATTTTAAAATGCCATATTTTTGGTAATTTTAAAAATTGTGAAAAATATTTGGTGGAGTTGTTTATCACTATAAAAGTAATAAATTTACTAAAGTACAGCCAAATCCCATCAAGTCATGAAAATAAGTGTGTTGAACTGACCTGGAATCCATCTTATGCAATGACTATAACTGTGCTGACACTATAAAGAGTTTTGATTTATTTTTTTTTATGTTATAGTTTTTTTCTATATTTTATAATAATTATATTTGTGAGTGGTAACGAAGGGGAGTTTTATTTCTGCACAAAACTAATTTAATTCTAAGGAAAAATACCTTACAAATATTTTACTTTATTCTTAATGAATCAATTACAAATAGAATAATAAGTAGATGTTACCCGGCAAAAGATTTTTTAATATTGCAGAATTAATACAATACCTCTTTTATAAATGAAACTTACTTTGTGAACAGTAACGGAGGGAAGTTTTTATACTATATAAACACATGTATCTCTAAATATTTAAAAATTTTTATTTACTTTTAATAGGATCCGATTATATCATGATGAATGCTATTATTAGGAGGTGAAAGTTTTTCCAATAGGATAGATTGTTAAATTGTTTACAACAATTTGTAAACATTACATTTTGTTGTAATATGCACTACGGGGCAAAATGGGATACCTACGTGCTGGGCCATACAAAGTTGTATTTAATATTCATTGAACTCCTTAAAAACATTATATTATGCATATTAACAACTTTCCGCAGAAAAGTCAATATTAAATAAAATAAAAAAATAAATAAATAAATAAATAAAAAAATAAATAAAAAATATTGCTAAATATAAATATAAAAAAATAAATAAAAATGTAAATATTGCTTGTTTTTTTCATAATAATAAAGAATCTTACTTTTTTTGTATTTATAATCTCTTACAACAAGAATTTAACAAATTTCTCAGAAAATAGGATATAAGTTCTTTCAACAAATTTTTTTCTCTATTATAATCATAATTTTTTCAAACCTAAGAGTACAAAGAAGAATTCTAATGATTAGTTGAATCGATTTATTCATTTGGTTCTCTGTAAACAGCCAATTACAAAAAGGTACCCCATTTTGACCCACTCTTCCTTACCAACATAATATATTCTACGTTGTCTCGCACCTGGGGTACCCGGTACCCACTAAAACAAAAAATTTATAAAAAATAATCTGACCAGCAGAACCAGGGGTATTTTATCATAGCACTCCAGATCTTCGATATTTACGTTTAATAAAAGCAATTTCTTTTAAATAAATAAAAAATTAGTTTTAACTACACGGTGCAAAATGAAAATTCAGATTTCGGACTGAATATAAAACAATTTGAATGATTTGTATTATCGTAGGAAGAAATATTAAATTTTTGTTCTCTATCCCAAAAAAATTAGTAATGATTTTCAATTAAGATCAATGCTAAATATCTTAACCACTTCACTGACAGGGCGTTCCAAATGGCGTTCCACGCGCCGAGGCCCAGACTGGCAAAAACACCGAAATGGCGTTCTTAAAAAAACTCTGTTTTTAAAGAGTTTACAACACATTTAACTGTTGTAGAGGAATATTTCTATAGTCTAGACATCAGAGAACAAGATTATCACAATAAAAATTTAAGTTTTTGTGATTTTCAATGTTTTTGCGAACGTTCAAATCCCACGTGAAACGATTCTACGGAAAGCGTTCTACGGAAATTCCGCATGGAATTCCGTAAAGAATTCCGTAAACATTTCCGTACGGAAATTTTGCAAATATTCCACATTGTATATTTTTGTAGAGTTTTCGATAACTTTTAAAAAATTGTTACCAATTCTAATTCGATTTGGTAACAGTTAAACAGTTTTCTATCATCGAAGGATTTTTTTCGTGTAAAATTTATTAAAAAATTGAAAATTAAAAAATATAATAATAGGGAAATAATATTAATAGTAATTATTGTTATATTTTTTTAATTTTTAATTTTTTTATCAATTTTGTACGAAAAAAATTCTTAAATGATAGAAAACTGTGAAACTGGTCTAAAAAAATATAAGGATTTTTTTCGTGTAAAATTGATAAAAAAATTGAAAATTAAAAAAATATAGGAATAATTAATATTAATATTATTTCCCTATTATTATATTTTATAATTTTCAATTTTTTAATCAATTTTACACAAAAAATCCTTCGATGATAGAAAACTGTTCAACTGGTACCAAATGGAATTGGAATTGGTAACAGTTTTTTTAACCACTTCAGCGGCATGGCGTTCCAATTGGCGTTCCATGAGTTAGTGGCAGAAGCGGCAAAAAAATGCGAAAATGGCGTTCCTGTTTAAACTTGATTCCTAAACTCTGTAAACAAATTAAGTTTACCAAACCATATGTTATTTATTATTTGAGATAAATGAAGATGAATAGGACAAGAAAAAATTATTTTTTAGAGATCTTAAATGGTTTTAAAAAGGTTTTAATGTAGCCAATTTTTAATACTTTTTATGAATGGCGTTCCAATATTCATCCAAAATAGTTCACAATTTTGAATCCGCCTATTTGAATTTTCGAAAATCCATTTAAGATTCATAATCTCAAATAATAAATAACATTTGGTTTGGTAAACTTAATTTGTTTACAGAATTTAGGAATTAAGTTTAAATAGGAACGCCACTTACGCATTTTTTGCCGCTTCTGTCACCTACTCATGCGACGCCAATTGGAACGCCATGCCGCTGAAGTGGTTAAAGTTATCGAAAACTCTACAAAAATATACAATGTGGAATATTCGCAAAATTTCCGTACGGAAATGTTTACGGAATTCCGTACGGAATTATTTACGGAATTTCTGTAGAACGCTTTCCGTAGAATCGTTTCACGTGGGAATCGGCTATTTTTAATATTTTTCAACAAATGGCGTTCCACTTTCTTTCAATTTTTACAGAATAAAACTTATATTTTTATTGAAAAAAGATATTTACATACAATATTATAATATAATATTATAAGGTTTCTAAAATTTGTACTAGAGAAAATTTGCAAAATAAAAGTTTATCAATGTGCAAGGAAAAATGAAAATTTAAAAAAAATTAAAATTGATAATGACAATTTTTCAAAGTGAAGGTGAAAATTTATGAATGTAAAAAAGAAAGAAAACAAAAATCTTTTAAAGTGAAATTGGAAGTGAAAATAAAAATCTATGAATGTGAAAATGAATGTGAAATTAAAAATCTGTCAAAGTGAAAATATAAATTTCTGATACTGAACGTGAAAGTGAAAATTTGTGGAAGTAAAAATAAAAATCCATGAAAGTGAAAGTAAAAACCTGTGTAAGTGAAAGTAAAAATCTGTGGAACTAAATGTAAAAATTTGTGAAATTGAGATTGAAAGTGAAAGTAAAAGTGAACATAAATGTGCAAGTAAAAGTGAAATTGGAAATCTGTGAATGTGAAACTAAAACTGCATGTAAAAAAGAAAATCTGTGAATATTAAAGTGAAAGTACAAGTGCAAGTGAGAATCTGTGAATGTGTAAGTGAAAATTTGTGAAAGTGAAAATCTGTGAGTGTAAAGTAAAAGTGAAAGTAAAAATCTTTGCGTGTTAAAGTTAAATTGAAAGTGAAAGTAAAAGTGAACGTAAATGAGAAAGTGGAAATCTGTGAATGGGAAAGTAAAAGTGAAAATCTGTGAAAGTGAAAACCTGTGTGTGTATGAAAGTAAAAATATGTGAGTGTGAAAGTAAAAGTGAAAACCTATAAGTGTGAAAGTGAACATATGTGAGTGTGAAAGTGAAAGTAAAAGTGAAAATCTGTAAGTGTGAAAGTAAAAGTGAAAGTAAAAGTGGAAATATGTGAGTGTGAAAGTGAAAGTGAATGTAAAAGTGGAAATATGTGAGTGTGAAAGTAAAAGTGAAAGTAAACGTGAAAATATGTGAGGGTAAAATTGAAATTGAAAGTAAAAGTGAAATTACGTAATCGACCCCCTGTATCAACCCTTTAAAAGTATGGATTAAAATTAGTATAGAGTATAAATTAAGAATAAATTTAATATAAAGTATATAAATTACTATAAAATTAGTATAAAGTAAAAAATTAAAATTATACCTGAAAATTAGCCAATTTTTTCTCAGTTGGAATCGATTCGTCGATATTTATTGATTGACCTAAGGTGAGATCACGTTTTCCTTTGATATAATTTTTTGTATATCGTCGGAGTTTTGCAATTTCCAATTGTTGATTTCTGATGACATTATCCTTCTCGCAAAGTAATTGCCTAATTGATTTTTGTTCCTGTTTCAAACGGGATTCGAGAACAAGTAAAGCTCGAAGAATCCTTGATAATTGTTGATCACGAAAATTCCTCTCCGATGCTTGATTACTATTTCTATTGTCAAGTTCTCTAACCAAGTCTCTACATTTTTTCGTCGCTGTCCTTAAAGCCTCTTGAGTGCGGACCAGATCTTGCTTCAAAACCCGCACTTCGGTTTCCATCTGAAATTTAAAAAAAAGAAAAGGAACGTTTATTAACAAATTTTTGTGAAAATCATTTGGCATTTATAGAAAAAAATTTTTTTTTTCAAAACCCTTCGTTCTCGAACCAGATAATATAGTCCATAAATGTTAATATTTTTTCAGTTTTAAAGTTGCTAAAATTCCATGACAACGTGTACCATCAGGTACAATGTACATTACTTTAATAAAGTTTTAATGAGAACTCTAAAAATAATGATAAAAATCACTCTTTTTTGTGGTCGAAAAGGTATGTAACTCCCTAAATCAAGATATTTAATTTTTATAGGAAAAAGATAGAGATTTCAGACCTAGACTTTTTTACAGCTTATTAAATTCTGCGTCTAATATCGATAAAAATTTAAATATCGATATTTCTTGCGCAACGACCCAAGTTTTAATTCTACACAATTTTCAACTGGCACACCTGAAATCGGCGTGGTGCAAAATTCACTACAAATATAGGGTGTTTCCGACATTCGCTCTCTGGGGCCGTATTCTCGAATCGATGACCCTAGATGTCGCATGCGACAGACCATGCGAGATCGAAAAACCTATTCTCGAACGCGTGTCGCATGCGAGATTTCATGTCGTGTGCGACAATTTTCGAATGGTTCATCTCGAGTGGGTAGTGACCACTCGAGATGTAAAGTCGCATACGAAATGCTAGTGAGAAATAAGGTTGTGTGTCATATTTATAATAAACGTATATAATACAAAGTAGTATTAGTGTGCATAAACCGTATGCTAAAGTAAGAAAAACTATACAATATAACCTAAATGTATAATTTAAAAATTTAACGTAATCTTATAATGAAATAAAAGTTTATGTAAAAATTTTTCAAATTATCTTTTAAAGCGATTTTAATAAGTATCATTTATAATAAAAAATTAAAATGGTTTTGTTATTTTTGTAAAAATAATATATAATATAAATTTTCAATTATTATTCTTAGCAGCTATCTGTTAACACTTTTAAGTTAGTTTTTGTGTATATGCTTTGGTTTTTGTTTTTATATTGTTTGACAAATTGAAAATATGCATGTATTTTCTTGATTGCATATTCCTGTTTCATTTTTGAAGAAAATTCTTAATTTTCATAAGGAAATAATTTGCATTATTTCTATTTCTTAATATCGCAACTGCTTTAATAAAATTGAAAATTTTTCATAGATCTAGAAAAAAAGGTTTACATAAAGTCCATTTGTCTATTAGGTACAAATTTTAATTAAAACTGAAATTGAAATTTTTAGAAAATAAAGAAAAAATATTACTTAAAAAAATTTTTAGTTACATTTATTTAGAAATTAATTTAATTTTAAAGTTATTTGAAAACATCAGTAACTTTTTTTAAAAATAATAATTATTTTTTCCCATAAGATTTTACGTAATTAAAAAAAAATTTGAAATTAATTGAATTTTGTATGAAGAATTTTATTACTCTTTATTTAATTATTTTAATGTAAACGGACATGATCATCGCTCAATAGTACAAATAAGTACTATTAAAACAATTTCACATAATTAATTGACCGCATTGTTGCACACTACTAACATAAAAAATTTAAGTACGCATCTTCCCAATGTATTTATTAATTGACACTAAAAAAATTTTTTAAATAATTTAATATATTCTGCCATCATTCGTATGTATTGACAAATTTAACTAATTTTAGAAGAATTTTAATTTTTAAAGTTCTTCAAAAATCTGAGTATTAAAATTGTTAATTAAATTCCTTAAAAATTGAAATGTTATGAAATTGTAAAAATGCAACTTTTTTAAAATAGAAAAATTAATATTCATATTTTATTCTTCTTTGTGTTTTTTCTATATGTCAAATTCTCTTCTACCTTAATTCTTATTGGTATTTAAGTATTTGGAAACGACGGCAACGCTGTATAAATGTCGCACACGGAAATTTCCGAACAACCTATCTCGAATGGTCGTCGAGAATATACTTTTGAAGTCGCATGCGACATTAACCATTCGACATTTTACGCATACGAGAATTGTCGAAGGCTTTCGAGAATACGGCCCCTGAGCGCTCTGAAACTACGAAACATGATTGGTTGGATTAGGGGAATTGTGGATTTTGATTGCCTACAACTCTAACTCGACAGTTTCGTGCTTCGGTTTTTTCGTTCCATGGAGATATACGGAGCGTGAGAGCCTGGTGAGAGCAGAGTACGAAACTGTCAAGTTAGAGTTGTAGCCAATCAAAATCCACAATTCCCCTAACATCATTCACAATTCCCCTAATACAACCAATCATATTTTGTACTTTCAGAGCGCTCAGAGAGCGAATGTCGGAAACACCCATATACTTGCCAATGAAAAACCTACATTGTTAAATGTAAAGAAAAGCAAATCTAACATAACTACACACTGAAAAAAGAAGTATCTTAATTAAGATGTTTTGATAGTCATTTCTAAGATATTATTGTAGTCACTTTTTAGTCATTAAATATCTAATTTTCCAACATATTTTTGGGGAAAAAGTTTTGATGTTAACTATGGGCTTATATGTAAGATATTTTATGCATCTTAGGTTTTAGTAACTTAAATTTTTTTCGCATTTTACAATTCATAAGTAACTTATCGCTAAACATCTTATTGAGACAGAAACATCTTAATTTAAGATACTTTAAAAAACTTACAGAAGTATCTTACTTTTTTAAGATAGAAAAAATATCTAAGACGTATAAAGCATCTTAAAAATCTGTAAGATACTTTCGAAAACATCTTATTTTAAGATGTAAGATACCATTTTTCCATCTTACATCTTATGTTAAGATATCAAATAAGATACTTATTTTTGCAGTGCACGGAGAAAATTTATTCCTGAAATTTTACCGAACTTCGTTCGATAAAACTGGGATGAAGTGTTAAAACTGTAATTTTTAAAGAACAGGACTGTTAAAGCAATTGCATTGAAAAATAAAGTAAAAAGCATAAACCTTACGGTACATGTATTAGCCCTTCACTTACAGTTCGGTAAAACGTAGGGTAAGTGTTCACTATACTTAGTTTTATTGAAAGTTCATTATATAATATATAATGCTGTTTTGTCAAACAGTTTTTATCTGCCGAACACTAAAACATTAGGGGCGTTCTACGTCAGACGGACAACCTCATACTTCTAGTGGAAAAAACTCTATTTTCAAAATGCTATTATTTCTATTATAATGCATGAAATAAAAAAAATTACTACAGTTTTTTGAAGTAAATTTAACCGTCTTTATTTTGGTGAATTTTATTTTTAAAATTAGATTATTTTTAATTAAAAACAGTAAAAAAGAAACTTTAAATTTTATTCTTTGAGGTATTCGACCATTTTAAAAAGTTTTGATAATGGCTTAAAAAATAGTTTAAAATATATCCATTGTATGTGTTGAATGACAGAATGGCATCTTTTATCGTTTAAAAGTTATATCATTTATAAAAGAATGGTATTTTACAAAAAGAAATTAATAATTTTGATTAATGGTTAGACTTTTTCGATATATTTGCGACACTGTTCAGGTAATGTTGAAACAAGTGATACATGATACCCAAATTTTTTAAATAAAAATTTTTAACCATAGAAGTATAATACTATTTATTACAGAAAGTAATTAGAAAATAGTAATATTAATCAAATGGCACCTCTAGGTGATCAGTGTTTCAAGCCTTCTATGTAGAAGGCTACATAGTTCGTTTAATAATTAGAAATTTACATTAGTTTAATATTATGTTTATTAACTGAAAAAAATATAGTATAATAAAAAATATATTATAAAATATATAATAGTAAATAAAAATTTAATTAATTAATATTGTAATAAATTCAAAAAATTAGTATCTTCATCTTCCAAAAAACAAAAAAATGTAGTATTTAATAAAAAGTATAAATTTTAATTAACTAAAAAGACTTGGTGTTTTCATCTTTCAGAAGAAAATCCATCGATATTAAAAGCAAACCTAAGAGTAAAAATTTTCCAATAGCATTTTCTTCAAATGTAATTAATGTAATTAAAATATTGACCACCTAGAGGTGTCATACGATTAATATTATAATTATTTGTAATTATTTTCAATAGCATTTTCTTCAAATGTAATTAATATAATTAAAATATTGACCACCTAGAGGTGTCATACGATTAATATTATAATTATTTGTAATTATTTTCATTATAAAATAATATTATACTTCTATGGTTAAAAATTTTTATTTAAAAAATTTGGGTATCATGTATCACTTGTTTCAACATTACCTGAACAGTGTCGCAAATATATCGAAAAAGTCTAACCATTAATTAAAATTATTAATTTCTTTTTGTAAAATACCATTCTTTTATAAATGAAATAACTTTTAAACGATAAAAGATGCCATTCTGTCATTAAACACATACAATGGATATATTTTAAACTATTTTTTAAGCCATTATCAACATTTTAAAAAATGGTCGAATGCCTCAAAGAATAAAATTTAAAGTTTCTTTTTTACTTTTTTCAATGAAAAATAATCTAATTTTAAAAATAAAATTCACCAAAATAAAGACTGTTAAATTTACTACAAAAAACTGTCATAATTTTTTTTATTTCATGCATTATAATAGAAATATTAGCATTTTGAAAATAGAGATTTTTCCACTAGAAGATGTGTCCGTCTAACGTAGAACGCCCCATTAGTCTTTTTTAATAATAAGATGTAAAAGTTGTTGAACAGTGTTAATTATTTCAATAGTCAAAGATGTATTTTTGTCATATTTTATTCGTCTGATCGTAAAAAATATATAATAATAATAATGACCTTTCGCTCCGCGACGCAGAGCCTCCTCAGATAATATTCTGCGAAAAAGGAATAAGATTAAAAAAACCTCCTTTCACAAAAATTTTCGGTTCTTATAAGAGTTAACCTCCAGAACTTACCAAAACACGTGTAAAAAACAATTATTGCACATAATCTAATACAATTTTGTTTTTTATGAAAAACATATTTAATTGCCAACAAAAGATATTATAAATTAAATACGAAAATAAGATAAAAAAACCACAAAAAGAGGAAGAAAAACTTCCTTTTTTTTATTTGACACATGTTGGCAGGTGATTTTTTGCAAACTTTTTTTCTCCCAGTTGCTAATATAGTGCATGTGTTTGGTTGATAATACAGATAATGAAAATTTAGGCAAAATAACAAATAGATTTTTAAAAGATAATTGTGATATAATTCTCTCTAAGGCAGACAAAGGGAGTGTTACGGTTTGCTTGGATAAGAATGAATACATTAATAAATGTATTATGTTATTGAATGACACAACTACTTATCAAAAACTAAAGAAAGACCCTACTAATAACATTCAAAGGAGTATGAACAGCTTAATTGGAGACCTTTTACTTAAGGGATATATAAATTGCCCAACATCAAAATCCCTTAAGAGCTATAATTCGGTTGCACCCAAGTTCTATGGGCTGCCAAAAATACATAAGGAAGGTGTACCTATGCGACCAGTAACATATTTTTGTGGTTCTCCATTATCATCCTTATCCAGGTTTATCAGTATTCCCATTCAAAAGGTCATCAGGAATACAAATGCTTACGTTAAAAATAGTTGGGTCTCTCTTGACGCAAAATCATTGTTTACAAATATTCCTAAAGATCTTGTTTTAAAATGCATTAAGTTAAAATGGAAAAATATTAGAGATAATACAAACATTCCAGATAAGGAATTTCTGGATTGATAATTCCTATTGTGTTTTTCAGGGTGAATTTTTTAAACAAATTTTTGGCACACCAATTGGGTCCCCCCTTTCCGGTGTTATTGCTGACTTAGTCATGGAAATGTTGGAAACCGATATTTTATAAAATCTAAATTTTGAATATATTTTTTATTTCCGGTATGTCGATGACATAATCACCTGTATACCAGAAGAGTATGTTACCGACATGCTTGACATTTTTAACTCTTATCACCCAAGGATTCAGTTTACCATCGAATAAGTCGAATAATTCGATTGCATTCTTGGATGTCAAGATTTATAGAAAAAACAATAGACTTATAAGTAATTGGTATAGAAAATCAACTTTTTCAGGACGGTATGTCAATTTCAATTCAGAAGTTTGCGTTAAAGATAAAATTTCAGTCATTTATGGTTTAGTTTATAGAGCTATTAAATTATCCGACATTAGTTTTCAGGAAGAAAATTTAAAATTGATTTTTAATGATTTTCCAGGACAATTCATAAAAAAGTATGTAAATATGAGACTTCTGTCTCTTAATTCTAATGTAAACAATGTGCCGAGGAGGACAGACTTTGATACAAGGAACATGGTCGTTTTACCCTACAGTAAAGACTTATCTTGTTTTTTTAAGAATATTTATAACGCTTTCGGCATCAGAGTGGTTCTCTCTTATGATAAAGATCCTTATAATTGTTTTATTAAAAATAAGGATTTAACACCCTTCGATTTAAAATCACATGTTGTATATAGTATTCCTTGCGAATGTAGTAGTGTATACATTGGTCATACTGAGAGATATTTGAAAGATCGGGTGAAAGAACATAGGAAAGATTGTGAACAAGACCAACAGAAGTCAGCGCTTGTAAAGCACTCACATGAGAATGACCATGTATTTCAATTTAAAAACGTAAAAATTTTAAAAACAGAAATGAGCTACAATCGTAGAACTTTCAAAGAAATGTTTCAAATAGTAAAAAATAAAAATTCAGTAAATTTGAGAACTGATACCAAGTCACTAAATGACATTTATAGAAATTTAATTTTAAATACAAACAAATTATAAATAAAAAATATTCGTTTTCAATATAGTTTTTTATGCAAAGAAAGTAATTTAAAAACTTTTTTGAATATTCTCATGAGAGTGTAACGCACTCTATGTTCCGTTCGCAAAGGTTGGATGAATTAAATCTGTTTTATCAACCAAACACATGCACTATATTTGCAACTGGGAGAAAAAAAGTTTGCAAAAAATCACCTGCCAACATGTGACAAATAAAAAAGAGGAAGTTTTTCTTCCTCTTTTTGTGGTTTTTATATCTTATTTTCGTTTTTAATCTATAATATCTTTTGTTGCCAATTAAATATGTTTTTCATAAAAAACAAAATTATATAAGATTATGTGCAATAATTGTTTTTTACTCGTGTTTTGGTAAGTTTTGGAGGTTAACTCTTCACGGTACCCTGGAACCAATCTCAACCCTTAACATTCTCCCTTTCAAAGATTTCTGTTGCAACTTGTTCGGAGTACCTCACTGAATATTTTCTGACAAGAAAAATCAAAATCCGTCAAGCGCTTTTTTTATTTCAATTTTTGTGATTTAAGCGCCAAATTTTAAAAAACTGGTTTTTATGATCATGTAAAGAAAAATTCAAGTTCAAAATTTCAAATGGTCAACTTTTGTTCAAGAAATTATACAAAACCATAATTCTGGTAGAAAATTTTCCATGGAATCGGAATCTGACGTTGGCTTTCGAAATTAAAGCAGCGGAATCCCAGAAAATCCGGAAAACTAAATATTCTAAAAAAATCTCACCGTCGTTTTTTTCTGGTTTTCTGTGTCGAAATTTTTTTTTGTTTATTAACCACAAAATTCCTTACGCCATCTACAAATCGCAATTCGTATTCCACAAAACTGCTGTGTTGGTTTGAGAAATATACAAATTTTTCTGTGTGAAAAAGCCAAGATTATTTGGCGCAGGCGCAAATTTCTTGGAAACAAAACAGATAGAATAGAAGCGAATTAAAATTTGTTTTTCTGTTAACTTCATGTTTATTGTCACACGTCATAATGTTTAACTACTTTTGAAGAACTATTTCAACATTGAATAGAAAACTAATTTAATTGGATACCAGGAAAATATTTTGATATTGGTAATTTTTACATAATAAATAGTTTAATATCATATTTAAACAATTGTGCATAATTTTTAATTGGTGCTTATTTAATGACTATTTTAAAATTATACATAATTATTTCGTGTAGATTAAATTGTATTTCAAGTTTTTTTATTGTATTGCAGTAATTTTCTGAAAATGAAGGTTAATAAAAAAAGTGTTTACACCAGGAGAATCTTGCGAAAGTATGTTTAATTTGCTTGAAAAAAGGTAAAAAAATGAATATAATTTCTGAGTTTAAAAGAGAAATTGTTAATAAAACTTGATCATAATGATTTACCGTTTGAGGATAGTCGTTTAGCCCGCGCTTTATGTGAGGCTTGCAAAAGAAAATTGTATTATTTTAATGCGGAGAAAGATGGACCGAAAACTATTGATAAAATGAAGTTGCCTGATTATGTTTTAACCATACTCGAATCGAAGAACCTGCGGTCAAATTATAATTTTGAAAATAGAGAAGTTTGTTGTAAAATTCGTGAAATCGCTACTGCACCTGGGAACAAAAATCTACTCACTGGCAACGAAATGCAAAAAAATACTTTCAAAAAGAAAAACAAGAAGGAAGAACATACTAAATCAGTTAAATGCCTTTCTCGTGGAGAACGCGTGAGAAACACAACCGAATATATTCTATCAAATTTTAATTCTGCAGAAAAAGAAATGATAATGGCGAAATTAATTAAGAATAATATTGCTGAGCAAAAGTTAAATCCTAGTGAAAAGAACATCAAAATAAGTCTCAAGCAGCCGAAAGATGGACAAAATTTAAGTATTGTCGTAAAACCCTGCGTAAAAAACGATACTAAGGTAACTCAAGTTCCAGTAGACAGTGTGAATAAGATCAAAACTGCATTCAATCTTTCCAGCAATACTATGACTGGTATTGTGAGGGCATTTCGAGCAGTTACCAAAAATCGAAAACTCTTCGAGCCTGGAGTAAGCGAAACGCTTGTAGCAAATAATCATATTTTAAATGGTTATTTCAATTTTAAAACAATAAATTCCATTGTGAAAATAAAGAATAAAGTGACGGAATCTCGAAAAGTTGCAATTTATTGTAAGGATGTTGAAGATTTAATTGAAAAAGTCATTACTTTTTCATTGAAGCTACTTTGAAGCTAGGTATCGACAGCGGGGGAAAATTTCTCAAAATTTGTTTAAGTATTCAGTCCGAGGATGGTGTGGAATCCTAACAAGAATCGCCTAGAAAAAGATCATACGATGGGAAATTTGAAAAGAAATTTAAAGACTCTAGTGTAAAACGTTTACTTGTCATTGGTCTAATTCAAAGTGCGCAGGAAAATTATGATAATTTGAAAGAATTGTGGACTTTACTAAAACTAAATAATTTGCAAGCATTTCTCGCGATTGATTTAAAAGTTGCAAACATGCTTATCGGTCTAGGCACACATTCTAGTTCCAACCCATGTACATGGTGTGAGGCACCTTTGCACAATTTATTTAAACAAGGATCTCCACGATCGATTGCAAATATTCGACAGAATTACATAAAATGGAAGATGGGTGGGTGTCAAAAGGAAAATGCCAAGTTATTCAAAAGTTGCATGGATTGCAAGGATCTTAAGATCCTTTGTTGAAAAATTGCGAAGATGATACGGAAATACTCGATATTATACCACCACCAGAACTTCATTTGCCAATTGGAGTTGTCAACAAAATATATACAGAAATGGCCAAAACATTTCCAACAATCAGTGAGAAATTTGCAGAATTATGTTTCGTTCAACATGAAGTCAAACAAAGTGGTTCTGCTTTCAAGGGCAATTCCTGTAAAACACTATTGAACAACGTCGATAAGTTGAGACTTCTTTGTAATAACGAAATTTTGTGCGTGAAATACGTTGACTCTTTTCAAAAATTTCGAAACGTTGTAAATTCATGTTTTGGAAAAGAGCTTGAACTCGACTATATTGAAAAAGTAAAATTATTTGAAACCTCTTACAAAGATTTAAATATTAGTGTCACTCCCAAGGTACACGCAATATTTACTCATGTTCCGGAATTTTGTAAAAGAAAACAACGAGGCTTAGGATTTTACAGTGAACAAGCTATGGAAGCTGTTCACTTCGATTTCGCGAAAACCTGGGCTAATTACAAAACGGATGAGAGAAACGAAAACTATGCAGAGAAACTCCTAAGATCTGTATGTGACTACAACAGTAATCACATGTAATCGTTTAATCTTGATATTTTTAAATGATTTTATTATTAAAACTATAATTTAAAAAATAATTTCGGAAGTTATGAAACTGTTTATTATTAAAAGTTGTAATAAAAATCGAATAACAGAATTTTCACTATTTATATATTTAATCACTGAAAGAAAACTTAAATCAGAAAATTTAAAATCAATAGAAACGTTATAAACAGACCCTAGATTTTCTTAACTTTTAAATTCAAAATTTTGATTACTGACAAAAAGATGTTCATTTTATAATATTTTCTTTTGCAAATTTGAAAACGTAACTATTACTTATTGGTAAATTTTGAAATTGCCCTTATTTTTATAAAATTTGACAGACAATTTGAAAAAAACGACGGTGAGATTTTTTTAGAATATTTACAGTTTTCCGGATTTTTTGGGATTCCGCTGCTTTAATTTCGAAAGCCAGCGTCAGATTCCGATTCTATGAAAAATTTTCTACCAGAATTATGGTTTTGTATAATTTCTTGAACAAAATTTGACCAGTTGAAGTTGAATTTTTCTTTAAATGATCATAAAAATCAGTTTTTTCAATTTGGCGCTAAAAACACAAAAATTGAAATTAAAAAAAAGCGCCCGACGAATTTTGATTTTTCTTGTCAGAAAATATTCAGTGAGGTACCCCGAACAAGTTGCAACAAGAATCTTTGAAAGGGAGAATGTTAAGGGTTGAGATTGGTTCCAGGGTACCGTGTCTTATAAGAACCGAAAGTTTTTGTGAAAGGAGGTTTTTTAAATCTTTTTCCTTTTTCGCAGAATATTATCTGAGGAAGCTCTGCGTCGCGGAGCGAAAGGTCATTATTATTATTATATATTTTTTACGATCAGACGAATAAAATATGACAAAAATACATCTTTGACTATTAGTCTATTTTATTCAATTGCTTTAGTTATCGGCAGCAAATTTAAATATAGTTTATTTTTATTTATCAATGAGATTTTGCCTGACGAATACTAAAATTTACGACCATTAATATATAAGAATTTAATATTGCAAAGAAAACAAGTCTTATTAACGTTATGTTATTAGAATATGCAATTAAATTGGCCCATGTCAATTTTTAGTGTCCGTCAGTCGTGCCGATTTCACAAGCAAGCTGCAAATTTTGCTTTAGTCACCGTCATTGCTATTTTATATAAAATTGTAAAAATAAAAATAGTAAAACAAATAATTAAATAATACTAAGAATTACAATAAATACAATAAAAACAAATTTACCTTTCGAAACACAAAAAGTTGTCAAATGCAATGTTTTTAGTTTTTCGTCGTTTCTTAACCTCAAACTTAAGGTTTTTGCTATACATTATGTCGCGTTCGCGTACCTATCACGAAAATATTTTCAATTTTAAATTAAAATGAAATAATAAGTCAAATCAATTGTTGTTATCCGATGTCGCGATATTGAAACTTACCAGAAATATTGTTTATTCATGCATAAAATGACTGTGTGTCTTATTTTTTGGTTAAGTTGTGACAACCTGCCGACGACTAAAGCACTGACGCATTTACCTTAAGGTCAATTTCTGAAATAGTTTTAAAATATGTTTTTATTGTAATAAAGAAAAATGCTTTAATTTTTATTTTATGTAATAAAACAATAGTTTATTAAAATTCTTATTATTCTTACATTTTTATTAAAAAAGATTAAAATAATCAATTTTAGTGTTATTGTTACTACAAATCAGACACCATCTCGAAAGTTTAGTTTCGATTTGGTTTTTGAGATGGCACGAAACGAAACTAACTAAATTAACGTTTAAATATTGGTTTGGTGTCTTCTCGAAACTGAATTAACTGATTGAATTAAGTTTCGTGCTAACTCGAAACAAAAGATTAAATAACATAATTATTTGGTGTCAATCACAAAAAATTGTTTCCCCTGACTTACGTCACTAGAGCAACTTAAGTAATTAATGTAACTCGCGTAATCAGAGTAAATTACGCAGCTATAGTAATTTACATAATTAAAGTAAGTTACATATGATGCGTAACCAGAATAAATATCGTAACTACAGTAACTTACGTAAAGGATCCAATTTACGTAAGTTACGTAACTTACATCACATACGTCATTTATCAATTGACGTAACTTACGTAAGTTGGATTCTTTACGTAAGTTACGTGAAATTGATAAATGACGTAAGTTATTCTAGTTACTTTTTCCAGATTCTTGGTTAAAAAATAAATGTTCTTACCAAGTTTAAACACAATTACTCTAGTATTTTTTATTCCTATAATTTTGTCACAAAAAACGAGACTCCCAGTAAAAAAAATTCGATACACGGACCACGGAGTTCGTATACGAGCTCGGTAGCTCGTATGAGAAATATGAGACATCTCTCATACGAGCCTTTTCCGTAAAGAGAAGTGTGTAGATGCTTGTATACGAGATGACTTTTAAAGCATTTTTATTAATGTAACACTATTTTTAAGTAAATGTATATAATAGAAATCAATTTTTAAAGTAAAACAAAGCTAAATTTATAAGAGAAATGAAGTTTTAAGAAAAAAAGGATAATTTTGTTCAAAGAATTTATTCACATTTAAAAAAGGTTAGAATTTGATAATTACTTGTTACTCTAACTAACCGACATTAGATATTTCTCGGATGCGGTAAGCACGATTTTGTATTGGCGGTAGAGTAAATAAGGTTTTCTTCATTGCTAATTAATAATATATTATTATTTATTTATTATATAAATGTTCATATAAAATAATTAAATTTAATACAAAATCGTGGTTACCGCATCCGAGAAATATCTAATGTCGGTAAGTTAGAGTAACAAGGAATTATCAAATTTAAACCTTTTTTCAGTGTGAATAAATTCTTTGAACAAAATTATCCTTTTTTTCTTAAAACTTTATTTCCCTTAGAAATTTAGCTTTGTTTTACTTTAAAAATTCATTTCTATTATATACATTTACTTTAAAAAAGTGTTACATTAACCACTTCAGCGGCATGGCGTTCCAATTGGCGTTCCATGAGTAAGTGGCAGAAGCGGCAAAAAATGCGAAAATGGCGTTCCTATTTAAACTTTATTCCTGAACTCTGTAAACAAATTAAGTCAACCAAACCAAAAGTTATTTATTATTTGAGATTATGAATCTTAAATGGATTTAAAAAAATTCAAATAGGCGGATTCAAAATTGTCAACTATTTTGGCTGAATATTGGAACGCCATTCGTAAAAAGTATTAAAAATTGGCTACATTAAAACCTTAAAAAAACTATTAAACATCTCTAAAAAATAATTTTTTTTTGTCCTATTCATTTTCATTTATCTCAAATAATAAGAATATTTTATTATGGCAAGTTTAACTTGACTACAGACTTTTGAAATCGAGTTCAAGTAGGAACGCCATTTTCGCATTTTTTTGCCGCTTCTGCCACTTACTCATGGAACGCCAATTGGAACGCCATGCCGCCGAAGTGGTTAATAAAAATGCTTTAAAAGTCACCTCGTATACAAGCATCTACACACTTCTCAATACGGAAAAGGCTCGTATGAGAGATTTCTCATACGAGCTACCGAGCTCGTATACGAACTCCGCGGTCCGTGTATCGAATTTTTTACTGGGCTAAATGGGTTCTGAACGGTGTACACTTTGTGTACAGAACCCTAAAAAATTATTCTTTTCCACAATTACGTAGAATTTTGTAACACAAAATTTGCTTTTTTCTCATATTATTGTTCTTATCTGTGTTATTATTAGAGTTTATCTTAAATAATTCAAGTAGTAAATTTCAAATTATTGAATGATATACACAATCAATTTTATATTATAGGGCAAGTTTTTAATAACTGCTTTTTCAATAGCAAAACGTTTTTTTATGAATACACTTAATACTTTTTAATGATTTTTTTCTACTTTACTATAGCAAGAATTTATTTATCAATATAACAACATTAATAATAATTACAACACACTTGATAGAATTCATAATTTACAAAATTTCCTAAAAACTGTTACAACCAGCCCTTTGCTTCCCTACAGGATTCAATTCAGCACAGTTGATATATTATGCAATTAATTAAATGACACACTCTTAATTTGGATACTGTTAATGTTTATAAGAAACAAATACAAAAAATGTTATAGTTGCTGATTATTTATTTATTAAAACACTGTACGGGCATGATGCGGGTAAATTTCGATAGGGTAATTTTAGTAAGGATAAATTTTCTATAACAGAAAATTTACCTTATTTTCGGTAAAAAACAACACTTCCGAGCTAAAGTTTGGTGCAGATACTTTTAACACTGATTTCAGGTTGAAACAACACCCATTTTTCTCTGTGAATATTGTAGTATCACATCACGTAACTCATTGATAAATTGGTTCAAAGAGATACAAAAAATCAAGCTTTTGCCAAAACTCATTACCTCTTGTACAAATTCTATTTATAACACAATTACGTTAACAGTTTGTTTTAAAGTTGATAACTTTAAATAGTTTTTTATTTCTCAAATTTTTCGATGGTACAATTATATTAATATTCGATAATATTTCTGGACAATCAACAAATCCATTTAGTAATTTAAAAAGAAAAAGAAGATCAATATATATTAATCTTGATGAAAATTTAGGAATTCGAAATGTTTCTCTCAAGTTTGAATAGTCATGACTGAACATGTCATAATATACACCAACCTGTCGTGCCCCAAATTGGCCATTTGAAAAAATGATATAAATAAATAATGAAAAATAAATTAACTGTAAAAAAGAGGGAATTCTTATTAAATTATTATTGTTAAACTGCACGAAATCCATGTAAAATTTAAGTCTATAGAGTAAACGCATCAATTGTCGAGGGTGAACCTATTTCTCGAGTGAACAAATTTTGTTTTTGACTTAAACATAATATTACAATTTA
Source organism: Leptopilina drosophilae (assembly GCA_032873175.1). Lineage (NCBI taxonomy): Eukaryota > Metazoa > Arthropoda > Insecta > Hymenoptera > Figitidae > Leptopilina > Leptopilina drosophilae. The sequence goes on from CM065487.1 coordinate 12,873,987, forward strand.
AATGCAAACAATGATTAGAATTATGTTTATTAAGTGTTTATTATATTCACAAATAAATTACCCATTTCAAGCAATATTTGTGGTTATTACCATGGTAACATCTAAAAATCGAACCGACTCAACAATGGATGCACCCAATTCAAGAACCGGTCGGACGCCCGAACGACACGCGCTACTGCCAGTCACTGAGCAGTGAGCTTCTCTGGGCCACTCACTGCTACCCGACTGGTACCAGCGCGTGTCATCCGAGCGTCCGACCGGATTTGAATTGGGTGCCTCAATTGGTGCGTTTACCCTAGTATGACTTATTTACTTTAATAATTTATATTATGTTTAATTCAGGCTTTGCAGAATTAAATTGTATAAAATTTAATTAAAATAAATGATTTTTTTCAGTTAAACACCGTTAAATCTTACACAGTGAATCTGTTTTTGAAAATGGAAATTATTATTACAAAACATTGTACATTTCATATTAAGGAGTTACATACCTTTTTGGGAATCAAAAACTCGAAAAAATTTTATTGATTATTTTAAAAGTACTCTCTAAATCTGAATGTGTGAAAATTCACTTATTTCTAAGTTATAAGTCGTCTTCTCGATCAATAAGTGCATATACACTTGTAATAAGTGAAATTTCACTCAAAATAAGTGAAAAATTCACTTATTCATAAGTGTATATGCACTTATTGATCGAGAAGACGACTTATAACTTAGAAATAAGTGAAATTTCACATATTCAGATTTAGAGAGTATATATTTTCGAGAATGTTTTCCCAAATTTTCATTAAAATCGATGTATTAGAACCGAAGTTATTGATATTTTTAGCGCAGTACTCCTCAGAGGTCAGAACTGAACTTGAAACTTTAAACGCTATTATCTCTGAATCGTATTTTTTTAAAACTACTGTTACGGTGTGCATGATTTCTCCAAAACCGCTAAAGCGATCAGCTTGAAATTTACAGGGTTTCTTTATAGATGTAATAGATCGTTCGTGAACGAAGGAATTTTAATTTGTACCAAAATTTATATTTTTTCGGTCAAAAAACCAGTTTTTAACAACCTAAAAATTCGAATTTTGCTGAAAATTATTTGCCATTTCCAGAAAAAAAAATTCTCAAAACCCTTCGTTCACGAACCAGATAACATAGTAAACTAACAAATTTTTCCTTGCTTTTGATTTGAGTTGTTCCCGTTTTATCGTGCACACAGCAAGCCACCTTAAAAAAAGTGTTTTGGTAAAACAGCTAGTTTTCACAAATGTTAATATTTTTTAAATTTTAAAGCTGCTAAAATTTCATGACAACATGTACTATTAGGTATAATGTACATTATTTCATTAAAGTTTTAATGAGAACTATAAAAATAATTATGAATATCACACTTTTTGGGGGTAGGAAAGGTATGTAACCCCTTAAATTCTACAATTTTAACACTATAAGAATGAAGAAATAATAGTAAATCCTACACTGTTCAATTGCATACCGATAAATTTTACGCCTGTTAATTAAATAATAAAAAATAATTTTGTTGAATTGGACATATTTAAATTGCACAATTTTAAAATCTACGCCCTTCATATATCTCAATGAAAATTATTTTTATTAAATTCTATATGACGTTATATTATTATATTATAATTATATATTTTTTATATAATTATATAATTATATTACATTATTATTTTTATAAACGTGTGTACAAGGAAAAAAAGTACGTGAAATTTTCATTGAATACGAGGAAAAAAACTAGAAACAGTCTAGTACTTTTGCATGAGAGTTTCAAAAGCAATCAATGAAAATTTCTAGTACCTTGCTTGAGAATTTCATTGACTTTCAAAAAAATTGTATATTTCTGTAAAATAAAAAATATAATTTACACTTGATCACAGTTTTTTTTAAATTCACTCATTCTTTCACATATTTGGAAATTAATCACACAAACAAAGAACCATTATTATTGTATCACTTTTCGACGTTTATCAACATTTATGAACTAACCTATAACACACACCTATATTCGTATATAACTTAAATATAAACACACATTTAACACTTAAAAGTACGTATCGAATTGTTCTTATAATGGTGAAATTTTTCACGACTTGAGAGACATGCTATTTCGCTGAAAACTGAGAATTACATAACATTCTGTTTTGTGAGAAACGCAACAAAAAATATTTTTTTGAAAGTCAATTCATGAAGACAAATATATATTAACACTTTGTTTTTCATAAAATAATAGTATATATTCATACCTAAAATAACCACAAATGGAAACAGACGATCAGCTGTCATTTACCTTCTTCTTCTTCTTCTTCATATAATTCGTTGGCGTGTGTACTTGCTTTAAAAGCTGTGTAATTTGCCATGACCAGGTATTTGAATAGATTCGAGCTAATGTTGTAGTCTTCATAAGGGTTCTAGAGCCCTATTACGTGGCGCGAAATTTGATGTTTTGATTAAATTTGTAAATTGGCACGTTTTAAAAATCTAAATACATATGATAAGGTACGCATTGATGGTTTAGAAAAAATTTGAACACTGGAATAAGGAGGAGGATGTTTTAAAGTTTTGAAAAGGGATTTAACGAGATCCGGTCTTAAGTTGTCATAAATGGGACAGGCCCAAAGAATATGATCTATGTCCTGTTCGACTCCTGGGGCGCAAGAACAATCTGATGAAGATATATAATTTTTCCTCGCTAAGCTGTAGTTTAGAGAGTAGTGGTTGCTCCTTATTCTACAAGCTGAGACTATCCATTCTCTTTGAGCAGGGAAATTGGAGAACCATGGGTTTTTTCTAGGTGAATAATATACATTGGTGTATAAGTTACCCTTCCATTTACCAATATCTCTAAAAAATTTGTCTGTGGAGTCTAATAGAATTTCGTGGCACTCTGAAAAGAAATCTGATGGTGGTAGTTGGATATTCAAGAATGACCCATCTTTAGCAGCAATTTTTGCAACAGAATCAGCCTCCTCATTGCCAGGAATTCCCTGATGAGCCGGGATCCAGACCAGTAGAACAGAACGATTCAAATTCTCGAGAACATGTAATAGGTTTCTAATTACAAATATTAAATAAGATTTAATTTTATAGGGATTTTTGGATCTGATATTTTGAAGAACACTGAGAGAATCCGTGAATATTGTAACATTCGATAAATTGTTATTTAGAATATAGTCCAGAGTGTATAGAATGGCTGATGCTTCGATTGAAAATATGGAGGCAGAGTAGTTTATTTTGTGTGACAAGGTTAGGTTTATAGAAGGGCAAATTAATGAAAATCCTGCATCGTTCTTATTGAACTTTGAACCGTCGGTGTAAAAGTGAGTTGAGTCGCCGAAACGAGAGGTCGAAACATCTCGAAATAGGGCTATCGGTGAAGGAGAGATTTGCACCTCCTCTCCAAACGCAGTATCGATTCTCGGAATAAATTGATGATCTTCGTAAGGAAATTCAAAGTAGGGGTGAATATCAGAACTGTGAATATTTGGTAGGTGCTGTTTCACTGATTCAAAGGCAAATAATAGAGGGTGTCTTCTGATTATTTCTCTATCTTGTATATTGTCATAGAAGGTGGGTAACATGTTTATGATGGGGTGAGATTTGTTAGAAAATGTTTTTAAGAGGCATTTCTTCGTTAAATAGTGAAATCTGGTTCTGAGAGGAGGCTCACATGATTCAGCCAACATAACATTTATTGGCGTGCTGTTTCTATAACCCATAGCTAATCTTAGAGCCTGGTTACGGATTTTTTCCAAGATTTTAAAGTTTTTATGAGATTTGAAATTGTATGTATGAGAACCATAATCGAATAAGCTTCTGAGTAACGCGTCAAAGATTTTCAAGAGAATATAAGGGTTGGCACCCCACCAAGTTCCCCTCAAAACCTTAATAATATTTATAATTTTTCGACCTCTGTCCACCAAATATTTGAAGTGAGTATCTGAAAGAGTTGATCTGTGAAAAAAAATTCCCAGATACATGACCTCTGAAGGAGATATAGATACGTCATTTAAATTCAATGTATACTGAGGATTGTTTAGATCCAGGTTTTTATTTGTGAAAATAACAAGTCTTGTTTTTTCTGGACATAATTCTAAACCTTGGTTTTTTTTGTTTTTGGAGGATTTCTTCTTGAGTAGAATTAGATAGAAGAGTTGATAATTTGTCAGAGAGAGCAGAAAAGATGTCAGGAAGAGAACTTTCGAATGGGTTTTGTCGAGGTGTGGGTGACAGATGAGGGTTTGATTCTGTACAGGAAGATTGTAGGCAAATCCATCAGGTAGTTGAATTTGATCTCTACCATTGTTCCAATAGGATACAAAGAATTCTCTAGATGAGTTACTGTTTTGAGCTTTTTTAGCAAGTGAGATGGGTTTGTTCGATTGGCTCATTCTTGAGAGTGTCTTAGAGTACAATTGTTGATTGGGTTTAATCGGACCTTGAGAGGGAGACGGAGCAGGGACCACGCTCAGTTCAGGAAAATTCGAAAAGTTTGTGGAGTTAATGTCTGTTTTAGAGTTTCCTTTAGGGTTGAGAGCAGAGTTTGCTTCACCAAACGATAACTTGTTTAAAGTTGCATAAATGCGAACTTTTTTTTGAAAAATGAATTCTGTGCATTCTTTAGAGGTAGGTTTATGAGCACCTTTACAATTAGCACATTTGGACTCGCCCGATTCAAATTTACATTTGTTAACTTCATCGTGTGGAGTGGATTCGCCACATTTGATGCATCTAGGGTTGGATTTGCAGAATTTATAAATGTGACCAAAACGAAAACAATTTAAGCAAATTCTCGGATCTGGAAAATATGGTTTAACTGGTCTGGAACCTTTATAAATGGCAATCTTGTCAGGAAGGGTTGTACCCTGGAATGTAAGGAGAATTGTTGTCGACGGTGAATATGAGACCTTGTTAGAATCATCTACCACTTTACGATTGAATCGTAAGACGTCTATGACTCTACAGTCTTTATTTGTGAAGCCCAAAATCTCAATATTTTCCAGAAGTTCTTCTTTGAGAATCTCTGTAGGAATGCCGTTGATAATTCCTTGGCAAGACACAAAACTATTCGGGATTATGGCAATTAAACCATTGGTTTTTAGAATGGGGTCGTTAACCAATTGGTTAGCTGCTCTGCCTGAATTCAAGGTTACTCTAATTTTACCATAACCGCTGGGGTTTATTTGTGTGATTTTTCCAGGGTAAAGTGGGTGAAGCATTTTACCTACTGAAATGTGGTTGAGAGGTTTCTTCCTAGTGTTAGTGCAGTTGGGATCATACTGAATGAAAATAGGGCAATTACCTTTCTTCGAGTTTTCATACTTCGATTTTTCTTTTTCGAGATTAGATTTGGTTTTCGCACCTAAAGAGTTCGATGAAACTGAAGTGGGCGATTGCATTCTTTTTGAATTTAGGTTACCTGAGAGAGGAACAGTAGAAGTAGGAGAATGACTAGGATCTATCTGGCGCTTTTTCTCCGGATTTAAATTATCATCTGTGTCAGAATTGAATGAGTCACGGCGATCTCTCGCATTTTGTTTCAGTTGTAGAAGATTGTAAGCTGCTTGTTCCATATCATCTTCGATATGGGTAATCGTAGATATCTGGTCAACTGACATTATCGAGTCACCAGAGGACATGGCCTCGGTGAAAAATAAAGCGCCTAAGCGCTGTTTAAGGTTATGACCGCAGGTAGCGTCGTTTAGGAAAAAAACACTTATTGATAAAAAAGGAAAGATTAAACCTTTACACAAAAGAGTAATAAGAAGTCAGATTCACTGCCCGATACGACTACTTAAATCACAAGTTAAACTGAATAATAAGAACTATTACACTTTTTTACGTAAAAATTCTCCGCAGCGCGTCCGCCTTCCGACTCTCCTGTCATTTACCTTGGATAGAAACGCACGCTGCGCATGCTCTACAGAATTTTCAAGCGCAGTCAATTAATCTTTCACGTACTTTATAAAACTGAACAAATGACTTTTGGTTAAAATTTAAAAAACACTATGGCCCATACTGGTACTAGAATAATTCTAGGACTTTCTTATATTTTCTAAAAAAAGTCTATGATTCCGCCTTGTATTTTGTATCCTATCCAAAAGTCAAGCACTTTCAAGGAATGATTCACGTAATTTTTTTTCCGTGTAAAGTTTATAACAGTGTATTCATTATAACTGTGTTAACATAATAAGAATTAATTATAATTATTACATATTTTATTTATTATTTTTTAACTATTATATTATTTAATATAATATCAGTATTATTAATAATATTCAGTAATGGGTAAGAATTCCTGAAATGGCCCCCACTTTTCTTTAGGTACAGAACATAAATGATACCTGGTGTTTTTGATAGCCCATGATGGCACTAAGAAAACCCTTAATGGATTTTTAAAAATATTAATTTTTTTAAAAGTTATAAACAATTAAAGTTTTTTGCATCGTTTTTGAAAAAATCTCATATCTTGCAATCGTCTGAAACGATTTTAATAATATTGGAATTTTTGGAAAGCTTAAGAAACGTACTTTCTATAAATATATAGAATATAAATAAAAAATGTTATTTGTTTAAACAAATAATATTTTTTATTGTTAATTTTATAAATAAACAATGTTCTCGGTCGATTTAAAAATTTTTTTATAGAATCTTGAAGAGGGACTTTTCAAGATTCCATATCAAAAATAAAAAATCGGGATTCTCTAAAAGTTTAGAAGATACAGCATTTTTAGTCCGCCGCGCGCGAACTATCGGTGTAGTTCGCGCGCTCTCGGCGCGACGCCTTACTTAGAATCAAGTTTGCTAAGTTTAAAAGTTTATAACTAACATTAGCTTTAAGTTAATGCAAGCGAAACAAGCAAACATCACCTTAAAAACAAATGGTAATTAAAGACTTTTTTATTCGGTAAGGTAGAATAATTAATTAATAAATAATAATTCTACATTTGTCAATAAATTAAATTGTACTCTTAAATATACATATAAATAATTATTATAATTATCCAAAATGTTTAACACTTTATATAAATTATGAATATTGTTTAATATATTACAATAATAATTTAATTCTTATTATTATTAATCATTAAATTTATTCAATATTATTTTATAAATAAATAATTAATGTAAAAACTGTGCAGATTACTTTAGCATTCTGTAAAAAGTAATTAAAATTTTTTAACTTTATTATTTTGATTTATTATACAATAGTAGGCGCGTAAGACGTCGCGCCGAGAGCGCGCGAACTACACCGATAGTTCGCGCGCGGCGGACTAAAAATGCTGTATCTTCTAAACTTTTAGAGAATCCCGATTTTTTATTTTTGCTATGGAATCTTGAAAAGTCCTTCTTCAAGATTCTATAAAAAAAATTTTTAAATCGACCGAGAACATTGTTTATTTATAAAATTAACAATAAAAAATATTATTTGTTTAAACAAATAACATTTTTTATTTATATTCTATATATTTATGGAAAGTACGTTTCTTAAGCTTTCCAATAATACCAATATTATTAAAATCGTTTCAGACGATTGCAAGATATGAGATTTTTTCAAAAACGATGTAAAAAACTTTAATTGTTTATAACTTTTAAAAAAATTAATATTTTTAAAAATCCATTAAGGGTTTTCTTAGTGCCATCATGGGCTATCAAAAACACCAGGTATCATTTATGTTCTGTACCTAAAGAAAAGTGGGGGCCATTTCAGGAATTCTTACCCTAATACAAAAGTTCAATAATTTTTAATGAATTATAATAATTAATTAATTATAATTATATTTTAAATTTATTATAATGATAATTAAAAAAGCATAATTAATAATAATGAAGTCTCGTGTCGACTTTCGTCTGAGTCAGACGTGTTTGTCTATAGCTTGTAAATAAGCTGATCAATTACAAATAATCGCTTAAAAAGAAAATTCGATAGTGTGGCCTGTGAAGTGTAGCGACTTTTTTTCTTTGTTAAGAATATTGGACAATGTGTTTCTTATCTGTGACTTGCAATAATGTCCGAAGATCTTCTTCGAGAAATTAGTGCAGATGTGATTAATGCTTCATTATTCTCCCAACAGCATATAATATCTATTATGGACCAAACAATAGCAGTCATGGAAAAGAAGCAAAAAATTTAAGAAAAATCTACTAAGGCTTCCAATTTAATTATATACGGTGTCGAGGAAATAGAAGAACTGAAGAAAGACACAATAAATAAGGTCGTTGAAATAGGCAACAAGGTTGAAATATTAATTCAAGAAGTTTGTTTTGTTGCTGCTTTTCGTGTTGGGAATTATTCCCAAGAGAAAAGCAGACCGATATTGACTAAATTTATTGCACCAAGATGGAAAAAAAATTTTTTTGAGAAAGCGGTGGAACTAAAAAATCTAGGTATCGGAGTGGCAAATGATTTGTCCATAGAACAGAGAAACAAAAAGAGCTCTCCTTAGAGCAAGATATCTTCTGAGGAAACAAGGAGATGACGCACAAATCAAGGGTAATTACCTATGTGTTAACAACAAACAATTATCAAACTCTGTAAAAGAGGACATCTTAGGAAAAGAGTGTTCAACTCCAAAATCAACAGAGAATTTTGCAAAAGCAACTGATACTGTGAAAGTTAAAAAAATGCAGTTGGTCGCCCCACTGGTAGCACAGCAAAAAAATAAGTACGCTGGCTCTTTAGAGAATTTCGTATAGATGACAGGAAGACTAAGGATCACAACACTAATACAAATACAACAATTGGAGAGGGGGTTCGACCTGCTGAAGCGACCATCACGACAAGTGGAAACTATAGAATTATCTTTTGGAATTGCTTTGGATTTTGGAACGTCTCGGACATCGCAGAGTGCATCAAGAACACGGATGTCATGTGCTTATCGGTGACATGGCATCATAAAGAGAATGTTGAAATTGTAAGTGGAACTGCGAATGAAATGAATGCAATTCTTATTGATACAATAGTAAAATCTGCGCAAGAAGCGGGAATGGAAAGAAATAGTGGTAGATCAGAGCAGTCAATGAAAAATTACTTTCCCAAACCGTAGCACGATTGGTCCTGTGCGGAGGCCAAAAGAGTGGCCTTGAGACGCTGTAAAACTACAAACTTTGACACCGTTAACCTCACAGAATATAGAGCAGCTAAAGCAAGACTTAGACAATTGTTAAGAGAAAAGGGAAAATCGTTTTATAAAAATCTACTAGATGTCTACGCGCGCCTTGGCGCGCGTGAAATTTCTTTACATTTGGACAAGTAAAAATCTCTTGCTTCTAAATCCAGTAAGAAATGAAAGATCTATTAGCCGTCTCGAAACACAGATCTAGAATAGAGATTTTTGTTGTTGCATAAAAACAGTTACAACTAATTATTACTTTACCAAACCACATAAAATTATTTAAAGAATTATTAAATAAATATAAATTTACTTTTCGCATAAAATATTATTTATATTGATAACAAAATATGCTTTATAATAATTGTTAAAATAAGATTGTGTATTATTTATTGGTACAAATTTTCAAGACCTATATTCTTTTCTTGTTATAGAATAATTATAGAACGTGTTCATTGGGCTTTTTCTTTAAAAATAGGGGAGACCGGGGCCAAACTGGACGGATTTGTTCTTTGGCCAAAAAACTCATCCAAAAAATTTTTTTTGCTAAAGAGTAATATATCGTTTTGAAGCTTGTACCTTCACCTACAAATCGCACTTGTTCGATTTAAAAAAACTACAGTAGCTTTGGAGATATGTTGCTTCGAAGATGACTACCTCAAAAACAAAAATCCGAAAATTGGTGGGGCTAAACCGGACACCCCATGGGGATAAATCAGACACGGCTAATTAATTAAAGAATAAGACACACATTTTCGTTTTTTTTGTAGAAAAGTCAAATCAATTCTTCTCTTATTTAAATGTAGGTAGTTCTATACAAAGAATATAATATAAAATGTAAAATCGGTAATTAATATAATATAAAATGAATTACAGTTTTCAGACTTGTCTATTTGCAGCAACTCGATGCAAATTCGAGTTTTAAAATAAATTCTTTGTTTATTTAGTTTTAAAGTGGTTCTATGCAAAGCATGTAATATAAAATAGTTAACTAATATAAAATAAATTAAAGTATTCAAAGATTTGGTTGTTTTTTATCACGATGTCCGATTCAGCCCCACACCGTCATCTAATAATTAAACTGAAATATATTTTTTCTTCTTAACGTTTTTCATTAAACTCTCTTTCTACTAAACTCAGTACACCATGAGCTAAAAGAAAAATTGCTGTGTGATATTTGGACTTCAATTTTAACGATAAAAACACTAAAAAATGAGAAAATTTTTTTTACTTTTACCTCAAAAAATGACATTTTCACATATTAACGGCAACTATTATTGCAAGAAAAATGACACGTCCCTAAAAACTCATGCAGCATTTGCATCACGAAATTGTGCTTACATAGGTTATTTACACGGTTTGAAATTCTTTACAGTTTCGGAAATATTTGACTTGTCCGGTTTATCCCCGGTCTCCCCTACAATAATACGTAATCGGACTTAATTTGGTTCCGACTGTCTGTTTGCTTTTTCCTTAAGAAAAGTTCTAATAATTTTGGATAAAACATATACTTAACACGGTCAGAAGTGAGAAACTATCCATTATTTGGTGAATGGAAAACAAAAAAAATTAATGAAAACTGAATTTTTTTATTTAATTATTAAAAAATTATAAAATTGTGAAAAGAATAAGTTCTTATAGAAGTGATTTGGCTAACATTTTATTGAGATATTTTGATAAAAACCTCATTTCTAACGTTTAACAAAAATTTGAATAAATTATTAACCCTCACGGGCTCGAGTTCGTCTTTCCGCCTGCGCGCACAAGCCAGGTCCGAGGGACCCGGTATTTAAAATCAATAGAAATAACAAATTTGATAGCAAAATTGTTAATATTTTTTATCTAACATATAATTGTATCATTTTAGAGAAATTATTTTAAAAAATAGTTTTAAAAACAACATTATTTATAATAAAAAATAATATAAAAAAATATAAAGAACAAAAAAATATTTTCAGACAAATCACCGTATAATGTATAAATAATTATATAAACATTTTATATATTATATGTATGTTATATATATATATATATATATATATATATATATATATATATATATATATATATATATATACATATATATATATATATATAATAGTTTAAAAAATAGTAATATAAAATAATGGTAGAAATATAAAACATCTGAAAAAAATCTTTAGCTAAATTACCTAATAATAATTATTTTTATTTAGACGTAAAACCAAAAAAAAAAATTTTTAACGACCGCAATATTGAATTTTTTAATTCTGACATCAAATTTGTAATCAGCGACCCTAAAAACCCCCGAGTACCGATTTTAAAGAAAATCTGATCGATTTTCTGTTCTTTAACTTTTAGGAATGGAATTTTCCAAAAAACGTACAACACGCACTATATTTTTCGCACCACGTCACTTCCGGAATTATTTCGGATATGTTTACACTTATTACAGTAGGTTATGTTGAAACATTACAAAATAATGCAATATTGCAGAAAAATTACTAACTTTTTATACGCAATTATAACCCGGGTCCCTCGGACCCGGCTTGAGTCTTTACGTAAGTTCGACTTAAAAGGGAATTTTCCAGAGTATTTTATGAATTAAAAATTCTTTACAAAAGTGAAAAATGTGTGTTTTTACGCCCTTAAGTCTAATGTGAAGTTGATTTTCTAATAATATTTTCTTAACCGGAAGTAGAAAAAAAACTTTCCTACGGGTCCGAGGGACCCGGCTCGAGCCCGTGACGGTTAACAAGTAAACGCTTTTTAATGGTCCTAAGCTTATTTAAAAATATTTAAATATTTATACTTTGTATATACTTATCGATTCGTCTTGACATAAAAATTTCAATTTTATTATATATAAATTTAGATTTTGCTAAAAAAATTTTTTTTACTTGAACAAGTTTTTGAAAAAAAACAACTGTAAAATTTTTTGTGTGGGATATATTCTATATTCCTTTTGTCCATTTTGAAATATTAATGTGATAAATAAGCCCTCAAAATTTCATCCGAATTCAAGAAAATCTATGAAAGGTATCATGTTCACACGAAAGCAAGATCTATAAACAGATACACAAATTGTTTAATACATTTTAGAAAATTTTATTATTTAAAGGACTACATAGCTTTTTCACGCGAAATAAAAATCAATTATAAGTAAATAAGCATGAAAATATAATAATATTGTTTATTGTTTTAAGACCTAAAAATCTATACACAATGGAGTTACATGGAATCAATTTATGTTCAAGTTTAAAATGTAATTTCAAAATATAGTAATTTTAAAAAATAAATAAAAAATACACTCGACTTAAAATATTAAATTAGTAAATAAAAAATGTTGGAAATTATATATTTTTTAATTTGAAAATGAAACTCAAAAATGCACTTTTTTGGGAATAAAATGTAAATTATTTATCAAAAATAAGGTAAGAAAAAGGAAAAAAATGTATAAATTAGAGTTTTGCAGATACTTCAATTTTGCCTAAACTCGAAATTGGAATCAAATCATTTTTTCATATTAATTCTCATTGACAGGATAGAATATTTGAAATTTGCACACATATTTTTACATTTAAAAAAAACTTGTTTAAAATTTGTAATCAAGAAATATATAATTTACTATTTTTGCAGTTATTATCAAATTATATTTCTTTAAAAATATGATTATGAAATAAAAAAAATTTATAATGATGTTGAATTTATCACTTGGTTAAAATTGTTTAATTGAGAGATGAAATATTATCAATCTTGTCTTCGTCTAGCAATGTACACGTTCATTTGATTGAACAAATTTTGTGACATTTTTTTCGTTTCTGAAGAGGACGACTGTGTCGTTGAAACGTAAACAGATTGTTTTTTATTTGAACCTGACTTGGATAGATTGATAATATTTTATCTCTCAATTAAAAAAAAATTTATATTGAATTCATTTAATTTATTTATTCTAATATCTGTCACTGAGAATACAGAAAACCATGATGCTCAAACCAAAAAAAGTAGGCGTTACTTTCCTAACTGTTCGCCTCTCTCTCGCTTCTACTCTAAACTGAAAGAAAAGACGATACTTCCCACTCCTTCTCTGTATCATGATTTCTCTCTTATATACTCTGACAAACTTCTCTCTCCAACTCTTCTCTGTCATCAAAAGCACAGCAGGAGGGCGGACGGAATTCTTGCGGACAGAATGAATGAAAGAATACGGAGATTAATATATATAATTAGACTCAATTAATAATTGCAGAGACTCAAAAACATTTTAGTTATAATAAAAAAATATAGGCCTAAAACTTATTCCCCAAACAACTTAAGTCTGGAACAATGGCACGAATACTTTTCTCTCCTCTTTCCAACGCGTGTTAATAATCCTATTTCGAGTTTTAACGAGATTGATCAACAATTATTCGATCATTCGGTCACGTGCGAGGAGCTCCTCAAAGTACTAAAAAATTGTAAAAACGTTAAATCACCCGGCTTAGACGGTATTAATTATGAATTCTATAAGAATCTACCAAAGGGCTGGTTAGTCTACATGGTAAAATTACTTAACAAAATTATGGACGATGAGAAGATTCCTCCAGCGTGGGCGGAAATGCATGCCACCATGATCCTTAAAAAGGGTAACCCAAATGATCCAAATAATTACCGCTTAATCTCGCTGATAAATTGTCTCACGAAAATTTTCACTCAAATCCTAAATGAAAGGTTAACAGAATGGGCGGACCAAATAGATCCATCTGAAAAAATAATCGAACTTCTTGGAGTAAATTCAACAAACTGTACGATTTTTTTCATAACATAGGCAAACAACGATGTGATATCTAGGGACCTGTATGAAGTAAGGAGTATGATAGAAATTATAATGTTTAAACTCCTGCAATTAGCGCATGTTTATATTTAAATTATTTATAATATTCTGTATTCAAATCACAAATTAAACTGACACACGACTCACATTTGTAAAGCTTGTAGCTTGAAACAAATAAACTTATTATTATACACAATTCATAATAATTATTTTAAAAATAATAATTAACTGAGATATTAAATGTTTTTATATTCTTTTTGCTGCGAACAAATTATATTTTTACTATCATGAAAAACTGCTCCCTACCATGTGACGTCAATGGCGTTTACGTGATTCTTCCATCTGATCAGCGGTCCGAGCTCGCCTACCTAATTAGAAGAAACTACGCATAGGACTTCCTTAACTTTTTACTTCGTATTTGCATTAAAAAAAACACCTATGTCCATTTTTCATATAATTTGTTTAAACAATGAACTTTTTCTTACATAAATAAATAGGGCACTATCACTTTACCAAGTATGCGAAGTAATACAAACAGTTTTTCTTAATTTTCTCAGTTTGATTGAAATGGCGCTTACCTAAGTTATTCCTTAGTACGGCAGTATAATAATTGTATATAATTTAAAAAGTGTTTGTTTCGTCGTGAGATTTAACACGTGTTGTGTTCCATCCTTCGAAATATTCGATTCGATTTGAATACATTTCGAGTGTTTCACGAACACGAGAAAACTTTAGGTTTTCTGCCTATGTTACATGAGATAATATACGTATGTTATGGTACGGTCACAGCTCGGCTGCCTGCAGGTCGTCATGGCAATACATAAGAGTAAGAGAGTCAAACAATTTAAATTATTCGTCTCCTCTCTCTTACTCTCGAGGCGGCTGCCTGCGCAGGCAGGCAGCCGAGGTTGTGACCGTGCCATTACCCACTACTCTCGAAAAATACGTGAATGTAACAATGTAAGGACGTAACATACGAGGTAACATTAGAGTTGCGCACGTAATTTACCTAACGTACATTACATAATTTTTCACTGTATATTACGTATGTAATTTACGTGTTCAGTTTTATACGTAATATACTTTTCTAAAATGGCGTCCATAATTAGCTCTTAAAGCCTTATCAGGTTATGTCACTGTTGACAGTTGGAATGTTCTGTATTGCAAACGTTGCAAATTTACAAATTCAAAATGCATTTAGAAATGTTTAGAGGTGGAAGGCCGCGTCATTCTTTTTGGAATCCCTGAGGATCGGGCTGACGCTTTCTCGACGCACAGAGCGTCGAGAATCCGTCAAAAGTTGACTTTAACAAAAAAAGTGTTTTAAATATAAAAATATGATAAAGTAAGTATTGGGTTTTGTATAAAAAGTGTTTATTAATCGTTTGTGACCTTATTTGTTACAAATTAATGTAAATTAAGTGAAATAAAAGATAAAATATGTGGAAATGTCAAGTGAATGTGTATTGATAAATTGTTGTGTATTTATTGAGAAAGTGTTATTGTCATGATTTTTTAATGTCGCAGATAAATAGTTAAAAAGTCTAATTTTATTATTATAATGTGTTATAATTAATAAAAGTTAATGTTTTAATAGTACGAATAATGTATATATAGATATATACATTATTCGTACTATTATAATAATATATATTATAATATATATATAATATATATATATATATATATATATATATATATATATATATATATATATATATATATATATATATAATAATATATATTATAATATTATATATATTATATATATTATAATAATGTATATATAGATATATACATTATTCGTACTATTAAAACATTAACTTTTATTAATTATAACACATTATAATAATAAAATTAGACTTTTTAACTATTTATCTGCGACATTAAAAAATCATGACAATAACACTTTCTCAATAAATACACAACAATTTATCAATGCACATTCACTTGACATTTCCACATATTTTATCTTTTATTTCACTTAATTTACATTAATTTGTAACAAATAAGGTCACAAACGATTAATAAACACTTTTTATACAAAACCCAATACTTACTTTATCATATTTTTATATTTAAAACACTTTTTTTGTTAAAGTCAACTTTTGACGGATTCTCGACGCTCTGTGCGTCGAGAAAGCGTCAGCCTGATCCCCCAGGGATCGTAAGCGTAACCGTATAAGAATGAGTTAAAGAAGGATAAACAATATACCTATCGTTATCAATTCATTATGCGTGTTAAGGTGATGTCAAAGTCAATGTAATTTTCCCATTGAGGGGCTTTCTACAACAGCTTTTTTTATCGACAAGAGCAAAATGCACCATGTAAAATAATCGATGAAAAAAAGCTGTTGTAGAAGCAGCCTGAAGCTTAATGTAAAAATCCAATCAAGTTTAGCATCCCCTTAAAAAGGTAAAATTTATTTATTTAGAAACATAACGGGACATGCCCTTTCATACAGAAGTACTCCTAATCCTAATATAAACAATAAATCTATTTTACTTAAATCTAGGTTGAAACATTATTTACATAATTCCAAAAGTGTATCGGATTAGTAATTATTAATTTTTCAGTATTAAATATAATTATTATAACAAACTTAACAAAGTTTTTTACACTCACTTCTTAATTTAGAAAATTGTGTATAATTGAATTGATTTTTATTTTTAATATAATTCACATGAGCAGTTTTTTTTAATAAACAAGTTGTTTTAATTTATTAGTAAACCAAGGTAGGTATTTCGAAGAATGAAAATACTTTAATAGTACGCATTTTCCAAAAATATTGTACAAAAGATCATAAAAAGCAATGACATCATTGTCAACATTATCACTAGATAAAAATATATTCCAAACAGTTGAGATGTAAAATAATCATTATTACAAAAAATTAGATCCAAAATACAACCATGAATATTAATAATTTTATTTATTTGCGATAAGCCGACAAAATCCATTGTATCCAACTGTAATGAAGCAATTTGTATCTGAGTATTTGTTAAACATACATTTAAATCGATTTGTGAAATTGAACCATTAAAGAATTGTGTTAGGAATGATAAATTAAAATCCCCAAGGATTAGATAAATAACATTGCTATAAGTATCATGTACTTCTTCAACTATATATTACAGACATCTAAAAAAAAATTTATATAAGACGAATTAAGAGGAATGTAAAAACATCCAATAATATGGAAATTATATTTGGCTATAAATTTAACAAAAACATGATTAACTGTATTTATAGAAGTTTCGATTTGAGAACTTCGTAAGTTTCTACATATTACTATCAAAACTCCTCCCCCTCTCAATTTTTCACTAGTTACACTATTCCTATCAAAACGGAAAATATCATATTGAATAAAGCCTAATTCCTGAGAACGAATACCATTATTTAACCAAGTCTCAGTCATAATGTATATTATATGTAAAGATAGAAACACATTGACGGAGCTCGTGAATTTTGGTGCGTAAACCTCTGACATTCTGATAATACACTTTAATGAAAGAATACGAATCAGAAGAGCGGGCATCACTCGACACTTGTTGGGGAGGAGTCACTGCTGAATCACAGACGGCCCAACCCCCATTTGCAAAGTTAAAGTCGCCGTGCGTCTTCTTTTGCATATTCTGCAAAATATTGCAGAATCGAATTTAATATCTAAAAGTTTTTTAATTAACCGCCATCAATTTTTGTTTGTGAACAGTAAAAAAAATTCTTGCGATTCTTTTACATATTTAGCTTATTACTTCCAGTATATTATATGAAGGGTGGCATGACAAAAGGGGTCAAGCAACAATTTCATGATTTTACAGGAAACAAAAATAAAACATTTAAAAATTTTCCTGGTCATTTAAGAAAAATCTAAAAAATCCGTTTCGAGATATTATTTCGCTTTACAAGTGGAAATACAATTTATGGAGATAAACCTACAGATTAGTGAGAAAAATAAGTAAAAGTGGACCATTTTGGGGTTACGTCAAATGCCCATATTTTCTTTTCAAATTAATTGTTAAAAAAATATACAGTTTAATGAAAAACTGAAAAATTAGTTTGTTAATTTTGAATTGATGAATTAAATGCAAAACAGTTTGATTGAAAAAAGTTGTTTGTTTTCAAGAAAAATATAAATTAAATGCTTATTTTTAAAGTAAACAGTATCGAAATTTTCAAATGCAATCTACAATCAGGAATATTTAAAAATTAACTGAAGAATAATATTTAGGTTGCTGAAAATTAAATGACGGATAAAACTATTTCTAAATAGCCATAAAATCTTCTAGCAAAATTGAATATTATATTTAATAATATTAAAAATAAGGGATATTTTTAACCATATTAACCTATTCATAATAGTATTCATTTCTTTTGTTTTTTAACTCAATTGCATTGTAAGTAGAAATTTAGGCTATTTTTTTAGTCTTATTTTCATTAAAAACGAGTTTAAAAAGACAATTTACAAGAAAATCCTTTTACAGAAATGTGTAAAAGAATTTACTTGATTTGTTTATAAAAAAATCTAAATTTCGAAAAATTGTGGCTTGACCCCTTTTGTCATGCCACCCTTCATATAGTTTCAATATATAAATATATATATATATATATATATATATACATATATATATAGTTCACTGGCGGAACTTTTTTATTCATATAACCATCATGGCATTTTGTTTATAATACTTTTGTCGAGTTTGTGTAGGTTTTTTCTTAATGCTTACCACAAATTTATATTAATTCATTTTTGTAATATTTTGTTAATAACATAAAAAAATTATTCAGATGACAGGAGCGTTCACAAATGATGTCACGCAATTTTTGGGGATTTTCGACCCCTTAATATTCCTCCCCCTGTCACGCAATTTTTGCAAATTCACATGAGAAAAATACATTATGTCATGTTTAGGAGAGACCCGCCCTATCCCCAAAAGCGTGACATCATTTGTGAACGCTCCCTGATTGAATAAAAAAGCTAAAAAAACTTTTCCTATTGTCGTTAGTCAATATAACCTACAAATCGACAGGATGTTAAAAAGGTAAAATCGGTAAAATTGACATTTTTCACAAGGTTTATTGTTTTTGTTTATAATTCGAAATTATTAATTTCATAGTAAACAACTTATAATATCGAAATTCATAAATAAAAAAATAGTTAGTAATAAAATTAAAAATTTAAAGAAGTAATCAAAATATTGTCCTTAATTTGAAAGTTGACAACTTAGGAACATTATACTATGTTATCTTATAATTATGATCGTAATAATAATTATTATATTTTAAAAATATTTTAACTATTTATGATAAGCACAATTTTGTAAAAAATAAAAAAATCTTCGTTATATACTGAAAAATAACAATTATTTCGATAATATTATTTCCAATGTATATGTTTCAGATTAAATGTCAAGGATCTAAATACCGGTTGCTCAACCCAACAAGAATCGGTAACCTAACGTAATAACGAGGGCACTTTTGCTATTCTAAAATATGAAATATATAATAGTTGCAGAGGGGAAAAAATCTGTGACAGCAGCTGCCCAGGTGAATGGGGTGATTATCGGAGGAATCTGAGCCATCGCTACGAAAGCATAAACCATGAAGGAAAGAAAATCACCTATATAATAAAATGGAACGAGCTCTCAGAGATTATAAAAAAGCACCCGTTGACAGAATAATGATAATGATGACAAAGGAGAATGGCGTGTGTGTATATATACATGTGTCATCCCAGAAACTGTAATAAAGACCTACTTTTATAATAAGGTATGACATTTATAGTATTAAAATAGAATTTATTACTATTTTATTTAAATTTTTTATCAGAATTTGAAATCATGGAACATAAAAATTTCCCTGCTTTTTTTCAATCTGATAAAAACTATTTTAATGACCCAAATTTTATAGTTCTAATTTTTAATTTCTATGTTTGTTGATAAATTAAAAATACAATTCTGTGTTTCTAATTTGGAAACAGTATTGTGAATAATAAATTATTATTATTGCTAAACAAACTATCCGCGCGCAAGCGAGCGAGAATGTTGTTCGATACTTCTTATTTTAAACAATTTAAAGCTATTTTATTTTTAAAAATTTTTAAAGAAATAATTATTATTACCTAACAAAAAGATTTAACTAACTAAAGATTAAAGAAGTTAACAATAATAGAGAATTAAATTTTCATTTTATATTATTTTGAAACTAAAGTTTATAAAAAAAATTTTAACAAATTTGAACTTTTAAATTTTGTTTTTAAATTGAAATAATTTCTCTCAATGGCTTCAATTTAAATAAAATCTACATTACCAGACATTGATTATTTTGAACAATATAAAGCCATTTTAATTTAAATACTTTTTAAAGAAATAATTATTATTACACATTGAAAAAAGTTTTACTTGAAATAGCGATAAGTTTCTCTAGAATAGCGAAAGATTGTCTAAATTCAAAATAACGAATTCAACATAAAAATTAATCATTTTAAAGCTTTACCAAATTCACTCCAGAAATCACCGAATTCGATAAATTTGAAGAAAACCAGACAAAAGGGAATTCTATTTTGAATTTCTAAAATTTAATGTCAAATTTAACGCATTAGAAACGAATTACAAGTGAATCCGATTAATTTTGTTAAAATGCTATTACTGCTGTTAAACTTTATTGTTGCACGAAGAAAATTAAGTCTCACAAAAATTATGTTATAATATTTAATATTTCGTATTATTATATTAGTATTTAGTAAAACCGATTGCAATTGGGGGAAATCGTGCACTTTTATGAATTAATATTACCATTTTTAAGAAAGTTTATAATCAAATTATTACTTTGTATTATTCTGAAGTAACAGAAATTAGAATAGTCAGTAAGAAATTTTAATATTATAAGTAAGAAAGTCTTCAATACACTGTAAAAAGGAGTTAAATTTTAACTCTCTAGGGGATTCTATAAAAGTTGCACCCATTGGGGAGTTAATGCCAGGGGAGTTCAATAAAGAGAGTTAAAATTTAACACCCAAATGCTAACTCCCCATGGAAAAATAACTCGCACGGGTGTTGATGAAGGGAGTTAGTAAATTAACTCTCTTTTGGAGTTTATTTTTACCTCGAAAAATTTATCTCCCGAGCCCGTTAACTCCCTAAATTTTTTACAGTGTATTTATTATTATTTACTACTAATATTTATTAATTATACATTTTTGTAAATATTATTGATATTAATTAATAAGGCTATTCAAGTTGGGTGGGGGGAAATTCAAGATGGCCGTTTACTGGTGCTCAAACATTGTATACAAAGTGTATGGGATGGAATGTAATTTTTTAAATATCTCGCTTAAACGAAATTTTTAACTATAAGTTTATTAGGATTTTATGTTTCATTTTTAAAGAACTATTTTTTGCACTAATAAAAATCGATTTTTATTTTTTATTGATTTTATTAGTGCAAAAAATAGTTCTTTAAAAATGAAACATAAAATCCTAATAAACTTATAGTTAAAAATTTCGTTCAAGCGAGATATTTAAAAAATTACATTCCATCCCATACACTTTGTATACAATGTTTGTGCACCAGTAAACGGCCATCTTGAATTTTCCCCCACCCAACTTGAATAGCCTTATAGTATTATTAATCACAATTTACTACTACTATGTATTTATTAGTAATAAATTTTTTTCAGTGAATACTATTTTTACTAATAATATTTATTATTATCATTACTACCAAACAGACTTCAGATATTGACTTATTTGTCTTTTTTTCCAAAGTAGAAACAAATAACAACAAAATGAAACTCATTTATGTTTTTATAATAGGAAAAATAACTTAGAATTGTTTTATTATGTTTTGAGACTCTTAGTCGTGAAATTATTAAAATTATTAATTATTTTAATATATTCCAAAGACCTATTTAAAGTTTATAGTTTAATTTCTGGGCTTTAATAAAAATATCTAATGTATAATTAAATAAAGCAACTCATTAAAATAACTTGAATTTCTTAAAGTTAAAACATGCTTGTTTTCAAAACGGGAATAAATTTCCATTCCTTTTTTAAATATTATGAGATTATTACCCGTGTAGAAAAATCTTCTGGCGCTGACCTGAGTCAGACCAGACCGTCTATTTTCCAAACTAGTGGCTGGCCTGAATCACTGGTCAGTGGCTAGCCAAAAGTGTAACGTTAGAAACGGTCAGCTACACACCCAGAGAAAGTAGTTATTTATTTTAACTAAAAGTGTATATTTAAAAAAAATTTATTTGTTGCAAATAAATATTTTATTCAAAATAAATAAACTAATATTTATTTCAATTAAATGCACTTAGTAATCTAAAATAAAGAAATATATTTGCAATTTGTAAAATAGTATATTTGTAGCAAATAAAAAATATATTTGATTCAAATAAATGTTTGTTTGACTTATAAGTAGACGCCTGCGCATATTGTATTACTATAGTAAAACAATAAGATGTTTTGCTTTTAACAGTTTAACGCGTATAAGTATAAGAGATTCATTCATTATGAATAGTTAACAAATTTCATTATTTTAAGTACAGAATTTTTCTTTTTAAATGAAAATTTAAATTAGTACAAAGTAACAGACTTGAATGTGATTTCATTTACATTTTAGTGTCTTATTTGAGAATTTGTGAGAAAAATGTGACAGTGGACTTTTACATATGAAGTTGAAAAGTAAAGTAAAATTACTGAGAAGATCTGACTTTATTTAACAACTATTCTTATAAAAATAAACATTTATTTTAATGAATATTAAGAGTTTCATTAGTGATTGTTATTGTTAAATTTATTTGAAGGTTATAAGTGAATTTTAATATTTCAGAATGCTTACAGGATCTATTAAAATTAAAAATGTTTTTTACTTGCTCTAAAGATAAAATATATTTAAAGAAAATATAAAATATTTTTTATTCAAATAAAAATGGATATTTAAACGAAATATATTAATTCAAGTAAAAAATATTATTTGAGCTAAATAAAAGTTTAGTTGGTTCTGTGATAAATATCCTTTTTTATTTGTTTCAAATAAATTTTATTTAATTCAAATAAATCATTTCTCTGGGTGCAGAATAGACAGGCTATTCAGACGGTCTAGCCAGGCGCTAGCCAACCGCAAGATAGATATTTACTGTTTTCTAAATATAATAAAGCAGCCCTCCAACATCGTTTATTAAACGAAACATATGAGAAATTTATTTAAATTAATGTTAATAAAATAAAAAAAAATAATTTGTATTTGCAAACAAGTAATAATCATCAACTTTTAACTATCAATCAAATTAATGTTTACGACACAGAATAAACGCAAACCTATAACTAAATAAACTTTGACATTGCCGGGAATCGAACCTACGACCTACGGACTTCTAGCCTAACACTCTAACCACTACTCTATCGAAGCTACATGAAAATAAATTTTAATTTCCCAAGTAGAAATGTCCGGAGTTATGACGGAGTTAAACATCAGAATGGTACTGACTCAGTACTGACCGTCGGTACTGACTTTCGGAACCCGATCAGTACTGGGAGTATACTGACTCCAAAACCGAATCAGTAACATGTCGGAGTTAAAAAAGTGTTAAAATCAGTACTGGCACAAAACTGGCATAACACCAAATCAGTACTGCGAAGGAGTTATAAAAAACAAACAAACTTTGTTATAATGGCATTAAACCGGCCACTATTAATAACAATATCGTTTGATTTATTAACTATTAAACTATTTTCCAAGATTTTTAAAAACATTATTCATCAACAATAACGTCAAACTCTTAATTAACATATTATTAATTATTAATTAATAGGTATATCATAATAATAATAATAAATTATTATTTATTTATTATTTTTACTATTATGTGTTATTAATAATGAAATTTTTTTTATTTTTTTTTAAATGTAAAAATATATACATTTTTTAATTATTATTTAAATAAATAATTTTTACCATATTTTTATGCTATACCTATTAATTAATATGTAATGTCTTGTTAAAATGTATATAAATATATAAAACATATATTTATAATAATTTTTCTTTCAATAAATATATTATACAGTAAATTCATTATTATAGCAGTGTCTATATCCTTCGTATAAATCAAAAGGAAGTTTAAAAAAATATACTCCCAAGCTTGCGTGGCTGTGCGGTTAGTGTATTCGACTTGCGTCCACGAGGTCTAGGGTTCGATCCCCCGTGCGTGCGATATTTTTCCGTCTTAGTTCTAAGTGTTTAGTGTATAATTCTCAACAGTGTTACATAAAATATAAATTTAAATAATTATGAACAATAATAATAATAATTTAGTAATTAATTTAAATAAATAAGATTGTCTAAATTAATGAGAAAAATAAGGAATTTTTTTTAAAAAACTTATTTCAATAAAAGCAATTTTACTAATTATTTACATTTTTATTGTTACTCATGAAATTTTGTTACTACAGAAATATTAATAATAATTATTAGTATTCAATAAATTACTCCCTATTCTTTAATAATCAAATAACAAATTAATATAAGCTTCTAAAGGTAAATTTTCTTTTAGAGAACGCGTTACAGCATTTTCCAAATTTGTTAAATTTTATCTGCGAATCAGTAATTAGGCGGTGTTCTGCCAGTGATATTTCAGTACTGACTTAGTACTGACTGCCGGTAAAAAATCAGTACTGGACAGCGTTACCAGCCAGGGATTTCCCAGTACTGATTTAGTACTGGAGCCAGTACTGCTATACTGACAATCAGTACTGGGTCAGTACTATGCCAGTATTACATTTCTACTTGGGTTTCGACACCTTTTACACTTACAATTAATAAAGAGTGTTTAACTGTGTAATCACAAAACTACTGCAAGTTTCGTGTTATGGTACATAAAGAAAAATAACAAACCTTGTTATGAACTACATCATAGTAAATTTACCGTAAATTACCTAATAAATTTCCATAAATTACCGACGTTAAATTTTTTGTTCTAATTTGTGTTTTACATATTTTAATAAACTATCGTCAAAATGATTATAAATTATCGCATAAGTTTCTATACATTACCACGGAAATTTCCATAAATTATCATAAATTACCGACGTTCAATTTTTTAGTTCTCGTTTGTCTCTTACATAGTTTTATAAATTATCGTCAAAACGTTTATAAATTACCGAGGAAATTTCCATAAATTACCATAAATTACCGATGTTAAATTTTTTAGTTCTCGTTTTTATTTTACATAGTTTCATAAATTACCGTCAAAATGTTTATAAGTTACCTCGAAAATTTCCATAAATGGCTGAAATCCAAAATTTTAATGATAATTTTTGCTTTACATATTTTTATGAATTATCGCTAAAATTACTAGAAATTTCCATAAATTGCTAAAATAAAAATTTTTCATTGTAATTTATGTGGAACATATTTTTATGATTTATTGCGAAAATTTCTATAAATTACCGCAAAATTGTTATAGTTGTTAACAATAAATTTAATTTATTTTTCAGTAATAATTCTGCGAGGAACTTTCTGGTTCCCTTAGTAAACGTAAATTAAAAATTCAAACGGTATTCTCTTTATAAAAATTTTAAAAATTCTCTTCAAAAACTATTTTTTGGATATTTTACAATTATTTATACCTACACATTGATCTTAAAAAGTCGAAAAATTTTTGGACAATCTTCTCCCGTAGAAAATATTATGTGGAAGAAATATTAAATTTTAGAGATTTGTTGTCTAGTTTTTTAGATAAAGAATTAGATGGCTTTTGATATCTTAAAATAAGCTATAGCCCAAGTAGAAATGTAATACCCGTGTAGAAAAATCTTCTGGAACGTCTGGGGTCAAGCCTGGCGCAAACTAGAAAGTGTCTAGCCTCACAAGTCTGGAAGATCTGATTTGACCCAGTTCTGGTGTTGCTTAGCTACATGCCAGATTGTTGCTATTTTATCTGTTCTGGAAGGTCTGACCAGACCCAGCTCTGATTCTAGTCAGAATTTCTAGATGACAGCAATTTTTTATTTTGCAATTTCTAGGCTGCGGCGTGCGATGCTGGTCTGGAAGGTCTGACCAGACCCAGTTCTGATTCTAGTCAGAATTTCTGGATAACTAAAATGATTTATTTTGCAACTTCTACAGGCTGCAGAGAGCGATACTGGTCTGAAGAGACTATAGCTTATTTTGAGATATCAAAAACCATCTAATTCTTTGTCTTAAAAACTAGACAACAAATCTGTAAAATTTAATATTTCTTCAACTTAATATTTTCTACGGGAAAAGATTGTCCAAAAACACAACATTTTTCGACTTTTTAAGATCAATGTGTAGGTATAAAAAGTTATAAAACATTCAAAAAATAGTTTTTAAAGAGAATTTTTAAAATTTTTATAAAAAGAATACCGTTTGAATTTTTAATTTACGTTTACTAAGGGAACCAGAAAGTTCCTCGCAGAATTATTACTGAAAAATATGTTCCACATAAATTACAATGAACAATTTTTATTTTAGCAATTTATGGAAATTTTAGCAGTGTTTTATGGAAATTTCTAGTAATTTTAGCGATAATTCATAAAAATATGTAAAGCAAAAATTATCATTAAAATTTTGTATTTCAGCCATTTATGAAAATTTTCGAGGTAATTTATAAACATTTTGACGGTAATTTATGAAACTATGTAAAACAAAAACGAGAACTAAAAAATGTAACGTCGGTAATTTATGGTAATTTATGGAAATTTCCTCGGTAATTTATAAACGTTTTGACGATAATTTATAAAACTATGTAAGAGACAAACGAGAACAAAAAAATTGAACGTCGGTAATTTATGGTAATTTATGAAAATTTCCTCGGTAATTTATAAACGTTTTGACGATAATTTATAAAACTATGTAAGAGACAAACGAGAACAAAAAAATTGAACGTCGGTAATTTATGGTAATTTATGAAAATTTCCTCGGTAATTTATAAACGTTTTGACGATAATTTATAAAACTATGTAAGAGACAAACGAGAACAAAAAAATTGAACTTCGGTAATTTATGGTAATTTATGGAAATTTCCGCGGTAATTTATAAACGTTTTGACGATAATTTATAAAACTATGTAAGAGACAAACGAGAACAAAAAAATTGAACGTCGGTAATTTATGGTAATTTATGGAAATTTCCGCGGTAATGTATGGAAACTTATGCGATAATTTATAATCATTTTGACGATAGTTTATTAAAATATGTAAAACACAAATTAGAACATAAAATTTAACGTCGGGAATTTATGGTAATTTATGGAAATTTATTAGGTAATTTACGGTAAATTTACTATGATGTAGTTCATAACAAGGTTTGTTATTTTTCTTTATGTACCATAACACGAAACTTGCAGTAGTTTCGTGATTACACAGTGAAACACTCTTTATCAATTGTAAGTGTAAAAGGTGTCGAAAATTAAAATTTATTTTCTTGTAGCTTCGATAGAGTAGTGGTTAGAGTGTTAGGCTAGAAGTCTGTAGGTCGTAGGTTCGATTCCCCGCAATGTCAAATTTTATTTAGTTATAGGTTTGCGTTTATTCTGTGTCGTGATCATTACTTTGATTGAAAGTTAAAAGTTAATAATTATTTCATGTTTGCAAATACAAATAAATTGTTTTTATTATATTAACATTTAATTTAAATAAATTTCTCATATGTTTCGTTTAATAAACGATGTTGGAGGGCTGCTTTATTATATTTAGAAAACAGTGAATATCTATCTTGCGGTTGGCTAGCGCCTGGCTAGACCGTCTGAATAGCCTGTCTATTCTGTGGCTGACCGTTTCTAGCGTTACACTTTTGGCTAGCCCCAGACCAGTGTTTCAGGCCAGCCACTAGTTTGGAAAATAGACGGTCTGGTCTGACTCAGGTCAGCGCCAGAAGATTTTTCTACACGGGTACTGGCATAGTACTGACCCAGTACTGACTGTCAGTATAGCAGTACTGACTCCAGTGCTAAATCAGTACTGGGAAATCCCTGGCTGGTAACGCTGTCCAGTACTGATTTTTTACCGGCAGTCAGTACTAAGTCAGTACTGAAATATCACTGGCAGAACACCGCCTAATTACTGATTCGCAGATAAAATTTAACAAATTTGGAAAATGCTGTAACGCGTTCTCTAAAAGAAAATTTACCTTTAGAAGCTTATATTAATTTGTTATTTGATTATTAAAGAATAGGGAGTAATTTATTGAATACTAATAATTATTATTATTATTTCTGTAGTAACAAAATTTCATGAGTAACAATAAAAATGTAAATAATTAGTAAAATTGCTTTTATTGAAATAAGTTTTTTAAAAAAAATTCCTTATTTTTCTCATTAATTTAGACAATCTTATTTATTTAAATTAATTACTAAATTATTATTATTATTGTTTATAATTATTTAAATTTATATTTTATGTAACACTGTTGAGAATTATACACTAAACACATAGAACTAAGACGGAAAAATATTGCACGCACGGGAGATTGAACCCTAGACCTCGAGGACGCAAGTCGAATACACTAACCGCACAGCCACGCAAGCTTGGGAGTATATTTTTTTAAACTTCCTTTTGAATTATACGAATGATATATACAGTGCTATAATAATGAATTCACTGTATAATATATTTATTGAAAGAAAAATTATTATAAACATATGTTTTATATATTTATATACATTTTAACAAGACATTACATATTAATTAATAGGTATAGCATAAAAATATGGTAAAAATTATTTATTTAAATAATAATTAAAAAATGTATATATTTTTACATTTAAAAAAAAATAAAAAAAATTTCATTATTAATAACACATAATAGTAAAAATAATTAATAAATAATAATTTATTATTATTATTATGATATACCTATTAATTAATAATTAATAATATGTTAATTAAGAGTTTGACGTTATTGTTGATGAATAATGTTTTTAAAAATCTTGGAAAATAGTTTAATAGTTAATAAATCAAACGATGTTGTTATTAATAGTGGCCGGTTTAATGCCATTATAACAAATTTTGTTTGTTTTTTATAACTCCTTCGCAGTACTGATTTGGTGTTATGCCAGTTTTGTGCCAGTACTGATTTTAACACTTTTTTTAACTCCGACATGTTACTGATTCGGTTTTGGAGTCAGTATACTCCCAGTACTGATCGGGTTCCGAAAGTCAGTACCGACGGTCAGTACTGAGTCAGTACCATTCTGATGTTTAACTCCGTCATAACTCCGGACATTTCTACTTGGGAGTCTCTTCAGACCAGTATCGCTCTCTGCAGCCTATAGAAGTTGCAAAATAAATCATTTTAGTTATCTAGAAATTTTGACTAGAATCAGAACCGCACAGTAAAAAGAAAGTCTTATTTTCAGCTGTGAAAGGTACCTTAATTTAAGATGCAACATTTTTAAGACAACCTTTGTTTAATTTCAAATCATATTTTTTTGCTGAATTTAAAGAGCAAAAGCATGCTGAATATCAGCACAAAATATGCTGAATTTAAAGCAATCATGTTGAAAATCAGCAGTTTTTTACTTAATTTAAAACGTAGAACTGTAAATTCAGATTTCTTATCCTTATTTTCACGCAAGCCGAGCTTTAATTAAGGCTGGCATTACTTTCAGGGCTTATTTAATTTCAGATAGTATTTAAAATAAGATTTACTTTTTACTGTGCGGGTATGGTCAGACCTTGCAGACCAGTATCGCACGCCGCAGCCTAGAAATTGCAAAATAAAAAATTTTAGTCATCTAGAAATTCTGACTAGAATCAGAGCTGGGTCTGGCTAGACAATCCACAACAAACAAAATAGCTACGGTCTGACTTGTAGCTAAGCAGCACCAGAACTGGGTCAAATCAGATTTTGCAGACTTGCGAGGCTAGACGCTTTCTAGTTTGCGCCAGGCTTGACTCCAGACGTTCCAGAAGATTTTTCTACACGGGTAACTTTTCCCAAGTTATAAAGTAAAAGTAAATGTTTAGACATTTATTTTAAGAAACACATTTTGTTTATTAAATTTGCTTATTTAAAAAATATTAAATTTTGTTTATGTAATTTACTTATTTATTTAAAATAGATCATTTCAGTAAATAAATATATTTTGTTTAATAGTAATTTATTTTACATATATACACATGGTGTTTTGCCTTTGTGTTGAAAGGATCAAATCTTCAATGTGGAAATTAAAAATAAAATTTTTTTTGCAAAAAAAAGAAAAGAGGAAAAATCTTAACCTGCACTGAAAAAAATATATTTATGGTACTGCCATAAATATAGCCAATTCTGACATATTATATTGGTAGATATGATACTGCCATACAGTATTGCTGTTTCAGCCATACGCAGTGTAGAACAGCAATATGTCTTTGAGAGACAATAATATGTATGCGGAGAACACGAATACTGTATTTTAAGAACAGCAATACGGTATTGCTGTTTCAGCTATACATCCTAACCATACTTGTATGTCAAAATTAACATTATCATTTTTTTCAGTGTGCCAGGCAACCAATATAATTCTCAGCAGGTGCACTGGGAAGACACTTCTAAATATTAAAAGACGAATGCCCTGCAGTTAAGCACACGTAGGTGTCTTGAACTACTGGGTAGGCACCTGACATACAGACAGGGAATAAGAGAGAGAGTAAATTTACGGCAAAACTCCATTCGCAGGAAGCCGCAAATTTTCGCAGCAAGCTGCAATTATTCGATGCTGGAAGCTCTGTGGGATGTTCTCATCTCACTATATTTCCAATGTTCATTTTCGTAACCCTTTTCTGAATCTCATATGCGCAGAAATCGCAGATATTTTTTTAAAATTAAAAGTTGTCAGAAATAAAAAATACAACAGTTGAGAGAAAAAGACCAGGAATAAAAAAAGGGAATAACAAAAATTAGAACAACAAAAAATGGAAGTGCCAAAAATGAAATAACATATTTTAATTTAGAACTGAAATTCATTTTAATTTGAGATCGAAGTTAAATTTTGCGATTTTCTTTGTTCTCGATAAGAGACTCTTTGTCTTGTAGTCAGGGTTGCCTCAGGTCAGGGAATTCAGGGGAAGGACACAGTTTAGTCATTTTTTGTTTAATAATAAAAATTCATTTTAAAAATTATTTTTAATTAAAATTTTATATAATAATTAATAATTAATTAAAAATTAATAATTAATATTTTAAGCGAAAAATGTAATTATTATTAAAAATTTGT
The DNA here is from genome assembly GCA_032873175.1 of Leptopilina drosophilae. NCBI lineage: Eukaryota > Metazoa > Arthropoda > Insecta > Hymenoptera > Figitidae > Leptopilina > Leptopilina drosophilae. The sequence continues at coordinate 12,905,132 of CM065487.1, forward strand.
TGATAAAATTGTGACAATTTAATTTTAAAAAACTTTCAATTGTTCAATAAATTTATTACTTTCGTAAACAAAATAAAACTTTTATGTCAACCCTGATATTGTAAATAGTAAAAATAATACACTAAATATTATTTATTAAGCTTATTATAACTGCATTATTTTCATTTTACTTTTATTTCAGAAAAAATAAATTTTATTCATAATAAATATTTTATCAATAAATTTTATTATCAACAGTAAAAAACTTTTTTTTGCAATACTTTCAAAAATAGAGGAATAATTTGAGGGAGAGTAAACTTGTTATGAATTTTATTTGCCAGCAATAAAGCAATTATTATTTCTAGATAAAATAGTATTAATAAAATTCATCGGTAGAATGTGCAGCAATTGCAGTAAATCGTAAGGTCATCCGGTTGTTGGGACTCGGCCTTGGGACAATAAAATTGCATTAAGTTAAAATCGCATTCCTATGGGAAGCGCCGGCTAATAAAAGTATAAGATGGGACGAAAGAGTAACACTAGAAATTGGAGATTCGTAAAGTAATTCGTGTTAATTTAGACACGTATTTTTATTCTGATAAAAATAAAAAAATGATATATTCGAAAATATAATTTTGCTATCTCTAATTTTAAATATTTTCTTGGAGGAAAATATAATTATAATTAAAAAATTTGTGAGTTAAATTGAAATTTTGAAATTAAAATTTCACAGAAACCATTCAAATGAACGAAATAATTTTTTTCACCAGGTATGCAACTAATTGAGCCTCCCAATTGAATAACTCGTCCGACGCCGTTCATTTATCCCAGCGTCGGGCGAGTTATTGAATTGGGAGGCTCAATTTAATAAGTAAAAGGCTGAAGTTTAATCCTTCGTAAGCTGACGTAAAGCAGTTCCACCCACGTATTTACTGGTTCAGGATAAAGTGGCACAACTGCATGAAAAAAGTGTGTTGCGGACTTTCTCCATTCTTGACCAATGATTTTTTAGGTCTGACAAAACACGCATAAAATAGGAATTTTATTTCTTATTATCATTCAGAAAAAAATTGAGAAAAATCTTAATATTAATATAATATTGGTTAAATCAATTTCAATTGTAAATTATCTGTTTGAAAATTATATTCACGTATTAACCAATACGCGGCTTTTAGAAAATTATAATCACGAATAAATTGCAATTGCATTAGAGAGAAATATTTATGACTATGACATATTTTATTTTGACATAAATTTTTACTTGAATCAAATAGGGTAAGTGCGGGTATAGTTGGACAGTACCAGTAGTCGGACACTTCCGTGTTTTTCGGCAAATAAATAATAATGCATTGTGATAGTTACTTTAAAAAATATAGTGGACGAATGTGTAAAGTTTATATTTTACGGAAATAGTGTTATTTTACAAAATAATTGAACATGAAATATTTTATTTAATATTTTAAAAATCATGGTGTCCGACTATAGATACAACCATTTTCGAGTAGCGCAATGAGTAGTACAAAGTTTTCTTGATAATTAATCATAAATATTAAAACTTATAGGATTTGAATATTATATTAATAACTTCTAGTATGCTTTAATTCCATTTTCCAGAAGATAGCAATTAAATAATTATCTGTTTTACTTTATAAATCCAAAATATCTGACAGATGTCCGACTATAGAAACAACTTAAGTAGAAATGTAATACTGGCATTGTACTGACCCAGTACTAACTGGCAGTATAGCAGTACTGACTCCAGTACTAAATCAGTACTGGGAAATCCCTGGCTGGTAACGCTGTCCAGTACTGATTTTTTACCGGCAGTCAGTACTAAGTCAGTACTGAAATATCACTGGCAGAACACCGCCTAATTACTGATTCGCAGGTAAAATTTAACAAATTTGGAAAATGCTGTAACGCGTTCTCTAAAAGAAAATTTACCTTTAGAAGCTTATATTAATTTGTTATTTGATTATTAAAGAAGAGGGAGTAATTTATTGAGTACTAATAATTATTATTAATATTTCTGTAGTAAATAAACTTTTATGAGTATCAATTAAAATGTAAATAATTAGCAAAATTCCTTTTATTGAAATAAGTTTTTAAAAAAAATTTCTTATTTTTCTCATTAATTTAGACAATCTTATTTATTTAAATTAATTACTAAATTATTATTATTGTTTATAATTATTTCAATTTATATTTTATGTAACACTGTTGAGAATTATACACTAAACACTTAGAACTAAGACGGAAAAATATCGCACGCACGGGGGATCGAAACCCTAGACCTCGAGGACGCAAGTCGAATACACTAACCGCACAGCCACGCAAGCTTGAGAGTATATTTTTTTAAACTTCCTTTTGAATTATACGAAGGATATAGACACTGCTATAATAATGAATTTACTGTACAATATATTTATTTCAAGAAAAATTATTATAAATATATGTTCTATATATTTATCTACATTTTAACAAGACATTACATATTAATTAATAGGTATAGCATAAAAATATGGTAAAAATTATTTATTTAAATAATAATTAAAAAATGTATATATTTTTACATTTTTAAAAAAATAAAAAAAATTTCATTATTAATAACACATAATAGTAAAAATAATTAATAAATAATAATTTATTATTATTATTATGATATACCTATTAATTAATAATTAATAATATGTTAATTAAGAGTTTGACGTTATTGTTGATGAATAATGTTTTTAAAAATATTGGAAAATATTTTAATAGTTAATAAATCAAACGATGTTGTTATTAATAGTGGCCAGTTTAATGCCATTATAACAAAGTTTGTTTGTTTTTTATAACTCCTTCGCAGTACTGATTTGGTGTTATGCCAGTTTTGTGCCAGTACTGATTTTAACACTTTTTTAACTCCGACATGTTACTGATTCGGTTTTGGAGTCAGTATACTCCCAGTACTGATCGGGTTCCGAATGTCAGTACCGACGATCAGTACTGAGTCAGTACCATGCCGTGTTTAACTCCGTCATAACTCCGGACATTTCTACTTGGGAAGGGAAAAAAGTGTCCGAATACTAAAGCATTCGTAATTTTTCATTAAAATGCTTATATTTTATTAAATACTCAAGTATTTGTAACAAATTTATAAAATTTTTAATCCTGAAGAACTCCTTTAATGGATAATGTGCTTTTAAATACAGTAGATATTTGTTATTTCAAAAAAAAGCATAATATAAGATTGTACCCATAAATGTCCGACTACTAGTGCATTTACCCTAGATTGTAACTATTATAATTATTAATTTTTGCATTTAAGAACCAATCAATATTTAACTCTCGAAAATTATTTGATTTTATATAAAAAGTTAAAATTAAATAATTATTTTGTGCAAATAAATATTTATTTGATGCAAAAAATAATTTAATTTATATAAATAAGTATTTATTTTATAATAGATAATCGATTATTGAAATTGATTAATTTTCAGTCTTTTGAGTTGAATTAATAATTCCAAAGAAGAAATTCTCAAAGGTATTTAACCTATACTTATAATTTTATTTTATTATGAAAATGGAAAATTAATTAAAATTCTAGTCATAATATAATTCGTTTCGACTCATATTTCTGTAGAATGGAAATTATTATAATGGATAGAAAAGTTTAGTGAATTGAATTTAATTCATAATTTTTTATTTATTGATATTTTATAAAAGCTCTAATTCCAATTGATTGTTATTGTTACTTAATTGGTATCAGTCCAATAATAAATCTCATTATTAATTAACATAATTCTGTCTACAATTCCGTACAATGATGGTTGAAACAATATTATATTAAAATTCAATATTGTTTTAATGATCTATTAATACTACTATTAATAACAAGTTGTAAATCCAGATGTTCATTACATGAACATTTTGCTTCCTCTATACGATCAGCAAAAAAATTTGCTTCTTCGTGGAGGAAGCATTAACTTATTGTCACGTATTGACATATTTTCCATGTTGTTGTCTTCAAATCTAATTAAAAATTAATTTTAAAAATTTGTTATATTTATTATAATTATAATTAAGTATATTTAATTTTTAAGTAATTTCTAATACGATCTAATATTTATAAAATCAAAAAAATATTTATAAAATTTGTTTTAATCCTAAATGAACAAAATAAAATTTTTAATAAAAAAATGAATTTTTCATCTTTAATTGCAATTAATTCTATAATTTTCAATAAAATATATATTTTACATACATCAATCGATTCGTCTTGATGCAAGGAATAAGATTTTAGATTTATTTTTCAATAAATAATAACATTTTATTGTACAGCAACATGATTCTTAAGAAAAAATGAATTTTTATTAAAAATGCAAATTTTCTGTTTGTAATTGGTTTTAATTTTATAAATTTAAATACAATATATACTTTATATATACCAATCGATCCGTCTTGATGCAAAGAATAAAATTTTAGAAATAAGTGAGTAAGATTTTCTTATACAGCAACATCATTTTGCGAAAAGAACTCATTTTTTGAGAAAATTGCGAATTTTTCAGCTGTAATTGTGATTAACTCTATAAATTCTCATACAATTTATTCTTTTTATATAGGGGAGAATGGGGAGTTATGAAGCATGGGGAGTTGTGAAGCACGGCCATAGATCTCGCATAGTAATTGTTTTGATAGATGTCACTTACTCTGAATATTTTTTCACCTAATATCTTCGTTTTGTAATTGGATTCATTCCGATAGAAGATATTTTGCATATCTTTCAAGACAATGTGTTCAATTTTTCGTTTATAAAGTTTTTTTGTGTGCTCCATTTTGCAGAATTCTTACAAAATTCGCGAACAAATCAAAAAGATAAGTTCACCCATATAATACCCAGCAATGATTAGGTTCTCGAAATTTAAAACGATTTATGCAAAATCGCAATAAAGAATATTTACCAAAAAATATAATTTTTAGCGATTTTTAGTAGTGCTTCACAACTCCCCATGATTTTTAAAAACTTGAAAAAGCAGCTTTTTAGTCCAACTGAAAAAAATTGTTGATTTTATTTTATTTCATGCAAATTCTTCAACCAGTAAGCATATTTGAAGACCCTCTAGAGATTCAAGTGGAGAAAATTTGAAATAAAAATTTCTTTTTGAAGTTACAACTCATAAACAAAGCGTGCTTCATAACTCCCCATTCTCCCCTACCAAAATCGATTCGTCTTGATGCAAAGAATAAGATTTTATTATATATTAACTTCAATAACCAACTTAAAAAAAAATTTTTGAAAAAAATTTTTTTTTAGAAAAAAGTCAAAAAAAATTTTTTTTCTGAGAATTTTTTAAAGTCTATCAATCCAGTTCGAGATATTTTTATGATAAATATACCTGGTAAATTTTAGCCAAATTCGTTAAAACGCCTTCGAGTTATCGTGTTCACAAGAATCAGGATCCACACACACACACACACACACATACACACACATACATACATCCGGACAATTGTTCAGGGTCTGATATAACATAGTCCCATATAGAAGAAAATTTGTCAAAAGGATTTTTAAAAATTTTGTAAATTAAACGACTACAAAGCTTCCTCACGAGGAAGCAAAAATTATTATTAATATATAATTATGTATTAATTAATATTATGAGTAATTAATAATATTATGTAGTACATGATTGACTAGTATTATTAATAATTAATAGCATTTAATATTATTTACTAATATTATTAATATTTAGTAGGTTGAGTTTTTATTATTTTGATAGATCAATTCTCTTTCTTCAATTATTAATCCCAGTTGTAATTAACAATATTGATAAACAATGATAGTCGGAATTATAATCACGAATACGTAATCATTCAATTTTTTTTCATACTCATTTTCTTAGAGTTATTTTATTTTCTAGCAAGAAGAAAAATTGTTCCTGTTTTCTAGTGGGCTGTGCGATAGGTTCGTTATTCATCTGCTATAAAACTAATATAATGCAAAATGTCGATTTCAATTTCAAGTTTCGATAAATTGTCAACAAAAGAATATAATAATTGATGGAACATGAATCGCTCATTTGATTGTCGACCTTGTCACTTTGACGTTTAATAGGAGTCACTGTTCTCCAGTGACGTCACTCAAACGAGCACGTGGCGTTATGTATTGCATTCTGTCGTTCGGTATATATACGCACACACTTTCTCCAACGGGGCAAACGGTATAATTATTGCGCAAACGCTCAATGCACGCTTAATTCTCATGCAATGCAAGCAAGGAGGTTGCCAGATCTTTTTTTTCGCTTTTTTAATTTCCATTGTTCGCGAAAATTTAATCTTACACACTCTGTATTTACTCTCAAAATGTGTCATCATCTCCTAAGAACTTTTCTTTTTGCTTCTACAATTTTTATTAATTGACTCTGTCATTTTTTTGTTAGTTTGCTTCGTTTTCTCGTTGCTGTTTAGTTTTCTTTTTAAATCGATTATTATTATTATTATTATTATTATTATTATTATTATTATTATTATTATTAATGTCTCAATCGAAATCCAAATAATTTCTTATTCTTATTTCTTTCTTAATTCTTCTTCGTTTTCCTTTCTCATTTTATTTGCCACAATAAATTAAAATTTTAATGTTGGACTAAGAAAAAATTGTATAATTATAAATTGATTAAAAAATAGTAATAAAAATATTAAGAAATAATATCACGCCAAAGAAAATTTAGCTTATTAAAACAATTGCTTACTTGATTATTGAAAAATAAATATTTGTTTGAATAAAATATTTTTCATTAAAATCAAATAAATCTGTAGTAACTAAACTACAAATGGTTTTTGCATTTTATGTGCAAATATCATTTAATTGGTTGAAATACACATTGTAATTTTTTTTGTTTAATGATTCAATGTTAATAATACCTAATTATTAATAAAAAAATATTTGTTATTTATTTTTTTATTAATAATCGTCGTATTCTGGGAAGGTTAAAATTAAATAATTGAATTCTTTAAAGAAATTTGATTAATTATGAAAATAATCGAAATATTGCAATAAATTTTATTAAAATTTTTTTTAAATAATTAAATTTCAGCAAAAAATTAAATTAATTTAAAAAATAATTCAATTCCAGTGAAGAATTTGATTAATTTTGAAAATATTAATATTTCAATTTTAATAAAGATTGTTATTATTAATATTAATATTTTATTTATTATTTATTAGGTATTTGCATTTTCTATTTATTATTCCTTCTAGTTAGTTATTTATATATTCTTTTTACTTATTTTTTATTTTTTTGCCGTTTTGAAAATCTTAACTTGTTTGAATTGATTTTTTTGCTCTTTTAAGGGGAGATTCCACTGATTTTTTTTTTGAATACCGAAATTATATTTTTTTAATTTTTGGTTAGTATGATAATCTAAAAATACGGGAAAAATAGTCTGAAGCGACAAGAATAGACTCGCTAGCAGGAGAGTAGGAATAACATCACTTTTCCACCTCGAAAATTCATGTTTTTTCATTAATTACCTAACTGCAATTTGTTTATTTTTAAATTTACATTTTTTCTTTTTGCACCGCTTGAAAGAGTAGTTCTTAAGTAATAAGAAATGTCTACTGTTACATATCAAAGGTTATGTATATAACTTTAAGTTAAATTTTTGTATATTTGGTCCTTTAAACTTTAAACGCGTTTTTCTCGAAACTACACATTTTCAACTTGTTTACACTCTCATTTTTACAATTTTCAACGAAATAACTTGCAATTTCGACAGCATGCTCCTTGAATGTGTAGTTTTCGTGTAAACTAGGATATTTAAGATCCATTAATATTTATAAAAGTTATTAACAATTTAAGTTGCAAAATTATGGTCGAAAAATTAAAAAGTCTGACATTTGGTTATTTTTCAATAAATTTTTTTTGTTCTAGTTTACACGATAGCCATAATGGTATAGATTAAGAAAATTTTTGACTTTTTTAGTTTAGATTAATTGTCGCCGAGAAAAAATGTAAACAACTTTTAGAGGGGACCACTTTCGGCAGCCATTTTCTAAGACTCCATTAAAAAAATAAATAAATAAAAAATGGTTTTTATTACTATAACACAAGTATTTTATTGTAAAAAAAGTTTAACTAAGAAATATTTATTTTACTACCTATAAAAAATTTTTTTTAAAAAACCTTAATTTCTGTGGAATCTCCCCTTAATAACAAATTTAAAATAACAAGAAAGCTGGCCAATTATTTGAAGAAAATGTTGGTAATTTGTGGAATATAATTTTTGTTTCTATAAAAACTGGATATTTGAAACGAATGACGGAACAGAAGAAATTTTCTTTTTTATTTTTTACTTAAGACTCGTAAAAAATAAAAATTCTTTCTTTTTTGTCGGAAGCTCAGTAAAATTATTACCTGTTTTGTAATTTTCTCACTGCAAGTCATATTTTTTTTAATGAGTTTTCTCTGGAAAATTCATTTATTTTTTTTATTGGGGGTGTTATATTTATTTTTCTCATTGCTTTTAGATACGATCTAAAAATCGTTTGTTTTTAATTTTATTTAGTCGACACTGAGATTATTTTTTTCCTATTTTTTGCATCGTAAAAAATGAGAAAGTATTGATATTTTACATGTAGGTTAATAATTTTTTATATTTCACAGAGGTTTAATGAAATGTGAGGAATTATAATTATTCCCATTTGTTTAAGTCAATTCAGAGAAAAAAAAATTGTTGTGGGAGAAAATTCTATTGGCATACTACTCGACCTAGACCTCGATTTAATAAAACATGTGTATATTGTTTCTACATTCAGAATGCGGAGATTATTTCTAATTCAATTATTTATTGCATCATATGTGATGGACGCTGTCGCGAGCGAATGATCTTGTCAATGTTGGGTCACTTTTATATTATTATATACCAAGTAATAAATTATTATTTCAATATTATGTGAATAGTTCATTAAGCGATAATCGTCTTTATGTACAGTAAGAAGAACAGTTTTTCACAATAATAAATAGTACAACAGTTTAATTATTATCATTAGTTATTTTTCTCTTTTCTATATATTGTCTAGTTCCAAGAATGAAAATATAACTGTTTTTCAATATAATTAAATTTTTCTTTTTTTGTAATTATTTTTTAGTTTTTTTTCTATTATTATTTCTTTCTATGTTTTCCGTTATCTTTTTTTGTACGTTAATTATTGAAATTTACTATTTTATACTCTTAAATAGTATTATGCTCTCTAAATCTGAATATGTGAAATTTCACATATTCTACGTTATAAGTCGTCTTCTCGATCAACCAAAATGACGGATAGTCGAAGTTACAAGTGATTTGAGATTTTTATAACCTATACTAGTCTATATTTTGGACTTCAACATGCAAACAAACAATTTTACAAAATAATTACACAATTAGTTTAAAATTTGTATTACAAAAAACGTAACATCTTATTTTTTTATTTAGAAATTATTTGTTTAACAAAAAGTCTGTGATTTTTGTTTGCTTCGCTGTCTTTCGGAATTTATTCGTCGCATAAGTGTGCAAACGACGAAGAATCATTGTGTCCGTACAATTGGCATCATTTTGCTGTATATTGGAATGAACTTGCAAAGTCATTTTTTTAAATAAAAAAAAAATGATCGTGGACAGTGACGGATAACTGCGGTGACGATAGACCGAGAGACGGAAAATCGAAGTTCCACTGTACACTTATAAATAAGTGAATTTTTCACTTATTTTGAGTGAAATTTCACTTATTACAAGAGTATATGCACTTATTAATCCTGAAGACGACTTATTTTATTTTTCATTGTTTTTTTATTAATTTATTTATTGTTTTTAATAAAAAAAATTCTTTTACACCATAAGAAAACCGAAAGGAAAATGTGCCAAATGCTCCCGTTACTTTAAACTTATTGTGAGAACATTCCATTCAACTATTATTCAAGTATACAGTCTGACGTTTGGCAACATGTCTTGCTTGTAATACGGAAGTTTTAGTCGAGCATTAAAAAAAGTACACAAAAATATATAGTTTAAGATAAAGAAGAATGTTATGAAAGGACAATAAAATTTTTTTTCATTATTTCTCGCGAAAACAGATAAAAGTAAATTTATTTAAATTAATTTCTTTAAAAAATATTCTTTGCCGTAATAAGCATTTTTTAACATTTTTAGTGGTACATTTTTTGTAATTTTTCTTTTTTCTTTTTTATTACTAAAAAATGTATTATTGCAAAACAGTATTTTAAATTTATTAATAAATTTAATTAATTAATTAAAAAGGATACAAAATATTTTTAAAAATAGTTAGAATTAAATAAATAAAACAAAATTGAATAAAATATTAACCACTTCAGCGGCATGGCGTTCCAATTGGCGTCGCATGAGTAGGTGACAGAAGCGGCAAAAAATGCGTAAGTGGCGTTCCTATTTAAACTTAATTCCTAAATTCTGTAAACAAATTAAGTTTACCAAACCAAATGTTATTTATTATTTGAGATTATGAATCTTAAATGGATTTTCGAAAATTCAAATAGGCGGATTCAAAATTGTGAACTATTTTGGGTGAATATTGGAACGCCATTCGTAAAAAGTATTAAAAATTGGCTACATTAAAACCTTTTTAAAACCATTTAAGATCTCTAAAAAATAATTTTTTCTTGTCCTATTCATCTTCATTCATCTCAAATAATGAATAACATTTGGTTTGGTAAACTTAATTTGTTTACAGAGTTTAGGAATCAAGTTTAAACAGGAACGCCATTTTCGTATTTTTTTGCCGCTTCTGCCACTTACTCATGGAACGCCAATTGGAACGCCATGCCGCCGAAGTGGTTAATAATGTGCTACTATTAAGATATTTTTATTAGGGGAGAGTGGGGCAAACCGGACCGGTGGGTAAACCGGACCCCCCTAAATATTTCCGAAATGGCGAAATTGTCAAAAGTGCTATTTGAAACAACCATGTGTAATATACATTATTTTTTCAATTTGACATTTTTTACTTTTGTTTGTGCAACGCTGCTCTTTAAATTCACCAGCCCAGAGTATGCAGCTGATCAAACAGCGTATATACGCTGGAAAATCAGTGCATATACGCTGTTTCATCAGTGTATATTCGCTGATTGACTCAGCTGCATACTCTGGGCGGGTGAATCAGCGACTTTTCGCTGATTCAAATTTAGAGAGTGGGAGAAAAGTTTTTTTTTAGATTTTTTCTACACTTTTACGATTTTTTTCTTAAGGAAATTCTGAGGAAATCGTGTAATATTTCCAAATATATAGGTTTTGGGTTTTGAAGGTACACACCTCAGGAATATTTACCACCAAAAACTTTGAAGAATTTGCAAAGCGTTTCTTTTTGACAAACATTTATTCTCAAAATGAGCCTGTGGGGCAAACCGGACCGTTTTCGGTGGGGCAAACCGGCCATAGGATATTTGCATTGAATTAAAGTTTCACAAAAATTATTTTTAAATAAAATGTTTCTTTCATTAAAATATTTACTTACAATGAAAAATAATTGTCTTCCAATGAGAATTAAACCCTTTAATATTGTTTCTCTGATAATGACAAACATTTTTATTTTTTTATTAAAAAAAATCTTTATTTAATTAATTAATTTAATTCATTACTACAACCATTGTTTACATGATTCTATATGTTTTTTATTATTGTAGATTATGTAAATGCAATATTATAAATAAAAAACCAAACGGTCCAGTTTGCCCCATGGGGGTCCGGTTTACCCCAGGGGTGGGGCAAACCGGACCGTTTGCAAAATTTTTTAAAGTTAACACAGCAGCTAAACAATAAAAGATGAAGTATAGGTGTCTCTGGGAAAAAGTTGCACAATTAAATGATCTTTCAAACAAGCCTTCGAAAAATGAAATCGGTTGATTCGTTTACAAGAGTAAAAAAAACGTTAGGGGGTCCGGTTTGACCCACTCTCCCCTATTATTACATATTATTAAACGGGCCAATGTCTTAATTATTATTATGATGAACATTAATATAGTTAATTATTTAGATGTTACACAAAAAATGTAAAATATCATTAATGTGTAATTACATTCATTCATTCATGTACATTCACTGTTCCAAACAGATTCTCATTCTTGTAACGTGATGTGGTGTAAAGTTACTGTTAAGGGGTTTCTTTTGAAATAATAATAATGGTTAAGTTTCAATGTTCGGTAAAATTTATATTAAATGAATTACTGAATAGTTCGGTAAAACTTGAAGAATAAAAAATAAAAAATAATATCATTGCAGTAGTTCTATAGTAATACTGCCGTAAATCTCATTTTACCTAGTTTAATCACTACCTGAACCCCCTACAATTATTCACGAACAAATACTTATACATTACACCTGCCTACAGTATACATTTTAAACGCATACATTAATACATACATCGCACGCTTTACATTATTGCTTCAGAAAGTTTCAATTGTCCTTATATATGAATCGGAATTTTATTTTACCGCTTGTGAGAAAAATTCAAATTAATAAACAATAGTTGCATAAAATAAAAATCTTCTATATTAATGAATAATTTCTAACTATATTTAAGGTCAATTTCTGAAATAGTTTTAAAATATGTTTTTATTGTAATAAAGAAAAATGTTTAAATTTTTTTAATGTAATAAAACAACAGTTTATTAAAATTCTTATTATTCTTAAATTTTTATTAAAAAAGATTAAAATAATCAATTTTAGTGTTATTGTTACTACAAATCAGGGACCGTCTCGAAAGTTTAGTTTCGTTTTGGTTTTTAAGAGGGCACGAAACGAAATTAACAAAGTGATTTTAGTTTCAAGTCGACGCGAAACTAAACTAAGAAAGTGTATTTAGTTTCGTGTCGACTCAAAACTAAATTAACGTTTAAATATTAGTCTAGTGTCAACTCGAAACTGAATTAACTGATTGAATTAAGTTTCGTGCTAACTCGAAACGAAAGATTAAATAACATAATTATTTGGTGTCAATCACAAAAAATTGTTTTCCCTGACTTACGTCACTAGAGCAACTTAAGTAATTAATGTAACTCACGTAATCAGAGTAAATTACGTAGCTATAGTAATTTACATAATTAAAGTAAGTTACGTATGATGATTTACCAGAGTAAATAAAAAAGTAACGTAACAATTTACGTGAGTTAAGTAACTTACGTAATTTATCACTTTACGTAAATTACGTAAGTTATTCCAGTTACGTAAGTTACCTGAAATTGATAAATGACGTAAGTTATTCTAGTTACGTAACTACGTAAGTTGGATCCTTTACGTAAGTTACTGTAGTTACGTTATTTACTCTGGTCACGTAACACACGTAACTTACTTTAATTATGTAAATTACTATAGCTACGTAATTTACATTAATTACTTACGTTGCTCTAGTTAGATAAGTATGCGGAAACAAGTTTTCTGTGATTGTCACTAAATTATCACGTTTTTCAATCTTTTGTTTCAAGTTGACACGAAACTTAATAGTATCAAATACTTTTGTTTTTGGATTATTTAAAAACTAAAACGAAAGTAATTTTCTATTTATTTTCGTTTCAGAAGCGTTTTCTGCTATAAATGAAATTATTAATTATAAGTTAATTAGTACAAATATGTTAAAAACAACTAACAATTAATGTCAAAGTTTTTTTTACTACGGGGCATTTAAAAAAGTATTTCAATCCTGAAAACTAACAATTCAGGCAAGTCAAGGAAGTTTTACAGAATTATTCCTGAAAACTAACACTCGAGTCAAATTAAGAAAGTTTTACCGAACTGTTCCTGAAACGTTAGTGACCATCAAGGTGGTGTTCAAAAGAAACGTTAAAATTTAATTTAATTTTTATTAAACGTTTAGTTTCAATTTCGTTTTAACTTTTATAGTACCAGTTTGTACGGAATAAAGATTTTACATTAAATTTTGAATATTATTCCTGAAAAATTAATTTAAAAATCATTAAAAATTACTGTTATGCCACTATATCCCAACTTTACTGAAAAGTTCAGTAAAATATAAGGAACAAATTTTCTCCTTGTGTAAATATAATCGCTTACAGCTATTAGTGATTGTCACTTTAAATAGTTTTCGAGGCGTCCGCACAGCAGACATGCGGAAATTCTTTCAGTGTAGGTGCAGAAACTTCGGCTGCCACAGTTGGTCCAACTTTAGCCCGACGTTCCAACTGTGACGGCCGATCAAAATTCGCACCTGGGATTAATATAGATTACGAAACTATTACCAAATAAATAAATTTATTTGTATGCAGAATAATTTTTATTTGAATCTGTTGAATCTTGAATGGAATTTGCTTAAATTGCAAAAATTTTTGTTTTTTTATTTAATTAAAGAAGAAAAAATGTTCTACTTCAGTAAATAAATATCTGATTATATTTCAGTGATTAATTATTATTATTATTTCAATTAAATAAATTATTTCCATTGCTTATTTAAGTTTTTTTCAGTTGTTTTATTAATTTATTTTTTTTTTAGTTTCTAAAAAGTTACTAAACTACTCTTTAAAACTGAATTAGTGGCATTTCACTGAGAATCAGTGAAATTTGACTGAGAATCAGTGACTCTATTCTCGCGATTTGAATTAGTGGAATTTAACTGGAAATCAGTTAAAAATGATTGAAATTTCAGTCATATTTCACTGATTGACCAATGAAAAAAATACTGGAAATTTCAGTCACACATATTGAAAATTTCGGTTATTTTTTAATTGGTCGATCAGTGAAATATGACTAAAATTTCAATCATTTTTAACTGATCTTCAGTCAAATTTTACTGATTCAAATCGCGAGAATAGAGTTTTCGAGAGTAGTTTACTTTGCGAGTTGTATTTAAAGAGACTAAACAATTTTATTTTTTAGTTAATTTAATTATGTCAACTAATTAATTTTTACTGTTTGATTTATTTAATAAATTAATTAATTATAAATAGTAATTCCAATTAATAACTGAAATGAAAAATATTGAAACTGTAAAATCATTTATATTAAAATTATTTTAGTTGTATAAAACAATTATATAAATTATAAATAATATTCAAATTGAACAAAGTGATAATAAAAAATTCAGAATTTTAGGGAAATTAATGGATCAATTTAATTAATTAACATGATTTGTATTTAATTAATTAGTTTCACTGGTTTAATTTAATATATTTTAAATATTTATATAAGAATAGAAAAAAATTAATTAATTGAATCAAATAAATTTTTTCAGTTTAATTTAATTAATTCAATTAGTTTGTTAATTTAATGAGTTAATTTCAGTGATTTCAATTAATTTTAATTGTCTTTATTCTAATTGTTAACTTGTTGAATTAATTGTTTCTAGAATTTTATCAACTCATTAATTGCTCGTTTAATTTCGTTTTCCATTTATGTTGCTTTTCCTTTTTTCTAATTCTCCTGGTTTTAATACTTATTCAATAGTTATTCTATTTATTCCTTTTTTGCCTTCGATTCAATTCTGCTTTCGTTTTCTTTTTATGCTTTCTTCTATTCCCTTTTACTGTACACATTATACTTTTTGCTCCTATTCTCTCGTCCTTATTTTCTTCAAATTATAATCTTTTGTTTCTATATTTTTATTCTTTTTTCCACTTCAAAAAATGTTTTAATTTCTTTCTAAAATTTCGAAATATACTCTTATTATCCATTTCCTGGAAACTACCTTTATTCTAGATCTATATACTTATAAGTAGTAAGAAACGCTCCCTCTTTTTTGGAAAATTCTCATTTTCGTTTACTTGACTTTCTCTTTTTTCTCCCTCGCTTCGTTTTTTAAAAATAAAATGGAAAAAATGCAGAGAAAAAAAATAAGAGCAACAAAGAACAATACCATTTCATGAATATCGCAAGTAATCCTTGCAATTCATCTGCATTTCCGCGAATCTCTCTCTGCTTTCCTAAATTCACGCACTTATCAGATCCTTAAATTGTAAAAAAATCCGGTCTTTGCGGTACAGTAAACACCAAAAAAAGCAAGGCACTCACTTTTTAAATTCAATAATAATTTGTTATAAATTCACTTTAACAGGTTGCAATTCACTTGGCGTAAATACAAAGCCACATAACAAGGATCCGAAAATTGAAAGAATTGCGAAGGTGGTTTTTGGGGATGTACTCTTTTCTTCAAAATGAAGTCAATTTAACGGATTTGTTGAACTCTTTTGAAACTCGATTGTAAAATAAAAGGCAGCAGACACATAAACACAGGATGCTTGGGGAACACGATCGTTACGGTGTTCAAAAGCAGACTGGTCAGTCTGGACGGTTAGCCGGTACCATGAGAATCATTGGAAGGGGACACACACAGTTGAGAGAGGCTCGAGAGACTTGGTTCAAACTCAGGCGGAGGTAAAGTCGAACCAAAGAGAAGGGAAAATAAAGAAAGGCTAAACTAAAGGCTAAACTTATCTGTATTTGTGTGTGTGCGTGTATGAGAGAGAGCGTTGGTGAAGAGAGGAGGGTTTTGTGAAAGGGAGAAACGAGGAGAGAGAGAGAGATTGTATTTTCGTATATGTAGTGGAAGAAAGAAAGAAGATGAGAGATGTTTTTTAACTAAAACTTGATGTGGTGTGTTGGTGGATGGGAACAGGTAGAATTCATGAATTTGTGTTACGTTCGTGTGATGTGTATTGTAACGTAATGTGGGCAAAGTGCGTCCACTCAGGTAGTCTGACCGTGAATCCGATATATCGTCTCTTCTTCCTCCCACGTTGAATGTGCGACTCTCTTCGGCACAGGCGGAGAGATTGCAAAAGAACGTCCAATAATAAAGTACAGAAGAAGAAATTGACAACCGTGTCAATTTCAGAAGCAAACGTTTGCTAGATTTCATTAGTTTCGCTTGCCCAAAAATACTGCATGGGATTTATACTTTTGTTACCATTTTGCAATAAGAATGATGATGATATTCCTTTTATTGACTTTTTATCTGTTTCTTCTTCTTAATCTTCTGTTTCTTTTGGATTTACTCTATAATTTCTTCTTGGAAATTTAGAATTCTATTTAGTCAAATTTTCTTGTTCTCTTTGTGGGTATTTGTATATTAGTGCTTTGATAGTATTCTTATATTCGAAATTAAATAATTCTATAGGGTCAGATGGGGTTAATAGAAACAAGGGGTAAATCGAAACAGTAGTTATATCAGTTAAATAAAAAATTTTCAAAACAAATAGAGCCTTAAATCTTGAACCTTACATCACCCCCAACAGGTTGTAAGCATTTTCCAGTTTTCCGTTTGTCAAATAGCAGCAGTATATACAAAAATATTTCCAATTGCATAAATAATTGAAAACCAAAAAAGACACCCTTTTACTTGTTTGACTAGCATTTGGGAAAAAAATGAAGTAAAAAGTGATACTAAAATTTATATTTATCTCTTATTAATAATACAACAAAAATCAACTTTGATTTTCTCATTTTGCAAAATTTTATTAAAAATAGGAGACTGTTTCCATTTACCCCTAAAAACTGGAAATTCCGGGTGAATAGAAGCAGCAAAAATTTCAATAATATTTCTGATAAATTGATAATATAAAGGAAAAAATTCTTTCCATCAAACTACAACACTATAATAAGAGAGAGCGGAAGATAATGAGAGAGAATAGGAGAGAACAAACCTTTATTTGTGTAAAGTGTTTCAACTTTTCGCATAGCTTATTTTTAAACTTATATAATGCAAAAATTTATTACTTTGAATTATTTTATAACTAAAATACCACTTTTTATGTAATTCTTTGTATCTTTTAACATTTCCATTCTTGAAATTGAT
Source organism: Leptopilina drosophilae (assembly GCA_032873175.1). Classification (NCBI taxonomy): domain Eukaryota; kingdom Metazoa; phylum Arthropoda; class Insecta; order Hymenoptera; family Figitidae; genus Leptopilina; species Leptopilina drosophilae. Next base: position 12,922,905 of record CM065487.1, read on the forward strand.
TTTTTCTTAAATATTTTTAAAGAAATAATCAATTATTTCTACTAACCTTGAATTTTATAGTTTTTAGGGATAAATAGAAACAGCCTCCTAATTTTAATTAAATTTTGTAAAATGAAATAATCAATAGTACATATATAGTAAGCAACAAGGAATTAAACGCAGCCATTTTGTTTACGGTGATGTTTATGACACAAGTCGAGCGGTCTAAAGTGGTCCTAAGTTGTCCACCTATTGTTTTTGTTTGTTTTTATTTATGGTTTGCTTCTCTGATGTTTTTCTGTTTTTCATCACGAGAAAACCCGAGAAAGTGTAACATAGGTATTAAACAATGATAAAAAACAATAGAAAATACATACTACAAAAACGCCAGTCTCCGCGCACCCATCCATCACTGAAAATAAAGAAAATAAAACAATGCTTTATTTTCTAAACAAAAGTAGTTAAATAAGACGTATTTATTCTCCTAAATGTATCAAATTTGTAAAATGTCTGCAAAATTGAAAAGAATAATTATGCATTTTTTCCTTATACTCAAGCGAAAAAAGTTGTGGCCAACTTAGGACCGCTATTTCTGAAATGTTCAAAATGCAACTTTTCACTATTTATTGTATTAAGACTACAGATCTACTTTATGAATGCCAATGTCGTATATTCTGTATCCAAATAACACATTTATTTGTCGAAATATTTTTTATTTGTATTAAATAAATGAAATATTTAAGTGAAATAAATAAATGAACAGTTTCAAGTATTTCATTATTTTCGTTTCAAATAATTATTTAATTGATTGAAATATTTTTTTATTTGTCTAGATAAAATAGTGTATTTGCTTTGAATAATGAATTATTCAGATTAAATAATTAAGTTTATTAGAATCAATAAAATAAATTTATTGTGTGAAATAATTTTTATTTGCATCAAATATACGAAGTATTTGAATGAAATAAATAAAATAATAGTTTCAAGTAACTCATTATTAGCATTAAATAAATTCATTTCTTCAATTCAAATAATTATTTAATTGAATCAAATACGATTTATTTGGTTCAAATAAGTGTGATTCAAATAATTTAAGTTATTTGAATCAAATACATATTTTTTTGATCCAACTAAAAAGTATTTGAATCATTTAAATATTTTTCAAATAATTTGAATTATTTGAATCAAATAAATTTTTTTCAGTGTAGCAGAAACTTCTAGTGTTTACTCTCAAAAGTGAACAAAAATATTAAAATATTGTATGAAGATATTCCGCTGTGCACTATTTTTCTTTCGGAATTTGAAATATATCACTGGTAAGATTACTTTAGTGTTTGTTTCATTTAATTTCGTGATGCATTTCAAAAGTTATTCAATTATTATTAGTTACTAGTTTACTAAGTTATCCGGTTCGTGAACGAAGGGTTTTGAAAAAGAAAATTTTTCTATAGTAATAGAATTTTTAAAAATTGATTTTTTGACCGAAAAAATTATAAATTGTGGTACAAATTAAAATTTCTTCATTCACGAATTAGCTATTATATTTACAAAAAGAAACCCTGTCAATTTCAAGCTGATTGTTTTAGCGGTTTTGGAGAAATCATGCACACCGTAACAGTAGTTTCAAAAAAACACGATTCAGAGATAATAGCGTTTGAAGTTTCAAGTTCGGTTCTGACCTCTGAGGAGTACCGTGCTAACAATATTAATAACTTCGGTTTTAAAGCATTATTTTCAATGAAAATTTGGGAAAACATTCTTCAATATGTATACTTTTAAAATAAGCAATAAAATTTTTTTTTCGATTTTTTGTTCATAAAAATGTTGTATAAACATAATATAAAAAATTTTTTGGTTTTTTTATGCTGAAATTTTTCCAAAAAGAATCAAGTAATTTGGTTAAAATGGAAAGGAGGTATAAATAACTAAAAGACAAATCTCCCATGGAATCGCACATTAACTAATTAATTTTTAATTTTTCGAAGCATATTATAATTTTTGAAATAAAAAAAATCAAAATTTACACCAACATTCAAAAAGTTTGCAAATTCGATTTAAAATGTATACTCGGGAGGTTTTCGGGGTCGCTGATGACGAATTCGATGTCAGTTTTTTAAAATTCAAAATGACGGATCCAATATGGCATATGTAAAACAATTGAAGAACGAAGCAACATGATATAAGTGTTTGCATATGTTAACACTGCAAAAAGAAACATCTTAAAATACATGGTAGTCACTTTTAAGATACTTAAAACATCTTATTTTTCCATCTTTTATCTTAGAAACCAATGCATTCTAAGATGTTTTTCATAACTTTTTCGAAATAACTTAAAAGTGACTACAATAATATTTTAAATAAGATGCCTTTTTTACAGTGAACGATCGCAAAAGCGATTGAAATTTTCTAACGCATTTCACATTTTCAATAAGTTCATGGGTGAAGTCGATCTTCACGATATGCCATATTGGATCCGTCATTTTGAATTTTGAAAAACTGACATCGGAATCGTCATCAGCGACCCCGAAAACCCCGGAGTATACATTTTAAATCGATTTTGCAAACTTTTTGAATGTTGGTGTAAGTTTTGATTTTTTTTACTATAATGCATTCCCAAGTACCACGTAACATTACTGGAATGTTGCAGCAATGTTACATGTAATGTTAGTAATATTGCAGTGTAACATTGCAGTAACATTCCAGTAATATTAAAATGTCCGCCCCAAGGCAATATTACATGTAATATTCCAGCAATATTACATGGTAATTTACAGAAAGTGAATTTATCATTCGGTTTACAAATATTAAATGAGAAGAAGCTATCAATTTTCCGAATCAAATAATTAAGTCTTAAATAAATCTCTATAAGCTCATGGGCTTCATATGTATCGACAGCACAGCTGCCCTAATACAGAAACCTGCTTAATCAGAAAAATATTTTCGAAATTAATTAATAATTTCAAAATTATCAAAGAACCTAGAAAAAAACGGTAGCATGGTGGGATACGAGCCCACAACCTTTCTATTGCTGGTAGACTGCTCTGACCACTGAGCTACATGCACCCCGAGATTCTTCAAATTCCTTGAAATATACTATCACTTCCTACATTATTTTGATGATAACGCAGGAAGTGTCTTAAAGATGGTAAACCATATTTTCAATTTCAAAGGCGATTATAATTTACAGAAAGTGAATTTATCATTCGGTTTACAAATATTAAATGAGAAGAAGCTATCAATTTTCCGAATCAAATAATTAAGTCTTAAATAAATCTCTATAAGCTCATGGGCTTCATATGTATCGACAGCACAGCTGCCCTAATACAGAAACCTGCTTAATCAGAAAAATATTTTCGAAATTAATTAATAATTTCAAAATTATCAAAGAACCTAGAAAAAAACGGTAGCATGGTGGGATACGAGCCCACGACCTTTCTATTGCCAGTAGACTGCTCTGACCACTGAGCTACATGCACCCCGAGATTCTCCAAGTTCCTTGAAATATACTATTTATTTAAGACTTAATTATTTGATTCGGAAAATTGATAGCTTCTTCTCATTTAATATTACATGGTAATGTTACTGCAATGTTACTGCAATGTTGCATGAATGTTACAAAGAAAGATCGCAAAATTCCTTATAATAATAATTTTATAAAATTTCTTTGTAACATTCATGCAATATTCATGCAACATTGCAGTAACATTACTGTAACATTGCAGTAACATTACCATGTAATGTTGCAGGAATATTACATGTAATATTGCCTTATGGCGGACATTTTAATATTACTGGAATGTTACTGCAATATTACACTGCAATGTTACTAACATTACATGTAACATTGCTGCAACATTCCAGTAATGTTACGTGCTACTTGGGTTTACTTTTCAAAATTTTTATTCCGCCATCTTGAAATCAGAAGTTCTCTATTTTATATTTTGAAAGTGCAACTATTTTGCCCACCTATAGTATACTTAAGAAAGGTTCCACATAGCACAACATAATACAGTAAGGCTATGGTAAGCTTATTTGTATGACTTGTAAGGTTACAAAGTAAACCTGAAGTATACTTATGGTGAACTAAAAAGTTCCGCCCTGACAGTAACGTTACTGCAGCTTTTACGACAACCATTAGTTGTAACCTTACTACAACCTTTACGTGTAACCTTACTACAACCATTACTTGTAACCTTAATACATCCTTTACTTGTAACCTTACTACAGCCTTTACTTGTAATGTTACCTCATCCTTTATTTTTAATTTTACTACAACCTGTATGTGTAACGTTACTGTCAGGGCGGAACTTTTTAGTTCACCATAAGTATACTTCAGGTTTACTCTGTAACCTTACAAGCCATACAAATAAGCTTACCATAGTCTAACTGTATTATGTTGTGCTATGTGGGGTTTTAAAAAAATTTTTAAAAACAATGTACTTATCTTTTTGGGATAATTTTTCAAAATATCCACCATATTGGGTACATTTAATTGCTGGTGAAATTTATTGTCTATAAAAACTTCAAATCGTGTATTGAAATCAAGTAAAAATGTTAGTCATTTGGGCGTTAATGGGTTAAAACCCAAATGCGTAAGATAAAAAAAAGGAAAATATTTTGAGAAAAGTGGGGTAGAGACCCCCAAAAATGCACTTTTTTCAACATCCTCCATTTTTTTTATTTTGGCATTGTGGGTCTTAAAATGTACGATTTTATCTTTAATTTAAAACTACATAGAAGTTTCTAGCACGTCAGGTTTAGAAGAAAAAAATACTCAAATCCCTCAAAAGTACTTTTTTGGGGGTCTTTACCACCACTTTTCTCAAAATTCTGACGTGATACGCAATTTTGGAGACCGGGGTCGTATTCAGCGCACAAAAATACATGGGAAACTACTCCGATATCTTTTTTAAAAAAAAGTCGTATTTTGTAGACCTGTGTTTGTTGTTGTTGACTATTTGGACATTCTTACATTCTTCTCTATTATTGACGTCAATCATAATTTTTTTCACTAAGAGAAAAGAAATAAAATACTTTTAATTTTGTTCTCTCTTTTCTTTTTGGTAAATAATGTCGGTTTCCGTTTCTGTCTTATTGTTCATTTTTCAGTCTCGGTTTCTATTGCCGATGCATAATTATCTTTAAAAGACAATTGTTTTGAAGTTTTAAAGCTTTTGTACCGTGAAAAATCCTTTGTTGACTATAAAAATAAAGTGAAAAAGGTGGTAAAAAGTGGACAGAATATTAAGGGAGTGCATCCTAAGTAAGCAGAGTTCGAAAATATACATATGAAATTCCTTCACCTTACCGTAAAATAAATATGCAAACAAGTGCACACTGGTATTTGTCAAAGTCACAAGAAAAAGATAAAGCATCTGACTCAATTTTAGAAATATACCCAAGTAGAAATGTAATACTGGCATTGTACTGACCCAGTACTGACTGGCAGTATAGCAGTACTGACTCCAGTACTAAATCAGTACTGGGAAATCCCTGGCTGGTAACGCTGTCCAGTACTGATTTTTTACCGGCAGTCAGTACTAAGTCAGTACTGAAATATCACTGGCAGAACACCGCCTAATTACTGATTCGCAGGTAAAATTTAACAAATTTGGAAAATGCTGCAGCGCGTTCTATAAAAGAAAATTTACCTCGAAGTCGAATACACTAACCGCACAGCCACGCAAGCTTGAGAGTATATTTTTTTAAACTTCCTTTTGAATTATACGAAGGATATAGACACTGCTATAATAATGAATTTACTGTACAATATATTTATTTCAAGAAAAATTATTATAAATATATGTTCTATATATTTATATACATTTTAACAAGACATTACATATTGATTAATAGGTATAGCATAAAAATATGGTAAAAATTATTTATTTAATTATTTATTTAAATAATAATAGAAAAATGTATATATTTTTACATTTAAAAAAAATGAAAAAAATTTTATTATTAATAACACATAATAGTAAAAATAATTAATAAATAATAATTTATTATTATTATGACATATACCTGTTAATTAATAATTAATAATATGTTAATTAAGTGTTTGGCGTTATTGTTGATGAATAATGTTTTTAAAAATATTGGAAAATATTTTAATAGTTAATAAATCAAACGATGTTGTTATTAATAGTGGCCGGTTTAATGCCATTATAACAAAGTTTGTTTGTTTTTTATAACTCCTTCGCAGTACTGATTTGGTGTTATGCCAGTTTTCTGCCAGTACTGATTTTAACACTTTTTTAACTCCGACATATTACTGATTCGGTTTTGGAGTCAGTATACTCCCAGTACTGATCGGGTTCCGAATGTCAGTACCGACGATCAGTACTGAGTCAGTACCATGCCGTGTTTAACTCCGTCATAACTCCGGACATTTCTACTTGGGATATATTAACACTCTGTGTGTGATGTATATTTTTCTCTTATTGTCTTTTCAGAAAATTGGAAAATTAACTTCTTTTATCGCGAATTCTCACGATCAATTGTTTTTCTCTTTTTTCATAGAGAAATTATCTTTTTAGAATTATGTTTCTAATTATTATTTTCATAATTTTTTACACTATATTGTTAATTTGTATTTTGTTCCAGAAAAATTTTCACATTGTTCGGAATCATTTATTCCATAGAATATATAATTTTTCTTGATATAAAATATTACATCCAGAAAAAATATACTTAACTTTGGATACTAAACAGTTCTAATACTGTTTGGGTATTGTTTTTAGATTTTATCGACTAGAAGAAAACTAGAAATTAAAAAAACTATTCTCAAAAATTATAATCGAATTCTTTAAAACGATTCAAATATTATAAAAAAATATTAAAAATCCAATTTAAAAAAAAAATTGGTGAAATTTATTCAAAATTCAATTATTTTCATAAATAATAAAATTTCCACCGAAATTCAATTAATTTAGAATAGCATTTTTTAAAAAATTTCGAAAAATCAATTATTTGACAAAATTTTTATACAATTCTTATAAAGGATTCAATTATTTTCAAAAGTAACAAAATTTTTTACAGAATTTCAATTCTTTTTAACCATTTTAATAAAATTTTTCCTAATAATTCAATTATTTCCATAAATAACAAACTCACACAGGAAATCAATTAATTTAAAATAGCATTTTCAAAGGAATTTCGAAGAAATCAATTATTTAACATAATTTTTATACAATTCTTCACAATAATTCAATTATTTTCACTAATAATAACATTTTTTAAGAAAATTCATCTTTCCAAAAACGTTTTTGATAAAATTCTAATCAAGAATTCAATTATAGTTCGAAATAAATCAATTTTTTAAAATATAATTTTAATTAGTTTTCTTTGAAGGTAGTTTTATTATTAGTATTAGTAATGATTGAAACTATCACTCGGCAAAATTTTAATAGTAAAGTTGAAAAATATTAATTTTTCGATAGCTACTTTTTTACTCCTTTTTTTAGTTTGAAGTTGATTGTTGCTACTTTTTTAAAATGAATTATCGAGTGCGATATGGTTTCGAATAACATTTTTATTTAAAACAGATAAATAATTGAGAAATATACTTTTACTTGGGTGAAATAAATTATTTTTGATTTTAATGAAACATTTCTCTTAGTTTACTCTTATTCAGTTGATCAAAGAAAATTTTGATTAGAAAAGATTTGAGATGCTGTTATTTCTGTATATCCGAAAATAATTCTTTATTAAGTTTTATATAATTTAAAAAGAAAAACAAAATTACCAAGGACTTTGGATGAAATGTTATGGAACAATACAAAAATAGAATATATTTTTCTATGAAACTTTTTTTTGCACTTTCGAGTTTTCTCCTTGAGTTTAAAAATATCTTTTGGGTTTCTTTCTTGTCGATATTTTCTGTCACTTTTATAGACAGATTTTCTTTTTACTACACCAATGACGTTTTTTAGTATTTCCTGAGAAAAAATATACGATTAGCGTTATAGAACCAATTTTTAAAAACTTTTTCTTGATTTCTATTTTTAATGTTAAAATTTTTTTCTTTATTAATTGAATTTATAATTTATTGCAGTTAGTCCAATATTTAGCCTTCCCAGTTTCCCCCTAGGTGATTTCTTTACGTTTTCTTTTATTAAATTATTTTTATTATTATTATTATTATTAAATAGACTTTTGATACGGAACTGTCTGCATCAATGGAATGCTATCTCCATGACTTGATCTTGTTCTTGATCTTATTTGAAAATCACTCATGTGATCGAGAATGGTGATTGTCCTAAAGAACGAGATTTTTTATATTCGTTGTCGCCAGTTGTGCAATCACTTGAACAATTTTAATTACACGATCCACCCTTTCGTTTTACTGTTTTCTTTTTCTATTTTTAATTTTTTCGAAGATATTTTTGCTTTTTATCAGAATAGTTTATCTAAAAATTATTTATTATTACAGATGATATTCTTTAGTCAGTTTTTAGTTATATATTTATTGTACAGTTCGTATGTGTATAATTATTTATAATCAAATTTAGAGAGTTTGGCCACTAATATAAACAGATTTAACATTTTTCTTATCGATAATCTTTTTATCGCTTTCAATTATTTTAGTCTTAGAATGGTTTTCTTCACAAAATAAACTGATATTAAAAGTCTCGATTTTAGCAATTGTACCATTAGAGGATTTTTTTAAATTGAAATTAGTAACTTATTACTTTATTATTATCATTGTATTAAAAAGGTTCATAATCAGAGCTGATTTCGGTATTATAATGGAACCAAATTACTATGTAGTACATTTCTTTTTACAGTGTGTATAATTAAATTAATAATGAAATAATAATTTATTTATTTTTTATAAAAAAAGTGCCAAAATGCATATTAAGAGTCGTGTGAGTCCTGTAAATAAATAAAATATTGACAATAATTATTATTCTTACCGTCTGGATATATTCCAGCCAAAGTTTGGAATCAATTTTCCTCCTGCAGGACATTCTTGATTATCGTATTGTATAAACGAATTATGAAACTGCTATTAATTGAAGATTCGTCACCAATCATTATCACTTTATATGCATGGTAATGTTTTTTTTTTCTTGTTGAACTGGAACATTTTGTATAAAATGATGATCGATGGAGAACCTCCTTCTTCTCTTATATTGTTAGAGAACACTTTTTTAAAAACTCTTTTTCTTTGTAGTTTTCTGTATCAACACTTGTATTGTTTTGATGGTGATGGTAGTTTCTGTACACATTTCTCTTCACTTGTTCTTATTCTGCTTCTCCTTCCTGCTTTTTAACCCTTTTCGCTCTCTTTTGCTTCTTTTGTTGGGTTCCTTTATTTTAACCTTGACTTTTGCCAGTCTATTCTTCTGAAGCCGTTCCCTTTTCCTTCGTTCAGACTCTCGTCCGATTTCAATTCAACTCCGCCTGCCTTTAATTTATTCTCAACACAACATACACCTGTACGTGTATCTAAATTACCGCAACTTAAATTTACTAATCTTAAGGATTTGATATATTTTTTATTGTTATTAATTGTTATTAAAATTAAAATTATTTAAAATTTTAATAATTTTTAAGAAAAATAATAAATTTGTAATTTTTTAACATAAATATTAAAATCTTTTGACATTTGTAAACAATTGTAAACGATTGATATATAATTTATAATATTCAAAATCTTTTGAAATTTAATTAACTAACTAAAATAAGTTTTTAAATCAATTCTTCCTAGAAAGCTCTACAAGAATTCAATTATTTAAATAGTTATATGAAAATAAATAATTAATAGAATAATTGAATATTTCTTAAAGTTCAATTCTTATAAAGAACTTTATCAAATTTTTTTTAAATGATTAAATTGCTGTAAAGAATTATTAAAATAATTAAATTCTTTCAAGAGATTTAATTACAAGTATTAAAAATAATTGAAATCATGTAATAAGAATTATTATTTATGAAAATAATTGAATCCTTGCATCAAATTTTATTAAAATTTTTTTAAATAATTGAATTCCCGAAAAACTTCTTTCTAAGAATTTTTTAAATCAAGTGAATTGTTTCAAAGAATTTTAAGTAATTAAATTTCCGTAGAACTTTCTAAGAAAAATTTGTTTAAAAATGAATTTCAATTAGAATTTTTTATATGATAATAAATTAAATATTAGAAGCGTTATAGTACAAAGTTTTTGAAATAATTAAATTTCAAAAGATTTCTGTGGAAAAGTAAATAAGTATTTAAATATTTATATAACAAAGATTATTCAAATATTGAATGTATACCTCACTCTAAACCTGAATCAGTGAAAATTTTGACTGATTTCAATCAGTGGCCCAGTTTTCTTTAATTCATCAGTGAAATTTCTCTGACAATAAGTGGTTTTTACTGATTCTCAGTGAAATTCTACTGATGAATTAAAGAAAACTGATTTAAAATCAGTGAAATTTTTTCCATATGTAATTACATTTTTTTAATATTATTACCTAAATTCCAGTAAATAATTAAAAAAATGTTATATTATTTTTGAACTTTAGTTTAAATTAATTTTTTAATTAACTGGAAATTTTGTCAAATTTAATTGATATATATATATATTTTTTTTCTATTTTAAACAATTTTATTTTATTACAGTATTCAATTTATTTACATTTCTAAATTGAATTTAAAATTGAAGAATTGAACCAAGATAAGAAAAAAAGTGAATATTTTTTATGTAAATCGGGAAAAGTTTTAGCCTAAATTAAAAAAAAAATTCATTCATTTTATTCTTATTAATTCTTTTAATATTATTTATTATTAATTCAGTTCTTTATTAATTTTCATTTATTCTGATTAATCTTTTCGTTCTTAAATTAATTCAAAATTCACTTGTAAAAATGTTATATTTTTTTAAACATTAGTTTATAAATTATTAGTAGGCAGAAATAAAGATAATTTTTGTGTTTTAATTCGCGAAAAAATTGCCATGAAAAATATGTGTAGAATTCATAATTAAAAATTTAATTAGCAAAGAGTCTGATAAAGAGGGGAGAAAAAAGTAGAGAAGAATAAGTATATTATAAATATTCCGAGGAAATTGTTAGAAAAGAAATGTATGTGGTAATAAATTAAAGGCACGTGGTATTATTATCATTAAAAGACTATGGGAAAGTAGAGAATCTTGTTGTTTTTTCCTCCTTTCTGTGTATTTTGTTATATCCAATTATAATTTCTCAGTAGATGAGCACGCTTTCTGAACTCTGGGGGATGACCGGAAGGATAAAACGCGTGTGCAATTGCACGCGTGATACACGCGTTCTCTTTTACTCCTTCGCTGGTTTAATTGTGTGGAAATAATTAAAGATTCCAGCGAAAGTGCGCGGAAGACGTTTCGTTTTTTTCTTTATATATTTCTATTCTAAATCAGAAACATTTTTCAAAAGATGCACTTGAATATTCACACTCTAGGAAAGATTGGTTGGATTTTTTTTTCATTTATCATCCACTTTTACTCTTTCTTATAATGTAGATTGTTCTCTTTGACTTTGCTTAGCTCCTCTTTAGGTGTTTAATTACTTTATATTGTTTAGTTTTTAAAATTAGAATATGAAAGTATAACTATCAAAGACGGTATGCATGTACTAGTAAGTTAACTAATTATGATTTTTATTGTACATTCTACTCTTAATTTGAAAGTTATCTAATTATGAACTTGTGGGAATAAGAACTTATCCCAAAAACTGTGCCAATGATTTCTTGCATCATCTTTAAATAAAAATTCTAATTTTTTTTTAAACTTTTACAGTGAATTTAATTTTAACTTCGTAACTAATATTCGACTTGAGGTTCGTGTCAATTTTTTAATGGCAAACGGAATGAAACAAACACTTAGAAAACGATAAATTCATAGTATTTTGAAAATTTTTTTGTTTTTGGAAAAATTTTAAGGTTCGAAAAATCCCCACAAAGCTTGTTATAAGTCAGGGAATTCAGAATAAAGTAAAATTTGTCAGGAAAATTAGGGAAAAGTCAGGAAATTTTGTCAAAAGTCTTTGAAAATATTTAAAAGGTTTAATTTTGTTTGGATTTTCTTTTGTTTGCCTTGTATAGGGGATAGTCTCCAGTTGTAAATAAAATACACCGTTCGAAAGGTAACAGAAATACGCAACTTTTATTAAAAGAAAGTGTAGTGTTTCGATGAACTCAAAAAATTTTACGATACGTTTTCCGAGCACATCACTTTTTTCAAAAAAAAAAAAAAAAATGTCTCCAGTTGTGAGACACTCATTAAAAATTGCTAAAATTGAATAAGTTTGACATAAAACGTTATGTTTAGTAGAAATAATTAAATATATTAATAATATATATTATTATATACTAAATAATAATATTTATTCGCCAAAATATGACTATCAAATAAACACAATTAAATAGTTTCAACAAAAGCATATTAAAATTAATTTCTTCTGAATCAATTGACTTTTTTCCACTTGACATGCCCAAAAATACTAGAAAAAAATCAAAACAACATTTAAATAGTATGCCTGCAAAGTCGTATTTTTTATGCTGCCCAGATGGGTGTTGACACCGTCTCACTCACATATGCTGTGTCTCACACCCAAAAACTGGCGCTATTTTGAAAAAGGAAAATTAAATTATTTTCAACCGTAGATTGGAACAATGCAATATTGCATCACAAAATATAAGGAAAACACTAAAAGAAAATGCATTACATTTACCTTTTCCAATTAATTAACTTGGAAAAAATGTACTTTGCAATTATTAAAAAAAAAAATTTTTAGTCGATTATCACACACAGTGTTGGTATTTAACAAAAACAGTTTATATATCCGCTTCGGCGTACACGAAAAAGTTGGCTCATATAAAAAGAAATGTTTTTATTTAAACCAATCGGCTTTTTAATATTGCATGTTTAAAAAAAATGACTGTCTCACAACTGGAGACTCTCCCCTATAAATTCTAATTCATGACAAACTTTATATCAAAACTTAAATTTATTCTGTTTCTTGAAATAATTGAAGTTTCCTAAAATTCTATTAAAATATAATTGAATTTCTTCAAAATTGGTAATAGTTCAAAGAATTACCAATTTTTTAAGTAATTAAGACTTTCTAAAAAGATAATAAGTGTATTTGAATTTTTTAAAAAGTAATTTAAAATAATTAAACAATTTCAAGAAATTGAACTCTTTTTGAATTGTTTTGTTAATAGAGATCAGGATAGAAGTCAAAATTCTGTCTGAGAAGCATAGAAAAGACAGGAAAAACAACATAAATTAAATTCTTTGAAGAATTAAAGAATTAAATATTAAGACTGAATCCATTTCAAATCAGGCAGGTCGACTAACTTCAAGTTATAGATTTAGCTGTCGCTAAAATATGTTATTGTACATGAAAAATAAAGAGACACGTATTTTTTTATTTTTCAAAAAAGTTAAATTTAAAGAAGTTATGCACATTTGAACTTTGAGTGGTAAAACTCGAATGAATAGTGAAAAAAATTGTTTTGCTTGGCATTTTTTTTCTTTTGAGTATAATTTAATTTTCTTTCTTAGGTCTTGTAGATGGGCATGTCCTCTTCACAATTCAGTTTGAAATTTGAAAAAATATTTAAAATTATAAAAATAGGGAATGATTTTCTGAAAATAAATAAGATCAATTTTCTCGAAAACACCATCTTTTTTCTATCCAAATTTTTACTACAAGTTCTTAAAATAATTATGAACATTTCCTATAAATTTCAAGCGGGTTAAACCATTCTGGCAATCAGGAGAATTTTCTTTTTGAAATATTTATTTTCGTAAATTTTCAAATTGTTAACTTGCATTTTTAAAAACAAATGAATAGCTATAACATTGTTGGCGTAAACGTTAACAATTTGAAAATTTGCGAAAATAAATATTTCAAAAAAAATTCTTCTGATTGCCAGAATGGTTTAGCCCGCTTGAAATTCATAGGAAATGTTCATAATTATTTTAAGAACTTGTAGTAAAAATTTGGTTAGAAAAAAGGTGGTGTTTTTGAGAAAATTGATGTTATTTATTTTCAGAAAATCATCGCCTATTTTTATAATTTTAAATACTTTTTCAAATTTCAAACTGGATTTTGAAGAGGACAAGCCCATCTACAAGACCCAAGAAAGACAATTAATTTATACTCAAAAGAAAAAAAATGCCAAGCAAAATAATTTTTTTCACTATTCATTCGAGTTTTACCACTCAAAGTTCAAATGTGCGTAACTTCTTTAAATTCAGCTTTTTTGAAAAATAAAAAAATACGTGACTCTTTATTTTTCATGTACAATAGCATATTTTAGCGACAGCTAAATCTATAACTTGAAGTTAGTCGACCTGTCTGATTTAAAATGGATTCAGTCTTAAACGATTTTATTTAAAAAATTAAATTTTTTATTAGCAGAGATTTTTTTAATATCTTAAAAATAATTAAAATTTTTACTATATATTTACAAAATTATAAATAATTTTCCGTCTTGGCATTAATCTAATATGATAGAGATAAAAGAAAAATGTCTCACATATCCCACATTGTTCTAAATTCCTGACATTTTTTTTCAAATATTTATCAAACACAAGGCAATGTTGAAAAACGCACGCGACTGAAAATCGTTATACTGGTAATTGTTTTAAAGATAACAAAATCATATTAAATGAATGCGGAGAATATTTATCGTTTAAACTGAAAACTCTCTCTCTCTCTCACACACATTTTTTATCTCAATTACAATGATTTTTTGACTGATAAATATTGTGCGAGTTAAAAAGATATGCTTGTTGATGACGTCATTTTATGTGTGTCTTTAAATGAAAATACTTTACACCCGCATCTGCATATTATCATCAAGAAAATATGTATTGAAATGCGGGCTTTATAAGTATACCTATACGGCAATTTGATATTTAACTGTTAGAATATATTTATGTGTGATTCCTTTATATTATATGGTTGTGTAATTTTATTTCCTATGCGGTTTTCATATAGTGCTATAACGGTAGCCTTTAGGAACGTGTAATTTTAAAAAACCACAAATGGATGGGAAATTAGGAATCCTGGGGAATTTTTGTTTGTTTATTTAGGCGTAATTTGCATTCTTTCTTGAAAAGTTTCCAAATGAAATGTTCTTTCAAAAAATTGTGTTTTGTTAAGTGATGATTTTTAGTAAACAAAGAAATAAGAAAATAAAAAATGAGTAAGAATAAAAAACAAAAAGAATTAGCAAGAAAAAGAAAACAATTAGGAAAAAAGTAGTCAAATATTGAAGATTAATTCGAATTCACACTTTTGAAATTAGTTAAGCTACTATTGTGTTAATTACTATTTTCAGCAACCACTGAATAAAACTACTAACTAAACTACTGGACTAGAACTACTAAAAGTATAGTCACTATCACTAAATAGGAAAATTACGGTATAGTTTGTTTAGTATTTACTATCACGATTATTATTGGTATGGGAAATATTATCTGTAAAGCACAACACAATTTGAAATCTCACTTTTGGCACTTTTGAATTTTGAGAATAAAAACGTCGAGGTTGTCGTGGGGAAATCCGGCGGCAAACTAAAGTGTCGACAGAAGAAAACGTACATTCGTGGTTTGTGTAGATTTCATATCTATAGAGCCAACCTATGCGAACGAGTTAGGTTATAATACGACTTCCGGTTTCGTGCGAAACGTCGCATCCTAATGATTATGTCACTTTTTATCATTATAACGATAACACCTTTTAATTTTACTCTACCATTTTATAATCTATTGAATACTTCAGGTGTTTTGTGTATGCATATCTAGGTTTTAGTATTTTTATTTATTGTTATTTTTCAGTCATATTTACTTTGTGCTTTTAAAATTTATTAACTATATAGGTACTCAAAGATAAACTTGTTAGAAAAAAAGGAATCTATATGTCTATACTGTCGTACTAAGGAAAAACTTAGGAAAGCGACATTTTGACGAAAAATGAGTGTTTGATATCAATGGATTCATTGAAAAAAACTGCATCTGATAGATATAGTTTAAATTATTTTTAAAAATTATTTCTTGTAAAAAATTTGTTAATAAAATCTTAGAAACTTTAAAAAATAAAAGAATAAATAACAAAAACTTAAGGAAAGTGCTTTACGTAGTCTAAAACTCGTACGAGGCTTTGAGCTCGAATATATGATAAGATGGAAAAAGTCCGCTAAAGTCACTTACGTAGTTTTTCTATCGAAAACGTGGTCAAAGCTGAGCGCTGGCTACGAGATAAAAACCTCGGATTTGATTTGCTTGGATATACCTAAGTTCTTCTATCAAGAAGTGAGTCGAGCGCACTACATAACCGCCATTCGGCTAAACTCGGATTGCCTTCGGGTCAGGTGATTTGTAGCACGAAGTAACTGGCCGGCGTTTCATGCGTAACACGTGTGTCAAACAAAATTTATTTGTTGATTTAAGTATTTAATTCATATTAATACTCATTAAGTAAATAAATATTGTTCTTCTCATAAAAGGTATATTTTAATCTGTTATCTTACCTACACTACCGTCGGGAATTATCGGTACGATTGACTTGCTGGCAGTGAAAAGTCAGCGCTGACTTTAAATCAAGATATTTAATTGTAGGGAAAAGATAGAGATTTCAGACCTAGACTGTTTTAAAGCTTATTAAATTCTGCGTCTAATGATATTTAATTTGAATTTTTCTAAACATTTGAACAAATAATATGATATGAAATGTTATGCAAAAAAATTCAATAATTTTCCCATTTTCATACATCAAGTTTGAACCCCTGCACATTTTTTAATAATGTATTGAAAATTTTGAAATTTTAGCAGCTTAATCCTTCAATCCTTAGCTTCAATTTAAGCTTTTGAAAGTTAAAAAATATTAACTGGTTCATGAAATATCTTAAAAAATGTGAGAGCATGTTTTTCTATTAGTCAATCATTGATGAACATCTCTCGTTCTCTCACCTCCCTACTCTTTCGTTTCCCCAGGGCCGAAATGTCAGTTGAGCAGGGCCTTTTTTGAAACTTGAAATAATATTAAAGATTTATTATTATTATTATTATTATTGTTATTATTTTTATTATTTTCATTATTATTTTTATTATTGATATTATTATTATTATTATTGTTATTATTTTTATTATTTTCATTATTATTATTATTTTTATGTCTATTATAATTGTTCGCATGAGTTAAATTATTTTCATTACTAATAACATTCTTCGAGAAAATTATTTATTTTTATAAATAGTAATTAATTAAATTCATTGTTCCTAAAATCCAATTACTTTTAATTTTTTTTTAACAAAAATTATGCAAGAAACTCTATTGTATTTAAAAAAAAATTTCAGAAGAATTCAATTATTTTCATAAGTAATAAAATAATTTAATAATTTTCAATAAATTAATTTTAAAATTGAAAATATTTGAGAAGAAAAATTATTTAAAAAATGAAATCCTCAATAATTATTTCCCTAATAATAATTCTTTAATGTTGTATATTCACTTTTAATTTAATAATAACAAAAATAATATTAATAATAATAATAATAATAATATCAATAATAAAAATAATAATGAAAATAATAAAAATAATAACAATAATAATAATAATAATAAATCTTTAATATTATTTCAAGTTTCAAAAAAGGCCCTGCTCAACTGACATTTCGGCCCTGGGGAAACGAAAGAGTAGGGAGGTGAGAGAACGAGAGATGTTCATCAATGATTGACTAATAGAAAAACATGCTCTCACATTTTTTAAGATATTTCATGAACCAGTTAATATTTTTTAACTTTCAAAAGCTTAAATTGAAGCTAAGGATTGAAGGATTAAGCTGCTAAAATTTCAAAATTTTCAATACATTATTAAAAAATGTGCAGGGGTTCAAACTTGATGTATGAAAATGGGAAAATTATTGAATTTTTTTGCATAACATTTCATATCATATTATTTGTTCAAATGTTTAGAAAAATTCAAATTAAATATCATTAGACGCAGAATTTAATAAGCTTTAAAACAGTCTAGGTCTGAAATCTCTATCTTTTCCCTACAATTAAATATCTTGATTTAAAGTCAGCGCTGACTTTTCACTGCCAGCAAGTCAATCGTACCGATAATTCCCGACGGTATTGTACATCTTAATTATCCCTTTAAAAAGTATGTTAACATAATGAAAATTAATTATAATTATTACATCTTTTAATCTATTATTCAATATAATAACATTATTAATAATAATATTCAGTAATACAAAAGTTCAATAATTTTTTATGAATTATAATAATTAATTATAATTATATTTTTAATTTAATATAATGATTAGCTGTCGCACCCGTCTTCGATGGGTTTTAGTTTCTACAGATACATTCAATAGTGTATCTACCAGTCTCGAAAAATAGGAAATAGTGGGAATTTAATTTGACTGGAGAAATAATAATTAGCTATCATTAACTATACCCACGTGGAACTCCCGGGAATTTTTTCAGAAGATTTCCAGGAACAATTCGGGGATATTCTCGGGAATTTTTTCGGAAGATTCCCAGCAACATTTCCGGGAGTAATTTTGTGAATTTTTGTAAAAATTCACTTAAGAATGCCAAAAATTGTATAAATTTATTATATTTACATACCTTTCATATTTATTTAATAAAATAATATCTTGTAACGTTTCAACAAGTTAAAGAAATAAATTTACATTTAAATTTAAAGGGTAGAAAAATTGTGTTTGTATACGAAAAAACGTGTTACCTGAAACAGCAAAAGTATTAATTAAAATAACTAAAAATTTTGTTTATTTAATAGAGTTATAATTGTGCCATGAAAAGCTTTTTTTGTTTAGGTAAACATTTTAATTATATCCTTTTTGATAATACTTTCAGACACAGTAGGGAAGATATAATATGTGTTTCCAAACAACAACAACATGTATTTGTTACTCGAGTATTATATCTGTATATGTATTATAAAAACATTCAATTAACATTTAATTTAATTAATAATGAACATTATGTATCTCATTCAACTTTTTTACAATGTTTAGTAAAAACATTGCATTTTTTTGCTGAACATTGTAATAATGTTAAATCAAAAGTGTGATTAAACGAAATAAACGCGATTATCCAACTTTGACCATCTATCCAACACTGACCACTTTCCCCTATTGTATCTAAAAGTATTATCAAAAAGGATATAATAAAAATTTTTACCTAAACAAAAAAAGCTTTTCATGGCACAATTATAACTCTATTAAATAAGCAAAATTTTTAGTTATTTCAATTAATACTTTCGCTGTTCCAGGTAACACGTTTTTTCGTGTACAAACACAATTTTTCTACCCTTTAAATTTAAATGTAAATTTATTTCTTAAACTTGTTGAAAAATTACAAGATATTATTTTATTAGATAAATATGAAAGGTATGTAAATATAATATATTTATACAATTTTTGGCATTCTTAAGTGAATTTTTACAAAAATTCACAAAATTGCTCCCGGAAATGTTGCTGGGAATATTCCGAAAAAAATTCCCGAGAATTTCCCCGAATTGTTCCTGGGAATCTTCTGAAAAAATTCCCGGAAACGACTCCAAGAGACTCCCGGGAGTTGCTCCCGAGAATCTCCCGGGAGACTCCGGGATATTTTCCACGTGGGTATCATTATAAAAATTTTACTATTTTAAAACAGTGATTGACTTTTTATCATCAAATAATTTATTTTTTATTAATTAAAATGCAGAAAACAATATTTGTGAATTAATTATAGAAATTTAATTATAGTAATATAAGTTAATCCAAAATCTCCACCAGTTTTTAAAGTTATAGTAAAGTCAAATTCGAACTAATTGTATCATAATTGCTTAAATCTAAAATAAGACTATATTGCAAGCTGAATTCATAATTTTTCTTGATTAAATTAAATTCCTGCATGTTTCCCGTTTTTTCCAGTTTACAATGCTCAAAACATCCATAATAGTTAACCTGGAATTAAAATAACAAAACTTTTTACTTTCTAAGTTTTTCCCCAGTAGCATAATGCAAGTATCGTTTCACAGGTATTCTTGAATTTCTGTAGTATGAATTTTATCATAAAAAATCTCCATTTTCAATCTCCTTTAAAAATAATTTTAAAGCTATGAATTAATATTTTTTCACATTGTTTACCATTTATCGTTTACCATTTTTAATATTTTCGAAGTTTTGTAATTAAAAATTTTTTGATTAATTGGATAAACAAATTATTCTAAATTTCATTATTTTGACGTCAAAAGTTTTAAAGATATATATTAAAAAATTAAAAATTTTCCGTTTTTTAAATGATTAAAAAAAATTGAATACCTCCCGTTCTAATTAATATGCTTAAAATCTGTAAATTTATTGTTTATACCCAAGTAGAAATGTAATACTGGCATTGTACTGACCCAGTACTGACTGGCAGTATAGCAGTACTGACTCCAGTACTAAATCAGTACTGGGAAATCCCTGGCTGGTAACACTGTACAGTACTGATTTTTTACCGGCAGTCAGTACTAAGTCAGTACTGAAATTTTATTTATTTATTTACTCTCCCTACAATAGGTAGGGTTCGAGACTCCCAAATACATACATAATAAACTTAACCTATATTTACAACAATCCTTACAACTAAACACTCTCTTCATACAACTTAACCTAAACGCAACTCAGCCTACATACAACTCTTTCCACGCTCTCAACCTTACTAATCGCCAGTGCCGGGCTTCCGTTTCCAGTTCCTTCTATGCCCATGCTGGCTTCGACCCAATTCGCCCACCCTTTTTCAAAAAAACCTTCTACTCCTTTTTCACCTCTTTTACACCCTCCAGACATCCACTTTTACCCAACCATCCATCCATCTAAGCAGAATCTTCTCATCTCATTCCCAGCCTATCCCTGTCTATCACACTTTACACGCTTCCATCACACCTCCCGTATCCTCTCTCACAACATACTTTACCCCATCCACCCAAATACAATCTTTACCCATTCTTACCTGTTTCCCACTCGCTCTCTCCATCCACGCTCTTTCTCTCAATAACCATACCATTCTTCTCTCCCTCCAACTTCTATCCTCATCTATTCTTATTACACTTCCTTTCAGTCTTCCTTTCACCCTCATCACATCCATTTTCTCTTCCTCACTACCCAACTCCACCAGCCATACCTTTGGTACCCCATATTCTCCCCTTCCTAACGCTTTTACCATTCCAACTGAGACATTAACCCCCACCCACGTCAACACTTTTTCCACTGCTCTTTTACCCTCCATCACACCTACATTCATACCTCTAATCACTATATTCCTTTTCCTTTTTTCATTTTCCACTACATCTACTCGTCTTGACAAATCTCTCACTTTACACTTTACACTCTCATATTCACTTTCCTCAATTTTCTCAGTCCCCTCATTTACTTCCTTTATAAATTTTTCCAATCCATTCATTCTTCTCCACATGCTTTCCTTTTCCTTTTTCCACTTACTATCCCATTCATTCCACATTTCCTGCAATTTCTCTAACCCCTCTTCAATTTCCCCTATCTCTTTGTCCCTTGTTTCCCCATCTTCACAGATATCCATCACATTTCCCCTCACTCTCTTAGCTCCTTCATCCATCTCATCCTTCAACATCCATACTAACTCCAACAAATCCATACAATCCTCACACGTCATATTTTTTCCATTCTTTCCTATCCCCCTTTCAAATACTCGCGCCTTTTTCTCATTCTCGCTATCACTACTTGAATCAAACTCAGACATTCCAGAAATCTACCTTATCACTCAATGCTCAAAATTTTTCCACTCTCTCTACCTTCTCTTCTCTCTCGCTTCAAGCAACCTAACCTCACTAAACACACTTCACTTTTTTACCTTTTTTATCACTCATACATTCACCACTCTATACAAACATACCTTTTCTTTACACTACCACAAATTATACTACACAATCAACACTCTACACTACCCACCCTTTTTTCAAACCATCAAATTTCTCAAAAAAATCTTAACTTTTTCCAAACGCGTGTACACCGAAACGGTACCGGAAACGGAAGCCAAGTCAGTACTGAAATATCACTGGCAGAACACCGCCTAATTACTGATTCGCAGGTAAAATTTAACAAATTTGGAAAATGCTGTAACGCGTTCTCTAAAAGAAAATTTACCTTTAGAAGCTTATATTAATTTGTTATTTGATTATTAAAGAAGAGGGAGTAATTTATTGAGTACTAATAATTATTATTAATATTTCTATAATAAATAAACTTTTATGAGTATCAACAAAAATGTAAATAATTATAAAAATTCCTTTTATTGAAATAAGTTTTTAAAAAAAATTTTCTTATTTTTTTTTTTCATTAACTTAGACAATCTTATTTATTTAAATTAATTACTAAATTATTATTATTATTATCTATTATTATTTAAATTTATATTTTATGTAATACTGTTGAGAATTATACACTAAACACTTACAACTAAGACGGAAAAATATCGCACACGCTCGGGGTATCGAACCCTAGACCTTGAGGACGCAAGTCGAATACACTAACCACACAGCCACTCAAGCTTGAAAGTATGTTTTTTTAAACTTCCTTTTGAATTATACGAAGGATATATACAGTGCTATAATAATGAATTCACTGTATAATATATTTATTTAATGAAAAATTATTATAAATATATGTTTTATATATTTACATACATTTTAACAAGACATTACATATTAATTAATAGGTATAGCATAAAAATATGGTAAAAATTATTTATTTAAATAATAATAGAAAAATGTATATATTTTTACATTAAAAAAAATTTTTTTTTAATTTATTATTAATAACACATTATAGTAAAAATAATTAATAAATAATAATTTATTATTATTATTATGATATACCTATTAATTAATAATTAATAATATGTTAATTATTATTAACATAATTATTATTATTATTATTATTATTATTATTATTATTATTATTATTATATTGTTATTGTTGATGAATAATGTTTTTAAAACTCTTGGAAAATATTTTAATAGTTAATAAATCAAACAATGTTGTTATTAATAGTGTTGTTAATAATAGTTTAATGCCATTATAACAAAGTTTGTTTGTTTTTTATAACTCCATCTCAGTACTGATTTGGTGTTATGCCAGTTTTCTGCCAATACTGATTTTAACACTTTTTAACTCCGACATATTACTGATTCGGTTTTGGAGTCAGTATACTCCCAGTACTGATCGGGTTCCGAAAATCAGTACCGACGGTCAGGACTGAGTCATTCTGGTGTTAACTCCGTCATAACTCCGGACATTTCTACTTGGGTATATATCTCACAAAAGTCATAACTGATTAATTTACTGCAATCTATCAAAATTTTTTGCCAAAAATAATGTCCTATAACCAAGATGTAAGTATAAAAATGTTTTCAAAAAATTTAAAAAATCGACATTTTTAAAATTTTATATTTTTAATGAAATGCATTTAAATGATCTATAACCCAGCTTAAAATCCCTGTACAGGATCCTTAAAGGATCCTCCTGGGATCCTCAACAGGTCCCGTACAGGATCCTTAAAGGATCCCGCGCTGGTCCTGTAGAGGATCCCGTACGGGATTTTGGAACAGGGTTCCTGCGCAGGTTCCGATGCAGGAACCTTAGTTATCAAAGATTTCTGTAAAGGTTCCTGTACAGGAACACTTGCAGGATCCTGTACAGGAAATTTTTAAACAAATTTTTATGTTAAGCAACATTTGACATACATAGACTTCATATTTTAATATGTTAGGCTCGTATATCAATGTTGGACAGAAAAATGTATTGCGCATTCGAGAAACTCATAGAAAACTACTGCGCAGGAGTTAAAAATATAAATAAATTAATTGAGGAAACCGTGTAGGATCCTTTAAGGGTTCCTCACAGGATCCTTTACACTTAAGTACCTGCAGTTTACAAAACTACAAAGGTTCCTGTACAGGATCCTGCAAGTGTTCCTGTACAGAAACCTTTACACAAATCTTTGATAACTAAGGTTCCTGCATCGGAACCTGCACAGGAACCCTGTCCCAAAATCCCGTACGGGATCCTGTATGGGATCCTGCGCAGGACCTGTACAGGATCCCAAGAGGATCCTTTAAGGATCCTGTACGGGGATTTTAAGCTGGGAATTCATTATTACATGTTATTTGGTCAAATTTTAGCATAATTTTTCCAAAAATTGTCTCTTATAAATAGATAATTTTTTCGTTTTTTTTAATTTTCCGAAAACATTATTATACTTACATCTGAAATATGGAATAGTATTTTTTACTAAATTATGCTAAAATGTGACTAAATAACATGTTATGCTCAATTATAGATCGTTTAAAAGCAATACATTAAAAAATCTAAATTTTAAAAAATTTCTATTTTTTGAAAACATTTTTATCTTTACATCTTAGTTATAGGACACAATTTTTGGAAAAATTATGCTAAAATTTGACTAATTAACATGTAACAATCAATTATAGATCATTTAAAAGCAATTCATTAAAAAATATAAAATTGGGATATTTGCGATTTTAAAAATTTTTTTAAAATCATGTTTATATTTACATCTTAGTTATAGGACATTTTTTGGCACATCTATTATAGAATGTGACTAAATAACATGTTATACTCAATTATACAAAGTTTAAAAGCTTTTTTTAAAAAAATGTAAAATTTGAAAGTTTCTGATTTTTGAATTTTTTGAAAAAATTGAATATGTCCAGTTCTAATTAATATTTTTCTAATCTGTAACTTTACAAACCTTCCTTGGCCCAAGGTCAAACATTCTGCAAAATTTGGTTTCATACGGTTCAGCCATTTTTAAGTGATTCGCGAACAAAGATTCTGTGACATACGCGGACATACATATATACATACACGAAATTTTTTTTATTGCCATTTTTGCAATCCTGGATGCTCAAAACGAATAATTATATGTAAAATTTTAAGTTCTGAGCAATGTACAGACAAAAAAGTCAAAGTTTTGCATACAAACAGACAGACATTTTTTTTTACATTTTTTGAATTCTCATGTCTCAAGAAGAAAAAATATATAAGAATTTCCAAGATTGGATAATTATAAAAGCATAATTAATGTTAATAATTATTATTTAAAAAATAATAATTAACTGAGATATTTAATGTTTTTATATTCTTTTTACTGCGACCAAATTAAATTTTTACTATCATGAAAAACTGCTTTCCTACCATGTGACGTCAATGGCATTTACGTGATTCTTCCATCTGATCAGCGGTCCGAGCTCGCCTACCTATTTGGAAGAAACTACGGAAAGGACTTTCCTTAACTTTCTACTTCGTATTTGCATTAAAAAACACGTATGTCCATTTTTTCATATAATTTGTTTAAGCAATGAACTTTTTATTACATAAATAAATAGAGCACTATCACTTTACCCAGTATGTGATGTTAAATTAAGCAATTTTTTAGATTATATTAGGGTTCTTAACACAAACAGTTTTTCTTAATTTTGCCAGTTTGATCGAAATGGCGCTTACCTAAGTTCTTTCTTAGTACGGCAGTATATGTTTGAACCATTGTACGGAGAAAATTTGTTTCTTATATTTTACCGAATTTTTCAGTAAAGTAGAGATATAGTGGCATAACAGTAATTTTTAATAATTTTTAAATTATTTTTTCCGGAATAATATTCAAAATTTAATGCCATATCTTTATTCCTTACAAACTAGTACTGTAAAAGTTAAAACAAAATTGAAGCTGAACGTTTCATAAAAATTAAATAAAATTTTAACGTTTCTTTTGAACACCTCCTTGATGGTCACTAACGTTTCAGGAAACGTTTGGTAAAACTTTCTTGACTTGACTCGATTGTTAGTTTTCAGGAATAGTTCGGTAAAACTTCCTTGTCTTGCCTAAATTGTTAGTTTTCAGGATTGAAATACTTTTTTAAATGCCCCGTAGTAAAAAAAACTTTGACATTAATTGTTAGTTGTTTTTAACATATTTGTACTAATTAACTTATAATTAATAATTTCATTAATAGCAGAAAACGCTTCTGAAACGAAAATAAATAGAAAATTACTTTCGTTTTAGTTCTTAAATAATCCAAAAACAAAAGTATTTGATACTATTAAGTTTCGTGTCAACTTGAAACAAAAGATTGAAAAACATGATAATAACACTAAAATTGATTATTTTAATCGTTTTTAATAAAAATTTAAGAATAATAAGAATTTTAATAAACTGTTGTTTTATTACATAAAATAAAAATTTAAACATTTTTCTTTATTACAATAAAACATATTTTAAAACTATTTCAGAAATTGACCTTAAATATAGTTAGAAATTATTCATTAATATAGAAGATTTTTATTTTATGCAACTATTGTTTATTAATTTGAATTTTTCTCACAAGCGGTAAAATAAAATTCAGATTTATATATAAGGACAGTTGAAACTTTCTGAAGCAATAATGTAAAGCGTGCGATGTATGTATTAATGTATGCGTTTAAAATGTATACTGTAGGCAGGTGTAATGTATAAGTATTTGTTCGTGAATAATTGTAAGGGGTTCAGGTAGTGATTAAACTAGGTAAAATGAAATTTACGGCAGTATTACTATAGAACTACTGCAATGATATTATTATTTATTCTTCAAGTTTTACCGAACTATTCAGTCATTCAATTAATATAAATTTTACAGAATATTGTACCTTACGTTTTACTGAACTTTCAATAAAAATAAGTATAGTGAACACAACGTTAACCCTACATTTTACCGAACTATACAATAAATATCAGTTTTACCGAACTTTTAATAAAACTGAGTATATCGTACACTTACCCTACGTTTTACCGAACTGTAAGTGAAGGGCTAATACATGTACCGTAAGGTTTATGCTTTTTACATTATTTTTCAATGCAATTGCTTTTACAGTCCTGTTCTTTAAAAATTACAGTTTTGACACTTCATCCCAGTTTTACCGAAAGAAATTCGGTAAAATTTCAGGACTAAATTTTCTCCGTGTGGTGAAATGAAGTAGTCCTCTAATTAAAATTATTAAAGTTATCTTCTAATTTTTAGTAAAATTTAAAAGAAGCTGAAACTGTCACCTAATTATCAGAACTACTTACTTAGGAATTTAAATTGTAATAATAAATATTAAACTATAAAATTTTATTTCTAATAGGGCAATTAGTAACAATGGGGTAATGTGTAACAAGACTTTCAATTTTGATTTAGGATTTTTATTATCGACGTTCTTGTTATACGATCTTTGTTATATGGACACTTTTCGTAACTCCGATTAACAGTAATTGGAAAACAAAAATATAAATAAACATTCTAAATAAAAATGTAAAAACCTTTTATTAATTACCCCGCTGTTTCTTATTGCCTAATTTGATGATAACATTTTAAAGAATTAATTTCCTGTATAAAATTCATTAAAATCCAACATCTCAGTGATACACCAGACTAGATTTTCATTCCAAATAAACATTTTTTCCTTAAAATCTCAAAATACAAGCTTTGCACTCATCCTTATTAATAAAATCAGACTTTTGTCTGTACATTGCATAGAATTCAAAATTTCTATTATATTCCTTCTTTCTACACTCTGAAAAACTTGAAAATACTATTAAGAAAATAATGTGTGTATGTGTGCCCGACAAATTTTGACCGCGCATCACAAAAAAACGGTTTGACCGACTGAAGTGAAAATTGGCAGTCGTTTAGGAATAAGCCTAACCTAAAATCCCAGCCATAGTA
Source organism: Leptopilina drosophilae (assembly GCA_032873175.1). Lineage (NCBI taxonomy): Eukaryota > Metazoa > Arthropoda > Insecta > Hymenoptera > Figitidae > Leptopilina > Leptopilina drosophilae. The sequence goes on from CM065487.1 coordinate 12,950,668, forward strand.
TATTTAAAAAATATTAACCCTTCGACACACACCTAGGGAGTAGACCGGAGCGAAAAATAAAAATGTTTCCAAATTGAATCGTAATAGTGCGGAAAAATTGCTATTTGTTAATACGAATTCAGAGAAAAAAAGTTTTTGAAATCGAACAATTTCTTCCGTTCGCGCATCGCAATTAAAGTTTATTAATTTAAAGAAAAATTAAATAGATTTACCAAAAATCGTATGTCATCATTTATACTTCACAAATGATGTTCAAACAAGTTAATTTTATGTAGATAAAATGAACTTGTAGTCCACTACATAAAAATGTTATTCCTTCTGTGCAGCTCTTCGCCCGCACTTTTTTGTACGGCTCAGAACCCATCACGGGAAGGTGGCTGCACCGCGAATTCCACCCACACCCTTCCCAACCAACCAAAAATGGATGTAAAAAATTATTGCGGAATAGCAAACTCTGATTTAGTATCAAATTTAGGCATGGATGCACGAGAGATGAGGGTTGCTCTTATGAACCCATCACGTCTTTCTGATCCGTAAACTTTTGAGGAGGCTTGTGTTACAAGTTTAACACAGCGCGCCACAGCCTGAGCGTGGCATGGAATATCTGCCAAATTTATGTCCAATGTTGGTTTGTCCTTTTTAGATATTAATTGGGAAATTGTATTGGAAGAAAGACTTGCCAATAGTGGGGGACAGGTATGTTTTGCTTCTGACCAACCTATTAACTCAAAATATTCACTCGCTTCAAAATTTACTTTGGGAACCAAGAAGTTTCGAACATTTTTGCCCTTTACGGGAACTTCTTTGGTTTTTAGAGCTCGCTTAAGTCCGAGCTCTCGGACATGCTCTTTGTCATCAACTACCATCGAGAGAAGAATATTTTCTGGATGGGCAAAAAAGGCATTTGTTTGGATGACTTTATGAACTACTGCCTGAACAGAGAAAGGTAAGTTTCTACATTCTTTAATACATTCTAAAATAGGTTTAGGCCCGTCAACTATCGAAGATTTTGTTTTCATTTCGAACCACAGAGGTACGTATACCGCAAGAATGTATTTTACAATCTGAATGAGGTTATTAGATGGATTTCGCACGGAAATGTACAACCTCAGAAATCTGTTCGCAGTTGTCAACCATCGAGAGTGTGATATTCGTCCCGGATCTCGATTTGCTAGATCTGGCGAACAAGAACCAGCATCAATGGCAGAAGGTATCTCATTGAAATGAAGGAGACAGATAGCCCAATGTACTGGTCTCTTTAAACGCATTTCAAGATGTTTAATTGATCCATTTTTCCAGCCTGTGTTTGTTGAAGTGCCATCAGATCCAACCACTACAATATTAGATGAATCTATTCAGACACACCAAAGCGATCACTTGTCAAAGCAGTTGCTGGAAGTGATAATCGCATCTGAGAAGTTTTTGAACATCCTGATTGAGATGACAAAGAGCGTGGGGACTGAAAGTCAGAATCATCCTTATCATCAATAACATCAAAGGAAGTCTCTATATCAGAGTCAATGTTATTATAAGAGGGTCAAGGCAGGTTGGTTTGATTTATCTGGCGAGCCTTTCTTTGCAACCTTAGTGTAAGTTTTTGACTTTCCTTTACATCCACTGCCCGAATCTTACCTTGTCTAAGTTGTCTTTGAGCATAAAGAAATTTTATTTCTAATGGTGGTATCTTTCTGTCTTTAGGGCAAGTGCAGTTGACAACTACTGGACTGAGACAAATGCATTTGTTAAAGGTTTTTTCACAAGAACATCCCAGCGGGCACAAAGACAAAAAACGTTCTTTGACCGTCTGTAGAACGTTTAATGTCTGCCAATTTAAGTTTTAAGAACGTCCGAACGTTCCAAAAATGTTTCAGAACGTTCGGACATTCTTAGAACGTAAATTGGCAGACATTAAACGTTCTATAGACGTTCAAAGAACGTTTTTTGCCTTTGTGCCCGCTGGGAGTGCAGTGTCATCTCACATTTGCATGATGATATGTCAAATATTGAGTTTGTACATTGCTCTATAAAGTCAGTATACTTATTTTGTTTCCCAATCTTGTCTTTGTCTCTTTGATAAGATTTACGAAGTGCGTAATATTTATCGTGCAACTGTTTGATCTTTTGAACGACTCTTGTGTGAGAAACAGTTGGAATCGAAGCCTTGGAATAAAGGGACTCAATTTCACTAGCTATAGTATTTGCAACGGCTGTGAAGCTCAATTTTTGACCAGAACTGGCAGCAGTAGATTCTACTGTCATATTGTACCTCACTTCGTGCCAACATTTAACAATGTCGGCATTAGTTGGTAGAACATTTGTCAGCAATGGTTTTGGTGCACCAAAAAATGGGCAGTGTACATTCTTTCGTGTAAGAGACATGAATAATGTATTTATAACTATTTAATATGAAACAAGTTAATGCGTGAACTACGCGACTCAAAATGAAATCGAATTGAAAGTTATCAGATAGAGGTACGTTGCTTCGTCGGGCGACAAGCCAGAATATGCATAGACCGTATGGAGATAGCTCTCGTGATGAGCACTATTTTCTCCTAGTTTACCACAAGGTCATGATGCTTAAATAAAAAGAACGCGATTGGACATCATTTACGAGGTATCAATGATGATATATGATTTTTGGTAATTCTATTCAATTTTTCTTTAAATAATTAAAATTTAAATGCAATGCGCGAACGGAAGATATTGTCCGATTTCAAAAACTTTTTTCCCTCTGAATTCGTTTTAACAAATAGCAACTTTTTCGCACATTTCTAAAAAACATTTAGTTTAAACATAATTAATATTTAATTATGAAGCTTCAAAGCCAGAAAAAACTCGAAAAAGTGAGGTTATGTTAAATAAAAAAATCAAGTTTTCAAAACATTTTTAGTTCCACTGTTGGTTAATGACAAAGTTATATTATAAATATAATTAAAATTAATTATTTAATGATTTTTTTGCTTATTTGTTAATGTTACATTATTTTTACATGTAAAGTGGAATTTCTTCGAAGATGTGCATTCGTGTAATAATTTTTATTTTTAAGACCGACAATTAATTTTATTCATTTTGTAATTTAGAATAAATTTAGTACATATTTGTAAGTTTGTGTTAAAATTAAATTTTTGGTGATTCCTTTGTTAATGTAATGTTTATGTAATGTCGCTTATTTTACAATGTGGTGAGGGATTTCCTCTAAACGTGTGTAAAGTCGTAATTTTTTCCAAGGTGTGTGACGGAAGGTTAATGTGAACGAAAGTTGTGCAACTTTTTCAAAAATTCTAAAACTTTTTATTTTTTGATTTATTGCAATAAATTTTGAACTTCGCATAGGGTTAATTTTTTTTGTTGATACTTAGTCATTCGATTAGTAAAATTATTAATTAATAATTTAATTTTTTTGTTTATTATTATTACTTATTATTATTTTTTTTAATATTTTAAAATTATGCGTCCCAACATGCAATGGTAAATGGCACCAGTTTGTTACAACTAAGAAACCCGAGGTGGCCCGACCGTAGTGACTCTCCTCTACTATATTTTCACAAAACTTTTCAATAGAATTCAATTATTTAAATAGATTTAAATTTAATTAGATTTAAATTAGAATTAGATGTTCATTACATGAACATTTTGCTTCCTCTTTACGATAAGCAACAAATTTGCTTTAAAGTGAATTTTTTCATTTTATTTGATTCTATTAATGCTAATAAAATATATTCTTTTTATACCTCAATAGATTCTTCTTGATGAAATGAAGATTTTTAGTTTGTTTTTAAGTCAAGAGTAACATTTTATTATAAGGCAACATGATTTTTAAGAAGGAAATAAATTTCTAATAAAAGTGCGAATTTTTGGTTTCAATTATGTTTAATTCTATAAATTCAAGTACAATATATACTTTATATATACCAATCGATCCGTTTTAATGCAACGGATAAGATTATTGAAAAAAATGAGTAAAATTTTATTGTACTGGAACATAATTTTGATGAAAGAACTGAATTTTTGATAAAAGAAGGTAATTTTTCTGCTTTAATTGTCATTAACTCTATAAACTCTCATACAATGTATATGTCGCAGGCAATAAGAAGAATTAGACATTTAGCTTAATTCCTAGGCATTAAGCTAAATGGTGACAACTACCTTAATGGCGCGTGAGAAACTCATATTTTTCTATTTGCCTGGATTAAATTAGGCAAATAGCCTAATACCTAGGCATTTAGGAAATTGCCAAAAGTGCTCTCGGCAATTAGAAAAATAAAAGAAGTCTGAAAAATTGATAAGAAATTATTATTATATGCATTAAACATTTTTTATATTATTATAACTTTTATGATTATTACTTTTAATAAGAAATTAAGAAAAAATTAAGTATGTAGCAATATATAATTAAATTACAACAAAATAATAATTTATGAAATAAAAATATTTAATATGAAAATTTTATTTTAATAGTGTCTTCATTTATTACAACATGTTGAGGTTTGATGGCATCGCGAGTTACATTTTATTATTGCTTTAAAGGAAGAACACCTTTTAGTATTGCACTGATTAGATGCTACCTTACAATTACATTTTTTGAACCCTTGTCCCCCAGTCATGGATTGTTGAGATGCAGCTTCTCTTAAACTTAATGTCACTTTTGTACTAGTATGCACTTCCAAAAGTTTAGGGAAATAATCTTCTAATGGCACCATATAAACTAATATTATCAGTAGGATTTTTTCGTTTCACAGTCACGGAACTCTCTTCTCCAATTTGAAGAATGTCGTAGTTTTTTAAATAATGATTGTCAGAAAGATTTTTTTTCACACCGATTTTTGCACTTCTTAAAATATTTTTTACATTTTCTAACAGTTTTTGCTCCACATACACCGATTGCTTTTTCCAAGCATTGCATCTCTGCATTTTTTTTAAAACTCTTCTCTGTCTACGCCGTCACTAGTAATAGTTTTCATTTCGAAATAAAATTCAACCGTCACTTGATAAACGTAAAGAGAAACTAATTTTGATTTTCAATTTTCCTCAATATTAAAGTAAAATATAGTTTTTGAATATACTTAATTCAATGTAAAACACAAATACTTATTTATAAACAAACTATGACAGCTAATACGAATTTAGGTTTATATTGAATTAATAATTAAACCTTCTAACCAAAATATTTCTTTATTTTGATAACTTTTGAAAAATAATTCCGTACAGTTTTAATTTTCATTTCATTCATTCTTTTATTTTTCTAATTGCTGAGAGCACTTTTGTCAATTTCCTAAATGCCTAGGCATTAGGCTATTTGCCAGATTTAATCCAGGCAAATAGAAAAATATGTGTTTCTCACACGTCATTAAGGTAGTTGCCACCATTTAGCTTAATGCCTAGGAATTAAGCTAAATGTCTAATTTTTCTTATTGCCTGCGACATATACTTTATATATGGTGGAAATCACATCAAAAATCCACCCAAAAAAATTTTTTGGTTCAATTCTTTCCAATTTTTTTTATGATATGCCCTATAGGGAGGGGGTTAAAGTTTTGAACTTTGCTTAACTTTGAGAATTTATTAAACTTCAACGGCCAAAACCCTAAAAGCGAGACTTCGGTGTCCGTCCGTAGTTTTTACGTCATAAGTCTTAAGTCTTAAGTATTCAGTCTTAAGTTTTAAGTTTTTCATAAGTTCTTATGTCCTAAGACTTAAGACTTCGGTATAAGAAGGTCTTAAGTTCTAAGTCTTAAGTCTTACGTCTTAACAACCGTTGCCATGGCAACGGCGGTTATGACAACCATTGCCATAACAACCGTTGCCATGGCAACCGTTGCTATGGTAATGGTTGTCATAACAACTGTTGTTAGGGTAATGGTAATGGGTAATTTACATAGTTCTACAATTTTTGTATATTGCTAAAAATAAATTATTAAATTCTTAATTTGTTAAAGTTATACTTTTTGATAATATATTTTAAATCACTCCTATTCCATATTTTCATTGAAAACATATGCGACATGAAAATACTCGAAAGTACTAAAAGAACCAATTACTTCACTAAAATTTTTAAACAATTAATTCTAAAAAAAATTTTCTAAATAAATTATTATTTATTTTTTTTTATTCATTCATTATCATTATCATCATTTTTGTCATTTTAGGCCACGAAACCCTATGATGTAGGCGCGTTGCGCCTGCTTCTCTGCCTGATTTTTTCTAAAAGTTACGATATTTAAGAATAATTTTCTATGATATGAATAAAATATGTCATGTAGTTTTTTTAAATATAGAAAATGAAATTTGTCATGTAGTACCGCGTCATTCCTCTCAGTCGTTGAATATTATCCAATATTTTTGCTGTGGGTAGAGATATTGATTGATTATTGTGATCAATATTTAAATTAACATCTCTAATATTAATTTCTTAAGTTACTTTTTAAAAAATGTAATTATTTTGCGTTAAAAAAATTAAAATTGAGACATAAGCAGAGATTCACAACCTAAAGTGTCATTCCTCTCACCCCTAATAAAAACAATATTAATATATATATATATATATATATATATATATAAATTGATCGCAAATTTATTTCACATAAAGTTGTTCTTTATAAACATGACAGGGCATTCTCAGCTGGAGGAAAATTATTTGTCAATTAAATAAAATTAAAAAATTTTGAAATTGTCATTCCTCTCACCCGTCATTCCTCTCACTTTTTTGAATAAAAATTTAAAATTGATATGATTGTCGATTGTTTAAAAACTGTCAGTGAAAAGGGAACATAAATGTATGAAAAATAATTTTTGACAATTATTAAAAGAGATTTTTGATAACTGTAAGTATTTCAAAATCTATCAAATTTATAGATGATATTAATAAATTATTATTATTAAATAATTTTTTGTAAATATATATATATATATATATATTCCATGTCAAGTGATCCAGGTGTCTTACGGTGTAATGCTTATTTCAATAATTATTTACTCTTAAACTATTAAACATGAAAATTTGGCATGGTACATTTTGGAAAGGTTTTTTCATGCTCTTTCGACTGAAAATAGGCATATAAAAAAAACTTTTTTGGGCCCAAAAAAAACCAAAATTAAAAAAAAATTTTTATTTTTTGGAAAAAGGGCAGCTATTTTTTTTTTTTTTTTTAAACGAAAGCTGAGGTTTTTTCCTAAAAGGACATATAAATGAAAAAGTGGGACAAGAATGTTTAAACAGTGAAAAACAGAGGTTTCTACTCACCGGAGCGCTCTAAATCCGGTTTTTACGAAAAAATTCATTTTTTCAATGTTTAAACAATCTTGTCCCACTTTTTCATTTATATGTTCTTTTAGGAAAAAACCTCAGATTTCGTTTAAAAAAAAAACAAAAAGCTGCCCTTTTTCCAAAAAATTAAAATTTATTTTCAATTTTGATTTTTTTGGGCCAAAAATTTTTTTTTTTTAATGCCTATTTTCAATCGAAAGAGCATTAAAAAACATTTCCAAAATGTACCTTGCCAAATTTTCATGTTTAATAGTTTAAGAGTAAAAAAATTATTGAAATAAGCATTGTACTGAAAATCCCAAAAATTTAACCCCCTCCCCCTCGGAAAATATTGGACTAGGTAAAAAAATATTTTCACGAAAAATTACTATCTATTAGTACTACAAAAGCCCCAAGTTTTGCTACGATTGCTACGATTGGAGAAAACACCTGGATCACTTGACATGGATGCCTCATACAATAAAAAACGCCGGCGCCAAATTTTAACCTCTTAATTTTTTTGTAAATTTTAATTTAAAATATATTTTATTTATTATTATATTATTATTATTATTATTATTTTATTATTATTATTATTATTTTATTTTTATTATTTTTTGCTTCCTCGTGTTACGTCCGTAACTTCTTATTAATGTACCTAAATTAAGTACAATACTTATGTACGTATTTTGTATTCGATATTGTATTTTTCGTATATATTTTATAATTATATTTTATGTATTTCATATTATTGCCTTACAATTATAATATTTTTGAATATATGGCAATTGATATTATAAGTCTTATATGTATCTGAATAAATTACAAATCATAATAATTTTTAGAAAAGAGAATAATATTTTAAATCATGTAAAAAGAATAACGATAGTGCATCAGTTCAACAACCTTCAAACAATTTCGCCACAGGAAGGAAGAAAAACCATCTATACACAAAGAGAGGGCTTGAAGAGACACAAAAATTAGAAAGAGAGAAAAGATTAGTCCACAGCAGCATCGAGCATAAAATGTAAACAGGCTATGATCATCCCCACCACTATTTTGAAGAGACACAAAAATTAGAAAGAGAGAAAAGATTAGTCCACAGCAGCATCGAGCATAAAAAAGTAAACAGGCTATGATCATCACCACTACTATTTTGAAGAGACATGAAAATTAGAAAGAGAGAAAAGATAAACAAGTGCACAGGTGTTCATAGTTACCCTGCTCTCCCACTCTCAATAACTACACGTATATGATTCTAAACAATGGAACAGTTTCGTATAAAAAGGGAGAGAAATTAAGCAGAGATCAGAGAGTAATTTTTTGGAAATCAGCAGTATTCATCTAATCATCAACAAGTGAACAGTCTCCCAGTATACCTTTAAACATTATTCAAAAGTGAACTCCCAGTAAACCTTTAAACATTATTAAAAGTGAAAAGTCTCCCAGTATACCTTTGAACATTATTTAAAAGTGTCGTCCAAGTATTAATTTAAACATACTTCGTTACAAGTGAATTATTCCCCAAGTAATAATTTGAAATCAGTTTCAAATCAACACCCTATTCATCGATCTTCGAGCTTTTATCAATTTCCAAAAATATAAATTTGGAAATTCTTTCGAGTGTCTACAAAACTCAAATATTGAAGGATCACATTCCAAATTTCGAAACATCGAAATTTGCTTAAGAGGCGACAACTGTCTGGGACTAGCAGATATTTTTCGGAATACAATACACTATCTTATTAGTGTAAACACCAGCACAAATTCTCCACCATTAAGGACAACCATTAGGCGGTCCCTTTTCGTCTAGTGCTCATCACCACTCAAGATTGGATTACAAGATAATCATCACACCACAAGTAATCGTTATTCTTTAAGTAAGATTCATAACTTTATACTCATTGTATTTTTGTCAACTCTTTTCTTTCTTGTTGGTTTTTAAATAAATTATTCTCTCACAACATTTAGTAGGCTCATTGACTTATCCTCATCCCAAATTAGATTCATTTATGAAACTAATTTAAAACGAGGAACGTTAGGTATATTTATAAAGGTTTCTCGTTTTGACGTAACAGAAGCCCTTTATAAATTTTGGTGCATCGGCCCGGGAAAATTATAAAGTCGATCAGCCATTATTTTGTCAAAATTTTAATAAAATTCGAAAATTTTAAAGAATTTATTTAACTAAACATTTTTAATAAATCAATGAGTATACCATTTGTTTAAAAAAAGGTTAAATTTTTTTTAATAAATAATAATAACAAATAATATTATCATACAATATTAAAAAATAATTAATGACATTCCATATTTTCATTTAAATTGGTACATTTTATGTTGATTGATAACATTATACAAGATTTAAGTCGCAAGGTGCATTCATAAATATATTTTATATTGGTTTAAATGAATAGAGGTTCGAGTCCTCTTAACTTCTAATTTTTAAAGTTGCAAGGTGCATTCTTAAAATAAATCCAGTATTATATTGATGAATGGGGGTTCGAGTCCTCTTGACTTATGGAATTTTTTGTCTCGTATATGAATCATTTTAATATTTAATTTGTACTAAACTAAATTTTGTTTCATTCTTTAAATTGTGATTTGTTATTATTTGTTTAAAGATTTTTACCGTCCTGAAGCTTAAAAAAAAATTTAACTATAAAAGAAAAGTGTATTTTATATTCAAGAAACAAGATTGACAATTTTACAATTATTGTGTATATTAAAAATTTTGATACTATGCAATCTTTTAATGTCTTCTTCGAATGAAAATACTACCGATTCCTCACGTTTAACTCGCTCTAAAATAAAAAATAATCCAGAATTGTTATTGCATTCGGGAATTCCTTATTATAAAGAAAATCCACACACAAGTACACCTAGATATTCTAAAGAAAATCCTAATCCCGAAGAAAAACATAGACAGCTTGACTCAGGTTTTATTTCTCAACTTTTTGACACTGACGATAATTCTTCTGAAACTGACGATAACGACAGCAAAGATTCTATATTAGAAGAAACTCTAGTAGAACAAAATTTAGGAAATCAGTCTCAAGCAAATTTAGGTTCAAATAATCCATTAGTTGACGAAGTTGAAACAAGCGAACACTCTGAAAACGATTCTTTTGATAGCACTAGAGACAGTAACGATTTTGAAGAAAACATGGCGCTTCCAAATAATCAGCAAGTGTCATTACGCGATGCATTAGAAACCATACCAATGTTTGACGGAAAAAATATTCCATTATCCATATTTATTGAAAGTTGTTTAGAAGCAAAATCTATGCTTCCTGAGAACGCACAAGTACAAACAAATTTAGTAAAATTAATTAGGAGTCGAATTTCGGGTGAAGCACGCAGAATTATAATAGGAAATAATTTTAATACAGTAGAGCAGTTGACAGAAAGGTTAAAACAAATTTACGCACCAGCAAAATCTGTTTATCAATTACAAGGAGAATTAGGAGCAATATATATGTGGGAACACGAAAATGTAATTTCTTACGGTTCAAGAATCGCAGAAGCAGCAGAAAGAATATTAGACGCGCATAGGCTTAGCAACGAAAATGCAGTAGATGAAACATTTAAAACAAATTTAGATAAAACAACTGTTGATTGCTTCTCACGAGGACTTAGACCAGAAATTGAAATACGAATAGGTACAGCAGACACATTTCAAGAAATAGTTAATAAAGCAGTAGAAATAGAAAGAAAATTATTATCACACCGTGAATTAAGAAAAAGTGAGCATAATACTGAGTATAATTCTCATCCTAAAAATAATAAAGAATTTGCAAAAACAACCAAAATTAATATCGCTCAAGATAATGTAATAACTTGTTTAGTTTGTGGAAAAAAGGGTCACTTTGCAGTAAATTGTTTTCAACTTAATAAATTGATAGGAGCAAGACGAGAAAACTCCTTTTCTCCAGGATCACGCCAAAATTTTTCAAATCAACATCGATTTAACAATCAAAATCATGCATTTAATAAATTTCAAAGTCAAAATACTTATAGAAATCCACAACAGAATCAAAGACAAAATCAATTCCAAAATCACTTTAGAAACACGCCACAAAATCAATTTCATACTTCATACCAACGACAAAATCAACGACAAAATTTTTTCCCTAACCAACAACGAAATTTTTCTCAAGAATCACGAACTAACAATACATCAAAATTTACAAATAGAAATGAAAATATAACATGCAATTATTGCAAAAATTTAGGACACATTTCCACTAATTGTAGAAAAAGAATGTGGGATGAAAATAATAAACAACAACAACAAACAAATTCGCAAACTCAAAATCAGGGAAACTCCAAAATTCCTCTTCAGTAGGATGCTCTGAGGAAGAATTAAAAAGAAATTACTATGCATCCAGGAACATTAATTTAGCAAAAACCAACACTATTACATATATTCGAATTGACACTCAAGAATTAAAAATTCCAATTACAATGATGATTGATACAGGTGCAGGACCAAATTTGTTAAAAATTCGCGCGTTAAAATCGGATATAAAAATTGATGAAAATAAATGTCTAAAATTAACAGGAATAAACGATCACGCTGTTTACACCTTAGGTCAAGTTGAGATTAATATTTTTGGAATTCTAACAACTTTTAATCTTTTATCAAATGATGTTCCAATTGAACATGATGGAATATTAGGAACAGAATTTTTCATAAAAAATAAAGTGAAAATTAATTATGAAGAAAGACATCTAGAAATCAATAAACAAAAATTTAATTTTGATTCGGAAAATTATTTTACAATACCAGCAAGATCAATTTACAATATTCATGTAAAAATTTTAAATAAAAATAAAAAAGTAGGTTACATTCCAAGATTAGTAGTGAAAGACGGTGTTTATTTAGGTGATGCAGTAGTTTCAAATATAGAAGGATTAGCTTATTTACAGGCTATAAATACATTAAATGAATCAATTGACATCCCAATTTTTGAATTAAATTTAGAAGATTTTGATGAAATAAAGCAAGAAAGTTCAATAAGCAAATCTGATATTAAAAATGAAGACTCATCAATTAAACAAATCATTGATGTATTTTCAAAAAATATGAAATCAGAAAATATTTTCAACATTACAGGCAACGATAGAGTTGAAGACATAAAAAAATTACTTCGTCTTGAACATTTAAATAAAGAAGAATTAGAACACGTCATGAATTTAGTAGAAAACTATTCGGATCGATTTCATATACCTGGAGAATATTTAAAAGGAACAGATCTTATAAAACACAGAATAATAACTACAGATGACACACCAATTATTACTAAACAATATAGATTTCCACCTGTTCATAAAGAAGAAATGACACGTCAAGTAAACGAATTATTAAAACAAAAGATTATTAAACATTCTGATTCACCTTTCAATACACCAATATGGATAGTACCAAAAAAAGATGACTCACAGGGAAATAAAAAATGGCGATTAGTTTTAGACTTCAGAAAACTAAATGAACGCACGGTAGGTCAATTTTACCCCCTCCCCAATATTACGGACCTGTTGGATCAATTAGGAAACGCTCAATATTTTTCAGTCTTCGATTTAGCATCCGGTTTTCATCAAATCAAAATGGATCCTAGAGATTCTTATAAGACGGCATTTTCAACGCCATTTGGACACTACGAATTTGATAGAATGCCTTTTGGATTAAAAAATTCACCAAGCACATTTCAAAAACTTATCGATCAGGTATTATTAGGTTTACAAGGATCAGAATTATTTGTTTATTTGGACGATATTGTAATTTATGCAGATACCTTAGAAGAACACGAAGAAAAATTTTCGAAACTCATGAAACGACTACGTTTTGCTAATTTAAAACTACAACCAGATAAATGTGATTTTTTGAGGTTAGAAGTAGGATACTTAGGGCATATAATTGATAAAAATGGTGTACGACCCGACCCGAAAAAAGTAGATGCTGTAAAGAAATTTCCAAAACCAAAAAATGTTAAAAATATTAAACAATTCTTAGGACTAGCGGGTTATTATCGAAAATTTATAGACGGATTTTCAAAAATAGCAAATCCTTTAAATCAACTTTTAAGAAAGGATACACCTTTCCTTTGGACCGATAAACAACAAGCTGCTTTTGATACTTTAAAAGATAAACTCTGTGAGGAACCACTTTTAAAAAGACCAGACTTTTCTCAACCATTTATTTTAACAACGGACGCTTCAGGTTTTGCAATAGGAGGAATTTTATCACAAGGAGTAATTGGCAAAAATCAACCAGTCGCTTATACTTCACGAACTTTAAATGAATGTGAAAGAAAATATGATCCTTATGAAAAAGAAGCCTTGGCAATTATATATAGTGTGCAACATTTTAGACCATACCTTTATGGGAGAAAATTTACCTTACTCACGGATCACAAACCACTAGTTTGGTTCCAAAATTCTAAGGATCCTTGTTCAAGAGTAACAAGATGGAAACTCAAATTAGCAGAATATGATTTTAATGTGGTCTACAAAGCTGGAAAAACAAATGTTAATGCTGACGCCTTATCCAGAAATCCAGTTGAAGTTATAACTGAAGAAAAAGTACAAGGAATAAAAGAAGAAAAATTTCAAGAAACTCAGGAAATTCAAGAAAATATAATGAAAAGTGTGCACGAAAAGATGAAAGAAAAATTAAAAGAATATATACAACATGTAGCAAATGAAAATGAATCAAACTTGGAGATAATAAGAAGTCTCTACGATATAAAAAAAATGTTTATGGACAATGCATCCAATGGAAATTCGGAGATACAAAGAATTCTTCGATCTATTAAAAAAATATTTGAGGACAATGAATCCTATTTGAATTTGGAGATAAGGAAATGTCTCCAATCTATTGAAAGAATATTGAAGGACAATGAATCCTATTTGAATTTGGAGATAAGAAAAAGTCTCCCATATATTGAAAAAATAATTAATGACAATGAATGCTACATGAATATGGAGATAAAGAAAATTCTCCAATCTATTAAAAATATATTTAATAAAAAAATTATGGTACAAGTATTGAAACTTGTAATGTTATTACGAGAAATCAAAAAAGAATACAAGAAAATGGAAATCAAGAAAATGATATATGTGAAAAAGAAAATAAAGAAATACAGGAAATTCAAGATAATAAAATAAAAGCACACGAGAAGAAAAAAAGAGGTAGACCGAAAAAACAATGCACACGTTTGAATACCTCCTTTTCAAAGAAAAAAAGGGGAAGACCGAAAAAGGTATGTAATACAAATAATGAAAGAAAACAAAAATTTTATAATGAGGCTTATACTGATGAAATTAAATCTGATCCTGAGTATATGAAACAAATATCAAAATCGAAAAATGAAGAAATAGATCAGGGCTACGAAAATTCCAATTCTGAAGTGTCATCTGAAGAAGAAGATAACCTAGTGGAGAATGAAGATTGTGAAAATTTAAATGTAAAACAAGAAAGATATATTATCGACTGTAGAGACCAATTACCAATGCGTAGAGACAACCTAACCTATTTTCTTTCAGTCAACGGAGACCCTCGAGATAATGGCTCCAGATCACTTGCCAAACGTGAAAAATTGCCAAATTTTGGTAAACTTAAATTAGGTATAGCAGAAAAAATAAAGAGAGGTATATATTACCATATAGCTCTTCCTATAGAAAGTGAAATAAAAGAAAATTTATCTGATACAATAAAAAGAATTAAAACTACAATTATTTCAATGAAAAATTTATGCGAACAATTAAAATTAAAAAGCATAAGCATTGCAAGGACAGCCCAAATAAATAATATAACTTGGGACGAAATCCTGTCAATGATAAAATTAATTTTTGAAAATTTATTTGTAAAAGTTGTTGTATGCAGTGGACATACAAAATATCCCACGAAAGAAGAATATATACAATTAATTGAAGAAGCTCATTCAAGCTCAGTTGGAGGACATAAAGGCGTAACCAAAACTTATGGTAGAATTCGACAAATTTATTATTGGGAAAATATGAAAAATAATATTCAAAAATATATACAAAGTTGCCTCCAATGTCAGTTAAAAAAATTAGTTAGAGTAAAAACAAAAGATCCAATGATTATAACAGATACTCCAGGTACAGCATTCGAAAAAATAGCAATGGACATCGTTGGACCATTACCAAAAACTAAAAACGGAAGTGAATATATATTAACAATACAAGACAATTTAACAAAATATTCATTAGCAATTGCACTTCCAAATCATCAAGCAAGTACAATAGCTGATGCATTTATTAAAAGATTTATTTGTATTTTTGGATCACCTAAAGGAGTTTTAACAGATCAAGGAACAGACTTTTTAAGTAATTTAATGAGAAGATTAGCAAAAAGATTTAGAATTCGACAATTTAAAACAACTGCTTTTCACCCCCAGTCTAATGGATCAATTGAAAGATCTCACCATGTTTTAGGAGAATATTTAAAACAATTTATTAATAAAAATGAAGAATGGGACGATTGGTTAGAATTAGCTATGTTTTCGTATAATACAAGTATTCATGAAGGAACAAAGTGTACTCCATACGAATTAATTTTTGGAAAATTAGCACGATTACCGTCAAGCGATCCGCCACTTGAACATGAAAAATTAGAAACTTACGACCAATATTTAACAGACTTAATAACAAGACTTCATGAAATGAGAAACATCGCTAGAGAAAATTTAATATTAGCAAAAGAAAAATCAAAAGTCTATTATGATAGAAATTGCAACCCACAAAATCTTAAACTTGGAGACGAAGTATTTTTACTACACGGGGGAAAAATTCATAAATTTGCTAATCAATATACAGGCCCACACAAAATATTAGAAATTTTAAACAAAGGAAACGTTAAAATACAAGTTAAAAATAAACAAAAAATAGTACATACAAACAGATTAAAACTATCGCGAATTAAACAAGAATAATAGAATAATTTCAATAATACATATGGTATAATATTGCAATAAGGGACTTCTAATAGAAAAAAAAATTAAATTCTTTTCAATGCATTAAACTTTTCTATATATACAAATTTTTATTAAGTTTTTTTTCACTATAAAAATAATCTAATTTGAAAAATTATTTCATTTAAATGTTCGCAAGTTTGAATTATATTTTTAGATTTTGTTAATTTTTTATTTTCTAATGATTTTTTTTTAAATCTTAAACACTATTCTATATGATTGTTTAAAACTAAAAGAAATAGAACCTAATTCTTATCATACATTAAAAAAAACCCTATAACTTATTCAATATGATTTTATTAAAGAAGACTCTAAAATAGCATTGTTCAAATTTCTAATAACGAGCATTTCTACTTACAAATTGTACCTTATTATTAACTAAATTATCTAATTGTAAAATTACTTCAGATGATTCATATAAAAATATTACTTAAGAATGAAAGAAATTTGTATGAATAAAATAACTAAAAATGGAATATAAGAAATAAAAATAGGTTTAAAAATTTATATGCTTCAGAAAGAAAGAAATATTTTCTGTCTGCAAAATTTAAAAGTAGTATATTTTCAAATTCTCAAATTCATAGAACTATTTAAAAAAAAATTTTTTTAATAATTTCCAAGCAAACTAAAAAATTTTTAAATCGTAAACTTCGATACAAAAATTCTACGCAAACTCAATCCTTTGTATAAAACAATTTTGTTCTGTAAAAAATGTTAAACATCAAATTGTAACACAAATAATTACTAAAACTGTGACACATAAATTCTTTGTATAAATGATTAAAAATCGTAAATTAATAACTGAAAGAATTATTATAATTCGGATAAAAGATGAGTGAAATAAAATAAGATTGAATAAATTTTTTTTAATACAAAGAATGGACATAATGCATGTATGAGCAGTAATAACATCTCCTCTATAAAAATAAGTGTTTGAAAAGTTTGAGCATGTTTCGATTCTCTCCCATGCTCAATCTAAGGGGGTAGGTGTTACGTCCGTAACTTCTTATTAATGTACCTAAATTAAGTACAATACTTATGTACGTATTTTGTATTCGATATTGTATTTTTCGTATATATTTTATAATTATATTTTATGTATTTCATATTATTGCCTTACAATTATAATATTTTTGAATATATGGCAATTGATATTATAAGTCTTATATGTATCTGAATAAATTACAAATCATAATAATTTTTAGAAAAGAGAATAATATTTTAAATCATGTAAAAAGAATAACGATAGTGCATCAGTTCAACAACCTTCAAACAATTTCGCCACAGGAAGGAAGAAAAACCATCTATACACAAAGAGAGGGCTTGAAGAGACACAAAAATTAGAAAGAGAGAAAAGATTAGTCCACAGCAGCATCGAGCATAAAATGTAAACAGGCTATGATCATCCCCACCACTATTTTGAAGAGACACAAAAATTAGAAAGAGAGAAAAGATTAGTCCACAGCAGCATCGAGCATAAAAAAGTAAACAGGCTATGATCATCACCACTACTATTTTGAAGAGACATGAAAATTAGAAAGAGAGAAAAGATAAACAAGTGCACAGGTGTTCATAGTTACCCTGCTCTCCCACTCTCAATAACTACACGTATATGATTCTAAACAATGGAACAGTTTCGTATAAAAAGGGAGAGAAATTAAGCAGAGATCAGAGAGTAATTTTTTGGAAATCAGCAGTATTCATCTAATCATCAACAAGTGAACAGTCTCCCAGTATACCTTTAAACATTATTCAAAAGTGAACTCCCAGTAAACCTTTAAACATTATTAAAAGTGAAAAGTCTCCCAGTATACCTTTGAACATTATTTAAAAGTGTCGTCCAAGTATTAATTTAAACATACTTCGTTACAAGTGAATTATTCCCCAAGTAATAATTTGAAATCAGTTTCAAATCAACACCCTATTCATCGATCTTCGAGCTTTTATCAATTTCCAAAAATATAAATTTGGAAATTCTTTCGAGTGTCTACAAAACTCAAATATTGAAGGATCACATTCCAAATTTCAAAACATCGAAATTTGCTTAAGAGGCGACAACTGTCTGGGACTAGCAGATATTTTTCGGAATACAATACACTATCTTATTAGTGTAAACACCAGCACAAATTCTCCACCATTAAGGACAACCATTAGGCGGTCCCTTTTCGTCTAGTGCTCATCACCACTCAAGATTGGATTACAAGATAATCATCACACCACAAGTAATCGTTATTCTTTAAGTAAGATTCATAACTTTATACTCATTGTATTTTTGTCAACTCTTTTCTTTCTTGTTGGTTTTTAAATAAATTATTCTCTCACAACATTTAGTAGGCTCATTGACTTATCCTCATCCCAAATTAGATTCATTTATGAAACTAATTTAAAACGAGGAACGTTAGGTATATTTATAAAGGTTTCTCGTTTTGACGTAACACTCGTGAGGAAGCTTTGTAGTCGTTTAATTTACAAAATTTTTAAAAATCCTTTTAACAAATTTTCTTCTATATGGGACTATGTTATATAAGACCCTGAACAATTGTCCGGATGTATGTATGTGTGTGTGTGTGTGGATCCCGATTTTTGTGAACATGATAACTCGAAGAGGTTTTAACGAATTTGGCTAAAATTTACCAGGTATATTTATCATAAAAATATCTCGAACTGGATTGATAGACTTTAAAAAATTCTCAGAAAAATTTTTTTTTTGACTTTTCTCTAAAAAAAATTTTTTTTCAAAAATTTTTTTTTAAGTTGGTTATTGAAGTTAATATATAATAAAATCTTATTCTTTGCATCAAGACGAATCGATTGGTATATAAAAAGAATAAATTGTATGAGAATTTATAGAGTTAATCACAATTAAAGCTGAAAAATTCGCATTTTTCTCAAAAAATGAGTTCTTTCCGCAAAATTATGTTGCTGTATAAGAAAATCTTACTCACTTATTTCTAAAATTTTATTCTTTGCATCAAGACGGATCGATTGGTATATATAAAGTATATATTGTATTTAAATTTATAAAATTAAAACCAATTACAGACACAAAATTTGCATTTTTAATAAAAATTCATTTTTTCTTAAGAATCATGTTGCTGTACAATAAAATGTTATTATTTATTGAAAAATAAATCTAAAATCTTATTCCTTGCATCAAGACGAATTGATTGATGTATGTAAAATATATATTCTATTGAAAATTGTATAATGAATTACAATTAAAGATGAAAAATTCATTTTTTTATTAAAGATTTTATTTTGTTCATTTAGGATTAAAACAAATTTTATAAATATTTTTTTGATTTTATAAATATTAGATCGTATTAGAAATTACTTAAAAATTAAATATACTAAATATACTTAATTATAATTATAATAAATATAACAAATTTTTAAAATTAATTTTTAATTAGATTTGAAGACAACAACATGGAAAATATGTCAATACGTGACAATAAGTTAGTGCTTCCTCCACGAGGAAGCAAATTTTTTTGCTGATCGTATAGAGGAAGCAAAATGTTCATGTAATGAACATCTGGATTTACAACTTGTTTTATTTATTTTTTTATTTTTTTTTATTTTTTTATTTTTTTTACATTGCGTCTTGACGGCGCGACGACGTGATGCGCAATATTTTTGAATATAAATTTTTGAATTCATTTCTCGAAAACAAAAAAAAAACAGTTTTCTGGAAAGTGAGTATTTCATCGGAAAAAATCTCAGCTTTCATTTAAAAATAAAAAAAAGTATCCAAAAATGAGAAAAGTGAAAAAACATTTTTGTTTTTTCAAAATTCGTGTCAAAAAAATTTTTTTTTAAAATAAACTACGCCATTCGAAAGCTTATGAAAAAATATAAAAAAACCATGTCCTACTTTTTTAAAAATTTTTTCTGTTTAAGTATAATAAATTATCAAAGTTAAGCGTGTCACGCAAAAGTTCAAAACTTTTACCCTCTCCCCTCGGACAAATTTTTATAAAATTCAAAAACATTTGTCTGACAAAGTACTAACCTATAGGGCATATCATAAAAAAAATTTGGAAAGAATTGAACCAAAAATATTTTTGTGGATGGATTTTTGATGTGATTTCCACCATATACCAATCAATTCGTCTTGATGCAAAGAATAAGATTTTATTATACAGGGGAATAAGTTCGGTTGTGGGCATAGTTTCGTTTTTACTCATAATTTGTGTCCTTGTAGATATTAAGCAAATATATGTATTTAAAGCTATGGACCTTAGCTAACTACTCGTGAAGAAAATAAATTGATTCCGTTGACTACAAAAATTATTAAAAATTCAATAAATTGGTCATTTTTCTAACAAAGAAAATTTTGGTTCGGTTGTGGGCACTCTTGAAAAATTTATTAAAAATGCAAAAAAATTAATTAAGTAACCATTCATTAACTACAAAAGGATGATTTCTTCTAATTCTGACATTACATCCCTTATGAAAAAAGAGTACTGGAATGAGTATTGGAATGAGTATTGGAAAAAGTACTGGAATGAGTACTGGTTTGAGTATTGGAAATTCAGTACTTTTTTCGCCTTATGGAAAATCTGTTACGAATAACGTATGTAGCAGATATTGTGATCCTTTGTTAAAATTTTAGCATTAAAGAATTTTTGGAAAAAGTACGTGAAAAGTTTCAAGCATTAATTCTAACAGATTTCTTTCCGCACACTAATAAAAAAAATTTCAGATAGTTATAAACATTAGATTAAACTTTTTTGCGGTTTGTGCAATGAAATAAATTGGTGTAAAGTAATTAATATAATTTATTATTAATTAAAATGAAAATAATATTAGACGAAAGTACATATGAACTGTTTTCATTTATACATTTTATTTTTTTTCCTTCAAGAATTATTTAACTTTTTACGTAGCGCGGCGTGAAATAAAATGTGGTTATCATGCGTGTCACCAAATATTGAAACGACATAATCTGTAAATTAAAACCATAATTAGCAATATTGTCCAAACAGCACGTGATCTTAAAGTAATATTACAGTAATCTTAAATTTTTCGCCTTATTGTGGAAGTATATTGTAATATTACATTATCACCTAACATGCCCTTAACCCGATTTGGACAAAATTGTTTCTTTGGAACAGCATCCTTATTTTTTTGAAAGTTTGAAACTTTCCTGGTCAAACTACTTTCTTGAAGTTCTTTTTTATCAAATACTCGGGTTAAGGGCATGTTAGGTAATAATGTAATACTACAATACTTCTACAATAAGGCGAAAAATTTAAGATTACTGTAATATTACTTTAAGATCACGTGCTGCTTGGACAATATTGCTAATTACACTGGAAAAAAAATTTATTTGATTCAAATAACCGATTATTTGTCTATAATCGAATAAATATTTATTTGAATCAAATAATTTTTATTTGAATCAATTAACTAGTATTTGCTTCGAATACTGAAATATTTGATTCAAATACAATTTATTTGATTCAAATAAAAATTATTTGATTCAAGTCCTTTCAATATTTGGTGACACGCATGATAACCACATTTTATTTCACGCCGCGCTACGTAAAAAGTTAAATAATTCTTCAAGGAAAAAAAATAAAATGTTTATTGTAAACAATTTCAAGTCATTTTAATTTAAGTAATTTTTAAAAAAATACTTATTATGACACATAACTGAAAAACTAATTAGAATTAAATTTTCAAAATATATTATATTTTTAAACTTTAAAGTATATAAAAAAAATTTTAACAAATTTCGATACTAATTTCAAATTTGGCATCAGATTTTCAAAATCAAAAATAATTAAACTTTCTTGTACGAGGAAAATTGAGTTTCACAAAAATTGTTATCTGATACCTGAATTAAAAAAAACTTCATTACCAAAATTTTAATTTAACTTTCCGAACAAAGAATATAAACAATATTTTTTTAGAGAATTTCCACTACTTTTAATTCGCTAATATTGAAAAAATTCAATTTTATTTAACAAAATTTTATGCAATTTATTTTTCCCAATAATTCAATTACTTTTAATAATTATAAAATTTTTCATGTAAATTCCATTTTTTCAAAAAAAAATTTTGATTAAATTCTAAGCATGAATTTAATTATTTTCATAGTCGTAAAATTCAGTTACTTTCACAAATAAAGTTTTTGACAAGAATTCAATTATTTAAACTAATCAAATTTTTATAAAATTTAAAAATTCATTATTTAAAACAATATTCTTAAAATTCTTATGAAGATTTCAATTCCTTTCAAAAGTAATAAAATTTTCAACAGAAATTCAAATCTTTTTAAACATTTTAATAAACTTTTCCTCAATAATTCAATTATTTTCGAAAATTTAATAAAATTATTCGAAAGAAATTAATTGTTTTAAATATAATTTTAATACAATATTTTTAAATAATAAAAAAATTACTCCCGAAAATTCAATTATTTTGGGGTATTTCAATAAAATTCTTTTCAAAATTCAATTATTTTCATAAATAACAATAGGGGAGGGTAGGCTACATTGAACCGGGTATTTTCTAAAGTCCAAGAACTAATTAAATTTTACAAATTTTGATCAGGTTTTTGTATCAACATTAAGCTGAAGTACTCCTTTAGTTAATATACACGTTACAAACACAAATTATTATGATTAAATAATCAAATTTAATTTTTTTCTAACAAGTTACACTTTTCTTATTTTGAAGAATCTGTGTCTACATTGAACCACCTTTAATAAAACACTACAATTTACTTCAAAAATAATATTTCCACTTACACATTGTAAAAAATATTATTTTTCACTCAAAAAAATAGAAAATTGTTGTTAAAGAGTTATTATTTGTTAATATAGGAGATTAATATATTTTGATGTCAGGTTAGGTAGGTAAAGTGACAGTTTGAGTTTATCTCTTTCATAATTGTGATGAAAGCATGTCTTCTAGTATTTTTCTTACTAATTAGTAGAGCAGACAACTTTACCACTCTTAAAATTGAAAATTCTTCGCTTTTTCGGGTGGTTCAATGATGCCGCACTCACTGCATTCACATGACATTCACAACAAAAATTGTTTATAATAAATTTATGTAAGGCTTAAAATTCTTTATCACAACGGAATATTGAAGTTGACACCCTAAGCGACATAAATCACAAGTTTACTAATTTTTAAAACTTCCTATTTCAATAAAAAAAATTCATTATATTTCCACAAAATTTTTTGTTTTGTACGTGAAAGACAGTTTTTTTCGTTTTTCTTTGTAAATAATAAACCTACGTGCTCGAAATTTTTGGACGTAGTCGCTTTCGGTAATACTAATTTATATATTAAATAAGAAAAAATTCCACTCAGTCATTTCTTAGAAAATTAAAGTGGTTCACTGTTGACGCTGGTTCAATGTAGCCTACTCTCCCCTATTCATCACAATAATTCAATTATTATTAAAAATAATAAAATTCTTCTTGGAAATTACATTATTTTTTATAAAATTCTAATAAATCGTTCACAAGAATTCAATTATTTTCATAAATAATAAAAGGTTTTTTTGGAAAATCCAATTATTTTCAAAAAAATTTAGTGAAATTTCCCACCGACATTCAATTATTGCCAAATTTTTTTTAAAAATTCTTTGTAAAATTAAATTATCTTTAAAAACTTTTCACATTTCAATGATTTTCAATTTCTTCTATTCTTATAAAATAACTAATTATTCTAGGAAAAAATTCAATTATTTTCATCAATTTTAATAAAATTCGCCGCAAGAATTTAATCATTTACCTAATTAATAAAATTCTTTACAAAAATTAAATTATTTTTATAAATAATAAAATTCTTCGAAAGTAATTAAATTATTTTTTCAAAAATTATTAATAAAATTTCTTGAAAGAATTCAATTATTTTCATAAATTACAAAATCCTTAGAAAAAATGTAATTCTTCAAAAAATTCAATTTTTCTCAAAATTTATAAAATTTTTCAGAAAAATTCAATTATTTTCCAAATTTTATTTAAAATTCTTCCCAGGAATTCAATTATTTTCCAAATTTAAAAAAAAATCTTCGCAAGAATTCAATTATTTTTATAAAAATAGAAAAATATTCCAAAAAAATTTTACTATTTTCTTAAATTATGAAATTCTTCAAAAAAGTAAATTTTTCCTAAAATTGACTTTCGAAATTGTTTTAGAATTTCTTTCCAAAAATTCAATTATTTTCCAAATTTAAAAAAAAATTCTTCGCAAGAATTCAATTATTTTTATAAAAATAGAAAAATATACCAAAAAAATTTAACTATTTTCATAAATTATGAAATTCTTCAAAAGTCAATTTTTCTTAAAATTTATAAAATTCTTCAGAAAATTTTAATTATTTTCAAAATTTTTTAAAAAATTCTTCGCAAAACCCATCTAATGGGTTTTCTCGCCAGTGGAGAGGGAAACTGTAGAAAATCTCTCCGAGTACAACCGGTCTATCGTCAGTTGAATTCTAATGGTGTGTACCTGACAATAATCGACGGTGCACATCATTATACTTCGATGTCAAACCTCCCCGCTCAGATTATCTTACGTGCCGGAAAAATCCCAAGCTAATGGGCGCGACCCAAGTACTCCCTTGGTCCTAAGCGTCCGCCGAGCCAGGCATTTATCCGACCGAGCTAATCTGTCGGTAGTTACTACAATTACTATAACTGCGAACGACGTACGAACATCAAAGTCTCATTATATTAATTTCCGTGCTGGACCACGAAACTCTTAAAATTCATAAAACACTATTAAATGTTGTAAGGAATTACTTATGATTATATCGACAACGATATTCACGATTTATCAAAAATAAGACTGGTGTCCACAACCGAATCAATTTGGATGCCTACAACCAAACTTGACGATCATTTTAAAACATCATGAAGAAAATTTTGCTTGTGAACATTTTTGTGATATTTGGTATTGGATCATAAAATATAACATATTTACTGTGTAAATACGCTCTGAACTTATTATTTTAATTAATTCACTTCGATTTGTTCAACATTTAACAATGTTTAAAAATACATTTTTGTTATATTAAATTTGTCGAAAAATTAATTTATATATAGTAAAAAGCGCAGTTGTCTAATCACTTTTGTATTTGCATAGAAAACTACGTTAGGTCATAACATATACGTGATATTTGCCAGATTAGACATATCTCATTTCTGTCAAAAGTTCTGCGTGGCTGTCCACAATCGAACCATGTTTTCTCAACCGAACCTCTTCCCCTATTAATTTTAATATTCAATTAAAAAAATTTTTTTGAAAAAAGTAAAAAAAAAATTTTTTATAGATTTTTTAATGTTTATCAATTTATTTCGAGATATTTTTATGATAAATATGCCTAGCAATTTTCAGTCGAATTCGTTGAAACTTCTTTGAGTTATCGTGTTCACAAATAACGGGATCCACACATACATACATCCGGACAATTGTTCAGGGTCTTAAATAACATAGTCCTATATAGAAAAAAATTTATTTAAAGGATTTTTAAAAATTTTATAATTTAAACGACTACAAAGCTTCCTCACGAGGAAGCAAAATTAGTCGAAAGAAATCAATTGAGGAGCTGGATCGAAGAACCAGCTCTTCGCTCGGACCGCACATTATAATACCAGTCGAGTAGGAGCGAGTGGTCCAGAGGCGCTCACTGACACCCGACTGGTATTAGCGCTTGCGGTCCGAGCGAAGAGCCGGTTTTTCGATCCAGCTCCTCAATTATTTAAAAATTTTTAAAAATTCTTAGCAATATTTAAATTATTTATATAAATATTGAAATTCTTTCATTTATATAAATATTGAATTATTTATAAACATACTTTAATTCTTGTTAAGAATTTTTAAAAAATTTTTAAATAATTGAATTCTATTGAGAAAATGTGTAAAAATTTTGTTACTTTTGAAAATAATTAAATCCTGCATAAGATTTGTATAAAAATTTTGTCAAATAATTGATTTTTTCGACATTTTTTTGAAAATGCTATTCTAAATTAATTGAATTTCTGTGGAGATTTTATTATTTTATATGAATATTTTATCAATTTTTTTTTATTCTTTCATAAATAATAAAATTCGTTTCTAGAATTTAATTTATTATTAGGATAAGAAAGAAGTAAATATTTTTGATAAATTATTTGAAGTCAGAAAAACAAAATATAGATTTGAACTTTTGGCAGTTTTGTTAGTTTGAAAGCTTTTTGCTCCTTTTTAGGGTTCCGTACACCTTCGGTGTACCGACCGAACCCTATTGGTGAGACTCTTGTGTCCGTAGCCAAATCGTGCCCACCCCCTAGCGGCTAAACTATTTGACCTAGAGAGCCCAAATTTGGTACAGATTCGTATTTTCACATGTAGATTACAGGAAAAATATAGAGAATGTGATTGGAGGTGATGGCCATAGCGTTGTCAAGGAAAAACTAAAAAATTTTTGAAAAAAAAATTTTTTTTCTTCTAATTTTTACATTATTTCATCTAATCAACTGAAAATGGGTTTATAAGTATATTTTTACAGTCTGATAACAAAAATATATTAAAAAATCTAAAAAAAAAATTTTTTTAAAGTAAAAAATTTGTTTTTACTAATTTCTACATTATTTGATCTAATTAACTAAAAATGGGTTTATTAGTATATTTTTACATTTTGATCGCAAAAAATATATTAAAAAATCTAACAAAAAATTTTTAAATAAAATTAAAAAAAAATTGGACAAGTGCGAGTTGAACTCGCACTGCAATGGCGGGTTCCGCCCGAGTCGAAATTTAGACCCTCTTTTAAACCTACCAAATACTCAATCGAACCTCTTTTAAACCTGCTTACTTCTCAAAACCCTCTTTTCACTCTTGTTCACTCTCTTTTTAACCTCTTTTCAACCTCCATCAAATTTTTATCAAAAATTTGAAACCCTCTTTTAAACCTCTTTTGACTTTTAACAACTCTTTTCATTCTTCTAAACCCTCTTTTAAAATTCTATTCACTTTTTAGAACTCTTTTCATTCTTCTAAATCCTCTTTGGAAAATTTTTCTAATTTTTATATGTGACGCGATCTGAAGAAAGGGACCTTAAAAGCAAATAACTGTAAGGTTATGTTAGTGTTACTTTTTTGTTGATTAAAAGTTTATTTTTACTTTTTACAAATTAAAAGCAGTGTTTATTAAATATTTCAGTTATAATAACAACGTAAACATTAATGATTCACATTAACAGTTGATCATTTTTTTGTATTTTCATTTAAAAAATTTCAAACATAACCTATAATTTTTTGCTTCTAAGGTCCCTTTCTTCAGATCGCGTCACATATAGGTATATTAAAAATATATTACGTATTTCATTATATATAATATAATATATTAAAAATTAATAATTAATTAATTATTAATTTTATTATATAATATATGCTATGATTTTTTAAAATCGTATGAAAAAGAATTAATTTATATTAAAATAATTAATAATCAAAATAATTTTATTCCACTTCTTTATTATTCAGTCTTAAACCAATAGTTTTCAATAGATTCCAAAAGTTGGAATCGTTTTTGACTAAGGTTCCGGAAGTTGGCGTCGGTGAAAGCTATTTCTTTTATGCCTAGTTATAAAAGTGTCAATAAATACATTTTTTTATTTGCTCAGTAAGTAAAAATGTTTCTTAAAAAATTACTTTATTTTAACAAAAAATGTGTCTTATTCTTTTTCGTTTTGTAAAAATATGTTTTCTAACAAACTGCGATGACGTCAACTTTGAAGACCTTTCATTCAGAGTATAGAGTTATAATATCCAATGCTTTAATAATTTAAGTGTTATTACGTTTAGTTATTAAAATTGTTAAGATAATTTTCTTGAAAATTTGGAACACTTTTTGAGGTTTTTAAGGTTATATATGCAAGATTCAATTTGATTTTTGAATAAATATGTGAGTTTAATACCAAATGTTTTATGTATCAGATTAATAAACCTTATTTTTTTAATAAATAAAACGTTTTTATTTTTTAGCACATGCACTTTAAAGCGCGCACTTTTTCTAAATTTGAAAAACTTCAATTTAAAAATTCTAATAAATAATCAACGTGAAATATTTTTTTATATTTCATATTGATTATTTAGTAGAAATATTTAAATTAAAATTTTACAAATGTTAAAAAAGTTCGCGCTTTAAAGCGCATGTGCTATAGAATAGGAAGCGAAACTATATATTAGAGGATTTACGAGACCTAAAAGAGGTTAAAATTTGACCCTCTTTGAGCCTTAATCCGTGCAGATTTGTATTTTTCCGCTCATTTAGAGGTTCGAAAGAGGGTCTCACTTGCATGCTAACTAAACCTCCTTTGACTCTCCCAAAGTCTGAAAAATAGAAGGTTAAATAGGTTCAAAAGAGGGTCTAAATTTCGACTCGGGCGTACACAAATATTAAAACAATACTTGCAACATTCATCGGTAAATGATAGAATTAAAATAAACAATTAAAAAAATATATTAAATTAATTTGGTAAAAAAAATACTTAAAAAAATTAAAGTATTGTATATCTAATATTGTAAACAATAATAAGTAGAGGAACTAATTGTGCGAATTTTGTTCCTCTACTTATTATTGTTTACAATATTACACTTGTCCAATTTTTTCTTAATTTTATATCGAGTGCGAAGTCTGAAATTGAGGGAATTAGTTATTTTTTAAGTATTTTATTTGATGAGATTTTGAAATAAAATATGGCTTTATAAAAGGAAAGCAACAATTTAAATGAGGATCATAAATGTTTTACTTTAGAGGAAGGTGTGTAAAGGGAAAAAATTGACTTGGGAATAGACTCGTGAGGAAAATATTATTCTAGTTTTATGGATTTTCAGTCGTTAGACCTTTAAGAGCGTTTCAATTTGCGCAACCGTTGGCCACCAGAGCTTGTCAGCAGATGAGATACCAAAGTACTTTGCGTAAATAGCTAGAGAGTATCTGCATATGTACAGTTCTCAACATTATAGTTTGTAGAAATTTATTCATTCTTCTTTATTCTCCATTCATGGGTGCTCTGCAAGTTTTTTTTCTCTGTTATCGTTAAAAGTATCTTTTAAAAAAATTATATTGTTTTTTCAAAATCTGTAAATGATGTATTTGCACCACTGGTTCCAATAAGCATTTATTCTGAATTAGTGAAATTTTACTAAATCGTTCGCGAATTATTTTAGTTGATTTTTGGAAGTCATAAGCTTAACAGTTTATGACTTCCAAAATCAACCAAAATAATTCGCGAATGAATAAGAATGAACCAAAACTTCAAAATTTTTTATAATTTTTATACTATATTTATATATAGGGTTGTCGCCAAAATTTAATTTTTTCCCTGATTTACAAACCAAATTTTTATATTTTCCCTGGCCTTAAAGAATATTCTGATTCACTCTAAAAATTATTAGATACTTGAAAAAATGTTCTATTACATTTTATTTTCAAATTTCTTCAAAAGTAAAATTATTTGAAAACATCAATAGTTTTATTTAAAATAAATATTTATTCATTATTATTTTTCCATGAATTAAGATTTTCAAAAAATTCAAATTCAAGCCTTTTGAAATTCAACAACTTATACAAATTGTTATAAAACACAAAGACATTGAACATTTCGTGTCGAAGACTCTGAGTTTCATAATAATTAAAATAATATTAATTGTAATTAATTATAATAATTATATTAATTTTCATATTTTCTAATAATTAAAGGTGCCCGAATTATAAAATCCGAGACAAAATCATTATTTCTTATTATCATAAGAATGTTGTTAATGAAACTTCTTCATAATTGTTTTCATCATTTCAATTTAATTATTCTTTAGAATTATTAACTAAAATTCTTCTTTAAATCAATTATGATTTGAAAAAAATTAATTCTTCAGAATTCTCAGTTAAAAGTGTGGTATATTTATGTATTCAAAAATTTTAATTTGAAACATTTTCAAAATTAAATTATTTCTAAAAATGCATGCTGAAATTCATTTTAAAATAAATTTTTATTACAAAATTCGAGAAGAATTCAATTATTTAAATAGAATAATAAATAATTTTTATGATTAATTGAATGTTTTTCAAATTAAACACGCAGAAAAATTAAAAAATTTAAAAGCAACTATAGCATTATGCATTTATTTATCATTTGCTTATTATTGATTATAACCATTTTTAGTTTAAATATTACAAGGGAATATTATTTTTAACCTTTCCTTAAAAGTATTTTTTTTACTTACAAAGTATAAATTTTGTGTTTAGTAAGAATTTGTTTGTTTGTAAATGTATTTATGATTAATTGATCAATTATTATTAAATTAATAACAATTTTAATAATAACATTTTAAATAGTTTAAATCGTTTTGCATATTTATAAAAATGAAATTACCAGAAATTTACGAATAAATAAATTTATGTGAGATCTTATTTTGTTTTGAAAAATCCATTCATATAATTTGATAATTATTTATTAGCTTTCGCCCGTCGACGATAGGCATCCTCAGATAATTTTAAAACTGAAATTACATACAATTATTAGTGAAAGAAATATATATCGAAAAAAAAATTCTGGAAGAACATAACCTATAACATAATAACACAATCTATAACTTACCAAGAGGGTTTCTTAGCGGAAATTACTAAATATATAATTTAAAAAAACAACACATTTTATTCTGTCAACAAAGACACACTTAAAAAAGAAAATCATGTTGTTAAAAACAAAAATAACAAACGGAAATATAAAAGGAAAGACAAGACATGTGTTTGCATGCTTGATCCCAATTGAAATTGAAAATAACGGTCGCAATAGTTTTTTGGACACCCTTCTAATAAGAGAGAACAACTCTATCATTACTGATTGGTATCACAAAGATACTTTTTCTGGTACATATTTGAATTATAATTCTAATGTTTCTAGTAAAGATAAAATTTCAATTGTTTATGGCTTGGTGGACAGAGCCATTAAATTGTCTGATAAAAAATTTTTTAATAAAAATTTCAAATTTGTTCACGATATCCTAATTAAGAATAATTACCCTGTAACTTTTTCAAATAAATATATTAATTTACGTTACCAATTTTTATTAAACAACAATGGTAATGATATTAATGTCAAAGAACCCTTTTCTTCCACAAATTTAGTCGTTTTGCCTTATGTTAACGAGCTGCAATATTTTTTTAAAAATTTATTTAATGAATACAATGTTGGTGTCGTTTTCTCTTATGACAAGGATCCGTTTAAAATCTTTTCAAAAAATAAAGACCCTACTTCTTTTGATTTAAAATCGCATTTGGTTTATTGTGTTCCTTGCCAATGTGGAGCTTGCTACATTGGTGAAACTGGTAGATATATTAAAGACAGATTGAGTGAACACAGGAGGGATTGTAAGAACGATAGTAGAAAAACAGCTTTGGTCACTCATGCACATGAAAACCATCATCTATTTAATTTCGGAGCTACTAACATCATATGTAACGAACGCAATTACAGACGAAAGAAATTTAGAGAGATGTTTCACATTCTTATGTCCGAAAACTCTGTTATTAAACAGACTGATTTAAATAATTTAAATCAGTTTTATCATTCGTTAATTCTCAGCACTAATTAAATAGTATATTTATTGTGTATCAGAATTTTCTTAAATTGCTGCTTTTGTGAAATTTGAAATTATCTACTGTATAGGGTTCTTCCTTACCATGTATAAAGGTACTTTCCAAACTCACTTATTATCACTTTAATTCTCTATTATATTAGAACAATTGGGATCAAGCATGCAAACACATGTCTTGTCTTTCCTTTTATATTTCCGTTTGTTATTTTTGTTTTTAACAACATGATTTTCTTTTTTAAGTGTGTCTTTGTTGACAGAATAAAATGTGTTGTTTTTTTAAATTATATATTTAGTAATTTCCGCTAAGAAACCCTCTTGGTAAGTTATAGATTGTGTTATTATGTTATAGGTTATGTTCTTCCAGAATTTTTTTTTTTCGATATATATTTCTTTCACTAATAATTGTATGTAATTTCAGTTTTAAAATTATCTGAGGATGCCTATCGTCGACGGGCGAAAGCTAATAAATAATTATCAAATTATATGAATAGATTTTTCAAAACAAAATAAGATCTCACTAAAATTAATATATCCAAACAAAATAAATTTATGTTAAATAAATAAATGTAGTGATTGATCAATTAATTTAATGAATAAATTATTAGCAACAACAAATTCAAATTTTTTAAAATGTTATCATTAGGCAATTCAATTAATTAATTTATTAAATTAATTTTTTTAATTTATGTGTTAGTTCTAGTTTGTCAATATTTTATTTATTTAAAATAACTTAAAGACGTAAAATTGATGCAAGTTTTATAATTTAAATTAATATAATCAATAATTTGGAAATGGTAATACTTAGATATTCAATTTTATAATTCTGATTAACTGTCCTATATACAATGTAAAAATATCTTAAGAAGTATAATTTGGATTATATCACATATAATCCATTTTTCTCGGTCAATTGTCATTAAGAATTTTCTTAAAGGGATTGGGGGTAGGGTCTAACGAGTGGAAAAAGGATCTTTTTGTAAATTTTTTTGGAAGAAATGATAAAAATTTGAACGTTAATTTTTTTTATATTGTTAGTTTATATTTTAAGAGGAATTTGTAATAATTTTGTTTAAAAATATTAAGAATTCTGCTGCTGACAAAGCATTTTCGACAATGCTTTCAAAAACATGATTTTTCTAAGAAAAATTATACTTCTTAAAATAATTGAATTTCTATATTCATTTGTAACTTCTCAAAAATTAAATTTTTTTTAGTTTTACATAAATGTAGTTTTCTAAAGTACGCACGTAAAGAAAGTGTCATTAATTTATTTAATTGTAAATAATTTAATTATTTTAATTAATTATAAGTAATTTAATTATTTTAAATAATTTAGTATTTTTTATTTATTATAAGTAATTCAATTATTATAAATAATTAAACATTTATAAATATCAATTTCTGAAAGTGCAACTGGTGTGAAAATAAAACTGGTGATATAAAATAGTTATAAAATCCTATTATAGATTCACTTGCCACATTACAATTAAAAATTGTGTGATCTATAATATTATATAATTAGTTGTTATTTAACTGTTTTAGAAAATCAGTAACAATTAATGTACCCAACTGTACATTCACGAGTTGCAGAGAACCGTGAAACAAAAGGGGAACTTTATGCGGGTTTTCTGGCTCCATTATTATGGAACAACTGTAAATAGAGGCAACCTCGATTTTTCACTCTTTATAATGAACTCTAATATTATTGACACTTATTTTTCTCTCTTCATGTTGCTATTGGTGTTGTTATTGAGAAAAGACTGCCAAGAAATGAATTTTTTCTGCTCCTGAATTCTTCACTTTCACTTATTAGAAAGCCTAGGAGATCAATTTTACTCTAATTTTATCCAATTCGCTTGATATTTGCTATTTCTTTTCTCAATTTGAATTTTTAATTCGTTATTTAAATACTTTTCTAGAATAAAAATAAATTTTTTAATGGAAGAGAAATTTTTATATTTATACTAATTTTTACTGAGTGGAAAAAGAAAAAAGATGTTTTTTAAGCAAAAATGTTCTAGTATATGATAGGAATTAAATTGAAAATTAATTGAAATTGTGTAAGAAAGAGTTATTCATTTAGGGTAATGGATAATCGTTATTTTTCTCACGTAAGAAGAGGTATAATTGAATTTTCAACAGGTTCCGTCATCCAGTCACGACAAAGCATTCCTCTAGACTATTCAACGTTAACCAGTAGCAGAAAACCTTTGTCTCCAGAAGACAAAAGCATTGTAATACGAGTTCCGTTTGTTTCTTTATGTTTCATATGTATGTTCTGTTTATATACACATACAGTCATTAGGTTCCTATAGTTATCTTCTTTTTGTTAGAAATTTTACCCCAAAAAATACAAAAATCGAAACAAAATTTACTCTATATGTGAAAATTTAATCCCATGTTTGGAAATGTCAAGAAAATTATTATTCGTGCACGGAAAAAAAGGTTTGGTTGAAACAAACGAAAATTCGTTTTGGCCAACCGACTAGATGGTTGACTATGGACTGAACAAACTCAGCGTTTGCTGTGGCCAAACTAGTTTGGTTCCACGGAGTTCGGTTAACACAACCAAACTTTTCGTTTGGAAATACCATTTGAAGTTAGGTTATAGAAAACAAATAATTTGGTTAAAACAACCCTACTTATAAATATTTTTTTCTTGAAAAAAGTAAAGAAAATGTAAAATTTAATTGTTTTTAGCAAAGTGTAAAAATTCTGCAATTTGAAAAAAAAAGATTTTATTTTAAAAAAATTGTATTTACTTTCTTTATAAAATACATCTTAGGCTAACATATTTATATTAAATTTAAACAATCCAGACACATTTTTTCTTCATTTGTAAATATATTTTTCAAATCTACATTTTTGAAGGAGCTTTTTATAATCCATTTCACGTAATCACTTTTGAGATATTAATTATTTAATAATTTTTGTTTATTTAATTTTGGGTTTGTTAAAAATAAATTAATTTCACTTAATGCATGAAACCACTATTTTTATAACAGAAAATTTGAAAGATTCACACTGGTTGATATGCCTTCTATATTTTCAGATATTTTATGAAAAGGACCGATGTTAAAAACTATTTATTAAAAAAGGACCAAAGTTATTTAAAAATTAGTAAGGGGACTTGAATTTTCCTCCTCAGAGAGGATCATATTCATGGTCCAACATGTGGTTTTCAAACGACGAAACGACAATAAATTCCTTTCCAATATTTTTTTCTGCATTTTTATAGGCTGAAGAAATTTTGTATGTGACAAAAGATTTTTAGAAACTTGTGTTAAATGAAATTTTAAAAAGTCCACAATATTAAACATCTAAAAAATTTTTGTTTTAATGAAGTTAACTTTTAATTTAATTTATAGTAAAAAAATAATTAAAGTACTAAATTTTTTATTTTTATTAATTGTTAATAGATTTTCCATTTAATAGAATACTTGATTTTTATTAATATTGCTTTTTAATGAAAAACGAACCTGATGTTAAGTAACAATCCATTATTATTCTATGAAAAGTTATAGATATTTTACAATTGTTACATTTTAAAAAACCTTAGCTTCTTTGTACTTAAAAAAAGTTCATATTTGAAAAAGTGGGAATTGTCACAATTCGAATACTGTAACCCGAGAGTTTAGTTCCAACAACCAATTCTGCCTTAACCAAACGGTTCAGGTTGATACAACCAAACTGCGTAGGTTGAAATAACCATACCCTTTGTTTCTAATAACCTATCTAGCATCAACCATACTCAGTTTGGTTATCGGAAACTAACCATTTTTTCCGTATGTGTAAAACTTATGAAACCAACCTGAAACAGAAAACAAATTTTCGTTGTTAACATTTTTTATTAACACATAAAATATTGTACAAATATCTTTGAAAATTAATATATATATATATATATATATATATAAGAAGTTATCAATAAAAAAAGAAATAATCCATTTTAACGTTTCGACAGCATAGCAATACTCTTCAGAAACTGCAACATTTATTATAAATTACAAAGAAAAAATAAAAATACAAGAGTCACAAAAATACTAACAACATTAACAAAAATAAAAAATATATAAACAAATTTTTTGTTTACCGTAAAAAATATTATTAAGAATTATTTATAATAACATGGTACGACTAGCGTTTTCACTCTTCGAATTCAACTGATAAACTAAAAGACGAATAGAAATTAAACAAATCAAAGTACGTGTTAATTTGAAGTCAATGAACTCGTTGCAGATGTATATAAATATTTACAATCAAATTTCATAAATTTACAAACACGTCTCTTACAATA
Source organism: Leptopilina drosophilae (assembly GCA_032873175.1). Taxonomy (NCBI): domain Eukaryota; kingdom Metazoa; phylum Arthropoda; class Insecta; order Hymenoptera; family Figitidae; genus Leptopilina; species Leptopilina drosophilae. The sequence continues at coordinate 12,986,816 of CM065487.1, forward strand.
TTATTAAAAATAATTTTTAATATTTTTTTACGGTAAACAAAAAATTTTTTTTATATGTATTTTTTATTTTCTTAATGTTGTTAGTATTTTTTGTGACTCTTGTATTTTTATTTTTTGTTTGTAATTTATAATAAATGATGCAGTTTCTTAAGAGGACAGCTGTGCTGTTGAGATGTTAAAAAGGATTTTTTCCTATTTTTATTGATTGACTTGGAGGATTGGTATCTTCTTATATATATTAACATATTTTTACAAAGTGATAAATTCAATAATATTAAAACTTTGAACATTGTTGGTAAAACAATATAATGGATTGCCCCCAGATCTTGGCATTAGTCAACTTTTCTGCTCCTATAAGACCATCACGACATGTTCGGCTTTTCGCGATACCTTATTCCAGAACATGTTATCGAGATAACTCAACTACTATAAGAATATGTAAATTAGCTAACTACCATGCGGATCAGCTGGATTTCTTTAATAATTTCTTGCCCAGTTTCGTTAGCGATCTACGTAAATAATTGTTCTTTAATAATCACATCCACACAAAAAAAGTACCCGAGTTGGGGAATGACACTACCCATTCCTTCCGTATTTTGATGCGCTGAACACGAATCTGAAGTCTGTTTTGCTCCATCAGATCTCAGTTTTGACATAACCTCAAAAAACATGGCGGATTTTATGTGACAAACAAACTTTTTTAAATAATGAGGGATTTGCTTAAATCTTGTTACTCGGGGGTTTTTGGCGTCGCTGATTACAAATTTCAAGTCAGACTTTCAAAATTCAAAATGGAGGAACCAGTATGGCGGACAAATTTTTTGGATTTTTACGAAACTTGGTATCTGGGGGTTTTTGGGGTCGCTGATTACGAATTTCATGTCAAATTTTTATAATTCAAAAATTTTTTTTAATTCAATTTTTAAAAATTTGTCCGCCATATTGGATCCGCCATTTTGAATTATAAAAATTTGACATGAAATTCGAAATCAGCGACCCTAAAAACCCCCAAATAACAAGTTTCGTAAAAATCCAAAAAATTTTCAAAAATTTGTCCGCCATACTGGAACCGCCATTTTGAATTTTGAAAGTCTGACTTGAAATTTGTAATCAGCGACCCCAAAAATCCCCGAGTAACAAGATTCAAGCAAATCCCTCGTTATTTAAAAAAGTTTGTTTGTCACATAAAATCCGCCATGTTTTTTGAGGTTATGTCAAAACTAAGACCTGGTGGAGCAAAACAGACTTCAGATTCGTGTTCAGCGCATCAAAATACGTAAGGAATGGGTAGTGTCATTCCCCAACTCGGGTACTTTTTTTTTGTGTGGCTGTGCAATAATAACGCAGCCTAATGTTTATAATCTTTATATCTGTTAATACTTCTAGTACTTTATGTTTGAATGGGACTCAATGCCCGTAAATAAATAAATAAAATTATTATCGATTCCATAATTTTTATAATGCTGTTAGGGATAAAGTCGTTTTTGATTTGAGCCATAGAGAAAAAACTGCCACGACTTCAATATAATAAAAGAAAAATTGAATAAATGTGTAACGCTGTTGGAAAATGCTTTTCCTTAGCTGTTCTTAAACTATTTTTAACTTTCCTTTTTCCTCCCCTTATTTTGAAGGACACATTCCTTGGGACTCGGCTACCCCAAGGAATGGTCAAAAAGGCAGAGTTAGTTGTTTCCTAGTCCACTTACGAGTAGGATCTTAAATGTTAACTCTACGGATTATTCATTAAGTTAAATAACTCAAAATAAATAAATACTGAATATCCAAGGATATTCAATTTAAATAACAATCAACGTGTTAATTATTTAACCCGTCACAATTTTGGCGATCCTGCCAGGATAGCCGATACGATTTTAAATATTCAAAAATCGGTTATCTCTGTAAAGAATCTTTAATCTATAAATTCACCCTCTTTTACGGAGTTAATTGTAAGTGAATATAAGTGAAAATATTATAAAATATAATATTAAATACAAAGAAAAGTGAGTGTTTCACAAAGTGTAAACGGTGATATTTTCACTGGTATAATTACCGGAAAACACGGACTCGGGCCGAATTAAGTAAGTTCGACAGTGATTCCGTAGGTACAAGTCCTAGAAAGGGCGTGACGTCACCCAACCAAGTTGGCAACGAGGGATAAAATTCTTACGAGGATCGACGCAACTCAACTGCTCAACTTTCGAAGACAACGGATCAGCATTTCGACTGGATAAATTTTATTGGTCATCAAACTAGTAAGAAAAAAGAAACAAAATTTTTATACTTCTTTGTAATATTTTGGGATTCTTTTTTCTCTCTTCTCTTCTCCTTTTACGGTTTTTTTCTTTGATAAATTTTATAGTACAATTGTAATAGTAAAATTTCAATTTTAACATTTTTATTACTGTTAAGTAGTAATTAATAATTTCAAAAATTTACATATATATACATATACATAGATAAAAATGTCGACGGACGACACCTCAGAGAATTCACCCCAAATCTCAATCCTAAATAAAATCCTAGAAAGATTACAAATAATAGAAAATTCACAATCCTCTCTCCAAAACGGTATTACCCAATTACTAAAAAATTAGCCCGCGAAGAGCATCAACTCATGACAGAAGATGACAATAGTAGCGAAGAAAATTCCGACGAAATAGAAAATTCAAGCGAGTTTAGAATATCACAAGAAAAAACAAATTCCCGAGAAGAAGTAAAACATTCTTTTCAAGAAAATAGGATAGGGAATTTAAACAGAGCTCAGACACCCGACAGTTTTATTACCGAAAACGGAAGAAACTACGTACAAAAAATGAACCATCTACTACCTGCGAAGGACATCATCCGTACGGTAGAAATTTTAAACGGGCGTGACGACGTAGGTACCGAGGACTTTATAAAATCAGTTCAACGCGCACGGCATCGATGTTCACAATCAGAATTATTGCTCGATTTCATTTTGACAGAAAAAATTATCAACGATGCTAAACGTTCAATTAGACACGTTTCTATAGATAGTTATGAAGATTTATACCATGCTCTTAGAACAAATTTAGGATCAGGCACATCTATAGAATTATGTCGTGCAAAATTAGATTCGTGCAGACAAGGTAGTGACAATGTTCAAAATTTCAATCAGCGTTTCGGTAAATGCCTCAATGAATTAAAAATTTTGAGAATCTATTCCGCATCAGACATGTTAAAACAACAACTTTTCACCCTCAAAGTAATGGCAGTTTAGAGAGAGCGCATGCCACTGTCAAGGATTTAATACGAACAGCGATGTGTGATAACCATACTGAATGGGATCTCACACTAAAATTTATTTGTATGGCCTATAATACAATGAACCACGAGGGAACAGGTTTTTCTCCATTTCAATTAACGTTCGGCAGAAATGCAAATCTGCCATCAGTTCTCGCCACCACCCCATGTCTTAAATATTCGGAACTTATCCAACTATGGAAAGACAGACATGAAAAATATATAAACAAAGCCCGGGAAAAAATAAAAGTAGCTAAAGAAAAATATAAAAGAATTCAAGATGCTAAGATTGTTATACCACAGAAATTATTTGAAATAGGCGATTTAGTTTTGGTCGAAAATGTAAAAAAAGATAAATTATGCGCAGATTGGAAGGGTCCAGCAACCATTATTAGTGTTAAAAATAATAACAATTACGAAATACTGTTTAATAATGAACGACAGCTAATTCATTCTAATAGACTAAAACCCTATTATCATTAATTACAGGGAACATGAAGATCATTATCTGGACTACGTTAATATTCGGAGTACAAGCTGATATACATATAACAAATTTGGAGAACACGACAATCTTCGCGGAAGACCTTGGAATAACGAAATTATATCAAGACACATGGAAGTTAATTTTGGGAATTAACACCAGTAGCTTTGAAAATAGACTTACTCACATTACCGACATTTATTCGCAAGCTGCTAGGTTATGCAACAACTGTTCTGAAAAATTTGAATTAAATTTACTTAAAAACCGCATTAATAGACTAGAAAACTCTAAGTTTCTTTTACATCAAATATTAGGTCGTTCTCGATACCGAAGAGGGTTTCTCAATTTCATAGGATCTATCTCAAAAACGTTGTTCGGTACATTAGACGATCACGACTTACAAGTAATTAACAACGAGTTCGATATAATATACAAAGACAGTAACACCATGGCAGAATCGATAGGGAACCAAACCAGAATAATTAAGTCTCTTTTAAACAGTGCTTCTCATGACCTCCAGACGTTACATGTAGTATCTCAAAATAGTAATATCTTCAGTTGAACCAACTAATAAATTCTACAAATCATAATCAAAAGGACATCATAATCACAGACCTAATAACTACCGTAGAGATTGCAGTAGCTGAATATAGTGAAGACCTCAATTTAGTAATAGACGCGATAAATGACGGCAAACATGGAATCATACATCCCCAAATTCTTACTCCTGAAATATTAATACAAGAACTAAGACACATTGAAGAGACTAATAATCAAAAATACCCTGTTAAACTGTCAGTGGACAATTACCAGCATATTGTAGATATCTCCGAAATAACTATCGGAATTATCAACAAAAGATTGGTTTACATATTAAAGGCTCCTATTCTAGAATATGAAGATCTACAAACGTTCCACCTAATCCCTATTCCAATTCCCCACGGAAAAGGTTTTATTGCTCCTATCCCTTCTCACGAGGTTGTCTTAACTAATTTAGAGAAGAACATATATGTGACGTGCCGCGACAAAAGGGACCTTAGCTCTGAAAAAATTAATTTCGAGTTATGTATATCATTCAATATTTATTGAGTTGCTCTTTTACATACAAGCGTCAAAAATACTTTTTACTTATAGATTTTTTTGTTATTAATGTTTAAAAATGAGCTTGTTGAGTGTTTACACGTGGTTGTTCAGAAAAGCACCCATTCCATTTTCCAATACAACTACACTGGTCATATACATACAATTCGTGCGCTTCGTGTAACGCGGACTAATATCAATGTGTAGTGAGTAGTGGGGCTGAATTCTAGTGGAACGTCTCCACCAATCAGAGACGCTCTACTTCAATCGCCTTTCCTGCAAAATTCACTAGTGGGAGCTAAGGTCCCTTTTGTCGCGGCACGTCACATATGTGCCATCCGACATTGAAAATATTAAACTATGTAAACAGATTAACGAAATCCGCATATGCAAAAGAACACAGCCAACTTATTTTATCAGCGAAACTCAATCATGCGAAACCAGTATCCTTAGGCGGCAAAATAAACATGTCGACGATGAAATATGTCAATTTTCTGCGTTTAGAATTTTAGAATTAGTTTTTATTCCACTAAAAAACCCTAATCAATACATTTTAGTTCCAGAGACACCCTGTGAATTAAATGTATGGTGTGGGACAAAGACTCAAATAGTTAAACTCAATACTGCTAGTCTTTTTTATACTGAGGATGATGATTGTACAATTCAAACTCCGAAATCTATTTTAAGGTTGAAAAAATCAAAAATGCGAAGTAGCGATATTTACTTTTAAAAAAATGTAACTTACAAAATAAACGCTGAGGATATTGATTTATTAAGTAATCAACTACCTTTAATACAAGAAACATTAAGGCATGAGAATTTCAAAGAACTCCGACAAAGTCTAAGTAGTATGGAAATTTCATTAAAAAATATTAAGGCAAACCGACGAACCCGAACGTGGATTGAGACTAGTACTGATATTCTTGCATATTTGGGATATGTATCTTTATGTATAATAAGTGTTTACAGTTTCTATAAGATTGGATTTTTTGATTGGATTCGACGATTAATACCCAAAAATTTATGTATTAAACTATTCTGTGTATCGACAACGGTAACAACTACTCCTACTGTACAATATACTCCCGTGGCAACAGCTCCTAGTGAAAATTATAATTCGCCTTTAACTTATGTAACTAGAGATAGAAAAGTTGATGTAATACCAAAAAGAGTTAAGATACGAACTTAAGAGACTAAGTTCACTCTAAATGGGGGAGTGTAACGCTGTTGGAAAATGCTTTTCCGTAGCTGTTCTTAAACAATTTTTAACTTTCCTTTTTCCTCCCCTTATTTTGAAGGACACATTCCTTGGGACTCGGCTACCCCAAGGAATGGTCAAAAAGGCAGAGTTAGTTGTTTCCTAGCCCACTTACGAGTAGGATCTTAAATGTTAACTCTACGGATTATTCATTAAGTTAAATAACTCAAAATAAATAAATACTGAATATCCAAGGATATTCAATTTAAATAACAATCAACGTGTTAATTATTTAACCCGTCACAAATGACAGTTTATAATAAATTTTAATAATCAATATTGAGCTATAAAACTTGATGACATGAAAGTAAATTAATAACTTGCTTACATTTCACATATTGCAAGCACGTTCTTAAAAACTGTTATTTAGACCGTTATTAAGCAAAGAAAAATATTCAGTTCAAGAAGAGGAGTTTCGTTTTAAAATTCCAGCTATTTGTATGCAACCAAGGAAATAAATTGTTCCGGAATTTTCAATTGTATCATTAGGTGAAAAAATTTAAATGGCATTCAAGAAATACATTTCTTCTTTCTCTCTTTTTAATTATGTAGAGGTGAGATTTATTAATTGATATTACGATCATCTATTCCGGAAGAGCGTGCGTCTTAATGTGAAGAAATGTACTTGAACAGAAATGAATTATATATTTAAAAAATTATTCAGAAAATGCGAACGATAAAGTATTTGACACGCAGGAGCTGTAAATATGTCCTGTGACCCAGTTTTCGTTTAGCATCCTTCTATCTAATATGGAGCGAAAGTTTTTTAATTGTATATGAAAATTTAAACTAATGTTTTAAATGAAAGGATAGGATAGGATTTTCATAGGATTTCATAGGATGAAATGTTCAGAAATACTTTTGGTTCATATAGAAGAAACATTAACATTTTCGGTTTGGGTAACGATGTAGGAATCAGTTCTGTATTCTTCATTCCAGAATCAGTTTTGGTTTATAAAACCAAAATTTGGTTTTAATTAATATTAATTAATCTTTTGGTTTAGTTGCAAAGTAACCAAAAGTGGTACTTTAAATACGTTCACAACAACGAACTTTCGTTTTCCTTATGCAACTACGATTCCCGTGTAGAAATTTCGCTATGGTCCAGATCAGGCCTTCCCTATTAGGGAATGAAATACACGGCCCGATATGGCCCTGATCAGGAAATCCACATTTGAGTGTCGTCCCTACCTGGCCAAGGTCGGGACGTGTGTTTCATCCCTAATATGGCCATAGTAGGAAAATTTCTACACGGGTTGTTGTTTGAATCTATTAATTCTGTAGTGGAATCAAATTTTTCTTCTAAAATTCTAAGATACCGAAACCGAAGTAAAAATTTGAATAGACTTTTGGTTTAGTTGAAAGTAACTTACAGTGGTTCTTTTGTTACATTCACAAAATGTATGCTTGCTTATGCAATTGATTCTGTCTTAATTTATAAACGATTTCGAACGTTAAAGATTATTAATTAATTGATTCTTATTTTTATCTACTGATTCTGTAACAAAACGAAATTTTAGTTCTAATACCGAAATAGCGAAGTAAAACTTTGAAATCGACTTTTGGTTTAGTTGCAAGTAATTTTGTTTTATAATTATGCAACTAATTGTTGAGTTCATCTATTGATTCTAGTTGCAGCTACAATAGAACGAAATGTTTGTTTAAATAATAAAGCAGAAGTACAACAATTGTTGTTTTGATCTGTTGATGGATTTAATTTCAGTCACAAAATTTAAGTTTTGTTTGCATTATGCAACTGATTGTAGTTTTGATTTAATTGTTCTTTAAAAGAATCAAATTGTTCTAATACCAAAATAGAAATAAAATTTTAGAATTTACTTTTGATTTCGTGGCAAATAATTTGAAGTTGCTTTTTCGTTTCACTCACAAAACTTAATTTTTATTTGGACATTATGCAATTCTTTGATAAAACAACTGTATCTATTGGTGATTCAAACAGCTAAACTAGCGCATTTGGTGGCCGACTTGGAACTGCCGCTGGTGTGACTCTGTGTATTACAATACGGTAAACTCCACGAGTTTTGACAGTTCGCTTAAATTGTTTTTACAAAAAGTTTAAAAGTAATTTGATAAGTGTGAAAAAAATTGAAATTTATAATGATAGATGAAAATAAATATCGACGCCTCCCGTTTATATAATGCTTATTGAAAAACGAATGCAAGATGATTCTTATTCACTTTTTGGTGCAAGACAATGCTTATTCGATTTACTGTGCAATAAAATGCTTATTCAAAATTCTATGCGAAAATGTACATTGTAAAATTAGCTTATTCTATGAATTTTATAAAATTTTCAATTTAGTATAACCCAGAAAACAAACGTGCGTCGCACGATGTCCGTCTCGCGTAAATGGCACTTGTGCATGCAGACTGGGAGCAAATTACAATCACGCACGTGATTAGCACAAATGCGCACACTCAAGCTATTCATATGCTTAGCGTTTCACAGAAACGCACGAAGTGATTGCTTTTTGTGCCACATATGCGGACGCATCGGTATGGTGCTTTGAGAGCATACGTGCTATTTTCTGCGCACATATGAGTGCAAAATTCCTGCAGTGTTGCAAGCATTTTGTTATCTGGGGGGTTTGAGGTCCAATTTAAAAAAAACTATTGTGTCATCCCGAAACTTGCCCACACGGTTGTGTGATAAAATAATTATAGCTTACCTAAAACTGTGCGAGTATAAACTTACAACTGAGAATAAACGCAGAAATTGTGTCATTTTCAGTTACTCTTTTGTTGTGAACGGGCATATTTATTTTCATCTATAATTATAAATTTCAATTTTTATTCACACTTATAAAATAATTTTTAAAATTTTTGTATAAACAATTTAAGCGAACTGTTAAAATGCATGGAGTTTACCGTATTGTAATACAAAGAGTCACACCAGCGGCAGTTCCAAGTCGGCCACCAGATGCGCTAGTTTAGCTGTTTGAATGGCCAATATTTATTCTTTACGTCGTTCGTACCGACAATTACTGCCGGTAGTGTATATGGGCGTATTCCTTGCAAAATTAAGAAAATTTTGAGAAGTCTTACAACTTTTTTGATGAAAAATTCGCTGAATTACAGACTTTCAAAGTTTAGGATGCAAAAACCCTTATTTCGAAAAAAACGGAATTGAAGATTGCAATACCAATTAATTGTCATAACTCTGATTCTTCTGGAAAGTTATTCAGATAAGAATTGTTTACAGTCCAGGGCACCTTAGGGATGAAAATCCAATATGGTTAAAATTTTAAAAACCACCTCCTCTCCCTCTTAATTAAAAACTATGCAACATCGACAATAAATAATTTTATTGTGTCGCATAAAGAAAAAGAATAGATATTAAATTTGTTAAAAATTTTTAACAGTCTCTATTATAAATAATTTGACGAAATACCGAATTTTTCACTTCGACCACTACGAAGTCTAAGGCATCTTAAAGATGAATAACCTAAACATTTTAAATTTGTTGTTCCCTCCATTTTGAAAATATGGAATACTTTAGCAGAGAACCGACAAACTGGGCCCCTTTCATTTATTTGAAGAACCAATTAAATCCAACATTTAAATTAACGATAAATTAATAAGAATACTGCATGATTCGACTTGTCAAAACATGTAGATTGATAATAAAAATTAAATTACAAAAATCCAGTTTTTTTCTCAAAAATTACTAAATTGCGATAATCTCGAAAAGTAGAACCGACAAAATGGGCCTTTTACATATGGAAGTTCACATAATATTATTTGATCTGTTTATTGATTTTGTACACGGAAAAAAATTTCCCGATGCGGACGAGCAATATTGGAAATATAATTAAAATAAAGAACGACACAACCAACGAACACTAACCAATATTAGCCGAATGTTTAGTCAAATCAGTGATAGTGAGTTGGGGTTGAGTGCAATTTGTCCGTCATATTGGAAATATATGGAAACTTTCAACTATAACCAAGAAATATTTTATTTTATTTAGGTTTAAATAGTTGTAATTTGAAACATGATTATTTCCCAAATTTCAATTTCCTAATATACAAAAATGACTATTTTTCATAATTATTAATCCTCCGAATTGCCATTTGACATAATTTTCAAACCTTCGAAATATTATGTTACATAAATTTCATTTACCGAATTTTTATTTGTCATAATGTTCATTTACTCGACTTATCAAGTGACGTAAAACGCATTTACTCAAATTCTCATGTGACATAACCTTCAAATGTTCGAAATGTTATATTTAAGAAATTCCATTTATCGAAATTTTATTTGTCATAATGTTCATTTACTCGAATTATCAAGTGACAGAAAACGCATTTACTCGAATTCTCATATGACATAACCTTCAAATCTTAGAAACGCCATATTTAAGAAATTTCATCTATCGAAATCTTATTCGTCATAATTTTCATTTATTCGAATAACCATTCAACATAAAATCTGTTTGTCCGAAATTCCATTGACATAATTTTCAAACATCAGAATTACTTTTTAACCTATACTGCAAGTCACAGAAATTTCATTTGTCCTAAAATAACAATGCAATTTTCAAATATTTTTCTCATCTCTATTGTTATTTTAGGACAAATGAAATTTCTGTGACTTGCAGTATAGGTTAAAAAGTAATTCTGATGTTTGAAAATTATGTCAATGGAATTTCGGACAAACAGATTTTATGTTGAATGGTTATACGAATAAATGAAAATTATGACGAATAAGATTTCGATAGATGAAATTTCTTAAATATGACATTTCTAAGATTTGAAGGTTATGTCACATGAGAATTCGAGTAAATGCGTTTTCTGTCACTTGATAATTCGAGTAAATGAACATTATGACAAATAAAATTTCGATAAATGGAATTTCTTAAATATAACATTTCGAAGATTTGAAGGTTATGTCACATGAGAATTTGAGTAAATGCGTTTTACGTCACTTGATAAGTCGAGTAAATGAACATTATGACAAATAAAAATTCGGTAAATGAAATTTATGTAACATAATATTTCGAAGGTTTGAAAATTATGTCAAATGGCAATTCGGAGGATTAATAATTATGAATAATAGTCATTCGAAAAAACAAAATTTATGTCAAAGAATTTTTCGACATATTAAAAATTATATTAAAAAACAATTCGACTATTTAAATATTAGGATAAAAAATAATTCGATAAATTAAAAATTATGTTAAATGAAATTTCGAAATCTGAAAATTATGCGAAATGAAGTTTCGATAATAAAAATTTCCATGTTTTGTATATTAGGAAATTGAAATTTGGGGAATAATCATGCGCCCCGAAACATACAATTGAAAAAAATTTTAAATGCGCATTTAATTTTACTTCTCACATAATTTTGATTGTATATGTCATTTTAGGGTTATGTTGTCTTTTAAATAAAATTCAATATCGCGAGTCTGACGATATTGCCAATATCGTTCGCTCGTTTTTGATGAAATATTTAGTTGTTGTGAAGAAATATTTCTCTGTTTCACTTGTACTTTTTTCCGTGCAGTACACGGAGAAAAAAATGCTGTTGAATCAAAGACATATGAGTTTGATTCATTGAATAGTGTCATAACGGGCTGCCAAACGTATATGCTGTTGTTTTGAAAGCACCGATTCTAATGATTCGATAGTATCACTTTCATTGAAACAAAAGCATATTTCTTAAATTGACAGCATACTATGTTAATTTGAAGGTATTCCTTTTGAATCAACGATCAAAATTTTTTAATTTAACAGTATATGCTTTTGAGTCAATGACTATAGTTTTTCAATTTAAAAGCATCATTTTTATGATTCAAAAATTTGTACTTTTAATTTTTTTAGTTGTTGCTATCGATTGAATAACACCATACTGTTAAGTCAATTCTTTTATGTGGTTAAAGATATACCAACGATAAATTAAAAAAATGAAATTTTTGTTCACATATTTTTTATATACTAATTCTCACACCTTTAACACAACACTTCTTATATACATCTTTTTTTCAATTTTACACACTAACATAGACATCTTTATTATTTTTTTTAATTTTTCCCAACGACAAACACACATACATACACATTCAAACACACTTTATAATTTTTTGAGTCTGAAAAATACGCTGTTCCCAATCGGTCACCCATCCAGGTAGTAACCGCGACCAAACGTGCTTAACTTTCGTGATAGACGAGAACTGCCGCGCTGCAATGTAATACATCCGCTTCTTACATTGAGCAGTTACTTTGTAGTTAAATACCGTGCGCGAGATTTTTCTCGTGAATAAGGGAATTTAAATAGGGAATTTATGTTTAACTAGTCCTTAATTCTTTAGAACAATTTAAATAATAGTTTTTTATATAAGAATTTCAAAAACGACAGGTTTAATAAACATATAAATATGTGTGAATAAGTATTTCAATAAATTTAGCACCTGTCAATGTCTCAAATACATAGTGTCCTTATTTTTATAGCATATGCTATTGGCAGTCCGCTATAGCACCACTCATTGAAACGAAAGCATATGCTTTCATTTTCAAAAGCGCGCTTCTTTGGAGCAAACAACTTTTCATTTGATTCAAATTTACACGCATTTTCTTCAAATTTATCTATTAGATGTTTCAAATGAATAATGTCAAAGAAGCAATAAATTATTCTGTTGCTATATATAGATGAACTATAGAAACAATTTGTAGAATATCATTAATTTAACAGTATCGTACTTTTAATTTAAACAGTTTCATTTTTTCGTTTTAAGCAATATACTGTTCGATTAATAAATGTGTTATTGAATTAATAACGGGAAATTCAACAGCATGGAGCTATTTGATTCAACAGCACTTTTTTTTCAGTGTAGAACCAAATTCTTGTTTTAATCTCGAAACAAAAGTAAAATGTTGAATCGACAAATCGCGACTGATCAAAAGTTGTACTTTTCTCGTTGTCGTTTTCATATATTAATTCTGTAACAACCACACTTTTTGTTCTAATACCAAAAGGACAGCAAAATTTCATCGACTATTCGTTTTGATTCTATAGTAACCTAAAGATGTACTATTTAATGCTTCCGTTGCAGGACCAGATTTTTGTTCTAATAGCACAAGAGAAGTACAACTAATTATTATTATTATTATTTTGATCTGATGATTTTGTAACATCTAAGTTTTCTTCTAATATTGAAAGATATTTCAAATAAGTTTTCTAGATAATCAGAATTGTTAATAATTGTTAAAAAAATATATTTTAGTTATTACAACGAATACTTTCGCTATTCCAGCGAAAGTAAACTGTTCCAGTTAAAGGTTCTTTTCCGCGTTCCAGAACCTTTTTGACATAAGTAACATACATACAAAAACATACATACATACATACATACATTTATTTTCTCACGAAAAGTTATAATTGGATTATATTCGAGCAATATTGAGAGCGAGAGAAGAGAAGAAAAAGAGAAAAGCGAGACTCTCTCGGTATAAATAAGAGAATATATTAAAGGTTTTATGTAACTGTGGCATTGTGTCTTGCAAGCAGGAAGAGCATCGTAACTTTAAGAGCAATGTAGGCACAATAATCTGTGTTGTTGGATAGCTAGTACTGGTACGAACAAGTTTCAGAAAGTCCAAGTCAAAGTGAAAGACGAGTTGGGTTTAGAAGAAGAATGGATGGAGAAAGAAGAGGCAGAGGATGGTAAAGGAAAGAAAAAGGTTGGCGCGGGTAGGTTGATCTCAAGCCCTTAAAGGGCCCAAGGCACTTGCTCAATGGGGGCACGAGCGTTAAGCTTCATCCTCATGAGACAAGGGGGCACTTACTTGGATTATCTACTGTTTATTACTCAGCGCTTCACATTAGTATTCCTTTCTATCACACATTCTTTATCTTACATTTTTTATACTTTGTTCTCAGCTGCTATAAATCTTTCTCTTTATGTTTTTCTCTCTATATCTTTTATTCTTTTCCAAAGAACATTGTACCGAGAAAAAATTATTTTACGCAAATTATACCAGAAAATATTAAATTATTTATTTAATAATTGTTGGTGTCTGGAATCTTCACGTCTAAAGATGTTGTTATGCTTAAATTTCACTTCTTTGTTTATTTTATCTTAATATTTTTCTTTTTTTGTCTTGCAGGTATGGAGTTTGGTGCAAGGAATGTGAAATATCTTGAGAAGTGTTCATTAAAAAGTGGATAAAAAATGTGTTTTTTGATATTTGGGGTAATGACTCATAGGAAGTGGAAAATCGCAGAATTATCATGTATTTCTTATTATTTACTTGAATTAATTAATTTTAAGTTATTTATTTTCGGTAATTATTGTAATTATTGTTTTTATAACAACGTTTAAAAATCATTTATTTATTTTAAAAATCATTTATCTTCAAAATTGGCAAAAGTCACGATTCTGCATAATTACCTTATTTTCTAATGGGAGTTATTGATATGAAATAGCTCATTTTTTGTGCTGAACTGCGAATGTTTTATTTTCAAATTTTTGAATAAAATTATTCGTAAGAAATCAAGTATTTTTAGAGTATGCAGAAAGCTCGAATGGCCGAGTCAAGACGAAATTTTTTTGGAACAAGTCGTGCCCGAGCTGGACTAGATGAATCGAGTACTCGAAATTTTCGCGCGCAATAATTATTATTACTAATAAGTGTTGTATTCGAGAATCTCTCCTTTCAAAAAAGAAAAAAGATAGAACTTTTTAGAAAGAATTGACGAAGATTAATTTTCCACCTTCCGAATTATATTATTTTTATTATTTAGTATTATTATTATTAAATAATATTATACCAACGAAACAATTTTACACCTGGTTTTCTCTTACGCTGGATTGATTTTATACGCTCAAGTTCTATATAGTGTTACAAAATGTTAAATCGCGTTCGTTTTATCAGAACATGTCATTACACAGTTACACAAGCACTACATAGAGAGCGTGTGTTCGTAAATCGTAATAGTTGGAAGCAGAGGGGGAAAAGATATACACATAAGAAGTGATAATCAGTAAGCTAGTTTAAATAGAAACGAAGTCGTTCCATCCCATTGAACTATATATACATACCCACCTTTTATCTATTTATTGCAGAGTCTGGATTTTCTGCCATCGAAAAATGATCCGCAGAGAAAAAATATTTCTAGCCGGAGATATGTTTATTTTCATTGCGCGAATTCTTATTGTCATTTTATGTATTATTATTATTACTCTGAGAGAAATAGATTCTACGGGATACTATATAGATTGTACCAGGTAACACATTTGATGCTACAAATAAATAACCACATTTTTATAACATCTTTCATGGCACTCAGTAACATAATAATAGTACCGGGTAAAATCTATTTTTTAACATCAAAATCATACAATCCATTTCTCTCAGTGTATTATTAATGGTATATATATACGTAATTTATAAAATGACAGTGAGAATTCAACGAAATGAAAACTTTTTGGATATTATATTTTATGCTATTATAATATATAATTAGAAATTTTATGATTTTTTTTAAATCTCATATTTTATTAATGGTGGGTAGATTTTAAATTCTTTGTAGGATTTTGGACGTTTGACTGAAACTGACTTTTACTACTGATGGTCGCAAATTACCAGAGTTTAAAAAAAGAAAAATTTGTAGGGAGAGTATAAATTTTACTTTATTATCAAAGTTGCATAGTGCTGCCCACCGAGCTGCCCACGATATGGGACAAGATGACATTTTACATAGTGTCGTCTCGGTCTCCTTAAATATGAAAATTTTCATGTCTCAGTCAGGATCTCACAATCTCGATTTATCTTTTGATTTTAATTTGAGAAATTTAGAGTTGCATTAAAGAAAATTAACCACAAAATGTATAGTTGAAAAGTGCAAATTAAATTGTCAAATTCGTTTACATTTTTAAATTATTGTTTCAAATAATACACTGAAAAAAAAGTGCTGTTGAATCAAATAGCTCCATGCTGTTGAATTTCCCGTTATTAATTCAATAACACTTTTATTAATCGAACAGTATATTGCTTAAAACGAAAAAATGAAACTGTTTAAATTAAAAGTACGATACTGTTAAATTAATGATATTCTACAAATTGTTTCTATAGTTCATCTGTATATAGCAACAGAATAATTTATTGCTTCTTTGACATTATTCATTTGAAACATCTAATAGATAAATTTGATGAAAATGCGTGTAAATTTGAATCAAATGAAAAGTTGTTTGCTTCAAAGAAGCGCTCTTTTGAAAATGAAAGCATATGCTTTCGTTTCAATGAGTGGTGCTATAGCGGACTGCCAATAGCATATGCTATAAAAATAAGGACACTATGTATTTGAGACATTGACAGGTGCTAAATTTATTGAAATACTTATTCACACATATTTATATGTTTATTAAACCTGTCGTTTTTGAAATTCTTATATAAAAAACTATTATTTAAATTGTTCTAAAGAATTAAGGACTAGTTAAACATAAATTCCCTATATAAATTCCCTTATTCACGAGAAAAATCTCGCGCACGGTATTTAACTACAAAGTAACTGCTCAATGTAAGAAGCGAATGTATTACATTGCAGCGCGGCAGTTCTTGTCTATCACGAAAGTTAAGCGCGTTTGGTCGGGGTTACTACCTGGATGGGTGACCGATTGGGAACAGCGTATTTTTCAGACTCAAAAAAATATAAAGTGTGTTTGAATGTGTATGTATGTGTGTTTGTCGTTGGAAAAAATTAAAAAAAGTAATAAAGATGTCTATGTTAGTGTGTAAAATTGAAAAAAAGATGTATATAAGAAGTGTTGTGTTAAAGGTGTGAGAATTAGTATACAAAAATATGTGAACAAAAATTTCATTTTTTCAATTTATCGTTGGTATATCTTTAACCACATAAAAGAATTGACTTAACAGTATGGTGTTATTCAATCGATAGCAACAACTAAAAAAATTAAAAGTACAAATTTTTGAATCATAAAAATGATGTTTTTAAATTTAAAAACTATAGTCATTGACTCAAAAGCATATACTGTTAAATTAAAAAATTTTGATCGTTGATTTAAAAGGAATACCTTCAAATTAACATAGTATGCTACCAATTTAAGAAATATGCTTTTGTTTCAATGAAAGTGATACTATCGAATCATTAGAATCGGTGCTTTCAAAACAACAGCATATACGTTTGGCAGCCCGTTATGACACTATTCAATGAATCAAACTCATATGTCTTTGATTCAACAGCATTTTTTTCTCCGTGTAGTTGATAATCGTATAATTTTATTGGTTGTTTATCATTTAATTGTTCCTTTGTTAATTTTCTACGCAAAGTTACCAGTTGTTGGGAATTTTCATGGGGACTCGGTTTTCCCCACTACTGTTTCGGCGCTATGGCTATAAGTAGTGAAAGGAACCGGATTTAGTATTAAAATAGATGCGAAGTGTGAATGTCGCACGCACCAACCTAAGTCTATTCTGCATATTAATAATCATTATTCGTTTAATCCAGTTCGTGAGTTTTTTGTTCTGTATTCGTATTTTATAAAATCAAACAAAATGTCTTTAATTTAAAATTTTGTTGTAGGGGCCATTCACAAACTACGTCACGCTTTTTCAGACTAATTTTGTCCCCCCCCCCCCCTTCGTCACATTTTTTACATAAGAAAAGAAATTTTTTCCACACTTCGTCACACACAGCTTGACACCCCCCCACCCCTAGAAGTGTGACGTAGTCTGTAAACGGCCCCGTATCTTGATATGGGGGTGAGGATGAAAATATAAGTTTCGATCCTTTCACAGAAAAAAAACCGAACTCAAAATGAGTCTGGTATGAGACTCATTTTGAACTGCAACAAAAATGATACCCCTTCGACTCATTCTGAGTTTCTAGGGAAAAGACTCAAAATGAGTCTAAAGGGGTATCATTTTGAGTTTACGATAAAATTATAATTACATGGGAAAAACTAAGAATAATTCATAAAAATATGAATTATAATAATTGATTATAATTAATAAACACGTTGCACTTGTCAAAACATTAATGCTTGTAGTCGATTTATTGCATTTATAAGAAATGAAAAAAAAAAATTTAGGTTAGATTCATATACTATGCTCAAAAAGCATGACGGCGGTACTATTGATGGGATATCGAAAAAATTTGACATCGATTTTCGCTTATCGATATTGCATCAGTAATATCGATATTTAAAAATATATCGTTATCGAAAACAAATATCGATATATCGTAAAAACGATATCGCGCATGCGCAAAACAAGAGTGAGAGAAAAGGTGCGTCAAATTTGAATTCACTGACTCTCTTACTCCTTTTTGTTACAATAACAACCTGCAGACAGCCTGCCTGCCTGCAAAAGTGTTTATTATTATTAATAATGACTAATTAAATATTATTCATTAATAAATATAAAAAACGTGAATAAAACGTTAATGATAAAGAGAAAAATAAAAAATATTTAAAATTATTTAAATAGGAAAATAGGATTTTTATATTAATGTATACTGTATTAGTATGGACAATATACAATAAAATATTACACTACCGCCCGAAATTGTGCGAACGCTTACACCGCGAGTCATTGAAAAACATACTTGCATTAAAATAGATGTAACTCGGAGAGAAATAAACGAAAACGTTTTTTCTTTTTAGCGTTGGAAAGCTCATAAAATTTCGAAAAAATAATGCCTATTTAAATCAAATTGCTTAAATAGTATAAAAAATAATTGTCATTTTTCCCTCATTTCTTACCTTGACTTTAACCTCTTGCATGGTCCTGGAAAATTTACAGAAAATTTTGTCATTTCACATGAATATTCCTTGGAATCTAAGCTTTCAATTGATTCCAAGAACAATAAAAACCGTTAACAGGTTTCCTAGAAATTAAAAGAATTGTGCGAGCGTGCACAGAAAAAAATTTGACCGTCAATCGCTCATTTTTTCCGTCTCGCTATCTCTTTCGTTCAAGCGCCAGGGCCGAAACAGAAGATTTCGATTGGGCGCTTTTTCGAGCACCATTACTTTCATTATTTATGCTTTTTCTTTGAAAATTAAACATTTGCATAACTCCAAAGGTATTATAATTTTGTACTAAGTTAATTAGACTGTTATTAAAATTAAATAAATGTAATAAAAACGATATTTTTGGAATTAAAAAATTTAATTTGACAAACTTGCACAATTTTTTCGAAAATTGAATTTTACTTATCCAAACTAATTTGTTGTACAATACTAAAATGTAAATTTCTTTTTTTTCTGAAAATGTGTAAGTACCTGTTTATATATGTATTGACCAGAGTATTATTCAATTCAATAACTAATTGTTCAGAAAATATTTAGGTTATGTTTTTAAACAAAACATATTTTTCACGATTAACGTTTAAATTTATTAAATCTTTTTTATATTGATTATCATTTTCTACTATTTTATGCACTGTATTTAAATAATATGATTATAGAGAAAAAATCTCTTGTCTGTGTTTTGTTTTACATACATATTCGAATCAAAATAAAAAATTCCAAGCCAAAAAGTTCTGTCTCATCATTGAATGTTACTCTCACGCAATTTAATCCTATAATGAAAATATTTCTTATATAACTCTGATCAAGATGAGGTCGAAATTCTCTATTGTCGTAAAATCAATTTAACAACGTGTGTTTAGATATCTAAATTTAAAATTTATAACTATTTTTATCAAACTTTTATATTTAAACTTACTTTAACTTCGTCACATTTTTGTTTTTAATTGTTAGTACATAGTGCGTATTTGTTACAATTAGAGCTGTGATTTTGTAGTAAAAAATAATAATAAGTTCAAAGTGTACCAAAGGTATTAATTATTTTAATAGAAATGTCTTGTTTGAATAAAATTACTTAAATTGAATAAAGTGTTTTCCATATAACTTATTTCATTTGTGAAAAACAATTCTATTACTGTTACATTTAGTTAGAAACTCACTAATTCATTCAATAAGTTAAGTTACTAATTTATTTAGTAGCCTCTATACTACCAATTCAATTAGTTAACTTTGACTAATTCACAGTAAACGAATCCGTCCTATTTGAATTAGTCAAAATCTACTGTGAATTAGTCAATATCTACTAATTCAAATTTAGAGAGTACCTGGTGTTTTTGATAGCCCATGATGGCACTAAGAAAATCCTTAATGGATTTTTAAAAATATTAATTTTTTTAAAAGTTATAAACAATTAAAGTTTTTTGCATCGTTTTTGAAAAAATCTCATATCTTGCAATCGTCTGAACTGATTTTAATAATATTGGTATTTTTGGAAAGCTTAAGAAACGTACTTTCCATAAATATATAGAATATAAATAAAAAATGTTATTTGTTAAAACAAATAATATTTTTTATTGTTAATTTTATAAATAAACAATGTTCTCCGTCGATTAAAAAAATTTTTTTATAGAATCTTAAAGAGGGACTTTTCAAGATTACATAGCAAAAATAAAAAATCGGGATTCTCTAAAAGTTTAGAAGATACAGCATTTTTAGTCCGCCGCGCGCGAACTATCGGTGTAGGCTGATGGCGGACAAGGATTTTTCAAAATCTGTATGTCAGTATTGCCAGAAAACTGTGTTTATGAAACAGATTGTGACGATGAAAACTTAGATTCAAGTGTAGTTAGATTCTACACTCCAGAAGAATTAGTTCTTCTGGAAAATACGAATTTTATATTCAGAAGGTGCTAGAATTGTCAAAAAGGCCAAATTAAGTAGTGTACACAGATTAATGGGTCATTTCATTTAAATTGTCATAATCGTGTCCTTTGTCAATAAAAATATTTGTTATAGTTTTTAATAAAATTTATTTTTCAATGTCGTGAAATACAATCTCTATTAACATTTTTTCAACTTACAAGCATGTAAAGATGCTATGTATAATAATGGCAGAACGAAATACAGGCAAAATGTCATGAGTGTCCCATGTCCAGGAGTGACATATTAGTTTTCAAGTGCACGTATTTTCGTTATATTAATTTATAACAAGTAAACAAAAATTTTGCAGTGAACTATAGCTTACATATGTAAGGAAAATTAACTTTGATAACTTTATTTAATTGTTTAACACTTCTAAAAAAATAAGAATGACGTGTCCCTCACTTTTACATTATTTTACTTGGAATGCAAAATTTTGTATTTATGCGTGTTTAAAGATTTATCCAGGGAGCAAAAGTGCTGTTTTACTAACGAATCCGCAGCAGAAGATAATCACGAATCAACTTCAAAAAAATTGAATGCCGTGTTTCGAAATGTGAAAGTTTTACGTTGTGGCAGAAACAAAAAGATTTTAATGTAATTAGAAAACTGTCATGAGTGTCCCGTCTTAAAAATTGGTAAATTGATATTTAATATTCAATATCAGAATAAAATTATTAATAGTTTTCAATTCTCTTTCGAATGAGACCTGAATTGTCGATATAAATATAACCTGTTCATAGATATAAGCAAAAACGAGCAAAATGTCATGAGTGTCCCACAAAGGAGGAGGTCCCCTAAGGCTTATATTTTGGCTATTTGGGATTTTTATTTAAATAATTAAAATGTATATTTTCATAAATAAGAATTATTTTTTTGTCGAAACGGGGGTGTTTTGGCCAGATTAGCCTTTTGATACTAATTTTTTTTTCAAAAAAAGGATGTGGAAAGGCACAACAAAATTATACTAAAGTATATATGGATATATTATAGTATATATGTATATATATATATATATATATCATATAAAAGTATATATGATATAATATGGAATTCAGTTGAAACTCGTTAGTCGGATTCCGACATTTTGAAATTCAAGTTCAAATTCGTAATCAGCGATCCCGAAAATCTCCGAGTAACGAGTTTGAACTGAATTCTATGAGTTTTAGAAAATTCGTTCGCCATATTGGATTCGACATTTTGAATTTTTAAAATCTGACTTCAGTTTCGTAATCACTTCCCCAAAAACCGCAGAGTAACAAGTTTTATGTTAATTGCATTAGAATAAAAAATTTTTTTTGTTTATTTATGAAAGTCCTTAAAGCTCAATTTAGATTCTTACTCTTTATAAAAATAAAACTGCACACAAACATGTATAAAAAATTTTCACCACATAAACTTCGTTGGAGAATTAATGTAACAATTTAATTTAAATAGGTTGACTATTTTTTCCCAACGAATGTAATGAGTGTTGTATTATGTCATGAGTGTCCCAAACCTTTAGCCCAAGTTTTACCTTCGAACAATTCTAAAATGTTAAATAAATACGCAAAAAACTATTTTTCTCAACTGAAATAGTGCCTTAACAGTTAGAACAGAGTCATAAAATAATATTATATTAGCAAATTCTTATTTTATTGGCGAAATGAAAATGTCATTTTTTTCATTTTTTCTCACTTTTCTCTGTGTTTTGCTTAATTTAAAAAATTTTTCTTTATCAAACGTGACTTTATAGTGAAATTTATGGTTCGTTTGAGTTACATAATTGTAAGAGTAACGAAACAATACTTGTCCCTAACAAATTAACGAAAAACGTGTCTTATGTGGTATATATCACTTTAATTGCGCGACCACTATGAATTTCGTTAATGTGATATATCTGTTTAAAAAATTTGGTTTTAATTACAGAATCGAAACTTGCTACTTCAACTTTTCTTGAGGCTAAAAATGACAATTTAAATGAAATGACCCTAATAATGGTTTGCACAGTGCCGGAAATTGTTAAACTGCTTCAGCAACGTATTCATGTCCATATTGTCGTGTGTCACTGTCAAATTTAAAAGCTCGACAGTTATTGGATAGCTCAGATAATTATGAAGAAAGTGTAATTTAAGATGGAGAAAAGGAGACGAAAAACACAAATTCAAGAGATGGACAGTCACTAATTACATCAGATAGTAATGAAGAAAATCTAATTGAAGATGAAGCAAACGATAAGTGAAATTGGAAAAAACTGAAATTAAAAACTTATAGCTATTTGAGAAAGTCGTATGATATGTTTTGTTCTCTAGGCAAAAACAAAAGAATGCTTAACTTTGCCACAGTACTGTTAATCTTTCTTTATTTGATAAAACTGATGACATATATGTTATTGAAAAATGTGTTGTTCCTGAATTACACATTTTACAAGGTTTTGTCACACACTTATTTTGGAAAACTTTTGTACCGCTTGTTAATAACAAGGAATTACCAAGGGGAAATTTTTAAGGGAAGTGCTTATCGGAAGCTCTTAAAAGAAGCAAAAAACTTTTATAAACTTTTATACTATGAAATTTATAAAGATGTTAGTCAATTGCGTTTAGTGCCTTTAATATCTCCATTTCAGGACATGGATAAAGTAGTACGTTGTTGTTTTTCTGCAAAAACAGTTGGTTCTGATTTAGATAAATATATTCACGAATTAAAAAAAATGCACTTGAAGTTACGGAAACTACAGAAACTTTAAAAATTCATGTTGTTGCATCACATTTGTAAGAGTATTTAAGCTTTTAGATAATTGTGGTTTAGGTTTATGGTCGGAACAAGCTGGTGCATCAATTCACCATGAATTTTAAAAATTTTGGGATAGTTATGAAATTAAATTCAATGATGATTCAATGAATCATCAATTTAAGGAGGCGGTAATTGAGTTTTCCTCAAAACACCTATGAGAAATTTTTTGATGTTGCAAAGTGTTAACGAAAAAGCGATTTTGTTAATTAAAATTAAAATAATATAGAAAAATATCATTATTGTCATTTTTATAATAAATTGTTGTAAAAAAGTTGGAA
This sequence comes from Leptopilina drosophilae, assembly GCA_032873175.1. Lineage (NCBI taxonomy): Eukaryota > Metazoa > Arthropoda > Insecta > Hymenoptera > Figitidae > Leptopilina > Leptopilina drosophilae. The sequence goes on from CM065487.1 coordinate 13,010,666, forward strand.
TTTCTTACGTCGCCGGGCAGAATTTGCTTTAGAATGTGAAAAAAATGTGCTATACACAAGAAAAGCCCAATCGATCAATATTAACCCGTGCCACCGAAGGGTTAAGGTTTAAATGGGGTTTAACATAGGATTAGTGCACTTTTACATTTTGTATGAGAACTTTTTTTTATTAATCTTTTGTCTTGGCGACATTCATATTTATGGTTTTTGATGTGCTGAACACGAATTCGATGTCAAAAAAGCTGTCAATCTTTTAAAAACGACAGTTTTTGTGGAAATTTAGACAGTTTTTGTGTTTAATTTAGTAAATCAAACCAAATTTTGCTCATATAAAAATATTTAAAAAAAAAAGGCCAAACTAAATAGAAGTACCCAGATAGCACGTTACGTTACAGTAACCTTACGGTAAGGTTACCGTGTAAGGTTAATAACATTACAGTGTAAGGTTACGATAAGGTTACCATAAGGTTCAAATGTCCCACCTTTCCTAATATTACATTGTAAGGTTACCATATCATTGCACCGTAATATAATATAATATATTGAAATATATAATTATTATTTTTTTGATAAATTAATTATTTAATATTTAATTATTATTTAGTATAAACCAACATAAAATTGTAATTATTATATGTTACATTATATAATATAATTATTAATTTCCTCAAAGAACTGGAGTTTTGAATTATTATCCGTGATGAATGAATAATAATAAAAATTGTTAACGTCGTAATAGTCGTCAACTATCAACATTATCAGTCAAGAGAACATTGTGAATGATCTGTTCAGGAGACGGATACTTATACCATGCGTGATACTAGTCACACATGAGAAATAAAATTCGAGCCATCTGTCAGAGAGTCTCAGAACTAATGGAAGATTCTCTTATAATTTCCAATCTTTCTAACAGATGGCTCGAACTACATTTCTCATGTGTGACTAGTATCACGCATGGTATAAGTATCCGTCTCCTGAACAGATCATTCACAATGTTCTCTTGACTGATAATGTTGATAGTTGACGACTATTACGACGTTAACAATTTTTATTATTATTCATTCATCACGGATAATAATTCAAAACTCCAGTTCTTTGAGGAAATTAATAATTATATTATATAATGTAACATATAATAATTACAATTTTATGTTGGTTTATACTAAATAATAATTAAATATTAAATAATTAATTTATCAAATAAATAATAATTATATATTTCAATATATTATATTATATTACGGTGCAATGATATGGTAACCTTACAATGTAATATTAGGAAAGGTGGGACATTTGAACCTTACGGTAACCTTATCGTAACCTTACACTGTAATGTTATTAACCTTACACGGTAACCTTACCGTAAGGTTACTGTAACGTAACGTGCTATCTGGGTATTTAATATTGACAGTTGACAGCTGTTATTTAAACTTTTAAAAACGAGAGTTTTTCACAGTTTTTACATTAAATTACTAAGATAAAAATATTTTCAGGGTATTGAGGTAAACCTAAATAGAATTACAAAAATTTGACAGTTATCAACTGTCGTTTAAGAGGTCAAACTTTTAAAATACTAATACAAAAAGTAATGTAAATTAACAAACTTATGGAAAAAGGTACTTACTTAAAAATTAAATTCTATGGTTTAAAAGTAAAATTCTCTTATTAATTTTTTGACAGCTGCCAGTTTTGAAAAATACATGTCGCTAATAGGATTAACCTCAGTATGCTTAAAAACACTTGTATGCAAGTAACCTAATGTAAAAAGTCTCAGTTTCAAAAGTTTGACATCTCAATTGACTATTATCAACTATCAAATTTACATAATTCTATTCACGTTTACCTCAAAACCTTGAAAATATTTTTATCTGAGTGATTTAATGTAAAAACTGTCAAAACTTTTTTTTAAAAGTTTGACAGTTTCATTGACAGTTGTCAATATTACATATTTCTATTTAGTTTGACCTTGTAGTTTTTAAAATATTTTTATATCAGCAAAAGTTGGATTGATTTGCTAAATTAAACACAAAAACTTTCGTTTTAAAAAGATTGACAGCTTTTTTGACATTTGGAAGCTGTCAAAACTTATTTTTGACATCGGATTCGTGTTCAGCTCATCAAAAACTATATATGAATGTCGCCAAGGCAAAAGATTAATTAAAAAAAGTTCTCATGCAAAATGTAAAAAAGTGCACTAGTCCTATGTTAAACCCCATTTAAACTTTAACCTTTCGGTGGCACGGGTTAATATTGATCGATTAGTCTTTTCTTGTAAATATATCATTTTTTCACATTCTAAACAAATTCTGCCCGACGACCTAAGAAATTCTAATTTTTGCAAAATAACGGTCACTCTAATATTTATATAAAATAAATAAAGACTTGTATAATTTTTAAAATAAATTTCACTTAAATTTAAACCAAAGCAACTTGACAATAACTCGAAAAAAGGATCAGCTACAATTCTTGTCTTTACAATTTTTAAAGCTTTAAATATACAGGATTGAAATGCCACTAGCCGGTTTTGTCACCATTTTTGCAAAACCTAAATTTACTTGAAGCCAACTGTGTCAAGTGGTGGGGGTAACGTAGAATGTGGGGGCAATGTTATATGCAAGTAGTTGGTGCAGTAACCAAAAATGGTTAACTGCGTAAGTATGGATTATAGTTAAGCAGACTAGACACAGGAGAAGTAACTGAAATGGTGGGGATAAAGTTGAAATTGAGAGCAATGAAGGAATGAATATGCGCAGAATCCCAATTTTCGTCTACTGCACCATCTACTTGCCAAGTACGACACCTGCATTGCCCTCATATTGTCACTCACCGTTCTCTGTAGGAATAAGGCTAACTTACTCCTCCTGTCTCTAGTCTTCTTGCTCAGTGCTCAGTGCAGGTAAAGAAAGTGACACAATTTAATCGACTGAATGCATATAAAATTTATATTGAGAAAATAAGTCAGTATTCTTATAATTATACTAATCCAGAATTTGTATTTCCAATTGGGAGAAAATTTGTATGCGTTACCTAAATGCTGTTTTGAACAATAGTTGTTTGTTAAACAAAATTGATAAAATTAATTAATTACTTAAAATTAATAAGGTCAATTTTTGAAATGAACATAATTAATTTTAATCCAAACGGGATATTTGTAATAAATTAAAAATATGTTTGACACATGCAAAATTAATATATAATATTATTATTTTGTAAAATATTATTTATTCTTTTATTTAATTTTTATTTAATTATTTAATTCAATTAAATAATATTATTTAAATAATTTAATTTAATTATTAATTTTTTTATTATCAAAAAACATATTAATACATCATTTACAATTATTTTTCATTAATTAAAAATAATTATATAAATATTAAGAAATTTAGGAAAATCCTCTTAAATATAATTCAAATATTTAAAAAATTTGAATTTAATTAAAAAACAATTACACTGAGAAAAATATTAATTGGCAATATCTGTGACTTATATATATATACATATATATATATATATATATATATAAGATATATATATTATATCTTCCTATATTATAAAAAGATATCGCCGCCGCTGTTTCAAGATTCTGTAAGGGCGCCCTATCTCAAAGGGTCCATCAAAACTTACGTCAAATTTTACCTATTTTTTGACCTATAGGTTTAAAAGAGAATAAATAACGGCCTCACATTACGTCAAAATCTATGTCTAATTTGACCTATTTTTCGACCTATAGGTCAAAAAAAGGATAAATAACGGCCTCACATTACCTCAAAACCTATATCTAATTGGACCTATTTTTTGTCCTATAGGTCAAAAACATATGTCAAAATTGACCTATTTTTTGACCTAAGTCATAAAGAGGATAAATAACGAATAAAAATACATGTTTAATTTTACCTATTTTTTTGAGCTACGAGTTTTAAAAGGGGCCTTAATGTGGGCCTTCACATTACGCTAAAATTTGATCTGTGTTTTACCAACAGGTCAGAGCTTGCCCCCTCAAATAGAAGCGCGAAATAGGACGTCAAAGCCTATCCAAAAGAATATTTTTTTACTGGGGTTGGCGTGCAGGGTCAAAAATGCAGGCGAAAATCGACTTTTAATCATAAAAATCCGCTTGAAAGCGTGAAGTTTCTAACAAAACAAAAGACGATCTTATTTATTCGTTTGCAATTTTATCTTTTTCCAGTAACTCGAGTCTAATTTTGCCTGCATTTTTTCAGAAAAATCTACATAATTTCTATAGTATTGAAGGTTACTGATTTTTCTTTTTTTTATTTTAATGCTTGGAGTTTTACGCATCAATACACGTAATTTAATCTTTGAAAAACATTGAGAACATTCTTCAATTTGCAATTGTTTAAAAGAATTGTTAATAACAATTATAAATTTTCATTTTTTAGGAATTGCTTTATTTAATCCTTAAAGTATAGACTTTAAGCTTTAATTTAAAAAAAAATTCACTTAATTATCTTTATTTGTTTCAAAGTAATAATAAAATGAAAATATAAAATGACCCAAAACTTCAACACCACCCAGGTGCGAATTTAGGTTGGCCGCCAGAGTTTGAAGGTTGGCTCACGGTTGGCCTAACTTTGGCAAGCGAAGTTTTGGTTGCCAGAGTTTGCCCAACTTTGGCAAGTACTAGTGCCCACAGTTGGCCCGACTTTGCAAGCCAACCATTACATGCAGAGTATAACCAACCGTCGGGCCAACTTTGGCGACAAAGGTCGGCACAACTATGGGGAACGTATCTCATATGAATTATAAATTTAGGTTGGCCAAACTCTGGGCCACGGTTGGCCCGACGGTTGGCAAAACTTTGTGAAAAACAGTTTAAATGACTTAAACTTTATGGTTGGCCAAACTGTGGGCCGCGGTTGGCCCGACGGTTGGCAAAACTTTGTGCAAAACAGTTTAAATAACTCAAACTTTATGGTTGGCCAAACTCTGGGCCACGGTTGGCCCGACGGTTGGCAAAACTTTGTGAAAACCAGTTTAAATAACTCAAACTTTATGGTTGGCCAAACTCTGGGCCACGGTTGGCCCGACGGTTGGCAAAACTTTGTGAAAAACAGTTTAAATGACTTAAACTTTCTCGGTTGGCCTAACTCTGGGCCACGGTTGGCCCGATGGTTGGCAAAACTTTGTGAAAAACAGTTTAAATGACTTAAACTTTCTCGATTGGCCTAACTCTGGGCCACGGTTGGCCCGACGGTTGGCAAAACTTTGTGAAAAACAGTTTAAATGACTTAAACTTTATGGTTGGCCAAACTCTGGGCCACGGTTGGCCCGACGGTTGGCAAAACTTTGTGAAAAACAGTTCAAATGACTTAAACTTTCTCGGCTGGCCTAACTCTGGGCCACGGTTGGCCCGACGGTTTGCAAAACTTTGTGAAAAACAGTTTAAATGACTTAAACTTTCTCGGTTGGCCTAACTCTGGGCCACGGTTGGCCCAACTGTTGCAGCTTTAATATACATTTAACGGTATGGACTCCCATGTGAGTGTAGCGTAGTGGTCAGTGTATAAGTCTTCGGCGCGTTAGATTAGGGGTTCGATTCCAGCAAGCGGTAGATATTTTCGAAAATGTATGTATGAGATTGTGTTTAATAATAATAGGTAAAGGTTATATCTGATGTTCTTGCTAATAATAACGTATTAATTGTTTAAATAATTTAGTTTTTTAATAATTTTTTACCTTTGGCTGTTAAAGTTGGCCAAACTTACGCATTTAAAGTCGCGCCAACTTTGGCGTCAGTTTTTGTACCAACCATTGAAATGTATAGCTGGCACAACATATGCATTTTAAGTTGGGCCAACTTCCTTATGACTTGTCGGGCCAACCATCGTCGCCATTAGACGGCCAACCGTTATCATCTGTATGGTTGGCCCAACCTCTGGCACGAGAAGTTGGACCGACCTTATAAAAGTTGGCCCAACTATGGGCCAACCGAAAATTCCCACCTGGGCAGATTACTTAAAAAATAAAATTTTTTTTTGAAAAAAAATTTAGGGCGAAAAAGTGTACTCTTATATCTATCAAAAATCATAGATAACTTGCAAATTGGAGACAAAAATTTTTCAAGTGGTCGGTTTCACTTATTATTTATTTTATTTCCTCCGATTGTCCACAAGGACATTTTTTGGTGGAAAGTTATAAAAAATTTCTTTTATTTATTTAACAAACTTTTTTAAAATTAAATAAAGATTAAATTATATATATATATATATATATATATATATATATATATATATATATATATATATATATATATATATATATATATATATATATATATATATATAATATTATTGAATAAATACTATCGTTGATATTATGGAGAGAACTTTGTCAGAAATATTTTTTATTTTTATTATTATACTACTAGAAATACTTAATCTCTTTAAAATTTCTATAATCCAATAGTTTTAAGCATTCAAGTAAACAAAAAGAGAAATTATTTACATTTTTATGACATTACTGTCACCCTCGAAGGCTAAAGTCTTACGACAGTTCCGAGGGAGGGTAAAGGGCTTCAAAAGAGGGTTACGGGTTTTAGTGGGTCGGGCTGGCAGTAGGTCGCCAGTATTTTAAATTATCTATATTATTTATTTATTTTTTCTTTACTTTCTTTTGTTTTTTATACCAACCCCACATAACCTTGGAGTGCGGAATCCAAGGTATCTGTAGGCAGATTTCCCAAAATTCCATAAGCAAAAAAAAAGACATTACTGTTATTTAGTGCTTGTTTTGCATTCCTTATTAACAAATTTTCATGTTTCATCACAAATTTCATATTTGTGCATTTACGGTAAAGAGTTTACAAAGAAATTAAAAAAAAAGATTTTTCTTCATACCTCGGTCGAAAGTACGTACTTCCCGCTGCGATCTCGCAGCAGAAAGTCAAACATTTGTGCTTTGGTTGATTTCCATACCCAACCTCTATTACAGCGGGAGTAAAAGAATTCTCTGTCGGTAAAAATACCGTTGTCGGTAAATAAGAAAATTTCAACTTCCATGGCCATTTAACGAGTAATTGTTATTGCAATACAAAATGAGGAAAAAAATTATCAATAATACTTTTTATACTTTATAAATTTATTATCCACAAGCTCTGAATATTAAAATGAACGAAATCTTTTGCTGATATAATTATTTTGAAGAATTATTTTAATAAACATTAGAAACTAAAATAAAATAATTAAAAATTTTGTGATTTGTTTTTTAATACGTGCCAAAATGTTATAATAAAATTTTAATAATTTGAAGAAATAATGAAATTTTGTTCATTATAACGTTTAGAATTTCAGAAACATAAAATTAATTTTGAATCAACAGAAGAGTTCTTTTGAAAATATAATATTAATTTATCTTTCACATTTTTTTTCGTGCCTGCCCCCGACCAGAAGCACTCGCTTCGCTCGTGCATCAAATGTCGGGGCAGGCGAATGTTGTTTGCAAGAGAGAGAGACTGAGAATAAACCAGAGCTTCGCACGAGTGTCCGCTAGAGGCGTTGAAGCGAGGAGCAAAAGTAAATAAAGATGGCCGGCTGTCAAGTGAAACACGATTGCAATTTTCTTAAAAAATAAATTAACCAGCTTACTTTGAATCGTATATAAAGAAAAATAGTATACATTACACGGGCAGAAATTCGAAAGCCCTAAACTACGCGATGATGCCGTCGGCTTCGCCTCGGGCATCATTTCGCGCAGTGCAGGAATTTCGAACTTTCTGCCCTTATAATGTAATATACTATTGCTTTCTTCTTAAAGTTCAAAAGTTTTTGATTATAAATATCTTCTTATCAAAAATCTAATAATAATATAATAATATAAAGAAAAGAGATAAAATTAAATTTTTTTGTGTCCACGTGGACATTTACATTGACCCCCTCCACCCTAAACCGTCCACGTGGTTTATGGACGACCCCTATGTTTTTTCAATCCTTTAGTTCAAATTACAATTATAATGTATTTTTTTCTAATCATTGGCAATAAGATTTTGTGAGAACCAATTCTTTTTCCTGGCTACATTTTATTCAAGTACTTACTCTCCACATCTGAATTAATATAATTTTACTAATTGTTAATAGTTTTTATTTTTATGAGCAAATCTTTCGCTTTTTGATAAGTAGAAATTCGTGAATAGAACGAATTGTCAGTGAAATATTACTAATTGTTTAGTAGAATTTTGCTAATTACTATGAACCTAATTTACTAAATGAAATAGTGTAACTATTTAATCGACTATTTATAACATCAGTTCTAAATAAGATAATGGTAATATTAATAATTGTTAGCAATAATTCTATACCAAATATTAGTAAAACACCACTAATTGCTATTACAAATATTACTCTTAAACATTTAGTACGGAATACTTGTCAACGTTACATTAGAACCATCTACTAACTCAGGTTTAGAGAGTAAACTAAAAAGTTAAATCTTGACATCATTGATGACTCGCATTTATAGCACAACATTTCAATTATAAAAATTGTGAATAAAGAGATAACAAAGATGTTTATTAAAACAAATATTTGTTTGCTAAGTATATAAATGAATAAATTAAGTTAAATATAATAAGTAAAGTCTTATTATAATAATATTTAAATTTTTTTTCTAATTATTAAAAATATCACCGAGAGACTCGTTCTCTTAAATCTTAGTATCGACATCGTCTCGTTTTATCCAAGAGAGACTTGAGAGTCTTGTTCTTGTCTCCAAAAACCGAGGCGATACGAGACGAGATCGTGACTAGTCTTTATTTTAGTACTAGTTATAAATTTAAATGTCTTACTATAAAACTGAGTTCCATACTGCTGATAAAAGAAATTTACAGGTCTTATGGAAAAGTAAATTTTTGTTTTGTTTTTACCTTTTGATATTCAGACCTCTACTACTGATGTTAAATTCGCATAGCTGATTAAGACAACCTTTTTCTATTAATAACAAATTTTCTTGTTAGATAAAAATAGACTTGTTTCAAGTTTCAATTTATCAAAATTTTTTATTGATTTAAAAATTTATTCAGCTCAGATTGCACTAAATTTTATTTTAAGTTACTTGAAATATTTTTTAATTAATATTATACCGTCCAACACGATTTTTCATTCATAAAGAAACCAAAGAGTTTTGGAAACTAGACCCAAAAAAGGATACCCGTGTTTAGCCGTTTTTCGAGATCAAGTTGTTTACGGATTTAGGGATAAAAACAACCATTAAAAAGAAAGTAATCAATTGTTTTGCAAAAAATTTAAAAAACTAGAAAATTTTTTTTGAAAAGTTATTTTTAGAACTTTTTGTCTCTAAAATTAAATTTTTAGTGTGTTTGGGAAATTTTTCATATATCATTGTTCATAGTTTTACTAGACCTACAAATTATACTAGGTTTCTATATATTTTAATAAAACTCATCGATTGTATGAAAGATGAAAGCGGTACCAGGAAATTCGCGTGGGTGGTCAAAGATTACATCCCCATAGGAAGTGTTAGTCGCGGCGCGATGCGGTGCGCCGGTCGAATTGGTTTTTGGTCCCCTGCGAGATATATGAATCTCGCGCGCATGAATGGAATTATATTTGGTCGATGCGATATCAAGAAACAACGACGATGACGACAACGACGACCCAATGGTTCTTCATTAAAGTGCACATGTATTGCGCCTTGCGCCACGACGCCTGCCGTCGGTGCGAAAAGTCGCGCAGACGTAAATCCCACGTGTGTATCCGGCGAACAGAATGCTTCAACATTCACATAAGCTCCCATCAAAAACATGCACCCCACAAATATTTATTTCAATTCTTAACACTCATCTTCATTCTCCAAATGTATTAGGCGTCAATTCCATGTCTCGCTGCAAGAGATGCGAGCGAGCACGATGCTGACAAGCATATTCTTTTCATAACTCTGTTATACTCTTCTTTACTAACTGTCGATCGAATTTTCATCATTTTTTTATTTTATTCATTTTACTTCTTTGTTTTTCTTCATTCTAAATTTTTAGAACTAGAGAGATTTTACAAGAGTCGTATAATCACAATTTTTCTAAGAATATCAAATTGAGATATAATAAATGTATCAAACTTATTGTTAAGCAACGTATTCAACAAAGAGAGAAAAAAATTTATCAAAGCGTTGCTTCGCAATAATTATTTTCATACTTTTTTATCTGAATGTGATATTTTTAGAAAAATTGTGCTACTTGAATAATTTTTCACCCAGGTGCGAATCCCAAAGTTGGACCAACCGTGAATGCCACCGTAACAAACGCGAATATTTGATCGTCAGCCAAATTGTCAGCCACAGTTGGGCCAACGGTCGAGTAAACGTTGTTCCTCAAAGTCGTAAAACCAATTTTATGATGGTCGGCCCATCCGTCAACCACAGTCCGGCCAACCGTCGGGTATACTTTAGCCGCCAACTATAAAAAACCGTTTTCTTAATGGTCGGCCCAACCAACCGCCACAGTTGGACGGGTACGGTTTATAAAGTTATCACGCTCCTTCTTCAGACATGTAAGCGTACAATGGGTAGCGTGTATGGCTTTAGTACGTTAGATTGCGAGTTCGATCCTCGCGAGCGTTAAATATTTTAATATGTATATAACTAATATAATATATGTGCGATAAATGTATAATCAATGTAAGGTAATTGTCGACTTGTGGTCCTTCAATAGAGATTTTTTTATTAACATTTGTCATTGGTTGCCCAGACTAACTTCACCAAAGTTAGGCCGACCGTGGTTACCGAAGGATGCCCAACCATTCGATTCCACGGTCGGCACAACTTTGGCATCCATAGACGGCCGAACTTTGGTGTCAACGGTTGGTCCAACTGTGTCAACCACTGGAAGGCCGACGTGATCAATCCACAGGGTGGCCCGACCATTGGCTGACCATGCACACAATTCGCACCTGGGGTTAGATCCCTCCTTTCCTTTCTTCATATAATAATTAATGTATTAAAAATCAAGGAATTGTTACAAAGAATTTTATCAAAAAATTGATTATAAAATTTTCTCGAATAATTTAAAAATTTTTTTTAATATTATAGTTAAATTCTTTTTGAAGATTTTATTTTGATTTTTTTGAAATAATGGAGTATTTTTAATAATTTTAATTAAAAATTTTTTAAATAATTGAACTTTATGAACAATTTCTTTCAAGTTTTTAAAATAATCGTGTTTGTTATTTTAAATTTTATTAAAACTTTAGAAAATAATTGAACCGTTTTATGTAGAAACCGCATAAGTCCATTTTATTCGAAAATCACTTTTTTATTAAAAATTTGTCTTAAAATGAAGCTCTACAATCTGGTAAAATCTTATAAGTGACTAAACTCTAAAAACCTATGAAACTAATTAATAAAAGTATAAAACTCTAAAAACGAATTAAATTATTATTTCGTGGAGAAACTTGTGATATTCTTTAATAAATTTAATTTATTTGAAATATTCTTAACGTGTTTTAGTAAAATTTATATTGAATTAATTTATATTGTTAATTTTATATTTATATTTATATTAAATTTATAATAAATTTATTATTTTTTAACAATATTATGAACAAAATTCACTCCAGGAAAGCAAAAAGTAATAGTGGTGACTGAATTAATTCAAAATTTTAGAATATTGGAAATTGGTTAAATTTATTTTTAAAACAATTTTATTATTTATAAAATGTTACTAAAAATTATCAAAATGCAATATTTTTAATAAATGTCATTAAATATTTAATAAAACCGCGATTCTTCACTTGATTCAATTACTTTTCTGTGTTTTATATTTCATTTTGTGCAGAAACTGCATAAGTCTAAAAGTTAATTTAATTAAACAATTAAATTCTTTATATTAATTAAAAAATAAATCAATCATATTGGACTTTTAATCTTATAAGTCGTCCATAAACTACTATACCAATTTAGGGGGAGGGGTTCAAAAATCTAAAAAATGCATTTAACGCAATGGTAACGAGGGTGTGGGGGTCCAAAAAGTATCAAAAATTGGTAACGTCGATATGGACGGTCCCTTAGTAAAATATAAGGCAAAAAGCAAAATTAGAAACAATCTCAACATTCACAAGTAAAACAGTTTTTATTGATTCCTGAACAATTTCGATTTATGGATTTATGCGGTTTCTGCACGAAACAAATTTTATTAACTTTTTGTTTAAAAATAATTGAATTAAAGGAAGTAAATTTATCATTCGGAAATTTATTATCAAAGATGAAAGAAGTTAACAATTTCCCGAATCAATATCTCATAAAATAAATCCAGAATGTAATAAATTATTTACAATACAATATTACAAAATATGTAATAAAAATAATTACATTAACCCTCCATTCGTCGCATAGTGAGCAGTTTCCTTACCCAGTTACTTTTTTTATTTATAACTTTTAAAATACAAAAAATTATAATTTCATGTTTTCAGTACCTTTCGCAACACTGTTCTTCTTTATTTTAAAACAATTTTTGTATTTTTATTTAATTTTATTTTTTGGTAATTAAATTTTGAAGTAGCAAATGTCAAGAATTTTTTACGCAAAGTGAGGAAACTTCTCACCATGCGACTGACCGCGTATACTCGATTTTATTTGTCATTAATTTTTTATTTAAATAATTAAGGGGAGGTTCCCATTGCGGAGGCCAAAATCAAGACAAACTTTGAAAATTTTTTGCGGGAAATGTTTATGACTTAGCGGTGCAGTTTTTTTGTCTAAAGGAACATACATCCTTCAACTTTTAAAACATATATTTCATTTTTAAAAAAATTCAAAATGGCGGACGATATGGCGCATCCAGTAAACAAAGTTTTTTAAATAGGGAAAACGGTGGGCATTCTGCACTGCGCAATTTTGACTCAAAATCAAAAACTCAAAAATTTTTATGGACAGGACATCCTCAAGAATAGGTTATACCTCACAAATAGTTAAAAAGTTAAAAATTGTCAAAATGTCGGACATTTTTTTTAAAAAACTACTTTTTTTCATTATTTTTTCATGTTTAATCTCTTGTAAAAAAACTTTATTGTTAACAATTATATCATATTAAAGGTATAACCCCAGCAGAATTTACTTACCTTTAAGTAGCCGCAAACTCGAAGTTGATTGGTTAAATAGTTTAGACGCTACAATGCCCACCAGTTTGAAAAATCTTGTTTTGAGAAAAACGCATTTAAAGTTTTAGAAACATTTTTTTTCTGTAATATTTGTATGCTTTGTTTAACTTGCGAATGTGATGAATACCTATAGGTTTTCGAGGTCGCTGATTACGAATCTGATGTTACTTTTTGGAAATTGAAAATGGCGGATCTAATATGGCTTAGTACTTTTTTCAAAATTAATTCAATTTAACTGAAATTCGTTACTCGGGGGTTTTCGGGGTCGCTGATTAAGAATCTGATGTTATTTTTTGGAAATTCAAAATGGCGGATCCAATATGGCGGATGACTTTTTTAAAAATTTATCGGATTCGCTTGAAATTTGTTACTCGGGGGTTTTCAGGGTCGCTGATTACGAATCTGATGTTACTTTTTGGAAATTCAAAATGGCGGATCCAATACGGCGGAGTACTTTTTTAAAAATTGATTCAATTTAACTGAAATTCGTTACTCGGGGTTTTCGGGGTCGCTGATTACGAATGTAATGTTAATTTTTGAAAATTCAAAATGGCGGATCCAATATGGCGGATGACTTTTTGAAAAACTGATTCAATTTGACTGAAATTTGTTACTCGAGGGTTTTCGGGGTCGTTGATCACGAATACGATATCAGATTTACAAAATTCAAAATGGCTGATGCAATATGTCGGTTAAAAAAAATTATTTATTAATCAATTTTAATGAAATCCTATAAATAATGTTGTTTGCCCTCGATAAACATGAATCTATGGTCAAATTGAGTTTATATATTATAAGCGAAATATGTTTATTCATCATCTAATCATACCCCACTTTAGTCGGCTATGCCAGCACCGTATAAACACCCTTCTTCTTCCTCAAACTGTTCATTTTGCGCAATCCGCAGTTGCTGTTTAGCAATGAGAGCTGCTCGCGCACTGCTGCTCAAACTGTCTTCCGCTTTGCTGATTCGAGTAGCATCTGTACTTTGGGCATGTTTTTTGGCTTCCAAACCTACAGCAATCCCCAACACATTCATTGTTTTCAGAATCGAAGACCATCCTTCATTAAATATGTTCGCGGCTATGTAAGTTGCAATAGTGACAGTTTGACTGCTGCAGTGCAAATGTTTTGGAGCCATTTTCCATACAGTTGAGTTGAACGATTCATTAGAATTTTGGGTGTTCCCACCGACGCATCGTTCCAGCAAATCATCTTCTGTAAGAGCTGTATATACTGGCTTGATGGCTTTTTGAACGTTTTCCTAAGAAAGAAACTATATATATAAAATACTTACCACTGTAATAAAAAAACAATTTTCATTGTACCTGAAGTTGTGGTTCGTGTTTGAAGTTCTTGAGCGCACCCTCAGCCTCTGCAACTCGCCATTTGCACCAACTCGTAACTCCTTTGGGACAAAATTGATGTTGCGGTTTTAAATCTGTGGAACTTTTGTGATAGTACGTAGCCCAGATAGCTTCCTTCATTTTTTCTGCTGAATCAGAGTTTCTTCTGATCGCGAGTCCGTAGTATAGCGTCAAATCCTTTATTACATTATCCGTCAATTTTCCTGTACCTTTACCACCAAGTCCTTTTACATTAGTCTTCACATTACGCATCCGAGTACCCAATCTTTTCTCCACATGTCCCACACATTCCTTCTTTTGTACTTTCAGGTCGTCATAAGGATCCATATCGAGAAGAGCTTTGAAAGTTTTTGTATCTCCATCTCCAATATATGTCGCATACTTTACACCCAATAATTCTTCTGATCGTCCGAACATCTCTTTCATTGCGTCTACCTCCATTTTACCTGCACTACCTTCGTGATTTGCTGTGCAATTTTCTTCGTGTGTCAATTTCCATACAGTATATTCTACAGTTTCCTGTTTCGATTTCCAATTGGCACAAGCTTGACAATAGGAAGATTTTACAACAAGATCAATGATTTTTTTTGAAAATTTACCGATCAATGTTGCCATACCAAACAGCGACGAAAATCCACGTTTTTTCCACGACCCATCACCAGATACACTTAGATGCTGTGGGATATTACCGGCTTCAGTGTTCAGATTTATTTCTTCTCTGACGGTTCTTTGTTGAATCTGCTCAAACACTGCCTTCGTTGCAGTCAAAAGAGTTGATAAGAAACAGTAGTACATATTATGGCTGAAAGTGTGAGTAATATCCATAATAGAGCACAAAACATTCAAACTGTGGTATCCAAGACCTAAAATTCGCAACGCAAACATGAGGCGCCTATTTACTTCATAACAGGTTTTTACACGTGGACTTGATTGAACTTCGCGGGTCTTGCAAGAACACTCAATTATTAACTTGAAAGCGACTCCCGGTGCAGAAATACGAGAGAATTTCACATCCTTATGACATGACTTACAAATTAAACATCCACTAAGAAAGTTAAAAATTGTCAAAAAATGACAAATCACATAATTACTATTTACGTCTATTTTAATATCGTCATAATCAGAACTTTTTAATTTTTTCGACGATGTACTCACGTTCGTGTCATTTGTTTCGGACGTAAACTGATTTCCTTGAAAATATTTTCTTTTTTGTCGATTTGGACGTTTGTGACTGAAACGGCCAAATTTTGTTGGCATAGTTGTTAGTTGATACTAATGATGGACTTCGTATTAGGTTATGTTAAAAGAACCGTAAGACAATCAACAATTTTCTTCGATAGTTGGCATAGATGTCAGTTGATACTATTGATGCACTTCGTATTAGGTTATGTTAAAAGAACCGTAAGACAATCAACAATTTTCTTCGATAATGTACTCACGTACATTATCGATTATGTGTCATTTGTTTCGGACGTAAACTGATTTCCTTGAAAGAATTTTTTTATCGATTTAGACGTTTGTGACTGAAACGGTCAAATTTTGTTGGCATAGTTGTTAGTTGATACTAATGATGCACTGTGTATTAGGTTATGCTAAAAGAACCGTAAGACAATCAACAATTTTCTAGTTTTGGTGTGTGCATTATCTAATTGAATAGCTTATTTCGAAAAGGACTCAACTCAGTTTTTTGAAATTTTACAGGAGACACAAAAAATTGTTTATTTCACACAGCATCAATTTAAAGAGTACAAATTTTTTTCATAATAACTAGATGCTATTTCTTATGAGAAAATGATAAAAGAATTGGCCTTAATAACAATGAGTTGAAGAAAATTAATATTATAGTTGACAGAGTTGAGCCCTTTTCGAAATTAATGAAAAATATTTCATAAAAATATATTAATTAAATGTTTTACTTTCGAGAAACAATTATTTTATATTTTTATTTAATTTTAAAATGTAATAAATTTTTTTTGAGCTCAAAAACAATTCAGCATTAGGTTAGAAAATAAACAATCTTAGGTTAAAAGTCAAAGGAAAACACACTTTAATACATTTTTCTCGGCTAAAAGTATCTCAAATAAAATTTTCATTTTAAGAGAACGTCAATGAATATCGAATAAAGCAAAGATATAAAAAAGTGAATTTTGAAAAAAATTCGAGTTGAGCCCTTTTTAAATTTGGCTATTCAATTACAATGATATAAAAGCTAATGTCTAAATATGAATCAATAAAAATTTTAAAATTTATAGTTAAAAGATGTGCTCAAAAACTATCATCAACGAGTTTCAAACGAATTTGATCAATTTTTAAAAATGTCCACCATATTGGATTCGCTATTTTGAGTTTCCAAAAACTAACATCAGATTCGTAATCACCGACCCTGAAAACCCCCGAGTAACGAATTTCAGTCAAATTAAATCGATTTTTTAAAAAATCATCCGACATATTGGATCCGCCATTTTGAATTTTCAAAAACTAACATCAGATTCGTAATCAGCGACCCTGAAAACCCCGGAGTAACAAATTTCAAGCGAATCCGATAAATTTTTAAAAAAGTTATCCGCCATATTGGATCCGCCATTTTGAATTTTACAAAACTGATATCATATTCGTAATCAGCGACCCTGAAAACCCCCCGAGTAACGAATGTACACATTTACATAAGTGATTTGAGACCGCGCGATGAACTTACTACCTCAGCGGTATTCAGCACTCGTGATACCGGTGATTTCAAATCGTTGTAGAAACGAAAATATGCTTTGGATCAAAAAATCCATTTACACACATATTCTACACATATATAGCTTTCAAAAAATGCAATAAAAAAAAATTGATTTTTTTTACCCCCGTAATGGGAACCTCCCCTTAATAGAAAATGAAAGTTAATTTTACTTGCAATAGGTTGTTTGGAAATTATAATGAACATTCCAAAAAATTGGCATTTTATAACAAGTTTGGATTAATTTACACTGAGAGAAGTCCAGGGCTTAATAGTTCCCGCTAGACGTCGCTATAAGCTACTCTGCTTGTCGCGTTTGAGATGTCTCGAATCTAGGGCTCAGACACCCCGAATCGGTCAAACATTGTTCCCGCATGTGAGAGACAACTCATGGCCGAAACTAAAAGTTGTAAGTAATCCCGCTTCGGGACGTTCCACGTTTTTTATCGGGGCTTGAGACGTCCCGATCGAAGGGTTCACATAAGAACATTCAAAATGATCACTCAAGCCTTGCACGGGACGTATTAGTTCCCGGACTTCTCTCAGTGTACGATGGGTGAGAAGTTTCCTCATGTGCGACGAATCGTGTTACGAAAAAAGATGCGACGGATGGAGGGTTAATAATTACCTAGCAAATGTTATACGCGAAACTTAATTGTCGATTTATTATTATTATTATTATTATTATTATATGCAAATTACCCTTAAATTAAATAGAAAGTATTCTTACAATAAGAATAACATTCCTATTATAAGAATATTTCCTATTTAATTTAAGTGGGGAATATTATTGGTGCATATTTAAGAATATTTTCTTAAACTTAGAATATAATTAAGTCGTCAATTTCAAAAAGAGCGAATATAATCTGACAAATATAATATCAATTTTCTCCAAGTCACTGTTGTTTAGGAAAATTCATTTATTATTTTATGTACTGACTTCACTTTACTGACATTCGTCCGCGAGACAACCGGATCGGTGCAGGTATTCTACTGGAACATGACAATGTGTTGTAGTGGTTGCGCGTCCGACTCGGTACAGATTTGATGCCGCCGAACAACCGGCGTTCTACTGGCATTCGTCCGTCCAGTCAGGCTAAATTATATTTTCTATGGAAAAATCAAATAAAATTTAATTAACTATGCATGGTGCATGTTAATTAATATTTATTTATAGATCATTTCAAGCATTTTTAACATATTCTACATTTTTTTTACACATTAAAATTCTAAACGTTCGCAAGTGGGATACGAAGTCCAAGCTATTTTTAATCTACGCACTAAAGTCTAATACGCTAACCACTACGCTATTCGCTCGCATGCGGATCTGAGCATAATAATGTCGATATGCAATACCGCTACGAACCAAACAATTTTTAAAACTTATATACAACAATAAATAACAATTTTACAAATACTTTGGATTATTTTAGCATTTTATGAATATTATGTAAATAAATCTAGTGTTTTAAAACAATATTTTTAAATTTTAATTTTTTCAATTATTCTATTATTATATTTATTTATTATTTTTATTATTAATTTTTTTATATTTATAAATAATTAGCTGTATACTTTATTTATAAATATAAAGAAATTTGAATGTAACAAAAAAATTTAATTCTTTAATTTATTTGTTAATTAATAAATAAAAAATATAATTAAAACCTATTTTTCAAATTCATTAATTTTTAAAATTAAATTTTATATTGTTAATTCTTTTTTTAATATTTAAAATTTAAACAATTCTCCCACAAAAATGTTTTACAACATAATGGATTTAAATTTTTTATTAGGGGAGAGGGCCCTAAGGTGGTCACCCATCTTTTGAACGACTGTAGATTTTAAATGGAATTATATATAAAAGTCAATAATACGGCGTTTGAAGCTTTGTCTTATTACCTAACTTCCTATCATAAAGTTTTTTTCATTTCATTAATAAAAAAAAAGTTATGTCACTTTTCAAAAAAAGTTGAAAATTCGACTTTTAAAAAAGTGTCCCCAAGGTGGTCACCATACGAAAATTCACTAAAAAAGTTATAAAAAATGTAAAAAACGTATTATTAAGTTGTTTATTTAATATTAATTTTTTTCAGGATCACAGAAACATATTACTTTTTTTGCACTTTGTCCTTTCATCAAAAATGATGCTTTTTGTGTATGTATTAGACAGGTAAAATTTTGAAAATGATTCTATTTCATTATTATTCATCATAAAACTTAAAAATTGATAAAATTCACATTTATAGTGATAAATGTTGATAAATATAGCGTATAAACACATTTTCATAAAAAATCAAAAGTGACCACCTTGTTGCCAAAAAAGTGTCCACCTTAGGGCCAAAACACAATTTTTTAAACGTTAATGAAAAAATTTTTTAAAGCACAATATTAATTATATTCATTTAGAATATTATTGTACGCTATATAAAGATAATTATAACGATTTTTACTAATTTAAAACGGTTAATTTCGATGATTTTAACACCCTGAGAAAAAAATTTCTCGATCATTTAAAAACAGAAATTTTACAACGTTCATGTTACAAAGAGACTCATACGACTATTTATATTTAAAACTTTATTAAAATCTTTGTGTTCTCAAATAATAACAATAACAGAAAACATTTGAAGATATTAACTAATATACAAAAATTATCTTAGGGTGACCACCTTAGGGCTCTGACCACCTTGGGGCCCTCTCCCCTACTATAATTATTGTTTTATTCATTTTAATTTATTAATTTTTATTGAAAACAATAAGACTATAGCTAAATTTTTTCATTGTAAAAAATCTATTTCTAAAGATTCTAAATAATGTGTTAATAAAAAAAATAATTATTGTAGAAAACATTAAATTGTTTTATAAAAACAATGACAATGACCATATTCTTAGCATATTATTATTAATTGAAATCTTAATAATAACAACATAAATGATATTAGTTCGCAGTCGTTAGAATGTCTGTACCGCTCGGGTTTTCAGACGGACGAATGCCAGTACAACGCCGGTTGTTCGGCGGCATGAAATCTGTGCTGAGCCGGACGCACAGTCATTACAAGACAGTATAAATTTTGATCCAGCGGTCGGATCCGTCTTTGTACCGCGCCAACCGACATTAACATCCAAATCGGTACAGACTGCCTGTAAGGCATTGACCATGCCCTGCCAACTCAATGTAAAAATTTTGGTCAGCATCAGAGCCACCTGACCAGAGCAACATGAACTAATGGTACACTGTGAATGTATTATTACCCGTATACATATACGATTTTCGCACACACACGGATTATTCCATTTCAATTGCATAGGGGAGGTTCAATGTACCCACATTGAACAGCTACATTGAACCGGGTATTTTCTAAAGTCCAAGAACTAATTAAATTTTACAAATTTTGATCAGGTTTTTGTATCAACATTAAGCTGAAGTACTCCTTTAGTTAATATACACGTTACAAACACAAATTATTATGATTAAATAATTAAATTAAATTTTTTTCTAACAAGTTAGACTTTTCTTATTTTGAAGAATCTGTGTCTACATTGAACCACCTTTAATAAAACACTACAATTTACTTCAAAAATAATATTTCCACTTACACATTGTAAAAAATATTATTTTTCACTCAAAAAAATAGAAAATTGTTGTTAAAGAGTTATTATTTGTTAATATAGGAGATTAATATATTTTGATGTCAGGTTAGGTAGGTAAAGTGACAGTTTGAGTTTATCTCGTTCATAATTGTGATGAAAGCATGTCTTCTAGTATTTTTCTTACTAATTAGTAGAGCAGACAACTTTACCACTCTTAAAATTGAAAATTCTTCGCTTTTTCGGGTGGTTCAATGATGCCGCACTCACTGCATTCACATGACATTCACAACAAAAATTGTTTATAATAAATTTATGTAAGGCTTAAAATTCTTTATCACATCGGAATATTGAAGTTGACACCCTAAGCGACATAAATCACAAGTTTACTAATTTTTAAAACTTCCTATTTCAATAAAAAAAATTCATTATATTTCCACAAAATTTTTTGTTTTGTACGTGAAAAACAGTTTTTTTCGTTTTTCTTTGTAAATAATAAACCTACGTGCTCGAAATTTTTGGACGTAGTCGCTTTCGGTAATACTAATTTATATATTAAATAAGAAAAAATTCCACTCAGTCATTTCTTAGAAAATTAAAGTGGTTCACTGTTGACGCTGGTTCAATGTAGCCTACTTTCCCCTACACTGTTTAGAAAATCTAATTATTTTCAGAATTTATAAATTAAACTATTTAATACTTAAATAACTTCTCCCAGGTGCGAATTTAGGTTGGCCGCCAGAGTTTGAAGGTTGGCCCACGGTTGGCCTAACTTTGGCAAGCGAAGATTTGGTTGCCAGAGTTTGCCCAACTTTGGCAAGTACTAGTGCCCACAGTTGGCCCGACTTTGCAAGCCAACCATTACATGCAGAGTATAACCAACCGTCGGGCCAACTTTGGCGACAAAGGTCGGCACAACTATGGGGAACGTATCTCATATGAATTATAAATTTAGGTTGGCCAAACTCTGGGCCACGGTTGGCCCGACGGTTGGCAAAACTTTGTGAAAAACAGTTTAAATGACTTAAACTTTCTCGGTTGGCCTAACTCTGGGCCACGGTTGGCCCGACTGTTGCAGCTTTAATATACATTTAACGGTATGGACTCCCATGTGAGTGTAGCGTAGTGGTCAGTGTATAAGTCTTCGGCGCGTTAGGTTAGGGGTTCGATCCCAGCAAGAGGTAGATATTTTCGAAAATGTATGTATGAGATTGTGTTTAATAATAATAGGTGTAAAGGTTATATCTGATGTTCTTGCTAATAATAACGTGTTAATTGTTTAAATAATTTAGTTTTTTAATAATTTTTTACATTTGGCTGTTAAAGTTGGCCAAACTTACGCGTTTAAAGTCGTGCCAACTTTGGCGTCAGTTTTTGGACCAACCATTGAAATGTATAGGTGGCACAACATATGCATTTTAAGTTGGTCCAACTTCCTTATGACTTGTCGGGCCAACCATCGTCGCCATTAGACGGCCAATCGTTATCATCTGTATGGTTGGCCCAACCTCTGGCACGAGAAGTTAGACCGACCTTGTAAAAGTTGGCCAAACTATGGGCCAACCGAAAATTCACACCTGGGCTGTTAAATAAATATTTAAATTCTTCTTATTATTTATTTTTCAATATAAATTAAAATTTTAAATATTTCCAATATGAAATCTTTTATAATTCAATTATTTATAAAAATATAACTTCAGTTCTTCCAACAATAAATAATTTTTTGTATTTTTTAAAAATTAATTCTTATCAAAAAATGTTATAGGAAATTTCAATAATTCAATGTATTAAGTTTTATTAGAAAGTAAATATTACTGTTGAACATTATAAATATTTTTTTAATTGGAAAAAATGTCTATATTTTATATTATCACATACATTTTCTTGAAATAATAAATAAATTCTTGTTTATTTGCTTATTTTATTTAGGTACTTATTAATATTTTATAGAAAAAAATATTGAAGTAAATACAATTTTATAATTCAATAAATGTTTCATAAATTTAAGTTAGTTATCCTCATTTGAAATTTCAATTTGTAAAAGTTTATTTAATTACAATTGAACGTGAATTATGAATATGTTTTACTGATTGACCAAAAAAGCACAGCTAACGAAATCCCTGGAAAAGGGATTGTTATAATTACTATTCGGGATATTAATATAAAACTAACATACCCGATTGGTTATTGAAACAAAAATTTTATTATCTGAATATCTTTGAAATTTTTATAGTAACAAATTATTTTTTTGATAAATATTATTTTGTTTTAACAACCAATCGGGTATGTTAATTCTATATTACCAAATGGAATTATTCATAGAATAATCCATTTTTCTCTGAGAAGTCATTTTTAATTTGTCAATCAGTTAATAGTAAATGAAAAATTTTATATAATGCGTACAAACAATATTTTTTAATTAGTTTACTTAGAAATTTTTATAAAAATTTGTATATATTTTATATTATTTACAATTGCTTTGACGGTGGTAAAAAATAATCATGACATGTTGATTATATTGTAAAAAAGAATTTTTTTATTAAAAATATATTTAGCTAGTTACAATCAGGTACATAATAAATATAAATATAATTTAATAATAATTATTATAAATAAGTAATATGACTTGTGAAAATAATAAAAGCTAGTTAGAATAATATCAATGTAACACATAAAATACACGCGTACATACAAAATAACATATTTACATACAAATAACAAACTTAAGAAATAAAAACACTCTCTTATACGCACAATTCTATTCCATACAAAAATCTCATAAAATACTATACGCATATCACACATTTACGTTACCAAGCATCACGCAAACGCATATTATATTTTTTTGAAATTGTCGAATAAGTATGGTACTTACTTTTAATTGATAAATCGAATTTATATTTTGCTTTTACCACAAACATATTTGTATGAGGATACTTTTCCAGATTAATGGACATATTGCCGTATAAAATTGCATTTAAATAAGAAGTTATACTATTTAAATAGTAAGTATTACACATTTTTAAAAATTGAGTCATAATTTTATCTTTATGTAATGAACAACTAATATGTTCAATTCTTATTTCTTTTTTTAAAATTTTTGAAGCTTCTTGGGAAATTCCTGCAATAGCATAAGTGCTACTAATTAAATGTCGTAAAACTGTCGCTGTTCCATTGTTTTAATAAAGAAGAAAGTGTCCCTCTTGATGGTAAAGGGAGAAAACTTTTCAAAAACCGGTAACATTTGGGAGATTGTTTGTATAGAGAGAGACATATAACTTTTTCCGTAAAAGTACACTACCGTCCGAAATTGTGCGAACGCTAACATCTCGAGCTATTAAAAAACACACCCGCACAGAAACAGTGATAACTCGGTTAAAAATGAAGCTAGATGCTTTTTTTAAATTGCATTGGAAAGCTTATTAAATTTCCAATGAAATGCCACTATTTTAAGTTGTATTGTATAAATAGTTAGCGAGATATCATGTTATGAAGACAAAAAATAATTCTATTTTTTTCGGAATTTCTTACTCTGACTTTGACTCCTAGCACAGTTTAGCAAAGTTTATGAAAAAAATTGTTACTTTTACAGACTATTCCTTCTAACCTAAGCTTTAAATAGAGACCAAGAACAGCAAAAAATATTTACGGGTTCCCGAGATATTACAAAAAGAGACGGACCGTGTCAGCAGAATTTTCAATCATCGATTTCTCGAATTCGCCGTTGAGTGAATTACTTGTCTATGAAAAAAGTGTCGAAAATTAATTTTACCAAGTACATTCTTACTGGGATCCACTTAAATTAAATAAAAAATATTCTTATAATAAGAATATTATCTATTTAATTTAATAGTCCAGTCGCCCTGTGTTTTTTCGTGCTAAAATTAATACCTGAAGTCTGATTGTGGATTCATATAATGTGGGGTGGTAGTATGAAGATGTATAATATGTTTCCCACTCGAGATTTTTTAAGCTGCGCGTTATAAAGAATTTTAAAGGTGCCGAAAAACAGTTTTTTGATGACCGTTCTTTCCCATCAAATTATAGGAGGAAAAGTTGTTGATGAAAGTTATAGAGCTCGGAAATACCTTTAACCACTTCGGCGGCATGGCGTTCCAATTGGCGTTCCATGAGTAAGTGGCAGAAGCGGCAAAAAAATACGAAAATGGCGTTCCTGTTTAAACTTGATTCCTAAACTCTGTAAACAAATTAAGTTTACCAAACCAAATGTTATTTATTATTTGAGATGAATGAAGATGAATAGGACAAGAAAAAATTATTTTTTAGAGATCTTAAATGGTTTTAAAAAGGTTTTAATGTAGCCAATTTTTAATACTTTTTACGAATGGCGTTCCAATATTCACCCAAAATAGTTCACAATTTTGAATCCGTCTATTGGAATTTTCGAAAATCCATTTAAGATTCATAATCTCAAATAATAAATAACATTTGGTTTGGTAAACTTAATTTGTTTACAGAATTTAGGAATTAAGTTTAAATAGGAACGCCATTTAAGCATTTTTTTGCCGCTTCTGTCACCTACTCAAGCGACGCCAATTGGAACGCCATGCCGCTGAAGTGGTTAAAATGATGGATCATGTGTTAAAATTGGTCCATTTGTTTACTTGCAAATGAATTTAAACCACTAAAAACGGCACTTTCTTATTTGTTTAATAACTTGAACAAAAGTTAACAAATTCTTTCGATATTCTCCAAAAATGTACCTTTTAAAACCCTCATGATGTGTGCCAAATCTGAATACGATTCGGTAAATAGTTTATGAAAAATTCCATTTGTTAACAAAAAAAAATGATTTTTTAAAATGAAATTTCGACTTTTTTGTCTGGATGAAAATCAATTTTTTTTGTTGGGTTCTCTTCATGAAATATTAATCTGTTAATCACAATTTGTAGCGAATTGAATTTTTCAAGAAAGCTGGTTTTTGGGGGAGACATTTTTGGCTTATAAACAAATGAACACTACATCAACAGTTTTAACTGTAACAATTTGGCATAAACGCCATTTGATTACTTATTCTTTCCTGCAAATTTTGCAAAAAAAATTTTGATCTAGGTCAAAAGGGGGGGGGGGGAGAAATTTTTTTTGTTAAATTCCCGAGCCTTTAATTATTAATATTTTTTATTATATTTTTTTAGTTGATTAGTCATACTAATTATAAAAAAATCAATCTAAACATCTATGCACTTCTTGTTCGTAAAAAAAATCGTAAAAAGTATGCAACGTTTGAATACAACGTTTGAGCAGCCTAGCTGCTCTAGGCTGCATAGTGTGGGACATCATCAGTCGCTCGCGCTAAACTTGAATTTAAACTTTCAAATTCGTAAAAGTTGTCATATCATTGAAATAAATTGATGAATTTTGATCATTTTTTTTAACTGGGCTAAAATTTTCTCAGGAATTCGAATGTTCTATTTGTTTTTTGAAAAATCTATAAATAATGTCAAAAAATTAATAATTAAAAATTTTTTTTTTTAAATCATTTTTTTCAAATTTTTTATTTTAAACTTCTTGAATAATAAAAGCAACATAAATTTATTATTTTTACATATTAAAAGAATAAAGGATTTCGGAAAGATGCTATTTGCAGAACAATATTATACTAATATTTTGACATTATTTATAGATTTTTCAAAAAACAAATAGAACATTCGAATTCCTGAGAAAATTTTAGCCCAGTTAAAAAAAATGATCAAAATTCATCAATTTATTTCAATGATATGACAACTTTTACGAATTTGAAAGTTTGAATTCAAGTTTAGCGCGAGCGACTGATCATGTCTCCCACTATGCAGCCTAGAGCAGCTTGGCTGCTCAAACGTTGTATTCAAACGTTGCATACTTTTTAGGATTTTTTTACGAACAAGAAGTGCATAGATGTTTAAATTGATTTTTTTATAATTAGTATGACTAATCAACTAAAAAAATATAATAAAAAATATTAATAATTAAAGGCTCGGGAATTTAACAAAAAAAATTTCTCCCCCCCCCCCCTTTTGACCTAGATCAAAATTTTTTTTGCAAAATTTGCAGGAAAGAATAAGTAATCAAATGGCGTTTATGACAAATTGTTAAAGTAAAAATTGTTGATGTAGTGTTCATTTGTTTATAAGCCAAAAATGTCTCCCCCCAAAAACCAGCTTTCTTGAAAAATTCAATTCGCTACAAATTGTGATTAACAGATTAATATTTCATGAAGAGAACCCAACAAAAAAAATTGATTTTCATCCAGACAAAAAAGTCGAAATTTCATTTTAAAAAATCATTTTTTTTTGTTAACAAATGGAATTTTTCATAAACTATTTACCGAATCGTATTCAGATTTGGCACACATCATGAGGGTTTTAAAAGGTACATTTTTGGAGAATATCGAAAGAATTTGTTAACTTTTGTTCAAGTTATTAAACAAATAAGAAAGTGCCGTTTTTAGTGGTTTAAATTCATTTGCAAGTAAACAAATGGACCAATTTTAACACATGATCCATCATTTTAAAGGTATTTCCGAGCTCTATAACTTTTATCAACAACTTTTCCTCTTATAATTTGATGGGAAAGAACGGTCATCAAAAAACTGTTTTTCGGCACCTTTAAAATTGTATATAACGCGCAGCTTAAAAAATTTCGAGTGGGAAACATATTATACATCTTCATACTACCACCCCACATTATATGAATCCACAATCAGACTTCAAGTATCAATTTTGGCACGAAATGACCACTTTTTTCACAGGGCGACTGGACTATAAGTGTAATTTGCATATTTTTGCTAGGTAATTATTAGTGTATTTATTTTTATTACATATTTTATAATATTGTATTGTAAGTAATTGAATACCTGAGAAAAATTACATTCATTTAAAAAAAATTTTTTTTTATTTTAAGTTCTTGAAAATCCTGTAAAGAATTTAATTAAAATGTTTTACGTATGGAATCGTAACCATTTTATTTTTTTTATAATTTTTATAATATATTTGTATTATATAAAATCAAGAAAATCTACAGTTCTGTAATTAAGTAATTCTGTAATTAAGAATAATAGGGAATTTAAAGGTAACATGTCGATTCACCATGAGCACAGCAAATTGTTTATTTAAATTTTAATTAGGTAATTTTTTTAAATTCATTCTTCTCTTTCTCAACAATAATCAATATTGTAATACTTTGTGGAATTATTGAGAAAGTATTGGACAACACCCGTGTTTCAAATCTAATTTTAGTTGTTTCAAAAGAGTCATTTATTTTAATAAAATATTTTGGATGTATGTGTTGAATTTTTAAGAATTATCTTACAACAACAAACTTTAAATTGAAGAAAAAGATAATTGAATCAATATCATGGAATTATTGAGAAAGTATTGGACAACACCCGTGTTCCAAATCTAATTTTAGTTGTTTCAAAAGAGTCATTTATTTTAATAAAATATTTTGGATGTATGTGTTGAATTTTTAAGAAATATCTTACAACAACAAACTTTAAATTGAAGAAAAAGATCATTGAACCAATATCAGGAATTTGCAAACTTGCATAAAGCTTACCTGGCAATGACGAAGTTCAATGAGCTGTGTGCAACAGCTCTCCCCACTATTAAAACTCGGTGTCATTTCAGGGTGTGATCCATGATTGGAAACGAAAAGCTAAAGAGTCTTAATAATTGTTTCCTTTAAGGAGGTTGACTTTAATATTATTGTTTTTCTTTAAACTCCAAAAGTGGAGTTTTTCTTATTTTATTGTTAAAAAAGGGAATACCTATTTTCTCAAATAATTCTACATCAGTTTTATAAGTTGAATAAAATTAATTTGGTGAGATATTGAATAATGTTGAAAGTTATCATAGAAATATTCATTAAATTTTAGTCTTTTATATTTGTTCGAATTAATTCAAGTTTAAGTTTGGTGACCCCGAAATTTGAGTTTTGGATTAATGTGCTGAAAATTGAAAGAAAAGAAATAATTTTTGTCAAGAATTAATATATAACGAAAAATAAACAATTGAGGAATAATCTAGATTAAACAAATAAGGAAAGGAAATTCATAATAAAAGAGAGTTTTAACTATTTTCACAGGTGTGGATTACACCGTTCTACAAAATTTAACTTTTCTTTTCACACACAAAAAAACCAAACATTTTCGAAAACTAGGATAAAAAAATATCCGTGTCTGTCCGTTATGCTCTTGGGGTCGCTGATCACGAATCCGATGTCAGTTTTTAAAAATTCAAAATGGCGGATCCAATATCGCGGCTGACAAAATAAAAAATTGATCGGATTCGCTTGAAACTTGTTACTCTGAGGTTTCTGGGGTCGCTGATTACAAATCTGACGTCAGTTTTTCAAAATTCAAAATGGCGGATAAAAAAACCCCAAGCAACGAGTTTCAGGCAAATAAAATCATTTTTTTTTAAAGTTGTCCGACATATTGGATCCGCCATTTTGAATTTTGAAAAACTGACGTCAGATTTGTAATCAGCTATCCCAGAAACATCAGAGTAACAAGTTTCAAGCGAATCCGATCAATTTTTTATTTTGACAGCCGCGATATTGGATCCGCCATTTTGAATTTTTAAAAGCTGACATCGGATTCGTGATCAGCGACCCCAAAAACCCCCGAGTAACGAGTTTTAGACAAATTGAATCTATTTTTAAAATATAACTTGTCACTTTTAATTTAAGGCTTGTTTTCACCCCTAGAAGCCACAAACGACTTGATCCATCAAAACGGCCAGACATGGGTATTTTTTTTGGTCCTAGTTTCCAAAAATGTTTGGTTTTTTTGTGTGTGAAAAATCGTGTCAGACGGTGTTATATGACACCTGATTCAGCACTTTTGCTCTTCCAAAATACACTCAAATCTCGCTATAACGAGAAGTTCGGGAGTCAAATCTCCCTCTATTACGAGCGCAAAAGGAGAAATGAGAAATCCCCACTTTTACGATTCTTCATTCATTTTTTTAGTGTTTACAATTTACATAATGTCAAAATTACAAACGTAACCTTGTTTAATTTGAACTTTAATATACAAAAAATTTATATAAGCTAAAATTTTGAAGATGTTCGACTGATTGATATAATTTCAAATACGAAGTGACTTTCTTATTTTTTTTTATATAAATAAAATTGATTTTAACCAAATTTAAATCAACTGAATGTGCATTTGTTTATAAATAGTGGGGACAATCGCCAGGAAATTTTTCTCGCTATACCGAGAGACAGAGCCCTCGTTATAGAGAGCGCTCGTTATAGAGAAGGTCGTTATAACGAGATTTAAGTGTAAAGATAAATAAGACTTGGTGAGCCGAATTATTACTAATTAATAATATACACACACATAAATAATAGGAAATTCTTCACTTTAAGAGTTAATTGAATATTACTATTTTTGGGGTATTAATATTATATAAGGGATACAAATATTAAAAAAAAGTAATTGTTTTAAAATCTACTCACTAATTTTAAAAAAATTACATATAAAAATTTCTTTGCATTAAGAATTAATTAAATAGGGAAGACTGGGGTAAACCCGCTCACTTTTTTCAGAACGGTAAAAACCTAGGAAATTATTCTCTAAATCCAAGTTAATTTATATAATTTGGAAGCTTATGATTTCTACTAACAAAATAAAAAAGAATTTTTGATTTATCTGTTATAGTTTTACTTAGGGAAAATTTTTAATACACATATACCAAATTTCAAAATCACAATTTTCCAGGGTAAATCTGTTCATCCCTCGGGGTAAACCCGATCACTTGATTTTTTTAAGAATTTAAGGTAATCCCGACAGTTTTATTTTGTATATATTAAATTTCTCCTTATTTCCGTCTTCAGTATGATTTATTAATGATAAGTTATGAGTTCTGTAAACAATAAATATTGGTTTATTAAATAATAAGTATAGGTTTCATGAATTGCAACTTTGAATTTAAATAATATTTTATTAGGAGAAAATTAAAATGTAGTTACAATTTTGGATGTAACAAGTTTATACTTTATTTACTCTCCCTGCTTAATTTTACAGGGTTCGAGGAACCATAATACAAAAATTTTCTTAACCTAATATACAATCTCTTCTTAACTTAACTTATCCTAATACAATAATCTTATATCCTAAAATATTCGCCAGTGCCGGGCTTCCGTTTCCCGTTCCATTTGGCTTCGTCAATTTTAAAATTTAAATTTTATCTCGTTCCCACCCTCTTTATCTTTAATTTACCCAACTATTTTCTCATTTGTTCCAACTCATACATCCATTTCTCACCTTGACCATTCTCATCCATTATCCATCCTATCCTTTCATCCACACCTTTTTCATTTTCTCCTCGACTTGCACATCTATCCAACACATGTTCCCAATCTTCCAACTCAAAACCACACACCCTACACTGTCTCTCGCTCTCATCCATCCAATATTTGCATTCATTCATTCCTTCTCCCATTCTAAACCTTATTATTCTGTTCCATCTCTCCTCTTTCCTTCCTCGCTTTAAGTATTGAGGCATTTCACCTCCTCTTACCATCCCATACCATTTATTGTATTTCGAGTTTCTTATCCTTTCCCATCTCTCTTCCTTCTCTTTCTCTTTCCACCCTTCTCTCAATTCCGTCCATTTTCGCCCTCCTTTCATCCCTTCTTTAATTGCATCCCTTCTCTTAATTTCCCACCTTGATAATTCTTTCCTTCATTTTTGCTCCCTTTCTTTCACTTGCCCCACGCACATTTGAGTCCAACTACACCCTCCACCCTGTCTTAGCTTTTCCTCAAAACTCCACGCTCTACTTCTCTGCCTCACCATCATTTTCTCTCTTCCAACTTCCTCTCTTAACATGTACCCTGGACAGTTTCTACTCACACCCATAACCCATCTTAAAAATTTTTCGTGCATACTTTCCACTTTCTCCATTTCCATCCATCCCCATACTTCCACACCGTAACTCGTCACCGACCATACTAACATATCATACAACCACAATCTTCTTTTCCAGTCGTTCTTGAACATTCTCTTCCCTATTCCCCATACTTGACCCATTATCTTATTCGCTTTTTCCACTCTTCTTTTCACATTCAACTCATGCCCTCCACCATAATGAAACCAAAAACCCAAATAACAAAACTCATCCACTTCTTCAGCCACCCTTCCATTCAATCTCCATTCATTCTCTTTTCCATCTTTTTTCTTCATAAATCTCATCGCCTTAGTTTTTTCTACATTTATCCACAAATCTTTCTCTCTCACATATTTTTCAAATTCTTTAATTAACAAACGCATTCCTGATTCATTCTCTGACATCAAAACCACATGGATGTAACAAGTTATAGATTTTATTATTGATAAAATATAACAAATGAAATTCGAAATTTTTAATTTAAAAATAAACAATGATAAAACGTTAACTGAACGAAGACAACAAACTAGACTTATGTCTTTTTTTTAGCCGAAGAAGACAGCGACAAATTTTGACTATTTGTTTGCGTTGTTTGTTCTAACCGTTATTATATAATAATCACTAATAATGACTGATATAAATTCGGGACATTCGAAATGTTAAATATTCAACTAATTACCCAATAATTCAATAACATTGTTAGGAAATGAATATTATTTCTCTTTTAATAAATATTTTCAATATTAAAAATTTTAAGATGGCCAAAAAAACGCAAATACTGTTAATACTGATTCGGCTTCCTACACAAATTTAATAAATGACCGGCTTTACCCCAACTTCATGTGAGCGACTTTACCCCGAATGTATTTCTCACATTTCAGAATAAATTTAAATAAATCTTTTTGTAATCAAACAAAACTACATATGTATTTCGAAAAAGGACATCCAATAGCATAAAAAAATCTGTCGAATAAATTAAGTCTCAAAAATAATAATCGAAAAACTTAAAAATCCGAAGATCATTTTTTCTTTTTTGCACTTCTAAAAACAATTGACCGTCTCTGATTCTATGACGAATTCATGAAACTAAACGAAAGTTCGTTAACATCAGTTGTATGTTAAGTACTATTTACAGTACAAATATCTCCATCATAAGTTGAGCTTATAGCGTTAAATCGCTAGTGAGCGGGTTTATCCTGTGCGCGGGTTTACCCGGGTCTCCCCTATTTTATATATATATATATATATATATATATATATATATATATATATATTAATTGTTACATACTGTGGGTTTTGGATTAGAAAATAATTAATTTGAATAAACAAATCATAATTGTAATTGCATAATATAAAGTGTTTTTTTAGTGTATTTTCCCTTTTATTATAAATTTTTTGCTTTTAATAAATTTATTATTTTTATTAATAAAAATTAATTCATCCGTAACAAAATCTTTAAAAACAATGTAGTTTTTTTATTTATAAAGGTAATTGAATTCTGGGCAAAAGTTTTCTTAAATTAATTTATTGTTATTAATTATTATTAATGCAAAGTAACATTTACAACTTTCAACTAAAAACGTTTTAGGAACGTTCTTAAAAACGTAAGGTGATTTTTCTGTCCACTGGGCCGGTAAGAAAACTTGAATAGAAAGGTATTAGAAATTACTTAATAATCAATAGAAAGACAAAATTTTAAATTCTTCTGAATTCCTTTTTGTCCGCTAGATTTGAATACTTCTATTAAGGGAAATTCATCTTTAAAGTGAATAATTTTATTAAAAGTATTGCTCAAAGTTTACAATATTAGAGTGATTACTTTTTAATCACTTAAAGTGGAATCATTTTGTGATACTCTATCTAATCCCTTTTAATTCCTTTCTTGACATGAGTTTTGAATTCCCAATAATAAGAGCACATTCCAACTGACACTGAAATCACTTTGAATAGGGATACTTTCTTTTCTTTTTTCATGCATTTATCAAGTAACTTCGATTTTGATTTCACTTTAGGTGATTAAAAAGTATTCATTCTAATATTGTAAACTTTGAGTTCTAAAAAGGATTTACTTTGAAGACGAATTTGCTTTAAAAGAAGCTGTTTTACCGGGAAGTTAATTGTGAAAAAAGAAACAAAATGAAAATTTAAATGTGCGTGAGTTATTGCAACTGGCGTCAATTTCGACTGTCCACGTGCATATAATTAGATGAAAATGGCCAAAGTACAAATAAAATCCCACACAACACCGAGAATTTCTTGAAACTTGACATGGTTTCGCCCAGTAAGGTTATAGAAAAATTGAGTGGTACAACTCATGGAGAATGTGAGGTTATTTAAATGTCTGCATTTAAGAAAATATTGAATATCAAACTTGAGCAAAAATTTTACTGCAAATAATGACTTCACATGTTCAGGCAATATTGTATCAATATCAATATTGCATGCAATATTCGACTAATTATTAAAATCACAATTAATTTGGAGATATCAAAATACGGATCATTTTACTATGAAGGTGAATGTCAATTGTTTGCTTTAATCTGTCAGTTGGACATATGTATATATATGTATGAACAAATTTGTAGGTTTTGTTTCTTTTTTTGGTTAAATCAAATAAAGGTAAAATCAATGTTGTTCTAATTCATTTTAGTCTAATGTATCAAACTAGACTGGCAAAAACATCGAAATGGCATTCCTAAAAAAACTCTTTTTTTAAAGAGTGTAGACTACACTTAACTATTGTAAAGCAATATGTCTATAGTTTAGACTTCAGGAAAAAATACCTAATGTTTGTATTTTAATTGAAATTCCAAGAGTTTTCGAAGATCTACGACAAAAAATTCAAAATCACTGCTTTCCTCCGCCTGGATGTCAAATAATTGGTTTTAACATTTAACTAAATAATTATCAATAGAAGAAAATTGCTTCCGAGGCGAGCAAACAGTAATTTGAACAATAATTATTTTAACAATAATAAAATTTAAAATATTAAAACCAAAATTGTAACTACATTTCACTTTCTCTTAGTCATATAAAACATTATTAAAATCCATAGGTGTAATTCACGGAATTTACATTCATTATTGATTAAACTAATTTGTTGTTTATACAATTATTTATAGAACTCTAGTCATCAGTTATCAACTACTTCTTTATAGAACTAGTTTATCAATAAAAAATCATACTTAAGACTGGAATAAGATGAATTTTAATTTTTAAAAAGAAAACTTTTCCGTCTTGAAAAGATATAGTGTGGTAACTTACACTGTAAAATTGTGATTTCAAAATTTGGTATATTGTGTATTAAAAATTATCTCTAAGTAAAACTAAAAAAGATATTTCAATTTTATTTGCTTGTACACGGTAAAAACAACGTACGTTAGAATACGGTAGGTAAATTGACGTATATATTAAAAATAGGTTACCAAAACTCTAGGTAGGGGAGACCAGGGCGTAATGGATCACTTCAATTTATTCAAAAGTGGAAATAAAACATTGTTCTAGAAAAAAGTATAAGTGATCTTAGAGCGCATTATTTTTAATTGTAAGCTGAGATGTTAGGCTAAGTTTTCCACGTGTTGAAATTTTTATTACAGTAAGAATGACGAAGTTAACCACTTCACTGGCAAGGCGTTCTAAATAGCGTTCGTATAATATTACCATTCATAATAATAAATAATAGTTATTTATATATATATATATATATATATATATATATATATATATATATATATAATTAATAGTTATATTAATATATTATAATATTCTATATAAATATTATCATTTTTTAATAAAAATACAAGTTTTATTAGGGGAAAGTGGGGCAAACCGGACCGGTGGGTAAACCGGACCCCCCTCAATATTTCCGAAATGTCGAAATTGTCAAAAGTGCTATTTAGAAATTTGAAACAACCATGTGTAGTATACCTTATTTTTTCAATTTGACATTTTTTACTTTTGTTAGTGCAACGCTGGGAGCAAAAGTTTTTTTTTACTTTTTTTCTACACTTTTTCGAATTTTTTCATAAGAAAATTCTGAGGAAATCGTGTAATATTCTCAAATATTAGGTCTTGGGTTTTGAAGGTACACACCTCAGGAATATTTACCACCAAAAACTTTGATGAATTTGCAAAGCGTTTCTTTTTGACAAACAATTATTCTCAAAATGGGCCTGTGGGGCAAACCGGACCGTTTTCGGTGGGGCAAACCGGCCATAGAATATTTCCATTGAATTAAAGTTTCATAAAAATTATTTTTAAATAAAATGTTTCTTTCATTAAAATATTTACTTACAATGAATAATAATTGTCTTCCAATGAGAATTGGACCCTTTAATATTGTTTCTCTGATAATGACAAACATTTTTATTCATTTATTAAAAAAAATATTTATTTAACCCATTAACGCCTGAATGCATTGAATTTTTAGTCTGACTTCAAACTTAAGTATTTTCTAATAAACTTATTATTTTCTTTTCAAAAAATAATTTTTTTTGCATTAAAAAAAATTTTTGTCCTCTATCCGAATATGATATTAGAAAATTAATAAAAAATTGTTTAACAATATTTTTTTGCATATAATTAAAAAATTGCATGATTTTTTAAATGTTTTTTATTACAAATTCTTAAATTTTAAAGTCAAAAAATTTTTTTGACATCTAATATTACCATAAATCGTGCACTCGATTGTTATAGTTTCAAAAAATATATTGACTTTTTAAATTAAAACATTTGATTTTTCATAATGGCGCCTAAAAACTAAATTTTTTTTGAAAATTTGAAATTTGATGCTCGATACACATTTTTTAAAACTTTGGCTTGAAAATGTTTACTCGGGGGTTTTCGGGGTCGCTGATTACGAATTTGATATTAGTTTTTCAAAATTCAAAATGGCGGATCCAATATGGCGGACAAAAATTTCAAAATTTGGTTGGATTCTTTTACAAGTCCGTATTCGGGGGTTTTTGGGGTCGCTCATTACGAATTTGATATTAGCTTTTTAAAAATCAAAATGGCGGATCTAATATTAGGAAAAAAAAGAAAAATCCATTTACCTTTGAAAAAACGAAAAATTCGTATTATTTGAAGAACAACAGATTCCTACTCATTTGTATTTCATAACGCATTTACATAGCGGGAGAAATACATCTCTACCACCTGGCGGAAGAAAAGAGAATTATAACGGAAAATGTGCGAATTTTTCAAAATGATAAAAAAAAATTAAAGTACATGTAGTATTATGTAGTATTAGATGTAGTATTACATGTAGTATTAAAGTACATACTTTTACATGTAAAGACATGTAAAAGAGTGGACAAAAATTTTAATTAATATCAAACAATTAATTTGTCGTCAATAACATTAAAGAATCCTTGATACTAATAAATAGTTATTAATTTTTATTGTTATATTCACTTTTATAATTTTTTCATTATTTTTTATAATTTAAATATTTTATTAAATAAATATAATAAAATGTAATAATTATTAGCACAATAATTGCATATTATTAGATCCGCCATTTTGATTTTTAAAAAACTAAAATCCTTTTTATAATTAATCAGCGACGCCGAAAAATCCCTGAGTAAGGATTTTAAAAAAATCCCACAGAATTTTCAAAATTTTGTCCACCATATTACATCCGCTACTTTGAATTTTGGAAAAATAATATCAGAATCACGACGAGCGACCCCAAAAACCTCCGAATACTGATTTATAAAAGAATCCAATCAAATTTTGAAATTTTTGTTTGCCATATTGAATTTTCGAAAACTAATATCAGATTCGTATTCAACGACCCCAAAAACCCCTGTGTGCGGATTTGTATAAGAATCCCACAATTTTTGAAATTTTCGTCCGCCATATTGGAAGCGCCATTTTGAATTTTGAAAAACTAATATCAAATTCGTAATCAGCGACCCCGAAAACCCCCGAGTAAACATTTTCAAGCCACAGTTTAAAAAAAATGTATATCGAGCATCAAGTTTCAAATTTTCAAAAAAAAATTTAGTTTTTAGGCGCCATTTTGAAAAATCAAATGTTTAAATTTAAAAAGTCAATATATTTTTTGAAAGTATAACAATCGAGTGCACGATTTATGGTAATATTAGATGTCAAGAAAATTTTTTGACTTAAAAATTTAAGAATTTGTAATAAAAAACATTAAAAAAATCATGCAATTTTTTAATTATATGCAAAAAAATATTGTTAAACAATTTTTTATTAATTTTCTAATATCATAGTCGGATAGAGGACAATTTAATGCAAAAAATAATTATTTATCGAAGAGAAAATAATATGTTTATTAGAAGATATTTAAGATTGAAGTCAGACTAAAAATTCAGTGCATTCAGGCGTTAATGGGTTAATTAAAATTCAATCCCAAATCATTATTTTCATTACTACAACCCTTGTTTACATGATTCTTTATGTTTGTTACTATTGTAGATTATGTAAATGCAATATTACAAATAAAAAACCTAACGGTTTGGTTTGCCCTGTGGGGGGTCCGGTTTACCACAGGGGGTGGGGCAAACCGGACCGTTTGCAAAATTTTTTAATGTTAACACAGCAACTAAACAATAAAATATAAAGTATAGGTGTTTCTGGGAAAAAGTTGCGCAATTAACAAGGGCTTGCGAACAAGCCCTCGAAAAATGAAATCGGTTGATAACTCTTGTGACTAATCACAAGAGTCAAAAAACCGTTAGGGGGTCCGGTTTGCCCCACTCTCCCCTATGTAAAACTTGAAAAAAGTGGAACGCCATTGTTGGAAGTTATTAAAAATAGCCGAATTAAATGTTCAGAAAAAAGTTGAAAATCACTTTCAGCGTCTCCAAAATAGTCACATTTAACGTCTTCCTGGAAAATTTCCGTAAATTTATTTTTTTAACAGAAATCATCCAGAAATCTTCCGGAAAATTATTTTTTTAACGGAAATCTTCTGGAAATCTATTTTTTTACGGAAATCATCCAGAAATCTTCCGGAAATTTATTTTTTTACGGAAATCATCCGGAAATCTTTCGG
Source organism: Leptopilina drosophilae (assembly GCA_032873175.1). NCBI lineage: Eukaryota > Metazoa > Arthropoda > Insecta > Hymenoptera > Figitidae > Leptopilina > Leptopilina drosophilae. Next base: position 13,049,393 of record CM065487.1, read on the forward strand.
AAAATTTCCGGAAATTTATTTTTTTACCGAAATCATCTGGAAATAAATTTTTACGGTAATCCTCTGGTATCTAATTCATCTGTATTTGGTGCAAACTTTTTCTTTTGATGAACAAAAGATATTTTGTGTATTCGAGTATCTTCGATAATATTCGTTCTGCCTCGTCTCGATGAAAGTTTCCCGCACAGTATCAATGCATATATGCATTTTTAGGTTATGTATCGATTCCAGCGGTAAATTTCATCTGAATGAAGACACTTTAAGCGTCTCCAAAATAGTCACATTTAATAGTCCATAAATATGGACACCTGTTGTTTCAGTATCTTCACTCAGTGGTCACATTTGCTTCCCCCTGTTCTCTATTTAATAACTTTAACAATTGTTTTCTAATCTCCTTCAATTTTTTCCACAATTGATATTCAGCATGTTTTTTTATTAATATTATAATAGAAAAAAAAATTTATTTTAAACGAAAGTTATAATTTAATCAGAAGTTACAGAAAAGTGCACTTTTCTCGTTTCTACACAAAGACGTCATAAAGTTGAATATGGTATAATTTACACAAAGTTTATTTTAATCTATTTTAATCTAGTTTTTATTTCTTCTATTCGAAAGTTCATCTGAAATAGTAAGTTTTCTTGTATTGTTTCCCAATTTTCGTTAATTTTGTGTAAAAATATTCTTTTAATACTTTCCCCACTATTTTTTTTATCTGGAATTGGAGTTTACATTTGAACATGTAAACTCCAATTCCAAATAAAAAAACACGTTATGAATAATGTGTTTTCTATTTTCTATATTCACATTCTTATTTCGATATTTCTTCCAATTTATAAAATTAAATTTAGTAGTTGTATTTATGTTAAATTTTGATAAAGAAATATCATTTTTAGACTTTAAACTATAAAAAATTACTAATATTTTAGGGCGTATTTTAATGATATGTAAAGTCAAATTCCGAGACAATTACTGAATTCTTAACCAATAAAAAAAATAAAAATGATAGTGATTTAAAGTAATCTAATCTCTTTAATATTCTAAAAGTATTGTTTCATTTATGGTTAGTAAGAGGTGTCATTAGGGGGCTTGGTGGGGCTGGTGCAATCTGTTACAGGGACTGCAGAGCAACTCCACTATTGGACCTGTGCTCAGGGGACCTAATGGTGGTGGTAACTAACCTGGAGGGTATAGGTAAGACGGTCGTTGGATCGGCATATTTTCCGTATGATAATAAAAATAATCCGCCAATTGAAGTTTGTAGGTTGGTGGACTACTGTATGGAAAAGGGACTTCCTCTGCTGCAGGGCTGCGATGCAAACTCACAACATACGGTGTGGGGGAGCTCAAAGGACAATCAGAGAGGACAGGAGCTACTGGAATATTTAATCGGAACAGATCTAGATATTCTTAATAGGGGTTCGGCCCCGACTTTTAGCAATGCGATTAGGCAGGAAGTGATTGATATCACTATCTGCTCTAAAAGCATTGTAAATAAGGTAAGAAGATGGAGAGTTTCTAATGAACCTTCACTTTCTGACCATTCACAGATAGTCTTCGAGGTAGAGTCTGCGGTCCGATCCGAAACTAAGTGGATTCGTAATCCCAGAAAGACGTATTTGGCTAGCTACAACTCAGAACTTCGAAGGACACTTTCTGGTTTACCGGGTAGGATAAGAGATTGTCAAACCCTAGATGAGGCGGCCAATGATTTTACAAAGGCTATTATGGCAGCTTATGAAGGTAGCTGCAAACCGACAAAAGTATTTTCGGGAAAAGAGGTGTGCTGGTGGAATGAGAGATTAGAATATCTCAGGAAGGAAACTAGGAGACTTTTTAAGCGTGCCAAGAAAAGGCGCACGACTAATGGTTGGTCTGACTTTACAAAAATGAGAGACGACTATAGAAATGAAATAAGGAAAGCAAAACAAGCCAGTTGGAATGGGCCGCGGAATCTTTTAGTCCTTACAAGTCTCCCGGTCCTGTTGGAGTTCTCTTGTCCCTGTTCCCTTGCAAAGAGCGATGGACGAGGCTGTTGGGCCATTGGTGAGGCTTGCGAGAGCGAGTCTGACTCTGGGATATGTCCCGACAGCGTGGAGGGGTACGAAAGTCGTATTCATACCTAAAGCGGGCAAGAAGGATATACCTCACCGAAGGATTTCCGTCCCATTAGCCTTACATCCTTTATTGTAAAACTAGTTGAAAGGTTGGTGGATAGATATATCCGCAGTGAGATTTTGGAGCGGTTCTCGCTACAAAAGGATCAATATGCGTATAGAGCAGGATGCTCTACGGAGACAGCTCTGGCGAGAGCAGTTGACCTAATTGATGGGCAACTGCAGAGTCAGGGTTTTGCTGTAGGTGTTTTTATGGACATAGAAGGGGCTTTTATTCAGGCCTCTCCGGAATCCATAAGTAGAGCTATGACTGCTTTTAATATTCCTACAGGAGTGGTTGATTGGACCTGTCACATGTTAAAAAACAGAAACCTCTCATCAACTAAAGGAGACTCAGTCCTGAAAAGTTAACTCTGGATGCCCTCAAGGGGGTGTCCTTTCACCCTTGCTCTGGTCCTTGGCGGTGGACCAAATGATGAACTACTGAGAACTCTGACCGAAGCAAGGTACCATGCGATTGGGTATGCGGATGACATTTTGTTAATCGTCCGCGGTCCCCATCTCGACGTTGTACTCGAAGTGACCCAAAAGGCTTTAAACCAGGTAGACAAATGGTGTAAGAGGGTGGGTTTATCTGTAAATCCGGGGAAAACGGAAGCGGTTATCTTTACCAAAAGGTATAAGTGGAAAGCCTCGTGCTCACTTACGCTGTCCGGAAAAGAGATCCAATATACAGAGCAGGCAAAATATTTAGGAGTAATCCTGGATAGTAAACTGCTTTGGAAAAAGCACCTGGAGGAGAAGTGCAAGAAACTTACAGTTGTTCTGTGGCAATGTAGAAGGGCCATAGGTAGTAGCTGGTGTCTTAAACCGGATACACTATTGTGGATCTATGAAGCAATTCTGCTCCCTAGGCTGACGTATGCTTGTGTGGTCTGGTGGAGTAGAGTTGAATTAAAAACATCACAAGCAGAATTGGAAAGGATAAGGGGGATGGTACTTAGAGGAATAACGGGGGCGGTGCGTACAGTTCCTACTGCTGCCCTTGGTGCCCTCTTGGGGCTAGAACCCTTACACCTTACAATTAAAGCAGCGGCGGTTAAGGCTGCCCTGAGGTTGAGCGGTCCTGTGGGCTGCAGGGAGGTGGGTAGATGGCGTCTTCCAAAGAAATTGGTGAGAAGCCCCCTCCTAAGTATGATTTGGGACAAAACTGTCCCTTTGTACCTTTTCGACAAAAAGTATAAGATTAATATACCTAGTAGAGAAGATTGGATAAATGGACTGACAAATATTCCAGCTGACTGTGAAATCTGGTACACAGATGGATCAAAAGGCGGGAATGGAGTTGGTGCAGGAATCTATCATGTAACCTCTCAAGTGGGACACTCTTTTAAGTTAGGGACCACTGTTACTGTGTTACAAGACGAAATTGTGGCGATACTTTATGGTGCTGTTGAAGCCTTGAAAAATTGTCGCGACAAAGATATTTTTATTCTTTCGGATAGCAAGGCAGCTATTTTCTATTTGAAACGATACGTATCAACATCACGGCTGGTCGGTGACTGTCATGAGGCACTTAACAAACTAGCTGAAACTAACCGCGTTACCCTACTCTGGACCCCTGGTCACAGTGGATTCGCGGGAAACGATAGGGCGGATGAGCTAGCCAAAGAAGGGGCTAGAAAACAACTTATTGGGCCCGAACCGCCCATTGGTGTTTCCAATAAATGCCTGACACTGGGAATTAAACAGTGGATAGCTGCGGAACACCAAAGGGAGTGGCGGGCAACTAAGGGCTGTAGACAAGCCAAGATACTCATGGGAATTAGTATTGACCCTATGAGGAAAGCGGAATTCCGCAAATTAAATAGGAAAGAGGCAAAGATCATAACAGGGCCATTAACTGGCCATGGTGATCTGCGCTATCATAGGCACAAAATGGGGATTGTAGACGACCCGAAGTGCCGTAGGTGTGCAGAGAAACACGAAACCTCGATACACATGTTGTGTCACTGCCCCGCACTTGTGAAGGAGCGGGAACGCATTACGGGCTACTTCTTTCTGGAGGAGACCGTTATTGCTACCAAAAAATTGGCCGAAGTCCTCCTGCTGTGGAAAGGACTTCGGATATAGGGGCTATTATGGGGAACGTAAAGGGATTACCCAAGCGTTAGTGGTATGACCTGAAAGGTCATAGATTCACAACCCTCAATTCTTAATAATAATTGTTTCATTTTATTCATCCAACATATAAATAACAGGTTTGGGTAAAAATAAGTTTTTATTTATTAATTAAAGTAGTTACAATAATAAAACAAATATTTAACATTTTTTTTCGTCGAGACATATTTATTTCTTTTGAATTCAGACCTCAGTTTTAATAAATAGGGGAGAGTAGGCTACATTGAACCAGCGTCAACAGTGAACCACTTTAATTTTCTAAGAAATGACTGAGTGGAATTTTTTCTTATTTAATATATAAATTAGTATTACCGAAAGCGACTACGTCCAAAAATTTCGAGCACGTAGGTTTATTATTTATAAAGAAAAACGAAAAAAACTGTCTTTCACGTACAAAACAAAAAATTTTGTGGAAATATAATGAATTTTTTTTATTGAAATAGGAAGTTTTAAAAATTAGTAAACTTGTGATTTATGTCGCTTAGGGTGTCAACTTCAATATTCCGATGTGATAAAGAATTTTAAGCCTTACATAAATTTATTATAAACAATTTTTGTTGTAAATGTCATGTGAATGCAGTGAGTGCGGCATCATTGAACCACCCGAAAAAGCGAAGAATTTTCAATTTTAAGAGTGGTAAAGTTGTCTGCTCTACTAATTAGTAAGAAAAATACTAGAAGACATGCTTTCATCACAATTATGAACGAGATAAACTCAAACTGTCACTTTACCTACCTAACCTGACATCAAAATATATTAATCTCCTATATTAACAAATAATAACTCTTTAACAACAATTTTCTATTTTTTTGAGTGAAAAATAATATTTTTCACAATGTGTAAGTGGAAATATTATTTTTGAAGTAAATTGTAGTGTTTTATTAAAGGTGGTTCAATGTAGACACAGATTCTTCAAAATAAGAAAAGTGTAACTTGTTAGAAAAAAATTAAATTTAATTATTTAATCATAATAATTTGTGTTTGTAACGTGTATATTAACTAAAGGAGTACTTCAGCTTAATGTTGATACAAAAACCTGATCAAAATTTGTAAAATTTAATTAGTTCTTGGACTTTAGAAAATACCCGGTTCAATGTAGCCTACCCTCCCCTATTGTTATTTATGAAAATAATTGAATTTTGAAAAGAATTTTATTGAAATACCCCAAAATAATTGAATTTTCGGGAGTAATTTTTTTATTATTTAAAAATATTGTATTAAAATTATATTTAAAACAATTAATTTCTTTTGAATAATTTTATTAAATTTTCGAAAATAATTGAATTATTGCGGAAAAGTTTATTAAAATGTTTAAAAAGAATTGAATTTCTATTGAAAATTTTATTACTTTTGAAAGGAATTGAAATCTTCATAAGAATTTCAAGAATATTGTTTTAAATAATGAATTTTTAAATTTTTTAAAAATTTGATTAGTTTAAATAATTGAATTCTTGTCAAAAACTTTATTTGTGAAAGTAACTGAATTTTACGACTATGAAAATAATTAAATTCATGCTTAGAATTTAATCAAAAATTTTTTTTGAAAAAATGGAATTTACATGAAAAATTTTATAATTATTAAAAGTAATTGAATTATTGGGAAAAATAAATTGCATAAAATTTTGTTAAATAAAATTGAATTTTTTCAATATTAGCGAATTAAAAGTAGTGGAAATTCTCTAAAAAAATATTGTTTATATTCTTTGTTCGGAAAGTTAAATTAAAATTTTGGTAATAAAGTTTTTTTTAATTCAGGTATCAGATAACAATTTTTGTGAAACTCAATTTTCCTCGTACAAGAAAGTTTAATTATTTTTAATTTTGAAAATCTGATGCCAAATTTGAAATTAGTATCGAAATTTGTTAAAATTTTTTTTATATACTTTAAAGTTAAAAAATATAATATATTTTAAAAATTTAATTCTAATTAGTTTTTCAGTTATGTGTCATAATAAGTATTTTTTTTTAAAATTACTTAAATTAAAATGACTTGAAATTGTTTACAATAAACATTGGAGCACAACATGCCCGCGCGCTTGCGCGCGGATAATTTTGCTAGTGAGAATAATATTAGACGAAAGTACATATGAACTGTTTTCATTTATACATTTTATTTTTTTTCCTTGAAAAATTATTTAACTTTTTACGTAGCGCGGCGTGAAATAAAATGTGGTTATCATGCGTGTCACCAAATATTGAAAGGACTTGAATCAAATAATTTTTATTTGAATCAAATAAATTGTATTTGAATCAAATATTTCAGTATTCGAAGCAAATACTAGTTAATTGATTCAAATAAATATTTTTTCGATTATAGACAAATAATCGGTAATTTGAATCAAATAAATTTTTTTTCCAGTGTAATTAGCAATATTGTCCAAACAGCACGTGATCTTAAAGTAATATTACAGTAATCTTAAATCTTTCGCCTTATTGTAGAAGTACGACATAACCAACGTTGTGAATTAAGCTTCACTACATTAACTGAATGTTTTGCCAATTCAGTGAAAGTGAACTTCAGTTAAGTGCTATTCATCAGCTATATTGAAAATATATGGAAAATTACACAGGTCAACAAAAAAGGCTTACTTTTTTTTATGAGATATGATAGTGGTTTCCATTAAGGCAACCCAAAAATACACATTTTTGGTCACTTCAACCTAATTTTTTGAAAAAAATTTTAATTTTGTTTGGTCTTATGGATATGGGTCTTGTAGCGGACGATTAAAGCTTCAATTTAAGTCTATGTAGAAGTTTCTGGCACCTCAGGTTTAGGAGAAAAAAAATATTGAAAACGCTCAAAACACGTTTTTTGGGGTCTTTATCCCCACTTTTCTGAAAATCCTGACGTGATGGCCAATTTTTGGACACGGGATCGTGTTCATCGTCAAAAAATACTTCGGAAACCACAATCATATCTCATAAAAAAGTAAGCCTTTTTTTGTTGACCTGTGTTATTGTTCTTACCAAGAAATATCTCTGACAGCATAAATATATAAACTTTTGTATTTTTTCAGCGTTAATACTGTATTAATTTCAATAATTTACTTTCAAATGGTTGTAATTTGAAACACATGATTGAAAAAAATTAAAAATGCGCATTTAATTTTACTTTTCACACAATTTTAATTGTGTCTGTCACTATAGGGTTAGGTTGTTTTTTAAATAAAAATGAATATCGCGATTGTACTTTTTTTCCATGTATAGAAAATTTTCAACAAATTAAGATTTTTAGATTTTTTTTTTAGTTAAAAGTTACCTTTTAGTAGAGAATCACCTATATAACACATTATGCATAATATGGGAAAGATCGGTAGCCTCTTTCGTTTTTGCCCTTAAGGTATCATATTTTCCCCATGTGAAAGGGTTTCCCCAAATTTTCCGCAAATTTTTTTGGTACGGAAATTATTCGGAAAATTTCCGGAAATTTATTTTTTTTGTATGGAAATCTTCCGGAAACTTTCCGAAAAATTATTTTTTGTATGGAAATCTTCCGGAAACTTTCCGAAAAATTATTTTTCTTACGGAAATTTATTTTTTTGTTGCGGAAATCATCCGAAAATTTTCTGGAACCTTTCCGGAAGAAATTTACTTTCAGAACAGAAAAAATTTCCGGAAACTTTCCGGAAGAGAAAAAATTTCCGTAAATTTTCCGGAAACTTTCAGAAGAGAAAATATTTCCGGAAATTTTGCGGCAATTTGCCGGAAACTGCTTCCGGAAAGTTTCCGCATTCCTTTCACAAAAATATATGCTGAAAGAGTAGAAATCTATACTTTTTTAGCATAGATTTCTACAAATCGAGTGTAAACAGCAACGTGCTGTTTATATGCTGTTTAAACGCTTGATTTTTCTCTCCGTGTAAATGAACAAAATATAATTCCTCAAAAACGTTTAAAAATACTTTTATTTTCCTTCATAATTTTTGAATGTTAAATTCCTTTCAATTCTGTTTATTTCTAAGAATGAACTGAAATATATAGAACTTAACATTTTCTTATGTCTGACAGTGGAAAAAAGGCTCAGAATTAAAATTAGGAATTTCTAAGACAAGTCCTCAGACTACAAATCCTGAAATATTGCGTACGCATTCCCAATCACTTTAAATTATTTATTTGTTTCTAAGTAATAGTTAAGAAAAACAATCCATAAAACTTTGTTGATATTTTACAAAAGTAACATTTAAAAGTTTAATTATCCACCTTTAAAAAAAATAATTTTCGACGTTAAATTATCTTGAAATAATTACTTTAAAATAAAAAATAATTGTTTCCGTAGATCGTCATTTTTTCCATGCTCGGAAAAAATACAATTTTTAAAAATTGGGTCATATTCCAGAATATTTAAAAATTATATTTAAAATCGGTGAAATATTTATATGAATTTTTTGTAATGGTTATCAATAGTAAAAGATTTACTTACCTTTAGAAAAGATGATTCATATCTTAATAGCAGCCTATAAGAGTCAATTTCCACAATGAGTTTAATTACTTTACAAAATTTTATCACTTGAGTTTGATTTTCGCAATATAATAAATTTCATGAATATCAAATAATATTAACTACAAGTGTCTCTGAAATTCGACTGATTTCCTTAAAAAATAGATTTCCGGAAAAATTCCTGATGCTTTACGTAAAATAAAATTAATTTTGCAGCAAGATTCTCGATGAATTCCGTTAAAAAATTAATTTCCGGAAATTTATTTTTTTTACGGAAATCATAGAAAAAATGACGATCTACGGAAATTTTTTTTTGTAAAATATTAACAAAGTTTTAAGGATTGTTTTTCTTAACTATTACTTAGAAACAAATAAATAATTTAAAGTGATTGGGAATGCGTACGCAATATTTCAGGATTTGTAGTCTGAGGACTTGTCTTAGAAATTCCTAATTTTAATTCTGAGCCTTTTTTCCACTGTCAGACATAAGAAAATGTTAAGTTCTATATATTTCAGTTCATTCTTAGAAATAAACAGAATTGAAAGGAATTTAACATTCAAAAATTATGAAGGAAAATAAAAGTATTTTTAAACGTTTTTGAGGAATTATATTTTGTTCATTTACACGGAGAGAAAAATCAAGCGTTTAAACAGCATATAAACAGCACGTTGCTGTTTACACTCGATTTGTAGAAATCTATGCTAAAAAAGTATAGATTTCTACTCTTTCAGCATATATTTTTGTGAAAGGAATGCGGAAACTTTCCGGAAGCAGTTTCCGGCAAATTGCCGCAAAATTTCCGGAAATATTTTCTCTTCTGAAAGTTTCCGGAAAATTTACGGAAATTTTTTCTCTTCCGGAAAGTTTCCGGAAATTTTTTCTGTTCTGAAAGTAAATTTCTTCCGGAAAGGTTCCAGAAAATTTTCGGATGATTTCCGCAACAAAAAAATAAATTTCCGGAAATTTTTCGGAAAATTTCCGTAAAAAAAATAATTTTTCGGAAAGTTTCCGGAAGATTTCCATACAAAAAATAATTTTTCGGAAAGTTTCCGGAAGATTTCCATACAAAAAAAATTGGAGGGGGGATATGATAACTTAAGGGCAAAAATTCAATTTTATTTAAAAAACAACCTAACCCTATAGTGACAGACACAATTAAAATTCTGTGAAAAGTAAAATTAAATGCTCATTTTTATTTTTTTTCAATCATGTGTTTCAAATTACAACCATTTGAAAGTATATTATTGAAATTAATACAGTTTTAACACTGAAAAAATACAAAAGTTTATGTATTTATGCTGTCAGAGATATTTCTTGGTAAGAACAATAATTTTCCATATATTTTCAATATAGCTGATGAATTGCACTCAACAGAATTTCACTTTCACTGAATTGGCTAAACATTCAGCTAATGTAGTGAAGCTTAATTCACGACGTTGGTTATGTCGTTTTTTATTTTAATTATATTCTCAAAATTGCTCGTTCGTTATTATTTAATATATTTTCAAAATCTGTTTACAACATTTAATAAAACACACGATTTGATATAAATTTTGATCGGAATCATGAGTTTTATTGCACTTATGCGGTTATGCAACTTCAGTTTGTATATGAGTATAACTTCAGACACTTTTAATTTCATAAATTAATTTGGTTTGATTTGTCATAATAATAAGATTTGTTCACACAAACACAATTTAAACTATTAATCCGTTAGAAAAAATTATAAGAGTTTATTTAGTTATGAAATTTATATTTCTACAAAATGATTTTAATTTATTGAAACGAGAAAAAAATTTGCTTTACTGTTCTACTTGAAGAATTTTTCAATTTGTTTTTTAAAATACTTACCAAAATTTTTTAGAATTAAAATACTCTTAAAAATAAATACATAACTAAATGCACAATCTATGTTATAAAAAATTTGCTCCAGTTTTTTTAAAATTAATTTAAAGTACAAGAAAAGTATTTTAATAAAAACATTTTATTACAAAATTCTTATTGTTTTTATTCTTAAACGTTATTTTCATTTTTAATTATGTCAATTGTTTTTTAAACTGAATGCATAATAACATAACTATGTTATTATGCTGGTCTCCTTTTGTCAAAAACGCAATTATGCGATTATGTTTTCCACTATTTTTTACATTAATAACCATTTTACTGATTTTTCAGCTATTGAACTTTGAAGAGCAATATTGAATATATAGAAATCTGATGTTATCTCAAATTTGATAAAAATGTCAGTTATGCTGTTATGCATTTCTTCCACAGAAATAATCTATATTCTAAACATGCTTATATTAAATGACAATTATGTAATTTTACATAACATTTTAACACAAAACAATTTTTAACGATGTGTGGTAAAGAAATAAATTTTCAAATAATAATAAATACTAAAATTAGAAAGTAGCACATATTTATTAAAACTGAGGTCTGAATTCAAAAGAAATAAATATGTCTCGACGAAAAAAATGTTAAATATTTGTTTTATTATTGTAACTACTTTAATTAATAAATAAAAACTTATTTTTACCCAAACCTGTTATTTATATGTTGAAGGTTAATAAAATTTTTCATAAAAACAAAACATTTTTATTACGCGAATTAAAATTAAGCACCGGAGTTTACAAAGCAAAAAAAAATTTTTAAAGCTATAAAAATGAATAAAATGAAACAATACTTTTAGAATATTAAAGAGATTAGATTACTTTAAATCGCTGTCATTTTTATTTTTTTATTGGTTAAGAATTCAGTAATTGTCGCGGAATTAGACTTTACATATCATTAAAATACGCCCTAAAATATTAGTAATTTTTTATAGTTTAAAATCTAAAAATGATATTTCTTTATGAAAATTTAACATAAATACAACTTTTAAATTTAATTGTATAAATTGGAAGAAAAATCGAAATAAGAATGTGAATATAGAAAAATAGAATACGCATTATTCATAACGTGTTTTTTATTTGGAATTGGAGTTTACATGTTCAAATGTAAACTCCAATTCCAGATAAAAAAAATAGTGGGGAAAGTATAAAAAAAAATATTTTTACACAAATTTATTAACGAAAATTGGAAAACAACACAAGAAAACTTACTATTTAAGATAAACTTTCGAATAGAAGAAATGAAAACTAGATTAAAATAGATTAAAATAAACTTTGTGTAAATTATACCATATTCAACTTTATGACGTCTTTGTGTAGAATCGAGAAAAGTGCACTTTTCTGTAACTTCTAATTAAATTATAACTTTCGTTTAAAATAAATTTTTTTTTCGATTATAATATTAATAAAAAAAACATGCTGAATATCAATTGTGGAAAAAATTGAAGCAGATTAGAAAACAATTGTTAAAGTTATTAAATAGAGAACAGGGGAAGCAAATGTGACCACTGAGTGAAGATACTGAAAAAACAGGTGTCCATATTTATGACACTTTTGTCCTCATTTTTAAAACGTTTTGGGATGCGTTTTAGAAAGACGTTAAATGTGACTATTTTGGAGACGCTTAAAGTGTCTTCATTCAGATGAAATTTACTGCTGGAATCGATACATAACCTAAAAATGCATATATGCATTGATACTGTGCGGGAAACTTTCATCGAGACGAGGCAGAACGAATATTATCGAAGATACTCGAATACATAAAATATATTTTGTTCATCAAAAGACAAACTTTGCACCAAATACAGATGAATTAGATACCAGAGGATTACCGTAAAAAATTAATTTCCGGATGATTTCCGTAAAAAAATAAATTTCCGGAAATTTTCCGAAAGATTTCCGGATGATTTCCGTTAAAAAAATAAATTTCCGGAAATTTTCCGGAAGATTTCAGGATAATTTCCGTAAAAAAAATAAATTTCCGGAAATTTTCCGAATGATTTCCGTTAAAAAAGATAAATTTCTGGAAGATTTCCGGATGATTTCCGTAAAAAAAAAAATTTCCACAAAAAAAAATTTCCGTACAAAAAAATAAGTTTCCGGAAAATTTCCGCAAATCCTTCCACATGGGATTTTATATTGAAATTTAATTTTTAAAAACTTGGGTGTTGATATTTGGGTGCCAATTTTAACTTCATATTTTTTAAATAGCTTCTGATATTAAAATAAACAATTAACGAAAAAAATTGCTTCCAAGGCTAAGAATTATTAATGAAATTAAAATTCACGCATTTTTATTTGGAAAATCCGTGGCAAAAATTTCAAAATCACTGTTTTCCTCGACTTGGAACCACTTGGAATTTTTAAAGGGCTTCGGAGATTAAAATAAAAATAACCTTTAAAGTGTTATGCCGGTCTAATAGACCGCTATAAAAATTGTAGTTGCTTGAAACTTTTTTTAAAGTAGGAGAGACCGGGACGTAATGGATCACTTCAATTTATTCAAAAGTGGTAAATCAGAGTAATTTTGCTTTTTGATCAAAATAATGTACTTGCGGTATACTGTAAGTTTGTACCAAGTTTCATTGTTATTCATTTATTATTGTTCAAAATGTGGTAGAAAAGTGATTTTGACGCTCGAAAGTAAATTTTTGAAATCTTGGTTTTTTTGTTATATCTTTTTCAAAATTTTTTACACGTAATTTTTAAAAAGATATAACAGAAAAACTAAGATTTCAAAAATTAACTTTTGAGCGTCAAAATCACTTTTTCTACAACATTTTTAACATTAATAAATGAATAACAATGAAACTTGGTACAAACTTACAGTATATCAATAAACAGTAAAAATAAACATACAGTATACCTCTGCCGTGTTTTGGAAAAACACAGTAACTGTAAAAAAATCGAAAAATAAGTTTTTTATATCGTTGGAATCGTAGAAAAAAGATACACCTGTTTATGCAAATAATTTTTTAAAATTATTAAATGAATTAATTTTTATTAATAATTATGTTATTTTACCGGTAACTGCAAAGAATGTCGAGTCTTAATTGAATTTCTTAAGAATACAAACAATAAATTTATGAAAATTTTAATTCAATTTCTTTGACATAAATATTTCTTTTTCTACGAAAAAGATGTCTTGGCTGGAATGCCGCAGAAACTAGTGCAGTTACCCTATTACCAGGCAAAGTATGTTTTTATACACAAATGATTAAAAAGTTTGCGTTTAAGATTTAGTCACTGATTACGAATCCGATGTCAGTTTTTCAATATTCAAAATGACAGATTCAATATTATGGCTGTCAACATGTTTAAAAATAGATTCAATTTCCCTGAATCTTGTTTCTTGGGGGGTTTTGGGATCGCTGATTAAGAATTTTAAGTCAGATTTTCAAAATTCAAATTGTAGGATCAAAATGTAGATTACAGATCTACAATAAAACTGGAAAATTTAATTATGTGATTCTTTTTCGTTTTCTGCAATTAAATATTCTTAATTCATTTTAAACGATTTTTAAACTACTAACTTTTTTATATAAAACAAATGTCAATAGTTGAAGGATGCGCTAAAAGAAAGCATTAAGCGCCAACACAACACTTCAACTTTTTGAGCTAATTATCATTAATATTAATATCAATTTATTGATAATAAAAAATCGTTTGTAATTATCATAATTTTTAACTAAATAAAATTTTTTTACTGATTTAACCATATATTGTACAGAAAAAGATTTATAACGTCAAATTTGATGCAAATCGAACCTAAGAAAAAATGGCTCTTAATGCTTTCTTTCAGCGCACCCTTCAGTTAATATTTTCACTTTAGAAGCATTGTTGAACAATCACTTTATATTTAATAATTCATCTTACTTACGCTTCCAATTATCGAATATATTTAAATACCACAAAGCTTGCTTTGTCATTAAAATAATGTCCAATATGCAAAGACACATTTGTAAAAATATTGTAATTTTTATGTAGTCTTTATCTTTATAAGATTCGCCATTTTTAAATTTTAAAATCTGACTTAAGGAAGCTCTATCGATTGTTGAATTAATGACCAGATTTTGATAAAACTTGATATGCAGCTAGATAAATTTATATAAAGGTCTAGTTACATTTTTGAGACCGCTAGGTACCTAATGAAGAAAGTTATAAACATTTTTGATTTTCAACATTTAACATTGAGTTTTATGGGAATTCAATAGTTTGACATATATATTTACATACTGCGAAGAGCGCGAAATTTAAATGGTAATATTCATCACAGGTTAGAAATAATTCGACGTTGCCAAACTTTTTACGTTACCAAGTAAGTCAAATCATTAAAAATTGTTCACTGTTTTGACTAGCTGCGTCGAGCGATAGAACCTCCTTAAGATACGTAATCAACGACCCCAAAAACCCCCTGAGTAACTAGTTTCAGGGAAATTGAATCGAATTGAATCTATTTTTAAAAAAATTGTCAGTCATATTGGATCCGCCATTTTGAATATTGAAAAACTGACATTGGATTTGTGATCAGTGACCCCAAAAACCCCCGAGTAATCAAAAAATATTTTTTTAATAAATATTCTTTTTAAGATTACATTCAGATAATTAATTAGTAATTAAATTTAATTAATATTATTTAAGAACGTTGCACGGTGGGATATATTTGAAAGTCCAGGGACGCAGCAAGCGAGGGCCCCTCAATTTCTCCTCTTTTCACCTCTCTTAGTGCAATTTTTTGACTTTGATAATTAATTAAAAAAAAACAGATTGAAAATGAAAACAAGAGCGGTTTAAGGAAAAATAATAACTAATAGAGAAAATAAAACAAGCTTTCTTATGACGATTAGATGTTTCTATGAGCGTAAATATGAATCCGCGTTTTACAAAACAAAGCAAACTGACAACTGAATATGGGAGGTTAGTCGTGGCCGACTATATCAGGTTGCACCGTTTGAGTGGTACAGTAAGAAAGTACATACGTGGTCAGCAAAAAGAATTAAAGTTATTACTTTTATTATTTATTATTATAATTGTTATATTTATTTATTAATTGTTTGTTTATTTATCATTGTTATATCTATATAATAATAATAATTATTATTATTTACTATTATACTTGCTTTTTAAAAACATTATGATGAAAAAATATTTTAAAAAAAGGAAAATTGTTTATGAAAATATTACTAAACATAAATTTATTAAATTTTTATTCTTCTTAAAAATTGGTGGATTTCGAAACACACGAGTAATTTGGTAGAAAATATGTTTTTAAAATTTTTGTATATGAAAAATTATTGTTTATTTATTTAAATTCTGATCAAAATTTGATCGTAATTTTTCTCTATTTATATTTTTCATCAATCAAAATTATGATAGGAAATTATTTAGAAAAATAAATTTCAGAAATTGCCCTTTTTTTAATAAAAAAAAAGCTGCAATGTATTGAAAAAAGACCAAATTTAATAATCAACTTTAAAAATAGTTAGAAAAAATTTGCCAACAACAACGTCGTTTTCTCAAGACAAAAATTGTTTTCGTAATTGGAAATAAATTCTGGGTACCTCTGTGTTTCGGAAAAAGGACTTTTTTCATAAAAAAAGATCCAATTTTATGACAAAACTTATGTTTAATATTATTTTCATAAAAAATTTACATTATTTTTTTCTACTTTTCCATTATAATAATTCTAGAAAAGTAAGAATAATAATAATACATAATAATAGATAAATAAACAAATAAATATAACTCTTTATATAATATTAAATAATAAAAGTAATGACTAATTATAATTTTTGTTGATCATCTACGTCCCTACATTAGCATAGCGTAAACACTTTTAACACGAAAACGGTGCAACCTGTTATGGTCGGCTACCGACCATAACAGTTCGAGCTGTCAGTTTGCTTTGTTTTTTAAAACGCGGATTCATATTTACGCTCCTAGAAACATTTAATTGTCATTAGTCAGTTTAAATTATATTCTCTATTAAATATTATTTTTCCTTAAATCGCCCTTTTTTAATTTTCTGTCCGAATTTTTAAAAATTAATTATTAAAGTCTAAAACTTTTTCTCTTTTAGTGTAATTTTTGACTTTGATAATTAATTAAAAAAAACCAGATAGAAAATGAAAAAAGGACGATTTAGGGAAAAATAATATTTAATAGAGAATATAAAACAAGTTTCTTATGACGATTAGATGTTCCTATGGGCGTAAATATCAATCCGCGTTTTACGAAACATATCAAACAGTAGGAATGAACGTGAAGAACAAAAATATTAAATGTTTATTACTCTTATTGTTTATTATTATATTTATTATTTATTTATTTCTTTATTATTGTTATTATATCTATTATTATTATTATTTATTGTTATACTTACTTTTTATAAATATTATTTAGGAAAAGTATTAAAACAATAAAGGTAAATTTTTTATGAAAAAATTATTAATCAAATAAAATTTTGTAAACAAAAAAAAAGTTATTAATAAAAAATTATGAAATTTATAATTTTTTAAATTACGTTAGTTAAAAAAAATTGTTTAACAAAATTATTTCAAATATCAAGATTAATTTTTTTTATAGACAATTTAAAAATTATTACACTAGGAATAATATTAAATACACATTCAGAAAAATTAAATTTTAATGGATAATTTTTTCCTTTATTATTTATCAACTATAGTTTATTCCTAAAAATACTATTTTTAGAAACAATATTTGGTTTTTTTATTTCTAATGATTCAAAAATTTTATGCTTCTTTTTCCAAATTTTTAACTTTGATAATTTATTTTAAAAAATCCTAATACTATTTTTAAAAAATTGGCATTCAAAAATAAACTACAGTCAATAAACATTCTAAAAAAAGGTTTTTACATTCTCATCACATGAGAAAGTATTAGTTTTGGTCGAAAATTGACTTTCGCTAATTTCATGAAATCTCGACGTTTTGGGGTCCCCTGGGTCCGAAAAACATGGTCTAGAAAAAGTGTCTGTCTGTATGTCTGTCTTCGTGTCTGTCTGTAGATACAATGGTGTTCCTTCGATAACTCTTGAAAAACTTATTGCATCAACTTGCAACTTTGCATGCACAAAAATATTGTTAAAATACAGATCGAGTTCATTAGCCAGCCATTTTCGTCGAAAACTACACAAACTACAGTAGTTTCAATATTTTGAAAAATTAATTTTTTCAAATATCAGAATTTTTTATTTTATATTACTTTAGATTAGAAAAATTCAAACAACTTTTCTCTACAACATTTTTTTATAGAAAGTTTTTTTAAAAGTTTTTGTGCCAGTTTATCAAAAATTTGACAAATTCAAAACAAAAAATACATTTTTCGTTTTAAAAAAGATCGTGTCTTGCATCATCACCGTTACTAAATTTTAAATTTTATATTATTTTAGGTTAGAGATTAACAAACAACGTTTTTCACCATATTTTTTTTGAAATTTTTTTTTTTTAAGTTTTTGGCGCCGACCAACTGTTGTGTTAAATAAACTTTCATTGATTTTCTAAAATCTTAAAACTTTTTCAAAAAACTGTAGTTTATAATAAAACAAAAGAACAGTTTTAACTTTTTTTTTTAATTTTTGTTATTTTTTTGAAATACACGGAAAAACTTTCAAGAGTTATTTAGAAGCTTATTCAAGAACTCAGGATATGAAAATAAAACAAGAAATGCTTGAAAATCATAGATTGTAATATTATTTTAAGCTGTTCGTGGGTAACTGTAGTAAATTTCTGGACTATTTGTTGATTTTTCTTGAAAAAGTTCTGAACTGGTTTATAAGAGTAGAAAAATGTAAAATTAACGAAAAAAAATTTGCCCGCGTGAGTAGCCATTAGATAAACACCTGAAAATTCTTTAATGAATATTGAACTTTTCTAAAAAAAGCTCTAACTTTTTTCCATATCCTGAGTTCTTGAATAAATTTAGTAATAACTCTTGAAAAAAAGTTTTATTTCTAACACACGCACTGAAAGTACACCATTTCCTACCTGTCAAGCGGGAGAAAAGTTGATCTTTTCCTGCGAGAGGGAGGAAAAGTACTTTACCTCCCGCTGACGTCATTAGCCGGGAGGAAAAGTAACTTTTCCTCCCGCTGACGTCATTAGCAGGAAGGAAATAGTATATTGCGTGCCTAGGGGAGAAACGCAGTCTCTTCCGCCGAGGGTGACGTTTGACGCACGAGCGAAGCGAGGGCGGCAATCACCCGAGGCGAGAAAGATGCGTCTCTCCGAGGCACGCACTATACTTTTCACAACAACCCGTTAAAAAAACACATATTATTGTAAGGACATTTTCAGAAATTGTTTAGGCGTTAAGGTATTCGCACACCTCCACTGCCTGCGCAGGCACTAGATCGTTCCCACCTCAATTTTTTTCGTTGAAAAAATGGGGGAAGATTTGAATTTTAATAGATATTCAAATTTATCCCATTTTTTCAACGAGAAAAGTGAGGTGTGAACGATCTACTGCCTGCGCAGGCAGGCAGTGGAGGTGAGCAAGTACCTTTATTTCTTAATTTTCATTCGTTGAAATCATTGTATGCTGTTATATATCGGCCTTTGGATTTTTTCGGTATTAATTCTGAGACAGCATTTTGCGCTGCTTCAGATAATTTAGGAGGTGTACGTTGAGCACTTTGTAAAATAAAAATATTCACTGCAAAACACGACGGCCGGTGAAAACAGAGGTTAGTTTTTAGTAAAATCTGTCTACTACAGAGGACACATAGGTAGGAATTCATTTAACCAATCAGAACGTCTCTATTTACTTTCCTCCCGCTACGACATCAACTTTCCTCCCTAGGGAAGAATCTTGTCAACAGAGCGGGAGGAAAGTGGACACATGCGATCTCATCTGCAATTGGCTACTTTCCTCTCTCTATAGAGGTGTAGAAAGTGTAGTTTTCGTTAGGGGCGTTGTGAAAAGTAACTTACCTTCTCGGTAATGTTATTATTAGGTGCGATGTATAAATCAAAGTATGACCATTAGTTAAGTTACTTACGTAATTTACGTAACTAAATTTTTGATTACATTCAACAGTTAAGTAACTAACTTTTTATTTACATTTAACAGTTACGTAACTTACGTAAAACTTACTTTTATTTGTATTCAACCGTGGCGTAAATGTATTTAATGTTTCATTAAATATTTGTACTTTCGATAGGGTAGAGCGGGGCTAGTTTAGCATAGGGTAAGTTGAGCAACCGAAATATCTCAGGCTCTATAAATTGTCCACTAAATTTTTTCAATGCCAGAAAGAAGCAGGAGCAGGAGGGAACATAACTGCGCAAGTGCCTGCTTCTTTCTGGCATTGAAAAAATTTAGTGGACAATTTACAGAGCCCGAGATATTTCGGTTGCTCAACTTACCCCTATGCTCAACTAGCCCCGCTCTACCCTATACGTGTGTTAAAAAATTAGTATGTGCAGCTCGGGAGAAAAAATGATTTCCACGAGTGTGTTTACAGTTCTCGGCTTTGCTCGCAAGCACTCGGGGAATCCACACTTCGATCTAAGATGTATATAAGCGCTTTCCGTGACGCACCTATGTATATAGATATAGTAAATCATAGGAAGCGCCACGAAAAACCGTCCCGCTTAGCTTCTTAGATCGAAGTGTGGATTTCCCATCACGCTCGTGGAAATCACCCATTTTTCTCCCTAGATGCACAATATATTTTTCCGTGTATAACGGAACAATACAATATTCTTAAAAATAATTAATATCTCAAAATGCTTTCACAATACATTAATGAAACACACACTGATTACACGAAATTGTTCATTCTTTTAAATGAAAATATTTGTATAAATGTAAATTTAAAAATTACACATTTTTAATAACCATTTTGTAAACAATAATTTGAATTATTTGTGGTCAACCCTTTTCCCCATATTGCAATTTAATTCATAGGAAGTGTATTCATTAGTCTCTTCTGGATTTTAATACTTTTAGAATATTATAGCTTTTTCAGCAAGTCATGTTTCTGCTAAAAAAGTTAGTAATTAAATATAATTTTACAATTTTACTCATCGTCACCAAAATATAGGAGAAGAGGTTCGGTTGTGAGCATGGTTCGGTTGTGGACACCCACGCAGAACTTTTGACAGAAATGAGATTGGTCTAATCTGGCAAATATCACGTATATGTTGTGACCTAGCGTAGTTTTCTATGCGAATGCAAAGGGAATTAAACAACTGCGCTTTTTACTATATATAAATTAATTTTTCGTCAAGTTGAATATGACAAAAATCTATTTTTAAACATTGTTAAATGTTCAACAAATCCAAGTGAATTAATTAAAATGATAAGTTCAAAGCGTATTTAGACAGTAAATATGTTATATTTTATGATCCAATATCAAGTATCACAAAAATGTTCACAAGCAAAATTTTCTTCATGATGTTTTAAAATGATCGTTCAGTTTGGTTGTGGGCATCCAAATTGATTCGGTTGTGGACAGCACTCGTATTTTTGATAATTCGTGAAATATCGCTGTCAATATAATCAATAAGTAATTCCTTACAACATTTAATAGTGTTTCATGAATTTTAATAGTTTCGTGGTCCAGCACGGAAATTAATATAATGAGACTTTGATGTCCGTACGTCGTTCGCAGTAATAGTAATTGAAGTAACTGGGCAGTTCAGGTTCAGTGCGAGAAATCATATATGCCCTAACATGGGGAGCATGTAATTTTTAAAATTAAAAGAAATCATGCTTATGTAGTTAATGAATGGTCACTTAATTAATTTTTTTACATTTTTAATAGATTTTTGAAGAGTACCCACAACCGAACCAAAATTTTCTTTGTTAGAAAAATGACCAATTTATTGAATTTTTAATAAAATTTTTCTAGTCAACAGAATCAAATTATTTTCCTCACGAGTAGTTAGCTAATGTCCCTAGCTTTAAATACATATATATATATATATATATATATATATATATATATATATATATATATATATATATATATATATATATATATATATATATATATATATATATATATATATGTTTGCTTAATATCTACAAGGACACAAATTATGAGTCAAAAACGAAACTATACCCACAACCGAACCTATTCCCCTACATTTAAGTCTACTTATTCTCGCAATCATCAGCAAAAACATGTGATAAGAATGTAATCCTTAAAGTCGTAGTAACTTTAAGAAAGAATTTTTTTTTATGAAACATATATTCTGAAACAGGAAGAAGAACTCATATAACAAACAACAATCGAAGAACACGACGATCGATGTTCGCGCGCCCCGAGGCGCGCTGAAACTTGCGAGGGAAACGAGCCCCTCACGCAAAGCGCGGACGAGAATGTATCTGCGCGAGGCGCGGGCAGATTTTTAAAATTATTTCATGTTTCTATAACTAACTTGTCGATTATAAAGTTGAAAGTATACAACAGATGGCAGACAACCTGCCGCGCTCCTTTGTTTTCTATATAGAGCCAGCAATTTATTTCTATTGCTATGTAAAACCCGGATTCATATTGACGGATATAGAAACATTAAATAACTTTAATTTTCAAAATATTGAAACTACTGTAGTTTGTGTAGTTTTCGACGAAAATGGCTGGCTAATGAACTCGATCTGTATTTTAACAATATTTTTGTGCATGCAAAGTTGCAAGTTGATGCAATAAGTTTTTCAAGAGTTATCGAAGGAACACCATTGTATCTACAGACAGACACGAAGACAGACATACAGACAGACACTTTTTCTAGACCATGTTTTTCGGACCCAAGGGACCCCAAAACGTCGAGATTTCATGAAATTAGCGAAAGTCAATTTTCGACCAAAACTAATACTTTCTCATGTGATGAGAATGTAAAAACCTTTTTTTAGAATGTTTATTGACTGTAGTTTATTTTTGAAAGCCAATTTTTTAAAAATAGTATGAGGATTTTTTAAAATAAATTATCAAAGTTAAAAATTTGGAAAAAGAAGCATAAAATTTTTGAATCATTAGAAATAAAAAAACCAAATATTGTTTCTAAAAATAGTATTTTTAGGAATAAACTATAGTTGATAAATAATAAAGAAAAAATTATCCATTAAAATTTAATTTTTCTGAATGTGTATTTAATATTATTCCTAGTGTAATAATTTTTAAATTGTCTATAAAAAAATTAATCTTGATATTTGAAATAATTTTGTTAAACAAATTTTTATAACTAATGTACTTTAAAAAATTATATATTTCATAATTTTTTATTAATAACTTTTTTTTTGTTTACAAAATTTTATTTGATTAATAATTTGTTCATAAAAAATTTACCTTTATTGTTATAATACTTTTCCTTAATAATATTTATAAAAAGTAAGTATAACAATAAATAATAATAATAGATATAATAACAATAATAAAGAAATAAACAAATAATAAATATAATAATAAACAATAAGAGTAATAAACATTTAATATTTTTGTTCTTCACGTTCATTCCTACTGTTTGATATGTTTCGTAAAACGCGGATTGATATTTACGCCCATAGGAACATCTAATCGTCATAAGAAACTTGTTTTATATTCTCTATTAAATATTATTTTTCCCTAAATCGTCCTTTTTTCATTTTCTATCTGTTTTTTTTTTTAATTAATTATCAAAGTCAAAAATTACACCAAAGGAGAAAAAGTTTTAGATTTTGATAATTAATTTTTAAAAATTCAGACAGAAAATTTAAAAAAGGGCGATTTAAGGAAAAATAATATTTAATAGAGAATATAATTTAAACTGACTAATGACAATTAAATGTTTCTAGAAGCGTAAATATGAATCCGCGTTTTAAATAACAAAGCCCTCGCTTGCTGCGTCCCTGGACTTTCAAATATATCCCACAGTGCAGCGTCCTTAATTTTTATTATTTAAGTTTTTGATACGATTTTATTAATATTTTTTATATTTATTACCTAATTAATAATTAAAAATTAAAAGAATGTAAAATATTTTTTTCGATTTTTGGAAGATGTTTAAAGGTGAAAGAAAAGACACTAACTCTCACTTTTTTAATAAAATTGACAACGTTTCGGTGGTCAGATTCGCCACCATCATCAGATCACTAGTTAAAATCAACAAACAAACGAGTATGACTAATCACTCGTCTAAGTATGTTTGTCATTTGCAAATTTGAATATTTTAATTTTTATTTAATTATTTATTTATTGTATTTTAATTTACTAAAGTGATGTTTGTTTGTTGATTTTAACTAGTGACCAGATGGTGGTGGCGAATCTGACCACCGAAACGTTGTCAATTTTATTAAAAAAGTGAGAGTTAGTGTCTTTTCTTTTACCCTTAAACATCTTCCAAAAATCGAAAAAAATATTTTATGAAATAATTGTGGAAGAATTTACTAAATATTAATTAAAAGAATGATTATTTATAATTTTTATAAAGATTAAATTTTGCTGTGAAAGTAGTTAAAATTTTAATTGAATACGAAAATGCGTCATCAGAAAAGAAATAAGAAAAAAATATTTCACTTTCACTTGTCATTTCTATATGTACAAATAATCTTTTTTTTATAAAATAAGATTTAGTTGTATTTTGAAATTAAAATTAGTTTTAATAAAGTTACACGTTTGTGAAAATAAAATTTATATACACTACCGTCGGGAATTATCGGTACGATTGACTTGCTGGCAGTGAAAAGTCAGCGCTGACTTTAAATCAAGATATTTAATTGTAGGGGAAAGATAGAGATTTCAGACCTAGACTGTTTTAAAGCTTATTAAATTCTGCGTCTAATGACATTTAATTTGAATTTTTCTAAACATTTGAACAAATAATATGATATGAAATGTTACGGAAAAAAATTCAATAATTTTCCCATTTTCGTACATCAAGTTTGAACCCCTGCACATTTTTTAATAATGTATTGAAAATTTTGAAATTTTAACAGCATAATCCTTCAATCCTCAGCTTTAATTTAAGCTTTTGAAAGTTAAAAAATATTAACTGGTTCATGAAATATCTTAAAAAATGTGAAAGCATGTTTTTCTATTAGTCAATCATTGATGAAAATCTCTCGTTCTCTCGCCTCCCTACTCTTTCGTTTCTCCAGGGCCGAAATGTCAGTTGAGCGGGACCTTTTTTGAAACTTGAAATAATATTAAAGATTTATTATTTTTTCATTACTAATAACATTCTTCAAGAAAATTTAATTATTTTTATAAATAGTAATTAATTAAATTCATTGTTCCTAAAATCCAATTACTTTTAATTTTTTTAAACAAAAATTATGAAAGAAACTCTATTGTATTTAAAAAAAATTTCAAAAGAATTCAATTATTTTCATGAGTAATAAAATAATTTAATAATTTTCAATAAATTAATTTTAAAATTGAAAATATTTGAGAAGAAAAATTATTTAAAAAGTGAAATCCTCATTAATTATTTCCTTAATAATAATTCTTTAATGTTGTATATTCACTTTTAATTTAATAATAACAAAAATAATATTAATAATAATAAAAATAATATCAATAATAATAATAATAATAATGAAAATAATAAAAATAATAACAATAATAATAATAATAAAAATAATAAATCTTTAATATTATTTCAAGTTTCAATAAAGGTCCCGCTCAACTGACATTTCGGCCCTGGAGAAACGAAAGAGTAGGGAGGCGAGAGAACGAGAGATGTTCATCAATGATTGACTAATAGAAAAACATGCTCTCACATTTTTTAAGATATTTCATGAACCAGTTAATATTTTTTAACTTTCAAAAGCTTAAATTAAAGCTGAGGATTGAAGGATTATGCTGTTAAAATTTCAAAATTTTCAATACATTATTAAAACATGTGCAGGGGTTCAAACTTGATGTACGAAAATGGGAAAATTATTGAATTTTTTTCCGTAACATTTCATATCATATTATTTGTTCAAATGTTTAGAAAAATTCAAATTAAATGTCATTAGACGCAGAATTTAATAAGCTTTAAAACAGTCTAAGTCTGAAATCTCTATCTTTCCCCTACAATTAAATATCTAGATTTAAAGTCAGCGCTGACTTTTCACTGCCAGCAAGTCAATCGTACCGATAATTCCCGACGGTAGTGTAGGTATATATCTGATTTTATAAGGAACGTAAAAATATCTAATTAGATCTTAATATTTAATAGACACTTAAATTCAGCCAGAAGTCTATTTACTTTATTACTCTCTACATCTGAATTAGAGCGTATTCGTTTACCAATTTAATATCTAACAGTTTTTATTAATCTATAGTAGTTTTTTAATAACTGTTAGTAGAAATGACTGGAAATTGAAAATTTGTACCGAGATAATCAAGAAATTTGATACTAAACCGTGAATTTATTTTATTTTAAAAATATCCCGAACAAAATTTTTTTAAAATTATTACTTGAGAAATATATTGTGTATAAGCAGATAGTAAATAATAATAAATTAACAAACTTTTCTTTAGGGTTTAAGGGTAGAAAACAATCTACAAATTTAAAGAAATTCTTTTATTTTAAGCAAATATAAAAATGACATTTCGTAATAATAACAATTCGCAAAAACGATATTTCGCGTAAATTACTTTTCGCAAAAGTAACAATTTGCAAAAATGGCGATTCGCAAAAGTGAAATTTCGTTACAATAACAGTTCGGTAAAATGACATTTGAGGAACAATTATGCCCCCCGAGTAAGAATTTCTGAAACAAGACACCTAAAACTTAAATATTTTTAATTTGTCTAAAATGTCAATCACTATGTAAAAAGATTTTGCAAAAAAAATTTTTGCTCTTGCTATTAACAAATCAAAATTTTTGTTACTTTTTCAGAAAAAATTTGTTGCACGATTTGAATGATTCAATTGGTATCATTTTTTCTTGAATCCAACTTTCAAATAAAAATTATTTTGTTTAAAGATATTGAATTTTAATAAACAAAAAAATTGTCTATCTATAGAAAACATGTAAAACCACTTTCTTCAAAAAATTTTAATTTAAAAAAATGCTACTTTATTTATTGGTTTATACACCTGTCTTCAGCCTTACATACTTGGCTATACAAGTGTTTCTTACAGTTTCTTCTTTTTACAAATTTTTTTATATACAATTCTTAATACTAAGTTTGCGCCTACAGAACGTCTTTTCGAAATTAGGAGTACTCGTATTAGCCTGGACTACCCGTCTAATGGGTTTTCTCGCCAGAGGAGAGGAAAACTGTAGAAAACCTTCTCCTGAGTACAACCGTCAAACCTCCCGCTCAGATTATCTCACATACCGGAAAAATCCA
This sequence comes from Leptopilina drosophilae, assembly GCA_032873175.1. Lineage (NCBI taxonomy): Eukaryota > Metazoa > Arthropoda > Insecta > Hymenoptera > Figitidae > Leptopilina > Leptopilina drosophilae. Next base: position 13,076,312 of record CM065487.1, read on the forward strand.
AGCCAAATGGGCGCGAACCAAGTACCCTTAGTCCTATAACGTCCGCCAAGCGAGGCATTTATCCGACCGAGCTAATCTGTCGGTTAAGAAATGATACTTATTCTTTAAATCTTTTTGAGCTTTAAAAATTCAAAACTGTTCTGTTGTATTAAGTGTTAAACGATTTTTAAAAATAAATAAAATTTGTTAAAATGAATACTTTGTTTTAGTCTATAATATACTAACCGGAAAATCCAAAAAAATTGACCGTCAAAACCGGGAATTCAATTTTTTACAAGAAGTGGCTACTCTGTATTAGTAAAATGTATTTTTTACTATTTTAAATTAGTAAACGGCTTACTAATGAATCAGTAGAAAACTACTAAATATTAGTAAAAACTGTTACTAATTTAATTGGTAAACTTTAGCCAGAGAGAAAAGTCATTTAAACCAAACATTTTTTAGTTGAGTTAAATACACGTATTGCAATATATTAAAATAATTTATCAATCATACGTTTTTTGAAATAAATGCAACAAAGGTTAATATTCGAGTTAATTCTAATAAGAATGTTAAAATATGAAAATAATTTTAATGGCATCTACATAGAAACTGCATATAATATTTTGACTTGGGCAACCAGCATCGTTTTTCAACACAGAAATTTTTTCTGAATTGAAAGTAAAGTCTGAAAACGTTCTGACTTTCTGGACACGGAAATGTTCTTATTCTAGAAACGTTCCTAAAACGTGTTTAGAAAGTTTCATGTCCGCTACACAATGGCTTAAGAACGTCCAATGTTCTAAAAACGATTTTAGAATTTAAAACGTTCTTAAAGAGTATGTGCTGGACATGAAACGTTCTAAAAACGTTTTAGGAACGTTTCTAGAACAAAGACCTTTCTGTGCCGAGAGGTATTCATGAATACCTCTGTGTTGCAAAAAACAACTTGTAGAATATCCATGGAATTTTTTGACATGGACCTTATATAAAATTATTTGTATGGTACTGTTTTCATGGAGAAATTCAAAAATTTTTTTATTTAATTTAATAAGTATAATAATGTGTCCAGTGGACAGGAAAGTCAGAGAGAAGCAAGAGTCTCTTTTTCAGGAGACATTTTTTTTATTTTTTAATATTTGTCTCTGTGAGCGCTAGATATTTTTTACATTATTCTAATCTAAAACATAATGATGTCGACATATCTAGACACATTAAAACGAAAAAGAAATATTATAAAGGGTAATTTAACGCGTTTCAAAAAATATTTGAGTGCCTTTAACGCTGAAAATTGCGATATTGAAGAATTACGGGAAGGAAGTAAATATTTCATAATTACTACATGTTTATTTTACTCTCTGAGTATTAATATATATATTAATATATATATATATATATATATATATATATATATATATATATATTTATTTATATATATATTTTTTTAAAGTGTTACTTTTGTTCAATTAATTTATTAATGAAAAATGAAACAAAATACAAAAACAACAATATATTTCGAAAAAGTATTGTGATATCAATGGTATACACCTTGCTACAAAAGAGCTCGAAACATTCGTATTTGCACCAAATGTCATGGCGTCACTCACGCTTCCGCGCTTAAATGAAAAGGTCTATTGTGTCCCGGCCGATACTCCTTCCAAATAAAAACTCTCAAAATTTATTATGCCATTTTAATTTAGATATTGGTATTGTTCGACAATTCCGCGATTTTCGCGAAATTGAGGAGAAATTCTTGAATTCTAAATCATTGACACTATCCAAAGAGATTTGTAAAACTCATTTTTTAAAAATACTTATCGATTACCTGATGGAAAAATCGTTGTTAGACAGAAAGCTTTGCAAGGATAAATTGTTAAGGAAAATAAAATAATTTTATGCAGGAATACTTAGATTTGGAGCATATGACGGAAATAAGGAAATTCAATGATGAGCGTTTAGCTTAAAATATTCCCCACCATGCCGTTATTAAGCTTACATCTTCCACAACTTAACTTCGAGCTGTCTTTGATGCTTCCTCAAAGACAACAAAAACAATTATCTCTCAATGACGAATAATCTTATTTTATTTTAAAATAAATAACTAATTAAAAGATAAAATAATTTTAAATTTATATATTAACAGATTTTTTCACGTATATATATTTCTCTATTTATACATATTTTTCTTTTATAAATTTATACAGACACAAAAGCAAATAAGAAATAAAGAAAATAGTTTAATTTAACATCATAATCTATAATATCTTCATTTCATATAAATTATAACTTTTAAATAATTAAAATAATGAATTATTGATAATAATTAATATATCTCTGATCTTCCTTAACTATGTTGTTAAAAGTAAATGTTAGTAATTTAGGTTTGATAGATTTTAAAATACATTTATAAATATTGTTAAAAGGACAAATTTTCTAAGGGCTCCTACAATTTCACATACAGTCCTAATAGTATAGTTGCGTGGTGGGGCTTTCATTTTACCCAACTTCTGGACAAACTGTGACACACGCAGGTAAATATCTACCTAAGTACAGCATAAAGTATTAAAAATAGTAAATCAGTTTATGATCAAATGCACACGAAAGTTTAATCTAATGTCTGTTTTAATTTTTAAATTACTTTTTGAACATTCTTTGGAAAATGCATTTTAATAACCATACAAAAGAATTTTAAACATTATTAAAATACCTATGTGTAGCCATTTTAACCAACTTTTGACTAAACTTTATACAAAATATTTTCTCAGTGCAGTACAATGCTTATTTCGATAATTTTTTACTCTTAAACAATTAAACATACAAATTTGACAAAGTACATTTTGAAAAGGTTTTTCCATGCTCTTTCGATTGGAAATAAGCATTAAAAAAAATTTTTTTTGACCCAAAAAATCAAAGTTAAAAATAAATTTAAATTTTTGGGGGGGAGAGGTACGATTTTTTTTAACTAAAGCTGAGGTTTTTTCTTAAAAGGACATATATATGAAAAAGTGGGACACGTAAGGAAAACCCAGTTGGGGCCCAGGTGGGCAACCCTGCTAATGCCCATAGATTAAGTTTTCATTAAAATTAATGAATAAATTATTTATTAATAACATACTAGTCACTTTTACTTACGCGCTACGCGCGCCCTCTTTCTTTCTGCTATTCAATATGAAAATATTTTAACATTGAAAAAGTTTCTAACATTATTCTAAAGATGAACACATATTTATTAAAAGAATTTTACCTTAAAGGATTAAATTTTGTATTCCTAAATTGCACTTGAATTGCATAATTTTTATTTCTTAGTACTTTAATAAATAAAGTCATCGTAAACAAATTGGCTGCCATTATTCCCGTGTTACTTACGATACTTTTTATTCCTAATGCACAAAAGTGGCGATTTCAGATAGCAGACGACAGGGAGTAAAAGTCATTCACTTGTTCGACTTATATGAAAATGGCGGCCGTTTTCTCCCTTGGGCAAAAATAACGCATGGGAACAGCGATTATGTTTGCACATGGGAGAAAATGGACGCCATTTTCATATGGTCGAACAAATGAGTGACTTTACTCCATGTCGTCAGCTATCTAAAAGCGCCATTTTTGTGCATATGGAATAAAAAACAAATTTTTATACACGTTTTTCGAAAAATGACCACCATTTTGTAAGTTTTGCAAAAAGCAAAAATCGTGTAAAACTTCATACGCCAATATCTGTTATTTAAACCGGAAAAAATGTACAAAAATAACCTTTTTTTCTGTTAATTTTGCTATAATTAACTTGAAATTTTAACACAATATTCTGGAAATATTATACAATCATTAAAAAAATTCTAAGAAAATGCAATAAAAATTTTTAAAACCTTACCCCCCTTAAGAAAAACTGGGAAAAGAGAAAATCTTAATATTTTAGAAGATTTTTATTACTTTAAGCAAATAGAAAACAGATAATAGAATTAATTAAAAAAAGGCTATAATAAGAAAGGTATTTAGTTACATTCAGCGATAGTTTCAAACAGTTATACAAATTAACAAATAATGATGGTAGTCATTTTCTTCACTAATAACTCTTCGTGATTTCGATTAGCAGTCCAAAAATTCACATATTCTATTTGCATGATAATAAATTTATGCTAATCAATATTATTCTCAGCTTTTTTGAACATTTGTATATAATCCATTTGTTTGTTGAATCTTTTTAAAAGAAAAATAATTTTTTAAATTAAAACATATTTTTTTATATTACATATGTATACCGAAAAAAGTTTAGTTTTCATAAATTTAATGTTACAAAATTTTTTTCTCTCCTTTGAAAATAGATAAAAACTTACATTTTGACCGGTACTGTAAATATTTCATATTGAAAATTCCGATAAACATAAATATAGCAAATTAAACTTGATTAAAATTGAAGGGCCGGATATATCAACTGCCGCTACGCGCTATTACAAGAAATAATACCTGTCAGGTAGCAGTGAGAGGCCCAGAAACGCTCACTACTCACTGACTGGTATGGTCCTTTACGGCGGCGCGTAACGGCAGGTGTTATATCCGGCTTCTTAATTATTCAAAAATTTCACTATAAACATAATTATTTATATACTTATTACTTCTATTATCTCCTAAATATATTTTTACGGATTCAAATTAACGTACTCTCGATAATGCAACATACATCTGACCGTGATTAAATACATCTCTTCTTAAATCAATAAATATTCTGTTAAATGTTTGCCCTTGAGATTTGTTAATAGTCATTGCAAAAGCCAATTTTATAGGAAATTGTCTTCTTTTAAAAGTTTGGAGAAAAGTGCAACAAACTGAAATTTTGATATAAAAAATACTCATTATTACAGTTAAACTTTAAAATAAATGTGTAAAATTTAGTAACATTATATTAATATTCTTAATATTCTGCGATTTCAAGTTTCAAAACGTTAATTTTACATCATTTTTAAAATTTGCTGTAAAATTTTTATTTTTAGTCAATTTAAATTATTTTTTAGTCAAATTTGTAGCTTTATAGATTTCTTTTCAAACTCATATAATTTATTTTACATAATTTTTTGCTCATTTCATGAACACATGGCTTCTTCGTCATAAAAATAATAATTATTTAAATAAAAGAATTACTTTTAATAAATAAGTTGAAAATTACTAAACCTTGGTCAAACAAATTTATTTTTATGTGCTCTATAACATTATTTTAATAGTTTGATAGTCACACAACAATTTTTGAAGAAAAAATTGAGATAGTAATAAATATTTGGATTCAGCGACCCAAAAAAATATGATTATATCAAGTATTAAAAAAAATTTAGCACATTTGGGTCACGAAATCATTATTTTAACTACACTGCTCAAGAATTAAGCAAAAAGAATGTTTTTTATAGAATTACAAATGCAAAAAATTATAAAGAGATTTACGAATCGGGATAAAAATACTCTTATTTTCGGTCACCCAGGAAACCTATAATTTAAACAAATTTAAATCTCTAGCTTTTGCTGGTTCTGAGATATGGAAGCATATATAACCTTAGATATTACATTTAAGCCATTTTAAAGTAAAATTGTTATTTTCAAATTAGTATAATTTTAACCGCATTTTATAAGTTTTAAAATTTTAAACAGAAATCAATTAATTCTTTTAATGAAATATGTGAAAAATCAAGAAATAAATTTACATTATATATTTTTGACACTCTCATTTTCTTGTTCAAACTTTAAAAGTTTTACTTTAATAAATAAAAAATTCCTGTTCTAAACTTAATTTAAATGGCTAAAAAATTTCATTATAAACATAATTTTTTATATACATACTACTTCTATTATCTCCTAAAAATATTTTTACGGAATTAAATGATTTTACTCTTGATAATGCAACATACATGTGACCATGATTAAAAACAGCTCGTCTTAAATCAATGAATATTTTATTAAATGTTTGACCTTGAGATTTATTAATAGTCATTGCGAAAGCCAATTTTATAGGAAATTGTCGTCTTTTAAAAGTAAATGGATATAAATTTTCACAATATAAAGTTACTCGATGTAAAAAAAACAATATTTCCACTCTTATCTCCGGTTAATATTTTACATTTAATAACATTATGTGATAAATCTAAAACAATTAACCTTGTTCCGTTACATAATCCTTCATTAATACTAAGATTTCTAATAAGCATTACAACAGAATTAATTCTTAAATGTAATTCATGTGGTGGTAAAGAAGGTGGAGAAAGAGTATTTAAATATTCTGGTAATATAACTTCAGAAAATTTTCCATTATCACAACTTTCAGTAGAATCAATACTTTTATATATTTTTTCACCTTTACTGTCCAAGAGATTTACCACCCTCTTATTAATATCATCAACGTCAACATTTCTTGGTGCTAAAATTGAACACATTGATAAATCTTTAAATTTTTTCTGTTGTATCAAATGACTGTACATTTCTTCAGCAATATCTATATTTCCATGTTGAATAATATGTTCTGGAAATTCGATGTTATCATCTATATCATTTAATTCGCCATTGACAACTTTAAGTAGAAAATCTACAAATTCTGTTTCCTCTGGTAAAGCTCTCATATTTTCTGTTAATGTGTATTTTGTGAAATGTAGCCATAAATGACTATTTTTTATTGATAAATTTATTATTTCTGATCTAGTACCTCGTTCTTTTATCGGTAAAATTTGTCGAAAATCTCCTCCTAGAATTACAATTTTTCCACCAAAAACTTCATTTGATTTCATTATATCTCTTAATAACTTATCTATAATTTCTAAGGCATATTTTGGAGCCATTGGTGCTTCATCCCAAATAAAAACATCAATATTTTTTTAAAATTGTCCTTCTTTTGACTGAACTTTGATATTTGAAGATGAATCATTGTACAATGGAACAGGTAAGCCTAAGACTTTATGTACAGTTTTCCCATTACGAAGCAGTGTGGCAGCTATGCCTGTAAATGCCATGTTGCAAACATGTATTCCTTTACTTTTTAATAAATGCCATTAGGTAGTATATAAAAAAGTTTTTCCAGATCTTCCACAACCATTAATATATAAGCATTTAGAACTATTAGAAGAAGAATCTTTTATTACTTCAAGTATATAATCAACTATATTTTTTTGTTTAACATTTAATTTAGTATAATTCTGCTCTCCTATTTTTATATGTTCAAAAATATTTATATCATCAACCTGCGCAGGAAAATTTTCATCTATATCTAATAAACCCTGAAAATCAGTTAAACAGTATCCTTCATTCAATAACATTGATTTTATATTTCTATTAGCTATTTTTTCAGCCTCAATATTGTCAATTTTTGAATAGTCTTCTGACATTTGACCTTTAAATTTTTCCCAAAGTTTTTCCAGATGTACAGGATGACAATCAATTAGAATTCTTACAAATAATTGTCGAAGTGGATGAGGCATCATCCATAAAGTAGCTTCTTCCATTTCCTAATCCACTCACTATCATCTTCTATAAGTCCTAATGCCAAACAGGCAGATGTAAATGATTCATGAATAACTCCATTAACTGTTCTTAAACTTTGGAAAGAAGTTACTCCTTTTACTGTAAGTAACAATAATCTAAGGTGAAATAATTCCAATTGGCGTGGATTAACAGAATACATTCTTCCCAATACTTTTTCTTTACGACTCCTTTTTTGCCAATGAAGAGTTTTTTTATCCACGTATAATGTTGTGGTATTTGTGTATAATAATACTGACGAGCAGTACTATCACGCTCATTAAGTTTAAAAAAATCGAGCAATTTTGTATTTTTCTGTAAATCAAAAGAAACATTGTTATTATCTTTCCTTTCGCGAATAATAACATCCTGTTCATTTTGTAAATGTATGGGTAAACGATTTATACTATGGCTCTTTTTCCCTAAAGGTTTACTTAAAATTCTCCAAACAGTCTCAACAGGACCTACATACCTATTTTCTTCACAATGATTAATTTCATTGTGATTAACAGTAACCTCACCATTTGCATTTGTAATAATAATGGATGCAGCATCATGACCCTTGAAAATATATTTATATAAATATTTAACAGATTTAATACTTGAAACTATTTCCACATTTATATGACAATTAAATATTTCCGAAAGTGAAGGGCAATATGAAACCACATTAGAATTGTCAACAACAAATCCATTTGGTCGCTCATACGTTTTAATATTATTTCTTCTACGCCAACGAATAAAACAGTTTTCTTCAATTGTAGTTTCTTCTTGGTAACTTTTTGGAAAATTTTTTGAACATTTACCGTCAATTAAACACCAATCTCCACAAGGTCAGTGAATGTTATTTTGCATTATTATGTTATGCAAGGAAGGATTAATATTTTCATCAGGAATTTCTGCAGAAATATAACGATCAACACTTTCAACTGTTAATATTTTAAAATTTTCTTTTAATATAACTAACAAATGAATATGTGGTAATCCTCGCTTTTGAAATTCAATAACATAAACATAAGACTTAACCTCTCCAAATAATTTGTTGTGAACAATAACATTTAAAAGTTATTTCACCTTCAATGCAAAGACTCTAGTTACTATATCAGGTCTCTCAGAAGCAGTTTGGTGAGGTAATAAATTTTCTTGTATCTCTTTCCAATTTGGATTACACGTCATTGTAATAAATAAATCTGGTCTACCATGACGACCAACAATAGCCATGGCATCCTGATATTGCTGCATCATATTACGAGGTGATTCTATAAAAGTGGAAGCCAATATAAGCATTTTTCCAACATGTACATCATTTTCTAACTCATTGTTTTGTAAATAATCAATTAATCCTTTATATGTTTCACTTCTCAATTGAGCTTGATTGTTTGCACAAAATTGCAATCTATCTTTCTCTATTTTTACATAATTATCAACTACCCATTGTTGAAACAATCTCCCCCCATATAAAAATGGATTAAATTCCTCATCTCTTATAGCAATTTTGTATTTAATATAGGCAGATCTAGAAATAGTATGATTTCTACTTCTATAATCACTATCACTACGAATCATATTAATATTATAACCCTTATTTCCAAGTGGATAAAATATAGGATAAATCCATGGCTCAACATTGGGATCTAAATTGCTAACCAATTTTAATTCCTTTGTAGATCTATTATGAACCGTTACATAAGATTCTGGTATTTCTCCCTCAGAGTTTGTATTAAAAATTGCAGCAACTTCATTAAAACTTTGAAAATTATATCTATTTTTATCAAAACCTTTTTTCAAAGTGAACAATAATTGTAATTCAGGAATTTCTTCATTTTTTTGTCTTGATAATTCAGTTTCTATTCTAATTACCTCTGACATCATCATGTAAGATTTTGTGTATGCATTAGAATTTCTCATAATATTTTCTATAGATTTTAAAATGTCTTCATCCAAATTGTCGTTACTTTTTAATCTGTATCAGATTGATTCCTCAGGGTCATAAATAAATAATTGACCAAAACATGGATCTTCACCTTTATCCGGATATAAAGCACTATTAATTTGATAATAAATTTGACCTTGAATTTTGTAACAGAATGGTCCTCTTCTTCTTCCATTAAAATTAATTACATTAGTATTTAAAGATGCCAAAGAAAAAGAATTATTGTACAGCCTTATATTCTTTTTAAAATGAACAGATTTTTCGAGAAGCCCTTCTAGCAAAAGCTTTAATTCATCTGGATATTGTATGGAAGTTAAAACAACACCTCCATGACTACAACAGTCATTAAAACTAACTTTTCTACCAGCAACTTGTTCATCTTTAAAATGTTTAGCTTGACAATGTGTGCAATAATAATTCATTGGACCTAGATAATTTTCAACATTATTTGACTTAAATGTTTTATTATCATCTAAATCTATATTTAATATTTTCTTTGGAACAGAAATATTCAAATTTGAATTTATACTATTATTTACCAGTTTCAACTCATTTTGAATTTAATGATTTAATACTGTTTCACAATAATTTCTTTGACATAGAGTATTTTTTGTTTTTGACAAAGTACTTCTATCACTGTTTATATTTTTTAATTTAAGGTCTTGAGCATATTCTATTTTTAGTGATGCACTTCGAGCCAGTCTCGTCTCGAAAAACCGAGAATCTCGGGAGAAAAACAATGACAACAATTGAATGTTATATTTTCATCTCTTTTCTTTTATGAAAGGACAGAGTCTCGTCGTGCATCACTATCTATTTTAGATTCACCTTGAAGTTTTTTCTTAGTTGAAGTGTGCACTAAATAATTTTCATTATCAATTTTATGTTTTAATTTTTGCCTATCACGATAATTTTTTTGAATTTCAGCCCTATTTTGTTTAAGTGTTGTTCATAATTCAATATTTCCTTTATTTATTTTATTTATTGCTCTAAGAAAAGAAAGGGAAGTGTTTTCTTCCTCTGAATAATTTGCATTATCAACTTCACGCTTCAATTGTTGCTTATTGCGATAATTTTTCTGAATTTCAGCCCTACTTTGTTTAACTGTTGTTGATGCAATACTCCCTTTATTTACTTTATTTATTATTCTCGGGAAAGAAATTTCTTTCTTTATAGAGTTTTTAGAAAAGTTTGATTCTCCATACTTAAGTCGAATATCTTTTTCATTTAAAAGGCAATTCCAGTCATTCACAACTATGCAAGATCCACTATTAGAAAGTTGTTCAGAGGGAAATTCACTTAAACTATTGCTTTTAAACATTAACATTAAATGATTTCTCATATTACAATAATAGTAATAAACAGAGTGGGGCATAATATTAAAAAATAACGATGTTGCGAATGCAATTGCATATACTCCACAAGAAAGACTGTATTCTGGTTGCTGATCAACAGTGGTGACAACTACTGGTGGTTCAAAAGGATATAATCTAATTAAATAATTTCTTTGATCATGATTTAAATATTTTTTATTAAGACTATCAAAAATGTAAAGACATCTTCCATCATAATAAGTACAGATCCAATGTCCAAATTTATAAGATCCACTAAAAAGTATTTGAATGTGCTGCTTACTTTTCTTGATTGGAACTATCAAATCAAGTGTTTGTAAACACAAAGTATTTTGCATATTATAAAAAAAATTTGATTGTCTTCCCAATAGTTTTTGAAATTCATACATATGATCATTATTTAGCATTGCTCCTTCAGTGCCAACTATACTTAAATCATGAGTAGTCAAATTAATAGTTTCTCCTTTGTTAGACATTGTTCTTTTTATTTTAAAAAAATATTTTCATATATTTCGTTATCCAATATAATCAATTTCCAATTTTGCCTTTCATCCAATTTAACAAATTTCTAATTTTGTATCTTATCCAATTTAACCAATTTCCAGCTTTATTTACCCAACATAACCAATTTCCAAGTTTGCCTTTTAACCAATTTCCAATTGTTTTTAATCCAATTTAACCAATTTATAAATTTTCCTTTTATTCAATGTAACCAATTTCCAAGTATGCCTTTTATCCAATATAATCACATTAAAAATTTGTTTTTATCTAATTTAACCAATTTCCAAATTATCCTTTTATCCAATAAATCCAATTTTATCTGATATAACCAATTTCCAAATTATCCTTTTATCCAATAAATCCAATTTTATCTAATATAACCAATTTCCTAATTTTCCTTTTATCCAATTTAACCTATTTCCAAATTTGCCTTTTATACAATTTAACTATTTTCTAAATTTTCCTTTTATCCAATAAAACCAATTTCCAAATTTGCCTTTTAACCAGTTTCCAAATGCTTTTAATCCAATAAATCCAATTTTATCTAATATATCCAATTTCCAAATTATCCTTTTATCCAATAATAACCAAATTCCAAATATAACCAATTTTAAATTTTATCTCTTATCCCAAATTTCAAATTACCCAAAAATTTTAACTTAATTAATTAACACTATATTTATTTTCACAAATTTTTCACTAACACTTACTGTTCACTAAATCACATTTAACTAATTTACTTAAATATAACCAAATTCCAAATTTTTCTTTTATGCAATATAACCAGTTTCTAATTTTTTCTTTTATCCAATATTCCTGTTATACAAAATAACCAATTTCAAATTTTATCTCTTATCCCAAATTTCAAATTTCACAAAATTTTTAACTTAATTAATTAACACTATACTTATATTCACAAGTTTTTCACTAACACTTACTATTCACTAAATCACAATTCACTAATTTACTTATTACACTTTATATTCACTCACGTATAGTGAGTGAATTTACTAACAATGATAAATAAAAAAAAATTTAATTGAATGTTATACGTAACGTATAAGAAACGTGTCACATATACTTAGAAAATATTCTACAATATTATCACTTTCGATAAACTGAAAATTTCGTTCTTATTTGGGGGTAAGCGCTAAGTGTGAGTGCGAGCGAGCGTCCCTATGAAGACGCATAAGAGTGTCTTCTTTTTACTCATAGATTGATGTATATGTATATATGAGGCATTCCATGTCAAGTGACCCAGGTGTCTTACGGTGTAATGCAAATTTCAATAATTTTTTACTCTTAAACTATTAAACATGAAAATTTGGTAAGGTACATATTGGATAGGTTTTTTCATGCTCTTTCGATTGAAAATAGGCATTTAAAAAAAAAAAAATTTGGCCCAAAAAAAAACCAAAATTAAAAATAAATTTTATTTTTTTGGAAAAAGGGCAGCTTTTTTTTTTTTTTTTTTTAAACGAAAGCTGAGGTTTTTTCCTAAAAGGACATATAAAAAAAATTTCTATCTATTAGTACTACAAAAGCCCCAAGTTTTGCTACGATTGGAGAAAAATTTTTCTCTACCTGGATCACTTGACATGGAATGCCTCATATATATATGAGGAGCAAGTTTTCAAAATCTGATAAATCCAAATTTTGTCATTTCGAGAAATTTAAACAAATGACAATTCTCACATAACCATTAAAATTAATTTTAATGTAGAAAAAATGTAATAAACTGTTTATTTTCAAATATTTTTCTGTTGAAAATGCTTTGTTTGTAATTAAAATTTATTGCAATAAAGGAATTTCAAGGTTTTGGCAATTTTTTCTAATGAAAAATTAAAATTAAAAATTATCAAGGTTAGGCAAAAATATATTTTAAATTGAAAGTTATTTGGTAACAAATTATTTTTCTTAAATTGAACAGTGATCAATCGATTTCTAAGGATTTTAAAATTCTAAATATGTGTTTATCTCAATTTTTTTGAAAAATGGATTTATCAACTTTTGAAAAATTGCTCCTCATATATATATATATATATATATATATATATATATATATATATATATATATATATATATATATATATATATATATATATATACATATATATATATAATATATATATATATATATATATATATATATATATATATATATATATATATATATATATATATATACATATATATATATATATATATATATATATATATATATATATATATATATATATATATAATATTATATAATAATAATATTTTCTTTCTTTCTTCATCGCAAGGGAAACTATAGATAAAAGTCTATTATATGTATATATAATATATATATATATATATATATATATATATATATATATATATATATATATATATATATATAGTAATAGAAACTCCAAAGGTAACGGTCTCGATAACGTCTGGATAACGGCGCCGATAACGCTTTCTCAGATAACGGCTACCTTTCTTTCTTTCTCTAAAGGCAATGTCAATAAGAATGTCTCTCTTTACCTAATTTGCATATTCACTCGTTTTATTTTAAGGATAAGTCAAATTATAAATAAATAGCTTTATTATTTAATGATTTATACTTTTTTAAATTAAATTGTGACCAAAAGCAAATTTATAAATAATGTTAGCATATATATATATATATATGAAGTAATTTACATCCTTTTACTTAAAAATTGAAAATTTATAAAAATATAGACTTTGTTAATTAAATTATTTAATGGCATATATAATTATTGAAGTTTATACTTATACGTATACAATGCAGAAAAATCGGAATAGTCGCGAACCTACGAAACAAATAAAAACTAAGACGCATGCGGGAATCGAACCTATGACATTCGGACTACCAGACTAATTCCCTAACCACAATGCTACGAAACCTAACTGAACACCAACGTTTTATTGTCAGTGACTTGTTGATTTGCTTTAATGATTCAATAAAGCACTTTTTGACACCACTACACCGTAACTAATAAATAAATAGTTTAGTAATAATAATAATAATAACAATATTAGTAATGTAGCCCCAGGAAAAAGAAACGACGATTAGTGGCGACCGTGGTTCAAGCAAAGCAGCTCTACGCTGCCCCTGCATGGGCTGAGTCCCTAAAGAACCGCGGCATTTCTGATCAGCTACTCTCCGCACAGGGTGCAACGAGCGCTGCTCTAGTTCTTGCGAGTCTCCCGCCAGTGGACCTACTGGCGAGGGAAAGACAGGAAGTGATGGGATGGGGATCTTAAAGGAAGGTGGACATATCGCCTGATCCCCAACCTCGCCAACTGGCTAACAAGAAAGCACGGTGAAGTTGGCTACTACCTGACCCAAGTGTTGTCAGGTCACGGATGTTTCCAACAGTACCTTCATAGGTTTAAGATTAAGAGAGAAGAAAAATGCGCCTACTGTAACGCCGCAGTAGATGACGCGGAGCATACTCTCTTTCATTGCGGGCACTGGAGCCATGATAGAATCGCCATGTTTACAGCAGTTGGCTTTGAAATCAACGTCGACAACATGGTGTCTACCATGGTTCAGAACGTGGACTCGTGGAGGCATATTGAATCCTTCATTATTAAAGTAATGAAGGAAAAAGATAGAGAAGGAAGACGAGGTTGACTTGAGGAATCCAGTGCTCGGCTGTGTGGGCGTGGGGGGAGGAAATCATTTCGCTTTCCTCCCACCCACGCTCCCACATAGTTTGAGCGGATTAATGACATGTTAAGGAGCAGGGTAAGGGGACCTCACTTGCGAAGTTCAAGGCCTGACGGTAGTTCCGCAGGTGGATCAAGTGTCCCAAATAAGACGGGAGTGGTTTTTAGTGCGTCGACCAGAAGAAGAGCGGTCATCCCCACATAACCTGGGAATTCGTTACTCAGGTATCTGAATTCGCAGATTTTCAACTTCCGACTACAAAAAAAAATATTAGTAATGTAATAATAAACGATAAATATTCATGAATTAATATTTATATTTTTATTAAAAAAATGGCAATATATTTTTATTAAAAATGCGGTTTTTATTCTTTACAATCATTATAAACATTAATTTGTTGGTCTAAAAAATTTTTTTTAGTTGTTTAGACTTAGAAATTTTTGCTAATTAATTATGTGGACGTTACATTTTAAAAAAAGTGTCAATACATTTTTGTTCAAAACACATTTTTTCCTAATCTAAGTCATTATAAACATTAATTTTTTATTGATGTGGGTCCCCAAAAACTGGGAAATCCAGGTAGGGCTCAGCTCACGCCCACTTATAATATTATTTCGCTTGATCGGATCCCACAGTGTGTGGGTCAATAGACAAAATCTAAAATACTGCCGAAAAATATTAATGATTTTTTTATTGTTTATTTATAACAATTGTCAATTCATGTACGAAGATGACCACGGTTTTATCAAAGTTTTATTATTTAATATTAAAGAAAAATTAAACTAATTAATCAGTTTCATTGTAAGTGATTTTTGTTATTGATAAATTTTACTAATGTTATATTGCAATCTTTATTTGTTTAAATAAATAATTGTTGTAAATTAATAACTCGTGACACAAAATTCCTAGAAACTTGCAGTTTTTTTACTAATTTTCCAATTAACTAATACGAACCGCATAAAATAAAAATAATTTATGATTTTAACAATTCAAAAATTGTTTAAACAAATGATTGTTGTTATTCACTAACTTCTGACACAAAGCACGTAAAAACATGCAATTTCTATTTAATTTTGCATTTAAATAATCTGAAAAGTATGAAATAAAAATATTTTATGATTTAATCAGTTCATAAATTGTTTAAACAAATAATTGTTATTGTTTATTAACTTTTGATACAAACAACTTAAAAACTTGCAGTTTTTTTCTAATTTTAAAATTACCACCAACAATTATTTGTTTAAACATTTGATGAATTGTTGAAATCATAAAACATCTAAATGATTTACTACTAAGATTAGTTAATTGCAAAATTGGGAAAAAACTGCAAGTTTCTAAGTCATGTATATCAAAAGTTAGTAAATAATAACAATTGCTTGTTGTTACAATTTCTAAATTGTTAAAACTATAAACTTTCTTTATTTCATGTCATTCCTATAATTAATAAATCCTATAATTAATTAATTGCAAAATTAGAAAAAAACTGCAAGTTTCTAGGTAGTTTATGTCAAGAGTTATTAATTAACAACAATTATTTGTTTAAATAATTTTCAAAATTTATTAAAACCCGTTATACCTTGATGAGTTGATTATTAAATAAATAAATTCAGCTAGATAAACTTTAAAATTTCGGTAAAACTAAATTTCTGTTAGTGTACTACAATTAAAGTTTATAATTGTTAACAACAATAAATTGTTTAAGTAAATAATGGTTATTATTATTATGAATTAATTGTAAAATGATTTATTATCAATAATTATATTTAATTTTAATACTTTTTTATTATAATATTATTATTTTTTAAAAAATGGGAAGCCCAGCTGGCCTCCACTTTTTAACTGGACTAACTTGGGCAGATTTCCACACGGGATATGATGTTAAAATTAAAAAATTCTAAATTGTGGATTCAAGTTGAAGTCAGAATTATTAATTTTTCAAATTATTTAAAATAAAAAATTTCCAAGTACTTTTTTTAAGAATTGAATGGGATACACATTAAAAAATGTCAGAAACTTTTTAAATTTTGGCGATGAGTTTCTAATAATATTATAAAACACCTCATAGAGTTTGAAAATTTTTGTCTCAATAGTTTAAAAGTTATAAATTTATTAATTTAACATTGTCTCTTATGGAAAATTCAAATACTCGGTTTCTTATCAAACAAAAATGATATTTCCAGATGTAAACATTTTTGTCTCAAATATATATATATATATATATATATATATATATATATATATATATATATATATATATATATATATATTAAAGTTCAATATGTCAGCTTTAATAAATAATTAAACTTTTATATACTTACAAACTAAATTAAAAAGAAAATAATTTAAGAAGTAGAAAAAAACAAGATTTTTGACATTTGCACATAAAAACATGGCAACGTTGTAAAGAAAAAATTATTGTTGGTGAAAAAGATAACTATTTATCCATTCATAGATACGCATCAGTAGAATATGTCTCTCTCACTCGCTTTTTCAATAAATTATGAAAACTTTGAAATTGGTACAAGAATGCATTTACATAAAATTTAGAAAAAATTAACCAGTATTTGTATATTTAAATATTTTTGTTTTAAAAACAATTAAACATTTTTATGTTTGTATCTCTCGCTCTGTATAACTAATTACCGGGCCTGAAATTTTTTAACATTTTCTAAATAACAATTTTTATTTAAATTTTACATACTTCATGTAAGATGAAATGATTTATTTTTTCACCTTAACAATTTTTTATTATTTAAATATTAAAAATATTTTAATTTTACGTTAATCCTAATAAATTAATTACAAAACAATCCAATAATTATAAATAATAATTTCAATAATAAAAAATTGTTAAGGTAAAAAAGAAATTTTATCTACATACATAAAAAAATTTTCTTTAGAAAGTGAATAAAAATATTAAGGCCGGGAGTTATTTATGCAGCGCTATACACATAATGTTTAATGATTTATTTGTTTTAACTGTCAATCGTTGTAAATAACTGGAAAACATTTTTGAACATAGAATTGTATAAACATTCGTTTAAAAAAACTAATACTTTATATTTATTTTTATAAATCGTATTTATGTGTTAATTGATTTTTTATAAATATTTATTTATAAAGAGTCAAATTATTCAAAATACTTCACATAGGACTCGTTGGATGTGGATTTTTTTAAATGCTTTACAGTAGTAAATTCAGAATTGCATTAACTCTATTTTGTAGTAAAATATTTTAATTTTTAATAATTAAATAATAATTTAAAGTCAAAAAATGAATTATTTTTTTGTGATATTGAAAGTACACATTTTAAAAGGTATAACGAATCCTAGTTTTTTTAAAAGTAATATTTAGTTTAGTTTTAAATGAATAAACAAATTATTTTTAGTTATTAATGTACCACCAAACAAAAATAAAAATTTTATTAATTAACTTTGTCAAATACCCCTAGATAACGGTAGACGGGACGATTAGTAAATATTTTTAAAACTGTCCGCCATATCGGATCCGAAATTTTGAATTTTTTAATTTTGACTTCATATTCATAATCAGCGAACTCGAAAACCTCTAAATACCAATCGACGTGAAAATTCAAATATTATGAAAAGTGTATGCATTTGGAAGCGACTTTTCGGGTAGAAACTTATGCGCAGGAGGGTTAATTGTTGATATTCTCTCTAAATCTGAATCAGCGATAAGTATGCCACTATTTCAATTAGCGTATATGCACTGTGAATTAGTGAAATTTCACTGAATAATCAGTGAAATTTCACTGATTCATAAGCGCATATACGCTGATTGAAATTAGTGGCATACTTATAGCTGAGAATCAGTGAAATTTCGCTGATTCAGATTTAGAGAGTTATGTAAATTTTTTTTAATTGTAGATATGTATAAATATACATATGTGACACGGACAGTTAAAAGGGACCTACGACCCGAAAAAAAGATTTCGAGAAAAACGACTTCGAAGTTTACCAAGTTAGTTTTTTTGCACTGTTTTTTGTCGAAGTACCTAAATTTGAAGTAAAATTGTGAGAAAACTAATGTTTATTGCGTTGGAAAGAGCGGCTTATTTACTATAAGAATAAATAAAAAAGTGAAAATCGATTTTTTCGGATCGTAGGTCCCTTTTAACTGTCCGTGTCACATATATATAATATGTAATATAGGGGAGACTGGGGCGTAATGGATCAGTTTGCACTTTTTGTTGCTTAACTTCGTCATTCTTGCTTTAATAAATTTTTCATCATGTGGAACACTTAGCGTAACATCTCAGCTTTCAATTAAAAAAAGCACGCCCTAATATCTCTTATACTTTTTTTCTAGAACAATGTTTTTGGAGAAATGCAATAGGGGCTTATTGAATCAGCAATGATATTATAATTTTGGTCATGAAATATTTAATATTGACAATTTTGGTTTCTATTGTACATTTATAATAAAAAATATTGGAAATGGAACATATTTAAATTAAACTTTAAACATTTTCATGCAATTTTCAAATTTTAAAAAGTTGTAGCGAAATGCAAAATCCATTTACTTAAAAAAATCTATTCTCCAGTTATTTTTATATAAAGGGTCAAAATTGGTTATCATTTTATTCATATTTTAAATATAATATGTTTTTCTTAATAAAATATGCGAGCCAATACGCCCCGGCCAAAGTGAACCATTCCGCCCCGGAGGTTTTTGTTGAAATTTTTGATATTTTTTATCAATACCGTAAGTATTAAACAAAAATAGTCAATTGTTCTTTAAGAACAAATGCTTAAAGCTCAAAACCTGATAAACATAAATTTTTTTCAAGTAATTTTTAAAAAGATATAACAAAAAAACGAAAATTTCAAAAATTTACTTTCAAGCGTCAAAATCCCTTTTTCTACCATATTTTTAACAATAATAAATAAATAACAATGAAACTTG
Organism: Leptopilina drosophilae; assembly: GCA_032873175.1. NCBI lineage: Eukaryota > Metazoa > Arthropoda > Insecta > Hymenoptera > Figitidae > Leptopilina > Leptopilina drosophilae. The sequence goes on from CM065487.1 coordinate 13,096,155, forward strand.
GTACAAACTTACAGTATGACAAGTATATTATTTTGATCAAAAACCGAAATTAGTCTGAGTTATCACTTTTGAATAAATTGAAGTGATTCATTACACCCCTGATCTATTACGCCCCGGTCTCCCCTATACATAAAGGGGAGACCACACATATAGGATATTATAGATATGTATTATAGATACATATCTATAATAATATATTTATTTTTATAGGCATTTATTTATAGATTATAAATATAATGTTTATTTCTATATGAAATATACTATAAATGGGCAATTCCACGTGAGATTTTAACCGACCTTTCAGAATCGGCCAAAATAATTTTTTTTCTTTTCTGTATTGAAAAAAGACAGATACGTATTTTTTTATATTTTTTTAGACCAAATTTTTGAGTTATGAATTTTTAAAATTTTGGTTATCAAAAATAGACCTATTTTCAAATGTAAATAACTCGAAAACTAATGGATGTAGAAAATTTTTTCCAAGAGATGCACAATATACTATTTTTTCTAACACACGTATACCGAAAGTACAAATATTTAATGAAACTTTAAATACATTTACGTCATGGTTGAATACAAATGAGGTGCAATTTTTCAAAAGTTGATAAATCCATTTTTAAAAAAATTGAGATAAACACATATTTAAAATATTAAAATGTTTAGAAATCCATTTATCACTGTTCAATGTAAGAATAAAAATTTATTAATAAAGAATTTTCAGTTTAAAAAATATTTTGGCCTAACCAAAAAAAGAACAGTGTTCTAGAACAAATGTTACAATTTTATTATAGAACCGTTCTAGAACTTTGTTCTAGATATGTTCTGAAACAGTTGTTCTGTTCTATCTTATTCAATTTTATAAAAGTATTTTACAATTGTAGCGCCTAGTTGGTTAACGTGTGGCACCTCCGCATACGCGTATCACTCCCCACGGGCCGTCTACGGCTATAGCGAGGTCTACTGTTCCGCATGACCAGACGGCGACGGAACGACTTTCTTGTTTCCGTCTATCAAATTCCAAGGGCGTTCAGTGTTCGAAGACTTACTAACCCCCAGCCCCTTGGTTCTGAGGCGGGACCTTTCTAATCCCTTGGTACTCTGCCAGGTACCCGCCCGAGTTGATAAAGCAACTCACCACGTCGAGGTCTCCGAAGAGCCTCTACCTCAGCATGCGAGGCAATCAACCACCGCCAAGAGGGGAAAGGAAAAACGCTTCTGACAGCATTGAATTTCTTACGTTAAGAAAGACAACACACAGAATGCAAGAAGACGGGTGCCAACGTATTGGAGAAGCAGTTAGTTGTAGTCGTACTGGCCTCGAGAACCCCGAGAAGTTAACAAGGCCAGGCCTCGTACACTACCAGCGGGGACCACGCGGAGGTTCTGCTTCCAGACCGAAGTCTCACCCAGGAAGAGGAGATGGGAAGGAAGAAAGGAGAGGAAGTGGGTAGGTAATTGGGATGCTCTTTAGTCGTCTCTTACGACACGCGATTGCATACGGATTTACTATTCTCCTGCCGGTAAAACACGGCCCCGAAATTGGTGGGTCCCATTCGAATCGACGTCACCAAATACGGGCGTACTGACTAAGGTATCCCGGGTAGGTCACACCCGCAGGACCGAAGTCCCCCTGTCGGATTGCCCTCGATCGTTCGACTTGCCGCAGGCCTTACGGCACCGCCAGCTGGAGCTCCGGGACTCGCCAGCCCCCGTAGAGACTGATCTCCCTCCTGGAGGACTAGAGGATGCACCGGGCTTGTCACGTCCGTAGAGCTAAAGTCGTTCACTCTCCTCCGATGCAACCGTATTTAGCCCCAGGTCAAAGGGGGAGTAGGGCTGGCACCGGGATTCTCACACCCGTCAGGCATCCCGAAGGATGCCACCCTTGGGTGCGACCGCTTTTAGATCCAACGGCCCGAGATGGCGATTCGGCAGCCCCAGACACGCCACTGGTCTGATATTGAAGATAAATCTTCAGCCCTAAGGCTCGTTCAAGTCCCTCGGGGTCACGAGGCCCGTAGAGGTCGGGGTGGGTCAGGCCCAACCCCTCTTGTGAGGTATACTCGGGTTGCACTGGGGCCGTTAGCGCCCGTAGGACCGAAGTCCCCCTTGATGCGACAGCACCGTCCCTGCTGACTGGTTAGGCTTAAGGGTCCTCGGGACCAGCCAAATCCCGTAAAAAGAAAAAGAGCTCCGACACCCCCTTTCTCCTTCTTGAGGTGGCTCAGGAACCTCGGGAGCGCCAACTCCCGAAAGGGAAAAGGAGCTCCGACACTCCAATTCCCTCCCTTGCGGTACTAGGGTACCCCGGGTTTGTCAAGCCCGTAGGATGACGTGCACATCACTGCTCTATAGGAAAGCCTGGGACGAACCGAGTACTAACCGCAAGCAGTGGCACCACTCCGAGCCTCATTTAGTCGCCTTTTACGACATGCAGCCGATCGCAGGGGGCCTATTCTGCGCCCGGGACCCCCACGGGAATTTTACAAGTGTAGGACAAAATGCTACAAAGGTAAATATTGCACACTGGGTAACATCACACACGTAAATTACGTAACTTACATCACATACGTAAGTTACGCCAGTCGTTTAAGTTATGTAACTCATGCAACTGATTTACTAATGGTCATACTTTGATTTATACATCGCACCTAATAATAACATTACCGACCCAGTGTTCAAGATTACGGAATAATTCTATAACTATTCCAGAGCAAAAAAAACAAGTTCTGTAACTGGTGAGGAACAGGCAGGTCAAAATGTCGTCCCCCTGGAGGCACAAAATAGGAACAAAAGTCTGTAACAATTCTAGAACAAAACTAGAACATTGTTTTAGAACAAATATATAACAATTCTATAACAAAACCGATTTATCATAAATAATACCTAAGCAGAAATTTAATATTTGCATAGAACAAATTAATGTTTTTGAGTGTGAATAAAAATATGAATAATTAATAGAATATCTTTTTTGCAATAAGTTTTCAAAAAATTTTTTTCTTATTTTCTTAAATAATTTAAACAGACTATCTTATTTATTTAAATTAATGACTAAATTATTATTATCACTGTTAATAATTATTTGAACTTATACTTTATGTAACAATATTCAGAATTATACACAGAACACTTAAAACTAAGAATGAAAAATCTTGCACGCACGGGGGATCGAAACCTAGACTTAGAGGACACAAGTCGAATACGAATACCGCATAGCCACGCAAGCTTGGAAGTGAAAATACTTCAACTTCCTTTTAAATTGTGGGACCGATATGTGCAGCGCTAAAATTATAAATTGAAATGTAACCTACTTATTAAAAAATAACTATATATGGGGCACTCCAGGCCAAATCGAAAGTTATTTTGCTTTTGCATCTCAAATTTTATAAAAAAATTTTTTTTCTTTTAGTACTCTTTGAAATGAGCTACCTTGAATTTTTTCATAAAGTGGTTTCACGAATCATCGATACGAGTCTTTCTAAGTATCTAAATTCAAAAGATTTTTTGTAATTCATGCAAAAACGCGGCTGCACTCTACATGGAAAGAAAGTTATTATATGAGAAGTATTAAACTTTAATACAAATTATATTATATTTAGTAAAGTTATATCAAATATCGAAAACTTTTAACAAATTATAATATAACTTTACTAAATTTTATATAGGTACGTTTTGTTAAAGTTTCACAGTAAAAAGAAAGTCTTATTTTAAAGCAGGAAAGCAGCCTTAAATTAAGATACAACATTTTTGTATCCTTTAACATTATAGCAGACAGTGCTGAATATAAGACCGATCTTAAATTAAGATTTACTGTGTTAGTTTTGTTGATAGCAAAATTTTCCTTTGTCGCATTTTGTCCTACACTTGTAAAATACTTTTATAAAATTTAATAATAACATATTTCCGTGTAGTGAAAATAAACACGAGTTTATAGTGAAAGAACAGTTATATTGAATTTTTGTAACAGCGTTCTAGAACAATGTAGGAACAATGTTACTTCAAAATTCTATAACTAATTTAGAACAAATGTTACATATTTGTTATAGAACAGATACAGAACAACTGTTCCAGAACAAATTTAGAACAAAGCTCTAGAACTATTCTATAATAAAATTGTAACACTTATTTTAGAACACTGTTTTTTTTGGCCTAGAACAGTTATAGTACGTGCACACTGGGGAGAAGGTAAGTTGCTTTTCCTCCGGGCTAATGACGTCAGCGAAAAAAAAAGTACTTTTCCTCCCGCTCGCAGAAAAAGATCAACTTTTCTCTCGCTTGACAGGTAGGAAATGATGTACTTTCGGTGCGTGTGTTGGAAAAAATTTGTTTTTTCTTCGACTTTTGAATTATGTAGTCAAAAAAAATTATTAATTTTTTAAAAAAATTTTTTAACTTTTTATAAACAAATTAATTTTTTTTAAATTTGGGCCGGATTAAAAAAAAAATTTTATACTTACCTGGAAACATACAGAAGATTTAGCACGTAGTTTCACAGTCGGCCTGAAACGTTTAAGGAGTGTAAATAAATTTTTTCTAACACACGCACCGAAAGTACACCATTTCCTCCCGCTGACGTCATTAGCAGGGAGAAAAAGTAACTTACCTTCTGGGTAATGTTATTAGGTGCGATGTATAAATCAAAGTATGACCATTAGTGAATCAATTACGTGAGATGTGTAACTTACACAACTGGCGTAACTTACGTATCTGATGTTAGTTACGTAACTTATGCATGTGATGTTAGTTACGTAACTTATGCATGTGATGTTAGTTACGTAACTTACGTATGTGATGTTAGTAATGTAACATACGTATGTGATGTTTGTAACGTAACTTACGTATCTGATGTTTGTTAAGTTACTTACGTGACTTACGTAATTTACGTAAGTTACGCAATTAACTTTTTTTAAAACTTCAAAAGTCGAAGAAAAACAAATAAAAAAATACGTATCTGTTTTTTTCAATACAGAATAGAAAAAAAATTATTTGGCCGATTCTAAAAGGTAGACTAAAATCTCACGTGGAATTGCCCAAATATAATGTTTATTTATTTGTTTGATTAAAGTTCGTAGGGCTGATCAGACCTTCTAGGAACAGTAAATAGTTGTATATTATGATAATTCTATCTTAATAAAAAAACGAAAATAACAATAATCTTTGTTAGAAGATGTGTTTAAAACAATGCTAATACTAATATAACTAAATTTAAATAATAAAAAGAAGGAAAAATAATAAACTAAATCAGAAAATCCTAAATGCCAAGGGAAAAAAATAACGAAGAGAAGAAAGAAAAAAATAAGTAGAATAAAAAAAATATTACCAATACGTGATCTCAAATAAATATGTATTGCTTTTAAATAGTAAGTTGTAAAACAGTTTCTTAAAAGTCGATTGTTTCGAAATCTCTCTGATTGAAGGAGGAATTTTATTCCACAGTCTCGCTCCTTTTATAATGAAAGACCTTTGTATTTTACAAGTCTTATGTTGAGGTATTTTTAAAATACATTCTCTTCCTCTCAACCTACTCCGTATCTCTTCATTAACATTTCTAAACTTAAAAAACTCCATTAAGTAAAGAGGGATCTTATTATTAAAAACATTATACAGTAGATTACTGATTAAAAATTGTCTTCTTGTCGCAACGTTCAGGAGACCTGCTTTATATTGTGTTATATGTTGAAATCTTGGCAAGTCATAAACAAAACGAATACAGGCATTTAAAGCCCTTTCTAACTTTTTATTTAACTCATCAGTTATGTCATCATACACGGTACAGCAATAATCAAAATACGGAAGTATAAGTGACTTAACTAGTAGAAGTCAAGTTGAGGTTGGCAAAGACTCCCTATTTCTATTTAGTTGCTGTAAAACTATAAATCATTTGCGAGAAATATTATAAACATGTTCTCGCCAAGATAGAGTCCGATCCAAAATCAATACGAAATCTTTAACTGTCTCTTTGTAGGAAATAGGAATTCCTCCTACAGTTAAAGGTTTAAGAGTAATAAGAGTATCAGAGGTAGGATTTTTAGAAGCTCCAATCATCATGGCCTGGGTTTTATTCAAGTAAAGGGCAAGTTCGTTGTTTTTAGCCCACTGAACAACATAGTTAATATCTGTTTGAAACATCTTAAGTAAATTATCAAAGGACGACCACGGGCCGGGCAGAAATAATTTAAAATCGTCGACATATTTGTGGTATTTACAGAATTTGAGTTGTTTGCCAAGATCCAAAACAAACAGATTGAACAATAAAGAAGAAAGTGATGCCCCCTGGGGCAACACATTGTAAAACATCCCAGTCCGAAGTTTCCCCTTTCTCATTAATAACTTTTTGAAATCTGGCATCAAGATATGATTCAAACCATGCGCAGACCGATTTAGATATATTAAAAGAACGGATTTTATGCAATAGAGTAATTCCAAGCCAAGTGATCATGAGGATTTTAGATGATTTTAGCAATTTTAAAAATATTTTGTGAATTTGTTCCTTTATATGCATAGAATAAGAATGTATAAAAATTTTTTTCAAAATTTTCAAAATTTTTTGAGTTATGTCTTTTTCAAAATTTTGATCGTTTTTTAAAAAAAGGCACGTAACTTTTTTTCTTGTTGACCGATTAAGACAAACTTTTTTGGAAAATATTCATAATAAGAAGTACTTTCATGAAAAAAATTAAAGAAAAAAAAAATTTTTTTTTGCCCAAAAAAAATTTCAAAAAAATTTTTTAATTAAAATTTTAAAAAAAATATACCTTCGATTTCAAATTTTTTTTTGTAAATATTGTCAATAAAGTAAAGAATACTACCTATAAATTTAATTATGGGACAACAATAACTTTTGGAGAAAAAAAATAAAATGTCCAGCGCGACGTACCGGGACGTGTGCAGTATTTGCTTATAGCGGCGCAAGTTTTGTTTTAAATCTTTTAAGAGGTCATATTTTCTTGCTAAAATGATTTTTCTTTTTTTCTAAATTTTGTAATTAAATTAAAATAAAAAATTGATCTCTCGAGCGCTATTTTTGAATTTTTGTTTGCAGTAGATTTGATTAAAAAATAGAGAATGCAATTGATTTTTTCACAATTAAGAAAAACTAAGAATTTCTTGTTTTAATTGCAGTAAATTAAAAAACTAAAATAAATTGTGTTAATAATGTTTAACTAATAAATTTTTAGTTTTTCTTTTATACTTTAATGTTCAAAATACAATTTAATGCAAAATATAGCAAAAACTATAAATTTCTAGCTCTAAGTACACTTCATGATGATAATAATTACTTTTAATTGTTTAAATCATATTTAACTAAATAATTCTCTATTTCTTTATCAATCCAATACTATTTTAATAAGATTTTTGATTAATTTTCTTAATCAATAAAGCCAAAAAAATATGTTTTATGATTATTTTAATACTTATTATTTAAAAAATTTTTTAAACAAAAATTCAAAAATAGCGCTCGAGAGATCAATTTTTTATTTTAATTTAATTACAAAATTTAGAAAAAAAGAAAAATCATTTTAGCAAGAAAATATGACCTCTTAAAAGATTTAAAACAAAACTTGCGCCGCTATAAGCAAATACTGCACACGTCCCGGTACGTCGCGCTGGACATTTTATTTTTTTTCTCCAAAAGTTATTGTTGTCCCATAATTAAATTTATAGGTAGTATTCTTTACTTTATTGACAATATTTACAAAAAAAAAATTTGAAATCGAAGGTATATTTTTTTTTAAAATTTTAATTAAAAAATTTTTTTGAAATTTTTTTTGGGCAAAAAAAAATTTTTTTTTCTTTAATTTTTTTCATGATGAACTTCTTATTATGAATATTTTCCAAAAAAGTTTGTCTTAATCGGTCAACAAGAAAAAAAGTTACGTGCCTTTTTTTAAAAAACGATCAAAATTTTGAAAAAGACATAACTCAAAAAATTTTGAAAATTTTGAAAAAATTTTTATACATTCTTATTCTATGCATATAAAGGAACAAACTCACAAAATATTTTTAAAATTGCTAAAATCATCCAAAATCCTCATGATCACTTGGCTTGGAATTACTCAATAGTAAATTATGATTAACTGATGGAAAGGCCTTCGCAAAATCGAAAAATACAATTATTGTAATATTTTTAGAATCCATTGCGAATTTTATATCAGTTGTAAATTTTAATGCCGCAGTATAGGTGCTGTGATTAGAGCGAAAACCAGATTGTAAAGGTTCAAGCAAGTTATTAGTAGATAGGAAGGAGGTCATTTGTTTACAAACAATTTTTTCTAATGGTTTGGACAATGCGCAAATAATGGAAATAGGTCTGTAATCACTAGGACTCTTTGGATTATTTGTTTTCGGTATAGGACGAACAGAGCTCTTTTTACACATTTCAGAAAACTTTCCTGTTTGGAGAGAGAAATTATAAATATGCAATAAGACGGGAAAAATAATTGGAAGGTCTACTTTAATCATTTTAATAGAAATGTTATCAGGGCCAGTTGCATTCGTCCTAATTGTTATTAAACTCTCTGACAAATCTGTAGGTGATATATCATGAAAGAAAAAATTACTGTCATCAAAAGTATCGAAATTTAGAATTGAAGGGTCATAAGTGCGAGAAGGAACAGTGAGAGGAGTAACAGAAAAAATGTCAAGAAATTTCTGTACTTTAAAATTAGCATTTGTTACACCCTTTTTAGTTGGTATAAGATTAAGTTTTCTCAATATTTGCCATACATCTTCATTTCTACTCTTGTTTTTTATTTTATTGTAAGTATAATAAGAATCTCTAATTTTAGTTTTTACCATATTACGCATCCTTCTAAACCTAACTTGGTCAACATTTATTTTCGTTCTTCTAGCTATATTACGTAATCTATTTCTTTCTCTAATCAGAGATCTCAATTCATCAGTTATCCATGAAGAATATTTTTTTTATTTTTAATTATGTGAAATGGTGCATATTTATCGAAAGCAGAAATTAAGTAAGTAGTAAGTTTGTGAACTTTAAAGTTTACATTGGTTTCATTATAAATACTTACCCAATCATAAGTAGACAAATGTAATAGAAAATCATCATGAAGAATATTATTTAAATTTCTTATTAAAGTACACTGTTTATTAATTTCAAATGACTCTTTATCAAATTCAAGTGTAATACACGGGATGTTATACATCCCGTGTGGAAATTTGTCGCGAATCTGCAACGTAATGGTATAGTTTTACTATTTACTGTATAGTTCCGGTATTGTGAAACATTATAGAAACTGTCTAGAAATGTAACGTAACGATCATCAAGTTTCTAGATAATTTTACTTCATCAGAACAATCCTGTGAATCTGTATTAAAACTATATTGTGGATCTAGAACAATTTATGTACATCTGAGGCAAGTGCCAATATTGGACCAATATTAATTAATTTAATTGGAACACTCTATTAAAAACAGAGTGTGATAAAAATCAAACAAAAATAATATTTGTCTTTAAGTTCAAGAATGAAGTCGTCTCTTCTTCTTCTTATTATCCTAAGTAATTTCAAACTTAAGCAGCGCGGGACTGTTTTCAAAGGCGAACAATTTCCCATTGGGTAGAAATACTCGATCAAAAGTGCATATTGTTTTTAAGCAAAGCAATTACTGATTTTGATTATTTAAATATTTTATTTTATATGATAAATAAGTTTTTCATATTTTTTATTATCTAGTTTCGTTAAACAGAATTTATATAGTTGAACAACGTAAAGTAGTTACTGTAGTGAAACTATACAGAATTTATAACGTTTAACAATATAAATTAGTTAATGAAGTGAAACTGTACAGTAGCTAGAGACCGTTTCGATATAGATTTACGTCAATATAGTTTCACGAGTTGTTTACGATATAGTTTTATCTTGCATGTATAGTTCAACAAGAAATTTTTCTACACGGGATATAACGTAAATAAAAACAAATCTACTAATTTATTAAAATTATTTTTCAAAATTAAAAATTTTAGTAAATTATACTATAATTTGAAATTGTCTACAACGTTTTACGCGTAAATTGCTAGTTGCATCTATAAACTGCTATCATTAATACATTATAATTAAAATGTTAACGTCTGCGAATATTGTTTTGTTTTCAAAGTTTCTTCTTTAAGCCTTCATTTCATCCAAAATATTCAACGAAAATTGGTTTCAAATCCAAATAATAAAAAATAAACTTGCAATCAAGATAAATCTAACAAGAACCTAACCTACAATTTACTTCCTTCCTAGGTACCCGTCTTGGAAGCGCGTCACATATGTTTACATACTTATTACATAAATGCTTCACTTTTAAAAAAAATTTGTATTATTTTGATAAATTATTTAAATTATTATCTAATTAAAAACACATCGTTTTCCTTTATGTACAAAATACTTATTTGGAAACTGCAAATGTTTAATTTTAATTTAAATAGAAAAGTTCGTATTATCCGAGTATTCGCACAGTACGATCCTCAAAATTAGATAGTGGGGATGAGTTCGTCAGCGTTGGAGGGGTTATTTCTGGGGTACCGTGCGGTTCTGCAGCCCGACTGTACCTAAATAGTACCCAGCTTAAAATCCCCGTACAGGATCCTTAAAGGATCCTCTTGGGATCCTGTACAGGTCCTTCGCAGGATCCCGTACTGGTCCCATACAGGATCCCGTACGGGATTTTGGGACAGGGTTCCTGTGCAGGTTCCGATGCAGTAACCTTAGTTATCAAAGATTTCTGTAAAGGTTTCTGTACAGGAACACTTGCAGGATCCTGTACAGGAAACTTTGTTGTTTTGTAAACTGCAGGTACTTAAGTGTAAAGGATCCTGTGAGGAACCCTTAAAGGATCCTACAGGGTTTCCTCAATTAATTTATTTATATTTTTAACTCCTGCGCAGTAGTTTTCTATGAGTTTCACGAATGCGCAATACATTTTTCTGTCCAACATTGATATACGAGCCTAACATATTAAAATATGAAGTCTATGTATGTCAAATGTTGTTTAACATAAAAATTTTTTAAAAATTTCCTGTACAGGATCCTGCAAGTGTTCCTGTACAGGAACCTTTACAGAAATCTTTGATAACTAAGGTTCCTGCATCTGAACCTGCACAGAAACCCTGTTCCAAAATCCCGTACGGGATCCTCTACAGGACCAGCGCGGGATCCTTTAAGGATCCTGTACGGGGATTTTAAGCTGGGTATTTTATTTAATAATTAATAATTTTGATAATTGAGGGGACAGATGCAATAACGGACGAGAAGCTCGAACTGATCCGAACAAAAACTTGTAAAAATTAAGGGAAAAATATTGAGAAAACTTGTACTCGGGAAAAAATTTTGGATAAGCGCTGTTTTTTTTAATGTGCAGCGGCGTTTCTACAGACTACGTATAGACGTATAGCGGCGGCTCAGATTATGGGCATCGGCTACCCATGTTACAGTCAACTCGTACACATTTCACATGGGTTAGGCATTTGCGTACAGCGCGTGCGCTGTTAGTGGGTATCTCATGTCCCGAAGTTGGATACCAGCTAGACACAAAGCATAGACAGCAGTGCGTAACCACTAGTGGGCAGGTAATACACAAAATTTTTTCCCGTGATGTACGTTTTGTAATTTTTTCTTATCTTCCAAGAAAATATATTTTTCAGACAATTATTTCGTTATTTCGTTGTAGTGATCTGAGCCGCTGCTATACGTAGTCTGTAGAAACGCCGCTGCACAGTAAAAAAACAGCGCTTATCCAAAAATTTTTCCCGTGCACTACCGGCAGAAATTGTCGGTACGAACGACGGGCTAGCTAAGAAAAGTTGCTGCCGAAATTAAATTAACATATTATATTATTGAAAAATGATAGAAACTTGTTTCTTGGTTGGTTCGAAAGCCAATTAAATTCTGCGTCGTTTGACATATAAATGAAAATTATTTTATATTTTTAAAAAATTTTATCACATAAGAGATTTTGAAAAAAATTGATTAATTTTTCAATTTTTGTGCACCATGTTTGTGTGGTTGCACATTCTAGAAAAATTTATAGAAAATTTTTAAACCCTTGAAAAATAATCTTTAAAGTCTCAGCTTTTATTTAAGCATTGGAAACTGAAAATCCGTTCAACGGTTTTTGAAATATCTAAAAAAATGTCCAAAAATGTTTTTCTATAATTTAGGCGGTGATACACTTATTGCACTCTCGCTGATTACCTGGTTCGTTGTGGCAGGGCCGAATAAGCGGCATATTGAGTGGGTCATATTTGGAGCCCTTTTTAAGTTTTTTTAACTTTAGTAAATTAAAGGAAATTTAAGTAAGAATATAATTTTTGAATAAATAAATAAATAAGTATAAGTAAATTTGTACGTAGAAAAAAACTGAAAACTAAACTTTTTTTCCAAAATAAACGACTATTTGATTATACAAGTTTGTAAAATGATAAATTTTATATATAATTAATATATATATATATATATATATATATATATATATATATATATATATATATATATATAGAATATATATATATAGAAATATGTTCTCTACAACTTTTGTTTGAGAAATTTTTTAGTGAGACTTACGGTTTGTGCACAAAATCAAATCCAAAGAAAATTTAAGCCCCCCCACCCCAAGGGGGGGGGGGGTTTCCCAACTTTTTGGTTTTAAAGCTAATCACATATACCACTAACGATTTATAAAATAATCTCGAGTAAGGTATTTTTTCCAAAAAAAAGGCTTTATCAAGCTTGATTGACTGTACTAAAAAAGAAAGTCTTATATTTTAAAGCAGGAAAGCAGCCTCAAATTAAGATACAACATTTTTGTATCCTTTAACATTATAACAGACAGTGCTGAATTTAAGACCGATCTTAAATTAAGATTTACTGTGTTAGTTTTGTTAGTTTTTACACTTTTAAAATACTTTTATAAAATTTAATATTGACATCTTTCCGTGTAGTGAAAATAAACACGTGTTTATAGTGAAAGAACAGTTATATTAAATTTTTGTAACAGTGTTCTAGAACACTGTAGGAACAATGTTACTTCAAAATTCTATAACTAATTTGGAACAAATGTTACATGTCTGTTATAGAACAGATACAGAACAACTGTTCGAGAACAAATTTAGAACAAAGCTCTAGAACTGTTCTATAATAAAATTGTAACACTTATTCTAGAACACTGTTCTTTTTTTGGTCTAGAACAGTTATAGTACGTGCACATTCGGAATATGCCGGATAAACCTAAAAACATTTTTAACTAAAATTTTTTAACTGTTTTCCTATATTCTAAGCATGTAAATGCACTATGCAATAATATCTACCCCTTGTTTACATTTACCTCAAATGACCTTATTTGTTAACTATTTTCTTTAATTGTAAAATTATTCGAAATCATAAATTCATAGATAAATCAGATTTTAAAAAATTTCAAATTTAAATCTTTTTGAAATTCAAGAACTTATATAATTACAGATGACTGAATGATGAAATCATTGTTTTATATTAGAAAAATATTGTTACTATAACTTCTTCAAAATTATTTTTATCATTTTAATTCAATTATTATGTTCTTCCATTTTTAAGTAAAATTCTTCTCTAAATGAATTATTTTTAATAACTTTCAAATTATTTTGTTTATAATTCAATTTTATAAAATTTTGACTATCCGAAAATTCTTCAATTTATATTCTTCTAAAATAAAAACTTCAAATAATAATAAATATAAAATAAATATAAAATATTTTTAAAAAGAGGTGTTAATTGAAAAGGTTAGCATCTCCTAAACATTGGTTTTAGTGAGTGCAGAAGAATTTTTAATTCAAGCATTTCTAAATAATTTTTAAAACATACAATAAAAGCGAAAAGAAAAATTCTCAAATTTAAAAACTAAATATTTATTTTACCAAATTTAAATTACTAAAACAATTTTTTTACAGTTTTTCTAAACTATTTCATGTTATAAAAAAACAGAAACAAAAAAAGCTTGTTTTGTAAAAAACACTCTTTTAACCGCTTTACTTTTTTCCTGTATTCGTTAATTTTGAATTGAATGAAAAAATACTAAAACTAATTACCAAAAAGAACAAAATTTGTACAGTTACGAAATTGAAAAACGAAAGACAAAAATTTGACATTGAAATTGAATGTAAAGGCACATCTGTTGTAAATTACACTAATTGTCATGTTTGCAAGATGATAAATATATCATATTTAATATTTCATAATAAGTGGCATAACGAAGTCAATATACTTACACTTTTTAAATAGTTGTAGGTCTCATGTGAAAAGAATAGCAAAGCTCTCATTTTATAATATGTACAATAATTTCTTTCAAGAGACACGTGAATTCCATGATCTTTGAATAAAATTGTATTAGATGAAAATTAAATACCTTTTCAAAAAACTGCTTTCGAAATATTTACATATATAAATAACGAGTCATTTTTTTCTTTTTCACATATCAATATGGAATCATTTTTTTAAAGAAATATAAAAAACTAGTACTCACAAAATAGAAATCAACAAAAAGGAGAATAATATATATATAAAAAGAAATTTAATTTTTATTTACATTCTTACATTGACAGAGAAAAATTTATTTGAAAAAATATGTATTTGAATTATGTAAAAGTATATTTGTTTCAGAACCAACTAGGTTATTTATTAGTTTCAAATAAAAGTTTTATACGGGAAAAATATGAAATTAATTCTTTATTGAAACCAAATAAAACTTTATTTAAATCAAACAAAATTTATTTCAACTGAATAAAAATGTCCTCTTGGCACTGAGCCAAATATTTGTTTTCTGAGTGTATTATTTTTTAAATTTTATTATTTATTTTTTTAATTATTTATAATAATTTATTAACAACAAATTAATAAATTAATTTTCTATAAAATTAATCATATTCTATAAATAATGCGTAATTAACTTGATGATAATTAATACTAATTTGTATGCATCTTGCAAAACAGGTGTCGAATGCCTCACGTTACTGAATCTGTTCATTTGGAAAATCAGTTTGAAATTTCATCTAAACTATCGGATACAAAAAGAATTTTTTCAGTCGAACAACTTTAGAAAGTTCAAATAAAAAAAAGTTGTTAAAATTAGTAATTTGTTATGAATAATTAGTCTAATGACTAGAATTAAATGTATTCCAAGTTTTGTTTATTGCAATTTCTATTCTTATATTTTTTATTATATACAAAAATATGTCCTATTGCATAAATAATTGAAAATCAAAGAAGACACTCTTTCACTTTTTTGACTCGCATTTGGAAAAACTAAACTAAAATAATAAATAAATAATCAATAAGTAGCTAAAAAATTAGTTCAGAGTATTAAATGACATCAAAAATTCATACTAAAAAGTATAACTATCTCTTATTAATACTACAACAAAAATCATCTTTTATTTAAGCCTAAAAAGTGGAAATTCAGGGTAAATACACTGAAAAAAATTTATTTGATTCAAATAATTCAAATTTTTTGAAAAATATTTAATTGATTCAAATACTTTTTCGTTGGATAAAAGAAATATGTATTTGATTCAAATTACTTGAATTATTTGAATCACACTTATTTGAACCAAATAAATCGTATTTGATTCAATTGAATAATTAATTGAATTGAATAAATGAATTTATTTAATATAAATAATGAGTTAGATAAATAAATTTATTTTGTTGATTCTTTAGTATTAATTTTTAGTTTAGTTTTTCCAAATGCGAGTCAAAAAGTGAAAAAGTGTCTTCTTTGATTTCTAATTATTTATGCAATAAAAAATGTTTTTGTATATACTACATAATAAAA
The DNA here is from genome assembly GCA_032873175.1 of Leptopilina drosophilae. Classification (NCBI taxonomy): domain Eukaryota; kingdom Metazoa; phylum Arthropoda; class Insecta; order Hymenoptera; family Figitidae; genus Leptopilina; species Leptopilina drosophilae. The sequence goes on from CM065487.1 coordinate 13,111,959, forward strand.
AATGTAAGAATAGAAATTGCCATAAATAAAACTTGGAGTATAGCAAATATTGTTTTATTTTTAAAATTTCAAAACTACTAATTTTTTCTTGCTTATCAGTTTTGTTTCATTAATAAGAATAATAATTATAAAAAATTTAATTTATAAAATTTACTAATTAACACATTAACGGTTGCTAATAATAATTAGACTTACGAATGCTTGTTAAAAAATAAGCCGTTACGATTAATAAATCAACATTAGCAATACTTAAATATTATTTAGTCCTACTAATTTATGATTAATCGCGCCAATGTAGTAATAAGTAAAGCTAATATATTGATTAGTCCCGGCAATTTATTAAATAGTAGTTTTAATTTACTAATAACTAATACACTCAAATCTCGCTATAACGAGAAGTTCGGGAGTCAAATTTCCCTCTATTACGAGCGCAAAAGGAGAAATGAGAAATCCCCACTTTTACGATTCTTCATTCATTTTTTTAGTGTTTACAATTTACATAATGTCAAAATTACAAACGTAACCTTGTTTAATTTGAATTAATTTTTCTCGCTATACCGAGAGACAGAGCCCTCGTTATAGAGAGCGCTCGTTATAGAGAAGATCGTTATAGCGAGATTTAAGTGTACTAACATATTAATTAGTCCTCCTAAATTATTTATTACCCCTAATAATTTATTAATAAGTTTCGCTAATTTACTAATAGTTATGCTAACTGAAAACTAAACTTTGCTAATTAATAAATTAACGCCACTAAGTAATAAATTAGCACAACTAATTTATAAGTAGTAAATTAACGCTACTGAATAATAAATTTAACATGAACAATTAATACATTAACATTTTAATTAGTAACTTAAAGCTACTAATCAATAAATTAGTTATTATTGGTTAATAATTAAAAAATTTAAACAAATCCATACAAATCTATAAATAAATTAATCGTCCTCATGACAAAAAAATTGCAAATATAAACACAACCAAAAACTAATAAAAACAACAATAAAATAATGAAGTGAAATGTCGATAAATAATAAATAAAAAAACGATAATTCAAAATAAAATAACTGTTTTACGAGACCTTGTTCCATAAAAAACCACCTCCTCCACTTTACAATACTTGTGACTATAAAAAAAATAAATATTTACCAATGTCGTAAAAAATTCAAATTTTAATATATATTTTCATATCCTTGACCTAGCACGTCATTTTTAACTATTGCAAAACGTACTTATATGTGAATAAATATAAAATTTCCGTCCATTATTATTAATTCAATAATCGTAAAATATTGTAATGGAGACTTTCTACAGGAGGGAAAAAAACTATAGCTTCCGATTACGACATAGAAAATAAAAACCCAGTTCCTATATACAGGAGAAAATAGTTAACAAATAAGGTCATTTGAGGTAAATGTAAACAAGGGGTAGATATTATTGCATAGTGCATTTACATGCTTAGAATATAGGAAAACAGTTAAAAAATTTTAGTTAAAAATGTTTTTAGGTTTATCCGGCATATTCCGAATGTGCACGTACTATAACTGTTCTAGACCAAAAAAAGAACAGTGTTCTAGAATAAGTGTTACAATTTTATTATAGAACAGTTCTAGAGCTTTGTTCTAAATTTGTTCTCGAACAGTTGTTCTGTATCTGTTCTATAACAGACATGTAACATTTGTTCCAAATTAGTTATAGAATTTTGAAGTAACATTGTTCCTACAGTGTTCTAGAACACTGTTACAAAAATTTAATATAACTGTTCTTTCACTATAAACACGTGTTTATTTTCACTACACGGAAAGATGTCAATATTAAATTTTATAAAAGTATTTTAAAAGTGTAAAAACTAACAAAACTAACACAGTAAATCTTAATTTAAGATCGGTCTTAAATTCAGCACTGTCTGTTATAATGTTAAAGGATACAAAAATGTTGTATCTTAATTTGAGGCTGCTTTCCTGCTTTAAAATATAAGACTTTCTTTTTTAGTACAGTCAATCAAGCTTGATAAAGCCTTTTTTTGGAAAAAATACCTTACTCGAGATTATTTTATAAATCGTTAGTGGTATATGTGATTAGCTTAAAACCAAAAAGTTGGGAAACCCCCCCCCCTTGGGGAGGGGGGGCTTAAATTTTCTTTGGATTTGATTTTGTGCACAAACCGTAAGTCTCACTAAAAAATTTCTCAAACAAAAGTTGTAGAGAACATATTTCTATATATATATTCTATATATATATATATATATATATATATATATTAATTATATATAAAATTTATCATTTTACAAACTTGTATAATCAAATAGTCGTTTATTTTGGAAAAAAAGTTTAGTTTTCAGTTTTTTTCTACGTACAAATTTACTTATACTTATTTATTTATTTATTCAAAAATTATATTCTTACTTAAATTTCCTTTAATTTACTAAAGTTAAAAAAACTTAAAAAGGGCTCAAAATATGACCCACTCTATATGCCGCTTATTATTCAGCCCTGCCGCAAGAAACCAGGTGAGCAGCGAGAGTGCAATAAGTGTGTATCACCGCCTAAATTATAGAAAAACATTTTTGGACATTTTTTTAGATATTTCAAAAACCGTTGAACGGATTTTCAGTTTCCAATGCTTAAATAAAAGCTGAGACTTTAAAGATTATTTTGCAAGGGTTTAAAAATTTTCTATAAATTTTTCTAGAATGTGCAACCACACAAACATGGTGCACAAAAATTGAAAAATTAATCAATTTTTTTCAAAATCTCTTACGTGATAAAATTTTTTAAAAATATAAAATAATTTTTATTTATATGTCAAACGACGCAGAATTTAATTGGCTTTCGAACCAACCAAGAAACAAGTTTCTATCATTTTTCAATAATATAATATGTTAATTTAATTTCGGCAGCAACTTTTCTTAGCTAGCCCGTCGTTCGTACCGACAATTTCTGCCGGTAGTGTACATATATTTACTGCAAAATTTTACTTTTAGCTGCAATCCATTAAAATAAAAAATTGAAATTGTTTTCCCGAAAATTTATGTCGTTTATATTATTGTATAATTTAAATTTAATAATAATAATAATTAGCAGTTATTTTATAATTTTGTTTTAATGTCTGCAAATTATTTAATTGGTAAATAATTTACAATTTTGTTATTAATAAGTTACAATTTTTGCTCCCCTGTAAGTTTGACTTCTCTCTCTTTTTACCATTTTTTTTCTCCTCACAGTATAAAGTTTCTGAATAACCCTATTAAAAGTTTTTGACCATGAATAATAGTGGCAACACTTGGACTTATATTTGTTGGAGATATAGATTACTAGCCATAAGAATTTCACAATCGATTTTCGATGAGATCACACAAAGGTATATTGATGTTGTTACTTCTTCCATTGAGGCGATTTTTCAAAAATTCGACAATAGATCCGTTATATATGACGTTTATTGCTCCTGATACATACTCTCTAAATCTGAATCAGCGATAAGTATGTCACTATTTCAATTAGCGTATATGCACTGTGAATTAGTGAAATTTCACTGATTAATTAGCGCATATACGCTGACTGAAATTAGTGGCATACTTATCGCTGAGAATCAGTTAAATTTCGCTGATTCAGATTTAGAGAGTACGCACAATACCTCTTACACATAATATATTATACATGTATCACACATAAAAAAGTAGGTCAAGAAATTTTTTTACAGTAGTAAAAATTTAATCAGATTTCGTTAGATTAATTGTCCATTGTCTTAAGTCTGATCTCAATTTCAGCATTTCAGGTGAGTGCCTCCTGTATATAGGAACTGGGTTTTTATTTTCTATGTCGTAATCGGAAGCTATAGTTTTTTTCCCTCCTGTAGAAAGTCTCCATTACAATATTTTACGATTATTGAATTAATAATAATGGACGGAAATTTTATATTTATTCACATATAAGTACGTTTTGCAATAGTTAAAAATGACGTGCTAGGTCAAGGATATGAAAATATATATTAAAATTTGAATTTTTTACGACATTGGTAAATATTTATTTTTTTTATAGTCACAAGTATTGTAAAGTGGAGGAGGTGGTTTTTTATGGAACAAGGTCTCGTAAAACAGTTATTTTATTTTGAATTATCGTTTTTTTATTTATTATTTATCGACATTTCACTTCATTATTTTATTGTTGTTTTTATTAGTTTTTGGTTGTGTTTATATTTGCAATTTTTTTGTCATGAGGACGATTAATTTATTTATAGATTTGTATGGATTTGTTTAAATTTTTTAATTATTAACCAATAATAACTAATTTATTGATTAGTAGCTTTAAGTTACTAATTAAAATGTTAATGTATTAATTGTTCATGTTAAATTTATTATTCAGTAGCGTTAATTTACTACTTATAAATTAGTTGTGCTAATTTATTACTTAGTGGCGTTAATTTATTAATTAGCAAAGTTTAGTTTTCAGTTAGCATAACTATTAGTAAATTAGCGAAACTTATTAATAAATTATTAGGGGTAATAAATAATTTAGGAGGACTAATTAATATGTTAGTACACTTAAATCTCGCTATAACGATCTTCTCTATAACGAGCGCTCTCTATAACGAGGGCTCTGTCTCTCGGTATAGCGAGAAAAATTAATTCAAATTAAACAAGGTTACGTTTGTAATTTTGACATTATGTAAATTGTAAACACTAAAAAAATGAATGAAGAATCGTAAAAGTGGGGATTTCTCATTTCTCCTTTTGCGCTCGTAATAGAGGGAAATTTGACTCCCGAACTTCTCGTTATAGCGAGATTTGAGTGTATTAGTTATTAGTAAATTAAAACTACTATTTAATAAATTGCCGGGACTAATCAATATATTAGCTTTACTTATTACTACATTGGCGCGATTAATCATAAATTAGTAGGACTAAATAATATTTAAGTATTGCTAATGTTGATTTATTAATCGTAACGGCTTATTTTTTAACAAGCATTCGTAAGTCTAATTATTATTAGCAACCGTTAATGTGTTAATTAGTAAATTTTATAAATTAAATTTTTTATAATTATTATTCTTATTAATGAAACAAAACTGATAAGCAAGAAAAAATTAGTAGTTTTGAAATTTTAAAAATAAAACAATATTTGCTATACTCCAAGTTTTATTTATGGCAATTTCTATTCTTACATTTTTTATTATGTAGTATATACAAAAACATTTTTTATTGCATAAATAATTAGAAATCAAAGAAGACACTTTTTCACTTTTTGACTCGCATTTGGAAAAACTAAACTAAAAATTAATACTAAAGAATCAACAAAATAAATTTATTTATCTAACTCATTATTTATATTAAATAAATTCATTTATTCAATTCAATTAATTATTCAATTGAATCAAATACGATTTATTTGGTTCAAATAAGTGTGATTCAAATAATTCAAGTAATTTGAATCAAATACATATTTCTTTTATCCAACGAAAAAGTATTTGAATCAATTAAATATTTTTCAAAAAATTTGAATTATTTGAATCAAATAAATTTTTTTCAGTGTATTTACCCTGAATTTCCACTTTTTAGGCTTAAATAAAAGATGATTTTTGTTGTAGTATTAATAAGAGATAGTTATACTTTTTAGTATGAATTTTTGATGTCATTTAATACTCTGAACTAATTTTTTAGCTACTTATTGATTATTTATTTATTATTTTAGTTTAGTTTAGTTTTTCCAAATGCGAGTCAAAAAAGTGAAAGAGTGTCTTCTTTGATTTTCAATTATTTATGCAATAGGACATATTTTTGTATATAATAAAAAATATAAGAATAGAAATTGCAATAAACAAAACTTGGAATACATTTAATTCTAGTCATTAGACTAATTATTCATAACAAATTACTAATTTTAACAACTTTTTTTTATTTGAACTTTCTAAAGTTGTTCGACTGAAAAAATTCTTTTTGTATCCGATAGTTTAGATGAAATTTCAAACTGATTTTCCAAATGAACAGATTCAGTAACGTGAGGCATTCGACACCTGTTTTGCAAGATGCATACAAATTAGTATTAATTATCATCAAGTTAATTACGCATTATTTATAGAATATGATTAATTTTATAGAAAATTAATTTATTAATTTGTTGTTAATAAATTATTATAAATAATTAAAAAAATAAATAATAAAATTTAAAAAATAATACACTCAGAAAACAAATATTTGGCTCAGTGCCAAGAGGACATTTTTATTCAGTTGAAATAAATTTTGTTTGATTTAAATAAAGTTTTATTTGGTTTCAATAAAGAATTAATTTCATATTTTTCCCGTATAAAACTTTTATTTGAAACTAATAAATAACCTAGTTGGTTCTGAAACAAATATACTTTTACATAATTCAAATACATATTTTTTCAAATAAATTTTTCTCTGTCAATGTAAGAATGTAAATAAAAATTAAATTTCTTTTTATATATATATATTATTCTCCTTTTTGTTGATTTTTATTTTGTGAGTACTAGTTTTTTATATTTCTTTAAAAAATGATTCCATATTGATATGTGAAAAAGAAAAAAATGACTCGTTATTTATATATGTAAATATTTCGAAAGCAGTTTTTTGAAAAGGTATTTAATTTTCATCTAATACAATTTTATTCAAAGATCATGGAATTCACGTGTCTCTTGAAAGAAATTATTGTACATATTATAAAATGAGAGCTTTGCTATTCTTTTCACATGAGACCTACAACTATTTAAAAAGTGTAAGTATATTGACTTCGTTATGCCACTTATTATGAAATATTAAATATGATATATTTATCATCTTGCAAACATGACAATTAGTGTAATTTACAACAGATGTGCCTTTACATTCAATTTCAATGTCAAATTTTTGTCTTTCGTTTTTCAATTTCGTAACTGTACAAATTTTGTTCTTTTTGGTAATTAGTTTTAGTATTTTTTCATTCAATTCAAAATTAACGAATACAGGAAAAAAGTAAAGCGGTAAAAGAGTGTTTTTTACAAAACAAGCTTTTTTTGTTTCTGTTTTTTTATAACATGAAATAGTTTAGAAAAACTGTAAAAAAATTGTTTTAGTAATTTAAATTTGGTAAAATAAATATTTAGTTTTTAAATTTGAGAATTTTTCTTTTCGCTTTTATTGTATGTTTTAAAAATTATTTAGAAATGCTTGAATTAAAAATTCTTCTGCACTCACTAAAACCAATGTTTAGGAGATGCTAACCTTTTCAATTAACACCTCTTTTTAAAAATATTTTATATTTATTTTATATTTATTATTATTTGAAGTTTTTATTTTAGAAGAATATAAATTGAAGAATTTTCGGATAGTCAAAATTTTATAAAATTGAATTATAAACAAAATAATTTGAAAGTTATTAAAAATAATTCATTTAGAGAAGAATTTTACTTAAAAATGGAAGAACATAATAATTGAATTAAAATGATAAAAATAATTTTGAAGAAGTTATAGTAACAATATTTTTCTAATATAAAACAATGATTTCATCATTCAGTCATCTGTAATTATATAAGTTCTTGAATTTCAAAAAGATTTAAATTTGAAATTTTTTAAAATCTGATTTATCTATGAATTTATGATTTCGAATAATTTTACAATTAAAGAAAATAGTTAACAAATAAGGTCATTTGAGGTAAATGTAAACAAGGGGTAGATATTATTGCATAGTGCATTTACATGCTTAGAATATAGGAAAACAGTTAAAAAATTTTAGTTAAAAATGTTTTTAGGTTTATCCGGCATATTCCGAATGTGCACGTACTATAACTGTTCTAGACCAAAAAAAGAACAGTGTTCTAGAATAAGTGTTACAATTTTATTATAGAACAGTTCTAGAGCTTTGTTCTAAATTTGTTCTCGAACAGTTGTTCTGTATCTGTTCTATAACAGACATGTAACATTTGTTCCAAATTAGTTATAGAATTTTGAAGTAACATTGTTCCTACAGTGTTCTAGAACACTGTTACAAAAATTTAATATAACTGTTCTTTCACTATAAACACGTGTTTATTTTCACTACACGGAAAGATGTCAATATTAAATTTTATAAAAGTATTTTAAAAGTGTAAAAACTAACAAAACTAACACAGTAAATCTTAATTTAAGATCGGTCTTAAATTCAGCACTGTCTGTTATAATGTTAAAGGATACAAAAATGTTGTATCTTAATTTGAGGCTGCTTTCCTGCTTTAAAATATAAGACTTTCTTTTTTAGTACAGTCAATCAAGCTTGATAAAGCCTTTTTTTGGAAAAAATACCTTACTCGAGATTATTTTATAAATCGTTAGTGGTATATGTGATTAGCTTAAAACCAAAAAGTTGGGAAACCCCCCCCCCCCCTTGGGGAGGGGGGGCTTAAATTTTCTTTGGATTTGATTTTGTGCACAAACCGTAAGTCTCACTAAAAAATTTCTCAAACAAAAGTTGTAGAGAACATATTTCTCTACATTTTATCTCATTGGGCCACTACTGTACAACTTAATGTGCGAAAACTAGAGGGCGACAAAATTACAACAAATTAGTTTTTCCTCGTTTTCTTATAAAAACCATTTTTGCGTTTTGGTGTAAATAGAAAAGTTGTAGAGCTCAAAAAAACCTTCAAAATTCATAAACATAATTTTTTTCTACGTTACACTGTTTCGGAGCTACAGTCTATCTATTAATTGTTACGTGTTGGTAATACATAAAATTGGCGGGGATGGGATGACCGAAGTTCTATTTATTGTTCTCGAGGTTTGTGATTATAGTAAAATGTTAAATTTGGTTCACTATTTTAGCGGAAAAACGTTTTATTAAAAAAATTACAGTTATTTGAAAATCACCTATATATTATAAACATAAATATAACGCTGACACAATAGTGTATTATGCACCAAGGATATAAAGCGCAGTTTAGTAACGTTCGCGTTGAAACCGGGCGAGTGTAAGGACGAGTTCTTAGAACATTATGCAAAAGAAAAACAAGGTCTACCCTTAATTATACCTTTATGTCATAAGTGCTTAAAATCTTCACAGTCATCTTAACCTAAAAATTTGTTTTTAGAACTAATACAGTTTTTAAATTAATTCCCAGTGGGCACACTTGTTCAAAAGACGTCCTAAGGATGTCTTTTTGCGAACGTCTTTTGGACTTGTACAAAAAGACGTCTTTAAGACGTCCTATGCATGTTCTGTGTCTTGGCCATTAGATGTCTTTAATATGTCTAAAAGACGTCTTTTTTATTCAACATTTGAAAATAGAAAAATTTTCATGAATGGAAAATATTATTTTCTAAGTTCAACTTGGACTTAGAAATTTCAATAAATGTGAAATTTATTGAAATTTTTCTAAGTTAAATTCATTTCATTGACAAGTGAGATCGTTAACTTTGTAGAGGTTCATATCAGATTCGAACGGCTGAGGTGCTTTAGGCGCAGTGCTTCAAGCCCAAGGTATCCAAGTTCGATCCCAGCTTCGTAGGAATTTTTCCATTATTTCTCTCCATTTTAGAAAAAATAAAATTAAACTAAAAAGAAATTTAATACAATATTACTGAGTTTTAACTTAAAAAATGTTATAAAAGAAATGTCTATTTAAGGTCTAAAGAAATGTAAAAAGAACGTCAAAAAGACGTCTTTTAGACGTCCTTTTTATGTTTTTTAGACGTCTAAAATACGTCTTTTGGACGTCCTTTAGACGTATTTTCTTATGTCTTTTAGACGTCTTCTGGACGTCTTTTGGACCAAACATAAAACGTCTTTTAGACGTCTTTTAGTTGTCTTCTTGATGACTCAGAGACATTACCATCAATGTCCCCGAATTGTCCGTGGACAAAAAGGGACGTCTTTTAGACGTCCCTGTGCCCACTGGGTTGTTGAATTTTATATTTTTTATAATAAAATACCGTAGTTGTAATTTTTTCGCCCTCTAGTTTTCGCACATTAAGTTATACAGTAGTGGCCCAATGAGATAAAATGTAGAGAAATATGTTCTCTACAACTTTTGTTTGAGAAATTTTTTAGTGAGACTTACGGTTTGTGCACAAAATCAAATCCAAAGAAAATTTAAGCCCCCCTCCCCAAAGGGGGGGGGTTTCCCAACTTTTTGGTTTTAAGCTAATCACATATACCACTAACGATTTATGAAATAATCTCGAGTAAGGTATTTTTTTCCAACAAAAATTCCAGATTGACTGTACTATTTACTGTGAAACTTTAACAAAACGTACCTATATAAAATTTAGTATAGTTATATTAAAATTTGTTAAAAGTTTTCGATATTTGATGTAACTTTACTAAATATAGTATAATTTTTATTAAAGTTTAATACTTCTAATATAATAACTAATATAATAACTTTCTTTCCGTGTAGAGTGCAGCCGCGCGTTTTTGCATGAATTACAAAAAATCTTTTGAATTTAGATACTTATTGTTAGAAAGACTCGTATCGATAACTCGTGAAAAATTAAATAATTTTTCACTGTCAACTTGCATAAATTTCCAATTCTTTTTAAAAACATTATTCACCAACAATAACATCAAATATTTAATTAATTTATTATCAATTATTAATTAATAGGTATATAATAAAAGTACAATAATAAATTATTATTATTAACTAGTTAATTAAAATTTGTTATTATTTGTAGCAAAATTATATATTATTCTTTGTAATAAAAAAATTTATATATGTGGGCCCGATCGTAGGCCCACGATCAGATAAGGCTTAAAAATTGTTAATCTAGTACAAGATTATAACAAAAAATTTGAAAAAATTTATTGATACATACATTGTTGAAAATGAAATTTTATTTAAAAAATTTTTAAATCTTATCGTAAATTATTTAAAAAAAATTTTTAAATATTTTTATTAAAAACTACGTGTAAAAACAAAACTTTTCATTATAAAAACGTCCAATTTGACCACTTAATGAAAAAATTTGAAAAAATTTAAGGTAGCTCATTTCAAAGAGTACTAAAAGAATAAAAAAAGTTTTAAAAAAATTTGAGATGCAAAAGCAAAATAATTTTCGATTTGGCCTGCAGTGCCCCATATATAGTTATTTTCTTAATAAGTATGTTACATTTCAATTTATAATTTTAGCGCTGCACATAACGGTCCCACAATTCAAAAGAAAGTTGAAGTAAAATCACGTCCAAGCTTGCGTGGCTATGCGGTATGCGTATTCGACTTGTGTCCTCTAGGTCTAGGTTTAGATCCCCCGTGCGTGCGAAATTTTTCATTCTTAGTTTTAAGTGTTCTGTGTATATTTCTGAATATTGTTACATAAAGTATAAGTTCAAATAATTATTAACAATGATAATAATAATTTAGTCATTAATTTAAATAAATAAGATAGTCTGTTTAAATTATTTAAGAAAATAAGAAAAATACTTTTTAAAAACTTATTGCAAAGAAGATATTCTATTAATTATTCATATTTTTATTCATACTCATAAACATTTATTTGTTCTACACGGAAAGAAAAATCCAGCTTTTAAAGCATGAGATTACTTTAAACGTTTTTTGCAGTTGCGTTTGCTTACCTATAAACGCAAGAATTAATACATTTAATTATTATTAATAATTAAATTTATAATTTATTTATTTATATTTATAATGGGATGTAATTTTTTTGATGGAGACATGGGCGGAAAAGAAGCATTGGGAGATGGTGAAAAGGAGGCTGCCAAGAGGATATAGATGGCAAATGCAAGCAGCAAAGAGAGAGCATAAAAAAGGAAGATGTGCAGGGGGGATGATTTCAGGAGTGAGGGAGGGAATAAAAGAGGGAAGAAAGAAAGAGAAGAGGAAAGAGCAGGAAGGATGTATGGTGAGGACGATAAAGATGGGAAGAAACGCTGTAGATTTAGTGGGAATATATAGAAGAAGGGGGGAAGAGGAGGGTTGGAAAACTTTAGAGTATTGGATGGAGGAAAGCAGAGACAGAATGGTATTAATTGGGGGGGATTTGAACGTTTGGACTGGAGAATGTGGAGGTGGGGTTTGGAGTGAGGAAGCGGAGAAATATGAGAGGGCTTCTAAACATAAAGAGGTCGATGGTGAGGGGAAGAGGTTATTGAGTCTAATGGGTGAATGGGGATGGACCATTTGTAACGGTAACATGGAAGGAGATGAGGAGGGGAATTTACCTTTGTAGGTAAAGGTAATACTGTTATCGATTACGTTTTAACAGAGGATAGGCTGAGGCAAAAAATAAGGACGTTCAAAGTGGGAAGGGAAATAGGATCGGAGCATTTCCCGGTAATAGCAGAGTTAGACTGGAAAAGAAGGAAGAGATGTGGGGGGAAGAAAGACCGAGGTTGGGGTAAAGAAAGAGTTAAAATGGGAAGATGGGGATTTATCAAGGTTGCAGGAGTTCGAAAAAAGATTGCAGGAAGAATGGGTGGAAAGACAAGGGGAAGAAAGTGTAGACGAAAAAATCCAGAGAATGAGGAGAAATATAGAACGGGTAAGAGAGAAGATGGGGAAGGAAGTATTACCAAGAGAACAGAAGGGGATGGTGGATGAGGAGTGTGAAAACAGTAGAAAAGTACTCAGAGAATGTATAAAAATGTGGAGAAAGGGAATTATTGAGAAAAAGGAATACAACAGGAGACATAAGGAGCATGAGAAGGTGATAAGAGGAGGAAGAAAGAAGAGGAAAAAAAAAGAAATTTACGGAGGAGGTAGAAAGGGCGGTTAAGGAAGGAAGAGAATGGGATGTCATAAATAGAGAAAGAAACAGTTTTAAAGGAGTAAATAAAAGCATTAGATGGAAGAGTGGACAAAATATTTTAGGGAATTAAGCGGTGGGGTAGAAAAATAGGGTGAGGGGGAAGGTAGAAAAATGGTAGTTGGTATGGAGGAAGAAGAAGTAAGCAGAGGGGAGGTAGAGGAAGCGATCAGTAGAATTAAGAGAAGCAAAGCGGCAGGGCATGACGCCTTAGAAGGGGAGTGTTTAAAATACGGAGGGGATGTGGTCAGGAAAGAAATGTGGGAACTAGTGAGTAAGGTATGGAGAGGGGAAGGATGGCCAGAAGACTGGAAAACAGGGGTAATAGTGCCACTAGTCAAGAAAGGTGAAGGAAGAACAGTAGAGGAGTATAGGGGGATTACGCTCATGCCGGTGGGTTACAAGGTATACGCCGAAGTTTTAAGAAGGAGGTTGGAATTAAGCGTAGAAAGGAGCGGTGGCATACCTCATAACCAGGCAGGTTTTAGGAAGGGAATGGGGACAATGGACCATATTTATACCCTAAACTATATTGTGAATAGAAATCTTGGGGCAGGCAAGAAGCTGATATCGCTGTTTGTCGATTTTAAGGCGGCCTTCCCATCAGTAAGGCGGGATATATTGTGGAAGACGTTGAGGGAGAAAGGCATAGAGGAAGGATTAATTGAAAGAGTGAAGGAATTATATGAGGATGTGAAAGCGAGGGTGAGGGTTGGAGAGAAGGAAGGGGACTATTTTTGGATGGGTAGGGGTCTAATGCAGGGGTGCCCACTAAGTCCATTGTTGTTTTAGCCTGCTGATGGCAGATCTGGAAGAAAGGTTGAGTAGGAGAGGTAAGGGAGGAGTCGTGTTGGGAAAAAGTCGCTTGTATGCCTTAGCTTACGCGGATGATATTGTGTTGTTGGCTGAATGTGAGAGTGGTATGAAGTTGTTGATGAGAGAGTTTGAGAAGTATGCAAAAGAAAAAGGTTTGTGGGTAAATGTTAATAAGACGAAAATGATGAGATTCAGGAATAAAAGGGAGAGAGAGGAAGTAGCTTGGAAGTTGAATGAGAGAGTGATAGAGAAGTGAATGAATTTTGTTATTTAGGATACTGGTTTAAAAGCAATGGGAGTCATGAGTTGAATGTAAAAAGAAGGATTGAGAGTGCAGGAAAAATCATGGGTCAGGTGTGGGGGATAGGAAAAAGGAGATTTGGGAATGACTGGAAGAAAAGGATATGGGATGTTTGACGCTTTGGTGTGGGCTGTGTTGTGCTATGGAGTAGAGATATGGGGATGGGCTGAATGGGGTACGATAGAGAGTATGAATGAGAGGTACTTAAGGTGGACGATGGGCGTAAGCAATCGGTGTCCAGGGTACATGTTAAGGGAAGAGTTAGACAGAGAAAAGATGATAGTTAGGCAGAGAAGAAGAGCGGTAAGATTTGAGGAAAAAATGAGCTTGGGTAATGGGAATGAGTGGGCACAACTGTGTTGGAGGCAGGTGAGAGAGAGTGAGGAAAGGGGGGGTAAAAGGTATGGTCGAAATGGGGAGCGGACGAGAGCAAAGGCCCCTGAGGATTGGGAGGGAAAAGGGTAAAGGATGGAGGGAGTTGGAAGAAGGCTGGGAAGAGAAAGATAAGGAGAAAGATGGAAAAAAGTGTTGAAATCAAAATACAACATTTGGTACAAGATGTGAAAGGAGCAGGAGAGCCGAAATACTTGCGTAGGGCGAGAAAGGAAGGGAGCTGGAAACTGAATGGTGAAATTTAGAATGGGAGAGGGTGTGAAAGAGTGTAGGTATTGGATGGACGTAGACGAGAAAATGTGTAGGATATTCGGGTATGAGTTGGAAGACTGGGAGCATGTTTTGTATAGGTGTGTAAGAAGGTATGAGGTGAAAGAGGAAAGGCAGGGACTGGATGAGAGAGTCAGATGGATTTTGGATGAAAATGGTCAAGGAGAGAAGTGGATAAAGGAGATAGAGAGACTAAGAGAGAATGTTTTGAAGGGTACCGACTATCGTGGGGTGGGATACGGGGAAAATCAAATAGAGAATAAAATTGATAAAGCCAAGATTGGGCACTAAGACGTGGAAACGGAAGCCCAGGCACTGGCGAATATTAGGTAGCAATTTGATAGTATATGGCGTTTGTATATAGTAGTTAAGTTTAGTTTAAGTAGATGTAAGGTTGTTTGTAAATAGGTATAAGTTTATTGTACAAATGTATTGAGGATCCTCGAACCCTGCAGTGTGCAGGGAGAGTAAATAAAGATAAAAATTATTTATATTTATTTATAATTTAATTATTATTATGCATTTAATTAATGCATTTAAAGCATTAAGTATCTCTATGGAAAATACGTATGATGAACTTACTTTCATACTAAGAACTTAATAGTCTAATCACAAAGACGTTATGCGCCTGGAGTAAGAGACATCGTTTTGCTATTATTGCAAAGAGTTTCACCGCTTTCGGCGGTGATTCAGCTGCAACAAGCGATTTGGCTCCTCCTACTTGCCCTCTCCAACCGTCTGAAATCGCATGTGTAAGAAAAGCCTTTCTTAACAACATTTTCTGTTTGACCGCCATATTGGATCCACCAATTTGAAATTTAAAAATTCGATTTTAGATTCTTATTCAGCAACCTTAAAAATTTCTTTTCACCAAGTTGAATGAAAATCTATTAAAATTTGTTCAAATTATTCAAGTTTTTACCTTATTAATTTTGTAATGGTTGATTGTATATTTTATGATACATTATCAGACAACTGGTTGATTTTTCTTTATATCTACGAAGAACTTTTTATCAGTTTTTCCAGCCCTTAAAACAGTAGTATATACTTGAAATAACTTGTTTCTTAAACCTCGCTTAACTACAATGCTCTCTGAATCTGAAACAGCGATAAGTATACAACTAATTCCAACCCAGTGTGCAAAGTTACCCGTGTGGAAAAGTCGATTGGGCTCCAATTTGGCCCAGACTGGGTTTCCCAATGTCCAAAGTTGGCAACGCTCAAACTGGGTTTGTAACGCTAATCCCAATTAATTCCCAAGGTTGGGAAATCCCAGCTGAGGACAGATTATTGTTTCCCAATGTTGGTTTAAGTATAATTATACATAATAAAAAAATCTATGCTTTGAATTTAAGCTTTGAAACGTTTATTTTTTATATTTTAACTACAACTGTTATATTTTCCTTTTAAAGTGATTTAATTTTAATTTATAAATAACAATATTATAACAAATTCCGCTCTTTTCGCCCGCCTTCCCAATCCCTTGCTCCACTGATGACAGATCCGAGTGCATCTACCACACATTTTTCTAATCCCTTATCCTTATTGCCCTCACTTCCATGTGTTTCAACAACAGCATCTGATTAAAACAAATTGTAAGATTATTTAATTATAACTAAATTTTAAAAAATTAGATCACATTATTCCAAATAACATAAGATTTTACATACCGACTATACATTTGTGTATTCTATAATTTTTTAAAACAAATTTTTCCCCTGCTGTTTCACATTAGTGAATTGTAAAAGCAGCTCTTTTGCCATGTATTTTTTATAATATTGAGGACGCTCTTTGAAACGCTTAGTTCCTTATCAACAAGGAAATATAAAGAAGAAATCTGCAAATAATGGTAATTTTAGTATTGCCACTAACAGGCTTCGCACTCAACAATTACTTTTAAAAAAGTAGCAAAAAGTAGCTAAAAAAACTCGTTTAAATCGAATCACAAAAAATTGATTCAGTATTACCCTGACTTTTGGAAAATAATAAATAATTAATTATTTATGTTAAATATTTAAATATTATTACTGTTTGACAAAAATCAAAGTTTTCAAAGGTAAACCATTTAAAAATCTTTTGAAATTTAATTATTTCTTAAAATTCATATATATATTATAAAAAAAATAATAATAATAATAATAATAATATATTTTTTATTATAATTAACGCTTCTAATATTCAATTTTTATCTAAAAATTTTTTTAAATTTATTTTTAATTAAATTCTTGTTAGAAATTTCTAGGACAATTCAATTATTTAAATACAAATATAAAATGCAAATAAATAATTGATTTTTTTTCTTAAAATTGAATGTTTTTAAAGTTATTTTATCAAAATTTTAATGTGTAGCATAACGAAAAAAAGTAGTAAATCTGTAAAAGTAAAATCTGTTTTAGTAGATGAGTGCGAAACCTGAACTAAATATTGAACAAGCAATGTTTTTTATGATTTAATATTATAAATTCAGAATGTAGAAAATTTATATTAATTTCTCAATTTATAAAAAAATTAATAATTGTAAACATGTTTATATATATATATATATATATATACTTACAAAAAATCATCGCAAAATTTTTGATCCTCCAATTTTGTGTTGAACTCGTCAAATTCTTCAATACTTGTAAATGGTAAATTTAAATCATTCTTTACCACAAATCCTTTAGCGTTAGATAAACCATTTCTTAGTATCAGGGATTGAATCAATCCTAGCGTTGAATCTTGCTTAGAGCAGATTTCTTCGACTTGAACGTTTAGGCCAAATATTGCAGCCAACAGGAGACACGTACCTGTAAAAACAGGAAATTAAAACACAAATACAATAAAGTATTCAAAAATATCACTATTATAATTTATTACACCTGAAGAAACAGTTTTCGATTTATGCTTCCCCCTCGTTTTAATTGTCTCGCTGTCCATATTTCCATGAACTTCTGTAAATTATTATATATAAAAATTATTGATATTATAGTAACCTATTTATTAAAAAATTTAACCACCAACCATTATTGAAATCGTATCCTCGTTTACCAGATTTGTTACCCAGTCTTGGTTTTCTCGTAGTTTGAGAATTTAATGGAGAATTTGATTTCTCATTTTGAATCGATTCGTTGAATCCTTCAATCGTTCCATCTGGAAATTAGCGAATTTAATTTAACAGAAACAAAAAAAGTAGAAACAAGTTTATTTTATTTATTTGCAACTTTTAAAATTATTTAGTGAAATAAATAATTAAAATTCTTAACACAAACCTTTACTGGAATTGTCCTGATGAAATTCGTCAGACTCCTGAAGGTTTTTCGGTGTTTTTTCAAGAGACGAAAAACTTTCATTCAATTTATCAAAACTTTCATCATCTGAAAATTGATTAACAAAAATTTCTTTATAATTTTTTTTAAATACAAACATTTATATATTTTGTTTAATAAAAATTATATTTTGAATTAATGATTTACAATAATTGAATAAATGCAATAAAACACTTCGACAATTTGATGTATTAAAACATTTTTAAATTACAAATTAAAATTGAAAGTAATTGAATTTTGAATTGATAAACATTTCGAAAAAAATAATTAGTATTGCTAACACTAACCGAAAGTGGATTTATATTGCTCGTACGGAGTTTTCTTCGTGTTCTCTTTAATGACATTTCTATTAATTTCATCTGTAAATTATAAGTAACAAATTATTAACTATAAATAAAAATATTACACAGTAAAATAAATGATAAGTATTGAAAATACGAACCGTTTAAATTATTGTTTTTTTAAAAGTTTGTCAAACATGTTTATTTTGACCTTTTCGATTTCAGTGATAATAGGTTTCTGTGTACGTGCACCATTTCTAATTAAATCATTATTGGGCTCATCTTTGGTATTTCTGTTACTAGTTTTCAAAACAGTTTTACTTCCAATTGATTTTTTTATCAGGTGATAAAGCACTTGTAGTGAGCACTAAAATTAAAAGAAATAAATTGAAAATATGTCGAAAAACTTTTCAAATGTTACTTAAAATCACAATTACCTTTCTTTGGTTTTAATTCATTTTTCTTTATTTTCGACTTTCTGGTTATCGATTTTTCGTTTTTAGATCTTTTTGTTTTCGTTTTGTGTGTTCTAATTTTTTTTTTGACTAACTAGATCTTTGATTTCATTCTGTATGCAAAAGAAGAGTCTGAAGATGAAGATGTTAGATGATCTAAAGATTCTGGTAACTGAAGATTCTGCGAACCACTGTCTTTAGCCACTTCTCTAACTTGTCTTTTAATATATTCAGCTTTTTGTCCTAAACCGAATTCGGAATCGGTAGTATAGATGGTTTTACAATCATTTTTAGGGTTTCGTGGCCAAGGGCCAAAATCCTTATAGCGAGACTTCGGTGTCCGTCCGTAGTTTTTACGTTTTAAGTCTTAAGTATTCAGTCTTAAGTCTTAAGTTCTTATGTCCTAAGACTTAAGAATTAACTTCGGTATAAGAAGGTCTTAAGTCTTACGTCTTAACAATCGTTGCCATGGCAACTTCGGTATAAGAAGGTCTTAAGTCCTAAGTCATACGTCTTAACAACCGTTGCCA
This sequence comes from Leptopilina drosophilae, assembly GCA_032873175.1. Taxonomy (NCBI): domain Eukaryota; kingdom Metazoa; phylum Arthropoda; class Insecta; order Hymenoptera; family Figitidae; genus Leptopilina; species Leptopilina drosophilae. Next base: position 13,131,044 of record CM065487.1, read on the forward strand.
TGGTAATGGTTGTCATAACAGCCGTTGCCATGGCAACCATTGCTATGTTAATGTTTGACATAACAACCGTTGCCATGTCAACCGTTTCTATGGTAATGGTTGTCATAACAACTGTTGTTAGGGTAATGGTAATGGGTAATTTACATAGTTCTACAATTTTTGTATATTGCTAAAAATAAATTATTAAATTCTTAATTTGTTAAAGTTATACTTTTTGATAATATATTTTAAATCACTCCTATTCCATATTTTCATTGAAAACATATGCGACATGAAAATACTCGAAAGTACTAAAAGAACCAATTACTTCATTAAAATTTCATTCATTAAAAAAAAAAATTTCTAAATAAATTATTATTTTTTTTTATTCATTCATTATCATTATCATCATTTTTGTCATTTTAGGCCACGAAAACCTATGATGTAGGCGCGTTGCGCCTGCTTCTCTGCCTGATTTTTTAATTTATTCAACTTTTGTTTAGCTTCTTCATACGTCTCTACAAAATGATATATTTAATTAAATAATTTATAAAATATTTGTATAGATCTATTAATTTTCGTTAGAGGATTGTTTATAAATATATAAAAAGTTTTAATTTAAAAATATATAAATGTTTTATTAAATATAGTAATTATTGAAATTAGTTATATTAATATACATACTGCCTTCTCCAACAAAATCGACAGGATAGTCGGAACACTCTTCTAATGGGGAGTTTTCGTTTTAAGAAGGTGATGAAAAAAATAGACTTATCTTCCGTGTAGGGCGGTGGCATAAATTTTGTGAGATAATGACCTCTTTTTTATCATACGTAATCCATAAAAGAGGTACAATATCCGTTTGCCTCCTTTTACTTTTTGGTCCGCGAGAAATGAATTCGACTATATGGAAATCGTACACCTTCTTGGAGTAACTTTTAGTATAACACTCCATATCTGACTATGAAATAATAAAAATTTGTTAAAATATTTGTCTAAAATAAATTGAAAAATCGGAAGAATAGAAAAATACAGAGTTTCTCTAATGAAAAAAATAATGTCAGTATATTATTTAGGTTGCGATCTGAATAAGAATAAATTTTATTTGTTTATTAACTAATGAAAAAAATATTGTTTTAAAAATTCAACAAACAGAAATGTGTAGAATCTTTAAGAGTAAAATGAACTATTGTTTTGAGGTTATGTTTGGATAGATACACGTGAAAACGCAGATTTTTCTATCACTATTACAGGATTAAGATGAATTAAATCTGGATTCAAAACTTAATGTTTGGAAGATAAATGTTATTATTTATGTTAAACATACCTTTTTTTGAAAGACAAAACATTAAAAATATAAAGAATTATATAAAACCGGTAAAAATTAAAACCTTTGGCACACAGTGGGCACACACTATCACATGAGAGCAGGCGAAATTGAGAGGGAAACGGAAAATTCTGTTTTGCTGAAGGGTGACGTCACACTCTTCGTTAACCAATCAGAAGTGGGCACATGATCACTATTACTAAAGGCGCGATTTTTTAAATCTTATAAAATTGTTAAATTGACTTATAAATAAATTATATAATTCTTTACACTGAATAACAAGACCTTAACATATCATTTTAATTAACATAATAAAATTATCAAATATAATTTATGACATAACGTTAAAATTATTAAGCGTTTTGTGATAAAGTGATACTCATAATATTGTTCGTTTTTTTCTACAAATGAATTTTAATTGCATGATTTGATAAAATTTAAATCAATAAAATAGACTTACATTTTATTGCAAATAGATTATTATTTTTCAAATTCAATAAAATTAGAAATTTTATGAAAATATTAGTTTTTGAACCATATTCTTATTTCTTATTAATCACAATAATCTCGTCAATCGTAGAACAATAACAATTGTCAATAATTAAAAAAATTAAATTATCAATCGTGTAATAAGGGAATAATGTAGGTTCTTATTGGAAGTTTTTCTTGAAAATTTAAACGCAAACATACTAATTTACAGCTGACGTCACTCAATTCAAATGTAATTTTTTCTTCTAAAGGATCGTTCTGTAACTCCCACATGTTCAACAAACTGGAATCTAATGGAAAATTGAAAATACTTTTTCTTTTATTCCAGACATTGCCACTGATCATCACATTATCCTCTGTTAAGATAATTCCACTCACTCTTACTATACTTTTGTCTTTAAGAAGAATGACATTGTTGGGTGACGAATTTGTAATTACAAATTGTTTATATCTTAATTTTAAAATACTATTCTCTGTTTCTTCTAAAATTTCCATAATTTCTGGTACATTAGGTTCGGCATTTTTTAAAAAAGGATGCTCGTGTAGACGGCGACACAGTTGAGCTAGAGGTTTATTAGTAGTGCGCAAGCACTTTTTCATTTTTCCTAATAAGCTTTCAAAAGGAAAGGCACTTATTCTGCTCAAACTGCATTTGATGTGTAGAACATCCTCATTGTCAGCGACATGGATTAAATGATGAGGATTAAATACTTTTGCAGTTTCTCCATAATATGTAAAAAATTTAAAAAATATAGCTAAATACTCTTTTGCTTTTATTCGTAGTTTTTTGCATAATTTGTCTGAACACAATATTCTTGATGCGACGTGTAACAATAAAAAATGTTTATAACGTTTTGTGGCTAAAAGTTCTTTCATTACAAGAGGTCCAGCATACAGTAGAAACAGGCGGTATTCAGTGGCTTTCCATCTAGCGACATATCTCATTGACCGTGGTTGTCGCTGAAACTCACAGGGAAATTGGTTTTTCAGCAACGCCATTCGCCTTGAAGCTTCACTTTGATCAGAAACATTTAATCTACTTGCTCCTTTTTCAAAGCAAGTAATCTAAAAGCTTCTTTATTATTCCTTGATAAAGCAAATGCATACTATCGAGTACGAAAATGAAAATCATATTTAATGACGGCATAATTCGTAATAAGGGAAAAACGCCTTTATGAGGAAGCGGTTGTGTTTGGTTTCTGAAAGAAGCATTAGTTCTTTCAGCAGCATCAACTGACTCATATATGGTTCATCCTTCTAAACTGACTCCATCAACTGTACATCTTTCACACGCATATTTCGATTTGTGACCGACAGTACATTTTAAAAAGGCTCGAGCTGGAGTATCACATACGAAACACTTCATTGAAACTTCAAAATGATCTTCTTCGATGTCAAGCCCGGTTTCAATTACTTCATTCACTTCTTCGATAAATTGTTCAGTGTATAGATTTACATCTTCTGGCTTAGACTCACAAAAATATATAGCAAGTGCAAATGGTTCATAGACATCTGGAATCGAATGGACCTTGCAAAGTATTGTCCAGAACGTCTGGTTTTCCGATTTCACCAAAGGTACGCCATCGCAATTAAATTGCAACTCAATATTATTATTTGGGTGTAACTGAGTATTAACACAATTTAATAATCCTTTTTTTAAACCCAAATAGACAAATTGACCCATGGGTCCAGCTTTATCCTTCATGGTATTATATTATATTCCGCTCTATTTGTTCCCAGAAACGTTTTGGAACATTTCGGCAAATCGGGAATCAATCTTCGCCTTAGAATAAGTAAAAGTTGATCTATATGTGTCAAATAAATTTTATTTTTCACAGCCCACTCTCGAAGTTCTTGTATTTCGGGTTGCTCCTCTTGATTAAAATAAATAGGTACATCTTCATCTTCTATTGCCTCAAAATCGGATGACTCCTCAGATGACTCGTGTGAATCATCAGCATGAGAGCTAGAATCAGTCGTCGTATCCATTGATTGATTGCTGCTTAATGTTGTTGATTCCATTTCAAAAGAATTGTTCGTCGAATTCTGTTCGTCTACATCTGTTAATAAAAAATATTTCTTAAACGACATAATGCAAATATAGTATTATTACTTAAATGCTTATATATTATGCTTATAATATTATTACTTAAATTACAAAAACTTTAGCGATTGATTAATATTTTACAATCTACGATATATATATATATATATATATATATATAATGTCCAGACTCGCGATTCTACAAACAGATGGGGAATAAAGAAATCCTTGTTCAATACTAAAAAATGTACCACTAAGATGTAAAATTATTAAAAATTATAAAATAATCGGAAAAGGTTGATTTTTTCCTTTCAAATGTCATATAATGATGACATTATAAAATAATTCTCATATAAAATATACAAAAAATGTTTTTGAAAATGATTACGTTCTTAAATTAATTATAATAATTACATAATTAATTAATTTAAGAAGGGTTTAGTTAAGTTAATAAATAATTTGTTTCAAATATATATTTCTTAAAAATAATGTTTATAAATTACTATTTTAATATAAATGTTAAATAAAACTGGAAAGTGAGGTTATGTTTGCTTATATTATTTAATTTTCTTTGTAAAATTAACGAAATATAACCACATTAATTCATTTTAAATGAAAACTGTTTGCAAACATTTGAGTATTTCCCATAGATCAGTTGGGACGATTTAGAAACTAATTTTTATTGAATAACAAAATTGAACAAGTTCATTTATTGTCTATAGCGTGACAGGGTGTGAAATAATTTTTATTTAATACTCCGAAATTATATACAACCCTTCCAGAACTTGATTTCTAACATCTTCATAATCGCTATCTAATTGATTAATTTCATTTCGCTCTGCTGTAAGAAAGCAATACAAAATTTTATTATTGAAATACTATCATAGATATACAGAAATGTACAGGTTAGGTTTATATTTCAATGTATGTTTGACAAAAAAAAACAAACCTTCAAATAGACAGTCCTCAGCACCTTCATGAGTGATCTCCTCTTCTCTGCTTATTTCAAAGTTTTCATCTTGCATTATATAGAAAAAAAATTTTAACTTCATTAAATATACAATATACAATATTCGTATATAGAAATAAAAGCAACAAACATTACCTTCATCATTACTTGAGACTTGAAAATTCTCCATGAATTTTGCAATAGCACGGTGTTTTTTAACTCGCAGACGTAACTTTTCATTCGCTGCTTTTCGCTTTTTTTCGTTGACATCCTCATTATTCATTTTGCTTTTTAATAATAATCTATAAATTAAATCATCAACACTGATCAGAACTGTCACGGATAACACTGATACAACACTTTAATATTTTGCGACTGCGCGTATTCTTCACAGTAGAATAGAATTTAATTATTAATGAAGTCGCATAACTCCCAGTATGCTGTAAATGTTCATTAAAAATTAAATTTGGTTAAAAAAATTAATTATATTAATATACATGATTTATGAACAATATTTGAAGCAATTAAGACCTAGAAAAAAACAACGTTAAAAAAAATATTCAAATTTTTATAATTAATTAATTTCTTTAAATAATTAAAGATTCTGTGAGTTTAAATTGTATAAAATGGTTTCTATATAAGAATTTCTTATTGATTTATAATAGAAAATTCAATTAAATTTCAATTTAGGAATACTTTGGGAAATCCCTGTTGGGGCCAAATTAGGTTATCCCAAACTTTGCCTAAGTAGAATGAAAAAAAACATTTTTTTTAACTTTGGGAAGCCCAGTTGGGTCCAGATTGGCGCCCAATCTCACTTTAGGCGACTTTGGGGAGATTTCTACACGGGGAATGAAAAAAAAACATTTTTTTAACTTTGGGAAGCCCAGTTGGGTCCAGATTGGCGCCCAATCTCACTTTAGGCGACTTTGGGAAGATTTCTACACGGGTACAGAATAATTCTATAACTATTCCAGAACAAAAAGAACAAGTTCTGTAACTGGTGAGGAACAGGCAGGTCAAAATGTCGTCCCCCTGGAGGCTCAAAATGGGAACAAAAGTCTGTAACAATTCTAGAACAAAACTAGAACATTGTTTTAGAACAAATATATAACAATTCTATAACAAAGACGATTTATCATATATAATATCCAAGTAGAAATTTAATAGTTGCATAGAACAAATAAATGTTTATGAGTATGAATAAAAATATGAATAATTAATAGAATATCTTTTTTGCAATAAGTTTTTAAAAAATATTTTTTCTATTTTCATAAATAATTTAAACAGACTATCTTATTTATTTAAATTAATGGCTAAATTATTATTATCATTGCTAATAATTATTTGAACTTATACTTTATGTAACAATATTCAGAATTATACACAGAACACTTAAAACTAAGAATGAAAAATCTTGCACGCACGGGGGATCGAAACCTAGACCTAGAGGACACAAGTCGAATACGCATACCGCATAGCCACGCAAGCTTGGAAGTGATTTTACTTCAACTTCCTTTTGAATTGTGGGACCGTTATGTGCAGCGCTAAAATTATAAATTGAAATGGAACATACTTATTAAAAATTAACTATATATGAGGCACTGCAGGCCAAATCGGAAATTATTTTGCTTTTGCATCTCAAATTTTTTTTAAACATTTTTTTTCTTGAATTTCAAATTCAAATTTCAAATTTTTTCATAAAGTGGTTCAGGAGATACAGATTTATGAAAAATGATATTTTTTAAATAAATTTTTTTATATGCTTATAACTCGGTCAAAAATTGATCAAATTGGACGTTTTTATAATGAAAAGTTTTGTTTTCACACGTAGTTTTTAATAAAAATATTTAAAAATTTTTTAAAAATAATTTACGATAAGATTTTAAAATTTTAAAAATAAAATTTCATTTTCAACAATGTATCAATCAATTTTTTCAAATTTTTTGTAAGAATCTTGCACTAACTTAACAATTTTTAAGCCTTATCTGATCGTGGGCCTACGATCGGGCCCACATATATATATATATATATATATATATATATATATATATATATATATATATATATATATATATAGATATATATATATATATGTTACGTACCAAGCCCGAAATTGTACAAAGCCCGATCTGTACAACGATTTTTGTACTGACCGCGGTTGGTACAAGCTATTTTGTACAGAGCTGTTTTTTCCGGGCTCTGTACAGAAACATTTGTACTGAGTTAGCTCGGTACAGAGATGCCAGTTACAGATAATTCGGTTTTAATAAGTGACGAAAAAATGTATAATGAAATAATACAAAAAGTGATCGATTCAAAAAAAGAAATTAAAAAAAGTTCAAGTGATTATCGGCGTTTGAGAAGATATGACGTATTAACAATTGAAAATGAAAAAAAATTGATAGTTCCTTTACATAATAATGCCAGCGAAAGTGTAAAATATTTCGTTCATAATAATGAAATTTTTAATATACTAAAATCTGCTCATACTATTACTGGTCATGGTGGAATACATAAAATGCATAATTCGCTAAAGGACAAATATGCCAATATAACGCGGCAAGTTATTTCATTGTTTTTAGGCGGTTGTGAAACGTGTTTAAAAAAAAGAGCGCATCCAAAAGAAGGAGTAGTTGTCAAACCAATTTTATCGAAAGAGCCTTATGCACGTGGTCAGGTGGATTCATATTTAACTTACATAATAAATATTATACAAAATTATATTCATTTTTTTTAATCGACTGCTATGGACAACATTGTACAGGAGGAAACGTACTGAGCTAGCTCTGTACAATCATCTCTGTACCGAGCTAGCTCAGTACAAATATTTCTGTACAGAGCCCGGAAATAACAGCTCTGTACAAAACAGCTTGTACCAACCGCGGTCAGTACAAAAATCGTTGTACAGATCGGGCTTTGTACAATTTCGGGCTTGGTACGTAACATATATATATATATATATATATATGGGTGATTTTCAAATAACTGTCATATTTGCATGTCCCCATAGATAAATGACTAATAAAATTGTTATTTTTTGCCACTCACTTCATAAATCACTTAATAGAAGTCTCTTCTTAAAGATACTTAATATTCAGTTTGTTAACATTAACATTATCATAGTTAAAATTAAGAAAATAGGGTTAAAATGTCAGGTCCGTGGCATACGTTTTTTTAAAATTTTGTTCTGAAATTTTCACGTAAGCAAATATTAAAACTATCTTTTAAGTACTTTGTAGGCCAAATCTAACCATATGTTTTACATATAAAAATATTTTTATTACAATGATATTCTACGTACACGTGCACTTTTTTCATGTTTTAAATTGTAAATTACTTTCTACCAACACATGTTAACGTCATCGTGATTTTATTACTCAATTTTATGTTTAATTGACTTCTACTGGTATTATTTTGAAGTGCGAACATTGAAAAGAAAATATTTATTCGATTTTTTATTTCTTTACGTGTTTTAACTGTGACACACATGTCAGGACCGTGGAAAAATGTCAGGTCCGTGGCATGTAACTTTTGCATTTTCTTTGCGTTTTCCATCGTAACTTTAAAAATATTTAAAATCTTGTAGTTTTCATTTGTACATATACTTTAATAACAAAAATGTACTGGAATATGTAATAAATTTCAAATATGGTTCACTATTTTAGCAGAAAAATGTCTTATTCAAAAAAATCACAGTTATTTGAAAATCACCCATATATAAAATAAAATTTATATATATATATATATATATATATATATATATATATATAAATTTTATTATTACAAAGAATAATATATAATTTTGCTACAAATAATAACAAATTTTAATTAATTAGTTAATAATAATAATTTATTATTATATTTTTATTATATACCTATTAATTAATAATTGATAATAAATTAATTAAATATTTGATGTTATTGTTGGTGAATAATGTTTAAAAAAATTTTGAAAATTTATGCAAGTTGACAGTGAAAAATTAATTAATTTTTCACGAATTATCGATACGAGTGTTTCTAACAATAAGTATCTAATTTAAAAGATTTTTTGTAATTCATGCAAAAACGCGCGGCTGCACTCTACACGGAAAGAAAGTTATTATATTAGTTATTATATTAGAAGTATTAAACTTTAATAAAAATAATACTATATTTAGTAAAGTTACATCAAATATTGAAAACTTTTAACAAATTTTAATATAACTTTACTAAATTTTATATAGGTACGTTTTGTTAAAGTTTCACAGTAAAAAGAAAGTCTTATTTTAAAGCCGGAAAGCAGCCTTAAATTAAGGTACAACATTTTTGTATCTTTTAACATTATAGCAGACAGTGCTAAATTTAAGACCGATCTTAAATTAAGATTTACTGTGTTAGTTTTGTTAGTTTTTACACTTGTAAAATACTTTTATAAAATTTAATAATTTCCGTTTTACCTTTTACCAAAAAAAACTAATGTTTTTGGTCAAAAATAGATATTCCGTTTACATTTACCCCAAATGACCCTATAAGAGAATATTTCTTAAGTATCTAATAATTTTTAGAGTGAATCAGATTATTTTTAAGGTTAAGGTAAAAATAAAAATTTTGTCTGAAAATCAGAAAAAAATGGAGAAAAAGAAAATTAAATTTTTGTGGCAAACCTGGATTAAATCTTTTATTACGCTTCATTTAGAAACTTTGTTAGATTCTTCTTCAAGTTGAATTTGATTAAAAAAGCTATTCTTAGTAAAAATGTGATTTAAAATGATTAAAAAAAATAAATGATAAAATAAATTTAAATTTATTTAAATTTAAATAATTTTAAATGATAAAGAAAGGTAAATTTAATAGCGATTCGATCGCAATTTAAAATTAATTTCGAACAATGAAAATTTAAAATCTCGATTTTTGGTTTCTAGGTCCCCTGAAAAAATAATAAGAAAATGCACTTAAAAATAATAATTATTATTAAATAAAATAAATACACTTAAAAAGTGTATGAAGCTATAACTTGTCCACTTAATCTTGGAAATTAAATTTTAAAGTTAAATATTTTTTTGGTTAAAACCAATAACAAATTGTGAAAAATTAAGTATATGTTGATAACTGATTGTAAATTCTGAAACTTCATAAAAAAATATTTAATGTTAAAATTTAATTTCCAAAATTAAGTGGGTGTCAGTTTTAGCTTCATGAAAAGTGTTTTTGTACTTTATTAAAACCCGTAAACAATTTTCCCTCTGGACTAGCGATATTCGCGTTTCTCAAAAGAGCATCAAATTTCGCAACAAGAATATACTTGAACCCACATACTCTCTCGCGGTTTACGATTAGTCGCGCGCGTTTAATATTGTACGAAACGACTCTAAAGTCTAAACGCATACACACATTTATCTCGTATATATTTATATACATATGCATGTAAAATTTATAAATGTAGGTTGTATAGTGAAGAGATAAAATATTGCGGTGTTGGTACTCTTTGCATTTTCTGCTAGCCTGGTATAACGTCGATCAAGACGTTTGCGCAAATCGCGTGTTGCGGGCACGCGTACTGGGGGCTTTTCAGAATATCTCTTTGTCTGACCGTCTTTCACATGAGATGGCAAAACAAAACTTGTTGGTACAATGACCGAGAATCGGCACCGTAAACTAACCGTATAAGATAATCACGATAATCATCAAGTATAATTGCAACAAAAATTCCTGTTACTTTTTTTTTCTCTTCTCTTCTTCTTTGTTTTTGTTTCATTTTTTTCGAAAAAAAGGTCAGTCCACCAGAAACATCTTTTATACGCTCGCACAAGTTTATTGTCTTTTTATGAGAGCTAAACACCTTCTTAAACAAGCTTCACACATATCTTGTTTATTGTGTGAAAATTCTCGAGATTTTCATTTAAACTTCATTAAATCCTCTCTTTTATTGGTTTTAAATAGAATTTTTAATAATTTGAAAAATTCTTCATATTAAAATGAAAATTAACAAATTTTACGCGCGCAAGAAAATTAGTTTCTTATTAAAATTAAAATAAATGTTATTTTTAGTCAACTTTAATTATGTAATATATTTAGATTCAAAATTAGTTAAGATTAGGAAAATGTCTATTTTCAAAATTATAAAAAATGCAGGTAAGACTCATGCGACTGTTAAAACATTTTTGCACCTTTTTTACCACGTACAACTATTAAGCTACTATTTTTTTTAAATAAGTTACTAATGATATTTTGTTAAAAACCACAAAATGGAAAGAATTTTATTCTTATTTTTGTAAAGAAATGAATTCTTACAAAGTGTTTTATTTATTTAAAATAATTGAATTATTTATTTAGTCATTAAATTCCGACAAAGAATTGTATTATTTTTTAATTGTTTCGTAGAGTTTTAAAGAAATTTTGAAAATGATTTTGTTAAGAATTTAATTTGTAATTAAACAATCGTTTAAGAACAATAATAAAGAAGAGCAGTAATATGCAAAAACTTTAATATTTCTAAAATTAATTATTACAAATTATTCATTCACTATTATTAGATAAACTTTTTTTAATTTTGTAACTGATGATATTTAAAAATTGTAAATGATAAGTTAAAACATAATAAGTTGTTCATTCCATGAACATTAAGCTTCCTTAATATAATATATACCAATTTCTTAATCTTTTATTATACAGTACCGTCCGAAATTGTCAGTCCACCCATTTTTAAAGGAAAGAATTTTTCTTTGAACATAAAATTCATAAAAACTTAAAATTTTTTAGTTTATATTTTGAAAAACGATAAAATGTTGTTTAAAATAAGATCTTATGGATGTCATTTGGCCAAAATTTGTAGAAGATATTCTTAAAAATCGTAACCCCAGTAGCACAAAATGTTCCAGTAACATTGGCAACATTGAGGCAATATTTGGTAATGTTGAGGCAATGTTCTCAATATTGCTGTAATATAATGTGCTGTTGGGGAATTTTCAATGTTTTACAAAAATTTGAATGACTTCTAAAATAATGAATGCTTTTTAATAATCTTAGGCTTATTTTAAAGGTCATATTCTACGAAATAAGAATTACTTAAGGCATTAGCCTGTAATTTTTTACTTGGAATAAGCATGACGTCAAAGTTGGACAAAAAAATTCAAAAAATTTGAAATAATATTATTAAAAGAAAAATAATTTTTCAAATTCAAACATATTTTTTTATTAAATTTTCTTAAAAATCTACATCATACTATGTTTTATATATTTTCTAGAATAGCTTTTAGTACAAAAAAATTATTTCAAATTTTCACAATTATTTGCCCAACTTTGACGTCATGATTATTTCAAGAAAAAAATTACAGGTTAATGACTATAAGTATTTCTTATTCCGTAGAAAATGACCTTTAAAATAAGCCTAAGATTATTAAAAAGCGTTTATTATTTTAGAAATTATTTAAATTTTTATAAAACATTGAAAATGACGGGTTTTTAAGAATATCTTGAAAAAATATTTGCCAAATTGACTTCTGGGAGGTCTTATTCTTTTCAAAATTTTATTGTCTTTAAAATATAAGTAAAAAAATTTAAGTTTTCATAAATTGTATGTTAAAAAATTTTTTTCATTCCTATAAAATTTTCATTCCTTTCAAAAATACAAAAGTAATGTTTCTCCAAATTTTGAAAAAAATGTATAAACAAATTTTTGCAGATACGTTCGGAAGTTCTTGAGTCAGATTCTAGGTATTAATGACTACAATGTTCGTTCAAAATTTCATGGAAAATCTATTGAAACGTGTCTGAGTGTGTCTGAAACGTGAATGAATGAATGAAATGAGCTATCATGATTTTTTTCAAATTTTTTCATAAAGCGATTTAATAGATACAAATTTTTGAAATATCACGTTTTTTACACACAGTTTAATTATTAACATAATAAATGAGGTATTTAAGAAGTAAATTAGCTTTGAAAGTATTGAAAAATTCTTAAAGAAATTAGAGAATCATTATAGGTTTATTGGTTTTGAATAAAATAGAAACGATGAATTATTTGTTATAACTTTTTATTAATAGTCAATTTATTTTAACTGATACATAAGTTGTCGTTTAGGTTGATTATATTAATTTCTATTTTGCTGTTGATAGTTCGCGGCTTGATCTATATTATAGATAGAAAAATAATTAAATTCTTTACTTTACTGTACTTTTGAACATGAAATAAATTTTTTTTATTTTGAGAAAAAGAAAAATGACAATAAACTTACTATTATTAGCGACAACATTTTGAGCCATTGAGATAATGGTTAATACAGTCACAAATGCAATAATAAATACTTTCATGTTTTTGACTATTATTGTATTTTTCGGAAACTCTTTTACTCTTTTGATTCTATGAACGTTTTTTTTCTCTTATATATAGTCCAAGAGATAAGAAAAAAAGTGTAATTTTAAATATAATTTATTATTCTGTTTTCATTTTAAAATCGAAATTTATTTGCTCCTTTGAAAATAATTACAACCTTGAAGTATATTGTTCGTTAAACAATTAGCCATTTTACTAGAAATATACTATATTATACTTTTTTACCATTTTCTTTGTACTTTGAAAGTATTTTATAACATATTGATGTTATAAAATAATGTTATAAAATGTCTAAGTTAAATTTTTTTTGTTTACTTTAATTTTTTTCTCTTTTTTTTAAATTGTACTTCAACTTATTTATTTTCTTATGTGTTCTTATTGAATCGTTTTTGTTAACGAAGAGATTAAACTTGGGTAGAATATTTAAAATCTTATTTCAAATAATATAGAAATATGGTAGAATTTACTTTTATAAGTTTTATTAATACTTAATTCATTTTGCACAACACATCAGCTGTCGTTTAAGTTGATTATTTTCTTACTCTGGCTGTGGTACATCGGCATTTTGTTGAACTAAATTATAATAAAAAGAGGACTCTCTAAATCTAAATTAGCCAACATTCACTAATTCACAGCGTGTATATGCTAATGAAATCAGTGGTATACTTATCGCTGGGAAATTAGTGAATTTTCGCTAATTCAGATTTAGAGAGGAAAATTAAATGTTTGTATTTAAGGGTAATTCTCAAGAAAAGGACGAATGATACGTTCAAGATATTTTTTCTAAAATATATAAAATTAATAATAATTTTATTGTACGTATTACGGAATTTAATCTGAAATATTTTTATTTATGGTGGATTCCACGTCAGTTCAACACTCTTATTTTCATGACTTGTTGGGATTTGGCTGAACTTTTGTAAATTTATTACTTTTATAGTGATAAACAACTCCACCAAATATTTTTTCAAAATTTTAAAAATTACCAAAAATATGTCATTTTCAAAATTTTTGTCTTTTTTTTAAAGTGCTATAACTTCGGTTCTAATTAATCGATTTTGGATTTTAAAAAAAGAATTTCTTTGGTTTAAGTATATTTTAAGATACAATTTTTTAATTGTATCTTAAAATGAAAAATTCAAAAAAAATTTTTTTTGAAATTTTGCAAAATTAAAAATCCGTTTTTAATAAAAACATCGTCTTCGATTTTTTTCAAAATTTTACTAAATGTTAGGGCAAATGTGCTTTAAATGTCCTGTAAGTTTCATCTTGGGATCTCAAAGGGATTCAGAGCACTTTTTTTAAATAAAAAGACAAAAATTTTGAAAATGCCATATTTTTGGTAATTTTCAAAATTTTGAAAAAATATTTGGTGGAGCTTATTAAACTTATTTTCATGACTTGTTGGGATTTGGCTGTACTTTTGTAAATTTATTACTTTTGTAATAAATTTACAAAAGTACAGCCAAATCCCAACAAGTCATGAAAATAAGTGTCTTGAACTGACGTGAATCCACCTTATGTGGTGTAAAAACTCCACTTCGAACTGTGCTTGAAAAAGAATTTTACTTAAACGATAATTATTCCATTAATTTAGCAGAAAGATTAAATCTATTGTATGCTAATATCTATTAATTCTCTTATTTTTATTAAATCTTTCTTCTGAATTTGTCCCTTTTGAGAGATTTTCCTTTTATGCTTAGATTATTTATTATACTTAAAAGTTAAAAAAGTTTATCATTATTATTAATATTAGAAATAAAGTTAATATTTTTTTAAGAAGAAAAAAAATAACAAACTTACCGTTATTAGCAACAGCGCTTTGAACCGTAGAGATAATGGTCAAAATTGTCACACAAACAATAATTAATACTTTCATATTGAATTCTTTGGATTGCTATTAAATTTTTCAAGAAGACTTTTCTACTTTTATAATCTGCACGTTTCTTTTCTCTTATATATAGTCTAAGAAATAAGGAAAAAAGGATAATTTTAGTAAAATGATTAGAGAATTGTTTGGTAATTATGTTCAGTTCAGGGTTGTAATTATTTTTAAATGCGCGAATAAACTCTTATTGTAAAATGAGAACAAAATTTATTATTCCAGTCAAAAATGTTACGTTTCAATTATTACAGTATAATTTTTTTCAATTAAAAATATTTATTATTTTTTTTACTTTGATTTTTTCCAAGGACCTAATTTTCTTATTTTAATGCAACAATTAATTTTTTTATTTAAAATTTTTTCGTTTTTTTTCTCTTCATTTTATTTTTATCGCGTATTTTAATAATGCGTGTTTGTTATATGTGTTTGTTTTTTAACAAATTATTTTCGTAAATTTCTAACAAAGCGTAAGGAAATATTTACTCAGTCAACATTTTTTTATTAATTTTACCAATTTCATAGGAATAATTCTATAGAATTTATAAATTAATTCTAGTAAATGTTAGGTAGAAATTTTTACAATTATCTTTTTATAATTATAAATGGGGACGTTCCATAGCTCCGAGCACTGACAAAAATTTTGATTTTACCTATGCTTTGTAATTTCATAGTGTTTAGGGTCCTAAATAAGCGTGTAAAAAGTTTTGAAAAATTTTTAATATTTTGCAAATTTTTATCTCGTAAACTATTGATCCTAGAAAAAAAATTTGTCATTCAAAATTACAGAGAAAAGAATGAATTTCAATAATATTATTTTTGAAAATGACAAAACTAAATTTTTTAACAATTTGTTTAAACAATCATTTTTTATTTCACGTCAACAGTTCATTAAATTTTCGCCTATTTGGCATGAAAACTCTCTCACACAATCGAAATGAAGCAATAAAATTGTGTTGCTATAGTTACAAAATATATAATATTGCAACTTCCCGTGCAGAAAAATGGTGAGGGTTCCTGGCGAGGCCCTCGTGGATTACGCTCTTCCATGTGGAATCCGGAGGGGCAATCCACCCGGAGCCCTCGAAGGCGTGACATGCTTTCCCTCATGGGTGCCCTTGAGGAAAATCCTCATGGATTCCATATGGATTTTCCACGCGGTGCTCTCGTGGATTTCATAAAATGCCCTCGACTTTTTTTCAATTAAATTAATAAATTAATTATTTATTAATAACAAATTAGTCCAACTATTGATAAATAACATTCTTATTTAACAATTTTTACTTGTTTTAATTAAATCGTGACCAAAAAAACATAATCTGACACTCGCGGGAATTGAGCCTACGATCTACTGACTACTAGACAACACTCTTACCACTATGCTATGGGACCTACTTGAAAATTATTGCTTTAATGTAGGTGACTTGCTGACTTGATTTTGATGATTCAATAAATTATTTATTGACACTAATACATCATGAAAAATAATTAAATAGTTTAATAATAATAATAACAATATTAATAATATAATAATAGACCATAAATATTCATAAATTAATATTTTTATCATTTAAAAAAAAATGTCAAAACATTTGTCTTAAAAATGTGTTTTTCATTGTTTAAAATCATTATAAACATTAATTTGTTGATGTAAAAAAAAATTTTTGTTTGGACTTAGAAAAATTGTTGAGCAAGGCATTCATAACGGCTAAGAGCAGGGGCCCTGCTGGTGCCCTCGTAAACCATAACTTTGTGATAGGATTTCTGGAAAAATGTCACTTAATGTTTATTTCAGGTGCTTTGAAACGTAATTTAATGCATTCGGAACTAAAGTTTTTCAATAAATTTTTTTTAACTTAGATAAATTTTTGAGCAGGGCAACCGTAAGGGCAAAGAACGGGTTACAATAATAAAGAATTTAAAAGTTTTAGTTTGTTTCAGACTTATTTTAATACATATGCAAATAAATACATAAAATTATGAATGAAAAAATTGTTTAATTCGTTCTTTACTCGATTATCCGGACAACTGCCTGCATCCATTAGTCCGGATAATGGAGTCTCTACTGTAGATGAAATTAGAAAAAGAGAGGGGCAAATCTACGCGGAGCCCTCGAAGGCGTGACATGCTTTCCCTCATGGGTGCCCTCATAGGATATCCTCGTGGATTCCATATGGATTTTTCATGTGGTGCCCTCGTGGATTTCATGAAATGCCCCCGACTTTATTTTTCAATTAAATTAATAAATTAATTGTTTATTAATAACAAATAAGCTCAGTTATTAATAAATAACATTATGATTTAACGATTTTCACCTTTTTTAATTAAATCGTGATTAATAGCGAATTCATGACTAATGTTAGTATATGTATATGGTGACTAATTGTATATGTCCCTTTATATATATAAATAAAAATTATAAAAAAGTTAAATATTTAAAAAAATAAATAAAAAGTTGACAAAATGTAATTTTTAATAATTAAACATGTCTCAGTTCTACGAGAACATGTTTTTTTGGTTTTTTTTGTAAAATTTATGAATATTATAGTTATATGGTAAAAAATTGAGATTATTTCAGTTAACATGTTTTTTTATATTTAAAAATTTTGAGGTTAGAACCATCAAAAATTAAAAATCAAATCACACTAATACATCTGTTACGGAGCGGCATGGAAATAAGATAAATTTGGAAGCTATTGTTGTCGCCGTAAGAAACAACTAATATTATTATTTTTGGTGAGTTGGTTACTCAACTGAGAGCCAACTCTACTTTATTTATTTAATAAGTAAAAGTACAAAAACTTGGAGATAATCAATCCTTCCAATTCTTCATTGAGCCTTATTGGAAGACAAACGTGCTATCACTTTGAATAGCGACTAATTAATCTGACCACACCTGCTTATGCTTTAGTTTTTAAGGACAGTGAACTCGTCCCCACTCTTTACAATACACACTCATACTTTATACTGTCGACACTAGTAACCAAAAATATCGTATGTTACATAACATAATAAGAAAAATATAACAAAATGAATAAAAACCAACGTAAAATGTCACCAAAAATAATTAATATTTAGTTACAAGAAAACAAAAGTTATTAATAATAAAAATGACGAATCCCGATATTTAATATAATCAATTGTTAATAATTTACTATTTTTTCGAGCGTCAAAAGAAATAGTTGTGAGATCTTGCTAGTTTTTAAAGAGTTAAAACTACACCTTACTGTTGTTATATTCACAGAAAAAAAGGGTGGTAATATTACGAAGGGTAATGGGTAAAAATGACTTAGGTAAAGAATAAAAATTGCGAAGGGTAATATTACAGAGGGTAAAACACTTACTTGAATGTGTCGCTAAAACAAATTTGATGTTTGTTTTCTAAAATTATATCGAGAAGGTTAAAAATTAAATTATTTCTATTAGAACTAGATAGAATTCATAATAATTTAATAATTTAAGTACCTAAATTAATAAATAAGTTTATTTTCCAATTTAACTTGTCTATTCAAAGTCACTTTTTAAACTCATCATTTTACGGTTATGATTTTGTAAACAAACAAGAGTTGGAAAACAATATAATGAAAAGTCAAGAAAAGCAGAACATTTTTAATAACAAATTTTATTTTATTAAGTAAATTTTATTTTTTTTAATCATAATTTATATATAAATATAATAGAAAAGCAAATATCTATTGTATTGTTTTCTTTTTTTAAGTAAAATGAGGTTTTTTCACATAAAAGTTTGACTGATCTAAATTATCCAAATTTTTTTCGCTTTTAATTTTTAATAAATATTAGAAAATTGTTAAAAAATTATTATTTAAACAAACATGAAATATTATATTCATTTTATGCATATTTTTCCTTTTTTTAACATCAATATTGTCCATAAATTTATTTTTTTCTTTTGGGGCAAAAGCATTACATATTCTCGTTTCTTAATATTTTTGTAGAAGATTTTCATAAGAAAGAAATTTCCATCATTTCTATTTCTTAATTACAATTGCTTAAAACAAATTCAATGTTTTTTAAGAATGAAGGAAAAAAATGTTTATAGATTCTATTTCTCAATTGAAAATTTTTAGAAAATAAAGGAAAAAATTTTACTCAAAAAAAATGTATGGAGTTTAAAACATAGGTAGATTCTAAATTAATTATTTTAGTTTTTTTAATGCACAAACTTTTGAACAAAAAACAAGTAATTAAGGAATGAAAACATAATTTTGGAAAATATTTTCCACTCAGATTATAATCTATTTCAATAACACACTCAATAATAGTCTATTTCTAATAAGTTTTAAGAAAGTGCTTTGATAATTTAATTAAAGCTAATTAAATAATTTTAAAATTATTTAATTATTTTACTACAAAAGTAAATAATTTATTTAATAAATGAATGTTTTTTTTTAAATTTAATTCTTATAAAGAATTTTATCAACATATTTTAAATAATTCAATTCTTTTTATGAATTTTAATCAAATTTTTATGAATAAATACATTTTTGAGGAATTCGATTAAAACTGTATTAAAAATAATTTATATACTGGGATGAGCTTTCTTATTTATGAAAATGATTAAATACCCAAAACAAATTTATTATTTGTAAAAGTAATTTAATTTATAAAAAAAATTTATTTATTATTTAATAAGGAAGGAAGAAGTTAGCAGGACAAATTGTTGATAGTTAAAAATAAAAAACAAATGTTATGTGAACTTTTTGCATATATTCCTATGAAAATTGGAGTTTTTTCTGAAATTTAATAACAATGTTCAAATAATATTGTTATTTCTTGCAAATAGAAAAAGTATTACTTCAAGAAAATAAGTTTAAAACAATACAAAACATAACAGTTTTGGGTTCACCCATTTTCAGGGCCTTGAAAAGAATGTTTAAACATAAAATTTATGAAAATTAAAATTTTTTCAGTACATATTTGGAAACGTTATAAAATTAATAGCCAGTAATTTATTTAGATATTTTTAAAAAATCGTCATTTCAATGTTTTACAAAAATTTGAATAACTTCTAAATTAATGAACGCTTTTTAATGATTCTAGGCTTATTTTAAAGGTCAATTTCTTCAAAATTAAAATTACTTATAGGTATTAACTTTTAATTTTTTTCTTAAAAAATGCAAGTCGTCAAACTTGAATAAAAAAAATTCAAAAAATTTGAAATAATATTTTTTGTACTAAAAACTATTCTAGAAAAGTCAGCTTGAAAAATTGAGAGAAAAGTTAAGAGTTTAAAATTTTTAGTTTTCCCAAGAATATATACACTACTGGTCAAAAGTTTGGGTTTACCTATTTTTAGTGGCTTAAAGAAAATGTTTAAACATAAAATTTATGAAAACTAAAATTTTTGTCAGTACATATTTTGAAAGATGTTAAAATTTTAAAAGACCTTACAGAAGTCATTTGCCAGTAGAGTAACGGCTACAGTGACCGACACCCACTCAGTGAACGACACCCCAAATTAGAAAATGCAATAAATATATAATAAAACATTATTAATGAATATTTAAAAAATGTTAATATTATAAATTGCAATTTTTTGAAACTTTTAAAATAGTAGCAATATTAATTTCGTTTATACTTCGGATAAAATTTCAAGTTTTATGAAGATAACCTCAAAATTCACTTTTTGAGGATATCTTCACAGAAAGTAAAATGTTGTGAAAAATAAATTAAATATTGCTACTACTTTAATAGCTTCCAAATATTGTATTTTATAACATTAATATTTTTAAAATATACATTAATAATGTTTTGTTTTATATTTATTGGATTTTTTAATTTGGGGTGTCGTTCACTGAGCGGGTGTCGTTCACTGTATCCGTTACCCTATTTTATTGAGATTATTTATTTATTTAAAAAAATTGTCATTTTCAAAGTTTTACAAAAATTTGAATAACTTCTAAATTTATAAACGCTGTTTAATGATCTTAAGCTTATTTTAAAGGTCATTTTCCACAGAATTAAAATTATCTATAGGCATTAACGTGTAATTTTTTCTTAAAAAATGCAATTCGTCAAAGTTAAACAAAAAAAAATTCAAAAAATTTGAAATAATCTTATTAACAGAAAAATAATTTTTAAAATGCAAACATATTTTTTATTAGGTTATCTTAAAAAATCTACACAATGTTATGTTTTATACATTTTCTAGAATAGTTTTTAGTACAAAAAATATTATTTTCAAATTTTTTGAATTTTTTTATTCAAGTTTGACGACTTGCATTTTTTAAGAAAAAAATTTAAAGTTAATACCTATAAGTAATTTTAATTTTGTAGAAATTGACCTTTAAAATAAGCCTAGAATCATTAAAAAGCGTTCATTAATTTAGAAGTTATTCAAATTTTTGTAAAACATTGAAAATGACGATTTTTTAAAAATATCTAAATAAATTACTGGCTATCAATTTTATAACCTTTCCAAATATGTACTGAAAAAATTTTAGTTTTCATAAATGTTATGTTTAAACATTCTGTTCAAGACCAACATCGAATTCGAAATCAGCGACCCCAAAAACTCCCGAGTAACGATTTTTAAACAAATTGTCTGGATTTAAAAAAAAGCATCCGCCATATTGGATCCGCCATTTTGAATTTTGAAAAACTAATATTAGATTCGTAATCAGCGACCCCAAAAACACTTAAGTATATAATTTCATAAAAATCTATCAACGCGTTTGTCCACATTAGCAATTTGTTGTAATCTTAATTATTTGTTAATATAAATTGTTTATAACATTTGAATATTTTCCCACAAAAATTTTTTAAAATTTACAGAGTATTCTAGGTGTGTTTCTAAAAAGTTTTTAGCGCGTGATATTCGATTATAGAGGCTGGAGATAACTTTTTCTTTATAATAGGTACTTTTGTTAAACTTTGCAATATAAAAATAAATATAAACAAATTTAAATTTAAAATTGCAATTGGAAATACAAATTTTTTTTAGGGAATATAAAGATGTAGGTTCAATGTATCTTACATATAAATTTCATTAAAATCCTTCCTCTAGAAAGCATAGAAAACATTAATTGTTTATAAAATTGATATTAAAAATTAAAAATGTTTTTTCTCAATAATTAAGTATATTCAAAAAAGTGAATATTCAATGACTACTAAAAAAATTGCCATTAATTTCTTGCAAAACAGTAATGAGTTATCAATTTTTTTCTTAAATAATAAAAATAATTTTTTATTATTAAAAAAGGTATAAATACATTTAAAATTTTGAAAAACGGTTAAAAGTGTTTTTTTGGTTTGCTATGAACTACAGATTTTCATAAATGTTTTGCCTTTTCCAAAACTATAACAAAATTTTATTCACGGTTGACGCGTTTTGACTCAAGAATTAAATTTTAAAAAAACCATTCAATTATTGACTAAATTATTTACTTTTGTATTAAAATAATTAAATAATTTTAAAAAGGTTTCAAATTAAAATATTCAAAAATTTCGAATATTCAAAATTTCGTAAACTTGGAATTTTAAACAAATAGTTATGTTTGAAAATTATCAAAGAAATTTCTTAAAACTTATTAGAAATAGACTATTATTGAGTGTGTTATTGAAATAGACTATTATATGAGTGGAAAATATTTTCCAAAATTATGTTTTCATTCCTTAATTACTTGTTTTTTGTTCAAAAGCTTGTGCATTAAAAAAACTAAAATAATTAATTTAGAATCTACCTATGTTTTAAACTCCATATATTTTTTTTGAGTAAAATTTTTTCCTTTATTTTCTAAAAATTTTCAATTGAGAAATAGAATTTATAAACATTTTTTTCCTTCATTCTTAAAAAACATTGAATTTGTTTTAAGCAATTGTAATTAAGAAATAGAAATGATGGAAATTTCTTTCTTATGAAAATCTTCTACAAAAATATTAAGAAACGAGAATATGTAATGCTTTTGTCCCAAAAGAAAAAAATAAATTTGTGGACAATATTGATGTTAAAAAAAGGAAAAATATGCATAAAATGGATATAATATTTCATGTTTGTTTAAATAATAATTTTTTAACAATTTTCTAATATTTATTAAAAATTAAGAGCGAAAAAAATTTGGATAATTTAGATCAGTCAAACTTTTATGTGAAAAAACCTCATTTTACATAAAAAAAGAAAACAATACAATAAATATTAGCTTTTCTATTATATTTATTTATAAATTATGATTAAAAGAAATAAAATTTATTTAATAAAATAAAATTTGTTATTAAAAATGTTCTACTTTTCTTGACTTTTCATTATATTGTTTTCCAACTCTTGTTTGTTTACAAAATCATAACCGTAAAATGATGAGTTTAAAAAGTGACTTTGAATAGACAAGTTAAATTGGAAAATAAACTTATTTATTAATTTAGGTAGTTAAATTATTAAATTATTATGAATTCTATCTAGTTCTAATAGAAATAATTTAATTTTTAACCTTCTCGATATAATTTTAGAAAACAAACATCAAATTTGTTTTAGCGACACATTCAAGTAAGTGTTTTACCCTCTGTAATATTACCCTTCGTAATTTTTACCCTTTACCTAAGTCATTTTTACCCATTACCCTTCGTAATATTACCACCCTTTTTTCTGTGAGGGAGATTTTGAAGAAAATAAGAAATTTAGTTTAATACAATTATTTATTTATAGACACTTGAAAATTTGATTTAGTTTGATACAATGGTCGCGAATTTAATTATTTAATATTTGAACAGTATGTTTAAGCGAAATGGTCCTTAACTCTTAACTTAAACAACATTATTCCGAGGATTTATACAATTAAAAGAAAGTGCGTTTTCAGCCGAATAGCTGGACTGCTAAAATCTTAAATCGAGCCCCAAGAAAAAAATTATGTTTAAGAAAAGAAACAATTTTCAAATCTCTGAGCAGTGACCGAAAAGATCTGTCTTAAAGATCTTCAACCTAGGAGCAGCCGAATTATATTTTATTGCAGGGCTCATATCTTGTCCTTTTTATACCTTTATTGCACTCTTCCTTTAAATTCTATCTATTGCTAGATGTTATTTTAAGAATTAAGATAAAAAAAAATTGGTATGACATTATTTTCAGTTTGAGGGCTCCCCAGGTGAGAACTGACGGCTAGTTCAGGCTTTACGAAGCTTGATTCAGGCCTGCTCAGGATTGATTGAGGCTGGATAAGACGGCCGATGCGAGCTTGCTTAATCAATGAGAGATTTCCAATGTTCCCAAATTTAAGCGTTTCTCGCGCTCATTCAATATAATATGAAAATATTAATTGATAATAATAATTATAAATATTATTATTTTTTTGTTAATATTATATGTGTGTATAAATTTAATTGCAATATACTATTAGAATGATTGAGGGGCTGGATGCTATAATGTGTTACGCGCCATGTTAAGTAAATGGCGCGTGACACGTTGTAGCATCCAGCCCCTCAATTATATTAAATTATTATTAAATTGTTATTTTCATGTAAATAATATATTACTAAAAATAAATGTCATTTGAAATAGTAGCATTAAAAAAATAATTTTATTAAAAAAAGATCATTTTTCTGTTAATAGGTACATTTTTTTCTTGGCTTTTTAACAGACTTTTAATATTATTTACAAACATATTCACATTTTTTATTTACAACACAACACAAATATATCTAATATATCAAATTTTCAAGTGATTTATTATTTTATATATCGCTTAGAAACGAAAACTGAAAAATATTAGCTCGCATGTGGGATCGAACACCCTCACACTCTTATAAACGCACCTATTTAAACCGCACGGCCAACGAAGGTTGGAAGGGATCCTGCTTAATATACTATATCACTGCCAGAGCCATTGATTCAGTTCGTCCCATGCTGGATTCAAGATTCAGTCAATCTTCGGAAGCGAAGATACAATATTCATTTTTTTTAATACTGTGTGCACTGAACAATATTAAATATTTATAAATTATTTAATATTACAATATTTTTTTATAATATGTTTAATTTTATTATTTTTTTCTTGCACAGTGTTAAATTATTATTTTTAAATTACAGTGTAAAAAATGTTCATTAGGGTGTAATTAATATTTAACTTTATTTATATGAATCTTATATAATTAACATAAATATAATACACTAAAACTAAATAAATATTTATATTTATTTATCCATTGATATCTTAATGTTAATTAAATTATTATGGTTTTAAATAATAATTAATAATAATTTCTAAATAAATTATATTTTCTCATGATTGATTCAAGCTTGAATTAAGATTAGATGTTCAAGCTTCAGTCACGAAGGTTGACCGAGTCTTGAATCGAGCATAGGACGAACATTGGTGTCCCATGCTGAACCAATATTAAGTGACAATGGTAAGCCTAACGCAGAATAAAACATCAACATGAACGTAAGCATGTGATAGAAAAGGACAAACATACTTCTGTCCTTTTCTATCTCATGCTTGTGTTCCGTTCCCGTTTTATTCTGCTTAGGGCTGTATAAAGATTGCTTCAACTCTTAGTTACCCGCGCTGTGCGTTCAGGGCTCAACAAAGCTCAACTCATCGTTAGCATTGGTCTTGTTTTTGCATCCCTTTTGTATAAATTGTAAAATTATAATGTTGAGAACGATGTGAATTTTGAATTAACAAAAATATAAAATATTTAAAAATTATTAAATGGTTAATCATTAAATTAAAACATAAATAACATACATTCATACAAGACAATAGAAATACATTTAAAAGCATCATTAATTAAAATTAAAACTTAAAATGGGACATTCTGCATCCTACTGTTCCTATAATATTAATCAAAAAAAAGAATTTGAATCCTTGACATCTCGGGGCGTCACACACCGTAAGAAATAAGTAGGGAAGACCGGAGCGTAATGGCTAAGGGGTGTAATGGATAATAGTAATTTATTTAAAATTGATAAATCAAAATAATTTCTCTCTATAGACAAGTTATTGTACTTGATATACTGCAACTTTGTACGAAGTTTTGATAATATTCATTCACTATTGTAAGAAATATAGTAGAAAAACTTTTTTTGACATACGAAAGTAACTTTTCAAAATTTTCATTTTTTCGTTCTCATTCTTTCAAAAATAGCTTTAAAAACAAAAATCAAATTGGGTTTTGAGCTTGATACATTTGTTTTTAAGGGCCAATTGGAGATTTTTCATTTACACTTTCTGTATTGATAGAAAACTACAAAATATTGGCCAAGTACCCCTGGGGCGTAATGGCTATTTTTCCCGGGGCGCGATGGATAATGCACCGCGCTCTGTATAAGTAGAAACCAGGTAAAGTAAAATTCCTTTTTAATTATTCTTTTTTTCGTCTTGCAAAATATAACCTAAAAAACAAAATATGACTTCTGCGCTTTTTTCTGATTTATTACTAGACAAGAAAAGTATTTCGAAAATTCTTATTTAATTGTTATCATTTTATAAATTAAAATAAATTTACTATACAGTTACTTACTTTTCTTAAAGATTACTAAAAAAGTTAAACTTCTGATTTGTAATTTTTTATATAATATATAATATTTTTTATATCAAATTTAATTCACAAACCTTAATTTACAATTATATAATAAGATTTGAGGCCGTAAATATTAATTTTCACTCATTATTCATTACGCCCCGGGAGTTATCCAATACGCCCCGGCCTGGGGCGTTTTGGATAGCTTTGCATTGCTCCAGAAAAATTATTGTAGAAAAAAAAGTAAGAGTCATATCGGGACGTTTTTTTTAAAAGAAAGCCGAGATACCGGATTTACTTTTCCAGAAGAAAAACATTTAATTAAAACAAAAACGGCCGAGGAAAAGCACAAAGAGTCAAAAGTTAGCCATTACGCCCCGGTCTCCCCTAAATAGTTTAATAATAATAATAATATATAATAATAAACCATAAATATTCATAAATTAATATTTTTATTATTTAAAAAAAAATTTCAAAAATGGCACCTAATGTTTATTTCGGGTGCTGTGAAATGTAATTTAATGCATTCTGTATTCAACTTTTTTAATAGAAACAAAATTTTTTTTGGAAGTTAAATAAATTTTTGAGCTGGGTAGTCGTAAGGGCTATAATCGGGGGTTCCTTCTCATGAATTTTTCACGTGGGCCCCCGCAGGGGGCCAATGAACGGCGTGGCTCGAACGTGGCTTTTTCTACACGGGAATCAAAGTTATTTTTAAAATGAAAAAACGGAACCCTGACATCGGATATCCGCTTAATAGTGTTGCACGTTCATGACACATTCAATTTAGCAATGTTAAATGTAATCGACGCGAATCAAGACACGTCCACTGTTTTCAATCTTGAAATCAATCCCGGATGCGTAGTATCGTGCAAAGAACACTAATAATTCAACTGGACACTTTCAGATGGGAAGGGAATGTTTCTTGATGCTTATCACAGAAATAAATAATTTTCTTGCGAAAAAAAGTTATAAAATTTTTTTTAATATTTAAAATAATTGTCTACAAGAGTAACTGGAGAAAGAGAGAGAAAATTAGTTATTTATTACTATAAAATACGATAATAATATTTTATCAATAATAATGTTTGCTTATCTTCATTTTAAAATATTTGAATGATTATTTTGACATAAAGTTCATTTCACAACGTCAGGACCCAAATATTATTAGTATATTATAAATAAAAATGAACATATTAATATAATAATAGGTCTGCTCTCATTGCCTGCACTAGGTGTAACTTTTACACCACCTCAAGAGTAGGTGCAGAAAGAGTAGCGAAATGTTTAGAAAATTGCGTCACATGCGGCAAAGAAAACAGCATAGTGCATGTTAGGTGTTAAAGTGTAAGAAGTGCATGCAACGAGAACAGACCTAATTGTTAACGAGAAAAGAAACTTGCGCGCCCTGGTGACAACTTATCCTAAGTAATGTCAAACATAAGCAGCGCGGGACTGCTTTCAAAGGCGAACAATTTCTCATTGGGCAGTAATGCTCGACGAAAAGTGTATATACATATATACTAGGGGGGCTGCGCCCCCCTGCACGCTTCGCGCGCCAACCCCCCCGTTATTAAATTTACAGTTTAAAGTTTTTATCTAAAAATACATTGATTTAAATTTTTTAAATTATTTAAAATACTTCAACAATTGGTTTTTATGTTTTCCCTGTGACCTGTGAGTGGGAAGGGGGTTATGAGGTTATGTTTACCCTGTGACCTATGAGTAGGGAGGGGCGGTTTGAGGTTATGTTTGCCAAGGGACCTGTTAGTAGGAAGGGGGTTTTGAGATTATGTTTGCCAAGTGACCTGTGAGTTGGAAGGGGATTTTGAGGTTATGTTTGCCCTGTGACCTTTGAATGGGAAGGGGGTTATGAGGATCTGTTTTCCCTGTGACCTATGAGTAATGAGGAGGTTTTGAGGTTATGTTTGTCATGTGACCTGTGAGTAGGAAGGGGGTTTTGAGGTTATGTTTGCCAAGGGACCTGTGAGTAGGAAGGGGGTTTTGAGATTATGTTTGCCAAGTGACCTGTGAGTGGGAAGGGGATTTTGAGGTTATGTTTGTCATTTGACCTGTGAGTGGGAAGGGGGTTTTGAGGTTATGTTTGCCAAGTGACCTGTGAGTAGGAAGGGGTTTTAAGGTTATGTTTGCCCTTTGACCTTTGACTTTTGACCTTTGAATCTTGAAACAGCGGCGGCGGCGATATCTTTTTATAAGATAGACAGATATATATATATTGTTTTTATGTAAAGCAATTACTGATTTTGATGATTTAAATATTTTATTTTATATGATAAATAAGTTTTACATATTATTTATTTAATGGTTACACGGTTTACAATATGACACCCTTTATATTAAAAAAATAAAAAGTTTTGTATAATTAATACTAAATAATATGAGAGAAACGCAATTATATTAAATTAATTTAAGAATTTTGGTCGATATAAAGTCGAAGATCGCGAGTAAATCTTGACTAAAGATTGTCAAAAATATCAATATTTTTAGCGTGGTTCGCTTCTCGACAAAGACGTACAAGGAAGGAGTTTCCACCAATATATTAGTTCGACAAAATGGCACTTTAAATGAAGAACCACCTCTCAATGAGATATAGGGAACTGTCAATGAAATTCCGGATAGCAATGCCGGACAATCGATAACACCATTAATTATATTATAAAAATATTTCAAGTCCAGTTTTAAAAATCTACTCTGGATAGAGTAGGTATGTTCATTACAGACCGCAACTCAGCATGGTCATGACTTAAAAAATCATAAGGTATACCATAAGGTATTTATTATCTAGTTTCGCTAAACAGAATTTATATAGTTGAACAATGTAAAGTAGTTAATGTAGTGAAACTATGCAGATTCTACAACGTTTAACAATATAAATCAGTTAATGGAGTGAAACTGTACAGTAGCTAGACCGTTTCGATATAGATTTACGTCAATAGTTTCACGAGTTGTTTACGATATAGTTTTTATCTTGCATGTAGTTCAACAAGAAATTTTTCCACACCTGCGGGGTAAATGTAAACAGAACTTTAACTACATTTTAAAAGAAAATAATGTAATAAATTATTGGATCCGCCATTTTGAAATTTAAAAATTCGAGTTTAGATTCTTATTCAGCAACCTTAAAAACTTCTTTTTACCAAGTTCAAGTTATTCATGTTTTACATTACTAATTTTGTAATGGTTGATTGTTTATTTTATGATACATTATCAGTCAACTGGTTGATTTTTCTATATATCTACGCAGAATTTTTTTTTATTTTTTCCATCCCTTAAAACAGTAGTATACTTGAAATAACTTGTTTCTTAAACCTCGCTTAACTACACTAGTGTTTATATTTACCCCGAATTTTAGAAAAATTTCAAAATCTCGGGGTAAATGTAAACAGTCAGTTTTAGGCGATTCAGGTGCATCAATATTTTTTTGTATTTCATAACATTTTTCTAGGGAAGTAAGGTAACAAAAAACTATTGTTTTTGGCGAAAAATAGATATTACGTTTACATTTACCCCAAATGACCCTAAGTTAATTATTTTTATTAATATAAATACATATATTTTAGCACAATTATGATGATTACTTTTATCTAAAAGGATTCTTTACATTATATATGTAAATAAAAAAAGTAAAACCACATATATTTTAACTTATAAATTTAATGTCATTTACGTTTATAAGGTTTATAAAATATGCGTAACTTAGTACCAAGAAGACTAGAGACAGGAGGTAAAACTTTTCGTTTCGAAAAGTGGTCGGCGCGATGCTTCTGCACATCACTCACGAATTCAAATTTTTCTATACCGTATGATTCACGCATGAAGGATAGTCCAGAATAGAGTCGACGTCGGTATGAACCCGCTGATAGTAACGCGCTCGTCCATATGGAATACATAGGAGGAGCGCGTTAGTATCAGCGCGTTCATCTCTATTCTGGACTCTCCTTGATTTGCTTTTAATTTGTGGTTAACTTTAAAGTGCAATTGAGACACGACGTGAGTCAAAACGGATTTAATAGTGTACCCACATAACACAACATTTCGCAGGAAGTTTGCAGGGAGTTCACCTTGCGAACTTCAGGCAAAAACTAAATGTCCGCCATTTTACGAGTTCGCAGAGCGAATTCTCTGAGAAGTCGCTGAAAAGTTGAAATGTTAATTCGCAGCGAATTATGTGGTAGTTATCCGTGATAAGTTCGAAAATTATCACTGATAATTTTAGAGAGTAGGTTATGGATGTAAATTTGCTCTAAAAATAAGACAAATATTTGTTAAATATTAAAAATAAGATTATAATAAAAGAAAAAAATTTATTTTTCTTATTTTATTATTATTCTAATTAATTTTGGGAAGTTATGAATTTTAGAGAAAGTTTTTTATTGTGAAAAACAATTTCGAAGGACTGGGGATTGAACGCGGGTTTGACGGACGGAAACAAAAACAAAACAACCAACCTAACAAACTGAGCTAAACGACCAACTACTGAAACAAAAAAAATCTTTTTCTTAAGTTACATGTAATTTTATTGGTTGACAGCAGAAAAACAGGTTAATTTAAAAATCTTTTTAGGTAAGTAGATAGGTAAGGGGGTTTCTGGATATAACCTTGCAATTCAGCTCTATCCAAAAGCCCCTTACATTTTTTCGATGACTCAACATTCTATTTGTTTACTTCGGAATGTTATATGTTTTTTTGTTTAAAATTACTATCTATGGAATTTAACTTGTTTATTTAAGATTTTGTTTATTAGAAATTTATCCCTTTGTTATTAATTCTTAGTATGTAAGGAATTTAGCTCACCTTAACAGAATAGTAAATATAATGCAGAAATTAGACTACTCATTTTTTATCTGTGGAATAATATAGTGTCATATGACAAATAACATTCCATTAATAACTAGATATGATTTTTCAAGTTCAAGCTTGCTAACAATTTTGTTTGTTACAACTGTAATGTATCATTTGCTTATCAAGGGATGATATAGTTATAAGGAATGTTGATTAGTAAGCTGTTGGGTATAAAAAGGACGACTAGTTCAGTATTGTTCATCAGTTAGTTTCAAACCTTTACAACCACACTAAATGAGTTCTACTCTTGATACAAATTTAAATTTTAAACGAAACTTATATCAATCAGTTCAAAATACTAGCGATAATCAAAATTTAACAACGAAATTTGCAAATTTGAACATAAAAGAAGAGAAACAATTATTTTCGGAAAGTTTAAAAGATTTAACAAATAAGTTTAAAAAATTAAATATTAAATAAAATCATGAATTTTTTTAAGAAATTAAACGAGGCCGGACAAGAAAAAAATTTTTTGCAAAAGAAAAGATTGAGTGATTTACGTGTAAATGAAGTGTATATAGTTTCCAATTTAAATCTTGTGAAAACAAAGTTTGGATCCAGAATCGTAGCAGACATTGAAGATAAATTTGCAGTTTTTTTGCCGAAAAGAATTTTCGATTGTATTAACGAAGACGAAAATCTATTACCACATTTAAAGGAATTAGCGACAAATCAGAAATTGGGTCTGAAATATCTCGGAGGAACTTACAATTACATTGAATTTATAGAATTATAAGGAAAAGAGCAATGTTTTATTTACCAAAAAATCAACTAATTCTTGCAAGTACATTTAATTTAAACTTAAACATTTTAAATTAAATTAAATTTAAATTTAAACATTTAATTTAATTTAAATATCTTGTTCACAAAACAAGTTACAATTGGAATTCAACTGGGAAGTGACGGTGAATTGTACAGTGTTCTGAAATTTATGTCAAGCCATCCACGCTGCAATATTTCATTTAACCTGCAAGATTGGTTAATTTTTAAGACTTATATAAAGATTATATCAGCTTATTGCAATGGAAGTGAGAAGCCAACTGAATTTATTGAATGTGAAAATTTCCGGATGCGTTTTGGAATCTTTTTGGGAGAAAATACTGTTACACTGGAAGATAAAACAAGTGTGAACAAATTGTCTTACCCATTCATATTTAAGGAAACATCTTTTAATGTTTTAAAAAATTACATTACTTGTGTGGATCAGCGATTTAAATATTTATGTTCAAGACATTTAAAAAATGTGTATAGTTTAGTTGCAAAATCTATTGCTGAAGTTCTATGGTATAAAGATTACTCTAGTGAAAAAGAAATTGAAAATTTTATCAAAAATAATTATGAACAGTTAATTGTGATTATTATGAAAAAAAAAATTTTTACATCTAATTTAGAATTTAACATATTATTGGTTGATATTGTAAAATTTAACTTGCAACATTTTTCTAAAAAATTGTATGCAATGATTTCTAATGCTATTAATATAGGAAATAATTTAATAATATAATCAACATGTATTTGAATAACATAAATGTTTTATTACTATAAATAAAGAAATTACAATTCAGATTTATTTATCCAACTATTGTGTGTACTGTCAAATCCTAACCATTTTACAAACAGTTTAGAACCTTGTCTTTTAATTATTTTTTCAACTAAATAAACATCAGGATTTTTAACTTTGGAAATTTCTTGTTCGTAAAAGCATCCACTAATGATATTTTCCTGATAATCTTTCAGGCGATATGTTATTGGATTTGTGTTTTTTATATTTTCTACAGTAAATATTTCTGTAGTCCAATTTGGAGTGTAACCTTTTTCAAACACATGTTTGAATTTACTTATACGCACTTTATCACCAATGTGAAATTTCGGAAATTTTTTAGTAATATCATTTTTTTTTAAATATTTAACAATAAATATCTTGCGTTTTTATTATTTACATCTTTTGGTTTCATTTTAATAGTACGATGTTTAGTATTATTATATAAAAATACTAAATTACTTAAAATATCTATCCACTTATAATTACCTCGAAAACTAAATTTCATCCACATTTTATTTTTTAAAGTACGATTAAATCGTTCACAAATTGATGCTTTTAAATTACTAAAAGTTGAGTACAAATTAATATTATATATTGTCATAAGATTTTGAAAATTTGAATTATAAAATTCTTTCCCTTTATCAACTTGTAAATTTTTTGGTACACGTCCTTTGATTAAAATAGACTTCATTGCAGCAGTTACATCTTCACCTTTTTTGGATTTTACAGGAATAGCCCATGCAAACTTGGAAAATATATCGATGACAGTTAGCATATACTTGTAACCTTTATTTTCTCGTGCGTAAGGTTGCATTTCAACAAGATCAGCTTGCCAAGTTTCGTCAATACCTCGAATGTCAACTTTTCTTCGTTTATAATTTCGTCTGGCTGGTTTATGTAATTCCTTGACCAACTGTAGTTTTTGGGAATCCATTGTTTTTATTTTTTTGTCAAATCTTGAGTAGATTCCAGTGCGTTCAATCTGCTATCCAATCGAGAAATAATCTCTTTTATAGAAAACATGTCTATATTATTTATACTGTTTATTTTTAAATCATTAAAAAATTGTTTAAGAGTTTGTTCTAATGTTACGATTTTTATATTATTAATAATTAATTCAGTTTTTAGGGTATTTAATTAATAATTTTAGTTATTTTTAATTTTTTAAATTATTTTTAATAATTTCAGTTTTTAATTCAGTTTTATTTACATCATATATGGCATTGACTTCAGTTTTTACAATTTTATTAACAATATTTAAATTAACTGCATCTCTTTCGTTGTCAGCATCAGCTAAATTACAAATTTTTCTATTTTCTATGTTAAAATTTCCATCTAATGTGGGCTTAAAACCAAGCCTTGGAGGACCTGGAGGCCCGCGATGTAAATTATCTACGCTTTTAAACTGACGACCGAATATGTCGATACTCATATTGCAAATGATGTTGAAATATGTAAACACGTTGTTAATAAATAATTTTTGCTTCACGCAATTCTTCAATTATTGATAAAATTTCATTATTATGACTCGGATTTCGAGCAGCTTGAGACGCTAAAAGTAATCGCAATCGATCCACTAATTCATTACGATCATCCCAATAAATATAATCAATATTTTTATTTTTTTTATTTATCATATATTTTGGTATTAATCCACGGCCAAGTTTTCTTTTTCCTGCTTTTGGAGAAAATATTTCTTTTGCTATAAAATTTTGAAATTTTAAACTTTTCTGTTCACGAATAGTTTCATCAGCTTTATAATACTTTTTGTGCGCATTGGTTGAAATAATAATATTTGCATAATTTTCGCGATCATGTAAACTTATAAAATTTTCTTCTGGAGTTTTCTTAAACAAAAGCTCAAGTAAACCTTTGGTAAGTGGATAAATTGAATTATTTATTAAGATGTTATTCTCATTAAAACTAATTGGTGAATAACCAATCATTAATCCTTTAACTAATTTTCGCACACCATATATATTGTCTAAATCTTTTTTCTTTTTATCTAATAATTGTAAATAATCATTTACAATTTTTGTATCGAAACTTGGCGTTGCATTTATAGTATTTGAACTACTATTTAAAGATGCAGTTTTAAATGATATTTCAAGATCATCGTCTTCATCTTCATCTTTTATTTGTAAATTTGAGTAAAAATTATCATCATTGGGATCAAAAATGTTTTCTTGTTTTAATTCTTCATTTTTTATTTCAATTTTCGGTGTTTGAATATTTTTTACATTTTCAAATTCATCAGCTAGTTTTTGAATTGGAGTTATTATTGGTTTAAAGGTGTTATTTAAGGACTGTTCTATATCCTCTTTGCCTATTTTTATCAATCTATGTTTCCGCCGAATTGCATCACTTGCTTTAGCAATTTCTCCCAATATATTTTTTTGTTTTCGCAAATCTTCAACTTGAACAGAAGGCATGTTGTTCATTCAATGTACAAAAAGAGACTGTCACTTCATTATTTTATTCCTTTAATTTTATGAAACAGTCAAAACATTTTCTATATCTACCATTATTAATCACAGAATCTTTATCAATTACTAGAAAATCGTGCTTATTTTTCCAACAAGAATTACAAATTTCTTTAAATTTTGTGAATGACATATCAGTATTAACATGATCGTCATATAAATGTTTTAGATTCA
Organism: Leptopilina drosophilae; assembly: GCA_032873175.1. NCBI lineage: Eukaryota > Metazoa > Arthropoda > Insecta > Hymenoptera > Figitidae > Leptopilina > Leptopilina drosophilae. The sequence continues at coordinate 13,166,563 of CM065487.1, forward strand.
TTTCATCTTGTCTGAAAAGAATTAATAAATTTACATTGTCTCGTATCAAATGTTTTGGAATACGAGCATATGTCTGACATAAGTAGAAACAATCGACGGGCTTGTGTCGACCCATAGCAAAGAAAACTTTAATGTTATCTTGCTTCTCGCACGCGATATCATCAAATATAAATATCGAGTTAGGTCGTGCTTTACTAGGAGAAACAACATTTGCATGCTCATTAAATGGAAAATATTTTACGCCATCTATTGGTTGTAAGACATTTTCTAAAAATTTATACTTTGGTTGATTTAGAGATTTTGAAAAAACATAGACATTTTCAAATCGTAATCCATTTGGATGTATTAAAAGTGCAAGTAAAGCATTCGTTTTTCCACAGTTGGAAGGTCCACAAAATATTGCTCTCACACTATTCGGTAATAAATTACCATGTCTCAGTTTCTTTTCAGTTTTTTGCACTACCGTATCGAAATTAATAACAGGTAATTTGATAGGTTGTTCACTAAACTGCATCGTTTTTAAAACTAAAGAAAAAATATATAAATACTAAACTTATAAAGATTATTTTGTTAGTTGATTTTAGTATTTGGAAGGATATGATTGTGCACGCAAATAAGAAACGAGTCAGTTGTAAACAATCCGTCAAAGGGATAAGACGTGGAAAAGGCTTCTTAAATAAAATTATAAATAATTTACCATTTGAACTACATATTCCTGGCTATCAGTTTTGTGGTCCAGGAACAAAATTAGCTAAACGACTTGTTCGTGGTGACCAAGGAATTAATCCTTTGGACGCAGCGTGTAGAGAACACGACATTTCTTATTTAAGAAATAAGGAAAATATTGAAGCTAGGAACGTTGCAGATAAAGTGCTTGCAGAAAAAGCTTGGAATCGTGTTCTTGCACCAGACGCAGGAGTTGGAGAAAAACTTGCTGCTTACACAATTACAAACACCATGAAAGCAAAATCTAAATTAGGCATGGGACTAAGAAAGAAGAAAAGAACAAATGCTACATTAAGAACTATTATATCAGCAGCCAAAAAAACAATTAATCCAAAGGATGATAATATGAATGCTGTTATTAAATCTGCGTTACTTGGAGCGCGTGTCGCTGTAAAAAAAAGCTGGTGGAAAACATAAAATAAAAAAACCTCGAATTTTCCCTGTTTCAACTAAAGTAGGAGGCCTATTGCCTTTTCTTATCCCAATCTTTGCTGGACTCAGTGCTACAGGGGCACTTGCAGGAGGGGCAGCTGGTGTTGCAAAAGCTGTGAATGACGCAAAAGATGCAAAACTTCAACTTGAAGAAAAAAAACGTCATAATGAAGCGATGGAAGCTATTGCCCTAGGCAAAGGGCTTTACTTAAAACCTCATAAAGAAGGCGTAGGACTTCATTTAAAACCACATACGCAGGGACAAGGATTAAAAAAAAAAAAGAAAAATTTTAAAAACGCCAAAGTGAAGCTACCAAAACGTGCGTTAACTAATTTTGATTTACTTAAAGTAGTAAAACGATTGAAAATTCCGCATTTTCGTGGAATTTTTATGCGCAATGAATTACCAATAATTGGTCCTAGAATGTATGAATCAGGGATAATAAATTTGGATGACAAAGATGGACCTGGAACTCATTGGTGCGCCTATAAAAAAATAAAAATAAAATTGTTTATTTTGATAGTTTCGGTAATTTATGTCCTCCTTTGGATCTTATTCAATATTTTGGTGTTGATTATGTAATGTATAATCATGAAAAATATTAAAATCATGATACATATGTGTGTGGCCATTTATGTTTAAAATTTTTATGTAACCAATTAAATATTTCTGACATGTATTCTGTGTATATAAATAAATGATATTTTGATTTTTATATTTAGTTACTTATTAGAAATCACAATGAACGAATCAATTATATTAACATTATCTGGAAATACTTCCATTTTAGAATCTCAATACCAATCGAGTTATCACCATATAAATCTTATGTACTCGGACTTGTTGAATTTCTTTCGTATAATTCGATACCTAATGTAGACGTTGGTAACAATAAATTTTACGTAGGCAATGAAGTTTATTTTATGGCAACCGGAAGTTATGAAATAAGTGATATAAATAGAGATTTGCAAAAAAAAATTGAAAATGCGCAATTGCAACATTAGTATTCAACCTAACAATAATACTTTAAAATGTATTATTTATTGTGACGATGAAATTAATTTTGAACCGAAAGATTCTATTGGTCGTTTATTAGGATTTTCCCATAGAAAATTAGAAGCTAAAGCTTATCATGAATCAGATCAACCAGTGTCTATTATTAAGATCAACTCTTTACGTATAGAATGTAACATAACTACAGGTGCATATATTAATGGTGAAAAAGTACATACAATTCATCAATTTTTCCCTATTGTTCCACCAGGATATAAGATAGTTGAAGTTCCAAATCACGTCATTTACTTACCAGTCTCTGTCAAAACAATAGACTGTATTCAATTACGAATTGTTGATCAAGACGGACATTTAGTTAATTTTCGTGGTGAAACTATAACAATCAGATTACACATAAAGTCTGTAGAATAATGGGCATTGTTTATAATAATAATAAACGAAACAAGATTGGTTTTGGTTATAAAATACAAACACCATTTCACAAACAAATCAGTCAACGACAAACTGTCAAAAGATTAAGACCACAAAATTTAAAACTCCTGAAAAAATTAGGCCTGAAAATTGTAAAAAGAAGAGGTTAAAAAGATTTAAAATATTCTGTTCTTGTGTCTGTGTATTTGTGTATAGAACTTTTATATTTTGCCATAGACGAGGAACTGTTAAATATTGAACAACCAATTATTTTTGATGAGTCAATTGCACATTATGAAGTGCATACTCAGCAGCCATACACTTCATCAACGTACAATAATAGTGACGAAATTCGAATCGCTGTACAGAATCAAGATCATTGTCTACTTCCGAGCAAAAGATCAATTCATATCAGTGGTAGACTGTTAAAAACTGATGGAACACCTGTAATACACACATCTCTGGTTTCTAATGGCGTTTGCCATTTATTTGAAGAAGCAAAATATGAACTCAATGGTATAGATATTGATAAAAATAAAAATGTAGCTCTTACAAGCTTAATGAAAAATTACGTTTCTTTTGATGCCACTCAAAGCAAATTTCTTGAAAATGTTGGTTGGTTAGACTTTATTGATGATGCAACATTGACATTAGGCTATTTCGATGTTTGTATACCGTTAAATATGATTTTTGGCTTTGCTGAAGATTATAAAAAAATTATTGTAAACGCTAAACATGAGCTCATTTTTACAAGATTAAGAATAGATTCAAATGCAATTCATCAAATTGCACCTCTTGAAGAATATAGAATTGTCATTGAAAAACTCGAATGGCTGTTACCGTATTTAAAATTACACTGGCACACAAAAAAAAATTGATGCTCTGAGCTTTTGATCAGACTATGACTACTTTATGTTTTTGGGGTCGCTGAAACCGAATCCGAAGTTCATTTAACCCCATCACGTCAGGGTTTTGAGATAACCTCAAAAAATAACTCAAAATTTGACCCCAAAATTTTTCAATCAACAAAAATTGTCAAATATAAAAATAATTTTGTTTTGTTCCCTGTAGAAATAAAATATATAATTATGATTTTTATTTCAGGTACTAAAAACGATATAAAAATTAAAGTCATTCTTGTTTACATTAAGAGTCAAGAGTTCTAAAAATACATTTTGTTCCAAAAAAATGTTCTCGTTCAAAAATTGGCAACTGCTAGCACTAGTTACGAAATTTTCGCTTCGCCTACAGTTTGTTCCAAAAAAAGTGCTCGTTCAAAAATTTGCAACTGCTCGCACTCGTTACGAAATATACTATTCTGTTGGTTAGTACATTGCACTATAGTTGATACTGAACTAAGTGCCTTACTTACCGTCATGATGAGTCTTAAAAATTTTCCATGATTTTAAAATTTTTGGGTTTTCGGGGGTTCTGACAACAACTGGAACTGATGGGATTAAACAGACTTCAGATTCAGCTTCAGCGACCCCAAAAACATAAAGTTGTGGTAGTAAGACTTGAAAATAAAAATTTTTGTTGATTAAAAAATTTTGGGGTCAAATTTTGAGTTATTTTTTGAGGTTATCTCAAAACCCTGACGTGATGGGGTTAAATGAACTTCATTTTCGGTTTCAGCGACCCCAAAAACATAAAGTAGTGGTAGTAAGACTTGAAAATAAAAATGTTTGTTGATTAAAAAATTTTGAGGTCAAATTTTGAGTTATTTTTTGAGGTTATCTCAAAACCCTGACGTGATGGGGTTAAATGAACTTCAGTTTCGGTTTCAGCGACCCCAAAAACATAAAGTAGTTGTAATAAGACTTGAAAATAAAAATGTTTGTTGATTAAAAAATTTTGGGGTCAAATTTTGAGTTATTTTTTGAGGTTATCTCAATACCCTGACGTGATGGGGTTAAATGAACTTCGGAATCGGTTTCAGCGACCCCAAAAACATAAAGTAGTGGTAGTAAGACTTGAAAATAAAAATGTTTGTTGATTAAAAAATTTTGGGGTCAAATTTTGAGTTATTTTTGAGGTTATCTCAAAACCCTGACGTGTTGGGGTTAAATGAACTTCGGAATCGGTTTCAGCGACCCCAAAAACATAAAGTAGTCATAGTCTGATCAAAAGCTCAGAGCATCAATTTTTTTTGTGTGCCAGTGTTATCAGACGCTCGAAAATTTAAATTATTAAAGTATATAGAAAAAGATCCGTCGATTTCAATTAGTTTTCGAACTTTAGAATTATATGAATATCCTTTATTACCATTAACTCAAAAAAATATTTGGAGCGTAAAAACTTCAACGCATTTAGAGAAACCTAGATTTATTATATTAGGGTTTCAAACAAACAGGAAAAATAATACTACGCAAAATTCCAGTCATTTTGACCATTGTAACATATCTGACGTAAAGCTGTTTTTAAATTCGCAAAGTTATCCGTATAGTAATATGAACCTTAATATTAATAGAAATCAATATTCTACTTTGTATGAGATGTACACTAATTTTCAAGATGTTTATTATAGAAAAGAATCTCAACCGCTTTTGACGAAAAAAGAATTTTTGCAATATGCTCCTTTAATTGTAATAGATTGCTCAAAACAAAATGAAGCACTAAAAAGTGGTCCCGTTGATATTCGTTTAGAATTTGAATCAAGAGAAAATTTTTCCCCTATCACTTCAGCATATTGTCTAATTTTGCATGACCGCATAGTTGAATATAAACCATTAAGTGGTATTGTAAGAAAAATTGTATAATTTTTTAAAACAAAAATTAATTAGTTATAATACCATATTTTAAAATAGTTAAAGAAAATGAAAAAAAGAATTTAATAATTTATGTATGTATGTATCTAAAGTAAAAATTAAATCAAGCTTTGTGAATTAAAAAAAAATATTTTTTAAAAAAATAATTAATATTTTTTTATTTTGTAAAATTAAAAAAAATTTAAGTAAAAAATAATTTTTTATTTCGTAAATAATAATTGAATTTTAATAATAATAATTTTAATAATTCTTAAAGATTAAAAAATTAATTAAATTAAAATTAATTAAATTAACTATTTTTTTTAATTATAATAAAGTATGGAAAAAATTGTTAAAATGGAAATTAGTAGAATATGTAAAATAAAATAAAATGACAACTTCTCATTCAAACTTAAATAGCACATGTGAAAGAAATGAGAGAAAGAATTTTATCACTTACTGATGTATCAAATTGCTTGGCCTTGTGAAGAATTTGTCGGCGGTCAGTTCCGTATACTTATAAGTCATACGATTAATATAAATACTGTATATTTTTAAAAATCCATTCTGTAATTTTTTGAAAACGAATATTATAAACAATAAAAATAAGTTTTTCTTGAAGTAGTTTTCCTTGATTGTTTTACCATTCCATGATTTTTTCAGAAAAAAATATGTATTAGTTATTATTTTTATAAATAATTTAATTAATTTTTAAAAAAATTTTAACTCAATTTTTTCATAAAATTTTTTTTTTAAATTATCAACATTATTTTTTTGAAAAATAAAGTTATTAATAATAATAATAATTTTAAAAAATTTAGTAAAATATTAATATCTTTTTAACAGCAATTATTATTATTAAAAAATTTTCCATTAATAAACTTTTATTGATACATATAAATCATTTATTATTACACATTTTTTTGTAATATAAGCATAGGTGGATTGTTATAAGATTAACATATTTTGAAAAAAGGTATATTAATATAATTAAAAACATTGCGGAAACTTCATTTTTTAATGAACCAATTATTCAATTTTTTTGTTTCTTTTCCTTTCCTTCTTCTTGTTCCTCTCCTACATCTGCATTTTGTTCATTAATTTCATTTTCTTGGATGCCCTCTACGTCTATAGGTTCATACAGCACGGTCTCTCTGTCGTCATCGGAGAATGCCTCTTTCTCGCCGGTGTTCCCCTCTTTTCCCTCCATCACATCTCTGTGACTCTCCTCTTCTTCGTCGATTTCCATAGCTGCCTCCGTCTTGTCGGTGTTCCCCTCCTTTTCCTCTACCTCGCCTCTGTGACTCTCCTCGTCTTCTTCTTCTTCTATGTCCATCGCTGAATCTGCCTCGACGGTGTTCCCTTTCTTTTCGTCAACCTCGTCTTCTCCTACGCCCGAGTCCATGTCTCCTTCACTTCTTTCTCTGGCTTTGATTCCCTTCTTACAGCAGTCACACACGTTGTCGTCTTCTTCTTCTTCTGCTTCTTCTTCTTCTTCTTCTTCTCTGGTTATATTCGAACTATTTTCTCCTTGATTTTCATTTCTGGAGAAACACTCTTCAATTGTAATTTCCAATTCATCACAATCCAAGTCCTGTAAACCGCTATCAAAATAAGGATAACTGCAGTAGGGCGGGATTAACAAATCGGGTTTCCTATCCAAACGAAATGTTGAGTTGTTGATTTTGCAAACTTCAACAACTACATTCATGAATCGAAGGAATACCCTTTCAGCATCCGTCTTGTCATAGAAGCAGTTGTAGTTAGTCACTGCGATGGCCACCATTAAAATGTTTCGCAGCTTATGGACGTCCACATTTTCCGATAGCCATTCCGATGGAACATCCACAGCAATGTCAAAACCAGCATATGTGCAATTCTAAAAATAAAAAAATTCATTAGTTTCTTAAAAAATTATTACTTTTTTCTATTATTATTTAATAACTTTTTTTAATTTTAAAAAATATGCAATTTATTTTTTAATAGCAATTAAACAACTTAGTTTAAATAATTAAATAATAATTTTTATTTAATTTATTATTAATTTAATAACATATTTTTTTATTTTTGGAAATATTTAATTTATTTTTTTTGCTATCAATTAAACAACTTAATTTAATTAATTAAATAATAATTTTAATTTTATTTATTAAACTTCTCTTAATTATTTATTATTTTACAGCCTACTTACTACTTCATTTGCTTGCAAAATTCTCCTTATAACAAATCCATATTGATTTTGACTGGCCACCCCTTTGATGTTATTAAAGGAAATAGTTGTCTTTCCTTGCGGGCTTAAAACCCTGCTTGCTAAATCTTTAGCTTGCATCGCAATTGAGACGATGCACAGCTGTTTGAAAGTGGATCCATTTGAGCATGCATATAGCCATTCTGATGGAGCCTCAATTCTGATGTAATGCCTCGTGTATGACATGTTTTTTGTCCTATAAATTAATTAAAATATTTTATTATTTCTAATTAAAATTTTTGAAAAATTTAATTTTAAAAAAATTAAAATTTTTTGAAAAATTAAATTTTAAGTAAATTAAAATTTTTGAAAAATTAAATGTTAAATAAATTAGAATTTTTAAAAAAATTAAATTTTAAATAAATTAAAATTTTATTTTTAAGAGAACATATTCTAATATAAATTTTATTTAAAATTAAATGTTAAATAAATTAAAATTTTTTACAAAATTAAATTTTAAATAAATTAAAATTTTTTAAAAAATTAAATTTAAATAAATTAAAATTTTTTGAAAAATTAAATTTTAAATAAATTAAAATTTTTGAAAAATTAAATGTTAAATAAATTAAAATTTTTAAAAAAATTAAATTTAAAATAATTTAAAATTTTTTGAAAAATTAAATTTTAAATAAATTAAAATTTTTTGAAAAACTAAATTTTATATAAATTAAAATTATTGAAAAATTAAATATTAAATAAATTATAATTTATAAAAAAATTAAATTTAAAATAATTAAAAATTTTTTGAAAAATTATATTTTAAATAAATTAAAATTTTTGAAAAATATTAAATGTTAAATAAATTAGAATTTTTAAAAAAATTAAATTTTAAATAAATTAAAACTTTATTTTTAAGATAACATATTCTAATATAAATTTTATTTAAAATTAAATGTTAAATAAATTAAAATTTTTTACAAAATTAAATTTTAAATAAATTAAAATTTTTTAAAAAATTAAATTTAAATAAATTAAAATTTTTTGAAAAATTAAATTTTAAATAAATTAAAATTTTTGAAAAATTAAATGTTAAATAAATTAAAATTTTTAAAAAAATTAAATTTAAAATAATTTAAAATTTATGAAAAATTAAATTTTAAATAAATTAAAATTTTTTGAAAAACTAAATTTTAAATAAATTAAAATTATTGAAAAATTAAATATTAAATAAATTAAAATTTAAAAAAAAATTAAATTTAAAATAATTAAAAATTTTTTGAAAAATTAAATTTTAAATAAATTAAAATTTTTTGAAAAACTAAATTTTAAATAAATTAAAATTATTGAAAAATTAATTTTAAAATAATTTAAAATTTTTTGAAAAATTAAATTTTAAATAAATTAAAATTTTTTGAAAAATTAAATTTTAAATAAATTAAAATTTTTGAAAAATTAAATGTTAAATAAATTAGAATTTTTAAAAAAATTAAATTTTAAATAAATTAAAATTTTATTTTTAAGAGCACATAATCTAATATAAATTTTATTTAAAATTAAATGTTAAATAAATTAAAATTTTTTACAAAATTAAATTTTAAATAAATTAAAATTTTTTAAAAAATTAAATTTAAATAAATTAAAATTTTTTGAAAAATTAAATTTTAAATAAATTAAAATTTTTGAAAAATTAAATGTTAAATAAATTAAAATTTTTAAAAAAATTAAATTTAAAATAATTTAAAATTTATGAAAAATTAAATTTTAAATAAATTAAAATTTTTTGAAAAACTAAATTTTAAATAAATTAAAATTATTGAAAAATTAAATATTAAATAAATTAAAATTTAAAAAAAAATTAAATTTAAAATAATTAAAAATTTTTTGAAAAATTAAATTTTAAATAAATTAAAATTTTTTGAAAAAATAAATTTTAAATAAATTAAAATTATTGAAAAATTAAATTTAAAATAATTTAAAATTTTTTGAAAAATTAAATTTTAAATAAATTAAAATTTTTTGAAAAATTAAATGTTAAATAAATTAAAATTTTTAAAAAAATTAAATTTAAAATAATTTAAAATTTTTTGAAAAATTAAATTTTAAATAAATTAAAATTTTTTGAAAAAATAAATTTTAAATAAATTAAAATTTTTGAAAAATTAAATATTAAATAAATTAAAATTTAAAAAAAATAAATTTAAAATAATTTAAAATTTTTTGAAAAATTAAATTTTAAATAAATTCAAATTTATTGAAAAATTAAATTTTAAATAAATTAAAATTTATTGAAAAATAAAAATTTATTTTCAAGAGAACATATTCTACTATAAATTTTATTTAAAATTAAATGTTAAATAAATTAAAATTTAAAAAAAAAAATTAAATTTAAAATAATTTAAAATTTTTTGAAAAATTAAATTTTAAATAAATTAAAATTTTTTGAAAAATTAAATTTTAAATAAATTGAAATTTTCTGAAAAATAAAAATTTATTTTCAAGAGAACATATTCTACTATAAATTTTATTTAAAATTAAATGTTAAATAAATTAAAATTTTTTAAAAAATTAAATTTAAAATAAATTAAAATTTTTTGAAAAAATAAATTTTAAATAAATTAAAATTTTTGAAAAATTAAATATTAAATAAATTAAAATTTAAAAAAAAATTAAATTTAAAATAATTTAAAATTTTTTGAAAAATTAAATTTTAAATAAATTAAAATTTATTGAAAAATAAAAATTTCTTTTCAAGAGAACATATTCTACTATAAATTTTATTTAAAATTAAATGTTAAATAAATTAAAATTTTAAAAAAAATTAAATTTAAAATAATTTAAAATTTTTTGAAAAATTAAATTTTAAATAAATTAAAATTTTTTGAAAAATTAAATTTTAAATAAATTGAAATTTTCTGAAAAATAAAAATTTATTTTCAAGAGAACATATTCTACTATAAATTTTATTTAAAATTAAATGTTAAATAAATTAAAATTTTTTAAAAAATTAAATTTAAAATAAATTAAAATTTTTTGAAAAATTAAATTTTAAATAAATTAAAATTTTTTGAAAAATTAATTTTTAAATACATTAAAATTTTTGAAAAATTAAATGTTAAATAAATTAAAATTTTTAAAAAAATTAAATTTAAAATAATTTAAAATTTTTTGAAAAATTAAATTTTAAATAAATTAAAATTTTTTGAAAAATTAAATTTTAAATAAATTAAAATTTTTTGAAAAATTAAATTTTAAATAAATTAAAATTTTTTGAAAAATTAAATTTTAAATAAATTAAAATTTTTTGAAAAATTAAATTTTATTTTCAAGAGAACATATTCTACTATAAATTTTATTTAAAATTAAATGTTAAATAAATTAAAATTTTTTAAAAAATTAAATTTAAAATAAAATAAAATTTTTTGAAAAATTAAATTTTAAATAAATTAAAATTTTTTGAAAAATTAATTTTTAAATACATTAAAATTTTTGAAAAATTAAATGTTAAATAAATTAAAATTTTTAAAAAAATTAAATTTAAAATAATTCAAAATTTTTTGGAAAATTAAATTTTAAATAAATTAAAATTTTTTGAAAAACTAAATTTTAAATAAATTAAAATTATTGAAAAATTAAATATTAAATAAATTAAAATTTAAAAAAAAATTAAATTTAAAATAATTTAAAATTTTTTGAAAAATTAAATTTTAAATAAATTAAAATTTTTTGAAAAACTAAATTTTAAATAAATTAAATTTATTGAAAAATGAAATTTAAAATAATTTAAAATTTTTTGAAAAATTAAATTTTAAATAAATTAAAATTTTTTGAAAAATTAAATTTTAAATAAATTGAAATTTTCTGAAAAATAAAAATTTATTTTCAAGAGAACATATTCTACTATAAATTTTATTTTAAAATTAAATGTTAAATAAATTAAAATTTTTTAAAAAATTAAATTTAAAATAAATTAAAATTTTTTGAAAAATTAAATTTTAAATAAATTAAAATTTTTTGAAAAATTAATTTTTAAATACATTAAAATTTTTGAAAAATTAAATGTTAAATAAATTAAAATTTTAAAAAAAATTAAATTTAAAATAATTTAAAATTTTTTGAAAAATTAAATTTTAAATAAATTAAAATTTTTTGAAAAACTAAATTTTAAATAAATTAAAATTATTGAAAAATTAAATATTAAATAAATTAAAATTTAAAAAAAAATTAAATTTAAAATAATTTAAAATTTTTTGAAAAATTAAATTTTAAATAAATTAAAATTTTTTGAAAAACTAAATTTTAAATAAATTAAAATTATTGAAAAATTAAATTTAAAATAATTTAAAATTTTTTGAAAAATTAAATTTTAAATAAATTAAAATTTTTTGAAAAATTAAATTTTAAATAAATTGAAATTTTCTGAAAAATAAAAATTTATTTTCAAGAGAACATATTCTACTATAAATTTTATTTAAAATTAAATGTTAAATAAATTAAAATTTTTTAAAAAATTAAATTTAAAATAAATTAAAATTTTTTGAAAAATTAAATTTTAAATAAATTAAAATTTATTGAAAAATAAAAATTTATTTTCAAGAGAACATATTCTAATATAAATTTTATTTAAAATTAAATGTTAAATAAATTAAAATTTTTTAAAAAATTAAATTTTAAATAAATTAAAATTTTTTGAAAAATTAAATTTAAATAAATTAAAATTTTTTGAAAAATTAATTTTTAAATACATTAAAATTTTTGAAAAATTAAATGTTAAATAAATTAAAATTTTTTGAAAAATTAAATTTTATTTTCAAGAGAACATATTCTACTATAAATTTAATTTAAAATTAAATGTTAAATAAATTAAAATTTTTTAAAAAATTAAATTTAAAATAATTTAAAATTTTTTGAAAAATTAAATTTTAAATAAATTAAAATTTTTTGAAAAAATAAATTTTAAATAAATTAAAATTTTTGAAAAATTAAATATTAAATAAATTAAAATTTAAAAAAAAATTAAATTTAAAATAAATTAAAATTTTTTGAAAAATTAAATTTTAAATAAATTAAAATTTTTTGAAAAATTAAATTTTAAATAAATTAAAATTTTTTGAAAAATTAAATTTTAAATAAATTGAAATTTTCTGAAAAATAAAAATTTATTTTCAAGAGAACATATTCTACTATAAATTTTATTTAAAATTAAATGTTAAATAAATTAAAATTTTTTAAAAAATTAAATTTAAAATAAATTAAAATTTTTTGAAAAATTAAATTTTAAATAAATTAAAATTTTTTGAAAAATTAATTTTTAAATACATTAAAATTTTTGAAAAATTAAATGTTAAATAAATTAAAATTTTTAAAAAAATTAAATTTAAAATAATTTAAAATTTTTTGAAAAATTAAATTTTAAATAAATTAAAATTTTTTGAAAAATTAAATTTTAAATAAATTAAAATTTTTTGAAAAATTAAATTTTAAATAAATTAAAATTTTTTGAAAAATTAAATTTTATTTTCAAGAGAACATATTCTACTATAAATTTTATTTAAAATTAAATGTTAAATAAATTAAAATTTTTTAAAAAATTAAATTTAAAATAAATTAAAATTTTTTGAAAAATTAAATTTTAAATAAATTAAAATTTTTTGAAAAATTAAATATTAAATAAATTAAAATTTTTGAAAAATTAAATGTTAAATAAATTAAAATTTTTAAAAAAATTAAATTTAAAATAATTTAAAATTTTTTGAAAAATTAAATTTTAAATAAATTAAAATTTTTTGAAAAACTAAATTTTAAATAAATTAAAATTATTGAAAAATTAAATATTAAATAAATTAAAATTTAAAAAAAAATTAAATTTAAAATAATTTAAAAAATTTTGAAAAATTAAATTTTAAATAAATTAAAATTTTTTGAAAAACTAAATTTTAAATAAATTAAAATTATTGAAAAATTAAATTTAAAATAATTTAAAATTTTTTGAAAAATTAAATTTTAAATAAATTAAAATTTTTTGAAAAATTAAATTTTAAATAAATTGAAATTTTCTGAAAAATAAAAATTTATTTTCAAGAGAACATATTCTACTATAAATTTTATTTAAAATTAAATGTTAAATAAATTAAAATTTTTTAAAAAATTAAATTTTAAATAAATTAAAATTTTTTGAAAAATTAAATTTTAAATAAATTAAAATTTATTGAAAAATAAAAATTTATTTTCAAGAGAACATATTCTAATATAAATTTTATTTAAAATTAAATGTTAAATAAATTAAAATTTTTTAAAAAATTAAATTTAAAATAAATTAAAATTTTTTGAAAAATTAAATTTTAAATAAATTAAAATTTTTTGAAAAATTAAATTTTAAATAAATTAAAATTTTAAAAAAAATTAAATTTAAAATAATTTAAAATTTTTTGAAAAATTAAATTTTAAATAAACAAAAATTTTTTTGAAAAATTAAATTTTAAATAAATTAAAATTTATTGAAAAATAAAAATTTATTTTCAAGAGAACATATTCTACTATAAATTTTATTTAAAATTAAATGTTAAATAAATTAAAATTTTAAAAAAAATTAAATTTAAAATAATTTAAAATTTAAAAAAAAATTAAATTTAAAATAAATTAAAATTTTTTGAAAAATTAAATTTTAAATAAATTAAAATTTTTTGAAAAATTAAATTTTAAATAAATTAAAATTTTTTGAAAAATTAAATTTTAAATAAATTAAAATTTTAAAAAAAATTAAATTTAAAATAATTTAAAATTTTTTGAAAAATTAAATTTTAAATAAACAAAAATTTTTTTTTTGAAAAATTAAATTTTAAATAAATTAAAATTTATTGAAAAATAAAAATTTATTTTCAAGAGAACATATTCTACTATAAATTTTATTTAAAATTAAATGTTAAATAAATTAAAATTTTAAAAAAAATTAAAATTAAAATAATTTAAATTTTTTTGAAAAATTAAATTTTAAATAAATTAAAATTTTTTGAAAAATTAAATTTTAAATAAATTGAAATTTTCTGAAAAATAAAAATTTATTTTCAAGAGAACATATTCTACTATAAATTTTATTTAAAATTAAATGTTAAATAAATTAAAATTTTTTAAAAAATTAAATTTAAAATAAATTAAAATTTTTTGAAAAATTAAATTTTAAATAAATTAAAATTTTTTGAAAAATTAATTTTTAAATAAATTAAAATTTTTTGAAAAATTAAATTTTAAATAAATTAAAATTTTTAAAAAAATTAAATTTAAAATAATTTAAAATTTTTTGAAAAATTAAATTTTAAATAAATTAAAATTTATTGAAAAATAAAAATTTATTTTCAAGAGAACATATTCTAATATAAATTTTATTTAAAATTAAATGTTAAATAAATTAAAATTTTTTAAAAAATTAAATTTTAAATAAATTAAAATTTTTTGAAAAATTAAATTTAAATAAATTAAAATTTTTTGAAAAATTAAATTTTAAATAAATTAAAATTTTTTGAAAAATTAAATTTTAAATAAATTAAAATTTATTGAAAAAGAAAAATTTATTTTCAAGAGAACATATTCTACTATAAATTTTATTTAAAATTAAATGTTAAATAAATTAAAATTTTTTAAAAAATTAAATTTAAAATAAATTAAAATTTTTTGAAAAATTAAATTTTAAATAAATTAAAATTTTTTGAAAAATTAAATGTTAAATAAATTAAAATTTTTAAAAAAATTAAATTTAAAATAATTTAAAATTTTTTGAAAAATTAAATTTTAAATAAATTAAAATTTTTTGAAAAATTAAATGTTAAATAAATTAAAATTTTTAAAAAAATTAAATTTAAAATAATTTAAAATTTTTTGAAAAATTAAATTTTAAATAAATTAAAATTTTTTGAAAAACTAAATTTTAAATAAATTAAAATTTTTGAAAAATTAAATATTTAATAAATTAAAATTTAAAAAAAATTTAATTTAAAATAATTTAAAATTTTTTGAAAAATTAATTTTTAAATAAATTAAATTTTTTTTGAAGAATTAAATTTTAAATTTAAAATTTTTTGAAATATTGCTTGAAATTAATTAAAAACACTTACAATTATAAGAGATGTTGCAGAAGAAACAAACACACCTTATTTAGTCGCGATTAAATTTAAAAAAAAAATTTTTTAATTAATTTTTTTTATTATATTGTTTCACAATTTTATAAAAATAAAATCACAGTCGTTATTAAAATTCACTATTAAAAAATTTTGTATTACTTATGGGTCACTTGTTTCACTCTTTATTAAATAAATAAATAAATAAATAAATATATATATATATATATATATATATATATATATATATATATATATATATATATATATATATATATATATATATATATATATATATATATATTCATGTATATTTTATTATTTGATTGTCACTTCTTTAATGAAGCTCCTTCTTAATCAAGCTCCTTTTTATACCCATGCCTTTGTTTAGAAAATATGAGACAGAGATAAGTATATGGATTGAAAGAAGAAGGTAGAGTGCGATAAGGTTCTCCCTCTGGGGGGGGTGAGATGGGTGCTTCTTTCTTTATGAATATGATTATGTAATTGTCACATTTAATTTAATTATTAATTTTTTGAAAACCCCAAGGTACAGTATTTGTACTTTTTGGTAAAAGTACTCTTTTATCATCATGCCAACTGATAACTTTTTTCTTTTGTTTTATGGTATATAATTCATGCTTTTTACTTATTATGAAATGCTGTGATTTCATCAAATTTTTGAAATTGAAAAGTGCTTTTTTATAATCACGAATTGTAATTTTTTTTAAGGTTGAACCCTTTACTCCTTTGCTTTTTTCTTTACATTTTTTTCACCAAAAATTTTGTAGGTATACAATTTTGAACGCAATCCTACAAATTCAGTAATAATTTTTCCATTGCATTCATCCTTTATTAGCCCTAAAATTTTTTTATTTGCTAATGGAATACCATAGATATTATTTTGTAGGTAATCAGACGTGTCAAAAAATTGTAAATCTCGTTTAATAAAATCATAAATATTTAAAACATGAAAATGGTAAATTAAACTGTCTGTGTCCGTATAAAGTAATTTTGATTTTTCACCAAATGTTCTTTTAACATAATTGTAGTGAAAATCATAAAGATATAATTTAGATATGTCTAAAATGGTGAATCCAACATAAATAGGTTTATTAATTTCAACTTGTAGTTTATTAAGTTCTATAATAACTAAATTTTTATCAAATATATTGCAACTATGAATATTTGGTTTACTGATAAGAGCTTTTGCTCCAAATCTACCTTCCCATTTTGTCACTATTCTAACATCCTTATGTTTTCTTACATTTTCCATAGTTTTTCCGAAAACAGAGTTATTCATTAATTTATAAAAATTTTTTTCAAATGCATTAGTAGAGCATTTTCTGAAATCGGTATTTAAATCAATATACTGTTTTAACCATTGTGATTGTTTAAACTTTAAAATTCTATGAACCTTTTTCAATTTCATTCCTAATTGTAGATAATATTTTAGATTTTTGTAATGAATAATATATTTTTCCTTCGAAAATAAATTGGTTATAAGTTTTGGTAATTTACTACCTGGGGGTAAAAAATGTTCCGGACATAAGGGCAAATCTTTGTGCAAATCATGCAATTCTGTAGGATATTCTAAATCCACTTCTAAAATATAACCATAAGAAGAATCATCCTCAATTTTAAAAACATCAAAGTCCAATATATTTTTTTCCCATTGAAAATCGGAAATAGGTAAAAATTCGCACATTCCTGTACCGTATAAATTATTAATATCAAAATACATTATGTAGGATTCTTCAACATTTTTGTTAAAATCTGACCCCATAAATCTGTTGTTAGCTTTTGCATACCGATTTGAGCATTGAGAAACACCACCTCTAATACCTTTCTCTAAAAAAAGTACCATATCTATATCAGTTAACAATTCCAATTCCACTTTTGTTAATTTTAGCATTGCATCAAATGCAAGCCTAGGTGCAGTATGATAATGTAAAGCATCCAGATTATAAGCTGACATACAAGTTTCTCGAAAATTTTCAAATATATCTGCTAAAAGTAAAACATCTGTTTTCAAATATAAATCCGAATAATCTCCTAAACTTTTTAAATTAAATGTGGTCCAAACATGACAAGCGTGAGTATAGTCGTCTTCTGAAATTTGAGAATCATTCAATTTGGAATAAAATTCTTCTTTACGAGGCAATTGATTTTCTTGTAATTTTTCCCAATTATTAATATATTCATATGGGAAAACGCCTTTTCTTGTTAAAAGATTAAATTCATTAATATTTTTGCAATATTTTGCTGTTATTTTCTTTTTCTCATTTTGAAGAAAATTTGTTAATTTATCCAAACTACTAGGCATAAATCTAAAAGAATCTAAAAATCTAAGACACACATTTTTTCCCTCTACATATTTGGTAAACGATATATATTTTTCTTTATTTATAGGTAAAAGCTTAACAGATCCTTCGAAACTCGTGCATAATTCTTTTATAAAAAAATGAGAATCATAACCTGACAAATTGTGAAAAATGACTGGTATCACATGTGAATTTTTATAATTTATATTGCATTCTTGGTGAGCAGCTCCCCTATATTTTCCTGTTAAATGATTGTGATCTCTACATCTAATATCATTATTTTTAAATGGTTTCTCGCAAATATAACAATTTTCAGCAGTTTGAAATTCTAATTCCTCTTCATAAGTTAAAGGTTCCATTGGAACGATTTTCTTTAAATAAGATTCAACTAGATTTGCGATATCTTTTAATTTATTCATGAACCATAAAATGCAGTCTTTTCCTCTACATAGTTCAAAGGTTGAAAGAGAATCATCGAACTCACATTTTAAGTAAAATGCGACACTATGTGGCACATGTTTTTGATAAGCAGAAGAAACCATTTTATTACCCTTAATTGGTTCTAAAATGCTTTCAGTATCGGCATAGACAACGAATGGAACTTTTTCTTTGAATTTAAAATTTTTGAATTTCAAAATATTATCTTTTTCGTTTGGTAATTTCACTCTACATTTGTTTAATACTGTACAATCAAGTTTATGATTTTCTAGAGAATATTTATACTTAAAATGACATAAGCACCTATCACAAATAAAAATTTGACATTTACTTTTTGTCATTTGAGATTTAACCAAGCGGGACAAATTACGAATCCATGCAAAATGATGAAAATCATTATCGAAATCTTGATTTTTAATCATTAATAAGTGAATTGTCGGTTTTTCTGAATATTGCTCACTTAAATATAGAGGAACTATATCCGATTTTTTTCTTTCAGTGCAATCAGTGCTATAAATGTTTATTTTTAAATTATTCATTTTTTCAAATTTAGGTACGTCTGTCATAGCAATGGGAAAATTAATCCCTTCATATTTTAATACGGTTTTAAAATGAGGATAAGAACTAGTAATGTTAGAGTTATTTTCAACAGGATGTAAAGCTGATATTACGGACCAAAGAAAGCAAAATTCATCTTTATTTTTTATATTTACAACTGCATGTTTGTCCCTTATAAATTTTGGTAATTCTGTAAATGTACAAAGACTCCTTGTAAAGGAGCATATCTATTAATATTTACCATTAAATTTACAATTTCTTTTAAAGACCAACCTGACTCTTTTGTATTAAAATCTTCAACTTTTTTTAAAATGTACTCAATTGTACTATCAAAGAATAATTCAATATTTGAAGAATGCAAAATAATTTCATTCTTTGTATTAAAAAATTTTTTTTCTTCAATTATTTCCCCATCGCTCACAGTTGTAAAATTTGCTGCAAATATAAAATTTACTTTTACGCCACTGTTTTGTTTTAAAGCATTTTTCAAACGATTTTTAATTAAAGATCTTGAATCCTCTAAAAATTCAAGTAAATCTTTATGTTTTAAATTTATAATAACTGCAGTTCTTACTCTATTTTCAAAAGCTGATTCTAAATCTTGCCATATAATTCTATTAGATTTTTTTTTGTATTTTCCCCAATACCTTCACCTCCTTTGCGCATTTGCTTTAATTTTTCGTTTAACGTTTGTAAAATTCCTAAAGTAGATGTTATTTTATTTTTATCACCTATTGTTAAATCATCCTTTATTCTTAAAACTTTGTTCAACAGACGAATATTTTGGGTACCAAATTTGATCCATTTTTCTGTTTCTTGTAACATTTTTTCATTATTCTTAATTTCGATTATAGTTTTGAAAGCACTTTCCATAATTTTAATCAATGTTTTGCACTTTAAATCCATATTTTCTCCTTTTTTTATTCTTAAAATAGTATTTTTTAATAAACAAGTAACGCCCTGACTTCTATTAACTACGTTTACTATTAATCAGTCAAACAATCCCGAACAAAACTTTAATAAGAATAACTGCCCTACGCAATAAACAATTCTTTTTATAGTCTTCATATGATTCAAATAGTTGTTGACAAAAATTATCAACTAGAAAAATTTAATAATAATAATAATAAAAATATATTGCACATACCTTATTTGGCATTCTTAAATTCCATTACCTTAGACATTGAGATAACAGCAGGCATCAGTTTATACGAAAACAATTCCATATGAGCCACTACTCGCAGCACGATAAGAAAAAAATGCGTGGCACGCGCTTTTCGACAACAACTGCCGTTTAACGAGCAATACGAGTAGATGCGCTAATCAAATTCTTAATGAATGCAAGCCTAAACAAGTATCTTATAAAAATGATAACAGATGCAAATCCTACCTCTGCAGATATACAAGCAAAACAAACGTACACGGAAAAAAAAGTTCACGAATCTCTCGTGAACTAGTATATCACTTTTGGATGGGACACAAAATTCTTCAAAATCTATAAACACAGTTCATCAAAATTTCATCAACTCCTTCACTAGAAACGTCGTACGGTTTCTGAACTTTTCGTCAAAGTTGACGAAAAATTCGTGAACTTTTAAAAAATGTTAAAAACAAAAAAAATAATTTCTAGACACTACTTTTTTGATAGTATTTCACTTAATTTGATAACTTGACGCCTATACGCACCCAACTACACAGAATACACAATTTTATCGCTATTAAAATTCGCAACTCGCTTCACGGGATTCGGACCTAGTACCCTAATAATATTCCTAACAACTAACCGACACGGCTAAATCTATATACACTGACAGTACTCCTGCAAACGACACGATTAGCTTTGTCTGCTGTTGTCTGCTACAAAACTCAGGACCGTGCAAAGTATAAAACGATCCTTGTCGTAACTTCTAATTTATTTTATGAATTATTTGTTTCACAAAAGAAATTAGCACACAAAAATATTCAATGAATAATAAAAACATTGATTCTAAATAATAAATTTAATCAAACAAAGAATTTGTCCGAGTGTAAACACTGATGACACCGACTGAATTATGACAGATGAATTCTTGATCAGCCATATTTGATGCGCATTGCGAACTGCGCATACTACTGAGACTCGCGAGTTCACGACTTTTTCGTCAACTTGTACCTCAACTTTTGACGAACTACTCATCCTTAACACGTTCATCAAAAATTCATTAACTTTGTTTCAGTTTTTCGTTGACGTTCGCCATTTCTAATCAAAAGTGAATGAAAATTTTGAAATTTTGTGTCCCATCCAAAAGTGATATACTAGTTCACGAGAGATTCGTGAACTATTTTTTTCCGTGTACCTACCACAAAACATTCCTAAATGAACAAATAGAATGTTGAGTCATCGAAAAAATGTAAGGGGGCTTTTGGATAGAGCTGAATCTCAAGGTTATATCCAGAAACCCCCTTACCTATCTACTTAGGTATTTAATATTCAGATAAGACTGATAAAATAAACAAGTTAAATACGATGAAAATAAAAAATGTAGGGGAGACCGGGGATAAACCGGACAAGTCAAATATTTCCGAAATGGTGAAGAATTTCAAATCATGTAAATAACCTATGAACGCGCAATTTCGTGATGCATATGCTGCATGAGGTTTTAGGGACGTGTCATTTTTCTTGTAATAATAGTTGCCGTTAATATATGAAAATGTCATTTTTTGAGGTAAAAGTAAAAAAAAAATTTTCTCATTTTTTTCATTTTTAATTTATTTAAAAACGGAAAAAATTTATTTGATTTGATTTACCAATTACAATTTTTATTAAGAAACAGAAACCGTGAAATTTTTTTCTATTTTTTAAAAATAATATGGAGAATTGTATTAAAATGAAATAAAAGTGTTGCTACACTTTCTGGAAACCTGGAAAACCCAGGAAGAAACAGGGAAAAAGTATAAATTCGGATTGACTGCGGCGAAAAGTTAAATTTTGCATAAATGTTTTTTTAGACAATATAATCCGCTTAGATGCAAATATTTTTATATCACTATTGTAGGGCAATATTGTTTCTGTACCTACCCTGAAAAAAGGGAAATAACCAGGAATTTGATTTGACCGGGAAAAACTGGGAATAAGCCGGGAATTTTCTTATCAATAAATTAAAAAAAGTTTGATTACATTAATTCGCTTTTTAAAACATTGCTTTTTACCTTAATTTTTATTCATGTAATAATCATAATAATTCTACAATTAGTTCAAATTAAACTCTACAGTAAACTCCAAAAATTGGTGGAAATTTCGAATTACTTTTTAATACTTTAATTAATGTATAAAAATTTAACAAATATATTGTTTTTTGCATTTGAATATAGATTAAAAATAACTAATTGAATAATAAAATGTTAGTCACTGATTCAAATAGTAACATTTTTCTAATGAAATAGTTAATGGTAACTAATTATTATTTTTTCCAGTTTGCTAGACATAGGAACTGTTAAATGTATTGGTAGAACCTACACTGAGCAAAAAACAATGATAAAATAGCCCCATCCACTTATGTAGATTTAGCTTTGCTTAACACCTCTATAACGACTGTGGGGAACACTGCTGTTTCTGCATGAGTTTTCTGCTATTACTACCGTGTCTATAAGTTCCGTGAATTTCCGTGCGCGTTGTGTTTCTCCGATACACTCGTATTTTTTATTTTTGTCGTTTTTTTTCCTTATTTTTAGTTTAATGTGGAAATGGATGAATTCGTAAAGAATATTTTACAGAATTGTCAACTGGACCAATTCATTGACAGATTTGAAAGTAAGTATGCAGAATAGACGCAATCCTAGTCAAAAAAATAAATTGTCTTTGCTTTTAATAGTTATAGCTTATTTTATACTAAAATAAAAAATCTCGTGCGTATATTAACTTTTTACGATATTTATTTTAGTATTTTCGCTGTTTTTTCAAAACAATATCCACAATGAAGAGACTACTTAATTTCTATATTTGAACTTTAATTTAATTTTTGTGCGGAAATATATGTATATTATTAGCAATATTATTATAAAATGAATTATAATTATTATAAAAATATTTGTTATCACTAGTAATTAACTATATGTTTACTTAATAAAGTATTTTAAAACAATTCAAAGTAACTTTTAAGTTTTTTACAACACTGCCAAAACTGCTGTGTGTCACAATGCAAAAATTGCAGTGTTCTAACGTAGAAACAACAATTTTCCGTTTGCAGTGTTACTCATGCAGAAACTGCAGGACTTTACCGCTGAAAGGACGTGTTTTTTTCCTTAGTGTAATCTTTAAATTACAATTTTTTTGTAAATAAAAATGTCAGAAAATTAACAAATATACCATTCGAATGATTATTAAATTCTACAATTAATGATACATAACTAAAAATTTTTATAATTTATACAAAGATTGCAGCAATCGACAAATTTGACAAAAAATTTTAAAAATTAAATTTTTTTGGAAATTTTTTCAACTCTTGCACATTTTTTTAAAAATTATAGAAAAAATTTGAAACTTTACTGCAAAAAGAAGTATCTTAATTAAGATGTTTTGGTAGTCATTTTTAAGATGTTTTTGTAGTCACTTTTGAGATACATAAAACATCTTATTCTTATTTTAATATCTTACCTCAGTAAGATACCTACAGTATCTTACCATTTTGTTGTAACGCGAAGAATGACCGACGTCAGTTAAATATTTTATTATTTTGCAACGACGCTCATCTCCACTTCCCATCCTAAAGAAAACCCTTTTTAATAGCCCAGTCGCCCTGTGTTTTTTCGTGCCAAGATTGATACCTGAAGTCTGATTATGGATTCATATAGTGTGGGGTGGTAGTATAAAGATGTATATGAGGCATTTCATTTCAAACCGTTCCACCGACAAAAACAATCGCAAGGAAACATATTTTCTAATAATTTTTATTATATTATTCTTTAATTGTTTATAATATATTATACACTGATTCAAAAGAGAATTTCATGAGCTTTCTATTGCTATTTTTATTATTTTAAATTTTTGCCAATTTCGTAGAGAAATTGCTGTTTGAATTGTTAATCTCTTAATATCTTAAAACACCCCCCCCCCGCCGATTTTTATCAAAATTATATAATAATAAAGCGTAAATTCCCTAGTTTCTATTCCCATTTGATATATTATGGACATTTGATGGGATTAATAGAAAAAAAATTGTTTAAAAAATGTGTTTTTGAAAAATTTGACAAATAGTTTGAAGTTGAACCTTAACCCATTCAACTTACATTCAATTTCGTACTATTTGTCAAATTTATCAAAAACACATTTTTAAACAATTTTTTTTCTATTAATCCCATCAAATGTCCATAATATATCAAATGAGAATAGAAACTAGGGAATTTACGCTTTATTATCATATAATTTTGATAAAAATCGGCGGGGGGGTGTTTTAAGATATTAAGAGATTAACATTTCAAACAGCAATTTCTCTACGAAATTGGCAAAAATTTAAAATAATAAAAATAGCAATAGAAAGCTCATGAAATTCTCTTTTGAATCAGTGTATAATATATTATAAACAATTAAAGAATAATATAATAAAAATTATTAGAAAATATGTCTCCTTGCGATTGTTTTTGTCGGTGGAACGGTTTGAAATGAAATGCCTCATATGTTTCCCACTCGAAATTTTTAAACTGCGCGTTATAAACAATTTTGAAGGTGCCGAAAAACAGTTTTTTGATGACCGTTCTTTCCCATCAAATTATAGGGGAAAAAGTTGTTAATAAAAGTTATAGAGCACGGAAATACCTTTAAAATGATGGGTCATATGTTAAAATTGGTCTATTTGTTTACTTGCAAATGAATTTAAACCCCTAAAAATGGCATTTTCTTATTTGTTTAATAACTTGAACAAAAGTTAACAAATTCTTTTGATATTCTCCAAAAATGTACCTCTCAAGACCCTCAAGATGTGTGCCAAATCTGAATACGATTCGATAAATAGTTTCTGAGAAATTCCATTTGTTAACTAAAAACATGATGTTTTAAAATGGAATTTCTACATTTTCGGCCAGATGAAAATCAATTTTTTTGTTGGGTTCTCTTGATGAAATGTCAATCTATCAATCACAATTTGTAGCCAATTGAATTTTTACAAGAAAACTGGTTTTTGGGGGGGAGAAATTTTTGGCTTATAAACAAATGAACACTACATCAACAATTTTTACTTTAACAATTTGTCATAAACGCCATTTCATTACTTTTTCATTCCTGCAAATTTTGCAAAAAAAAATTTTGATCTAGGTCAAAATGGGGGGGGAGATAATTTTTTTATTTCAAAAAATTCCTGAGCCCTTAATTATTAATATTTTTTATTTTTTTATTATATTTTTTAGTTCATTAGTCATACTAACTATAAAAAAAATCAATATAAACATCTATGCACTTCTTGTTCGTAAAAAAAATCGTAAAAAGTATGCAACGTTTGAATGCAACGTAGAGCAGCCTATCTGCTCTATGCTGCATAGTGGGGGACAGCATCAGTCGCTCGCGCTAAACTTGAATTCAAACTTTTAAATTCGTAAAAGTTGTCATAACATTGAAACAAATTGATTTTTGTTAAACTGGGCTAAAATTTTCTCAGGAATACGAATTTCCTATTTGTTTTTTGAAAAATTTATAAATAATGTCAAAAAATTATTAAGGTAAATGCGTCAGTGCTCGTCAGTGCTTTAGTCGTCGGCAGGTTGTCACAACTTAACCAACAAATAAGACACACTGTTAAATGACGCTTGAAACTTTAGATTCTTAGTGAAGTGAACGCAGATCTTAAAAATTACATTTGGTTTATTTTATTGTTATTATTTTGCTACTGTCATAAAAACATAAATAGAGATTCAAACATTGAATTTTTATAACACATTTTCTTAAATCAACAGTTGTAAAAGAAAAAAACAAGTCTTAGAATTTCACGTTTTTTCTATAAAGCATAGGGAAAACCCAAACCTCAATAAACCATTGTTACATTAATGAAGGGACAATTCATCGAAACCTTGCAGTTTATGGAGGTACTTGAGTTTTAGAACTCAGTAATTACATAGATACAGCTTTAATGTATTTGCGAAATTTTGAACTCCACATTTTAAGGGCGTTTTTTGGGGCGTTTCCAAATTTTTCCCCACTTTGCAAACTTGTCTCCCATTCTTAACTTTTTCACCAATATATTTTTTTCTACATTTAGTCAGATATGAATTAGACTTCGGAACATAAAGATGTATTTGCGTTTGCACTCACTTCAAACATGTAAATGAACTTCGAATATTTTTATATATATGTATTTTACCTTTATCAGTGACATTAATTTATCACCTGGACGATTATTATTAATTAATTAATTATTAATCTCATACGCATAAACATTTTTGGTCCTTCGAGCCGGATACTGGTGAAGTTTAAGAAAGAATACTGTGACAGTGTAGAGATAAAATACGTGAAGTTCTTTATAAAACCATACATAATGGCAACGCGAGTGTAATATCTTAAAATTCCGAATGTAAATCGTTAAATTTTTCTTTAAAACATTTTGGTGTGAATAAATTCACAAAAGACAAGTTGTGTAGTGAATCCAGCAAGACATTTGTTACAATTACAAATTATTGGTTTTGTACATCCTAATCAATTCATCAACGGAGACTTGGTCAATTCAAGGGTCAATCTAAGGACTATTCAACGGTCAATCCATCTCAAGGGTCCAGTCTCATCCAACTTCAACGCTCCTATTCAATCATCACAATTCAGAAAGAAAGTGTTAAGGTAAGCTCAGAATAAATCACCAATTTCCAATAAATACCCTTTCACTTATTCTATTTCGGAAGTTAAACGTATCATTACCATCATGGATAATGAACAAATTCAAGAACAAGCAGCAATTGAAACTGAACTTAATGATTTAAAACGCTCAAGAACAAATCTCAAGAGTAAATTCACGCGTTTTATAAGTTACATAAATAATCCATTTAACAAAAATAATTTCGGTGAAATTAAAACACGATTAGAAAAGGTAGAAAATGCGGTAGATGAATTTGAACCAATTCAAATTAAAATCGACAATTATCCTGCCATAAGGAAAGCTCGAGAAATGTTAAACAATCAACAAATTTCTATTACATCTACATTATTCACACAACCTAGTAGTCAAATCAATTTCAAGTTCTAGGTCATGAATCAATTAGATTACCAAAGTTGGATCTGACATCATTCGGTGGTGCTTATCAGGATTGGTTGAATTTTTATGACTCTTTTAAAGCACTAATTCATGATAACACCAAATTGGTAGATGTTCAAAAACTTCAATATCTAAGATCATGTTTGAAAGACGAGGCATCTAAAGTTATAACTTCTTCAGAAACTTCTTTTACAAACTACAATACAGATCTGTACAATGTCAATCTGTTGAATGACAGATATGATAACCATCGAATAATTATTCAAAATCATATTAAAACGTTAATGGATCTACCAGGTTTTAACAAAGAATCCGCGGTTAATATTAGAACGCTCGTAGACAATTTCCAAATGCATCTTCGCGCACTCGCAGCATTAAATGAATCGGTAGAACACTGCGATTCAATTTTAATTTACGTATTAACATCAAAATTAGATAGAACAACGCACCGAGAGTGGGAAAAGAGTTTAACGGGTAAAAATATGCCAAAGCTAGATTTCTAGAATTTTTACTTTTAGAATTTTTACGAAATCGATATCAAATTCTCGAAGCTTCAACTTTTGATACGACACCTAAAGGTCAATCTCAATTTCAAACTGCTAATAATTCCAAAAAACAAAGTTTAACAGTTACACAAGCACAGGATTTTTGCAATTTTTGAAAATGCAAGCTATTCCCGTTACCGAACGGCGAAATGCTGTACAAACAGCAGGATTATGTTTCAATTGTTTACGTAAAAGTCATCGCAATTCGGAATGTAAACTTACACATTGTAAAAAATGCAATAAAAAACATAATACTCTTCTACACGTAGAAAATTTTGTTAAATCAGATCAGCCTTCTCAAAATTTGCAAACTTCTTTAAAGGTTCAGCACGAAACAAATACTTTGCCACCAAATCAAGTTCTACAAGTTTGTGTACAATCACAAGTCTTATTATCAACGGCAATCGTACACATTCATGATAAAAATAATAAGAAATGTCAAGCTCGTGTAGTTTTAGATTCCGGTTCTCAAAGTAATTTCATGACAGAAAAATTCGCTGAATTGTTAAAACTTAATCGTGAAGAAATTAATATTCCCGTAGAAGGATTGAATCAATTGGAAACGCAAATCAAACATTCTGTTAAAACAGAATTAAATTCAATGCAAACGGATTTTACTGCCATACTAGAATTTTTGGTTATTCCTCGAATTTGTAATAACTTGTCTTTAGAATATATTAATAGGAATCAGGTTGAAATCCAACGAAATTTAAAACTCGCAGATCCAGAATTTCATATTCCAAGGGAAATTTATGCATTGTTAGGAGCCGAAATTTTCTATGAATTAATGTCAATAGGTCAAATCAAATTATCAAAACAAAGTGCGGTGTTACAAAAAACGAAATTAGGTTGGGTATTAGCAGGAAAAATCGGTCAAACTATGCAAAATAATCGGACGAAATGTCATCTTAGTTTAGATCACATTGATAATCAAATGAAACGTTTATGGGAGTTGGAAGAATTTTCTTTAACAAAATTTCTCTCACCTGAGGAATCGGATGTAGTAAAACATTTTAAGGAAAATGTAAAACGTGACTCAACAGGTAAACATACTGTAAAATTACCGGTTAATGAAAAAATTCACAAACTTGGCAATTCTCACAAAATTGCTGAATATCGATTTTTTGCTTTAGAAAAGAAATTTGAATCAAACGAAACCCTAAGAAAAGAGTATTGTAAGTTTATGCGCGAGTATGAAGATCTTGGTCACATGTCAAAAATTTCAAAGGATAACTTACTCGAAAAGGGTTATTTTTTACCACATCACGCGGTTATAAAAGAAACAAGTAGTACAACGAAGGTAAGGGTCGTTTTAGACGGTTCGGCGAAATCTAGTTCTGGAATATCGCTTAATGATTTTTTAAAAATCGGGCCTACTATTCAACAATCACTTCTTAATATTTTAATTCGTTCAAGAATACACCAAATTATTTTATCCGCAGACATAAAGAAAATGTGTCGAATGGTAAATATTCACAAAAATGATAGAAAATTTCAACGAATAATTTGGCGCGACGATCCGACAAAGGAACTCAGTATTTATGAATTAAATAGGGGAAGAGGTTCGGTTGTGGACACCCACGCAGAACTTTTGACAGAAATGAGATTGGTCTAATCTGGCAAATATCACGTATATGTCTGTCACGTATACCTAGCGTAGTTTTTTATGCGAATGCAAAGGGGATTAAACAACTGCGTTTTTTACTATATATAAATTAATTTTTCGTCAAGTTGAATATGACAAAAATCTATTTTTAAACATTGTTAAATGTTCAACAAATCCAAGTGAATTAATTAAAATGATAAGTTCAAAGCGTATTTAGACAGTAAATATGTTATATTTTATGATCCAATATCAAGTATCACAGATGTTCACAAGCAAAATTTTCTTCATGATGTTTTAAGATGATCGTCAAGTTTGGTTGTGGGCATCCAAATTGATTCGGTTGTGGACATCACTCTTATTTTTGATAAATCGTGAAATATCGTTGTCGATATAATCATAAGTAATTCCTTACAACATTTAATAGTGTTTTATGAATTTTAAGAGTTTTGTGGTCCAGCACGGAAATTAATATAATGAGACTTTGATGTCCGTACGTCGTTCGCAGTTATAGTAATTGTAGTAACTGGGCAGTTTAGGTTCAGTTTGAGAAATCTTATATGCTCTTACATGGGAAGCATGTAATGTTAAAACATCCGTTGCAAATGGCAACAATCCAGCAAGGCTAATCCAGAAATTGGCACCATGGTTATCATCAGAGAAGACAACACTCCACCCCTACGCTGGCACTTAGGGAGAATCACAGAAATTCATCCCGGTGATGATTCCATTGTTAGAGTTGGCACTGTTAAAACTACATCGGGAACTTATAAACGATCTTTAAAACGCATAGTTCCATTACCTATTAATTAACGGACATTCAAGTGTATTGAAATGAACTCTATCAATTTATATCTCTCTTTCTTTTGAACTTGGTTCGTTCAAAGGGGGCGGTATGTTAAATGACGCCTGAAACTTTAGTTTATGGAGGTACTTGAGTTTTAGAACTCAGTAATTACATAGGTACAGCTGTAATGTATTTGCGAAATTTTGAACTCCACGTTTTAAGGGCGTTTTTTTGGGGCGTTTCCAAATTTTTCCCTACTTTGCAAACTTGTCTCCCATTCTTAACTTTTTCACCAATATATTTTTTTCTACATTTAGTCAGATATGAATTAGACTTCGGAACATAAAGATGTATTCGCGTTTGCACTCACTTCAAAAATGTAAATGAACTTCGAATATTTTTAAATATTTAAATATTTTAAATATTTTACCTTTATTAGTATCATTCATTTATCACCTGGACGATTATTATTAATTTAACGATCGTAGTATGAGAAGAATCTCATACGCATAAACACACACACTTATTTTATGCATGAATAAACAATATTTCTGGTAAGTTTCAATATCACGACATCGGATAACATTAATTGTTTTGACTTCTTATTTCATTTTAATTGAAAATTGAAAATATTTTCGTGATAGGTACGCGAACGCGACATAATGTAGCAAAAACCTTAAGTTTGAGAATACGAAACGACGAAAAACTAAAAACATTGCCTTTGACAACTTTTTGCGTTTCGAAAGGTAAATTTGTGTTTATTGTATTTATTATTCTTCTTAGTATTATTTAATTATTGGTTTCACTATTTTTATTATTACAATTTTATATAAAATAGCAATGACGGTGACTACAGCAAAATTTGCAGCTTGCTTGTAAAAACGGCACGACTGACGGACACTAAAAATTGACATGGGCCAATTTAATTGCATATTCTAATAACATAACGTTAATAAGACTTGTTTTCTTTGCAATATTACATTCATTATATATTAATGGTCGTAAATTTTAGTATTCGTCAGGCAAAATCTCATTAATAAATAAAAATAAACTATATTTAAATTTGTTGCCGATAACTAAAGCAATTGAATATAAAAGACTAATGTTTTAGTGTTCGGCAGATAAAAACTGTTCGACAAAACAGCATTATAATGTAACTGACGGTAACTAAGGCACAGAAGTGACGACTACTGAACCAACCAATCAGAGCGCACTGCCGGTAACTAACCCAAACAGCTGCCGATTACTGACACATTCAGTTTTCGTACCTGCCGATTACTAACGCATTTGCATATTTTCGACTTTAAATGCAAATAAATATTACATAGTATTTGATTTCATAAAAAGTGATGTTAATTACTCTTCTTTATAATCCTCTTTAAACAATAAAATTTGTTTCATTTGAAATAATTGTCTTTGAAACTGCTAATTAGTCATTTTAAAATTGAAAAATTCCTTAAGCTGCCGAGCACTAACGCATTTACCTTAATTAAAAAATTTTTTTTAAAAATTCATTTTCTTCATATTTTTTATTTTTAACTTCTCGAATAATAAAACCAACACAAATTTATTATTTTTACATTAAAAGAATAAAGGTTTTCGGAAAAATGCTATTCGTAGATCTTTTTTCTTATTTGAATTATTCGTCTCCTCTCTCTTACTCTCGTGGCGGCTGCCTGCGCGGGCATGCAGGCAGCCGAGGTGTGACCATGTCATTAGGCCGTCTGCATACCCAGTGAGTCGAAATTCGTGTGCTAGTGGCGCTCCCACAATGCGGGAACTTAGATTTCCCTCATAGCGGGCGCGTAGCGTCACCAGTTTACTGTGACGATGATCAATAAGGGAAAATAGCTTGTCGACAGACCGGGGATGCCACGCACCCGTTCTGTGAGAAGTCACACATTCAAGCTTGGTGGTTGCGCTATTGCGCTAGACGCGGGGAAGTGGATTGCCTAAAGGTTTCTCCATGTGTTTAACACTAAAATTACAAAAAAATTCACACGACGCGAAACATAACTGTCACTGCGCTTTATTTTAAGACAATAACTAGAGGAGCTTTTACAGACAATTAGAAAAATTAGGCTTTTTTAAATTGTTTGTCAAAGTTCTACTCC
Source organism: Leptopilina drosophilae (assembly GCA_032873175.1). Classification (NCBI taxonomy): domain Eukaryota; kingdom Metazoa; phylum Arthropoda; class Insecta; order Hymenoptera; family Figitidae; genus Leptopilina; species Leptopilina drosophilae. The sequence goes on from CM065487.1 coordinate 13,198,766, forward strand.
TTTTAATGCGCTTCTAAAATTCGACGCAGTCAATTGAGAAGAATAAACATTTCAGATTTACTCGTCAAACATTCTAATCTTCTAAATCGACTACCTAGAATCGTTAGCAGTCAATTCAAAAGAATAGAACTTCACATTTTTTTTAAGAACTTGCAATACCATAAAACTTTGCGCAATAGAAAAAATTTAAAAAATCAATTCTTTTCAATCTTCTGAACCACGCGAGCAATAGAGAATTGATTTTTTTGAAATTTTGATGGTTCCTGTGGAATAGAGCTCTAAGGTAAACTCGCGTATTCAGAATAATTCAAAATTCTCCTTTTCAAGCATATTTTCTGGTAATTGAATTCTTTTCTATTCTAATGTGTTACCATGACAACCTACAGTTGTGTATATTACTGTTTACAAAATTTGGGAGCATCCATAAATAACGTTACACAATTAGGGGTGGGGGGGGGGTGATTTTAAAATGTAACGTTGCGCATTTCTATACTCTGCTTATTATCATACTTATTATCTTTGACACATTACTTTGAAAAACTAGTAATAGATGTCGCTACAGAAACATTATTTATGGCTGATTCCTTTACAGAAGAATTTAATTTTTTTGTGTTTTTTTATATTCATTACTTTTAGAATGTTTTTGCATTTTACACTCTTTAGTTTTGTCAAAATCTTTAAATACACTGAAAAATATATTTATGGCACTGCCATAAATATAGCCAATTCTGACATATTATATTGGTAGATATGATACTGCCATACAGTATTGCTGTTTCAGCCATATGCAGTGTAGAACAGCAATATGTATTTGAGAGACAATAATATGTATGCGGAGAACACGAATACTGTATTTTAAGAACAGCAATACGGTATTGCTGTTTCAGCCATACATCCTAACCATACTTGTATGTCAAAATTAACATTATCATTTATTTCAGTGTATATAGCCACTTTAATAAACAAAATAAGAACTACTATACAAAAACACAACGTCGGATAATCGAATTTCCCACAGTGTAATGACAAAAGTGAGGTTATGTCACATTCTCTTAAACTTTCGGAGAATTTAATGGTCGCTTATATTTTCGGTAATATTCTTTGGGTAATATTACTCTTAAAACACTAGCTGTAGCTTATCCGCCGATTGATCGTTCATTTTTTTATCATGACTTTGGGGCCCTCTAGTGATGAAAGCGGCATAGTAAAACAAACACTTATTTTTATTCTTGACAGGCAAAAACATCAATAATATGATGCAAAACGTTTAATTGCTTTAAATAAATTCGATACCGAGAAGAAAGGGGCCGTACACATAATACGTCACGCGATTTTTGATCATTTTTAGCACCCCCCCCTTATGTAATACTTCGTCACAATCTTTGAACCCCGCCCCTCCCCCTACAACGTCACGTCCCAAACGTAATTTTAATTTTACATCTTATACATTATATATTACTTATCATATTATAAATAATATGGGTCATTTCATTTAAATTGTCATTTTCAGCCTCAAGAAAAGTTGAAATAGCAAGTTTCGATTCTGTAATATATATATTACATTAACAATTAATTATCTTCCATTTAATAATGATTAATTTTTTAGGGACAAGTATTGTCTCGTTACTCTTACAATTATGAAACTCAAACGAGCTATAAATTTCAATATAAGGTCATGTTTGATAAAGAAAAAATTTTTTAAATTAAGCAAAACACAGAGAAAAGTGAGAAAAAATGACATTTTCATTTCGCCAATAAAATAAGAATTTGCTAATAATATATTGTTTTATGACTCTGTTCTTACTGTTAATGCATTATTAAAGTTGAGAAAAATAATGTTTTGCGTATTTATTTAACATTTTAGAATTGTTCGAAGGTAAAACTTGGGCTAATGGTTTGGGACACACATGACATAAGTGGTATAATGAGTGTTGTATCACTCAATACATTCATTGGGGGAAAAAAAAGTTAACCCATTTAAATTAAATTGTTACATTAATTCTCCAACAACCACCCCTAGGGATCGTAGGACCTTGCAGTTGGTGGGGTGGCTTAAATGTCTAATCGGAGAGTACCCCTGGACCCCGTTCTAGCCCTCGTTGGTTGTTTTCGGCGGCCTGCTTCTCAGAAGGGAGGGACCGCCCAACAGACCAGCTCTACGGAGTAGAGGGATGAGAATGGTGAGGAAGCAACCTTTGGGCGATCAGAAATGATCACCACTGGAAGCGGAGGGGCATACTGTCTGCGGGGCCCCAACTAAGAAACGGTCCTCCAATCCAAGATGTTTCTGCCGTGTCGATGGATGAATGGCACTAGGGCTACCAAATCTGTCGCTCACGATGGACTGGCTGCCCGTCCGTTTGTCGGGATTGTACTGGTCAGTTAGTGATCCCGTAAGGTTCGGGGGAGCGATCTGGCTGGGTTTTCGGCGGGCGGGCGAGCGGCTGGTCTTGGCGTGATGTGAACAGTGGTGTCTTAAACGGCGGCTCCGGAACACCGGGCGACCTTCCGGTGGTACTAGCCTTACTTCTACAAGCGGGGCTCTGCAGGAGCGGACTTTCTTTTCCCTTGCTACTCGTGGGACTTCAAATGGAGAATCAATTCAACAAATTAAATTTGGGTGACCAAAGGGTCTCAGTGGCTGCGTCTACAATCTCCTCGGAGGCTGTGGATATGACGGTCTCGAACCCTGAGGTCGTGGATCAGTCCTCCCCTTCCTCTTTGGCTGTTCCTTCGGGTCCTTCGGGATCTGATGGTAATGTGGTCTTAGGTGAGGGTGGAGGCTCAGGGGCTGTAGAAAGGCCCCTAACCAAAAGGAAGCGCCTTAAAGGTTCTGAGAAGAAACGGTTAAGGAAAGAACGGCTTAAAGCCGGTGTAACCAATTCTGTTTCCTCGGATGTTGCTACTGGCTCGAAGAGAAAGAGTGGTCAGGATGCGTCACCCCTGGAAAAGGAGGGGGTAAAGAGACCAAAGTCAGTCCAGCAGAGTACCAGGAGAGAGGGGTACAATGTTGGGCTAACAATGGCTCAAAGGTCAAATCCTTTTACGATGGTGCTCTGTAGCGAGGGCTATCCAGGCGGGGCGCTTACAGATGAGCAGTTTGGACTTCTTAGGAAGACCGTTGTGACGCTTACCTGCAGAGAGCCGGTCGAAAGGTGGCTGTGCTTTGAGGCTTCTTTCTGCAGAGGAGGAGTCTTTATCTTCATCGCGTCCAACCCGGAGGCTAAGGAATGGCTGACGAAATGTGTGGCCGACCATGAGCCCTGGGAGGGAGCGAAGTTAAAGATAGGTGGGGTTGAAATGCTCCAAAGAATGGTAAAGGCTACTGCGTGGTTCCACAGTGGACCAGGAGACCCTTATAAGTGGCCAAAATTCATAATTCCCAAAACACCAACAATTTATGGGCGATTATCAATTCGCTCCCGTGAGGGGAAGGGGTCTACCCCCACCATGCAACTATAGGCCTGCCTGGAGGTTCGGAGCGAACGTAGCACAGCGGGGGTCCGGACCCTTAATCCCTCATTAAGGGACCTTTCCTTAATGACATTTTTAAATAAAAATACATTTTTTTAAACATTGACATTTTTAATTTTTTCTTATTAAATTCAGATTCCTGACTTCATTACGAATTTGTGCATATATTTTTTGCCGCCGTATCTTGTTTCCTTCTTTTCTTGTAATACAGAAAGAGAGTCAAATAGACTGCCTAGTTGTACTAAAAGGTACTAAAAACCCAGACCAAACCCCCCTCAAACGTTTTAAAAAAGGCTTTTTTAAGGTTTCCTTTTGTTTTTAAAAACTCATTTTTCTTAGAGAAATAAGAAATTTATTTTCTTGTGTGAAGGAAGAACTGTTTTCAATATTATCAATTTAATATTTACTTAAACTAAGTATCTTCAGGTTTCCTTGTCTCAGAAGCAGTTTTTTCACATGTTAATATTTTATTTTAATAACAGAAGTCATTGGAAATGGCTTTTAATATTAAAATAAACAATTATCGAAAGAAAAAAATTGCTTCCGAGGTGAGGGAAATTGAATAAAAAAGCATTTTTTCGATGACACGTTACTAATAAATTATAAATTTAAACATTTTAAAGATAAAAAATATATGCACAAATTCGTAATGAAGTCAGAAATCTGAATTTCATAAGAAACAATTAAAAATTTCAATGTTTAAAAAAATTTATTTTTATTTAAAAATGTCATTAAGGAAAGGTCCTTAATGAGGGATTAAGGGTCCGGACCCCCGCTGTGCTACGTTCGCTCCGAACTTCCAGGCAGGCACATGGTCGAATGGTGGGGATCGGCTGCTTCCCCTCACGGGAGCGAATCGATGACTGCCCCAATTTATAACTTTTAATGCCGCTATGTACAGGTTTTGGGGTCTCTGATTATAAATATGAAGTCAGATTTCAACAATTCAAAATGGCGGATCCAATATGGCGGACATGAAATTTAAAAAATTGGATTTTTTTCACCACATTTGGTATTTAGGGGTTTTGATGGTCTCTGATTACGAATTTGAAGTCAGATTTCAACCATTCAAAATGGCGGACATAAATTTTATAAAAATTAATTATTTTTTACCAAACTTAGTATTTAGGGGTTTTAGGCGGCGCTGATTACGAATCTACTGCAAGATTTTAGAAATAAAAAATGGCGAATCCCTTATGCGGACCTTTTTTTAAATTTTATCTGATTAATTTGAAACTTGTTACTCGGGCTTTTTTGTACCGCTGTTGACAAATCTGCAATAAGATTTAAACAATTGAAAATGGTGGATTCAATATATCAGATATGAATTCATGCTTCCCCTGAAACTCGTGCCGTATGACTAGTAGCCATTAATAGTTTCTGTGGATCATTATCATGTTCTTCACTGATTTTAGACACTTCTCGTCTTTTCGATCTAGTAGATTTTTCTTCAAAATCAAGCGATGGACGACCTCTTTTAAGTCTTTCAGTCTTACTTACTTCATCTGTGAGGTCTAAGTCAGGAATAGTAAATTCAGAATCTAACCACATTGAATTTTGTGACTCAAAAACGGCTATTTTCCTACTGCAATGCTGATATTTTACATTTCTTTTTGACTTTAAACTGTTTAAAGCATTTTTTAAGCGTTCCAATCCTTTACAACCTACATCTGATTTATTGATACCAACTTTAGTTAAAATTGAATTAACGGTTATATTCATGTCATTATTACTTAAAATAATTTGAAGAACCTCTTTTTTCTTCAATGAAGTCATTTTGAATTAAATAAGTTAAAATTGAGTGACTCTTTATACTTGGTTAACTTTTTACACCCTATTGGAAAATGATTGATATACATATAGTCAACTCGCGCATAGATCAGTAAAACTTCATTTTTTTAAAAAAGAAAATGAAAAACCGCAGCAAACCGCACCTTTAGCTTGTTACACATGAACTACTGAAGACGTTAATGTAAATTAATTGTTAACAGCTTGTGGAGTTTTGCGCAAGGCTCAATCGGCGTATTAACAAGTAGTAAAAAAACGAAATTTGCCACAATTATTCTCAATATTTCTAACATCAGATTTATTTTTTCAGCTATTGACTATTTTCACATACTACATGATTGCAACTAATGAGAAAATGCAATATAATTAATGACAGATACTACATTTAAGTAAAACAATGACAGTTTAGAACTAACGCTATATGGTGATCGTATAAGCCTTACACTTATATTAACTTATTATACAAGCTTAAATATTTCATTAAAACTTATAACATTTACAAAATAACTACTTTCACATATCTATATGATGATACTATATTGCATTTTGAAAAATATTTCAATGACTTTTGGCCAAATTTTTTGATCTTCTGGCCCACTGTGGGTTCCCGGGAGAAACATCATTTTTATGACCCATTTTAAAAGCTCGCCATTTTGAAAATTTTTGAAAATTGAATTTTTTTCGAAGTGCTATCTTATAGTGCAGCAAAAAATGAAGACAAATGTGACCTGGAGAATTTTTTGCATAAAAATTAAAAAAGTTATGATTTTTTTTAAAATGAGCATTTTTCCCATGTATTTTCAATGGGAAATTTTGATCGATTACTGGCACGTGTTAATATTAATCAATCGGCTTCAAATTTTTGGAAAATTTTTTTTTATTTTATTGGAACCAAACTGGGGGTGGCGTAAACCAAATTCGAAAAAATAAATTTCCCATGTATCTTAAGGACACCCTACTATAGAGGCCCTCGAATTTAGGCCTCAGTATCAAGTTGTACGGATAACCTTTAAGGTCACTGTCCCTGATCGTGATGGCTCAAACAATGTAGAGGTGGGTGAAGAGCAAACATTATTCACTGTTTGTAAGCTCACCGCTACTCATATTAACTTGCATCATAGCAAAGGCGCCTCAGCAGTACTGATGAGGAGCTTGGCTAAGTTGCACACATGCATCTCACTAATCCAAGAACCATGATTAGTAAGAGGTGTCATTAGGGGGCTTGGTGGGGCTGGTGTAATCTGTTACAGGGACTGCAGAGCTGCCAAACCCAGGGCGTGCATTCTTACTAAGGGCGTTAACGCAACTCCACTATTGGATCTGTGCTCAGGTGACCTAATGGTGGTGGTAACTAACCTGGAGGGTATAGGTAAGACGGTCGTTCGATCGGCATATTTTCCGTATGATAATAAAAATAATCTGCCAATTGAAGTTTGTAGGTTGGTGGACTACTGTATGGAAAAGGGACTTCCTCTGCTGCTGGGCAGCGATGCAACTCACAACATACGGTGTGGGGGAGCTCAAAGGACAATCAGAAAAGACAGGAGCTTCTGGAATATTTAATCGGAACAGATCTAGATATTCTTAATAGGGGTTCGACCCCGACATTTAGCAATGCGATTAGGCAGGAAGTGATTGATATCACTATCTGCTCCAAAAGCATTGTAAATAAGGTAAGAAGATGGAGAGTTTCTAATGAACCTTCACTTTATGACCATTCACAGATAGTCTTCGAGGTGTAGTCTGCGGTCCGATCCGAATCTAAGTGTTTCGTAATCCCAGAAGGACGGATTGAGCTAGCTACAACTCAGAACTTCGAAGGACACTTTCTGGTTTACCGGGTAAGATAAGAGATTGTCAAACCCTTGATGAGGCGGCCAATGATTTTACAAAGGCTATTATGGCAGCTTATGAAGGTAGCTGCAAACAGACAAAAGTATTTTCGGGAAAAGAAGTGTGCTGGTGGAATGAGAGATTAGAATATCTCAGGAAAAAACTATTGAAATGAAATAAGGGAAGCAAAACAAGTTAGTTGGAATGCTTTTTCTTCCAGCATCGAAAAAGGGAAAGAGCCAGCCAGATTGGATAAGGGTAGCTCCATGCCTAAAAAATCAAAGTTGTACACTAGTTTTTCGATTTTGTTGAAACTTCGAAATTTTGAAGTGAAATACATGCCAGTAAAGAACCTCATTTCGATTTAGAAAAATTTTGAAAAATTTTGGATTTACGAGGTTTTTAAAATTTTTTTTGAAATTTTGAAAATGGTATATCTCTAAGGAAAATGAATGAAATTTAATGAAATTTTCAGGGAATGCTTATTGCTTACAGACAATTTAAGAAAATATTTTAGAAAAAAAAAATTTTTTTTTAAAACAAATTATTAAAAAAATAATTTTTAAATAAACAATTTTTTGAAAAGCACCATTTTTATTTTTTTTAAATAATAATGATTCGATTCCCACTTATTTCACGAGTATTTTCCAAAAAAAAAATTGATGAAGGGTCTGAAACTTTAGGAGATATTGAATTTTCTGTCCTTGCGCGCAACCGTAAAAAGCGCATTTTCCGGCTATACTCTACATACAAACTAACGTTCAAAGTCACCTCTCAGTCGTAAATTTAAACCGAATTCGATTTTTCTTTTTGGAGAATGTCAGGCTATAAATTCGTAAGAATACTGTGCAATTTTTAAATTTATATTTGTTTAAACAAATTATTATTATTATTGTTAATTACTAACTTTTTACATATTGTACACAGAGAGGTGTATTTTTTTCTAATTTTGCAATTTACTGGACCTAACATAAATACCAATGCAAATTTAAAACATAATTATTATTGTTTTAGCAAGATTTAAACAAATTATTATTGTTAATTACTAACTATTTACAGAATAGTATACTTAAAAGTTTCAGTTTTTTCTAAACAGGCAAATTTATCAAACTTTTTTGATATGCAGATTTACATTAAAAATAAAATTATATTTTAAACAAAAATAAGAATAATAATTTATTTCAAAATTAATTAACTTTTAATTGTTCTTTTAATTATAATCTGGGTAGCTCCATGCCAAAAATTTAAAGTTGTTTCCTAGTTCTTCGATTGAGAAATTGTCACAGAACACATGCAAATGAAAATTGTTAAAACGACTTTATAATTATTTGTTTATCATGATTATAAATATTAAATAAAAAACAAATTACCTATATTGAAGCTCTTGAAATTAAAATATTTTTGAGAAATAAAAAAACAAGAACACTTCATTGAGTTCACAAAATAAAGTGAAATAAACTTTTACAAAGAAAAGCAACACAATTAATACTAAATACAATTGTTGTTAACAATTACTTAAACAATTTTTTAGCTTTGTTTTTTTTTGAAAAAATTTTTTTTTAGTAATTACAAAAATTTAATTTTTTTGAAAGAAAAATAATATAATTAGGAAAAACATTACCAACCCTAATTAAAAGTTAATTAATTTTGAAATAAATTATTATTCTTATTTTTGTTTAAAATATAATTTTATTTTTAATGTAAATCTGTATATCAAAAAAGTTAGATAACTTTGCCTGTTTAGAAAAAACTGAAACTTTTAAGTATACTATTCTGTAAATAGTTAGTAATTAACAATAATAATTTGTTTACATCTTGCTAAAACAATAATAATTATGTTTTAAATTTGCATTGGTATTTATGTTAGGTCCAGTAAATTGCAAAATTAGAAAAAAATACACCTCTCTGTGTACAATATGTAAAAAGTTAGTAATTAACAATAATAATAATAATTTGTTTAAACAAATATAAATTTAAAAATTGCACAGTATTCTTACGAATTTATAGCCTGACATTCTCCAAAAAGAAAAATCGAATTCGGTTTAAATTTACGACTGAGAGGTGACTTTGAACGTTAGTTTGTATGTAGAGTATAGCCGGAAAATGCGCTTTTTACGGTTGCGCGCAAGGACAGAAAATTCAATATCTCCTAAAGTTTCAGACCCTCCATCAATTTTTTTTTGGAAAATACTCGTGAAATAAGTGGGAATCGAATCATTATTATTTAAAAAAAATAAAAATGGTACTTTTCAAAAAACTGTTTATTTAAAAATTATTTTTTTAATAATTTGTTTAAAAAAAAAATTTTTTTTTTCTAAAATATTTTCTTAAATTGTCTGTAAGCAATAAGCATTCCCTGAAAATTTCATTAAATTTCATTCATTTTCCTTAGAGATATACCATTTTCAAAATTTCAAAAAAAATTTTAAAAACCTCGTAAATCCAAAATTTTTCAAAATTTTTCTAAATCGAAATGAGGTTCTTTACTGGCATGTATTTCACTTCAAAATTTCGAAGTTTCAACAAAATCGAAAAACTAGTGTACAACTTTGATTTTTTAGGCATGGAGCTACCCATAAGCTACTTGCCAAGAACCCTGATGCAATTTTGAGCACTTTATTATTGCCGGATGGGACTTTCTCTAAGTCGGACGATGAGACCTTGGCTTATCTGGCCCAGGTACACTTTCTGGGCTTTTTAAGGTCGCGGGAGGGCGGACATGACCCTGGGTCGCTAACAAACTTTCCACAGGCTGATTATCGGCCGCGAAGGCATCTGGCTAACAGGATCGAGAATGCCGAGAGGATCAGATGGGCCGCGGAATCTTTTAGTCCTTACAAGTCTCCCGGTCCTGATGGCTTCTACCCTGTCCTCTTGCAAAGAGCGATGGACGAGGCTGTTGGACCATTGGTGAGGCTTGCGAGAGCGCGTCTGACTCTGGGATATGTCCCGACAGCGTGGAGGGGTACGAAAGTCGTATATATTCATACCTAAAGCGGGCAAGAATGGGTATACCTCACCGAAGGATTTCCGTCCCATTAGCCTTACATCCTTTATTGTAAAACTAGTTGAAAGGTTGGTGGATAGATATATCCGCAGTGAGATTTTGGAGCGGTTCCCGCTACAAAAGGATCAATACGCGTATAGAGCAGGATGCTCTACGGAGACAGCTCTATCGAGAGCAGTTGACCTAATTGATAGGCAACTGCAGAGTCAGGGTTTTGCTGTAGGTGTTTTTATGGACATAGAAGGAGCTTTTAGTCAGGCCTCTCCGGAATCCATAAGTAAAGCTATGACAGCTTTTAATATTCCTACAGGAGTGGTTGATTGGACCTGTCACATGTTAAAAAACAGAAACCTCGTATCAACTAAAGGAGACTCAGTCCTGTCCCTGAAAGGGACAGTTAATTCTGTATGTCCCCAAGGAGGTGTTCTTTCACCCTTGCTCTGGTCCTTGGTGGTGGATGAACTACTGAGAACTCTGACCGAAGAAGGATACCATGTGATTAGGTATGCGGATGACATTTTGTTAATCGTCCGCGGTCCCCATCTCGGCTTTGTACTCGAAGTGGCCCAAATGGCTTTAAACCAGGTAGACGAATGGTGCAAGAGGGTGGGTTTATCTGTAAATCCGGGGAAAACGGAAGCGGTTAATTTTACCAGACGGTATAAGTGGAAAGCCTCGTGCTCGCTTACGCTGTCCGGAAAAGAGATCCAATATACAGAGCAGACAAAATATTTAGGAGTAATCCTGGATAGTAAACTGCTTTGGAAAAAGCACCTGGAGGAGAAGTGCAAGAAACTTACAGCTGCTCTGTGGCAATGTAGAAGGGCCATAGGTAGTAGCTGGGGTCTTAAGCCGGATTTCCTATGAGGAAAGCGGAATTCTGCAAATTAAATAAGAAAGAGGCAAATATCATAACAGGGCTATTAACTGGCCATGGTGATCTGCGCTATCATAGGAACAAAATGGGGATTGTAGACGACCCGAAGTGCCGTAGGTGCGCAGAGGAACACGAAGCCTCGATACACATGTTGTGTCACTGCCCCGCACTAGTGAAGGAGCGGGAACACATTACGGGCTACTTCTTTCTAGAGGAGACCGTTATTGCTACCAGTAACCTGGCCAAAGTCCTCCTGCTGTGGAAAGGACTTTTGATATAAGGGCTGTTATGGGGAACGTAAAGGGATTACCGAAGCATTAGTGGTATGACCTGAACGGTTATAGATTCACAACCCTCATTTCTTAATAATAATAATAAATAATAAATTCTTTAACAAAGTTTATGTGGTGAAAATTTTTTATACATGTTTGTGTGCATTTCTATTTTTATAATGAGTAAGAATCTAAACTGAGCTTTAGGGACTTTCATAAATAAACAAAAAAAAAATTTTCATTCTAATGCAATTAACATAAAACTTGTTACTATGCGGTTTTTTGGGAACTGATTACGAAACTGAAGTCAGATTTTAAGCATTAAAAATGTCGAATCCAATATGGCGAACGAATTTTCTAAAACTCATAGAATTCAGTTCAAATTCGTTACTCGGAGGTTTTCGGGATCGCTGATTACGAATTTGAAATTGAATTTCAAAATGTCGAAATCCGACTAACGAGTTTCAACTGAATTCCATAAGTTTTTACAAAACTCGTACGCCATATTGGATTCGACATTTTGAATTTTCGAACGCCGACTTCAGATTCGTAATCCGCAACCCCGAAAACCACCGAGTAACGAGTTTCAATTTACTTCCATGAGTTCTAGAAAATTCATTCGTTATATTAGATCCGCCATTTTTAATTTGTAATATCTGACTTCAAATTCGAAATCAGCGAGTCCAAAAACCCCCGAGTAAAAAGTTTCAAGTCAATTGCATTATAATTTAGTAATTTTGTTGTGCCTTTTCCACATCCTTTTTTTTAAATTAGTATCAAAAGGCTAATCTGGCCAAAAACGACAGAAATATAATTCTCATTTATGAAAATATACATTTTAATTATTTAAATCAAAATCCCAAATAGCCAAAATATAAGCCTTAGGGGACCTCCTCCTTTGTGGGACACTCATGACATGGACACTCATGACATTTTGCTCGTTTTTGCTTATATCTATGAACAGGTTATATTTATATCGACAATTCAGGTCTCATTCAAAAGAGAATTGAAAACTATTATTAATTTTATTCTGATATTGAATATTAAATATTAATTTACCATTTTTAAGACGAGACACTCATGACAGTTTTTTAACATTGTTTCTCTGATAACGACAAACATTTTTATTTTTTTAAATAAAATTCAATCCCGAATTATTATTTTCATTACTACAACCATTGGTTACATGATTCTTTATGTTTTTTTAATATCGTAGATTATGTAATTGCAATATTATAAATAAAAAATCAAACGGTCCAGTTTGCCCCATGGGGGGGTCCGGTTTACCCCAGGGGGTAGGGCAAACTGGACCGTTTGCAAAAATTTTTAAAGTTATCACAGCAACTTAACAATAATAGATGAAGTATATAGGTGTTTCTGGGAAAATGTTGCGCAATTAAATGATCTTTCAAACAAGCCTTCGAGAAATGAAATCAGTTGATTCGTTTAGTCACAAGAGTAAAAAAAACCGTTTGGGGGTCCGGTTTGTCCCTCTCTCCCCTAATAATAATATTATTTATATATATAATATATATAATATATTATATAATATATATATATATATATATATATATATATATATATATATATATATATATATATATATATATATATATTATATAATATATATATATATATATATATATATATATATAAATGAATACTTTAATGATAATTAAAGCCGACCAAATGTTCCTGAAGGGAAGAAATGTAACCAGCATATTAGATTTACTATCAACATTTAAAGGAGTGTGACGTAACACATAAGTTAACCCCCCCTCCCCCATGTCACACTTCGTCGCAATTCTCTGACCTCCTCTAACCCTTAGCCGCGTGACGTATTATGTGTACGGCCCCAAAATGTTGTTTTAACTCATTTTTCACTGCTTACAGTTTGTAAAATCGCGGATCCAAAATGGCAGCTTAATTTTCCAAAATTACTGAGATATGCATGAAATTTGTTACTCTGGGGTTTTCGGGGTCGCTGATTTTGAATATGAAGTCGTCTTTAGCCTTTAAATAGTTAAAGTTGATATAGAGAATCATTTTTTTAAACTTTTTCAGTGATTTTTTTTAATTTATTTTTTTTTTTGCTTTTTCAATTTTAAAATTTAATTCTTTCAACTTTTTATTAAAAACTATTTGAAGTGCAACAGTATTGAGGTAAATGCTGTTTTTCTGTTATGTACTGACGACTTTCCCGTTCTTACTTTGTTCAAATAATCTTTGCTGATGCACATTTCCAAAAATTTTTTACTTTCTATTTCCGAACAAGAAAATACTAAAAAACATGCAAGTTATATTTCTGTGACAAATGCTTAAAAAAAGCGCATTATACAAATTAATATTTTTTAATAAAAAGCGCATTATACAAATTAATAATTTTAAATAAAAAGCGCATTATACATATTAATAATTTTTAATAAAAACTTGAAATAAGTAAATTATAAAATTGTAAAAACAAAAAAAAAAGACTAAAAAAATTTTAAATCACTAAAAAAGTAAAAAAAAAGTTTCTCTATATTGCCTACCTAGTCGTGGTAAGAATCGGGCAACTTTTATTATTTAAAGGCTAAAGACGACTTCATATTCAAAATCAGCGACCCCGAAAACCCCAGAGTAACAAATTTCATGCATATCTCAGTAATTTTGGAAAATTAAGCTGCCATTTTGGATCCGCGATTTTGAATTTTTTGAATCTGACTTCAAATTTGTAATCAGCGACCCCAAAAACCTCCGAGTAACAATTTTCAAGCGAGTCTGAGTAATTTTGAAAAATTAAGCCGCCATTTTGATTCCGCCATTTTGAATTTTTTGAATCTGACTTCAGATTCGTGATCAGCGACCTTAAAAACCTCCGAGTAACGAGTTACAACTGAATTTAATAAGTTTCACCAAATTCGACCGCCATGTTGGATCCGCCATTTTGATTTTTTGAATCTGACTTTAGATTTATAATCAGCGACCCTCGAAATCCCCGAGTAACAAATTTCAATTAGATTTGAACAAAATTCAAGCGCCATTTTAAATTCAAAATTGAAAAAAATAAAAATTAGAAATTGATATTTTTCAAGAACAACTATCGGGAACACGTTTCTTATACTTTTTGTTCTATTTAAAAAATGTTATGGCGGAGAAAAAGATTCTTTTAAAAAAAATTGCATTAAAAAATCTTGACATTTTTAAGTATTTTTGGAAAAAAGAAGGGTTTAATATCATTTTTTGAAAATTTTGACCACGCCATTCGAAAGAGCGACCCCAAAAATAGTAGGATATGGACTTTTAAACAATTTTATGGCTGCTTTCTACTAATTGTAGGCGTTTGAAATTCATGTTGAGAAGCAGCACATCTCGTTGTTAAAGGGTTAAGTAAACATTAACAACAATTTTGGTTATGAAAAATCTTTTTTGCAACACTAACCTGTAAAATTGAATTTTACACACTGAAAACAGTGTGTAAAGTACTTCTTTTTATAGCGGTGTGTAAAGTGTTACTTTACACACCGCTAGCAGTGCGTAAAGTGAATTCCAGTATGTAAAGTGATTTTCAGTGCGTAAAATTATTACTTTACACATTTTTGTGACTGTTTGATGAGAAACGATGAAGTAAAGCTTTAAAACAACAATTTACAATCACATTTTTTTATTTTAGCTTCAAGAAAATCTCATTTAACACTTCCCCCACTACACCTAAACTTTCAGTAATATTGTCAATAGTGCTGCAAGTTTAGTTGTTCTAGTGTTACAAAAAATGTTGTATGACACTCGTGCATAAAGTTGATTATACTCGTGTGATTTGCATCACTCGCCTTCGGCTCGTGCTGCAAATGTCACACTCGTAAAATCATTCACTTTACGCACTTGTATCATAAATAACTATTTCATAACGTGGTGCTAAAAAGGGCACTTTTGATGTAAGCTTACAAGTAACAGTTGTGGTAAGCTTACATGTAACAGTTGTGGTAAGTTTACAAGTGTATAGGTTGAGGTAAGGCTGTTGGAAGGTTATTACACCCAGAGAAAGAAGATATTTATTTTAACTAAAAGTGTATATTTAAAAAAAATTTATTTGTTGCAAATAAATATTTTATTCAAAATACATAAACTAATATTTATTTCAATTAAATGCACTTAGTAATCTAAAATAAAGAAATATATTTGCAATTTGTAAAATAGTATATTTGTAGCAAATAAAAAATATATTTGATTCAAATAAATGTTTGTTTGACTTATAAGTAGACGCCTGCGCATATTGTATTACTATAGTAAAACAATAAGATGTTTTGCTTTTAAAAGTTTAACGCGTATAAGTATAAGAGATTAATTCATTATGAATAGTTAACAAATTTCATTATTTTAAGTACAGAATTTTTCTTTTTAAGTGAAAATTTAAATTAGTACAAAGTAACAGACTTGAATGTGATTTCATTTACATTTTAGTGTTTTATTTGAGAATTTGTGAGAAAAATGTGACAGTGGACTTTTACATATGAAGTTGAAAAGTAAAGTAAAATGACTGAGAAGATCTGACTTTATTTAACAACTATTCTTATAAAAATAAACATTTATTTTAATGAATATTAAGAGTTTCATTAGTGATTGTGATTGTTAAATTTATTTGAAGGTTATAAGTGAATTTTAATATTTCAGAATGCTTACAGGATCTATTAAAATTAAAAATGTTTTTTACTTGCTCTAAAGATAAAATATATTTAAAGAAAATATAAAATATTTTTTATTCAAATAAAAATGGATATTTAAACGAAATATATTAATTCAAATAAAAAATATTATTTGAGCTAAATAAAAGTTTAGTTGGTTCTGTGACAAATATCCTTTTTTATTTGTTTCAAATAAATTTTATTTAATTTAAATAAATCATTTCTCTGGGTGTATCATGGTGTAAGGTTCTTGTAAAGTTGTAGTGAGTTTATCTATTATGGTCAACATTAACAAAATAATTTGTAACGTAATTAATTAACAAATATTAAATAAAAAAATTAAGTTTGTTGCTCTTCTGTTTATTGGGAACCAAACATTCTGTAGAAAATTTTACAAACAAATTTGGGGAGACTAGGATTCGAACCCGAGAACGACGCGCATTAAGCTAACTTCTTAACTAACTGAGCTAAGTTGGGAACTGACATAGAAAAAACATAGAAAAACTAAGAAAATTACTATCATTTTAAAAGCAAAATTGAAGTGTTGGGTGCAAGAAGGGCGTTAGGCGGATAACGCCCGTTTTGATATTATTGAATGAGAATTATTACAAAATCCTCTAGTTCATATCACCAAAAATTTATTTCGATATGAGACTTCTTGACGATGTTATGAATAAAAATCTGCGTGAATGTCACATAATTTTGTAATTTAAAATGTTTTTAAATAGAATTTGCATGTAAGAACAAGTGAAAATCGACACTTCATTAAAAAAATTTGGTTAAAAAAATTTTCATTAAAATTGTCCATTTTTTTAGAATTAGAAATGATTTAAGGCTTAATTATTTTTTAAAAATAAAGAAAATCACAAAGTATATCTAGAAATATTTATAAGTTAAAGTTATAGTGAGTTTAAAATTCAAATTTCACTAACGCCTAAAACATTGTGTGGTTAGGCGAGTGGCTGGGTGCAAAAAGGGCGTATAAATTAGTTTTGAAAAACATTATTATTAAATAGTTAATTGCAACTTTCTCTTAAATTTAAAATTGCATTTGATAGCTTAATAAAAGACTAATTAATTAAAAGAAAGTTTTTTTGATTTGAATGTACAGTTTTTGGGCAATTAAAGTTTAAAACTTTAACTTGAAATATCTCCGTTTATCGTTTTTTGTTATACGCCCTTCTTGCACCCAACGCTTCCATTTATTTTTTCTATGTCAGTTCCCAACTTAGCTCAGTTAGTTAAGAAGTTAGATTAATGCGCGTCGTTCTCGGGTTCGAATCCTTGTCTCCCCAAATTTGTTTTCAAAATTTTCTACAGAATGTTTTGTTTCCAATAATCAGAAGAGAAACAAACTTAATTTTTTTATTTAATATTTGTTAATTAATTACGTTACAAATTATTTTGTTAATATTGACCATAATACTCACGTGAAAATGTTCTCGGGAATCGGTCCCGGGAAATTACCGAGAGTCACTACCGGGAAATTCCCGGTACTTACTCCCGAGAAATTCCCGGTAAAATCTTTTGACATTTGTCTCCATATTTCTCAGAAAATTTAACCTCAAAAATAAAAATATACCACTATAAAATCTTCAGGATCGTATTTGTGATTGAGATGACTTTTTGTTTATTATAATAGTCACGTTAAGCATACAAATTAAAAGTCTACTATCAACATATGAAACGGATTTCGACACCTAAGTGAGAAAAATTAATGGACATCATTTGCTGCGTTTTAGCACTGATTTTGTACTGGGAAAAATTACCTGCAAAAGGGTCGCTATAGGTAGTGTTTATGGCTTAACCGTCATTAAGTTGAAGGACGAATATTTCTTTGTTAATGTTAAAAATAATTTTTATTTATATTTCAACGTTATATTTGTTTTTCATGAACTCAGATTCTTTACAAGTAATTATAATATATGCTAAATGTTTATGTGAATCAAAATTCAAAAATAATATCTTTTTTTACGTAACAATTAGGGTTTGCGAGATACTTTATAACTTTTTTAAATAATAATTTTTTATAATGAATTTTAGATATTTGTAATCATAAAACATCACAGATTCAAATATTTTGTTTGAAAAATTGAATTATTTAAATTGTAAACTTTTTAAGTCATAAAAATATAATCCCATACAATAATAGGCTTTTGGGTCTATTGTTAAAGCAGGGGTTGCAATATAAGTTTAAAACTTAACGGGAATTTCATTGAAAATTTTGTTAAACTTTGTTATTTTCACTTCCAGACTGTTAAAAATGGTTTGTTGACATAACCTACATTTTAAACTATTGTTAAAGGACTTTAAAAATGTCTACCGAAACATTTTAAAAAAATCAGACTGAAATTGTACTGAGGTCAGTACAATTTCAGTACCTTTTCAGTCTATTCTTCCGGCAGGGTATACTATTATGTGTAATGTGAATATTTAACTTAACTAATAATTTGCAGTTTAATTGCGTCTAGAAATTGACCTCGATGAAAATATATTTTCTTTTATATTTCTCGCTAATTAAAAAGTAGTTATTAGTGCAAAATCATTTCTCACAAGTTGTGAAAAATTTTGTTATTTGGTATATAAGAACAGTTCGTTTCTAAACTTAAAGTGTTATAAGTGTGTGTTTCTACGTTATTATAAGTTATTATAAGTGCGAAAATGTATTGGTCTAAAGCGTCTAAGAGTGTAAATAAAATATCGGAACTGTGCAACGAAAAAATGTGTTTATTCTGTACCAAATAGTGTCTAAAATTAGGGATAATTCTGAAAGAATAAGTTGAATTTTTTGAATGCTTTTGATAGTCATGGAAAATTTAATAGACAGTTTTCTAAATTTTAGTGAACGAGTTTTATATATTGTGACTCCAAGTATGTTATCCATTCAATGATTTTGTGTCCCGTCTCAAAGTAATATACTAGTCTATTAATGATTGATGGACTTTTTCTTTCCGTGTAGGATTAAAAAAGTAAATGGATAAAAGTAAATTTTTAAAGAGTTGTATCTCAACAAAAAATTATTTATTAAGTGATTGTTTTGAAATCAAGCAATACACAAATTCTCGAATTGAATTGTTATATTCATGTAAATAATAACAATAATTCAATGTTAAAACAATTTTTGCTATTACAATTTTATTAAAAATTGAGGTTATTTTATAATTCTAATTTTCATTGAAAACTGTTTAAAAACTCAATAAAATAGAAAATTTTTAATGGAAATGTGTAAATAGTTACTTATTTCTTAAATGGGAAAATCCTAATTTAAAAAATTGGTGCTTAAACCCTTTTGTTATGATGTCCATTAATTTTTCTCACTTAGGTGTCGAAATCCGTTTAATATGTTGATAGTAGACTTTCAATTTGTATACTTAACGTGACTATTATAATAAACAAAAAGTCATCTCAATCACGAATACGATCCTGAAGATTTTATAGCGGTATATTTTTATTCTTGAGGTTAAATTCTCTGAGAAATATGGAGACAAATGTCAAAAGATTTTACCGGGAATTTCTCGGGAGTATGTACCGGGAATTTCCCGATAGTGACTCCCTGTAATTTCCCGGGACCGATTCCCGAGAACATTTTCACGTTGGTAGATAAACTCACTACAACTTTACAAGAACCTTACACCATGATATAACCTTCCAACAGCCTTACCTCAACCTATACATGTAAGCTTACCTCAACCATTACTTGTAAGCTTACCTCAACTTTTACATGTAAGCCTACCTCAACCTTTACTTGTAAGCTTACCACAACTTTTACTTGTAAGCTTAACTCAACCTTTACTTGTAAGCTTACCACAACTGTTACTTGAAAACTTACCACAACTGTTACTTGTAAGCTTACATCAACCTTTACTTGTAAGCTTACATCAACTTTTATATGTAAGCCTACTATAAGTTTTTCGAGTAAGCTTACAACAGGATCAGGTGTAATCCCACATCAGCTTTTATTCATAATCTTACGGAAATGCGGAAATTTTTAGACCCATTTAGGACTACAACAGCCTTACGCGGTAAGTCTTACAACCCCTACAGATATCCTTACAGTGGCCTTACAGCAAGAAGTCGTGCTATCTGGGCTAAGTACAAATTTTGTTTAGCCCACTTAAAACTCAGGTAATTTCTTCTTTATATTAATACGAAGTTACTCTAAAAATTTGAGCAAAAAAAGGTGGTGTTTTCGAAAAAATTAAGTTTATTTTTGTTTTTGAAAATCTGCCGACATTTTTTTAATTTTGAAGTTTTTTTTAAATTTTAAACGGGGTTTCGAAGAAAAGAAGACCCCCAATAAGAATCAAGAAGAAAAATTTATCAACACTCAGTGGAAAAAAAAATTACAAGTAAAACCATTTTTTTTCACTGTTTTTTAGGGTTTTACAACTGAAAGTTCAAATGTGGCTAACTTCGTTAAAAAAACATTTTTACGAAAAATAAAAAAATACGTGTCTCTTTATTTTCAATATAAAATAACATATTTCATCGACAGGTAATTCTACGAATTGAAGTTAATCGGCTTGCCTGATTTGAAATGGATTCAACCTTTTCTTGTCTAGGTTACCTTGTCATTCCTCTTGGTTTTTTGTTTTTGTTTTCTGTTTACTGATGGGTTATTCACCTCATCTTTATCGATCCACGTTTGTATCTTCCGGAAACTTATAATATGAATTAGTGTCTAAACGTATACGATGTGATGAGGACGTTTCCTCCATTCATTTCTTTCTTTTAAATATGTATTTGGGGCGTTCCACGCGAAATCGGACAGTATTTGACTTTTGCATCTCAGATTTTTTTCAAATATTTTTTTTCTTTTAGTGCTCATTGAAATAAGCTACCATGATTTTTTTCAAATTTTTTCATCAAGCCATTTAAGAGATGCAGGTTTTTGAAAAATCACGTTTTTTACGAAAATGTTTTTTTGAAATGGTTATAACTCGGTCAAAAATTGACCAAATTTCACGTTCTATATATGAAAATTTTTGTTTTTACACACAGTTTTTGATAAAAATATAAAATAGTATATTGTGCAACGAGTGGAGAACAAGGGCGATTTCTCGCGAGCTTGAAGTTTGCTGCTCGAGCGCAGCGAGAGCAGCAATCAAGCGAGCGAAAATCGCTGTTCGCCACGAATTGCACATATTACTTTGTCCAACAACTGAAAAACACTTTCTATTAATTTTTCATACTAATTATAATAATTTTATTCATTTATTGTCAGAACTTAACATATTAATAATACAATTAATTTTTCAAAATTTTAATTTTTAGTTATAAATTACTTATTTAGGACAAAATTTAACAAAGTTAAAGCAAATTAGAATAGATTTTTATGATTTATTCATAGTGATATGGAACCGAAATAACCACACATAATGTGCCTTTACTCTTTTCACCGCTCATTTCTCCACTGGACAAACGGCCAGTGGAGATATGAGGTACATTTCTCCACTGGTGCCTAGTGCACAATGACTCCATTTCCCCGAAGGCGTTGGACAAAAAATTTATTTTTTAAATTTACGAAATTTTTTTTTAATTAAAAAAAAAATTTTTTGTTTTTAAAAATGTATGTATCGATCGATTTTTTTCAAAATTTTTTGTAAGAAACTAGAACTAAATTATCAACTTTTAGGCGTTGTCTGATTGTGGGCAAACGATGGGATCTATTTATTTCGAATTTTTTAATTTTTATAATCATATAATATAGCAAACAATAGGGCTTTTGAGCTAAAATTATTAATAACACAGGTCAACAAAAAAGACTTACTTTTTTTATGAGATTTCATAGTGTCCATTAAAGACGCTGAACACGATCCCGGGTCACAAAATTGGCCTTCACGTCAGGATTTTGAGAAAAGTGCGGGTAAAGACCCCAGAAAACGTGTTTTTGAGGGTTTTCAAAATTTTTTTATCCTACACCTGACGCGCCAGAATCTTCTACATAGACTTGAATTGAACCTTGAATTGTCCACTACAAGACATGGGTCTTGTAAAACCAAAAAAGATTAAAATTTTTTCAAAACATGGGGTTGAAGTTACTAAAAATGTGATTTTTAGGGTCGCTGATTATAATCATCAGATTATAACATTTAAGTTTCTGGCACGTCAGATTACAATCCGCGACCTCAAACACCCTTGAGTAACAATTTTCAAGCGAATCCAAAACAATTTTAAAAGTCCATTAAAGCAACCCAAAAAACACATTTTTGGTAACTTCGACCCCATTTTTTGAAAAAATTTTAATCTTTTTTGGTTTTACGGATATGGGTCTTGTAGTGGATAATTCAAGCTTCAATTTAAGTCTATGTTTTCTATGTCTATGTTTTCTAGAATAATTATTTTTCTTAATTATTAATTCCTAATTATTAATTAATTATTAATTATTCTTAATTAATACATTATTTAGAATCTTCAGAAATAGATTTTTTACAATGCAAAATTTTAGCTATAGTCTTATTGTTTTCAATAAAAATTAGTGAATTAAAATGAATAAATTAATAATTATATTAATAAAAATTTTAAATCCATTAGGTTGTAAATCATTTTTGTAGGAGAATTGTTTAAAGTTTAAATATTAAAAAAAGAATTAACAATACAAGAATATAAAATTTAATTGTAAAAATTAATAAATTTGAAAAATAGGTTTTAATTATATTTTTTATTTATTAATTATTAAATAAATTAAAGAATTAAATTTTTTGTTATAATATAATAATAATAGAATAATTGAAAAAATTAAAATTTTAAAATAGGGGAGAGGGCTCTAAGGTGGTCACCTATCATTTGAACGGCTGTAGATTTCAAATGGATATAAATCCATTTGAAAAATGGATAAATATAAAGGTCAATAATACGGCGTTTGAAGCTTTATCATATTACCTAACTTCCTATCATAAAGTTATTTTCATTTCATTAATAAAAAAAAATTTAGGTCACTTTTTCTAAAAAGTTGAAAATTCGACTTTTAAAAAAGTGGCCCAAAGGTGGTCACCATACGAAAATTCACTAAAAAAATTATAAAAAAATGTAAAAAACGTATTATTAAGTTGTTTATTTAATATTAATTATTTTTCAGGATCACAGAAACATATTACATATTTTTTTGTTCACTTTGTCCTTTCATCAAAAAATGATACTTTTTGTGTATGTATTAGACAGGTAAAATTTTGAAAATAATTCTATTTCATTATTATTCATTATAAAACTTAAAAATTGATAAAATTCACATTCACAGTGATAAATGTTGATAAATATAGCGTATAAACACATTTTCATAAAAAATCAAAATAACCACCTTGTGGCAAAAAAAGTGTTCACTTTAGGTCCAAGACACAACTTTTTAAACGTTAAAGAAAACATTTTTTAAAGCACAATATTAATTATATTCATTTAGAATATTATTGTACGCTATATAAAGATAATTATAACGATTTTTACTAATTTAAAATGGTTAATTTCGATGATTTTAACACCCTGAGAAAAAAATTTCTCGATCATTTAAAAACAGAAATTTTACAACGTTCACGTTACAAAGAGACTCATACGAGGGTAAGAATTCCTGAAATGGCCCCCACTTTTCTTTAGGTACAGAACATAAATGATACCTCGTGTTTTTGATAGCCCATGATGGCACTAAGAAAACCCTTAATGGATTTTAAAAAATATTAATTTTTTTAAAAGTTATAAACAATTAAAGTTTTTTGCATCGTTTTTGAAAAAATCTCATATCTTGCAATCGTCTGAACCGATTTTAATAATATTGGTATTTTTGGAAAGCTTAAGAAACGTACTTTCCATAAATATATAGAATATAAATAAAAAATGTTATTTGTTTAAACAAATAATATTTTTATTGATAATTTTATAAATAAACAATGTTCTCGGTCGATTTAAAATTTTTTTTATAGAATCTTGAAGAGGGACTTTTCAAGATTCCATAGCAAAAATAAAAAATCGGGATTCTCTAAAAGTTTAGAAGATACAGCATTTTTAGTCCGCCGCGCGCGAACTATCGGTGTAGTTCGCGCGCTCTCGGCGCGACGTCGTACGCGCCTACTATTGTATAATAAATCAAAATAATAAAGTTAAAAAAATTTTAATTACTTTTTACAGAATGATAAAGTAATCTGCACAATTTTTACATTAAATATTTATTTATAAAATAATATTGAATAAATTTAATGATTAATAATAATAAAAATTAAATTATTATTGTAATAAATTAAACAATATTCAAAATTTATATAAAGTGTTAAACATTTTGGATAATTATAATAATTATTTATATTTAAATTATTTATATTTAAGAGTACAATTTAATTTATTGACAAATGTAGAATTATTATTTATTAATTAATTATTCTACCTTACCGAATAAAAAAGTCTTTAATTACCATTTGTTTTTAAGTTGATGTTTGCTTGTTTCGCTTGCATTAACTTAAAGCTAATGTTAGTTGTAAACTTTTAAACTTAGCAAACTTGATTTCTAAGTGCATGTATTGTATTTCTAAGTAGTAATAGTTTATGTTTTTTAATGTAACTTAGTTTAATTTAAAGTGAACTTAATTTAAAATTAAAATATGCCGAAATTAAATATTTGTTGCCACCCGCTAAAAAAGACAAACATAAAAATGTTATAAATAATAATTCTACATTTGTCAATAAATTAAATTGTACTCTTAAATATACATATAAATAATTATTATAATTATTCAAAATGTTTAACACTTTATATAAATTTTGAATATTGTTTAATTTATTACAATAATAATTTAATTTTTATTATTATTAATCATTAAATTTATTCAATATTATTTTATAAATAAATAATTAATGTAAAAATTGTGCAGATTACTTTAGCATACTGTAAAAAGTAATTAAAATTTTTTTAACTTTATTATTTTGATTTATTATACAATAGTAGGCGCGTACGACGTCGCGCCGAGAGCGCGCGAACTACACCGATAGTTCGCGCGCGGCGTACTAAAAATGCTGTATCTTCTAAACTTTTAGAGAATCCCGATTTTTTATTTTTGCTATGGAATCTTGAAAAGTCCCTCTTCAAGATTCTATAAAAAAAAATTTTTAAATCGACCGAGAACATTGTTTATTTATAAAATTAACAATAAAAAATATTATTTGTTTAAACAAATAACATTTTTTATTTATATTCTATATATTTATGGAAAGTACGTTTCTTAAGCTTTCCAAAAATACCAATATTATTAAAGTCGGTTCAGACGATTGCAAGATATGAGATTTTTTCACAAACGATGCAAAAAACTTTAATTGTTTATAACTTTTAAAAAAATTAATATTTTTAAAAATCCATTAAGGGTTTTCTTAGTGCCATCATGGGCTATCAAAAACACGAGGTATCATTTATGTTCTGTACCTAAAGAAAAGTGGGGGCCATTTCAGGAATTCTTACCCACGACTATTTACCTCAAAACTTTACTAAAATCTTCGTTTTCTCAAATAATAACAATAACAGAAAACATTTGAAGATACTAACTAATTTATACAAAAATTTTCTTAGGGTGACCACCTTAGGGCCCTGACCACCCCCTATTGGGGGTGGTCTTAGGGCCTTAGGGCCCTCTCCCCTATTGTTTTAACCCTTTAACGCCGGGAAGGACACATATTTTACTCAACTTTTAGAGCCATCGTTCTTAGCGATTTCGTAAGTTAAAAATTTGGTAGGTATCCATCCCTATAGAATTTTTATCGCTCTTTCAGAATCTGAAGATCAAATTTAAAAAACTTTAATTTGAGAAAGTTGTGAACATTTTTTCGACAAAAAACTGAAAAATTTTTACTTTTTTTTGAAAAAATGAATTTTTTTAAGGTAGCAAGTAAGAATGCATGCGTAAAAACTACAAATATCGCGACCACAAAAACCAACCTTCAATATGGCGAAATGTACGTTTAAAAATTTCAAAATGGCGGCTTTAAAATGGCGATAAAAGACATTTTTTTAAATAAACATCAAGTCTAGTGTACGAATTTTAAAAAAAATTTGAATAATCTTGTCACTTTGTATTTAGGGGTTTTTGAGGTTGCTGATTACGAATTTGATATTAGTTTTTCAAAATTCAAAATGGCGGATCCAATATGGCGATCGTAAAATTAAAAAATCGTTAGATTCTTTTGAAATTTGTTACTTGGGGGTTTTTGCCGTTGCTCATTACGAATCTGATATGAGCCGCCAGATCGTAGAAGGGCACGTAAATTTTTCTCAGCCGAAATCGAAGTCCCCTAGACATCCAAAATTCGACTTTCGAATTTAAATATCTCATGTACATATCCTTATAGGAAATTTCATTGCGCATCTTTTTTTCTTATGAAATTTTTTTGTATCTATTACCGTTTTCGAAATATAAGGGAAAAACTGTTTTTTTAAAAAACAAAATTTTAATTGTTTTTTTCACTTCAACTCGCGATTACTCAGTCAATTTTAAGAATTTCTTAATGAAACAAAAAAGAAAATACGCGTTATTTTATCCTACGAGTGACTAAAAAAGAAAAATGATATTTTAATTATAAATAAAAAAGTTATTAATTTTTTATTGAGATATTGCAAAATTCGTAAACTAAAATTTTCACTAAGCGGGGAAGTTGAGCAAATTTTGAGCAACAAAAAACTTCCAGCGAGAAAGTTGTTCATTTAGGTCTAAACAAGTTTTTCCCGAAAGTTACAGTTCAATTAAACAATTAGTTAACAAATGGCGAATGTTAAAAGTCGTTGGCGGCTGAACGCCCAGCGCGCGTTTCTCACCCGTATTATGTATACGCAGAATAAAACTCCAGCTTACTATAAGGTGAGAAACGCGCGCTGGGCGTTTAGCCGCCAACGAGTTTTAACATTCGCCATTTATTAACTAATTGTTTAATTGAACTGTAACTTTCGGGAAAAACTTGTTTAGACCTAAATGAACAACTTTCTCGCTGGAAGTTTTTTGTTGCTCAAAATTTGCTCAACTTCCCCGCTTAGTGAAAATTTTAGTTTACGAATTTTGCAATATCTCAATAAAAAATTAATAACTTTTTTATTTATAATTAAAATATCATTTTTCTTTTTTAGTCACTCGTAGGATAAAATAACGCGTATTTTCTTTTTTGTTTCATTAAGAAATTCTTAAAATTGACTGAGTAATCGCGAGTTGAAGTGAAAAAAACAATTAAAATTTTGTTTTTTAAAAAAACAGTTTTTCCCTTATATTTCGAAAACGGTAATAGATACAAAAAAATTTCATAAGAAAAAAAGATGCGCAATGAAATTTCCTATAAGGATATGTACATGAGATATTTAAATTCGAAAGTCGAATTTTGGATGTCTAGGGGACTTCGATTTCGGCTGAGAAAAATTTACGTGCCCTTCTACGATCTGGCGGCTCATATCAGATTCGTAATGAGCAACGGCAAAAACCCCCAAGTAACAAATTTCAAAAGAATCTAACGATTTTTTAATTTTACGATCGCCATATTGGATCCGCCATTTTGAATTTTGAAAAACTAATATCAGATTCGTGATCAGCAACCGCAAAAACCCCTAAGTAACAAATGTCAAAAGAATCTAACGATTTTTTAATTTTACGATCGCCATATTGGATCCGCCATTTTGAATTTTGAAAAACTAATATCACATTCGTAATCAGCAACCTCAAAATCTCTTAAATACAAAGTGACAAGATTATTCAAATTTTTTTTAAAATTCGTACACTAGACTTTGATATTTATTTAAAAAAATGTCGTCTATCGCCATTTTAAAGCCGCCATTTTGAAATTTTTAAACGTACATTTCGCCATATTGAAGGTTGGTTTTTGTGGACGCGATATTTGTAGTTTTTACGCATGCATTCTTACTTGCTACCTTAAAAAAATTCATTTTTTCAAAAAAAGTAAAAATTTTTAGTTTTTTGTAGTGATGCATAACGAGACTCTGTCCTTTCATAAAAAGAAAGAGATGAAACTATAACTTTCAATTGTTTTCAATGTATTTTTCGCGAGATTCTCGTTCTCACGAGACGATATTCGCTCGTAATGCATCACTAGTTTTTTGTCAAAAAAATGTTCACAACTTTCTCAAATTAAAGTTTTTTTTAAATTTGAACTTCAGATTCTGAAAGATCGATAAAAACTCTATAGGGACGGTTACATAATTTTTAAGTTACGAAATCGTTAAGAACGATGGCTCTAAAAGTTAAGTAAAATATGTGTCCTTTCCGGCGTTAAAGGGTTAAAACACTAGCCCAGGCGGAAATTTACCACTGTTATCGTACCGCGCCTGTACAGACGTCGGTAAGACTGTAATGTCATTCAACCGCCTGACTACCAGATCGGTGCAGGAATTCTACTGGAACATGACTATGTGTTGTAGTGGCTGCGCGTCCGGCTCGGTACAAATTTGATCCCGCCGAACAACCGGCGTTGTACCGGCATTCGTCCGCTCTAGTAACCGCCGCGGGCCAAATATTCTTTCAAAAGACGACTCGCTTCAGCGGACCGGCGTTCTACTGGCATTCGTCCGTCTAGCCAGACTAAATTATATTTTCTATTGAAAAATAAAATTAAAAAAATTATTAATTAACAATGCATGGTGCATGTTAATTAATATTTATTTATAGATCATTTCCAGCATTTTTTACACATTTAACATTTTTTTTACACATTATAATTCTAAACGCTCGCAGTGGGATACGAAGCCCAACCCTATTTCTAACCTAAGCACCGAAGTCTAATACGCTAACCACTACGCTATTCGCTCGCATGCGGATCTGAGCATAATAATGTCGATATGCAATACCTTTTTTTATATTTATAAATAATTAGCTTTATACTTTATTTATAAATATTAAAGAAATTTGATTATAACAAAAATATTTAATTCTTTAATTTATTTGTTAATTAATAAATAAAAAATATAATTAAAACTTATTTTTCAAATTCATTAATGTTTATACAATTAAATTTTATATTTCCTGTATTGTTAATCCTTTTTTTAATATTTAAACTTCAAACAATTATCCTACAAAAATTTTTACAACATAATAGATTTAAAATTTTTATTAATATAATTATTATTTTATTCATTTTAATTTACTAATTTTTATTGAAAACAATAAGACTATAGCTGGATTTTGCATTGTAAAAATCTATTTCTGTAGATTCTAAATAATGTGTTAATTAAAAAAAAAATTATTTTAGAAAACATTAAATTGTTTTAAAAAAACAATGACAATAACCAAATTCTTAGCATATTATTATTAATTGAACTCTTAATAATAACAATATAAATGATATTAGTTCGCAGTCGGTAGAATGTCTGTCCCGCTCGGGTTGTCAGATGGACGAATGCCAGAACAACGCCGGTTGTTCGGCGGCATCAAATCTATACCGAGCTGAACGCGCAGCCATTATAACACATAGTCACGTTCCAGTAGAATGCCTGTACCTCTCGGGTTGTCAGACGGACGAATGCCAGTACAACGCTGGTTGTTCGGCGGCATGAAATCTGTACCGAGCCGGACGCACAGCCATTACAACACAGTATAAATTTTAATCCGGCGGTCGGATCCGTTTTTGTACCGCGCCAGCAGACATTAACGTCCGAATCGGTACAGACTGCCTGTATCGGCATTGTCTCTCCAATTCAATCGGCGCGGATCCTTGACGATTGGATGATCCGGCATTCGTCCGACTTTTCCGCCTG
Source organism: Leptopilina drosophilae (assembly GCA_032873175.1). NCBI lineage: Eukaryota > Metazoa > Arthropoda > Insecta > Hymenoptera > Figitidae > Leptopilina > Leptopilina drosophilae. The sequence goes on from CM065487.1 coordinate 13,228,392, forward strand.
GGAGGTTTATTTACATAACATTCATAAAATGCTAAAATATTCCAAAGTATTTGCAAAATTATTATTTATTGTTGTATATAAGTTGCAAAAATTGTTTGCTTCGTAGCGGTATGGCATATCGACATTGTTATGTTCACATCCGCATGCGAGCGAATAGCGTAGTGGTTAGCGTATTAAACTTCAGTGCGTAGATTAGGAATAGCTTAGGCTTCGTATTCTACTTGCGAGCGTTTAGAATTTTAATGTGTAAAAAAATGTAGAATGTGTTAAAAATGCTTGAAATGATATATAAATTTATTTTTCAATAGAAAATATAATTTAGTCTGGCTAGACGAACGAATGCCAGTAGAACGCCGATCCGCTCAAGCGAGTCGTTTTTTGTCTTGAGGACGAATGTCAGTACCAGTCTTACCGACGTCTGTACAGGCGCGATACAATAACAGTGGTAAATTTCCGCCTCGCTCACATGCGGATGTGAGCATAATAATGTCGAAATGCAATACCGCTACGAAACAAACAATTTTTGCAACTTATATACAACAATAAATAAAAATTTTACAAATAATTCGGATTATTTTAGCATTTTATGAATAATATGTAAATAAATCTAGTGTTTTAATATAATATTTTTAAATTTTAATTTGTCAATTATTCTATTATTATTATATTTATTTATTATTTTTATTATTAATTTTTTATATTTATAAATAATTAGCTGTATACTTTATTTATAATTATTAAGAAATTTGAATATAACAAAAAAAATTTAATTCTTTAATTTATTTGTTAACTAATAAATAAGAAATATAATTAAAACTATTTTTCAAATTCAATTCAATTCTCCTACAAAAATGTTTTACAACAAAATGTATTTAAAATTTTTATTACTATAATTGGGTAAGGCTTTCTGAAGTGTACTCATGATTTTCGAAAGGTATTTTAATTTCATTCAAACATTATATTTTAAAAGTAAATAATGATAAAAACAACACCTGAAAATATTTTTTGAAAAAAATTGTTTTTTAAAAAGTTATTAACAATTTAATTTTTTAATACATTTTTCGAAAAAAATGAATTACTCGAAAACTAATCGACAGAATTCAATATAATTTTAACCACTTATTAGAAATTCTTTCTTTCTAAAACTCCAATTCCAGTTTTAAATTATCATATAATTTGTTTAAATAATAAAAAAAATTTATAAACAAATGAAAATTTAAGCATGTTCTTAATGAAATAATTAAATTTTCCTTACATTACTTTATTCTACGTAAAATGTGGAACTATTATCAAAAAAAAATTTTTAGGGCCCGTATTTGATTTACAAAATAAAGCTATATTTTTGTTAAGCGCTATATTATTGGCCATATTGGATCCGACATTTTGCAATTAATTTTAATTTAAATTTTCGAAATTATGTATTAAATGACCCCCAACTAACAAATTGAAACCAATTCAATGCATATAAAGTGTCAGTGCGACCGCCCGCGAAACTGCACGAGCCATGTCTTTGTTACAGCGCGTAACAAAAATAGCTGTAATTTTGTCAATAAAATGCGGGCCCTAAAAATTTTTTTTGTAATACTTTCAAATTCTACCTAGAATAAAATGCTATAAAGAAAATTTAAGTATCTCATTAAGAACAGGTTTAAAAACCATCGGTACACTTCAAAAAGCCTTACCCAATTATTATTTTATTCATTTTAATTTATTAACTTTTATTGAAAACTATAAGACTAGGGGAGAGTGGGGCAAACCGGACCCCCTAACGGTTTTTTGACTCTTGTGACTAAACGAATCAACCGATTTCATTTCTCGAAGGCTTGTTTGAAAGATCATTTAATTGCGCAACTTTTTCCCAGAGACACCTATATACTTCATCTATTATTGTTTAGTTGCTGTGTTAACTTTAAAAAATTTTGCAAACGGTCCGGTTTGCCCTACCCTCTTCAAAAAGAAACGCTTTGCAAATTCATCAAAGTTTTTGGTGATAAATATTCCTGAGGTGTGTTCCTTCAAAACACAAAACCTCATATTTAAAAATATTACACGATTTCCTCAGAATTCCCTTAAGAAAAAAATCGGAAAAGTGTAGAAAAAAACTAAAAAAAAACTTTTGCTTCCAGCGTTGCACAAACAAAAGTAAAAACTGTCAAATTAAAAAACAAGGTATACTACACAAGGTTATTTAAATTTTTAAGAAGCACTTTTGACAATTTCGCCATTTCGGAAATATTGAGAAGGGTCCGGTTTATCCAATAGTCCGGTTTACCCCACTCTTCCCTATAGCTAAGTTTTTGCATTGTAAAAAATCTATTTATAAAGATTCTAAATAATGTGTTAATTAAAAAAAATAATTATTCTAGAAAACATTAAATTGTTTTAAAAAAACAATGACAATGACCATATTCTTAGCATATTATTATTAATTGAAATCTTAATTATAACATAAATGATATTAGTTCGCAGTCGGTACCGAATCGGACGCACAGCCATTACAACACGGTATAAATTTTGATCCGGCGGTCGAATCCGTCTTTGTACCGCGCCTGCAGGCATTAACATCCGAAACGGTACAGACTGCCTGTACCATCATTGACTCTTAGGCCAGTCGTTGGGTCGAAAAAGTGCACAAAAATGCAACCTGAAAAGTCTCAGTGGTATATTGTAGTTTGGGGGCTCCACATAAGAGCTCCACAAAAGAGCCCCACAGTTTGCTCTCAATAATCAGTTGAGAAAAATAGTGTAAACAATCGTCAAAGTTTAGAAAACATGGTTTTTTGATGACCGACGATACGGCTTACATTTTACAGGAAAAAGTTGTCATTGAAAGTTGTAGAGCATGGAAAAAGCTTTCAAATGACTGGTCGTACGTTAAAAAAGGTTAATTGGTTTAGTTGCAAATGAATTTAAACTATTAAAAATACCACTTTTTTAATTGTTTGATAACTTTGTTAATAATTATCGAATCCCGAAAAAATTCAACTCGATCGGACAAATAGTTTATTTGTTAACTAAAAACATGTAATTTTGCAACGGAATTTCTACACTTTTGAAATTGCAAATTTCTTTTTTTTAAAGTACACTTGAGGAGTCAAACTTTCATCCCACTTAAATGGAATTCGATATTTTTTATTTAAATGCATAATAATGGAGATTAAAAAAGGGTACGTTTTTTTGTCATAATCAAATGGAATAACTCAGCCAATTTTCACTATATTAATTTGGTGTAAACGGCATTAAATTTCATGTGTTTTCACAAATCGTTTCCAAAAAAAATTCGACCTAGGTTTAAGGGTGGGAGAGTTAGTTTTTTTATTTCAAATATTTCCTGACTAGTTAATTATTAATATTTTTAAATGAAATTTGCACCATCAACAGTTTAATACAAATATTTTATAAAAAAATTAATTGTTATATTTTATGCTATTATTTTTCATTTATATCAAGTAAAAATACATATATAGTTTTTTCAACTCTTGGACGGCGGAGTGGGGGTACTCAGTGGCGCGTGGTTCTCGACGCTACAACTGAAATCAGCCGTTCAACAAAATTGGTTATATATCTTCGTTAATTATTAACAGATTTTAATTTTTCTTTTCTTAATTTGATGTATTTTTTTATGCTGAATCCGAGAATGATTTTATATTTTTCAAAATACATTATTTTTTGTAATAATAAAAAAAAAATTTTTTAACAACAAATGATTATTGTTATTTATCATATTTGACAAAAAATTCTTTTTGTACATATTATTCCATTGATTTGTAAGATAATGAAAAAGGCCTATTTTACGGTTTTTAAAGATGACTTTTATTTTAATCCCGACCCAGACAGAAAAGTCGGTGGTGTGCCGATGCCTACGACCGGTTCGACACCGGCCCGGTGGTAAAGTCGGACAATAACCGGTGCCGGCACTGTGGTACCGAGCCGGTTTATAAAAGACAACCGGCCCGGTAGTAACGTCGAACAATAACCGGTACCGGCACTATGGCACCAGCCCGGTTTCGGCATTCGATACCGTTTTTACACCGAAAACGTAGTTTTGCCGGCATCAAAATTAGTACCGGCCCGGCACCGGCATTCGATACCGTTTTTACACCGGCGATGAACTTTTGCCGCCCAGGCGGAAAAGTCGGACGAATGTCGGAGTTTACAACCGGCTGGGATCCGCGCCCGTACAGACCGCAAGTACCGACGGTCTGTACCGATTCGGATCTGAAAACGCAACCGGCGCGGTACAGATTATGCTCCGACTGTCGGAACCGTCTTCCCACTATCGTCAGTACGGGCTCGGTACTGGATTTCTTCCGCCCGCGGATCTTATTCTTCTGCGGCGTCGGAAGAATGACGGATATGTTAAGTCCGTACTGGCTCGGAGCTGGGCCGGATCCGACTGCGGATCTTGTCATTTATTGTCGCATCATAAATCACATTATGAATTTATTTTTAATAAATGTGTCATAACTAAATAACTATTACAATAATTAATTGAATTATTTTAGAAAATAATGATTAATTAATAAATAAATTTAATCAATATATTAAGTAATTATTTATTGAGACTTTTTTTTAAATAAAACAATTAAAAAAATTTGTCTTACACTTTTACTTTATAATTATTATAAATAAATTTATATTATTAATATAAATTTATTATTATTATTGATATTATTAATTAGTATTAATATTATTGAGAATTAATAATATCTCAATAATAATAACTCAATAATAATAAATTTATTACTATTGAGATATTAATTAAAATTATTAGGTTCAATATTATTATATTGAGAAACAATTATTTAATATATTATATAATAACAAAAATATAGCTGTAGCATTGACACGTAGTAATTCTACAAGTTTTATTTCAGCTCGTGACACTTGAGAGTATTTAAGATTTGAGAGTCCCATGCGAGCGTAGCATAGTGGTTAGCGTGCGAGATTTCGGTGCGGAAATATTCGGTTAGGCGTAGGATCGTACCCCCAAGCGTTAGGATTTTTCAATTGTCTATGTAATAAAAAATTGCGTTTAAGTATATAAAAAAATAAAAAAATGTGTAAAGAGAACTGTCAATGACTTGTCATCAGTATTTTTATCTTTTGCAATTAATTATTATTTTTTGAATTGATATTTGTTAAAATTATCATTTGGATCCGATCCGGTTGTCAGGCGGTAGAATGCCAGCTATTAAATTGAAAATCCGCAGTCGGTAGAGTGCCAGGTCCCAGCCGGTTGAATTATACACGGAAAGGCTTCTCCCGGCCGGTAGGAATGCCAGTTCCGAGCCGGTTGCCAGCGCGCTCCTGGCCTAGTCACTATTCGGTAGAATGCCCGTTCACATCCGGTTGGCAGGCAGTTCCGAGCCAGTACAGTTACACCGGCGTCAGTACTGGCTAGGGTCCGCGCCGGTTGGAAATTTCCGCCTGGGCGGCATCAAAATTAGTACCGGCCCGACACCGTCCCGGTGTCTAAATTGTCAATATCTGTTCTATAAACCGTAAAATAGGCCTTTTTCATTATCTTTATAGAACAGATATTGACAATTTAGATAAAGTATATTATAATTTAATTACTTCTTTTAAAACATAATTTGAAAAGTTTAATAATATAGATTTCTTCTTTACCAGCTATGCCTGGACTCAAATATATAACCCAACCTCTCTGTCAAATCTCTCTAATCATAGAAGCACATTTCTTTAAAAAAATGTGTTTCTACAAGATTTTTGAAATTGATTAATTACAAAAATAATAATATGGATAATAATAACAAGGAATTTTTTGAAAAATTTTTTGTTACATGCTTATATTTTTTTCTAAAGGGTAAGAAGCCTTTTTTGCTTTCTTTTTCACAAATTTAAAATATAACCTTAAAATAAATATTTCAATTTTTAATTCTAAAATATTTTTTTTAATTTTTATTTCAGATAATTTAAAAATTTAATCCTTTTTGAAATCTTGTGTGTGCTGTTTTATTTTTGGATTATGTATTTGTGAAATATTCATCCTCTGATGAGGAGCCATATATGTCTTGAAACTAGTCGGAATTAAAATGAAAGTCATCTTTAAAAACCGTAAAATAGGCCTTTTTTATTATCTTACAAATGAATATTTAATACGGTCAAACAAACAAAAATTACTATTATTCCATTGAGTTTAAAAACATATTAAAAGGAAAAAATTCTTAATTATATATAAGCTAGTAGCATCACGTGCACATATGCACGTCGGTTTAATTCGCAAAATGTACTAAGATGATGATGCTACACACTTATATACATATAATTTGAATTTCTTTTTGTGATAATATTACTTTCATTTTAATGGAATAATATGTACAAAAAGAATTTTTTGTTATATATGATAAATAACAATAATCATTTGTTGTTAAAAATTTTTTTTTTATTATTACAAAAAATAATGTATTTTGAAAAAATATAAAATTATTCTCGGATTAAGCATAAAAAAATACATCAAATTAAAAAAAGAAAAATTAAAATTGGTTAATAATTAACGGAGATATAACCAATTTTGTAAATTTGAACGGTTGATTTCCGTTGTAGCGTCAAAAACGAGACGCATGATTTTCCCCTAATCACCAAGTGGTCGAATGTTCAAATGGTCGAATACCAAATCGTCGAATCGTCATTTGATCGAATGCTTAAAACGTCGAATTGTCAACAAGTCGAATGCTAAAAATATCGAATCGTCAAATGGTCGAATGTTCAAAACGTCGAATCGTCAAATGGTCGAATGCTAAAAACGTCGAATTCTCAAATGATCGAATGCTAAACACATCGAATCGTCAAATGATCGAATTCTAAAAACATCGAATCAGCAAATGGTCGAATGTTCAAAACGTCGAATGGTCATTTCGTCGAATGCTCAAAACGTCGAATTGCCAACTGTTCGAATGCTAAAAACATCGAATCAGCAAATGGTCGAATGTTCAAAACGTCGAATCGTCATTTCGTCGAATGCTCATAACGTCGAATCGTCATTTCGTCGAATCCTCATAACGTCGAATCGTCAAATGGTCGAATGCTCAAAACGTCGAATCGTCAAAAAGTCGAAAAATTTGTTTGATGTAAGTTAACATTAATTTAAATCAAGCAAATTTTTAGACTTTTTGACGATTCGACGTTTTGAGCATTCGACGAAATAACCATTCGACGTTTTGAACATTCGACCATTTGCTGATTCGATGTTTTTAGCATTCGATCATTTGAGAATTCGACGTTTTTAGCATTCGACCATTTGACGATTCGACGTTTTGAACATTCGACCATTTGCCGATTCGATGTTTTTAGCATTCGACCAGTTGACAATTCGACGTTTTGAGCATTCGACGAAATGACCATTCGACGTTTTGAACATTCGACCATTTGCTGATTCGATGTTTTTAGCATTCGATCATTTGAGAATTCGACGTTTTTAGCATTCGACCATTTGACGATTCGACGTTTTGAACATTCGACCATTTGCTGATTCGATGTTTTTAGCATTCGATCATTTGAGAATTCGACGTTTTTAGCATTCGACCATTTGACGATTCGATGTTTTGAACATTCGACCATTTGACGATTCGATGTTTTTAGCATTCGACCAGTTGACAATTCGACGTTTTAAGCATTCGACAAAATGACGATTCGACGATTTGGTATTCGACCATTTGAACATTCGACCACTTGGCGATTAGGGGAAAATCATGCGTCTCGTCAAAAACCACGCGCCACTGAGTACCCCCACTCCGCCGTCCAAGAGTTGAAAAAACTATATATGTATTTTTACTTTATATAAATGAAAAATAATAGCATAAAATATAACAATTAATTTTTTTCATAAAATACGTGTATTAAACTGTAGATGGTGCAAATTTCATTTAAAAATACTAATAATTAACTAGTCAGGAAATTTTTGAAATAAAAAAACGAACTCTCCCACCCTTGAACCTAGGTCGAATTTTTTTTGGAAACGATTTGTGAAAACACATGAAATTTAATGCTGTTTACACCAAATTAATAAAGTGAAAATTGGCTGAGTTATTCCATTTGTTTATGACAAAAAAACGTACCTTTTTTTAATCTCCATTATTATGCATTTAAATAAAAAATATCGACTTTCCATTTAAGTGGGATGAAAGTTTGACTCCTCAAGTGTACTTAAAAAAAAAGAAATTTGCAATTTCGAAAGTGTAGAAATTCCGTTGCAAATCTAAAAACATGTAAATGTTTTTAGTTAACAAATGGAATTATGCATAAACTATTTGTCCGATCGAGTTGCATTTTTTCGGGATTTATTTAGGTTTGCAAGGAAAATATTCCTGGTGAATTATAAACAAATTCGATAATTATTAACAAAGTTATTAAACAATTAAAAAAGTGGTATTTTTAATAGTTTAAATTCACTTGCAACTAAACTAATTAACCTTTTTTAACGTACGACCAGTCATTTGAAAGCTATTTCCAAGCTCTACAACTTTCAATAACAACTTTTTCTCTAAAATGTAACCCGTAGCGTCGGTCATCGAAAAACCGTGTTTTCCAAACTTTGACGATTGTTTACACTATTTTTCGCAACTGACAATCGAGAGCAAACTGTGGGGCTCTTATGTGGAGCCCCCAAACTACAATATACCATTGAGACTTTTCAGGTTGCATTTTTGTGCACTTTTTCGACTCAACGACTAGCCTATTTCCAATTGAATGATTCGTCCGACTTTTCCGCCTGGGTATATTCGATAATTATTTTCCTTTTTTGCGCTTTAAACCTTAAGTACCCCGTCTTGCCCCACCCTCCCCTATCTGTTTCAAATATGTGGACACAAGACACACAGAAAAAACCGAACTTAAAACGAGTCGCATATGAGACTTATTTTGAACTGCAACAAAAATGATACACCTTCGACTCATTCTGAATTTCTAGGCGAAAGACTCAAAATGAGTTTAAAAATTAATACAAAAATGAAAATTTCTTGTGAATAAAAATTTTTTTCAATCTAACAAAACTTAAAAGATTTCTATTATTGTTTGTTTGAATTATTAGATATTAATATATTATTAAACATGACAGTTGCCATATTTTTGGCCCAAGAAAGCAAAAATAAAATTAGTAAAAAGTCAGGGAAAAAGTCATGGAAAAGTCAGGGAATTTTTTTCTGAATCCTTGTTAGACACCCCGCGTAAAAAAGTTTTGGCTACCTCAAGAATAACTCAAAGCTCATTGTGGGAGCGGTTAAGTCCCACAGAGGTAAAGTGGAACTACCAAAGGCAGAACCCAGTGCCCTTTGTATGTAGTGTATAACAGCTTTTCTATATCATACACACACACACACATATATATATGTACATGTACACATAAATATGTATATATATATATATATATATATATATATGTACTTTACGCATACATATATGCGTAAAGTATAAATTCTTTCTCTGCTGTGGGACTCTGACTCTCCCACTCGTGAGAGCAATTCGTTCCCAGTCTTGTTCTCCTTCTACACCAGGGATAAGGTAGAACTGTATTACGTAATACGGCTGCGCTCCCGAAATTTTTTCCGTGAACCCTAAAGATCACTTAACGCTCAAGACTTGGTTCAAGCTCAAAATTCTCCTAAAGCTTAAGACACGCTCAAGACTCACTTGGGGCTTAATACTTGGTTCAAGCTGAAAACTCTCCTGAAGCTTAAGACACACTCAATGCTTTTTTGGGGCTCAAGACTTGGTATAAAAACTCTCCTAAAGCTTACGATACCAATAAGGCCAGTGTTAATTTAAGTTTAATTGTAGAACTATATAAGCCATTTAATGTCTTATTTATTTAATTTGACTAAATTGTTTATTGTCAATTATAAAATAATTAACGAAAAATAATCACAGTTACAGTTAATTAATGTATCGTATAAAGCAAATATATTTAAAAAAAGGTAATTCAACTAAAAATTTGTTTCTTTATTTAAAGAATAGCCTTAGCATTGTAAATCAAAAATCATATCTGCCTTAAACAGCTTAAACTAGCTTAGAAACCAGGGACCGATGCTTATCAAAACTAAATATATAAATTAATTTTGTTTTAGTTTTTGAATAATCCATAAACAAACAAAAAATACGCGCGGTGTTACGATCCAAACCTGCATTTTATTTACATAACAATTCTCGTACCATAATGTAAATTGTTACTGTTGCATACGTCTTTATGCAAAACAAATATACTTTGTTTTCTTTTTTCTCGCTGATCGTCAAAAAAAGGTTGATCGTTAAAGAGGAAATTTTTTTTTACCGGATTATTTGAATTCTTTTACCACTTTGCGCCTGCACTGTTGCGCTTCGGTTCCTCGGTCTTATTGACATTAACAATTTGTTTAATTCCGAAAACAAAATGACCGTGATACCTTGGCTGCCGGGATAAAGGCCGAGTAGAATGCCGCAATGGAAAATTTGAGGGCCGAATTGGCAAATGTTACAGAAGAACTTCGAACTTTGCACGAGAATCACGCTCGAGCCGAACCGATCCGCACACCTAAATTACCTCGATTTATTACGAACGATCCTGCGTTATGGTTCATTCAAATTGAAGCAGCATTTAATAGCTCTCGTATTACCTCCGAAGGAACTAGAGCCGAATACCTTATCGCTGAACTTGACCCTGAAATTTTGCTGTGCGCTCGTGACATTATCATGATTCAACCACGCCCTGCAAATATTTATACGCAGATTAAATTAAGGGTTTTAGCTTCTTATTCTGTTTCTTCTGAATCTCGATTACGTCAATTTCTAAAGGGCGATTTCCCTTCAGACGGTAAACCTTCTCTGATTCTTATTCGTTTGCGGAGTTTGGGTGACACTCAGTGTAATAGTGATGTGTTGAAGTCAGTTTTCTTGGACCAGCTTCCTGTTAGTACAAAATCGATTCTCGCAGTTTCTCGAGTCATAGACCTTCAGGAATTGGCTGATTTAGCCGGTAAAGTTTACGAAACTACAAATGCTTCGTACACTTGTTCCGCTTCCACTCAGGGAAATCAACAACTTCCACCTAGTCTACCCTCCACTTCCGCACATAATTTTGAATCTCAACTTGGCGATTTAATAAAACGTGTAAATGCCATTAACTCAAAGGTATCGAAACAGAATAACCATCGATCTCGCTCGAAGTCGCGCAACTTTAAACGCGATAAAAAACCTGAGGATTCTCAGGATTGTTGGTATCACCGAAAATTTGCTGAAGATGCAAAGTACTGCAAAGTACCGTGTTCTTTCAAATCAAAGAAAAAAAAAGATCTCGGAAAACTAAATTTGTCTAATCGTGTTGAGACGATCGGATTGAGATCAGCCTCTAAACGTCTCCATATACGCGATCGTGTTTCCGGTTAATTGTTTCTTATTGATACCGTTTCGGACCTATCGCTCATACCAGTAAAAAAAATTCAAAACGCGAACCCTCCGATATGGTTTTATTCGCCGCTAACGATTCGCATATTTCGACATTCGGTAAAGAACGCATGACCCTGGACCTTGGAATTAGACGCGATTTTAACTGGAATTTTTGTGTCGCTTCGGTTCCACACCCCATTTTAGGTGCCGATTTATTGGCTCACTTTGGTCTTGCTGTTGACCTTGGTCAACGACGTCTTGTTGATTCACATACACAATTGCATTCTAACGCGACATTTCGAAATGTTTGTGCTTTGAGTGTAAAAACGATTGACCACTCTTCACCGTTTTCAAGAATTTTAGCACAATATCCGGAACTCACCGGGACCTCACAGTCTCCTGTTGCATCAACACATAACGTTTTTCATCATATTGATACTCAGGGACCTCCTTTGGCTGAGCGTGCTCGTCGTTTGGCTCCTGATCAACTTGAGATAGCAAGGAATCAATTCAGGAATTGGGTTGCACAAGGTATTTGTCGACAATCTGGTAGTTCTTGGGCCGCCCCGATTCATTTGGCCCCAAAGAAGAGGGGAGTTTGTGGTGATTTTCGTCGTTTGAATTTCATAACTGTCACATATCGATATGCAGTCCCACACATACACGATTTCGCTTCTTGTCTCGCGGGAAAAAAATCTTTTCAAAGATTGACCTCCATATGGCGTACACCCAGATCCCTGTTGCCCCCGAGGACATCGAGAAGACCGCTGTTATAACACCTTTCGGTCTCTTCGAATTTTGCAGGATGATCTTCGACCTAAAAAAATGCAGGTCTGATCTTTCAACGTTATATTTTTCAAACGCTAGGAGATTTGGATTTCGTATTCGCCTATATTGATGATGTTCTTATTGCTTTAGTTGACGTCACTGAGCATGAGAAACATCTCAATATGGTGTTTCAAAGATTAAAGAATTCCGGCCATCGTATTAACGTTGACAAGTGTCAATTTGGCAAACAAGAACTAGAATTTTTGGGCCACATCATTAATGCTCAGGGAATTTTTCCAACTCCCGAGAAGGTGAAGTCTGTGACCTCGTACCCTCTTCCGAAAACGGTTCATGATCTCCGTCGTTTCTTGGGGTTAGTTAACTTCCATCGTCGCAGCATTCCACACGCTGCTCAGATTCTTGAACCTTTACATCAGTATCTCGTTAATTCGAAAAAGAAAGATAAAACAAAGATAAATTGGACCCCGGAGTCTGTGGCGGCTTTTGAAAAAATAAGAAATGCTCTCGCGGATGCTTCTCTTCTGGTACATCCCTCCTCAAGCAGCGAGATTCGATTAGTGATGGACGCATCGGATTCCGGGATTGGTGCTGCTCTTGAGCAAAGAGATCTTAGTGAAGAATCTTCTTCCGGAGTTTGGAGACCACTGGCCTTTTTCTCCCGGAAATTCACATCCGCGCAACGTGTTTACAGTACTTTTAACCGAGAATTGACGGCCATTTACGAGTCGATTCGTCATTTCCGCCATTTTTTAGAAGGCCGCGAATTTCGCATTCTGACGGATCATAAGCCCCTGATATTTTCATTTAAACAAAAGTCGGAAAAGTCATCCCCGCGTCAACAGCGTCAACAGCGTCAACTATCGTTCATTTCTCAGTTTTCTACGGATATCGAACATCTATCCGGATCTGAGAACGTTGTCGCTGACGCCTTGTCCCGGATCGAGTCTATCGTTTTGTCATCGGAAGTCGAACTGAAAGAAATCGCTTTAGCTCAGAGAGATGATGACGATGTAAAAAAGGCCCTTCAGACCAAGGAGTGGTCAATCCGTTTGAAGAGATTACCTTGGGGTTCCGAGAATGTTGCTATTTATTGTGACGTTTCAGGCGACGATTTGAGACTCTTTGTTCCACTTACAATGCGTAAAAGAATTCTTCACGCTCACCATTCTCCAGCTCACCCAAGCGCCCGTGACATGGACCGCATGATTCGCAAACATTTCGTGTGGCCTTCGATGCACAAAGAGATTGCGGAGTATTGTAGACAGTGTCTGGATTAACAAAGGTCCAAAGTCGCTCGTCACACAACTTTACAGCCGGCTCATTTCGTTTCTCCCAATTCAAGATTCAAGCATATCCATATTGATATCGTAGGCAGACTTCCCGACGATCAGGGTTTCGTTTATTGTCTCACCATCATGGACCGTTTTTCAAAATGGCCTGAGGCCATCCCCATGAGAAATATGGAGGTTGAGACCGTTTGTCAGGCTTTTGTGGATCATTGGATCTCTAGATACGGAGTTAGATGAGACCTGAGACCTGAGACCGTTACTACCGACCAAGGCAGACAATTCGAGTCCCGTCTTTTCGCCGCGGTTTTGAGGGTGTCCGGGTCATACCGAATTCGAACCACCGCCTATCATCCCGCATCAAATGGGATGATTGAACGCTGGCATCGCTCACTCAAAGCCTCCATAATGTGTCATTCTGATCACAGATGGACACGTGTCCTTTCCACCGTGCTTTTGGGCCTGAGATCGGCCGTTATGGAGTGCGGAGCTTCCGCCGCTGAGTACCTTTACGGTACAACCTTGCGTTTGCCAGGCGAGTTTTTACTCTCCGATGATTTTTCGTGCGATCCTCAGACCTTCTTGTCTGATTTCAAAAAACACAAGCGCGAGGTAAGACCCGCGACCGTCGGCCATCACTGCAGGCGCAGGATTTTTGTATCAAAAACTTTGACTTCTTGCTCACATGTTTTTTTGCGCGTCGATAAGGTGAAAAAATCGCTTGAACCTCCGTACTTCGGACCGCATAGGATCGTTGGGCGCGTTTCTGATCGTCTTTTCGAGATAGAAATAAATGGATCAAACAAAGTGGTGTCTGTCGAGAGATTGAAACCCGCGTTCGTGGTACTCGGACCTGACGAGATAAATAATCTCAAAATTCCGAGATCCATTCTGCCGTCCTGATTTAAAAACACCATAACTACACTTTCGGTGGTTTCGAGATATTTAGCAAAATACGTTTTTATCTATATCTTCTTTAACATAATGTTTCTTCAAAAGGTAAAGGTGCTTCTTTACTAATTCTGGTACGCTGAATTTTATTATGCAACAAAAAATTTCAAATTTTCATTGGAAATATGCAAAACTGTAGTTATGCTAATTAATTAAATGAAAAATCGCGGCAAATCCTTACAAAAAAGCGTATCTACGCAGTTATGCTTTTTAGTCAGGAGAACAGCTCAAGTACGGTCGACTTTCCTGATGTAGAAGTACACTAACTACAAAAACTTAAGAGTTTAGTTTTGAAAAAATGGATTAAAGTGTACAATTTTTTTTATTTTGTGTAATTAAAATGCGTTTTTTAATTTCTAACAGGAAAAAAGAAAAAACCTGCAGAAGGTAATGAATAACATAATTTTGATTAAAATAAATTAAATTTCATTAAATTCCTTGTTCACCTTTTTAATATAATTAAATGATTAATTTTTAAAACCTTAACAATTTTTTAAAAATCCCATTCAAAGATTAAAATGTTAAAATATCTACTATTGATTCTATTTTGAGATGTGTGTAATAATTTTAAAGTAAGTTTTAATTAACATATTAATTTCTATTTTTATGCAAATTACAAAACTTATTTTCAAATATGAATTTTTGAACAATTTCAAATTCAAACTAAAAAAAATTCAATTCTTAACTAATTTATTAATTAATCATTCTTGTTTATTACTTTAAAAATTTTGTCGCAAAAATTCAATTATTTTTTTAAAAAGCCAAATCTTTGCAAACATTGAATTATTTTTAAAAAAATTTCCCGAAAGAATTGAATGTTTTTTCTTAATTCAGTATAAAATATTTCAAAAATTTAATTATTTTCTAAAATTTTATTAAAGAATTTAATTAAAAGAAAAACATCAATAATTTCTTTAAGATTGAGTATTAATAAATTTGTTGATTACTATTTATTTAGTTTGTTTAAATAATTTTCTGCATTTTATGAATACAGTCAATTTTCTTTATTGAATTATTGCTAATAACTAATAAAATTATTGAACTAAAATAAAAAACTATTTAAAAAACTTTTTTCAATTAATTAACCTTATTAAAAAAATTTATTTAAAATAGCTATATTTATTATTAACAGTTTATTTAATAAAAAATATATTAAAATTGAAAAACTTCTTGTTTCAATAAAGTGAATGTAGATGTGCTTTTTTTAAGGAAAGTGTTGTAGATTTTCATGTGATTTTCATGAGATTCCTGACATAGAAACACACTATGTACTTAGGCCAAAGTCCATAAGGAAAGTAGCCTCTACAAAGCTCGAGTTCCTGATCTCAAAAAGCATAACTACGTAGATAGGCCTTTTTATCAGGAAATCACTGGTTAGACGACCCGAAATCCTCACAAACTGTAGTTAGGCCTGTAGTTAGGCCTCTTAATATCAGGATTCGACGGAAATCGATGTAGATAGTGCTTTTTAATAAAATTAATTTATAATTAACTCAAAAATTAATTAAGACCAATAATTCTAATTAGCATAGAAAAATTCGCCTTTTTTTTACGAATCCAACGGTATGAAAAAGACGAATTTTTCTATGCTAATTAGAATTATTAATCTTAATTAATTTTCGAGTTAATTAGGAATTAATTTTACTAAAAAGCACTATCTACATCGATTTCCGTCGAATCCTAATATTAAGAGGCCTAAGTGGATAAAAATTGGAAAAGTTATAAACATTTTTAAAAAAATGTCGTTACGGTCGGGCCACCGTAGAAAATTAATGTGATGTGAAGGAATATTACTAAAAATAGCCTGTAAATTACAGAAGAATACTGAATTGCTCTTGAAAATGGAAAAAATATAAAATTCATGTAAAAATTAATCTAAAAACGTTCTCAGTACACGAAACGTTTATAATACGTTATTAACCCATTAACGCCTGAATGCACTGAATTTTTAGTCTGACTTCAAACTTAAGTATTTTCTAATAAACCTATTATTTTATTTTCAAACAATAATTTTTTTTGTATTAAAGTGTTCTCTATCCGAATATGATATTAGAAAATTAATAAAAAATTGTTTAACAATATTTTTTTGCATATAATTAAAAAATTGCATGATTTTTTAAATGTTTTTTATTACAAATTCTTAAATTTTTAAGTCAAAAAATTTTTTTGACATCTAATACTACCATAAATCGTGCACACGATTGTTATAGTTTCAAAAAAGATATTGACTTTTTTAATTTAAACATTTGATTTTTCATAATGGTGCCTAAAAACTAATTTTTTTTGAAAATTTGAAATTTGATGGTCGACACACATTTTTTAAAACTTTGGCTTGAAAATGTTTACTCGGGGGTTTTCGGGGTCGCTGATTACGAATTTGATATTAGTTTTTCAAAATTCAAAATGGCGGATCCAATATGGCGGACAAAAATTTCAAAATTTGGTTAGATTCTTTTACAAATCCGTATTCGGGGGTTTTCGGGTCGCTCATTACGAATTTGATATTAGCTTTTTAAAAATCAAAATGGCGGATCTAATATTAGGAAAAAAAAGAAAATTCCACTTACCTTTGAAAAAAAGGAAAAATTCGTATTATTTGAAGAACAACAGATTCCTACTCGTTTGTATTTCATAACGCATTTACATAGCAGGAGAAATACATCTCTACCACCTGGCGGAAGAAAAGAGAATTATAACGGAAAATGTGCGAATTTTTCAAAATGATAAAAACTTTACATGTAAAAGAGTGGAGAAAAAATTTAATTAATATCAAACAATTAATTTGTCGTCAATAACATTAAAGAATCCTTGATACTAATAAATAGTTATTAATTTTTATTGTTATATTCACTTTTATAATTTTTTCATTATTTTTTATAATTTAAATATTTTATTAAATAAATATAATAAAATGTAATAATTATTAGCATAATAATTGCATATTATTAGATCCGCCATTTTGATTTTTAAAAAACTAAAATCCTTTTTATAATTAATCAGCGACGCCGAAAAATCCTTGAGTAAGAATTTTAAAAAAATCCCACACAATTTTCAAAATGTTGTCCACCATATTACATCCGCTACTTTGAATTTTGGAAAAATAATATCAGATTCACGACGAGCGACCCCAAAAACCTCCGAATACTGATTTATAAAAGAATCCAATCAAATTTTGAAATTCTTGTTTGCCATATTGAATCCGCCATTTTGAATTTTCGAAAACTAATATCAGATTCGTATTCAGCGACCCCAAAAACCCCTGTGTGCGGATTTGTATAAGAATCCAACCAATTTTTGAAATTTTCGTCCGCCATATTGGATCCGCCATTTTAAATTTTGAAAAACTAATATCAAATTCGTAATCAGCGACCCCGAAAACCCCCGAGTAAACATTTTCAAGCCACAGTTAAAAAAAATGTATATCGAGCATCAAATTTCAAATTTCCAAAAAAATTTAGTTTTTAGGCGCCATTTTGAAAAATCAAATGTTTAAATTTAAAAAGTCAATATATTTTTTGAAAGTATAACAATCAGGTGCACGATTTATGGTAATATTAGATGTCAAAAAAAATTTTTGACTTAAAAAGTTAAGAATTTGTAATAAAAAACCTTTAAAAAATCATGCAATTTTTTAATTATATGCAAAAAAATATTATTAAACAATTTTTTATTAATTTTCTAATATCATAGAGGACACTTTAATGCAAAAAAAAATTATTTATCGAAGAGAAAATAAATAGGTTTATTAGAAGATATTTAAGATTGAAGTCAGACTAAAAATTCAGTGCATTCAGGCGTTAATGGGTTAAAGGAGATGTGAAATGAGACTTTTTAAAATGTTTTACGAACGTTTTTCGAACATGATTATATTTTTTTCACTCTTAAATGACGTTCTTGACATATCTTTACCTTAAACAACTAAATTTCCGATGTCAGAACGCACCATAATAGTAAAATAATGCGTCCCAACATGCACGATATAAAGTGACGCGACTGTAAGTTTCGCGTCGTTTTGATTTTTTTAGCACACAGACATAAACGCACGATATAAAAACCAAACACATACCAAAGTACAC
Organism: Leptopilina drosophilae; assembly: GCA_032873175.1. NCBI lineage: Eukaryota > Metazoa > Arthropoda > Insecta > Hymenoptera > Figitidae > Leptopilina > Leptopilina drosophilae. Next base: position 13,246,870 of record CM065487.1, read on the forward strand.
TCAGATGCATTAATGCTGTCCTTCCGGTTTAAAGGAATTTTGAAAAGTCGTGTCATTTCTATCAAATATTCTTAGTTCGTGACTTACGAATGTTATCATATGTCATGAACTGAAAACATTTTGACAGAAATCATACGACTTTGCAAAATACCGTCAAACCGGAAGGACAGCATTAATGCATCTGAGTGTATTAAAGGACTCTCTAATGAATAAATTTCATCACCTTACTTTATTGTTTGCATTATTTTTTACTTTCGATATATTGATGATATATTAATTTGTGCACCTTCAAATAAGGTGGATGATATATTATGTAAATTTAACTCCATCGATAAATATTTAAAATTTACTTTAGTGTTATAAAATTGGCATTATATACACTCTTGTTGATAGGGCTATAAAATTGATAGATCTGCGACCAAATTATATTTTTACTATCATGAAAAACTGCTCCCCTACCATGTGACGTCAATGGCGTTTACGTGATTCTTCCATCTGATCAGCAGTCCGAGCTCGCCTACCTATTTGGAAGAAACTACGCAAAGACTTTCCTTAACTTTCTACTTCGTATTTGCATTAAAAAACACGTATGTCCATTTTTTCATATAATTTGTTCAAGCAATGAACTTTTTATTACATAAATAAATAGAGCACTATCACTTTACCCAGTATGTGATGTTAAATTAAACAATTTTTTAGATTATATTGGGGTTCTTAATACAAACAGCTTTTTTTAATTTTCTCAGTTTGATCAAAATGGCGCTTACATTAGTTCTTCCTTAGTATGGCAGAATAATTCTAGGACTTTCTTATATTTTCTAATAAAAAGTATATGATACCGCCTTGTATTTTGTGTCCTATCCAAAAGTCAAGCACTTTCAAGGAATAATTCACTTACTTTTTTCCGTGTAATGCTAAAATGACATGACTTAAATCCACCCGAAAACTTCGTAATTTCCTGGTACATTTTCTTTTATGTTATTAAAAGTTAACTTCTTCAAAGAAGTCGACTTAAATCAAGCCAAACATTCGTTACTTTTTGAATTTCTTTATATTTGAAGGGTAACTTCCTCAAAGAAGTTAACTTGAATAATTTTCTCTATTTTAGAAAAATTTTTAAAACGATATTATTCTAAATTAAATCAGAAAATTGGTATTCTTGGTGTGTTATGTTCTCTATTTGACATAGAAATGTATTGACTCCGCGAAATTTCGCGGAATATTAGCGAAGTCACTCCTCGGAGTTTACAGATAATCGTTTTACGTGGACTATTACAAATAACAATTGAGCGGCTGGATTCCATAAGGGCATGTAAATTTTTCTCGGCCGAAATCGAAGACCCCTCGAAACTCAAAATTCAACTTCTGAATTTAAATGTTTAAATTATATGTATCCTTATATTTTATATATTATATATATATTTTAAACATTTTAATTCAGAAGTTGGATTTTAAATGTCCAGGTGACTTTGATTTCGGCCGAGAAAAATTTACATGCACTTATGGAATCCAGCCGCTCAATTAGTAAAATTTACTAATTTAAAAACAAAAAGTCAGTCAGTAATTAAAATTACAAAACAGTTTTACGATTTCAAATTGAGAGAGATGATAAATTATCTCTATAATTATATTATTTCCATTAAATAATTTTCTTTTTTTCGGATTTTTAGCTTTTATTAAAAAAATGTTTTTTTATTCTATCCGCTTGTTAACGATGCTTTGTTGTCGTTAAACAAAAGATTTTGCAAACATATTTTAATTTCTAAAGTAATTAAGAAACTTCCATGAAAACGATTTAATTTTTTCGTTCTAATTTGGTCAAGTTTTGAAGAAAATAATAAATTTAACGGTTTCTACTCATTGTACAATCTTTTTTTCCCCGTGGGATATATATTCGCCTCTCTTACTTTGCAAACTGGTTCCCGGAGTAGCTTTTGCTGACCGTGAATCCAATTTATAAAAAAAACAAGAAAAAAAGAAAAACCCACAAAGAATGACACTTCGAGTACAGTAAAAAGAGAGAAGAAAAAAAATAACAAAAGATGCTTCTGGAGGAACAGTTCAAACGTGGGAATTTAACTCATTTTTTAAACTCACATTTGATCATTTTTGATATATATATATAGGGGAGAGTGGGACAAGACGGGGTACAGGCCTTATTTAACAACTAATCGCGATTATTTTTTACACAATACTGCACCGAGACGATAGTTTTCTGTTTACAAAATTTAAAAGCCATGATAACAAATCTTTTATATTTTTTACTAAAAAAACTGTTTTCGACGATTTTCTTATCATTTTTTTCACTTTTTTTAATAGGTGTTTACTACTTAATAATAACGGTTAATAAACTGCATACATTTTTTTCTAACTGGCAAGGGTTACAGGAGAAGGGAAGCATATGTGTTTTTTCTTTGTTGAATCGTAAATTGTAGTAATTAATATTTTTCTTCAATTTCGAAGGTGCACTCAGAAAAAGAGTTGGCTGCCATAACCAATTAAATAGTTGCTATAGCGCCCTATAATTAATTGGTTAGCACATCCAACTATTGGATACTGTTTCCATGTGAAAAAGTACCCCAGCTATGTATGTAATGCAGTTAAGGTAATGCAGCTAAAAAATTGGATGTATCAACCAAGAAATAGTTACCCCATCCAATTAATTGGATCGCGCTATAGCAACTATTTAATTGGCTATAGCAGCCAACTATTTTTCTGAGTGTGGGGGCAAGATGGGGTAGGGGAGAGTGGGGCAAGAAGGGGTTCACAAATTAAGCAAAAGAAAAGAGAAATAAGAGAAGTTAAAAAAATACTTAAATCAAAACTGAATCAAATAAGACTGACCAAAATGAAGAAAGTTTGTTAGGTTAAGTGGTTCATACACCTTGTCTCCATTGTAATGGCTATTATTTAGACTGAAATGAAGGCTAGTAGTCCAGTCGCCCTGTGAAAAAAGTGGTCATTTCGTGCCAAAATTGATACCTAAAGTCTGATTGTGAATTCATATAGTGTGGGGTAGTAGTATGAATATGTATGTGTTTCCCACTCGAGATTTTTCATGCTGCGCGTTATAAACAATTTTGAAGGTGCCGAAAAACAGTTTTTTGATGACCGTTCTTTCCCATCAAATTATAGGGGAAAAAGTTATTAATAAAAGTTATAGAGCTCGGAAATACCTTAAAAATGATGGGCCATATGATAAAATCGGTCTATTTGTTTACTTGCAAATGAATTTAAACCACTAAAAATGGTACTTTCTTATTTGTTTAATAACTTGAACAAAAGTTAACAAATTCTTTTGATATTCTCCAAAAATGTACCTCTCAAGACCCTCAAGATGTGTGCCAAATCTGAATACGATTCGATAAATAGTTTATGAGAAATTCCATTTGTTAACTAAAAACATGATTTTTTAAAATGGAATTTCTACATTTTTGGCCGGATGAAAATCAATTTTTTTTGTTGGGTTCTCTTCATGAAATGTCAATCTATCAATCACAATTTGTAGCGAATTGAATTTTTACAAGTTTTTGGGGGGAGAAATTTTTGACTTATAAGCAAATGAACACTACATCAACAATTTTTACTTTAACAATTTGTCATAAACGCCATTTGATTACTTTTTTTTCCTGCAAATTTTGCAAAAAAAAATTTTGATCTAGGTCAAAAAGGGGGGGAGATAATTTTTTTATTTCAAAAAATTCCTGAGCCCTTAATTATTAATATTTTTTATTTTTTTTATTATATTTTTTTAGTTCATTAGTCATACTAACTATAAAAAAATCAATATAAACATCTATGCACTTCTTGTTCGTAAAAAAAATCGTAAAAAGTATGCAACGTTTGAATGCAACGTAGAGCAGCCTATCTGCTCTTTGCTGTATAGTGGGGGACAGCATCAGTCGCTCGCGCTAAAGTTGAATTCAAACTTTCAAATCTGTAAAAGTTGTCATAACATTCAAACAAATTAATGAATTTTGATCATTTTTTTAAAACTGGGCTAAAATTTTCTCAGGAATTCAAATTTTTTATTTGTTTTTTGAAAAATTTATAAATAATGTCAAAAAATTATTAATTAAAAAAAAATTTTTTGGTGTATTTTTAAAAATTAATTTTTTTCAAATTTTTAATTTTTAACTGCTCGAATAATAAAAGAAACACCAACTAATTATTTTTGCATTAAAAGAATTAAGGTTTTTGAAAAATTGTTATTTGCAGAACAATAGTATACTAATAATTTGACATATATTTCGAAAATACCTCAATTTTGGATAAGAAAAAAGTTCTGCGAATAGCATTTTACCGAAAACCTTAATAAATTTGTATTGCTTTTATTATTCAAGCAGTTAAAAATAAAAATTTGAAAAAAATGAATTTTTCAAAAAAAAAACTAAAAAAATTGTTTTTAATTAATAATTTTTTGACATTATTTATAAATTTTTCAACAAAAAAAAAAATTTAAATTCCTGAGAAAATTTTAGCCCATTTTAAAAAATCAGGCAGAGAAGCAGGCGCAACGCGCCTACATCATAGGGTTTCGTGGTCTAAAATGACAAAAATGATGATAATGATAATGAATAAATAAAAAAAATAAATAATAATTTATTTAGAAATTTTTTTTTGAAATAATTGTTTAAACATTTTAATGAAGTAATTGGTTCTTTTAGTACTTTCGAGTATTTTCATGTCGCATGTTTTCAATGAAAATATGTAATAGGAGTGATTTAAAATATATTATCAAAAAGTATAACTTTAACAAATTAAGAATTTAATAATTTATTTTTAGCAATATCCAAAAATGTAGAACTATGTAAATTACCCATTACCATTACCCTAACAACAGTTGTTATGACAACCATTACCATAGCAACGGTTGCCATGGAAACGGCTGTTATGACAACCATTACCATAGCAACGGTTGTTATGGCAAACATTAACATAGCAACGGTTGCTATGACAACGATTGTTAAGACTTAAGACTCAGGACTTAAGACCTTCTTATACCGAAGTTGCCATGGCAACCGTTGTTAAGACGTAAGACTTAAGACTTAGAACTTAAGACCTTCTTATACCGAAGTTAAGAAACAATTAAAAGAAACAATTGTTTCTTTTAAATATTCTTGCACGTCTTGTAATTATTTCACATAAGTCAATGAAAAATTCTAGGACTGTCTATGAAATATTTACAGAATTATTGTCCCATCCAAATGTCAAGTATTGTCAAGTAATCTTTCATGTACTTATTTTTTCTATGTATTTTAAATAAGGATTGTAATTTTGTGGAATAATTGAAAATAATAGAAACAAAAGTTTTAATAAATTAAAAGTAAAATTTAAATCATCAATAATAATTTTTATTAATCTAAAAGAAATATATACGTAGCAAAAGTTTAAAATAATAAATACACTTAATTATAATGGTTTCAATTCGTAGGCTTCCGGTGATAATTACACAATTTCAAACTGCTCATTTTTTTACAAAAAACCTGACGTCGTCTTAAAAATTAAATCCACTTTTTAGCAATTTGTTGGTGTGATAATGGTAGACAAAAGATGTAAAACTACTGCATCTTGAGCATCTGTAAAATTAATTACACACAAAAAACCTAGTCTCATTTTTGTTGCATCTCAAAATGAGACTATGTTAAACGCCATAGAACGTGGCGCCACCTAAAAGTCTCATTTTTGTTGCAACTCAAAATGAGTAGCGTACGATACTCATTCTGAGACTAGGTTTTCAGTGTAAAGTCAGCATTTATAAAATAAAAATATATATAGAATATTTTTAAAAATAGTGTAACAATAGAATAGGATGCACTAAAATGGTGCAATATTATTGCTGATACTATTAGTTCCAACTTACATGCTTATAAAGCAATGTAAATTTGTGTAATGTTAATTAATTAATGAAATATGAACTAATTTAATAGTACGATGATTTTTAAATATTTACCTTATTAAATTCGATAGCGCCTTTAGTATTCCAGGGAATTTTTGTCATCATGACGCCAACACTCTACACTACAATATGTTCATTTATTAATCAAAAATCACTAAAACACACATTTATTCCATTTTTTAAACATATTTTATTAAATTTAAATAAAACAAATTGTAATTTAAAATAATTTGAAGAATAACGTGTCTTTAAGTTTGGAGTTTTCAGAGACGACTGAATGTATACAGTACACGTTGGTATGCAGAAAGTCTATTTTTAAAACTAAAAACTATGAGAAAGGCCCTTTCTATTACAAAAAAATGTACTGTATTGTGAACACATAAAAATTTCACAGTGTAAAATGATAATATCTAGCATGTAAGAAAAGAATTCCAGTTATTATTGACATAGTAAAAAGATCTTTTACTATGTGAAATAGTACGGTCCACTCATAACACAAAGCTCTTGCAGCTATTACATTCAGACGTTAAGGGGCAATTTTTCTCCTTGATTTCCTTACTATGTGAAATAGCAAACACTCCTACAACACACAGAACTTACTGCTATTATAAATACACATTTTTAGTTATTTCTAATTGCATAAAATAATATGCATTAATGTTATAAAATATCTTTTAATGAAGAGTTTTTGTTATGTAAGATACTATTTTGACTTACTAGCATCATACTTGTCGCATTGTAAATAATATTTTCTCCTTTTCTTAAATTGTATTTGATGTATTTAAAAAAATATTCCAAACTTCGTATACTTTAGTAAAATATACTTTAAAGCATTAACTGAAATAACTACACACTTTGCAAAACAGCTAATGCGCCATAGTAAAAAAACTATGTAAAATAATTCAAGATAACATTTTCAAAAAATGGTAATTTCTACAATGTACAAATAGCACTATTTATCATGAAATAGTACTTAATATTAGAAATGGTAGTTTTTCTAATTATATCTCCTAACGATTCGATATTTTACTATGTGAAATAATGTTTTTAACTTGGTTTTCAAAAACCATTTCTCTGAGTGAAATAAACAATTAATTGCTCGTATTGTATGAATGAAAAATGTGTAATTAAGAAAAGGAGGATAACAAATTGAATTGAAATTAAGTGAATCAAAAAATATAATTATGAAAGAACAAAGTTTTTTGATAAAGAGGAACCAAAGCAAACTATTTGTTAACTAACATTGTTTATAACAATTGACATAAATTATTTTATGATTCGCTAATTAATGGGAGATTATATTATAGTAATTTAAACTGATTTAAGACATGAGTAGTAATGGAAAAAGAAAAGATAGTTCATTTTTAAAATAAGGTGTATACAATTAATTTGTTAAATTTGATTAAAAAAAATTATAAACAATTGAATATTCTCAGGTTTACATAAAGATAAATGTTGAAAAATTATTCTTCTTTTACGTAAAACAAAAACCACTCAAATCTATTAAAAATCCTGGGCTGTAGACATTTTTAAAAATTAATGTAAAAAAATTTTCTAAACTCTTCTTTACATTATACGGTATATATATATATAAATTTAAAATAAATTTTTTTAAATCGGGTCCAATGATAAAAAAAATTTTTTTTAATTTTTTTAAAAGTTTAAAAAAACTAAAACTTTTATTCTTTGACAACTTTTTTCTAAACTCAATATTTTCAGACTTATAGGCTGCTGAAAGTAGTTCTACGTTTACAAATTTATAATTTCGAAAATTCATAACTTAAAAATTTGTCATCAAAAAAATAAAAAAATACGTATCTGTTTTTTTCAATACAGAATAGAAAAAAATATTTTTTTTTGTAATAAACGATAATTGAATGACGGTCGCATCTCGTCTCAATGAGTCTCACTATATTTTTAGGAGAGTAAGTATCTCTCGTTTTTGATAAAGCTGCAGAACTATTTGTCAAGCAGCCGCTCACTTAACGCCATAGGCGTCTGCCTATGGCAGACGTTTAAGAGAGCAACTCTCCTAATTTTGATGGAGCTGTGAGTTTAAAAGCAAGTAGCGCTGCACTACAAACAATAGCGGAACTGTTCTTCCAACAGTTTTTCAGTGCAGGCGGAAATTTACCACTGGCATTGTACCGCGTCTGTACAAACGTCGGTAAAGACCAACGCACAATTAGTTCGCGAAAGTCGTTCGCGAACCAATTGTGCGTTGGAAAAGGACAGAGATATATTTGTGTCCTTTTCTAACTCATGTTTGCGATCGCGAACGACTTTCGCAAAGCAGTTGTGCTTAGGCCTTAAGTCGGTTCTACAATGGGCACGTATGGACGTGAACGTGGACGCGACGTGCTGACGTCACCAATGCTGTTCAAATGAGTGACGTCAGCACGTCGCGTCCACGTTCACGTCCATACGTGCCCATTGTAGAACCGACTTTGAACAGCATTGGTGACGTCAGCACGTCGCGTCCACGTTCACGTCCATACGTGCCCATTGTAGAACCGACTTTAAAGGTAGCACATTGAGGTGAACGCGAACGTAAACGTGTGACGTCACAATGTTAATCAAATGGGGTAACGTACACGTTCACGTTCACGTCGCGTACCATGGAATGTAGAGTCAACTTAAGACTGTACTGACATTCGTCCGTCTAACAACCGCCGCGGGCCAAATATTGTTATTTCAAAAGACGACTCGATTCAGTGGACCGGCGTTCTACTGGCATTCGTCCGTCTAGCCAAACTAAATTATATTTTCTATTGAGAAATAAAAAAAATATTTAATTAAGCAATAAGCATACTTGGTCCATGTTAATTAATATTTATTTATAGATCAGTTCAAGCATTTTTAGCACATTCTACATTTTTTTACACATTAAAACCCTGAACGCTTGCAAGTGGGATACGAAGTCCAAGCTATTCCTAATCTACGCACCGAAGTCTAATACGCTAACAACTATGCTATTCGCTCGCATGCGGATATGAGCATAATAATGATAATTACTTATCGACAATCATATCGAAGTAATTATCATATGTAACACCTAACTCTAAACAAAAGAGTTCAATTGACATCTAATAGATCTCACTATCTGCTGATATAGTCAAAATCTTCATATTCCAAAAGAAATTAAATTTTTTAATTTATTTGTCAATTAATAATATAAAATATAATTGAAACCTATTTTTCAAATTTATTAATTTTTACAATTAAATTTTTTATTCTTGTATTTTTAATTCTTTTTTTAATATTTAAACTTTAAACAATTCTCCTACAAAAATTTTTTACAACATAATGGATTTAAAATTTTTATTATTATAATTATTATTCTCCCACGGGAAATCCGAGTCGGTACAGACTGTCTGTACCGGTATTGACTCTCCAATTCAACCGGCGCGTTATGTTAATGGGGATATTCACATATTACGTGATAGATATTTAAGGTATTTTAGACTCCTTCCCACCTACGTGATACTTTTTCTATAGTTTAATGGCCACACTGAAAAAATTAAAAGCACGCTGCTGTCTTTGTAGAGATGGATGCTTTCTTTTTTGCAGGACAGCAGCACACTCTATCAGAAAAGAACGCAGTTAACCGCAAAAAGCGAGCAGTTACTCTTTCAGGGGTAACTGCTGTCCCCGAAAAAGAGAGATGCTCGCTTTTAGAGGTTAATTGCTATCCCTTATGACAAAGCGCGCTGCTGTCTCGCATTGAAGTCAGTAGTGCGCTTTAAATTTTTTCAGTGCATACACAAACTATGTAATACATTAAGCGGGGAAGAGGAGATCTAGTTAAATCTTGCGAACATCAGAAAAAATTGCGCTAATATATAGAAAATGTCTTACGCTGGGGGAAAGGGGATTAAAATTTCTCAAAATATGACATACGTAGTTTGTGTAAGGTCCCTTAGTATAGAACATTTGTTAAATAAGCTTGTTACTATGCTTTAACCCCTCCTACCTCTAAATATATCATGTGATATGTAAATAGCCCCAATATAAAAAATTAAAATTGTTTAAACTTACAAATCGTCGCTTGGGGGCAGCAACATGCCGACTCAGCTAAACGGTGTAAAAGATGCCATTTTAAAAAGAAAAGTGAAAAACATGCCATTTTGCGAAAGCGCTGAGAAACATACCTACTTCAAACGAACGGTGAAGAACATGCCTTTTCAACCGTTAATATTAAATATAATATTAAATAAATAAATAATTAATATAATAATATTAATAATTATAAATTAATCAATTAATTAAATTAATGAATTAATCATTAATTGTTTATAATAAGTATAATATTATTAATTGTTTATAATTAATATAATATTATTAATATAATATGAATATTAAATATTAACGGTTGAAAAGGCATGTTCTTCATGTTCTTCAAGAAGGTATGTTTCTCAGCGCTTTCGCGAAATGGCATGTTTTTCACTTTTCTTTTTGAAACAGCATCTTTTTCACCGTTTAGCTGAGTCGGCATGTTGCTGCCCCCAAGCGACGAAATACCATTCGCAAGTATCTAAAATCCATATTTTTATTATCGCAAAAAATTTTTTGCTTTATGATTTTATTAACAAAATAAACTATGATTTAAAAAAGAATTTCTTAATCTCGATGAAATAATATTTAAATCCATTATTATTTTAAAAAACAATAAAATTTAAAAATGTATTAAAGTGAGGAGATGACAGTCTATTATTATTATATAACTTTTTACACACATTAAATTATATATATGTGCAATTCCATGTCATGTGATCAAGGTGAAAAAAAATTTCCTCCAATCGTAGCAAAACTTGGGGCTTTTGTAGTACTAATAGATAGTAATTTTTCGTGATAATATTTTTTTACCTAGTCCAATATTTTCCGAGAGGGAGGGGGTTAAATTTTTGGGTTTTTCAGTACAATGCTTATTTCAATAATTTTCTACTCTTAACCTTTTAAACATAAAAATTTAGCAAGGTACATTTTGGAAAGGTTTTAGAATAACCTCTATGGAAAACTTTACTTTATATTTCCCTTTATACTTCCGCTTCTTTCACTTAACCCTTTAACGACGAGCTGTGCTGCTTTTCAACATGAATTTCAAATGCCTACAATTAGTAGAAAGAAGCCATAAAATTCTTCAAAAGTCCATATCCTACTATTTTAGGGGTCGCTCTTTCGAATGGCGTGGTCAAAATTTACAAACAAACATATTAAACCCTTCTTTTTTCAAAAATAGTTAAAAATGTCAGTTTATTTTAATGCAATTTATTAAAAGAATTTTTTTCTCTGCCATAACATTTTTTAAATAGAACAAAAAGTATCAGAAACGTGTTCCCAATTGTTGTACTTGAAAAATATCCATTTCTAATTTTTATTTTTTTCGATTTTGAATTTAAAATGGCGCTTGAAGTACAAAAAGTTTCCTAATTTTACGTAAGGTTAAAAACTTTTTCAAAATTGCTCAAATCTAATTGAAATTTGTTACTCGGGCGTTTTAGGAGTCGCTGATTACGAATCTGAAGTCAGATTCAAAAAATTCAAAATGGCGGATCCAATATGGCGGTCAAATTTTGTGAAACTCATTCAATTCAGTTGAAACTCGTTACTCGGAGGTTTTTGGGGTCGCTGATTACGAATCTGAAGTCAGATTCATAAAATTCTATATGGCTAATCCAAAATGACGGCTTAATTTTTCAAAATTACTTAGATTTGCTTGAAATTTGTTACTCGGGGGTTTTTTAGGTCGCTGATTACAAATATGAAGTCAGATTCAAAAAATTCAAAATGGCGGATCCAAAATGGCATGTTAATTTTCCAAAATTACTGAGATATGCATGAAATTTGTTACTCTGGGGTTTTTAGGGTCGCTGATTTTGAATATGATGTCGCTTTTAGCCTTTAAATAATTAAAGTTGCCCGATTCTCACCACGAGGAGATAGACGATATAGAGAATCATTTTTTTTACATTTTTAGTTCTTACTTTGTTCAAATAATCTTTGTTGATGCACATAGGCAAAAATTTTGTACTTTCTTTTTCCGAACAAGGAAATACTGCAATACGTGCAAGTTGTATTACTGTGACAATTGCTTCAAAAAAGCGCATAATACAAATTAATAGTTTTTAATAAACAGTTAAAAGAAGTAATTTAAAAAATTGAAAAAACAAAAAAAATTAATAGTCACTGAAAAAGTAAAAAAAATTGTTCTCTATATGATAATTGGGCAACTTTAATTATTTAAAGGCTAAAAGCGACATCATATTCAAAATCAGCGACCCTAAAAACCCCAGAGTAACAAATTTCATGCAAATCTCAGTAATTTTTGGAAAATTAAGCTGCCATTTTGGATCCGCCATTTTGAATTTTTTGAATCTGACTTCATATTTGTAATCAGCGACCTAAAAAACCCCCGAGTAACAAATTTCAAGCAAATCTAAGTAATTTTGAAAAATTAAGCCGTCATTTTGGATTAGCCATATAGAATTTTATGAATCTGACTTCAGATTCGTGATCAGCGACCCCAAAAACCTCCGAATAACGAGTTTCAACTGAATTGAATGAGTTTCACAAAATTTGACCGCCATATTGGATCCGCCATTTTGAATTTTTTGAATCTGACTTCAGATTCGTAATCAGCGACGCCTAAAACGCCCGAGTAACAAATTTCAATTAGATTTGAGCAATTTTGAAAAAGTTTTTAACCTTACGTAAAATTAGGAAACTTTTTATACTTCAAGCGCCATTTTAAATTCAAAATCGAAAAAAATAAAAATTAGAAATGGATATTTTTCAAGTACAACAATTGGGAACACGTTTCTGATACTTTTTGTTCTATTTAAAAAATGTTATGGCAGAGAAAAAAATTCTTTTAATAAATTGCATTAAAATAAACTGACATTTTTAACTATTTTTGAAAAAAGAAGGGTTTAATATGTTTGTTTGAAAATTTTGACCACGCCATTCGAAAGAGCGACCCCTAAAATAGTAGGATATGGACTTTTGAAAAATTTTATGGCTTTTTTCTACTAATTGTAGGCGTTTGAAATTCATGTTGAAATGCAGCACAGCTCGTCGTTAAAGGGTTAAATCGGTTGATTCATTTAGGAGAAATAACATTTTTTTTTAAAGTTGCAAAAAATTTAAAATAAAAATGTTTTTGCTTCCTCGTGAGGAAGCTTTGTAGTCGTTTAATTTATAAAATTTTTAAAAATCCTTCAAATAAATTTTCTTCTATATAGGACTATGTTATTTAAGCCCCTGAACAATTGTCCGGATGTATGTATGTGTGTGTGTGTATGGATCCCGTTTTTTGTGAACACGATAACTCGAAGAGGTTTCAACGAATTCGGCTGAAAATTGCTAGGCATACTTATCATAAAAATATCTCGAAATGGATTGATGGACATTAAAAAATCTATTAAAAAAAAATTTTTTTTTTACTTTTTTAAAAAAAAAAAATTTCAATAATCTTATCCGTTGCATTAAAGCGGATCGATTAGTATATATAAAGTATATATTGTATTTGAATTTATAGAATTAAACATAATTAAAACCAAAAATTCGCACTTTTATTAGAAATGTATTTCCTTCTTAAAAATCATGTTGCTTTATAATAAAATGTTACTCTTGACTTAAAAACAAACTAAAAATCTTCATTTCATCAATACGAATCGATTGATGTATAAAAAGAACATATTTTATTAGCATTAATAGAATTAAATAAAATGAAAAAATTCACTTTATTATTAAATTTTTTTTGTTTTTTTAAATTGTACAATAAAATTTTATTTTTTTATTTGAAAGAAATTAATTTGAATTTTGAAATGTTAGACATGTTAGACTTATTTACAGAGTTTTGGACTTTGAGAATGTAAAGCATTTTTCTAAATTTCCTGCCTCTATAATTTCGCTCACTACGAATAATATTTGTGGAATCAAACCAAAAAAAGGATCATTCTCATGAGCATGCGTTACCAGAGCCGTCCTTCTATTATCATTATTGCATTCCCTCTTATGTTCTGTCTAGCTTCTGTCTATCTACCATATTATCATTTACAAGAAACCGATAACGAATATTTATATATTTATTTTAAAAAGTTCTAGGATAATCATGTTCAATTAATATGTAATAAATAAAATTTAAATTTTCTGCAAAAAATTTCTGGTCCGACAGTTTTATGGCCCTGTCTACCAAACCATAAATGATAGAGATTTTATCTTTAGTGGATACATTAGAATTATAATTTACATATTTACCAGAAAAGGTATCTTTATGATACCAAACTAATAAATTTAGACAAATTATAAGTTGGTGATCCACAAAACGATGTCATGGGTCTCATTGGAACTTCTGGTTTATGGATTTTTGGTAGACCATAAAATTTGGGAGCTACTGAATTATAAGATTTTAGATGCTTAGCCGTTAGACAATTTATATAGGAACTCTTCAGAAGCAAATCAATACTTCAGTGTAATACTGTCCTATCTTCTGGTAATACTTACAACAATCCCATCTTCAGGTGATGCTTTGTATCGTTTTGTCAATAAGAAGGGTTAATGTCTTAGCTGTTTTCTAAATGCATTTAAGTGGTTAAATTGTATTAATTCACACAAAGTTTTTATATATTACTATAAAAAGTTTCTCTTAAAATATGCAAAAATAATTGTTTTGAATGGAATAATTATTTTTAATACCGTAATTTCTTTATTTTTATTTACATTACAATCTGTCAAATTAGAAATAGCACGGTACAAAGCATCACCTGAAGATAAGACTGTTATAAGTATTACCAGAAGATAGGACTGTATCACACTGAAGTATCGAAATCAACTTTAGTGTTTAAATGTCTTTAAACAATTTGCGTTGGATCTTTATTTACATTTTTATGTTTTACCATCATTCAACAAAACTAAACATTTATCAAAATATTCTTTTTTATCTAAAATTACAGTCACATTACTCTTATCGGCTTTGCAAACAACATCCTTATTTTCTTTAAAGAATGTTCTTGTCTTCTGACCAATAGTGTTATGTAACGAATTACTAAAAACATTACACAAGTCTACAAAATACGACTTTTTTTAGATATGGGAGTGGGATAAAAACTCCAAAAAACGTGTTTTTGACGGGTCTCAGTATTTTTCTCCTATACCTGATGTTCGAAACACTTCTATATAGTCTTAAATTAAAGCTTTATTAGTGCAGTTTAAGACCCATATGCGTGAAATAAAAAATGGGCTTTTGAGGGATTTGAGTATTTTTTTCTTTAACCTGACGTGCTGGAATCTTTATTATAATCTTTAATTAAAGATTAAATAATACACTTTAAGACCCCACATCAGGTTTAGGAGAAAAAAAATACTCAAATCCCTCAAAAACAGATTTTTGTGGGTCTTTACCCCCACTTTTCTCAAAATCTTTTAAGTTTTTTTTATTTTTCGAACTTGAGTCTTAAAGTACACGAATAAAGTTTAAATTTAAAACTATATAAAAGCTTCTAGCACATCAGGTTTAGGAGAAAAAATACTGAAAACCGTCAAAAACATGTTTTTTGGGGTGTTTTTCTTTACTTTTCTCAAAATTCTGACGTGATAAGCAATTTTGGACACCGGGATCGTATTCAGCGCACAAAATTACATGGGAAACCACTCCCATATAAAAAAACTTTGTAGACCTGTGTTACTATTACTATTTAAATAATTTTGTAAAACACCAGACAACCTGCTTCTGAAAACATCTTTTTTATCGTCAGGGATAAGATTTATTTTCTCCTCAGCCATTGTCAAGGTATCTTCGACAATACCAGATTTTTCCGACGAGTTTACATAAAATTTCTCACCTAAACTTAGAAAATATGATACATCCTGTGTATTTTGTAGCAACTTTTTTTTAAGTACAACTAATTTTCACTATAAAAACTAAATATAAATAATAAACCTGATTTTTTTAGCCAAAATTATATCTTTGAATTCTACAAAATTTTTAATTTATCTTTTTGTTGAATATTGTTTAACATTTATAAAGTTATTATTAATATTTGTTGATATTTTCAAAATTTAACTTATGTTTATTACATTTAGTTTATTAACAAGACTAGAGTCATGACTTTGGCGTCTAATACTTTTGTGAAATTAATAAATGTGAGGTTTAAGGTTAAGGTCAATTTCCCATACGGTTTTACATGGGAATCTGTATGATTTCCTTTATGAAAAGAACTTTACATGGTTTCTGTTATAGATTCCGTTGTGGAAATCGAAAACTGCTTTTCGTTTCTACTAATACAATACCAATCACGCTGGAAAGCTGAAAAGTTGCCGGGAATTGAATTTGACCAGGAAAAATCGGGAAATTTTTGCCAAAACAGGAATTTTCTTATCAAACCAAACAAAAGTTAAAAAAATAGGTTTTAAAAAATTGATTTTACATTAATTTTTATTGATCTATTTATGTAAACAGACCCGAGTCAAAATTTAAGCTCTACTTTCAGTCAGCAATATAGGTAATATTTTAGATTTTAGAAGACCTAACGCAAAGTCTACTTGCGATACAATCAGTTTCATTTAGAATCTGCATAACTCCATAAACTGTGGAAATTTAGGTTAAATTTTTAATGAATTATAATTAAAATACTACAAACGCATGAAGTACATCAATTTGACAAATACATCAAATATATGAATATATTAATATGAATTTTTTAAAAATAGCATTTGACAAAAAAATTATTTACTAATTCAAATAGTAATATTTTCCAAATAAAATTAACGGTTAATAGTAACGCATTCTTAGTTTTTCAGTCAAATTAAATTCCTGGTTGGTTAAAAAAAATTAATATGTATATATTGTTTTAAAATATATTAGTAAAAACTAAAAGCCGTTAAAGACGGGTACGACAGCTGTCGTTTATCATTAACTATCATTATGATATAGTAACTAGCGTCATTATTCTCGCTTTCTCGGAAGACATTTTACTTGTTTATTTCCACTTATATAAATTTATTTATGTATATGAAGTTAACAAGATTACTTTGTCAAATCAAGTCGTCAATAGTTGGATAATTTACTGTTAATTATTTGAGAAAAAACTAATTTTGTCGTTCACGTTTTTCTCAGTCATGAGAAATTCAAAAACCTGCTTTAATTAATTTATTTACAATGTCACCGCGGTCAAAAGACCATAAATGGGTAACTAAGAAATACAAAAAGTGTGTATAGAAAAAAAATGAATATTAGTGTATTATCGCAAATTTTCTGTGTATTGCTCTAAACATCTCAAAAATGCTGCCCTTATTAGAAAAAAAAATCTAAATCCGGACGCATATTGTTAAACATTCTGTTAACATGGTAATACGCAAAAACTATCGGTGAAGTCAAAGAGACAATATTTTGTTTCTTCAGTTGGTAAAAAGGTTCAACATTTCTTGAAGACAATCTCAGAACTCTAAACAAATTTCGCTTAGTAACTACGGACAATCGACTTGAGTCCTAATAATTTTAAACAAAAAGGTGGCCTCAGTTATTAAATATCGTTCAGATAGTGTCATGAAACCAAAACGCTCGCATAATAATAAGTAGTCGCAACCTCGGTTTGGATATATACTATCCTCCTTAAAAGCTATATATTTTAAAAACCTTTTCTGAATCGACTCAATTTCTGTGTTATATTTATCATAGTAGGGATTCCAGATTATCCTTGCATACTCTGCTCGCGAACGAATAAATGTGTTAAACAATAAGCAATATGTACTAGGTTCAGCCTAATGCCACGAAGAACGAATTAGGTACCCTAGAGCCTTCGCCGCAGAAGAAACTGTATTTTTAATATGTTCATTAAATGTTAGGTTAGAAGAAAAAGATCACACCAAGATATACAAATAGAAAAAACACGTTCCAAAGACACATCAGCCAACTTGTAATTGTAAAGGACAGGTGCTTTACCTCTATAAAAAGATATGACGTGAGATTTTTTAAAATTAATAGAAAGTTTATTGGTGAAAGAACAATCCCTCACGCAGTCAAGATCAGACTGAAGCTGCAGATTATCTTCAGGTGAGAAAATAGATCTGTAAATTTTCAGATCATCGGCATAAATTGAAATATTTCATTTGATAACATTTGTTATATCATTAATATAAATTCCAAAAAGTGAAGATCCAAAGGATAAACCCTATGACATCCCACGATCAGGAATAAAAATTTAAGATCTGCAATTTCTAATTGAGACCTGGTGCGATCTATCCTTGAGGTAGTCTAAAAAAGTATTTTTGAAGTTAAAAGGCATCTGCAGTATGTCAAGCTTCTCAGCCAAAATATTATGGTTGATACTGTCAAAAGCTTTTGAAAGATCCATATATATTATATATATATATATATATATAAGGCATTCCATGTCAAGTGATCCAAGGGTCTTACGGTGTTAATGCTTATTTCGATAATTTTTACTCTTAAACTATTAAACATACAAATTTGACAAAGTACATTTTGGAAAGGTTTTTTCATGCTCTTTCGATTAAAATAAGCATTTTGAAGAAAAAAATTTTTGACCCAAAAAAATCAAAATTAAAAATAAATTTCACTTTTTGGAGGGGAGAGGTACGATTTTTTTAAACGAAAGCTGAGGTTTTTTCCTAAAAGGACATATATATGAAAAAGTATGACTAGAATGTTTAAACATTGAAAAACAGAGGTTTCTACTTACCGGAGCGCTCTAAACCCGGTTTTTAGCTCTGTTTACGAGAAAATTCATTTTTTCAAAGTTTAAACATTCTTGTCCCACTTTTTCATTTATATATATTTTTAGAAAAAACCTCAGCTTTCGTTTAAAACAAATGGGACATTTCCCTTCCAAAAATTAAAATTTATTTTTAATTTTGATTTTTTTGGGTCAAAAAAATTTTTTTTAAATGCTTATTTTCAATCGAAAGAGCATAAAAAAAGCTTTTCCAAAATGGACCTTGCTAAATTTTTATGTTTACACGGAAAAAGAAGAAAAAGAACTTAACAATTGAAAAACTTCATCAAAGTGTAAAAAACGAGTAATGGATTGATTAGAATGCCAGTATGTGACCAATTGTTTTATATTTAATGGTGAATTATTATATCAATGGATGTTTGAATGTTTACGAATCATTAGTAAAGTTTGTGAAACGTTAGTTGACTCGTAGTCTAAATCGGTGCTCTTCACCAGCGCATTGTTGCGCAGTGTACCGATGCGCATTTCTTCCGGTTTCTCTATAGTCCATGTGTTTTTGCTGTCTGCTATACAAATCCCTATATACTATTATGTGTAATGTGAATATTTAACTTAACTAATAATTTGCAGTTTGATTGCGTCTAGAAATTTACCTCGATGAAAATATATTTTCTTTTATATTTCTCGCTAATTAAAAAGTAGTTATTAGTGCAAAATCATTTCTCACAAGTTGTGAAAAATTTTGTTATTTGGTATATAAGAACAGTTCGCTTCTAAACTTAAAGTGTTATAAGTGTGCGTTTCTACGTGTAGTTATTATAAGTGCGAAAATGTATTGGTCTAAAGCGTCTAAGAGTGTAAATAAAATATCGGAACTGTGCAACGAAAAAATGTGTTTATTCTGTACCAAATAGTGTCTAAAATTAGGGATAATTCTGAAAGAATAAGTTGAATTTTTTGAATGCTTTTGATAGTCATGGAAAATTTAATAGACAGTTTTCTAAATTTTAGTGAACGAGTTTTATATATTGTGACTCCAAGTATGTTATCCATTCAATGATTTTGTGTCCCGTCTCAAAGTAATATACTAGTCTATTAATGATTGATGGACTTTTTCTTTCCGTGCAATAGTTTAAGAGTAAAAGATTATTGAAATAAGCATTGTACTGAAAAACCCAAAAAATTAACCCCCTCGGAAAATATTGGACAAGGTAAAAAAATATTTTCACGAAAAAATGCTATCTGTTAGTACTACTAGAGCCCCAAGTTTTGCTACGATTGGAGAAAAATTTTTCTCCACCTGGATCACTTGACATGGAATGCCTTATATATTGTATCAACTTGTGCCAACTCTTTGTATGCAGTCATACAAAAAATGTAAAAAAATGCAAGATTAGTTACAGTCGATCTATTTGGCATCCCCTTATGTTGGTCAACCGATATCACTGGTTACATAGCAATTTGTAAAAAAATTAACTACTGAGAACTCAAACACCTCAGCAAAATTGAGCTCCCGCGGGCAATAACTCGATCTGCGGTCGGACGCAAGCGCTAGTACCAGTCGGGGAGCAGTGAGCGCCACTGCGCCACTCACTGCCACCCGTCTGGTATCAGAGAGTGCGTCCGAGCGCAGATCGAGTTATTGCCCGCGGGAGCTCAATTTAAGACTAGTGATATTCGTCGGTTAATTAAAAAATTCGTAACACAACAAAATATCAACTCATAACATTCCAACTGCACTGCAGTAAAATAACAAAATTCCCCTTATTTTACTAAAATTGACAATTTTTTCAGTCAAAATCAATCTTAAATTATTTAAATAGTCACAACAAATTCGAAAACCTGTTTTAATAAAAGAGTTCGTATCACGACAAAATTATCAGGTTTTGAAATTTCATTTAACAAAATTTTCAATTTATTCAATATTCCTTGAAAATCTAAGAACTTAAAATCATGGAAACTAATACTATAGATCTATCAATGGAAAACTCAAAAAATACGTATTAAATAAATAAATAATCAAATAAACATTTATTATTAAAATCTCTTTATAATATTATCTTTTTTTATAAACTTTAGATTATAATAAGCAACATAGGTTGTTTTTTTCATTATTATTAATTTGTCCTTACGTTTGATAAAAAAAGTAACAATCGATTTCTAATTACATTTCTAAAACACAGGCCAACAAAATTTTGTCGCCTAACCAATAGAAGCTGATTTTCATAGGATTTTGTCCGTAGAATACGAATTTGACCTTGAAAATATTGGATTGGCTCTAGTTTTTTATAAATTTACGTTTCATTATATAAAATACGCATTTTTTGAATGAATGTAAAACAATACACAGAAACAGTAAATTTGTCCGCATAGCACCGAATGAAAGCTTAAACACTGCTCTTAAATATCCAAAAACAAAAAATGTAATTTATGTACACTTTAACTTATAATGACCAAAGAAACATACGCTGTCCCATAAACGTATTAAAATTAACATTACTTTTGACCATGTAAGGTAATTCAAGTAAAAATTGGTGTCTCTGGGGTATTTTTGTAATCGCTGCTTACAAATCTGCTATGAAATATAAAAAATACAAGTGGCGGACCAAATTTTTAAAGATAATTTACGCCTTTTATGATAAAAATGTAAAATTTTAAAAAAATTCGGCCACATTGGATCCGTAATTTTGAATATTAAAATCTGAATACATATCAGTAAACAGCGATCATAAAAACCCCTAGAGAGACTAATTTTAATTTAAATTGCGTTAAATTGTCAAAAGTACTGTTGTTTTCAATATGTTTGTGGAACAGCGAATGTCTCTTTTGACATCATAGGTTAAAGTGTTCAAAAATTAAATTTTTTGTTTTTGGATATTGAAGAGCAATGTTTAAGCTTTCATTTGGTGCTATGCGGACAAATTCACTGTTTCTATGTATTGTTTTACATTCATTCAAAAAATGTCAAAAATGCATATTTTACGTATTGAAGCGTAAATTGATTAGAAACTAGAGCCCACGTGAAAATGTTCTCGGGAATCGGTCCCGGGAAATTACCGAGTGTCACTACCGGGAAATTACAGGTACTTACTCCCGAGAAATTCCCGGTAAAATCTTGTGACATTTGTCTCCATATTTCTCAGAAAATTTAACCTCAAGTCTAATATCAACATATTAAACGGATTTCGACACCTAAGTGAGAAAAATTAATGGACATCATAACAAAAGGGTTTAAGCACCAATTTTTTAAATTAGGATTTTCCCATTTAAGAAATAAGTAACTATTTACACATTTCCATTAAAAATTTTCTATTTTATTGAGTTTTTAAACAGTTTTCAATAAAAATTAGAATTATAAAATAACCTCAATTTTTAATAAAATTGTAATAGCAAAAATTGTTTTAACTTTGAATTATTGTTATTATTTACATGAATATAACAATTCAATTCGAGGATTTGTGTATTGCTTAATCTAGAAGAAAAATTTCATTGATAAAAATTAACGATTTAACGAATTTAATTTTAATTTAATGGTATTTTTTAATTTAAAAAACATACCCTTTTTCATATTATAGGATTAAAAAAGTAAATGGATAAAAGTAAATTTTTAAAGAGTTTTATCTCAACAAAAAATTATTTATTAAGTGATTGTTTTGAAATCTAGCAATACACAAATTTTCGAATTGAATTTTTATATTCATGTATAAATAATAACAATAATTCAAAGTTAATACAATTTTTGCTATTACAATTTTATTAAAAATTGAGGTTATTTTGTAATTCTAATTTTCATTGAAAACTGTTTAAAAACTCAATAAAATAGAAAATTTTTTAATGGAAATGTGTAAATAGTTACTTATTTCATAAATGGGAAAATCCTAATTTAAAAAATTGTGCTTAAACCCTTTTGTTATGATGTCCACTAATTTTTCTCACTTAGGTATCGAAATCCGTTTAATATGTTGATAGTAGACTTTCAATTTGTATGCTTAATGTGACTATTATAATAAACAAAAAGTCATCTCAATCACGAATACGATCCTGAAGATTTTATAGTGGTATATTTTTATTCTTAAGGTTAAATTCTCTGAGAAATATGGAGACAAATGTCAAAAGATTTTACCGAGAATTTCCCGGTAGTGACTCTCGGTAATTTCCCGGGACCGATTCCCGAGAACATTTTCACGTGGGAGCCAATCCAATATTTTCAAGGTCAGATTCGTATTCTATGGACGAAATCCTGTAAGAATCGACTGTAACATTTTAGACAACATGCAGTTAATGAAATTTTGTCTGCCTGTGAAATTGATATTTCTGACAACAATACCGAAATGGAATCAGAAGGAGATAGCTGTGAAGGTAATAAAAAAATCCCTTCGATTACCACGAATTTATTGTTACCTTTATACTCACATTCTGAAGCTGGTACTGAGAATGAAGTTTATAGTAATGAAGACGAAAATACAGAAATTTCATCAGCAAGTTGTTCAGTTCTAACATTGTCTTCTTCTTCATCTATAATTAAGTCGATATATGTAGATGTGACCATGAGTGCAGCAACGCTCATGAATGGCTTAAAGAACCTATATATGAAAATTCTGCAGTCAATTGTGGGGATTCTCTATATCGAATTTTAAAGCTTTATGTCGTCAATAGGTTGACAAAAAAGATCTCAGTGACATATGATGTTAAGGTCTATCTATTAGATAAACTATTACCTCATTCAAACAATGGCGTCGTTACTAAACAACGATATTGAATAGCATATTCAATATCTCAATATCTAGAAAAATGAATAGAAAAACCATCAGCACTGAGATGCATTCGATGTAATAGTACTGATGTTAATGCTTTTTTGGAATATTCGTTGGAATCTGTGCTAAAAGATGCATTTGAAATGAGACAACTTTACAATCTCATAGATGAATATAGATATGAATGTTCTAAAAGAGATCCACAAAAAATATATGATGTAACATCTGGATCAGAATTTAAAATATTGAAGGAGAAAGTTATTTCAAGTAATTATGATTTAGTAATAATGTGGTCAACCGATGGGGCTCAAAAAGCAAAAGGTTCATCTGGGATTTTTTGTGGACAGTTTATGCTCAAATCGCGAACATTGATCCCAAACATAGAGATCATCGAGTGTTACATCATACAGTTGTCGGTAGAGTTGTTGCGCCTATCGCCATTTCAGATGCTCCAGCTAAGTGTTCCACAGTGGGACAAATCGCTCATTTTTCGTTCAAAAAAGTCTAGAGCCTACAAATCTTGACCGATTTAAATTTCTTTTTTTTTAAATAAAAGGTGATAAAATTCTTAAGGAGACTGTGGTCATACTTTTTTTTAAACCTTTATTGTTATTTTTTATTTTTGGCAATAATATAAAAAATAAAAAATTTTTTTTTCTTTTTCTATTTCGCTTCGTGTAAATAATTTATTAGTGGCGTAAAATGCTTGTAAATAATTGATCAGTGGCGTAATATGCTTTGAATCATCAAGGAGACTTTTTTAAGTTGAAAATAAATAGTCTTTACATGTTTTTCATTATTATAAAAGATTGTTATAAACAATTTGGCAAAATTTCTAAAAAAAACAGAAAGTCCTTTCTTATTTTTGCTTGAAACTTGTTACTCGGGGGTTTTTTTTTGGGGTAGCTGACTTCAAATTTGAAGTCCGTTTTCAAAAATTCAAAATGGCGGATCCAATATGGCGGAATGAAAAATTAAAATTAATTAGATTGCCATAAAACTCATTACTCGGGGGTTTTTTGGGATCGCTGATTACGAATTTAAAGTCCGTTTTCAAAAATTCAAAATGGCGGATCCAATAATGGCGGATGAAAAAATTAGAAATCAATTAGATTGCCATGAAAACTCATTACTCGGGGGTTTTTGGGATCGCTGATTTCGAATTTGAAGTCCTTTTTCAAAAATTAAAAAATGTCGGATCCAATATGGCGGATGAAAAATTAATTAGATTGCCATGAAACTTATTACTCGGGGGTTTTAGGATCGCTGATTCGAATTTAAAGTCCGTTTTTAAAAATTCAAAATGGCGGATCCAATATGGCGGATAAAAAGAATTGAAAATCAATTAGATTGCCTTGAAAACTCATTACTCGGGGTTTTTTTGGGATCGTTGATTTCGAATTTAAAGACCGTTTTCAAAAATTCAAAATGGCATGGCGGATGTAATATTGTGATTGAAAAAATAAAAAATCAATTGGAATTGTTAGTTTAATGATTTTTTTTTTCATCTTCATAATCCGATTTGTTTTTTTTTTGCCTAAAAACAAGTGATACGCGGATTTAAATGTACAAAAATCTTACGTGCTAAGTCTGTATTTTTATGAATATTTGTAGCCTGTTTTATTAACTGTCTATTGCTCTTTTGTTTTCTTATCTTTTGAATTGTAGCAGTTATTTTTTTTAAAAGTCTCCGCAGTAAATAAATTTTTTGTCAACTTCAAACAAAATATAATTATGATGGTTAAATTCACAAAACTGTAGACTTTGACTGTCTTTTGTTTTCCGATCGTCTACTCTTCTACATGGTATTAATATTACATTTTTCTTTGTTTTTCTCAAGTTATAGCAGAAATCTTGTTTTCCTGGAATAGTGACAATGTTTTTTTCGTAGTTTGTTGTTATCATTTTGATACGATTGTCTTTTAATTTTAAAATGAATTTAGTCGTGATCGTTAGTTTTACAAGACTTTAAATTTCGGTTGTCTTTTGTTTTTGTCTTATACAGTCTTTGTATCATATTGAATTAATCTTTGTTTAATTTCAAAAAAAAGGTAACCGAGACGATTGATTCGCAAGACTACATTTCGATAGCCATTTGTTTTTTCCGTTCGTTTACTCTACTATTTGGTATTAATATTACATTTTTCTTTGGTTCCTTCTAAGTTACAACAATCCTTTTATTTTCCTGTAACAGTTTACTTGGTTTTTTCTTTGTCATATTGCATTGATTTTTGTTTTAATTTAAAAATAATATATAATCGTGACCGTTAGATTCGTAAAACTTTATACGTCTTTTGTTTTTTCTATTGTATATCTTCGCATGTTACATATTTGAATATTGTATTTTCATTTCACTTTGAGTCAGGTCTGCTTTGAGTCATAGTTTTAAATATTTTAAAAACTTTTAACTTTATCGTCTCTGATTTGTTTTGTATTAAATTTTTATTTCATGTAGGTAAGTATTTCATGTAAGCTAAATTTTTATTGGAATCTTTGTTTAAACTGCAACCAATTCCATCAAAATGGATTTTTTAACGGTAAGTAAAAGAAAACTTTGCGACTTTCTAGTATCTCTGAATCAAAAAGTGTTGACGATTTAACTTTTTATTTGAAAAATGAATTCCCACTTAGATAAGAAACAATCAGAAGTTGTGAAACATCAATTAAACAACAATTTTATTAATTATTTTAAAAAGAAATGGAAAAAGTCTGGGTATAAAAAATCTTCTTTCGATGAAAAGAATTTATCTTGGTTGGACACAGAATTCTCTGTAAAATTTAACACATCTACCAATGAAAAACGTGGTCGACCAAAGTCAGATGATTTTTCAGAAAGTTCGAGTTCCACTAAAAGAAGAAAGCTACTTGAAATTGAAGAAATGTTTACAGCCGTAGAAATAAGAGAAGCATTTTTGCGCTCATTGAATGTTAAAAGAAAGGAAAAAGGTGTCGAATGCCATTGATTCAATTTTATTAAATGCAAAAGTAAACAATGATAGTGATTGCTTAATTCCGTACAACTGCAGAAGAAGCCTTGGCTTTAATGGAAGAAGTTGATTTAACAAAAAATCAATATCATACTCTTCATTTGCAAGCAAAGCGGAGGAATGCCGACATTTATCCTACTTATTCCGAAGTGAGCAAAGCTAAAGTGGAATGTTATCCAAATT
The DNA here is from genome assembly GCA_032873175.1 of Leptopilina drosophilae. Lineage (NCBI taxonomy): Eukaryota > Metazoa > Arthropoda > Insecta > Hymenoptera > Figitidae > Leptopilina > Leptopilina drosophilae. The sequence goes on from CM065487.1 coordinate 13,273,388, forward strand.
TTGTAAAAGTAACAGAAAAAGGTTTCAAAATTGAACTACAAGCCTTACTAGATAACACTATTAACAGATTATTTAAAAGATCCTAAACATCTCTTTTGCTGACATGAAAGACCAGAAAGAACCTTATGAAATGAAATTGATAGTAAAATATGGTTGCGATGGTTCTTCAAGTCAAAGCGTGTACAAACAAAAAAAAAGATGATCCTGAATTAGTAGAAGAAAAGCGTTTTCACTGCTTCAATGGTACCATTACAACTTTTTGTTGAAAACCCAGAACATAAAGTTGTTTGGCAAAATCCTAAACCTTCATCAACAAAAATATTGCAGACCAATTCTTTATGAATTTGCAAAAGAAACAAATGAGAAAACTAATTCAGTAATATCCGGTCTGAAAGAAGAAATCAGTAAACTTAAAGCCACAGTGGTGAAAAAGGAAGATGTAAACATGTAGTGTTAAAGTTAGTATGGGGTTAACAATGATTGATGGAAAAGTATGTCAAGCTCTCACACGAACTCCATCAACAATGACCTGCTACATTTTGTAAAGCTACACACCCAAAGAGATGAATAATTTGGATAGTGTTAAAGCAAAAATTGTGGATTTGGACGCGTATGAATTTGGATTATCAACATTACATGCTAGGTTACATTTCATGGAAAATATTCTAGAAATAGCCTATCGCTTTAGAATTTAAAAAATGGCGAGTAAATACAGATGCTTTAAAGGAATTAAAGAAAAATGCTAAACAACGAATATGTGAACAATTCAAAAAGAGAACTGGCTTAGTCATTGATCAAGTGAAACATGGTTCAGGTACGTCTAACGATGGTAACACTGCAAGACGATTTTTTTCTGACCCGCAGTTAGCTTCAGAGATTACCGGAGTGAATTTGGAGTTAATTGAAAGATATTCAAATATTTTTGCATAAACTTACGAGCTCAGAACAATGTGATTTGAACGAATTTCAAAACTATACATTTTAATACAGCACAACTTTATGTTACTTTATATCAATGGTTAACTACATGCCCGTAACTGCATAAAATACTATTACATGGATCAGATGTCATGAAGTTCTTCCTTTTATTGCCAATTGGACAATACTCTGAAGAAGCATCTGAAGCACGTAACAAAGATTACAGAAACTTCCGCGAATTTAGAACACGAAAATGTTCAAGAATTGATACTAATACAGATTTAGCACATAAGCTTCTTGTCAATTCAGATCCATACATCGCTTATCTTAGACAAAAATCTACTGTAACTAGACAATCTGCATAAACAAAATTCGTCTCTTAACAATTTCAATTAATTTTTTCACTTCTTTCATCCATCTTATATAAAATGTCATTTTGAATTTTTGAAAACGGACTTCAAATTCGAAATCAGCGATCCCAAAAACCCCCGAGTAATAAGTTTCATGGCAATCTAATTAATTTTTAATTTTTCATCATCCGCCATATTGGATCCGACATTTTTAATTTTTGAAAAAGGACTTCAAATTCGAAATCAGCGATCCCAAAAACCCCCGAGTAATGAGTTTCATGGCAATCTAATTGATTTCTAATTTTTTCATCCGCCATATTGGATCCGCCATTTTGAATTTTTGAAAACGGACTTTAAATTCGTAATCAGCGATCCAAAAAACCCCCCGAGTAACGATTTTTATGGCAATCTAATTAATTTTTAATTTTTCATCCGCCATATTGGATCCGCCATTTTGAATTTTTGAAAACGGACTTTAAATTTGAAGTCAGCTGCCCCAAAAACCCCCGAGTAACAAGTTTCAAGCAAAAATAAGAAAGGATTTTGTGTTTTTTTTAGAAATTTTGCCAAATTGTTTATAACAATCTTTTATAATAATGAAAAACATGTAAAGACTATTTATTTTCAACTTAAAAGAGTCTCCTTGATGATTCAAAGCCTATTACGTCACTGATCAATTATTTACAAGCATCTTACGCCACTCATAAATTATTTACACGAAGCGAAATAGAAAAAGAAAAAAAATTTTTTTTATTTTTTATATTATTGCCAAAAATTAAAAATAACAATAAAGGTTTAAAAAAAAAGTATGACCACAGTCTCCTTAAGAATTTTATCACCTTTTATTTAAAAAAAAAGAAATTTAAATCGGTCAAGATTTGTAGGCTCTAGACTTTTTTGAACGAAAAATGAGCGATTTGTCCCACTGTGTGTTCTGTACAGTTCGGTATGCAATATAATGGTTAATGCGGTTGCCCTAGTTGTGAGCATCCAGGAGAAACTAGTGAAATCGGCAAAGGACACAATCAAATATTTCCTCTACTCGAGAAAGATCCCCGTTTGAGGACAGACACTCATATGGCAATGCATGAAAGGATCCATGTTTCTATTCTTGTGGTGTTCATCGAAAAATAACGAGAAAGAGTTTTATTTGAACCCACAAGTTAGAAAATTCATTGACAAGGCGACTTGAAAACCATTTCACCACCTTACAGCGTAACCCGAACGCCAGGACTAAGTAGTCCTGGCGTTCGGGTTAATTAGTCAATTAAAGGACAATTGATGGAATTAATAAGCCTTCACAATTTAGAGCATTTTTACTAAATTTTGGACCGGTAGTGTTAAAAGCAAGATTAAATGTTCGTTATTATGAACATTTATTATTGCTAGTAAATGCTATTCATATTCTATTAAAAAATGAGATTAGTCACAATGAACTGGACTTAGCAGAAAAACATTGCTATCCATTTTTGTAATAGACGAGGTGCATGTTTGTACATTTTGATTATTTTCCTGTGAAGAACTCAAAATATATTAATTTTTACAGGGCTCGGATTGTGCGACTTTTTTGTGAAAAGATGCGACTAATTTTGACGATAAATTTAAAAAAATTTGAAAATAATTGAAATTCTGCAAAGAATTTTATTACTTTTGAAAATAATTGAATTTCCATGATGAATTTTATTATTTATAAAATTTTGACGAGAAATTAAAAAAAATGTTGACTGTAATTGAATTTTTGCGAAGAATTTCATAATTTTTGAAAATAAATTAATTTCAAAGAAGAATTTTATTATTTGTAAAGCTAATTGAAATTATGACAGGCATTTTATTAAATTTTTTTGAATAATTGAATTTTGGAAAAAATTTTATTAATTATAAAAATAATTTAAATTTTAAACAGATTAAAAAAATATATTAAAAATACCTAATTAAAATTTTGCCATGCATTTTATTAAATTTTATTAAATATTATTCCAGATTTATGCAACTGTTCGTGATTTTTGTTGTGAATTTATGCGATTAAAGAGACTTTTTTGAGTCTTAAAGACGATCCGAGACCTGTTTTTAGTGTTTTTGGTCGAATTTATATCATTTACACTTATATATTACATAAAGGTAATGTTCTGCTCACAGTAAAATTATAATTAAAAACCGAGATAAACATCTCATTTTCACCGGGAGGAAACCGGGAGACGAAAAATTTAAAAATAGTGGCCACCCTAAATAAGCTTGACTTTAAATTGTTTAACACAATAAAAATTATCCATGCATACAAAACTTATATTTTTAATTGGCATTGAAAGAATAGATAATTCTTGCAGACCACAAATACTTGGACCACCTTCTATCTACACTTTGACAAACGATGACATCAAAACACTACGTACTGTGTCGCCCATTACTGATGAACAGATTCTTTCTAATATCCCAGTTTATAGCAGATGTACAATTAAAAAGAATTCCACATGGAATTTCTATGTGGAATTTCCGTGTGGCAGTTTCCATAGAGTCGTTCCACGTGGACAATATTTTGTAAACCTTACACACCGCAGAAAATTGAAACAAATTTTGGAGGACTGGGAGTCGAACTCGGGATCGACACACATAAGCCTAACATCCTTATTGACTGAGCTAAGTTGGGAACTATCAAAGAGAAAATGAATTTTGCTTTTAAGGTGAATTTAGAAGATGTATTCATCTTCTAATAATTGACAAAGAAAAAACCAATTTTGCTTTCATAGAGTTATTACTCTATAAAAGCAAAATTGGTTTTTTCTTTGTCAATTCCCGACTTAGCTCAGTTAGTTAGGATGTTAAGCTTATACATATCTATCCAGAGTTCGAATCCCAGTCCCCCAAAATTTGTTTCCAAAATATAAAAGGAAACCAAAATTCATTTTTTATTTTATATTTATTTATTAACTATGTTATAAATTAGTTTATTAATACTGATGTTAAGTAGTAACCTTATCATAACCTTACATTATGATAATAACCTTACTATAGCTTTATAATTTAAGCTTACGTCAACCGTAAGGTGTGACATTACTACAACCTTTACTTGTAGTTACTCGTAGTAAAGTTTTACTACAACCTACACTTGTAACTTTACTACAATTTTTACATGTAAGTGTACCTTTACATGTAACCTTACTATTAATTTTATGTGTAACGGTACAATCATGGCGGAACTTTTTAGATTACCATCAGTTCACTTCAGCTTTACCTCGTAACCTTACATGCAATACAAACAAGCTTACCACAGTCTTACTGTGTCATGTTGTGCTATGTGGGATGAAGTTGTAACGAAGTTTAATGTGTTTTGCGTCGATTGTGGACCAGAGGAGAGTAAAAAAGAGTAGAGAATATTGATAGCGTCTCAACAGGCGTGTTTGAAAAGTTGGTTTAGTTGTTCGTTGTCCACAGGATCGATTTGCATCACGGTATTGTCTTGGAGGAATCCCTTGATGAGATTGTGTGAATTTTGAGAAAAGCGGTAATAAAGTATTTCTTGAACGGGATTCGATGCAAATGTTGCGAATTGAATATTTAAATATATCAATTTGATTCATCAGTAATCTTGACGTCACAAAGTTTATCCTTATTTTTGTAAAAAAATGAATTTAGTATTTAGTGCCTTATGTAATCTTTTTTAATAAAAGTAAATTTACATTTTAAGATAAAAAATTTGTTTTATTAAAGACATTACATTTATTTAAAACAAATATTAATATTATGTTGATATAAATAAATTTTCATGAATTTAGTCGTATTTTGATAAAAGATTTTAAATTTATTCTATTTAACTTTTATCTTAACATTATACATAAAATTTTTTTTTACAATTTATGAACCTAAAAATGCTTTTAAAATAAATGAAAAAGCAAATCAAATAAACAATATAACCTACTTTTCGTCATTGTATTGCCAACCTAAAAAAACAAAAAAAATTGCGTAACTGAAAAGGCATTTTCTTCAAAATTCGTCTGAAAAGGCACTTTCTTCATCTTTCGCCCGAAAAGGCACTTTTTTCACAGATCGCGTGAAACGGCATGTTTTTCGATGTTAGCCTGAAATGACATAGTCTTCCCCCGAAGCGAAAAAAGAAATTAAATTTCTTTTTTTTCCGTGCGAGGACGACGTAAATTCGCAACGATACCGAATGTAAGTTTTCGTTTTTCTGTAAATTTCATGAAATCATTTTTTACAGTGTAAACTTAATTTTTACATCGATTCTTAGAAAAATCGATTCTGTTTAAGGATCGATTCCGATTCGATTAAAAAAATCGATATTTCATAAGAATTTAGGTATAGCAATGCTGAGTCGCTCAGCTGATTTTATGGTCAGGCGTTTTCTTTCAAAAGAGTCTCCGCCGCAATAGACTTCTGCACATCTAACCTGCAAATACAATTAATATGAAAGAATTGTCGTTGGTTTTCAGTGTTGTGTTTATCTTTCTTCTTGATTCTTTTTACACAGCACGTTGTCGGCATTTTATAAATATTTTAATAACACTAAATTAATGCACTTAATTCACTAATCACTTGCATCATATAATATATGTATCCGTTTTGATGTGTCTCAATTGCACTTCAAAGTTAACCTCAAATTAAAAGCATATCATGTGTGAATCACGCGGTACAGACAAATTTGAACGCGTGAGTGATTTCCAAAAGCATCGTGCCGACGACTTTCCGAAACGAAACGCCTGGTTAAACACAGGCTCGTAAATCTTTCCCACTACCGAAGTTTTACCTCCTGTCTCTAGTCTTCTTGCCTTACGCGCACGCGGTACGAAGATAACCAGTTATATCGAGCTGTCATATACACTTCAATATTATTCAATTTATTATATAGTATCCCAGATGCGAATTGTGTGCATGGTCGGCTCAACTTGGTCAGCCAATGGTCGGGCCACCCTGTGGATTGATCACGTCGGCCTTCCGGTGGTTTAATGTGGTTGTACCAACCGTTGACACCAAAGTTAGGCCGTCTATGGATGCCAAAGTTGTGCGGACTGTGGGATCGAATGGTTGGGCATCCTTCGGTAACCACGATCGGCCCAACTTTGGTGAAGTTAGTCTGGGCAACCAATGACAAATGTTAATAAAAAAATGTCTATTGAAGGACCACAAGTCGACAATTACCTTACATTGATCATACATTTATCGCACATATATTATATTAGTTATATACATATTAAAATATTTAACGCTCGCGAGGATCGAACTCGTAACCTAACGCACTAGAGCTATACAGGCTACTACTATGCTACGCTTACATGTCTGAAGAAGGAGCGTGATAACTTTATAAAGAACAACTGTACCCGTCCAACTGCGGCGGTTGGTTGGGCCAACCATTAAGAAAACGGTTTTTTATCGTTGGCGGCTAAAGTATACCCGACGGTTGGCCGGACTGTGGCTGACGCATGAGCCGACCATCATAAAATTGGTTTTACAACTTTGGGGGGCAATGTTTACTCTACCGTTGGCCCAACTGTGGCTGATGGTCGGGCCGACTATCAAAAAGTTGGTTTCACAACTTCGGCGGCCAAAGTTCACCTGACCGTTGGCTCAACTGTGGCTGATGGTCGGGCCGACTATCAAAAAGTTAGTTTCACAACTTCGGCGGCCAAAGTTCACCTGACCGTTGGCCCAACTGTGGCTGAAAGTTGGGCTGACGATCAAATATTCGCGTTTGTTATGGTGGTATTTACAGTTGGCTCAACTTTGAGAGAGACTTTCAACCAAAGTCGAGCCATCTTTGGGTGCCGAAACTTCGGCTGCCACAGTTGGGCGGAAGTTCCAACTGTGGCGGCCGACCGAAATTCGCACCTGGGATATGGGTGATTCTTTTGAAAGTTCTGAGCGAGACTCATCTCGGTGGGAAAGAGAATCTCGGTGAAAATACAATGAAAACAATTGACCGTATTATCAGCATTCAGTTGTTTTCATTATATTTTCACCAAGATTCTTGTTCTCGCCGAGACGAGTCTCGCTCGGAATGCGTCTCTATTATTTATGTCTCGATTAACTTTACAAAATCTTCTCTTTATTAATTATTATCAATTTCCATAGTGAAAATTTAGCACTTTTTTATCATTTTAAAAAGAAAATTGAATAATTTTATTCAACTGAATTTATGTAATAACTACATTAGTTTCATCTCCGAAGCCTTTTCAGCACGGATTATGGTTTTCTTTAAATTCTCAGAAATTTTTTTAAAATATTGTCAGAAAGTACTATGTTTTTTCTATCATTATGTGCACGGAAAAAATAAGTACATGAAAGATTACTTAACAGTACTTGACTTTAGAATGGGACAATAATTCTGTAAATATTTCATAGACAGTCCTGGAAGTTTTCATTGAGTTATGTGAAATAATCACGAGCAGTGCTGGAATATTTAAAGTAATCAATTTAATATTTTAAATATACTAGCACTGCTCGTGATTATTTCACATAAGTCAATATTGTGGGAATATACAGGAGAAGGGGGGAAGAGGAAGGTTGGAATACACTGGAGGAGTGGATGGACAGGGGGAAGCAAAGATTGGTACTTATAGGGGGGGATCTAAATGCATGGACGTGGGAGTTAGGAGGAGGGTAATGGAATGAGGAAACGAATAAATATGAGAGGGAGTCAAAGCATAAAGAGGTGGATGGGGAAGGAAGGAAATTGCTGGGGATATTGGAGAGTGAAGGTTGGGAAATATGCAATGGGAATATTAGGAGAGATGAGGAAGGGGAATATACTTTCATGGGGAGGGGGATACTGTCATTGACTATGTGCTGGCTGAGGAGAAGGTGAGAAAGAAGATGAGTTGGATGAAGGTGGGAAAGGAACTGGGTTCAGAGCACTTTCCGGTTATTGTCCAGCTGAAAGGAAAAATGGAAAGGAGAGAAGAAGCTAGGAGGGAAAAAAAAGGATAGAGTAGAAAAGATAGGCAAGTGGATGGTGGAAAAGTTAAGAGATTTTGAGAAAAGGATGCAGGAAGAGTGGATAGAAAATGACGCGGAGGCGGGTGTTAACGAAAGGGTTGAAAGTTTGGTGCGAGTCATAAAAAGGGTGAAAGAGGGGATGCTGAAGGAAAGGGGAACACAAGGAGGGGCTGGTGGGACCAGGAGTCTGACAGAAGTAAGGAGAGGATGACGGAAAGCATTAAACTATGAAGGAAAGGGCATATTGACAGAAAGGAGTATAAGAGAAGGCAAGGTGAGCACGAGAAGATGATAGAGCGGAAAGAAGAAGAGGATAAAAGGAAATTTTTAGAAGAGGTGGAAGAGGCTGTGAGGGAAGGGAGGGAATAATAGGGAGGGAAGTAATAAATAGAGAAAGGAAAAAATTAGGAGGGGTGGATAAGGGCATAAGTATGGGGCAATGGACTAGGTATTTTAAGGAGCTCAGTGGGGGGGTAGATGATAAAGTAGTGGGAGAAAGAAGAACGGCGGTAGGTGAAGCAGAGGTGGAGGAAATAAGCAGGGAGGAAGTGGACAATGTAATCAATATGATGAAAAGCAGATGGGTTAGACGGGATGGAAGCGGAGAGTTTAAAGTATGGGGGGGACAAGTGTGGAAAGGACAAGGATAGTCTGAGGGATGGAAAACGGGATGTGAGGGCGAGGGTGAGAATTGGGGAAGCGTTCGGGGATATTTTTTGGATGGGGAGGGGGTTAATGCAAGGCTGTCTGTTGAGTCCAATTCTCTTTAGTCTTTTGATGTCGGATTTGGTGGAGAAATTGATCGAAAGAGGGTAGGGAGGGGTGGTATTGGGAAAGGGAAGAGTTTATTCGATGGCGTACGCCGACGACATAGTATTGTTGGCAGAGTGTGAAAGTGGAATGAGATTGTTGATGAAAGAGTTCGAAAAGTATGTAAGGGGAAAGGATTTGTGGGTGAATGTAGGGAAAACAAAGGTTATGAGATTTAGGAATAGGAAGAGTGGAGAGGTTGAGGTTTGGAAGTTGAATGAAAAGAGTGTAGAGGAAGTGGAGGAATTTTGTTATTTAGGTTTTTGGTTTAAATCGAATGGAAGTTTAGAGCTGCATGTGAGTAGAAGATTGGGAAAAGCGGGCAACATTTTGGGGCAGGTGTGAGGGATTGGGAAAAGAAGGTTTAAGAATGATTGGAGAAAGAGAGTATGATTGTTTGATGTGTTAGTATGGTCGGTAATATGTTATAGAGTTGAAATATGGGGTTGGAAAAAAAGAAAGTGGAGAGTATGAGTGAGAGGTATTTGAGATGGACAATGGGGGTAAGTAGAAGTTGTCCGGGGTATATGCTCAGGGAATAATTAGGTAGGAAAAATACTGGTAAGACAGAGGAGGAGGGCTTGGGGATTTGAAGAGAAATTAAAACAGGGAAGGGGAAACCAGTGAACTCAACGGTGCACAGAGCTTATTATAAGGAGGGAGGAAAGGGGGGCGAAAGAGATGTCGAAATGGGAGGCTGAAAGAAAAGGGGTTATGATGGAGGCGAGAAGAGAAGGAAAAGGATGGTATGGAATGGAAGAGGGATGGAAGCAAAAAGATTCGGAAGAGAGGTGGGAAAAAATAGGTAAGTCAAGGTATAATAAGTGGTATGGAGTGGTGAAGGGGGTGGTGTGCCAAAATATCTAACCAGCGGAGGAAGGGGGGCAAAGTGGAGTAGGGTAATAAGATGGGGGAGGGGGTAAGAAATTGCAGATACTGGGTGGGGGATGAAAAGAAAATGTGCAGAGTTTGTGGATATGAGGTGGAAGATTGGGGTCATGTGTTGGAGAGGTGTGGAAGAGGAGTGAGTGGGGGGAAGAATGGGGGATTGGGGAAATAATAAAATGGATTTTGGATGAAAGTGGACAGAGGGTGAGATGGGTGAAAGAATTGGATGAGAGAAGAGAAATGTATGTGGGGTAAGAAATAAAGTGGGTGGGTTTTTGGATAGCGCGATTGTAATTAAAACGAAAAAGCCAAAATGGGCACAATAAAAACAGAAAACGGAAGCTCAGGCACTGGAGAGAGAGAGAAAATTTTTTACGTTTTTGGTTTTGGCGTTCTTGTAATAGTTTTAAGGATTTGGTAATATAGGTTAAGCGTCATTGTATTTAGTTATAAGAACATTGTATATGGATCCTCAAACCCTGATAATGCAGGGAGAGTAAATAAATATATATGAAATATTTACAGAATTATTGTCCCATCCTAAAGTCAAGTACTGCCAAGTAATCTTTCATGTACTTAATTTTCACGTGTGCAATTTATAAATTTTTAGATTTTACTTTTATCTTTTATAAAAATGTTTAAACTTTGTCTTCAGATTTACGTTAAAATTACTTCACCATGATTACTGATGTTTTATACATTAACAATATCTTAAACAAAATTTTAATGCACATTAAAATAAAGCTGTGAATCTGATGTTTAATTTTCCTATATTTTATCTATAAAAAGGAGAAAAATTATTGCTATTATAACTAAATATAGAAGTAAGTTTAACAGAATATCTCGATGGTAATATAAAATAAGGGTGTGAGACTTGTATATTTTACTAAAAAAAACCTATTTTAATTGCGCCCTAATGTATATAAATGTGAAAGAAAATTTATTTTCCATCTCCGAAGCCTTTTTCTTGAAATATGCTAGTTTTTCTTTGAAAACGAAATGAAACTAAGTATTTTTAAAAGAAAAAATCGTATAATTAAACAAAAAAATTGATTGAAAAAATGAAGTTTAACAGTGTCACTTTCAGAAGAATCACTCATATATAATATTATATTTAGTATACTTTAATTTTTTTACATATATTTGTTATCCAAAACGTAAAAAATTTTACTTCTCTTACATTTTACAATTCAAAATTATTTTTTTTAATACTTTGGGAATTTGATACTCTCATATAGGACAACAAATTATCGAAGTATCAAATCAATCTAAGAACTTTTTTTGGGGGTGGTCCACTTCAGAATTATTGACCTACGTGCTTTTTTATGTCTCGTGCCGTGAAAGAAGATCATAAAAGAGTCTTGAGCGTTAACGTGCTCTTTCCGTGTCTCGCAGGTCTCTCTCACGAGGCAACCGACTGTCAACCGGTTTCCCATCGTGTTTCATTAATTCCGCGAACTGAACTTGGCCCAGGTTCCTGGACCAGCGATTTTTGGCAGAAATGAATTGGTAAGAACGATCCAAGCCATAACAAGTTTACACGCTGTATTACAAGAGCAAAAGACGAGAACGAAATAACCATTGCGGCAGCGGCTATATTATCCTAAAGCATATTATATTATCGTAAGTTTGCACATTTTTCTCATTTTAATGAAACTTTTTCAAGCAAAAAATATAAAAAGAATCATAAATTTATTATAGTCTCTTTTAGATTTTGTTTCGATATTTTAATGGGAATTTATTTTTCTCTTCATGCGATAAAAATGCATGACGCATTTTTATTTTTGAGCTGCTGAGAAAATTATGCCTCAGGATCAGAAAGATCCAGATTTTTGTAACGATTACCATAGAGTTTAGTTCACGTGCAGATGTTATTAAAAACTGTTGCTAAATTCTTGGTGAGCTACACATTTTAAACAAGGATATAGGGATTTACAGGGTCCCTGATTACTAATCTGGAATTAGATTTTTAATATAGGGGAGAGTAAGGCAAACCGGACCCCCTAATGGTTTTTTTACTCTTGTGACTAAACGAATCAACCGATTTCATTTTTCGAGGGCTTGTTTGAAAGATCATTTAATTGTGCAACTTTTTTCCAGAGACACTTATACTTTATCTTTTATTGTTTAGTTGCTGTGTTAACTTAGAAAAATTTTGCAAACGATCCGGTTTGCCCCACCCCTTGGGGTAAACCGGACCCCCTATGGGGCAAACCGGACCGTTTGGTTTTTTATTTATAATATTGCATTTACATAATCTACAATAATAAAAAACATAATGAATCATGTAAACATTGGTTGTAGTAATGTAAATAATAATTCGGGATTGAATTTTAATTAAATAAACATTTTTTTAATAAAAAATAAAAACGTTTGTCTTTATCAGAGAAACAATATTTAAGGGTCCAATTCTCATTGGAAGACAATTATTTTTCATTGTAAGTAAATATTTAATGAAAGAAACATTTTATTTAAAAAAAAATTTTTATGAAACTTTAATCCGATGGAAATATCCTATGGACTGTTTGACCCACCGAAAACGGTCCGGTTTGCTCCACCCTCCCCTATTCAAAATGGCTGACCCAATATAGCAATCAAAGATTAGAAATTGAAATGATTTAGAATTCTGAAAATCTGATGCCGGAATCGTTATCAGCGACCCCAAAAATCCCAGAGTAACGAGTTTTAAGAAAATTTAAACAATTTCTGTATTTTGCCTGTCATATTGGATCCGCCGTTTTAAATTTTCAAAACCTGTTGTCACCGTCCGTCAAAATTATACTTTTTTTGCACCCATGAACGAACCAAAGATTTTCAAAAACTAGAGCTCAAAAAAATACCCGTATCTGGCCGTTTTGGAGTTCAAGTCGTTTAGGGTTGTTAGGGATAAAAGAAACCCTGAAATAAAAGGTATCCAATTGTATTGAAAAAAATTTATTAAATGATTTTAATATATTTTTTTAATTGTTTATTTTAATGCTACCATTTACCGATCAATGTTGCAAGTATTGTTTTAATATTTGTGTACGGAACCCGCCATTGCAGTGCGAGTTCAACTCGCACTTGTTCAATTTTTTTAAAATTTTATTTAAAAATTTTTTAAAAATATTTTTTAATATATTTTTTGTGATCAGATTGTAAAAATTTACCAATAAACCTATTTTTGGTTAATAGATCAAATAATTTGAAAATTAGTAAAAAAAAATTTTTTAAATAAAAAAACATTTTTTTTATTTTTTAATATTTTTTGCGATCAGACTGTAAAAATATGCTAATAAACCTATTTTTAGTTAATTAGGTCTATAATAATGTAAAAATTATAGAAAAAAAAATGTTTTTAGTTAAAAAATTTTTTTTTAGATTTTTTAATTAATTTTTGTTATCAGACTGTAAAAATATACTAATAAACCCATTTTCAGTTCATTAGATCAAATAATGTGAAAATTAGAAAAAAAAAATTTTTTCAAAAATTTTTTAGTTTTTCCTTGACAACGCTATGGCCATTATTACATAGCAAGTAATCAATATTTTTCCTTTAATATTCGCGTTAAAATACACTAGCATGCCAAATTTTAGCCCTCCATGTTGAATAGTTTAGAAGTTAAAGGGGGGGGAGGAATGGTCACTTTTTGTGCATTTTTGGCAAAAAATCCTGTTATTTTCTTGACAACGCTATGGCCATCACCCCCAATCACATTCTCTATATTTTTCCTGTAATCTATATGTAAAAATACGTATCTGTACCAAATTTGAGCTCTCTAGGTGAAAAATAGTTTAGCAGCTAGAGGGGGGCACGATTTGGCTACGGACACAAGAGTCTCACCAATAGGGTTCCGTTGGTACACCGAAGGTGTAAGGAACCCTAAAAGTGTAAAATTTTTATTCAAAAATTCTTTAAACGTTATTGAAACTATTAAGCATACCCTTAATATTATTTCAGGTCGAACCGTCAACCCAAAAACTACCCCTATTTCGAATTATTAAAAAAATAGCAATAAAAAAAAATATTTTTGATTTTTTTTAAATTAATGGTTGATTTATTGTAATATCATTCTACAACCTATTATTTTCAATTTTTCACCTCAACCCTTATCTCAAAACCTACCCCTAAGCTAAATCAATATATTGAATACTGCCTTACAATTTTTTGAATTTTATAAAACTTAGTATTTAAGGGTTTTTGAGGTCGCTAATTACAAATATGAAGTCATTATTTAAACATTCAAAATTGTGTATCCAAAATGGCTGACTTGTGAAATATAATGAATCATTTAACCGCAAAAATAAGGGACCAAAATTTCTGAAAAATTAGAGTTATTTTTTAAAATTTTATATTGTTTTTCAATACATTGTTTTAGATATTTAAAAAATTATTTATATTTTAAATGATTACAACTCAAAAAAATAAAGAACACATTTTTAATTTTAAATTTGTTTTGCAGTTTTTTGAAATACCACGGTTATTAAATTTTATAAAAATCGGATGATTTTTTTAATTTGTCCGCCATTTTGGATACAAAGTTTCGAATGTTTAAATAATGACTTCAGATTTGCAACTAGCGACCCCAAAAACCCTTAAATACGAAGTTTTATAAAATTCTAAAAATTGTAGGGTAGTGCTGCCCACTATACCAAGACTAGTCTCTGTCTCGTATCGTATCATCTCGGTTTTTCGAGACGATACCGAGACGATACTAGTTTTGGATGAATCCAAACGATTCCGATACTATGTGTAACGAGACCGAGACTCTAGACGAGATTTTTAAGGAACTGAAATTTAGATTTTTAAAGTTATAAAAAATATTCATTGTTTACAAATTTAATGAATTTTAATTACTTTCTCTCATAAAAATAGCATTGTGCCGTCTGTTTGTTTTCCTTCCAGCTATCTGACGTCATTCTCGAAGTCGAAATATCTCGATGTGGTGAAACAGCTCAAAATTCTTTGCTTACTAAGATGTAGTTTTATTTATTTTTTTTTATTGAATTTTTATAATTTATGTTGTCAAATATTCATATTTAACAATATTTTATATTAAAATTTTTAACTACTGTTTTAAAAAATAATAGATTTGCGTATTACTTAAAAAATTCATGAATTTAAACATCGTGCCTAAAGTAATAAACAAATTTTCCTTTCAAGAGCGCCACTGCCATAGTTGGTACACTGAAAAAATATATTTATGGTACTATCATAAATATAGCCAATTCTCAAATATTATATTGGTGAATATTGATCTGACATACAGTATTGCTGTTTTAGCCATACATCCTAACCATACATGTATGTCAAAATTGACCAGGTAATTATTCACTTTAAAAACCGAAACCCAAATACAGAAATCCTAATTCTTTGAAAACAAAACCGTAACCGAAATACCGAAACCGAATTTTTTTTAGAAGAATACCGAAAGAGGAAACCAAAACCGTTCAAATTTCGGTTGCCATTGACTTTAAATTTTTAAAGTCAATGGCAACCGAAATTTGAACGGTTTTGGTTTCCTCTTTCGGTATTCTTCTAAAAAAAATTCGGTTTCGGTATTTCGGTTACGGTTTTGTTTTCAAAGAATGAAGGTTTCTGTATTTGGGTTTCGGTTTTTAAAGTGAATAATTACGGTTACGATTTTTTGTTTTCGGTTTCTTAAGAATTTAGGTTTTTTGGCTTAAAGGTTTCGGTTTCTCGGTTGTTTTCCCAGGACAAAATATGAATGAAAATATTTGTGTGCATTATAATTACTTAGAATGAAATATGAGTATAAATTACTCATAATTTATTTATAAATTTGTTTTATATTTTATAAGATGACCATAGCGTTGTCAAGGAAAAATTAGAAATTTTTTGAAAAAACGTTTTTCTCCCTAACTTCTATATTATTTAACCTAAGTACCTAAAAATTGGTACACTAGTGTATTTTTATAGGTTGATCACACACAACTAATTTTAAAAAATCTTTTTCTAATTTATATTCAAAAAAATTTCGTTTTATTTTAATTAATTATTTGTAATCTGCAAATTTGGTTTCTCTACTTATTATTTACAATATTAGACATACCATACTAAAATATTTCTTTTTCATTTATTTTTTGTATACCAAAAGATTTTAATTTTGGTGTAATATTCAGTTTTACTTTTATATTAAAAATCGAAAAAACGAAACTTAGGTTTTGAAATAAAGGGTTTTAAATTTTTATAATACGGGTTTCGGTTTACGATTTTCTGTTTCAGATAATTTTTTTCGGTTTTTTAAAAATTTCTGTTTTTTCGGTTAACGGTTACGCTTGCCATCCCTGAAATTGACATTATCATTTTTTCAGTGTATGGTTGGTTTCAGTATCGAATGTAATACTTACAGGAATTGTTAATTCTATAAATAAAAATTTGTTTTGTTTTCGATAGTTTATCTATAAAATAAAAAAATAAAAAATTTGATTTTAATTTTTCAATGCATGTACTTCGACTCAACTGAAGTCTCGCGAGACAGCGAGACGATATCGAGACTATATTTGGCGATACCGATACTTAAAATTACAACATTTAACGAGACCGAGACGATACTACATAAAATCTCGTATCGTCTCGTCTCGTGGGCAGCACTATTGTAGGGTAGTATTCAATATATTGATTTAGTTTAGGGGCAGGTTTTGAGAAAAGGGTTGGGGTGAAAAATTGAAAATAATAGGTTGTAGAATGATATTACAATAAATCAACCATTAATTTAAAAAAAATTCAAAAATATTTTTTTTATTGCTATTTTTTTAATAAATCGAAATAGGGGTAGTTTTTGGGGTTGACCGTTCGACTTGAAATATTAGTAAGGGTATGTTTAATAGTCCCAACAACGTTTAAAGAATTTTTAAATAAAAAATTTACCATTTTTCTATATTTTTTGAAATGCAATTGATTACCTTCTATTTAAAGGTTGTTTTTAACCCTAAAAACCGTTAACGACTTGATTTCGAAAAACGGCCAGATACGGGTATTTTTTAAGCTCTATTGAAAATCTTTGGTTCGTTCATGGGTGCAAAATCGTGTCGATCCGTCATTTTCAATTTGAACAATCTGATGTCAGATTGGTAATGAACATTCCACTTAATAAATAAGTAACTAAAGCATTTCAGATTCTAAATCTATAAGTAAATAATTAACCTATTAACGCCTGAAACCTCTGAAATTTTGTGTTTAATTTAATATATAATGTTATATACAGACAATGCGCTTCCATGAAAGAAACTGAAACATTTCTTTAAGTTTTCGGGGTCACTCTACAATATTCCGTACTCCGTCGCTGATTGTGAATATGCAATTAAATTTTAAAAATACAGTACCGGCCAGAATTGTCAGTCCACTTACAAAATTCGTATTAAAAACATGCCTCTCGTTTTTTGATAATAATTCAGTTAAAAATAAGTCTAGAAAAATTTAAAAATAACCATTGGAAAGCTTATAAAATTTCGCGTGAAATAAGCTAAAGTTCAAAACTATTCGTTAAATAGAAAATGAGTTAGAGTGTGAGAAATATCGTCTAATTTTCTGATTTTTGAAAATTCTGTTATCCAACTTCAAGTTCAGGATTGCTCTAAACGAGGTTAGAAAAAAATTCAAATTCACATATAATAAAGCTTGAGATCTCCTCTTTAAAAGTAGACTAAGTAGCTTAAAAAATATTTCGTGGTTTAAAAGATATTGGAGATTTTAAAAAGGTCTGCACGATTGACAAGCAAACCATTGTTACGTCTCAAAGTATTGAAACTAAACATAATCATAATTTACATATTTAATTCGGCCGGCATCGGTGATTCAACCTGATTTATTCACAGAGCAGTAAACTCTGATATTAAGGGACAGGTTTTAAGAAAGAGTAACTGTTTAATTGAAGTTAAATTATTAAAGTTATTTATTTAAATCATTTACAATTATAACCAAGAAAAAGAGTAGATCCAGATGTCTTGAGAGATACTGTAACAAATTATTACTTTGTGAGATCGATCGAGAATTTGAAAGGGACAAGATTTTAAAGTATTAGTAACTTACCTTTTAAAATTATTATTACGACGCCTCCCGTTCATTTAATGCTTATTGAAAAACGAATGCAAGATGATTCTTATTCACTTTTTCGTGCAAGACAATGCTTATTCGATTTTCCGTGCAATAAAATGCTTATTCAAAATTCTATGCGAAAATGTACATTCTGAAATTAGCTTATTCTATGAATTTTATAAAATTTTCAATTCAGTATTATTTACAATTGCAATTGCTTAAAAAATATTTCTTAATACGTGTGATAGGATCCGTGTTTAAAGTTTCTTATAACAATAGACACGTACTAAAATTCTCAGATATTTAATTGCAATTTAATATTAATAGGAAGATTTAGGGTTACATTTATTGTTCTGTCAGTGGCAATTGTTTTGCACACAATTTTGAATAAGCATTTTATTGCACGGAAAATCGAATAAGCATTGTCTTGCACCAAAAAGTGAATAAGAATCATCTTGCATTCGTTTTTCAATAAGCATTATATGAACGGGAGGTGTCGATTAGATTCGTAGACCCAACAGGTGATATCTCCTTCAGTATGAGATCGAAGAAATGACGTTGTCTTGCGAAAACTGAATATGCAGTAGATTTCCTTTCAATGTTTTCGGGCCAGTCAAAGTGAAAGGTCCAGAGTCCAGGTGTCAAATTATTGATTTGACGTTGAAGTCGAAATAATGCAGTTTTAGTAATGTGCCTTACAATAGAAATTATCTCCTTGATAAAATTCTTCTTGAATAACTTGAGTAAGACTTGAAGAATGTATTTGGTACTTGAAGAGATCTTGGATTGACACGAAGAATACGCTTAGGGGTAGTATACGACTTGTTAACTTGGTCGCGGAATCGCGACAGACACGAAGAACGCGACTTGCTGACTTGAGGATGACTTCTCGACTAGTTAAGTTGACGGCGTTTCCTGGACTGACGAATTCGTCAAGAATGGCACCTTATATACTATCCCTTTGACGGCATACCACCCAAAATTGTATTATCTTTGGGTCAAGGTAGTTACATTTTTATTACATTTAAGTGGGGAACCAATAGAAAGATTGACAATGTGCAGATGACCAATTTTCGGCATCTGCTACTTAGACAAAGACATCATTCTGATCAATAATAACGCGTTGATTCGTCACTGTTTTAGACAGTTCAGTAACCTTATAAAAGAGTGATAATCGTGGATGACCATATAAAGAAAGGTCTGTCCAAGACGACACACATTTCAATTGATTTGTTTGGTTTACAAGAAAAAATGAGGATTCAGATTCTAACTTTACAAATATCAAAACATTACGTCGCGATGACGTGACACCTCCCCCCTTTAAAATTCGGAAATTGGAAAATGAAATTGAACAATTTTCGAATTCGAATTCATAGTACAATCAAACTTATTACTTAAAGGGTAGTGTCATATTTAGATTCACAATTGATTTCAGCGTAGAACAAGATTTTGATAAACATTTTTGATACATAATTTGGATTAATTTTTTAGTTATAACATACAAACTTCTAATATAAATGTTAAAAAGTACAATTGTTTAGTAAGACTGTTAGACATACACATTCTTGGAATATTACAAAATTTGTTCAAAAATGTTTTACACAAGATTTAGAGTAATTTGTTTAAAAAGCACACATATTCGCATACAAGATTTTAATTACATATTAGAAAGAACAAATTTTTTTTAGCAAATCTTATTAATGCAATTATTTTGTTTAATGAATTTAAGTTTTGTTAAAGTAAGGGCACGCATAAAAATATACAATTAACTAGTACATTTGTTTAATAAATCTCGTTAGTACAAAAATATTTCTTTTATGATTTTAAGAGAGTTTTGATTAGTAACTGGACTCATACACATACAAGATTTAGCAAGACTAATTAGTACATTGTTTAACAAATACAATTGCTTTAGAATAGTTTTAATTCATAAATATACGCGTACACATATATTCAGATATTTGACTTTTAATGATGATTTCATTGTTTCACATTGTTAAAATTTAAAAAGTTTTAAAAGTTATACATTACTTATTTGTTATTTTTGTTTTAGAATCACTCATACATTCATTGCATAATATTTTGTTGTTAGAAGTCTTAGAATTTTTCTTTTTCGAATAATATTAATTTGGTAAGTTAATTTTTATGAAAATAGAATGAGATTTTTATATTTTGCTTTTGGTTTTGAAAAATATATATATTTATAATAGTTATAATTATAAGTAATATATTAGAAGAGAAAAAAAATTTCTTTTTTTTATTTAGTTATTATTTAGAGAATTAATTTCTTTCAGTATTCTTTTTCTTTCACAATGGTTGTCACCCTTCCCTTCCCTCAGAGAAAGAATACAAAAACGAATTTTTAGTATTCTTTCTATACTGAGAATAAAAATAAGAACATTTTTTAACGTTTAGATAAAAATTTCATCTTTAGTGAAACAGATGTGTCTAAGAATTTATAGAGAAATCTGTTTTTTTAAATATGAAGTTGTAATATTTTTTGTAAATTTAGTTATTTGACAAATACGATTTTAATTAACCACTTGTGTCATATTTTTATTTAATTTTGAAAAATAGTCTGAATGAGAGGTGATAAAAATTTGTATTAGAGAAAAGAAAAAAAAATTTTTTTTAACACTCGTAAATTATGTTTTTATAAATAAAGGTTAATTTATTTTTGGGATTGTTAAATTTAATTCACATGACATATAATTTTGATTAATTTAAATTATTGAGTTTGTTTTTAAATTTTAAAAATTGTATCGTTTTAATTGTATCTTTAATGAATATTGATAAGTTAATTTTTATTTTGTTTCCTTTTAATAAAAATACAATTTTAGAAAATAGTTATCTTTAATTTTTATAAAATTCTATAGATTATTCTTTAAGTTTGTTTACAATTTATTAGAAAAAATTGTTTATTTTTGAGATAAAAAGATGGGAAAAGGAAGGTTCATTATTTGGTTCTTTTTAGGATTTTCTGATAATATTATTATACACAATTAAAAATGAAGATTATATATCGCTTCTAAAATGATCCTGAAACATAGCAAAACTATATTAGAGTTTATTCAATGATTTAACGATTAATGCAATTTTTAATTTAATAGGAATGCTTATTTAATTAAAATAGGAACAATTTTTTTAAAAAGAATTTTCTTTAAAAATAATGTTTGTGTGTTTTTGTTTTTCCTTAGATAATTTCCCTTAGATAAAATTTCTAGTACCTCGTGTGGACCTGTATATTGATTTCCTAGTTTCTTAGGTTTAGGACCTTGAAGTAAAAATACGCTATCTCCCACTTTAAAATTTTGAGGGTTAGTTTTTCGATCATAATACGTTTTTGATTTTTCTTTAGATTGAATTAAGTTATTTCGCGCAAGAGCCTGAATGTCATGTAACTTTGTCACTAAATTTATAAGATAATCATCATATGTTTCTAATTTTTCTTCTTGCTGCAAAGGTAAACTTGACGGTAATCGAGGTAATCTTCCAAAAACTAACTCATATGGAGTACATTTAGTTCCTTCATGAACACTTGTATTGTAAGAGAACATAGCTAATTCGAGTAAATCATCCCATTAAGTATTTTTATTAATGAATTGTTTAAGATATTCGGCTAACACGTGATGTAATCTTTCTAATGAACCGTTTGATTGTGGATGAAAGGAGGTGGTCCTAAATTGACGAATACTAAAACGTTTTGCAAATCGTTTCATTAAATTGCTTAAGAAATTTGTTCCCTGGTCTGTTAAAACACCTTTAGGGGATCCGAAAATGCAAATAAATTTTTTAACAAATGCATTTGCAATTGTACTAGCATGTTGATTTGGTAAAGGTACTGCGACGGAGTACTTCGTTAAACAATCTTGTATAGTTAAAATACATTCATTGCCACTTTCTGTTACTGGTAGAGGTCCTATATTATCCATTGAAATTTTCTCAAATGCACTTTCTGGGGTATCGGTAATAATCATTGGATTCTTAGTTTTTACTCGAACTAATTTCTTTAATTGACATTGTAAACAGGTTTGTATATACTTCTGAATATCAAGTTTCATATTTTCCCAAAAGTATTTTTGTCTAATTCTGTTATACGTTTTAGTAACACCTTTGTGACCACCTAAAGCTGAAGAATGTGCTTCTTCAATCAAAATTTGTCTCTGTTCTTTTGTTGCATATTGCACATAGCCTTTACAAATTATTATTGTAGTACTAGAATTCTGAAAGGTTTCCTTTAAAATTAATTAAATTTCTTTCCAATTAACATGATTTATGACAGCTGTTTTTGCAATACTAACCGATCGTAATTTAAATTTTTCAGTTAAATTTCTTAATGATTGAATTGTTCTTTTAATGTTATTTGTCATTTAACTAATACTTTCACTTGAGTCAATGGTAATTGGTAATGCAATATGCAAAAAATTATTACCCTTTTTAATTTCTTTAGCTTCATTTAGTAAAAGATTTTTAAATTGTGGGAGTTCATTTTGTTTAAATAAACTTGAAGAACCATTGTCCATAGGAATGCCTGTTGTGGATAGAAAATATGCATAATTATCCTTTCGCATTCTTAACTGGTCCTTACATTCAACTACATTGCTATGTAAGGGTCCACTTGTTAAATTTTCTGTGTCACTTATATGTTGTGCGTTTAGAAGGGAACCACCAGGAAACTCAGGAGGGGGTTCGGGCGGTGGACGTTTCTCTTCGTCCGACAACTGTCTTTTCATAGAAAAATCAATATTCTCTGTATTTACAATTTTCCCTAATCCATTAATTTCTTCAATTTCATTGTAATCATCGAAAGTATCGTCACTGAATTCTTCACCAGAACTAGTATTATTTTCGCGATAATCACTTTTGGATTGATTAATATTATCGTAATTTACAAATTCTGTATCACTTTCACTTGATTCACTGTCGTTATCTTCAATATTTCTCTTCGTTTTCTTATACATTTTTTCACTTTGCGAATTATCACTTGAATTACTTCTTTTCTTTTGATTATTTTCAATATCATTTTTACGCGGTCTGCCTCTTTTTCTTTTAGGCATATCTTCATTAATATTTTCATTATAATTTATTTTTCGTAATTTTTCACGATTTCGTAGATTTCGAACATTTTCTTGAACTGAACTAGATTTTTGATTCTTAGAATTCTTCATTTCTTCTTTAATTTGACTTCTTAATTTTTCTTCGTTTTGCACTCTTTCTTGTATTTGGTTTGGTACATTTTTTTGATTTCGAATTAATTCTTGATTTCGTAGATTTCGCTGAACACTTCGTAAATTTTTGACGCTTTTTGACACCTAATTTCGCACTTTATCTTGAACTGGATTTCGTAATTTCTCCTCACTTTCTTCAAATTGATTTAGTAGATTTTTCTGATTTCGTAAATTTCGCGTATTTTTACCAACTTCATTAAAAGTTTTCGATTTAGAATTTTTCACTTTTTCTTGTATATTTCTCGAATTAGAATTTATAATTTCTTGACTCATTTTCTTTGATTTTCTTCTGGTAACAAAATTGAATTTTTCACTTTTCACTGGTAATTTCACCGCACTAAAATTTTCACAAATATTTTTAATTTCCTTATTTTTCGTAGTATCAGAAATCACATTAATTATTTTTCTAATAAGATTTAATTCTTTAACCGCAGACACTGTGTTCACATTTATTAAATCATTTGATTCTTCTTCAATTTCGTCATAGTTTATTTCTTCATCACTAAATAAATTATTATTATTATTTTCACCATTATAATCACTTTTATCGCATTTATCTTCATAATAATCGTCGTCATCGTCTTCTTCATCATAATAATCTTCTTCTTCTTCGTCTTTTTCTTCGTATAATTGAATTTTGTTTTGGATACTTTTGACAATTTTTACTGGGTTTCGAGATAGTGCATCCGCATTAACATTCATTTTCCCTGCTTTATATACCATGTCAAAATCGTATTCTGCTAATTTAAGTTTCCATCTTGTTACACGAGAGCAAGGATCGCTTGAATTTTGAAACCATAATAGAGGTTTATGGTCAGTCACAATTTTAAATTTTCTTCCGTAAAGAAAATGTCTAAAATGTAGAACACAATACACAATCGCGAGAGCTTCTTTATTATAAGTATCGTATTTGACTTCATTTTCGGTTAGAGATCTTGATGCGTAAGCAATAGGTTTATCTTTTCCGATTTCGCCTTGAGATAAAATTCCACCGAAAGCAAAACCTGATGCGTCGGTAGTTAGAATAAAGGGTTGATCAAAATCTGGTCTTTGCAATAAAGGTTCTTCACAAAGTTCTTCTTTTAATTTTTCGAAAGCTTCTTGTTGTTTTTCACTCCATTTGAAAGTAACATTTTTCTTTAATAATTGCGTTAAGGGTCCTGATTTTTTAGAGAAATTTGCAATAAAACGTCTGTAGTATCCTGCTAAGCCTAAAAATTGTTTTATATTTTTAACATTTTTAGGAGTTGGAAAATTTTTAACCGCACTTATTTTCTTTGGATCTGGTCGAACTCCATTTTTATCAATAATGTGTCCCAAGTAAACTACTTCAGGTCTAAGAAATTCACATTTATCTGGTTGCAATTTTAAATTAGCTACTTCCAGTCGATTCATAAAATTCTTAAATTTTTCTTGATGTTCTTCTAAAGAATTTGCAAAAATGACTACGTCATCTAAATAGAGAAATAATTCGGTACCAATAAGACCTGACAGACAAGAATTCATTAATCTTTGAAAACAACTTGGAGCATTTTTCAGTCCAAATGGCATACGGTCAAATTCATAGTGACCATAAGGTGTTGAAAAGGCAGTTTTGTGTGAATCTTTTGGATTCATTTTTATTTGATGAAAGCCTGAAGCTAAGTCAAAGACAGAAAAATATTGGGCATTTCCAAGAGTTTCAAGTACCTCATTAATATTTAGCAATGGAAAACAGTCAGAAATTGTTTTTTCATTTAATTTGCGAAAATCGAGTACCATCCGCCATTTTTTATTTCCTAAGGAGTCAGCTTTCTTCGGCACAATCCAAACTGGAGTATTATACGGAGATTAAGAAGGTTTAATAATTTTATTTTTTAAAAGTTCACTTGTTTGTTTTAAAAGTTCTTCTTTATGCACAGGTGGAAATCGATATTGACGTGTGAATACTGGTTCCTCGTCTTTAGAAGGAATATTGTGTTGGAGAACATTAGTAGATGTAAGATATTCACCAGGTAAATAAAAAATTTCCGCGTACTCTGTTATTAATGACTCTACATGTTTTAATTCTTCTGGTTTTAAATGATCTAAACGAAGTAAATCTAATATCTGTTCAATTCTTTCTTTACCCATTAGTGTATAAAATCCGATTTCTGAATTTTGTGGATACACGAAATTATCTAATAATTTTTCTGCTGTACTATTTTCAATGTTTAATTTAATCTCTTTAGGTTCATTTGATTTTTCAAGATTGTGACATATTTGACATTCTTCTAACGTTACTTTTGGAATTTCGAATTTTATGGAATTAGATAATGTGTTTGCAGCTTTGATATACGCTTTACCATTATTATTCGTGACTAAAGCGTTTCCCATGTAAATTCCTGGTTGGGTGTCCAAAAGAGGGATGTAACCTTCTTTTAAATCAGAATTCTTAACAAATAGAAATATGTCTGATATTGATCGAGGTGGTAAAATTATAAAATCGTTTGATGCAAAAGGGTAAATTTTATTTTTAACCTCTAAACATTTTTCTGCATAATTAATTTTAACATTGTTATCAGTGAAAAATTGTGAGCCTAAAACTCCATCTTCTTCTATAGGAACTTCGTTAGGTATGATATTAAAAATAGTTGGGTAATCAAAAATTTTTATTTTTATTTGACCAATTGTATAAACTGGATGTTGACTAATTCCTGTAAGTTGCAATTTTTTAAATGTATTAACTGTCATTAAGGAATCAAGCATTTATTCTTTTAAAAGATTTATTCCTGCACCTGTATCAATCATTAAATGAAGTGGTTTTAAACAATTTTGAATAAAAATAGATGGTATAATACTTCCTTTAGTAGAATTAATTTGAATCACTTCTAAATCAGTAAATGCTTTTTTATTAGGAATTTTTATTCCATTACTGCCTGTCCTAGCGCACCTGTTTTGGGATGGCTTTATTCGTTCCCCTGATTCACATGGGTATGTGGTCTTGAATGTTGATTTTGATAATACTGATTATTATATTCTCTGCGTCTACATTCATTAATATTGTGCCCTATTCTTTTACAATAATTACAAATATTTCGATGTTTAATTTGTTGAAAATTATTTTTATTTTGAAAATTATGTTTGTTTTGAAATTGCTGGTTTCTAAAGTCATTTTGGGGTGATTTAGAAAAATGCGGGTGTTGAGTGTGTTCCCATGGTCGTCTAAATAAAAGGGAGTTCCCTCTTCTTGTAAAATCGATTGGATCTCTCCATTCTTGAGGAGATACAAAGCGTTGAGTTTTATACTGCGTTTGGTATTGATTTTGTTCTGACCTACGACAACTCTGTCTAGTATGACCTTTAATTCCACAATTTTCATAAATTATTATTTTTTCTGTAGCAAAAGTGATTTTACTTTCATTTTGTCTACAAAAATTTTCTTTTCTAAGATCTGCTATCACTTTTAATTTTCTTTCAGCTTCAAGAGCTCTATTTGTTGCTTCTTTTAAAATTAAAGAATCTCCAACGCGAATTTCTAATTCTGGTGGTAAACCACAACGAAAACAAGAAACTACATCTTGTTCTAAACTTTCAATTGTTTCTTTGTTTAAAATGCCTTTATTTTTTAATTTATGTGCGTCATAAATTTGATCTGATAAATGTTTTATTCTATTCGCGTAAGAAATAACAGATTCGGTTTCCCACATAAAAATATTGCCTAACTCTCCCTGCAATTGATAAAGACATTTGCTCGGTGAATAGATTTTTTTCAAATGACTAACCAGGTCTGTGATTGTACTAAAACTACTCCCTGATATTGATTTTCTTGCTTTGCCTATTAATTTTGACCGAATTAATATCACTAAATTTTCTTCAACTTGAACTGACGCGGGTAACATTTGTATTGCTTCCTTACAACCGTCTATGAAAATTGACAACGGAATATTTGATCCGTCAAAAATCGGCACTAATTCAAGTGCATCGCGAAGTGACACTTGTTGATTGGTCGGAAGGGACATATTTTCATGTAGAAAATTTTGGAAAAGTATTAATTTTGATTTGTTTGTAGTTTAAGTGTAAAGTGTTTTATGTTACTTTTTTTACATAATTATTCAATTAATTAAACTTCTGGATGTACCTATTTCTCTCTCTTTTTTTGAAATGCATTAAGAAACAGTTATTTTTTTATTTTTCACAATATTCTACAGTTACTTTACAATGCATCAAAAATTAATTATTCAGTTACTCAATCTTATTTTTCAAAACAGTGGATGCACCAAAAATTAATTGTACAGTTACTCAATCTTCTTGTTCACAACGGCCGATGCACCAAAAATTAATGTTTATGTTACGTCTCAAAGTATTGAAACTAAATAATCATAATTTACATATTTAATTTGGCCGGCATCGGTGATTCAACCTGATTTATTCACAGAGCAGTAAACTCTGATATTAAGGGACAGGTCTTAAGAAAGAGTAACTGTTTAATTGAAGTTAAATTATTAAAGTTATTTATTTGAATCCTTTACAATTATAACCAAGAAAAAGAGTAGATCCAGATGTCTTGAGAGATACTGTAACAAATAATTACTTTGTGAGATCGATCGAGAATTTGAAAGGGACAAGATTTTAAAGTATTAGTAACTTACCTTTTAAAATTATTATTAGATTCGTAGACCCAACAGGTGATATATCTCCTTCAGTATGAGATCGAAGAAATGACGGGCTCCATTATTAATTATTAATTATTAATTATTAATTATTAATTATTAATTATTAATTATTAATTATTTATTATTTATTATTAATTATTAATTATTAATTATTAATTATTAATTATTAATTATTAATTATTAATTATTAATTATTAATTATTAATTATTAATTATTAATTATTAATTATTAATTATTAATTATTAATTATTAATTATTAATTATTAATTATTAATTATTAATTATTAATTATTAATTATTAATTATTAATTATTAATTATTAATTATTAATTATTAATTATTAATTATTAATTATTAATTATTAATTATTAATTATTAATTATTAATTATTAATTATTAATTATTAATTATTAATTATTAATTATTAATTATTAATTATTAATTATTAATTATTAATTATTAATTATTAATTAAATGAGATTCTTTAAATAAAACTGTAATTTGAACACATTTTATAGTTTTTTTATTAGAAATTATTATTTTAAATTTAATTTAATTAACATTAAATAATTTTTCAAAATTATAAATTATCAATATTATAAATTAATAAATTTCTCTAAATTAAAAAAAATTAGTTAACTAGAATTTTAGTAAATTAAGAATTAAATATAAATAAATTTTTTAATAATTATTTATTATTATATTTATTTATTATTATATTTATTTATTTTATTTTATTTTATTTTATTTTATTTTATTTTATTTTATTTTATTTTATTTTATTTATTTTATTTATTTTATTTATTTTATTTATTTTATTTATTTTATTTATTTTATTTATTTTATTTATTTTATTTATTTTATTTATTTTATTTATTTTATTTATTTTATTTATTTTATTTATTTTATTTATTTTATTTATTTTATTTATTTTATTTATTTTATTTATTTTATTTATTTTATTTATTTTATTTATTTTATTTATTTTATTTATTTTATTTATTTTATTTATTTTATTTATTTTATTTATTTTATTTATTTTATTTATTTTATTTATTTTATTTATTTTATTTATTTTATTTATTTTATTTATTTTATTTATTTTATTTATTTTATTTATTTCATTTATTTTATTTATTTTATTTATTTTATTTATTTCTTAAATATTTTTACATAATATGTGAGAATTTTTTTATACTTTTTACTTTAATAATTGCTGCACATACTCTCGACATTCTTGCAATTTGCCTGTAATTTATTATTTTAGTGATGGCCCAATTATTCTGAGTCCCGATAAACCATCGGCCTTACCAAAATTTTATGGTATTATTTTCGACTTTGTTCCTTCATTTTTTAAAATATGTTTAACTTATAATTAGTAATTTTTTTATTATTTTTGTCATATTTAGTCTTTGTGTAGCTCAGATACGCACTTTCAATCTCGCCTTTATTAATTGACTGTTAATTATGGAAACAGATACAGGAAAATCTCTAATTGCATTATGATTTTTTATTAATTTGGCTCATATAGACGTTCTTTGCTCGTAAAAGTATATTTCTAGCACCGCGTAATAAACGATTAGAATAATTTTCAGTTTTAGCGTGAACAATTTTTATTTTAGTATTATTAGCAAATTATTTCTTCATAAAAAAATGTTTTTTAACTAATTTAAATTATTTTGATTTCCCGGTCATTTTTTAGAGAAACGTATATTTCAATTGCTTTTTCTAACCTTTTTAAATAAATTTTTGACATAGCTTTCTGATTGTGCGTGGTAAAATGAAAGAAAGAAAAGAAATTAGTGTTGAAATTCGAGTTAAAATACAAACCTTACGAGATGAAGGTTACTCTCACAGGGAAATTGCAAAAAAATTAAATATTTCAAAAGGAGGTGTTCAATATTCTCTTGAAAGGTACGCTGAAACTGAAAATTTTTCAAATCGTCTAGGACGAGGCCGCAAAAAGTGTACTTCTGCAAGAGAAGATAATCACGTAGTTCATATGAGCAAAATGAATAGAAAATTAACAGCACCGGATTTAAGAGAAAGTTTAAATGCAACGAGAGAATCTCCCATATCTATTACCACAATTAAAAGGCGGTTAAAAAAGGCGGGATTGAATGGACGTATCTCAGCTAGAAAACCTTTGCTACGTCCAATTAATAAAAAGAAAAGGTTAAGATGGGCAAGAAAATACATAAAATGGACAATAAATGATTGGAAAAAAGTTTTGTTCACTGACGAGTCGAAATTCGAATTATTTGGTGGGAAGCGGCGAGTATATGTACGAAGAACTAATGAAGAACGAATGATGGACCAATGCATTACACCAACAGTAAAACATGGAGGCGGTTCGATTATGGTATGGGGTTCTTTCGGAAATGGTCAAGTCGGAGATCTATTCAAAATTGAAGGAATAATGAAGAAAGAAGAATACCATAGTATTTTGGTGAGGCACGCCGTTCCATCGGGACACCGAATAATTGGGCAATCTTTTTATTTACAACAGGACAACGACCCTAAACACACCTCAAAGTTGTGTTTGAATTATTTAAATAATAAAGTAAAGGCGAAGAAATTAAAACTACTGGATCATCCCCCACAATCCACAGATTGCAATCCGATCGAGCTCCTGTGGGATGAAGTTGATCATGAAGTCCGTAAAAGAAGTCCCACAAATGTTCACCAGCTTTGGAACGAAATGCAAGACGTCTGGGAAAACATACGCGAAACTTATCTAAATAAACTAATTGCAAGAATGACGAGAGTATGTGCACCAGTTATTAAAGCAAAAGGTTGATATTTTGAGGAATCAAAAATTTAATGTAGTTTTGTTATGTTGCGTTGTTTTTGCTCTTTTTTGCAAAAATGCTGTTTTTTTGTTGTGTTGCGTTTTAATAAATTCAAATTTTATACAAAATTTAAAAATATTTATTAATTGAAAATGAATAAAAAGTATTAAAAAATTCTCACATATTATGTAAATATTTAAAAATTTATTTATATTTAATTTTTAATTTACTAAAATTCTAGTTAACTAATTTATTTTTAATTTACAGAAATTTATTAATTTATAATATTGATAATTTATAATTTTGAAAAATTATTTAACGTTAATTAAATTAAATTTAAAATAATAATTTCTAATAAAAAAAGTATAAAATGTGTTCAAATTACAGTTTTATTTAAAGAATCTCATTTAATTAATAATTAATAATAATTCATAATTATTTATAATAATTAATAATAATTCATAATTAATTAGGGTCATTTGGGGTAAAAGTAAACGGTTTATCTATTTTTTACGAAAAACATCTTTTTTTTGTTAAAAGGTAAAATGGACGGATTTTTTTTGCATGACCTTGTTACTAGAGCTCCCTAGAAAAATTTTATGAGGTTCAAAAAAATATTGATGCTCCTGTATCGTCTACAACTGACTGTTTACATTTACCTCGAAATTTTGAAATTTGCCTAAAATTCGGGGTAAATGTAAACACCTCTGTAGTTAAGCGAGGTTTAAGAAACAAGTTATTTCAAGCATACTACTGTCTTAAGAGATGGAAAAACTGAAAAAAAATTATTCGTAGACGTATAGTAAATCAACCAGTTGACTGATAATGTATCATATAAAATAAACAATCAACCATTATAAAATTAGTAATGTAAAACTTGAATAACTTGAACAAATTTTAATAGATTTTCATTCAACTTGGTAAAAAAAGTTTTTAAGCTTGCTGAATAAGAATCTAAAATATCGAATTTTTAAATTTCAAAATGGCAGATCCAATAATTCATTAAATTTTTTTTTTTAATGTAGTTGAAGTTCTGTTTACATTTACCCTGAGTTTTCGATTTCTCAGGGTAAATGTAAACACTTAATTATTTATTAACTAAATTGACGAAAATCAAAAATCAAATTCAAGTTTTGTTGGGGCATGAATAAGGAAGAATTACATATTTTTGTTTGATTTTTAAATTTATTTTTATGCAAATCCGAGACAAAATACTGAAACAGAAAAATTCTCAATTTCAAACTTTTTTGCATTAAAAGATAACTTACACTAGGGCATTGCCAATTGTCAAAATAAAATATTGGCAATAGTCAGAACATCTTGTAAGTGAGTTGAGGTAAAAATATTGCCGTCGTACTTATTTTTTAATTTGTAGATTTAGCTGAAACATCTACTGTTTACAATTACCCCGCGTTTACATTTACCCCAAATGACCCTATAATAATTAATAATTTGACATGGGCGAATTTCCCTTTTTACGGGTAGGGAATTTCCGTCAACTATTTTAAGAATTAAAAGTCTGCGGAGCCCTAAAAAGGGCTGATTGAACTTTTTTTATTCCGGGATGGAAGACTTTAACCCTTATGAGGATTCATAGTCTTTTAGTAGGGTGGAGAAGTCGGCATAGTGGTACTCCGGGGAACCAATGCAACCCTCAGAATTGTCGAGGCTCGTAGCATGGAAGAGATGGGAATAAGGTATAAGCACAAAAATTCAAGCAGAATTGCGTGATATTCAAGTTAGCTTTATTTTACTCTCAATCAAACTACATTAGACCTCTCCGTGCAATGAGAGGTCCGGCAATAGTTCTCCAAGTACATGGCTCGGTGATCCGTTTATATGCGCGCGCTGAGCGAAGTCACATTCGCACGAATCGCGTACGAATTAAACAATTTTTAAATTGTTAAAAAATTTAAACAATTTAAAAAGTAACACAGCACTTCTTATAATTATACATTAAAATTTCGTGGCTTTACCGGTAAGTGGCCGAGAACAGGCGCCACCTACGGTGAAAATACCGTAAGGTCGCTCATTTTCCAGGATGGATCAAAAGATAATAATGAGAGGCAAATTCCCTCATGTCAAACCACAGGGTGATCGATTCTGGAATTTGAGCGGTACAACCGAAGACTTAAAAACTAATGTTATTTACAATGTTTGAGGCGTTGATGAGCTGGGACCATTCACCTTGGTCGCCTCTACTTAACCTAGTGCGGTGAGGAGGACTTCCCTCGACGAACTGGGACCTTTCACCTCGAGATCGCCTGGTTTATAAGGAGAATCGTCCGGCGGAGTCGCGACGGTACTCAAATATTTGCCTTGATTTTCCCTGGCTTGGACGACTCTTTCCTTTGGATGTTGATAATTAGAGAAGGGGAGTGTCCAATCGCCAGGTCGTTTTAAATTTGATCCGAAAAGAATCTCACTAGGAGTGAGACCTGTAACCGCATTTTTTCTTGTTCGGGTGTTAAACAAGATTTCTGTTAAGTGTTGATCCCATCGTTGGTGTTCGGACATTGAGAAGAGACGAAGTCGCATTCCTTTTTTGATCTCCTGGTTTCTCCTCTCCGTAGGGTTGGCCCTTGGGTGGTAAGGAAGAGGTAAGGAAGGGGTGGTCCAGCAAGATACGTCCCACTTGTCACACATTTTTACCCATTCGGCACTGGTGAATTGTGTACCGTTATCAGTGAGTAAATAACGCGGAAATCCGAAACGAAAGAAAACTTCTTTTTTCAGAACAGCTAGGATTGTTGAAGCTTTTGTTAAACCAATAGGGAACGCTTCTACCCAACGAGAGAATAAATCTGTGACTACGAGAAGATGAGTTTTTCCACGGGGAGTTCGAGGATATGGACCCATTAAATCTAATGCCACTGTTTCCCAAAGTTTCTTAGGATTTCGAGGACGAAGTTGATCTCGCAGTGGTGTTCGTAGTGGTTTACAACATAAACACAGATGGCAGCTTCTTACGTAGTTTGTAACTTCTTTCCTCATTTTTGGCCAAAGAAATCTTTCCTGGATTGCTCTGAGGGTTTCCTCAATACCAGGGTGTTCAGCTAGATCCGAATCGTGATATTCGGACAGAATAAGATCTCTTGATTCCTTAGGGACCAAAAATTGGTATTGATCCTGGGAATTTTTGTTACGTCGCCACAAGCCAAGGTCATCCACTCGATGGTCGAGGAAGAAAATCTCCTCTGAGTTGGTATGGTTGATGGTGTTCTCCAGTCGTAACCATTTTGAGACTAGGCCCGAGATATCGGTATCTCTTTGTTGGGAATCAGAAATCTTGTCGTACAAACTCGTAACTTGGATGGAACTTAATTTGTGGGCTGAAGCTTCTTTCCCGAATGGTAATAGTCGATCGTCTTCTGCCATATCTTCGTCGGTGATCTTGTCTTCTGGAACCGTTGATAGGGCTATAGCAAGTTCATCTAAGGCTGTTCTACATTTTTCTTGAGTGAAGCTATACTCGTTTAATTCACAGGCCCATCGTCCTAATTTTGCTCGGAGATGTTTGTTGGTATGGAGCCAGTTTAGAGCGTGTGGGTCACCCGAAGAATGAACGGATTAGATTGCAATAGAACGGTATATTTTTTAAAGGACCAGACTATAGCGAGACAAGTTCGTTCATTTATGTCGTACCGAACTTGTACAGGGGAAAACTTGGCACTGGCGAAGCTGATGACCTTTCGACCTCCAGTAATTGGTTCTTGATATAGTGCAGCCCCCATTCCTACATCGCTGGCATGGACTTGGAGGATCAAGGGTAATTTTGGGTCAGGTCTATCCAAGTTTAGGGGCTTCGTGAATAGATTCTTGATTTCTCGAAATGCTTGATCTGCTTGCTGAGTCCACCTCCATTTTCCAACAGCTTTCCCGAGGAGTGATGTAAGAGGAACAGCGATGAGAGAATAATTTGGGATATATTCTTGTAACCAGCCGCACACACCCAGGAATCGTTGAAGATCTTTCTTGGATGATGGAACTTTTGCTTCCAGAATTGTTTTTACGTGATCGGTCTGTGGTTGATTAACTCTATCGGTGATCACATAACCCAGATAGTCAACAGAGGTGACACCGTATCTACTCTTTTCTATTGAGCATTGGAGCTTGTGAGTAGAGAGTCGTTCCAACACTAATCCAAGTTGGTTCACATGATCTTCCCAGCAGTCGGAATAGATAATGATGTCATCCTTTTGTTCCATCATAAAGTCTCTTTTTTCCTGACTGCAGCGGTAAGGACTAATTCGAAATGGCTTATGAGGTAAAAGCTCGATTTTATGGACCATGCAATTGGTTTGAGTCAATGGACCCACGGGGTTAACGGTTTCCCGAAATCGAGACAGAACATTTAAAATTAATGCTCGGTAATCTGTCGGAATGTCAGATACCGCCTTCATTAAACAAGGATCAGGATCCTCTACCAAGTACGAAGGAGTGTACACTGTAAAAAAATCTGGTGTAAATTTACTATGTCCGACGTTGGAAAGTTTGGTCACTATGTCCGACGTGTGATTTTACACTCAACTATAATCTACATAACCTGCAAATATTTTTTGAAATAACATTTTCAATCATAACTTTTTGTATTTATGAAATATAGCCCAAAACTTTTTGTAATATTATTATTTACTTATAAACTAGCATATACTTTCTATAAATGTACATTATATACACTTTTTTAGAGTTATTTATAAAAACTTAAAAATTTTTTGAAAATTTTAAAAGAGTAAGAAAATTACATTCGCCATGTAATTGTACAATTCATGCGACGTAATATTACGTAAAAATGTAATAATACACGCAAAGTTAAAAGACATGTGGGACATAGTGACCAAACTTTCCAATGTGGGACAATGTAAATTTACACAAACTTGTTAAATTACATAGTCATCTTATGTAAAAATACTGTGAAGAGTAAAACTACTTTTGGAACGAAATAAATTTACTACGTACAACCTATAATTTTGTTGTGTGAAATTACAAGTTTCGTGTTATTTTACACTAACTTTTTTTACAGTGTAGTTTTCGAAATAGATTGTATCTCGGTTTTGTTTTCTAACATGCATACATCGGCGGGATCGGTCATAGACTACTTGGTGCTCTTCTATCCATGGGTCCCCTAAGATCATGGGATCGGAAATTTGATCCGAAACTAGGAACTTTGCTTCCATAATCTAGTTAGTGGATTGGAAATTTAATTTAATTTCTCCGAGAATATTAAGGGTTACTCCTTTTTTGCTACCTCTACTCTCTCGGTGAAAGGGGTTAACTTATTTAACTGTAGAGGAGAGAGGTAAGAGGGTTGAATAAAATTGTCGGTAGAGGCTGAATCAAACAAAACTTTAACTATTTTATCGTTGAAGTGAACGTCCATCGTATTTGTGAAGCAATAATTCGCTGAAACGAGCCCACTCGAAAGGGATTCCTCTATATGTCTCCCACCACTTTTCTGCTGCCTCATGAAGTCCTTCAGCAGCAAGGTCCACTTTCTGTTGATCTTGAGTGGCCATATTTACAAAATATTCCTCCATTCTCCGAAGAAAGTCTCGAGGATCTTCGTGTTCCTTGCCGTAAAATTCCGACTTCACCACGGTGGGATTAGTGGTGATGATCTGTAGTAGATTTCTCAGCTCATTCAAATTTACAAGGGGTGGCTGCCTTGGTTGATGAGCATTTGGATTTACTGGACGTGAAGTCCCGCCCAAGGTGGGTTGATTTCCAAGACTGCCTGAAGTGAGTCGTCTTGAGAATCCAGGGATGAGATCATTGTAGGCTGTTGGTAAAGTTCTCTCAGCTGCAGGTGTACGGTATCCAGGAGGCTCCGTTCCGGACGGGCCTGGTGTCGGTTCTTCTGTTCGCCGAGACATCATGGAATGTGGAGGGGGGGGTATTTGTAAATCCCGCAAAATCGGATTGATCAAGGAGAGAATTTGAAATCGAGGTATTAGATGGAGGTGTTCGTTCAACAGGCATTATTTTTTTACCTCTGAAACGAAAACGAAAAAATGTTTAAAGGAGGGCGCCACCAGATTTAATTGGTCTGGACCATTGGAGGAGTAAAAACAAGAAAAGAGTTCCACAGGTGGGGAAAAATAAAAATTTGAACAATTTACACCACAGGGGGTGGTTTGTATTTTATTTGGAGCTAAGTCCCACAGGAGAGGGTAACTTAGAATTTTCTACCACAGGGGGTAGTTGGCAATTTAATGTTAAGCTAAGTCCCACAGGAGAGGGTGACTTAGAATTTTCTACCACGTGGGGAAGAACATTTATAATAAATAATTGGAAGCCACAGGGGGCTGTTTTAAGAAAAAGAAAATTTTATTTCTTTAAAGAAGAGCATTTAACGGAAAAGAAAAATTAATTTCTTTAATGTAGAGCATTCGAGACACACAGGGTGGGTAAAAGTAACTTTTTTCACTCGGGCCCCACGTTGGGCGCCAAAATTGATATGGGCGAATTTCCCTTTTTACGGGTAGGGAATTTCCGTCAACCGTTTTCAGAATTAAAATTCTGCGGAGCCCTAAAAAGGGCTGATTGAACTTTTTTTATTCCGGGATGGAAGATTTTAACCCTTATGTGGATTCATAGTCTTCTAGTAGGGTGGAGAAGTCGGCATAGTGGTACTCCGGACTATAACAAGTGGAGAACGCCGGAGAACTGCTCGGGGGGAACCAATGCAACCCTCAGAATTGCATTGTGCAGTCACAAGTGCGGCGAAAGCCTTCGACCTTAAGACCTTATCGTGGTCAGTGAGCGAGATTGCCGGGAGGTGTTTGCGGGGCAGGGGGCGGACAGTGGTGGCCTTAGTACTGCCGGTGGCGGGGAGTTAATTCGGTAAGTGGCACTGCGTCGGTCGAGAGCGATGAGCTGGCACCGTAGATAGGAGAGATTCGGCAGGCAGGCGGTGGGGAACCCAGGGCGGCTGGAGAATGGCTTCCCTCCTTCCTTCCTTCTCCTTCTGACTGCTGGTCGAGGCTCGTAGCATGGAAGAGATGGGAATAAGGTATAAGGACAAAAATTCAAGCAGACTTGCGTGATATTCAAGTTAGCCTTATTTTACTCTCAATCAAACTACATTAGACCTCTCCGTGCAATGAGAGGTCCGGCAATAGTTCTCCAAGTACATGGCTCGGTGATCCGTTTATATGCGCGCGCTGAGCGAAGTCACATTCGCACGAATCGCGTACGCGCACCACACAGCACTTCTTATAATTATATATTAAATTTTCGTGGCTTTACCGGTAAGTGGCCGAGAACAGGCGTCAACTACGGTGAAAATACCGTAAGGTCGCTCATTTTCCAGGATGGATCAAAAGATAATAATGAGAGGAAAATTCCCACATGTCAAATTAATAATTATCCGTGCCCGGTTGGAATTTCGGTTTCACCGGGGCGCATGGAACTTGTTCTATGCGTGGGGTTGCTGGTCCTCTATCGGACGGGTGCCAGGTCGCGGATTGGTAAACGCTTCCTATTTCTTTCGAGGAATGGGTGGTATCGAGGAAATGGAGGTGCCACAGGTGCCACAGATCATCGTGGACAAGGTGGAGAGAAGAGGAAGCACGAACAGCGTGACCAGTCAAGCCAGCTGTATTTCTGTCTTCAGTAATGCTTCTGCGATTGAAATTGCTAGCTGCAATGAAGATCGGGATGAATGCATTAAGCTGCGGAAGAAAGAGGCAGCAAGCATTCAAAAAATGGAGGAAGAGATCAGCAAGATGCTGAAATCCTGTGAGGTCCAGAAGAATGTCAACATGACGATCAAGGATGGACTGAGAAGTCTGACGTCGCTCATACGGGATGTGAGGGAAAAGCACGCAGCAGCCGCCAGAAAAGATGAGAAATTCTACCAGGGATTAACATGGTCAGAAGAAGCACGGAAAGACCGTAGGACGAGACGTGACCGTTTCAACGCAGCAATGCTAAGAAACGTTGTCTTGGAGAGTCAGAAGCGGAAGAGAAGCGATCCTGAGCTTACGAAAGACCCTAAAAAGAAGAAGAAGGAGAGATCTCCCAAAAAGACTGCAGGCAAGGGGACCAAAACGGTACCAAAGCCAGTTCCAGAAAAAAAAGGAAGAGCCACAGTCATCGTCAAAGTGTCCGAAGGAAATACTTTCGCCGACGTGCTGGCGAAAGTTCGAAGAGAAGCTGACCTGGAGGCCAGCCAGACAAGGGTTGTGGGAGCTTTACCCACTAAAAAGGGAGACCTTCTCATTAAAATTGGAAGGTCTTCAAACAAAAAGCTGTTCACCGAAGAGGTGACTAAGGTGATCGGTGACCTGGGTAAGGTGCAGATGGCGAACCGGCAAACTATGCTGGAAATCCGCAATATGGACAGCCTTACTGAGAAAAAAGACGTCTTCTTATGCCAGGCGAAGTTCGGCGAGAAGGAGGACATCCAACACGTCGCCGGATCAGGTCGGTGCAGGGTCTTCAGGACTGCCTTAGAGGAAGCTAAGAAGACCCTGTCAAGAACAAGGAGGAAATAAGGCTGTTACGAACCAAAATTATTTAAAATATTTAATTTAAGAATTACCAATCCTAAAATTTTCAATTTTAAAATTTACGCTATTAATTACCGGGAGAAAGAAAATTCTAATGCGCGCCTGCGATGATTCGCCGGAGGAATCAAGCTGCCAGGGCCGGACGGCCCTGTTTTTATTTTATGGGGTCCGTTTATCTCTTTTAGAAGTATTTACCAAGCAACATCCTTTCAATTTAAATGTGATAGAAATAATTAAGACAGAAAGAAACGAGAATTTGAATAAGAAATACAATTTATTTTAAATCAAAGATAAGAAAAATTAATACATAGATAAAAATTACTTGGAACGATACAATGTTTTCAAGACTCACCCTCTCTGCTTATGCTTAATTTCTTTTTTTTTTAACACTACCGCCTGAGTTTTGAGATGCTCGGCGGGCAAATTTTAAACTGTTTTCACAGATTTTATTGTTTTAGGCAATTATCCTTGGATGGCCTAAACAATTCACACACACAAAACAATTCACTATTAAATTGATTTATGTAATTCTTTTTTTTTTTTAATAAATTCGCGAGTCAAAATTTAATTTTTAATTTTTAAATCTCGAAATAACGAAAATAATTAAAATTTTGGTCGGGCTTCACTCTCGTGAAGCTTTTACCTTTTTATTTATTTTCGTCTGTCCTAGCTCCTAGACACTGTCTTGCAGTGGTCTGTCAGGCTAGGGGTCGATCAACAGACGGGCGCGTCCCGGCGTTTTGCAATCCGCGAGTATCTCCACGAGGAGTCTACTTAGAGAGCAAAAGTTGTACTGCGATTTTTGAAAATTCTAATTGCTCCTCTACTCCTTGCTTCTAAATCTGGGGGAAGATTTTGGGATGAAAGAGGTGGTCGTGGGAGTAAAAGTGGGGTTGGAACTCTGGGCCCATTGGTCGAGGAGATTTTTGCTGAATTGCGAATCTCACGGTTGGCGTGAGAAACGGAAATATACTTGCAGAAATCTGATATTTTTCTGAAATCATTTTTTTTTTTTCAATAATTCCAATCAATCAAAAAGAATAAAAAAAAATCACATTGTTTATTTATTATTAAATATAAAAAAAATTAATTGTTTATAATAAAATTGCACTAATAATTAATGCCGGTGTTCTAGTTATAATTGTTTAATAACTTCAGACACACCGCATAATTTTGATTGGTATAAATAAATTTTGGAAAATATAATTTCCTTTTATCCTGTTGAATGTAGAAGGAAATTAACATTCAGTTTAAATCTTCGCACGTGCATTTGTTTGGTGAGCACATGGGATGCAAGAAAAGATCGAAATTTGATACTTTTCTGAAATTATTATTTTCGAGTAATTCCAATCGAAAAAAATTTGAAAAGAAAGATGAAAGAATAAAATTAATAATAATAAAAAAAAATTAATAGTAACAAAATATGATAATAAAAGAAAATTGTTTATTGTTATTATTAATAAATAATAAAATTATTTATTAACAATATTGCACTATTAATTAGTGCTGGTGTTCTGGTTCTAATTGTTTAAGAACTTCAGACACACCACACAATTTTGACAATTGCAGATTGATTTGGAATAAAATAATTTCCTTATTATTTCTTTGCGCTTTAAAAGAAATAATATAGGCTTGAATCATGCACGTGCGTTTGCTTGTCAAAGCACATGGGGCCCAGGGGAAGAGGGAAAGGTGCAACGAAGGAGAAGAAGCAACGAGAAGAGGCCTGCAATGTGTGAGTGGCCTGTATTACTTATGATGTGACTGTGTGCGTGACGCCATGCTAATACTGTTTTAACGGAGCTTATGTGTATGCGTGTGCGTTGCCACAGCCATCCAAAGGTGTATAGGTTTGAAGGCGATGTACAATAAAATGACTATTTTGCTTCTATCAATTAATATTAAGATTTGTAACGAAATATTCTTTCCCACCTTATAATATTCATGCATATTTACTCAAACAAAATAAACGGAATATCTGGAATATTCATAAACAATTGCGCATCGTTTTTAAACAAAATAATTAGGATATCCAAGGATATCCATATACAATTACAGATGATATTTAAACTAAAATTAGTGGGATATCCAAGGATATCCATATAGAAATACAAACAATATTCAAACCAAATTAAATGGGATATCTAAGGATATCCATATAGGAATACATATAATATTCAGACCAAAATAAATGGGATATCCAAGGATATCCATATAGAAATACAAACAATATTTAAACTAAAATTAGTGGGATATCCAAGGATATCCATATACAATATAGGTAGCACTCAAACTAAAATAGATGGGATATCCAAGGATATCCACATGCAAGTACATATAGTATTCAAATCAAAATAAGTGGGATATCCAAAAATATCCATATACAATTACAAATAATATTTAAACTAAAATTAGTGGGATATCCAAGGATATCCATATAGAAATACAAACAATATTCAAACCAAATTAAATGGGATATCTAAGGATATCCATATAGGAATACATATAATATTCAGACCAAAATAAATGGGATATCCAAGGATATCCATATAGAAATACAAACAATATTTAAACTAAAATTAGTGGGATATCCAAGGATATCCATATGCAATATAGGTAGCACTCAAACTAAAATAGATGGGATATCCAAGGATATCCACATGCAAGTACATATAGTATTCAAATCAAAATAAGTGGGATATCCAAGGATATCCATATAGAAATACAAACAATATTCAAACCAAATTAAATGGGATATCTAAGGATATCCATATAGGAATACATATAATATTCAGACCAAAATAAATGGGATATCCAAGGATATCCATATAGAAATACAAACAATATTCAAACCAAATTAAATGGGATATCTAAGGATATCCATATAGGAATACATATAATATTCAGACCAAAATAAATGGGATATCCAAGGATATCCATATAGAAATACAAACAATATTTAAACTAAAATTAGTGGGATATCCAAGGATATCCATATACAATATAGGTAGCACTCAAACTAAAATAGATGGGATATCCAAGGATATCCACATGCAAGTACATATAGTATTCAAATCAAAATAAATGGGATATCCAAGGATATCCTCAAGCAATTTTTTTTTGTAACATACATATATAAAAAAAATTCCTGAAATTCATAAATTTCTTTTAAATAACTAGTACTTTTGTTTCTAGTCATAATTGAGTGCTCAAATAGCCCAATTTCGTTTCCGGTGCGGTGCTGACACTGGCTTATGCTTTGCGATAAAGGTGTCATTTTTCAGTCGCGCATAGGTTTAAAAAGAAATTTAAGTTATTTCGTAACAACCCACCGTGAATA
This sequence comes from Leptopilina drosophilae, assembly GCA_032873175.1. Taxonomy (NCBI): domain Eukaryota; kingdom Metazoa; phylum Arthropoda; class Insecta; order Hymenoptera; family Figitidae; genus Leptopilina; species Leptopilina drosophilae. Next base: position 13,315,845 of record CM065487.1, read on the forward strand.
TTCCGTTTTCGTCCCCGAAAACTGACCGCTGTGGAAACGAATTTGGGGTGCATTTATTTTATGGGTTTCAGGAAAACAGGCTTTCCTTTGTTTTATTCGTAAAATTCTTTTCTTAAACCTATGTCTAAGACGTAGTCTTAACTTGTCATAAGAACTACAATTTGTTCTTCATAGTGCGTTCTTAGTCATGGTGATTCTATGTTTTGATATAGAATTACCGTGATAAGGGCTCGCCGTCGCCGAGGTCCAGACGCAGGTCCCCGCAGATCAGTTCGGTGACGACCATTGTTTTATTCAATTCGTCGCGTTAGTAATTAAAAGTTTTCTTTCTCTTTTTTTTTACAAATGGAAAAACGCGGAGTGGAAGGTGAAGTGAACAGGAGTGAAAGTGAAAAGAAGAACAGGAGTGAAATGCAAGTTGTCGTGGTGAGGGAGGGTGCGGAATTTCCTTGTTTGAACAGTTTAAATGAACAGGTGGAGGAAATTTCAGTTTTTCAAAGGGGCCAATTGGACAGGGTGAAAGCATGTCTGGACTTGAAAAACCTTCTTTTTGAATTAGAACCGGCACACAGGTAAGTTTTCTTTTAAAATCCCTAGTTATTCCAGAAAAGATCAGTACGGTGAATTTAGCGATGAAAGTTTATATATTTATTATCTCCTTTTTTTTTTTTTCTAATAATAGAAGAAACTCAATTCAAAATCAAATACAATAGTAAAAAATTAAAATTCTTCCTCCTATTATCATAGACAAAACAGTATGTTTATTAAGGACCGGTTGTGAAGCGAAACCAAAAATAAATTCACATTCTAAGTCTGGACCACTGAAATTCGCTGAGAATCAGTTTATAATAACGGAAACTAAAACCCAAAAGCTAGAACGAAATTAAACCTTCGAAATGGTTCCCGGCATTTACTCATTGACTTTTATAAAATAATTATGACTTTATTTATAACAAAATTTTTGATAAAGTATTTTATCTTAAATTAATAATATAACGGAAACGTTATATTATGATAAAATTATTAACATCTTTTAACGTTTAGTTTTAACAATTTTAAGCATCTTATACTTATTCCCAAAAATATTAATTTAATTAAACTTAGTTAATGGTTACTAGACGACAATTGCGCTCGCAAGCGCACGCTAACGGTGTTTGGCGTTTGGCGATAAAATTAATTTTCAACACATAAGAAAAGTAAAATAACTAAACATGATTTTATAAAGAGTAGGCATATTTATTATTTCAAAACTGTTGAATGGATTTTAAATTTAAGTCTTAAATAAAAGCTGAGACTATAATGATCATGCTGCATGCGTTCTAATATTTCCCTTAAATTTTCTAGATTCAAGGTTGCCACCATTTACTATATAAATATATCTATTATATTATATATATATATATATATATATATATACAATAATAATAAAAACAATAATAATAATAATAATAATATAATAATAATCTGGTATATTATTATTTATTACCATTAATTATATTATATTATATATTATATTGCACACAAAAAAAATTATTCAATTTCATCCTAAGTATCCAAGTTGACAAAATCTTTGAGAAATATAATTTTTTTAATTATTAATTAATATTTTTTTTTAAATTAGAATAAAATATTTTTATTATAAATTTTTTTTTTTTATAATGAATTTTCATTTAAAAATTGTGTTTAATGGAATGAAAATGGGAAAGGCTAAAAACACATAAAATAAGACTTTGATAAGTTTGAATAATATTTTGGTCAGTCCAGCACCAACTGTGCCAAAAAAAAAAAATCTATTGATTTTCCAAAATGTTGAAACCCCGACGAAAATCGGCAGTTCACAACAAAACAAAAATACACCTCCAACCGTTCTCCGAAACTCCAAACTCCTGCCACCGTCCCCGCACTAACAAAACAGTACAAAATCAAAAAAAATAGAACAAACTAGTGAAACTCCCACCTTAGAAAATCAAAGAAAATTCCATATCACAGCTGAGCTGGTCTGACCCATTTATTTTATTTTTATTTTTACAAAGTTAATGCAACAATTACATTTAACGATTATTTGTAATTATTTAAAAAGATTTTTATTCAAATACTGAAATTATTGGTACAAATATTATTTAATCGACTTCAATAAATATTCTTTGATTCAAGTAAATGTTTAATTGATAATGTCAATTAAATGGATATTTCAATCAATTAATTTTCTTTTAGATCACATGCAATGTATTTTAATTATAGATATCTTTAATCAATCAAAAAGTTGAAATGTTTTACAAAAAGGAAAATTTTAATTTTAGAATAAAAAGTAAAAAAAATAAATTATTTTTAATAAAATCATACATATACAAATTGATTTAATGTATGTCAAAAAATTACAATTTAATATTACATTTAGAAATTAAATAAAAATTTTTTTTTTTTTTAATTAAAAATTCATAATTACCAATAATCAATTTTTCAAAAAAAACCCAAATTTTTCTCAATAGTAACTACTAAAAAGTTAAACCTTTCAAAACCAGAAAAATCTAAAGTCATGTTTCTAGTAATATTTTATTTATCTTTTTCTAGTCGGAAAAATACTAAAATTGCTAAAATAAAAAAAAAGTAAATTTTTTTGAAAATACAAAAAAAATTTTTTTAAATAACAAATATATTTTGTATCAAAAGATAATAAAGTTTCTATAATGTAAAAATTATTTAACTTTCAAACAAATATTTTCTGTCCTTTTTTTTTTTTTAATTTGAAAGGTTGAAAAAGTTGTATAGCTATATATCGTGTAAGTTAAAGCTGGCTTGTGAGTAGATTATTTGTCTAGAAATTTTGTAAATCAAAAAAAAATTTAATCTTTTCCAGCGCAGTCACTATTATATATAAAAAAAATATTGAGGATATATAGTTTACACTAAAAAAAAACCACCTGATTCAAATAACCGAATATTTAAAATCAAACAAACATTTACTTGAATCAAACAAATCCCTTCTTCAGTGTACTGGAGGAGATTTATTTTCTTGTGTCAAGTAATTTTAAGCATTGAGCAAATCATTTTTTTTTTCTTTACATTACTATTTATTTCATCCAACACCCATAATCTTCTGCCAAGACAATGAGAAGATTAATATAAGTTAGTAGTTGTTTCAATTCAAATTAAAAATTAACTTCTTTGTCGAATTTAGTGATGCACGTTGAGATGAGAATTTTGATCATATCGCTCATTTCACGTTGCTCGAAAGTAAATATCCAAATTGAGAATCTCAATATTTCTTTTGTTTTGATCGTCTCGTATTGTCTCATTTCTAGACTAAGTTCTCATGATAGCAACTGTCACTAGATAAATGAAAATTCACCGAATAAATAAATAATTTATAAAAAAAATTGTATGCTTACAGGTTTTTATATTTAGCAATACTGTCTAATTAATACAATATATTTTTATATACTTATTTTCAAAAGTTTATTAATTTTTATTGCTTTTAATTTATTAACAATTATCTTGAATGCAGAAGTATTTATTTATCCATTAAACCGAAATAATTTTTAAGTGTCATGCATTTTGTTCATTATTATCCTTCGTAATCATTTCGAGCAAAATTTGTATTTACTCTCCACCAATCGTTTTATGAGAAGTTTCCTAACCAAACTTAAATTTTTTTTTTTATCTATTCATATCTCTTATAACTATTTTATATACATACATATATATTATATTAAAACTATTTTTGTGTTCTTTTATATTTTTATTTTCATGATATTAATTTTAAAAGCAGCAAATGTCGAAGATTTTTCGACGCAAAGTGACGAAACTTCTCATCATTTGTTAATTATTTATTTTAATAATGAACAAGAAGTATAATGTAATTTTACTTTCATCGGACTGTTTTTAAATTTTATTAAATATTTTGAATAAAATTTGCTATTTTTATAACAATTTTAGACTAATTTATGATGATAAGGAATTTGTTTATCTGCAATAATTGCGTTAACAAATTTTATGCAACTGACAGAGTTAAAAAAAAAACTATATTTCGATTTAGATATAAATTACTGCATTTTATTGGAAACATAACTTCTGTCTTCGTTAATATTTTAAGCAAAATATTATTGTGGCCAGCATTAACAATATTATGATTATTTAGTATATCTTAACTATGTTTTAATCATTTATGGTGATGTAAGGATTAACTTCAACATTTGTCAATTCGTAAATTTTGACACTAACATAAATATTAAAAAGATGATCGAAATTTACTATCTTTTGAGAATCTCGATTGTATGAGTTGAGATGAGACGAGATTTAAAATAAAACAATGGGATATTTTCTCATTCTTTCTCATTGCTCGAATATCTCGCTCAAATGCATCACTAGTCGAATTCCACATTTTCTTGGATCAAGAATATATGTTAGCCGTATTCAATCTCACGATTTGCTTCAACCAAGAAACATTTTCTTGGTTTAATACTTTTTCTTCAGTGTATACAGTTAAGAAAAACAACAATTTTTTTTTTTATGAATTGTACACCATTATAATCATAAAATTGGAATAAGACATTATCGGTTAGTTAATATTTTCAAATATTTCCGCCTTTAATAAACCGAAGATTGCCGAAATAGTCCGATTGGTCCGATTATAGAGGCACACAAAAAGCAGACGAAAAGCACATGATCTACACTAACGCCACCCTGGATTCATGTGCCAAAACTAACGCCTCGCCGCATTTAGCATATTTATCCAAGCGTAGAGTAATTAAAGGTTACTCTTTATATTTATTATCAATATTAAAGATATCATTGAGATTTATTATAAGGCGATTGGGAAATCCACGAAGATTGACTCGGGGATCGGGAACTAACTTTTTCTTTTGAAAGAAAATGGCTACTCTGGGTTCCATAGGGAATCGTTCCTAGAAGAATTTTGATTTGTTATTCACAGGAATAGTTGAATCCAAGTAAGAGCATTATTTATGAAAGTAATTAAATAATTGCCAGAGAAATTTATACTTATATTTATATTTATAGTAGTCAATAGTAAAAAAAAAACTTTTTTTTTTTTGTTTATTTTAATGAAATAGACAATTTGTCTCAATTTTGGGAAGTTATTATTCTGGAGAACGTTTAAATAATTTCAGTCATTATCTCTAAGAACCAAAATTTTCTCGTAACTTAGACATTAAATATAACAACGGGATGCGACGGCGAACTTTAGGCGAAAAGAAAACACACAAAAGAAAATTTGACTTATAGACAGACTGGGTAGAATGAATAGAACAAGACGACTATTATTATATATATAAAAAAATCAATAGTGATAGGGCATTATAGGGTCGAAAGGTGCCGGTGGAGATTGTTTCATAATTTCCTTTTCAAATTTGGATTTGAAATGAGTAAAAAGGATAATTGATTAGAGGAAAAATGTTAACCTCCTTCGCTTTTATTTCAACAGTGTACTGGTTATTAGTAAAACGAGAATAGCACCTAAGGTCGTAGTCAAACAGAGACTGCGAGGACTGAACAATAATTGTTTTCTTTTGTTTGAATTTAAGATGAAACGATTTTATGACTACTATAAATTTATTTGTTTAATGTGTAGGATCTGAGTCAGCCTTCCTCCCTTTTTTTTTTAACAAATTCATGACCCCAATCACATAATTCTTCGGAATATAATCCTCATAATGGATTATGTTGTTTAAAAATTATGCCTTTATACTCAAACATAAGGTTCCTATCCATACATAATTTCCCTTTTTCCTTTTTTTTAGAATACCAGTAAGGTATAGTAGCTGGGGTCGGGCGCCGAATCGCGTAATGCTATGCGGTCCATGGCTGCTCGACCCATCTATGGTCGATTGTGCCGAGTTTCCCGAACCCTTTGACGAGTGGTACAAGGGATATCCTTTTGATGGGGAGAGCGGACCGTGGCCTTTCGACCAAAACCTGTTTGATCGCACTGCGCCCCCCACGTACTCCAGGAGTATTTGGCACCAGGAGTACAATTGGTGTGAATTCGGCCAATATTATTTGTGTCGGGGATATTGGGCGACGGTGAGTTATAACTTAAATAATATGGAGAATCCTATGATTATTTATGACCCAAAAAAAAATTGTTTAACTTCTCTTTTTTTTTTTTTTTTTTTTTTTTTTTTTTTTTTTTTTTTTTTTTTTTTTTTTTTAGCCTCGATTTATGTCTTCCGATGCCGTGAAAATGGCACCAGAAAGGCTACCGGTTGTCATCGGGGGAAGGGAGACCGAAGATAGACTCAATTTGTCGTAAGTAAGAAATTTCCCTCTTTTTCTTTTTTTTTTTTTTTTACCAATGAAAAATATTTGTTTTACTCTAAAAATGATTAAATACAAAAATATTTCTAATTTATTTATTTATCAATTTCTTTAATATTTTAAATTTACCGAAAACAATAATAACTTCTTCAATCGTTATTCTTCCATACAAATTAAAATTTACTTTAACTTCTTTAAAATTGTTTGTTAATAAAATTTATTTATTTTTTTTTTTTTAATTGAGTTATTCACAAACATTCACGCGATAATGTTTTCAATATTAAATCATTATTCAAAATTAACGCAATTTCCATCAAATTCCCTTTTAAATCAATCCTTCTATTTTAAAAAAAAAATTGATTTAAATTGATCTACATCCCACGAGGTTTTTTTTTTTTTACTAATACCTATTAAAATAATTAATTTCTTTCAGGGAGCTCGCCTAAATCTTTACTGAAATTCATCATATTAAAATTTTATAGCAATTGTACAAGGGATTTTATTAATTTCGTTAAAGTTCCTTAAAATAACGTTATACGAAGAATTTTATATTTTATCAAGATAATAGTATTTTTCGAGGGACTTATTGAAAATTGTTTTAAAGTACTTAAATTCTGCAATAAAAACAACTGAGTTCCTAGATGAAATTTTAGCCCCCCTCTTTTTTACAAAAGTAGAATAATATCAAAATTTTAAGGTAAAATTATTTTATAAATTCTATACAATAATAATGAAAATCGTTCAACTGCAAGAAAGAGCATATAAAATAATTGAATTTTTGTAAAGAATTTTGTTATTTACCGCAATAGTTGGGTTAAAACCTTAAAATATTTGAACAATATAGAAAAATAATTCTTGCAAAAATGTTGAGGGTTTTGTATTAGAATTCGTGGTAAATTCATAATTTATGAGTCAAATAAAAGACTTTGAAGTATTCTAAAGAATTTCAAAATTTTAATCCTTTTCTTCTAGCACACTAAAGGAGTTCTCAACTCTCTGTCCTCCCGAAATAGGACTTCAACCCCTTTGGAAACGTCTGAGACTTTCCTTTATCCAGGCTTTCGTGAGGGCTGGAAAAGAACAACCCGGGGTGTTTGGGCGCTGGCAATTGGTAAGTAGATGAAAAACCTTTTCCTTTAGTAAGATAAATGTAAGAAAATTAATATATATATAAAAAGGAAATTCCTCTCTTTTTTTTTTTTAGAGCCACAACGTCGAAGTAATCGAGGACTGGGAGGAAGCCGGGCGAATTGGTCACGTGTCGGGGAGAGAGGAGAGACGCAGACTTAGGAGAGATCGGCTCCGAAGGCAGGGCCGGGCCATTCGAAGTTAGGAGGGATTGTTATTATCATTATCATTTTCCTTTTGACTTTCTTATTTAAAAATTTTACTCTCTATTTGTAATTCAGTCCTAATTAACAATCCTTCCTCTCTTTAACCCGAACTAGCGAAATGTTACCAACGTAATCAGCGATATAAGCATCACTGATTGCAACAGTGAAATGGGGCCACTGAGTCAATTAGTTAAAATCAATAACGTTCTATTTTTAACGTTTATTTTATACTAAATATTGGACATTCTTCGCAAATTAATATAATCGGAAAAGAAAAATAGCCTAAGCCAACATTCTTTTTTTTTTGTCGAATAATAAAATTATATTTGGTTATATTCTATAGAATTATTCAATTTCTTAAAAGTCCTCCAAAATAATAAAATTCATACCAGGAATTCCAATAAATTATAGAAAACAATTCAAGCAATTGGATGCTTACAAAATATCTCTCCAATTTATTGAAGATTATCGATCTTGTTAATGATTGGCATAGATAATTTCACTGTTAAAGTTTTATTTAAATTATAGATTGTAATTTTAATGCGTTGAATAATTTTATTGTAAATTGGGCAAATAATTGAATTGTCAAAAAAATTTTTTTTTTTTTTTTTTTTTCAAAATTACCGTGGTAGTTGTAATTAATATTTAATAATTCACACGTTTTTCTTTTTAACGTTTAAAATGTATTGAAAGTAACTTAATTTCTTAAAAGTTATTGAATTCTTTCGAGAATGTTATTGTTCATAAAATAGTTAAATTTCACTATTGGTAAATATAATTCAATTGTTAAAAAAAATTTCTTTGGCAAGTAATTAGAAGTTCTTTTTTTTTTTTTAACATTGTTTAAAATATTTAAGCTATTTTATTATTGTCATTTAATATTATTAAGGGTACAATTCTCGTGTTTAACTAAATTACCCTTTTCAAAAATTGAAACAGGGCATTTTAGCTTGAAGTTATATTTATAGTTCGATTAGAAAATCGATTATATATATAAATTGTGAAGTGCCAAATGTAAATAAATCGTCTTGAAGAGGAAAAGGTAAAAAAAAAATAAAATAATGCATAAAATCTGTTTATAAAAGAAATTTCTCTCCCTTTTCCTTTTAACCTTTGAGTCCTTGTTCTCCCCTTTTTTTTTTTTAACAGCTTCAATAAAATTTTTTTGAAAGTAAATGAATGTTAAGAACAATCGAATTAATTTTTAACTAAATGTATTTTATTTTGAAAATAGAGTGGTATTAGAAAAAAAAATTGATATGAAACAATTGAATATTTTCAAAGGATTCTATCGCAAAAGTCAAACTTTGGAAATTGAATTTGATAACTATTAATATAATTGTATATTCTCTAAATAGCCCTCTTCCTTTCGTAAAGAATAACTACTGAAATTATTGGAATAACAATACCGACAATGACGGTTCATCTCCAAAGACATTGGTCAAACTATTCTGTCGTTAGGCGTTATTGTAATGTTATTGATGGACATGCATGTAGGACGAGGGGTAAAAGAAGGTAGGGGGGGGGGGAATTAATATTAAATTAATTGGTCAAACTTAATTTCATCACTCTACACATGAGATTCTTATTCCTTGAATTTGATTTCTGAATAAAAAATTTTTTTTTTTTTTTTCTTAAGATTTCGGTAATTTAAGGTAATAATAAATTTTGAAGATTTTGGCGAAATTATTAATGTCAGATAACTTCATTTTTTTTTTAAGTTTATCAAAAGGAGTACTTGCTCGTTAGGGGCATTAATTTTTGCATGTAACAATGGCTTTATGCTGGTTGGAGCTTCTGTGTTGGGAGTTGGGTCCACATCTTCATGGTGGTCTTCGGTGGTGTGAGGAACGATATTCGTGTAGATTGAAAAGTACCTTTTGATTCTGCCCTTCCAATCTGCCGTAGTTTTTCAAGATCCCGTTCTGGATTGGGCACTGTCAGTCACTTTATCTTCGGTGATGATAAATCTTCGGACGTAGCAGACTTATCTCCTCTCTGGATGGTAGAGTATAACTCTTTTGATTCTAGAGTTATTCCTGAAGTCGTTGGTCTTTCTGCGTCGGTCATCTTGTTTTTGGGTAGGCTAATTCCTTTTCTTTCTCCTTTGGAAATTTCAACATGACCCGTTTTTGACTTTTTGGGTAAGAGGCCGGCCATTTTGGAAATTGTCGTCTTTATTGGCAATTGACAGAAGCAGAATGTGAGGAGAACACATAGTAATAACAATCCTATGTAAGACGAATAAACGAGGATTGTTTGATTTTTCCCTATATGTTGTTTGATGGCAAAGTCCTCCAATTGTTGTTCCAGTTCATCCAATGTTTTAGAGTTCATCCCGAAGGTGGACAATTTCGAATCAGTCACTTCTTCTTTTTGATTATCGTTACTGGTGGTTGCTAGTAGGTGACCATAGTTGAGGATTGTGGGTGATAGTTCTGTTAAATTTAAGTGCAAATCGGGTTCATAAATAATCTCCGTTTGCCCAACTTGGGAGATAGTTGCCGGAATTATTGTGTCCTTAGTTCTTGCCATACAGCCTGGTGCCAGTTTTAGAATGCCGGTTCCACTAAGACAAATCTTAGTGGGAGTCATAGAGTGACAAATAATCGTTAAATCCTCTGTTTTGGAGAAGGAATATAGCCAACTGGAAAGGGTGGTTAATGGCTGCCAGAAGGACTCAATGTTGTTGGTGATCCGGATCTGACAGGTCCTAAAGCCATCGATGGTTGGATTGATTAGAAGCGAGGGTTCGCACGCCGGTCTTTCCTTCAAATGGTAAATCGGAATTCCATTCAAACAGGCATGGTATGATGTTGTCGATTTGCAGGATTTCCAATCATGTTCCGTCAAAAGAAGATAGGTGTGTTGTTCCTCGTCGATAATAAGGTAATTATGTTTTGTCTTGATATATGCTCTTGTTGTCTTGCTTCCCATTGCCTCCTGAATAGTTGGGAGGGGGTGCATTTTTAATGCCTGATAGTTGTATTTTTCTAACAGGGGGATATCAACAAGGATTTTTAATTGTCGATTTACACACAGGATGGTAACGGTGGAGATTGGTATTAATTCGTCAATGCTAACTGCGGGTCCGGGCAGAGGGAACTGTACTTCGGTATGGTGATCCTGGACGTCACGTAGGATGGGCTCCAGTTGTTTAGAAGAGATTAACCCAGGATGCAATTTTCCTTGTCTAGCCGTATGGACTGCCTCCAGCATGGTTTGTGTGACTCGAATGTTGTGGCCCAGTCCGGTCTTCAATGCTCCCAGTAGGTTGAATATTGTGTCCCGCTTTTCTAACTCAACTTTAATTGTTGATTGATCTTCTTGATTTTTAATTAGCTGGTCTAATTTTTTATTAATGTTATTTATTAGGGAGTTATGTCTTTCAATTTGGGCATGGAGTGTGTCGAGCTGAGATCTCACAACGTGGGTCTGACGTCCAACAAGGTGAGATAGGTTAGCCTGTGCGGAATTCAACTCCTGGATGATGGCGTCGTATCTTTCTCCATCTTCGTAGTTCAAAACACCGGCTATGGGACCAGCGATTTTTCCTAGGAATCCGAGTAGGGGCACACTTCGTCTCACTCGTAGTTGAGCTGCCATCTTCTTCAGTATTGGTTTGTGGTTGTTTTCTAATTCAGTGATTTGGGTTTGGAACTGCTCCTGCAGTTCGGAAGCCATCTCCCACTTATCCTCCCAAGGGTGATGGATCACGAATTCATGGCACCAATTCCTTTCAGATGCACAATGGTTCTTCAATTTCTCCAATCGGGCCTTCAGATCATCGATGTATCCATGCTGCCGGCCTATATCCAGGAAGATGGCCACTCTCCAATTAGTCACGGATCTCCTTACCGTTCCAAGGTGCTCATAATATATTCCACTGCTAACAGGCAGCGGGGTGATTTGGAACTGCTGCCCATCGGAAGTTCTTGGTGATGAATCGGTTCCATAGACTGCTATTGGAGTTGGGATAGAGGTTAGGCACGTCAGTAAGAAGACGATTAGTCCTTTCATCTTGACGTTCCTTTTCTTCCCTAAAATGAGTAAGATGTTAATGTTGGCATTAGGAGATATTGGTTACAGGTGAGTAACCAATACCTTGTCTTTATGTTTGGCAAACCTGTCGCCATTTTCATTTTCCAAAATAACATTATTATTCTGGGTAATGTCTACAACCTTATACGGGCCACTTGCTCTGTTGTCAAACTTGTTCGTTCTTACTTCCTTGTAGGTATATACTTGGTCCCCAATCTTAACACTCGAAGGTCGAGCTTTGCGATCATAGAACTCTTTAGAACGACATTTTGCCTTTCTCAGAGTTCCAGCCGCTAGATTTTGAAGCTCAGTCATTCGTGTGACAAGATCTCTCAAGTACGACCCGTAGGTTTCAAGTTCTGGTCCTTGTGGAAAAGAGCTTGGAATTCTGGCCATATGACCAAACACCAATTCGTACGGAGTGAAATTGGTAGCCTCATGAATTGACGTGTTATAATTAAACATCGCAAATGGGAGCAGACGATCCCAATCGTCAAAATCTCTCGCGTAATGCTTAATATAATCCGTCAGTTCAATGTGGCTTCTTTCTAAGGCTCCGTTGGTTTGAGGTCGATAGCCAGAGGTTGTAAGTTGTTTGACACCAAATATTCCTTCAAGCTTCCGCATTAAGGAACTTACAAAGCTTCCGCCCCTATCGGTGAGCACGCATCTTGGTGCTCCGAATGTAGCGAAAAGATTTGTTGCTACTGCATGAGCGATGGTAGTGGTCTTTATGTCGGGTATGGGAACGGCAATGCAATACTTGCTAAAATTGTCTTGCATCGTGAGAATGTGTCGATTCCCGTTGGGGGTGGTCCTAAGTTTTCCTACAGTATCTAGGGATACTTTATCAAAAGGCATAGCCGGTGTGTCCGTTATGATCATAGGTTCTCGCGTGCGGGCCCTGGCTAGCTTATTCTCGAAACAACTTTTACATTGTCGAATAAACTCTGTGACCTCGTCTCGGAGTCTTGGCCAGTAGAATCGCTCGCGTATTCTACGGTACGTTTTCGTTACGCCTTTATGACCTCCCATAAGACTACTGTGGAATTCTGCTATTATTTTCGGTCTTAGTTCCGGAGGAGGAACTTGGATTCTTCCGTGGCACAAGGTGATTTTTATATCGCCACCGCGGAATATTCCTGCTACAAGTTCCGCCATTTTGCTTTGTGGGAGGGAACCTAAGAGGTCTCCGGTATTTGCCATACGGCAATGGGTTTGGTTGTCTAACGTAAGGGCATATTTCAAATTTTTTAAACCCTGCACGACGGCCTCCCAGTTTAATTCGTCCGAGTACCGTTTTTTAATCACGATCGAGTATACCCTATATTTTCCGCAAAGTGTAAGATGTACTTGTCCTTCTTTGGGTTTGCTATCTCGGATGTCCTGCATGTCTATCTTTTCTGTTGCTATTAACAGTTTTGAAATGGAATCGATAGGTTCGCAATCTTCCGAAATAAAATGGGCATAATTGTCTCGTCTGTAAGTTAGTGGTTCTGTCCATTTATTGTCAATATTAACAGGTTTTTGTTTTCCACTTACGAGTTTCTCGTCATCGGACTTTTCGGATGCTGAGGATGGGGTTGTTAGGTCGCAAAAGGGAATACTTAATTTCAGGAAAGGGCTCACTGGTTCCGCGCACTTCACTGTGTTTTCACTGGAGGAATTCCTAGGTTGTAGACGGCGTGGCACAATGTTTCCTTTTCTTTCTTGGATTGGATTTTCTGGCGCGTGGACGCCTCGTTTTTGAAATGGCGTAAACGGGGTGGATTGTGCGCCTGGAGCTGATAGGAATCCCGGTGTCAAAAATAAGGAATTTCTCGGGAGGGATTCGTTTTCATCAGGGTCTTTTAGGACTTCAGGCACTTCCTGAAATCGTACGACACTTCTTCTAGACGGCGGCCTGGACGGGCTAGAAGGGAATGCTTTGTTGATCGCTTCAGCACAAGGGGGTGTTGTTTCCGCTTCACGTTGTCCTATTTCCGCCTCTGTTTTCGCACGTCTATTTTGATTGTAGTTTTTCAGAAAGTCGTTGACCCTTTTTCCGAAAACATCGTCGTCGTTGTCTTGACAAGGATCTAGACCTTGTAAATATTCGAGGTATTCCTCGTCACTTTCGCCTTCGGAAATATAAGGCCTTCGAGACGTCACATCCATTCCCTCGTGATCCCAGGCCAATGTTTGATTGGTAAGGTTTAGTGGGTCGATGCCTCTCTTGGCTAAGGACTGTTCAAATTTACGGATCGATTGGTCGAGGTTGTCGCTGGGGTGTTGCCGACTTTGTTTCTCTTCGTCACTGTTAGCGTCCGAACTTTCCTCACTACTAATAGGGCGTGGTAGGCCGCTGATTACTATATCTTCTGGAGCTTGTTCTTCTTCTGATTCTTCTGCGGACGATTCCGAAGAAGAGCTCGATTCCGATGGCGGTTCCAGGAGTGCACCTTCTCTGGCGAGACGATCGGCGTTCTCATTACCTTCGACACCGTCATGCCCTTGTACATGTTCCCAGATTACATCAGCATGTTTAAGAGCCTTGATTAGTCGCTCGTAGGCCCTTTGATTTTTTACGGGCTTGTTATCGTTTGTTTTCCAGTCGTTCCTCTGCCATTTTGGAACCCATTCATTGATGCCTTGAACAAGAACCTTGGAATCTGTTTTAATTCTAAGCTTCTTGATTCCGGCTTTCCTTGCCTGATGAATTGCCACTGTAGCTGCTTCAATCTCCGAGGCGTTGTTAGTTTGTCGTCCTCCATATCTTCGAGACACATTAAGGGGATTGTTTGGTCCAAACCATACTCCTATACCTGCTCTGGGTCTCGTCCCACCGTTATCTCCACAGGCGCCGTCTACGTAAACGTCCGTGTAGGGCTCATTCGACAAGGGGAATTGGAGGGCTGGAGTTTCGGGGGCATCAGGATTACTTTTGGTAACACAATGTTGTTTTGGTATTGGGTTTATTGGAACACTGGGGAATGCACTGTGGTCTTTTCGAAACACTGGAGGGTCCGAATCTTCTTCACTTTCGCTGGTGGACAGTCGTTCATCTGAAGAAGAACTGGAGAGTGCTGAATCTTTTGGAGATGAAGCAGCAGAGGCCGTTCTTTTTCTCAATCTTTTGGCTATGCAGCTGACATCAGGGTCGATTGAGCTTACTGCTGCCGGAGGCCGATAAAGCTCCTCTCCGTCGGGTTCCTTTGGCTGGGTAGAGCCTTTAGGTCTTCCTGGTCGTCGGGGCGGAGGTTCAGATCTCGAAGATGGACCAGGGGGTTGGAAGTTGTCAGCGTTCATCCTCGTGGGTTGGTTGCTTGATGCAGCTCCTTTTGGTCCTTTTAAGATGGATGTGGGCTTGAAATTCAAGGGTTCAGGGGCTGTCGCTCTTCGCGTAAGAATTCTAGGTTGGAGACTCGCTGTTGGTTGTCCTGGTTTTGTTGTGGAAACCTTTGACGGAGCTCCAGGTAATTTGAAGGTTGGATTAGGTTTTAAAATTGTTCTTTTGTCTGATTGGGAAGTTGATCTAGTATGAGGCCTTGTGGAAGAAGAACTGGGTCGGGAGGGGTTAACACTCTTAGGATCCTTTCCCGCACTATCCTTTTTATTGTCCTTTTTACTGTCCTTAATAGGCAGTGCACGGAGTGGCGGGAGTTTTTGAGTAGAGTCACTTTTAGGGACATCGATTTCGGTGTCTGCAGCAATGTCTAGTGACGAATCGGTCCAGTCCGACTCGGAACTCGCGTCAGAACACTGATCATCTTTGGTCGCCCTCTCTTCCACGGGATTGTTTGATAGGGCCTGCACAATTCGATTTATTTTACCCGGTTTATACTCAAACTTATATTGATAATCCTGAAGCCTCAGCCTCCATCTTGAGAGCCTTGCTCCTGGATTATCAATATAGGACATCCAATGAATGGGTTCAAAATCGCATGCTAGTGTGAATTCTCGACCATATAGATAGGGTCGAAAATGTTCTACAGCGTGTAATACCGCTAAGCATTCTCTTTCGGCTTTGGGATAGTTTAGTTCGTTTTTATTAAGGACCTTTGAGAAGTAACTCACAGGTAAATCTATGCCGTCTACTTCTTGAGTTAGCATTGCCCCTACAGCATATTCTGAGGCGTCAGTGGTTAACTTGAATCTTTGTTGGAAATCTGGGTATTGCAGAATAGGTTTGCGACACAAGTATTTTCTTAGTCTTAAAAAGCTTTTACACTGTGATTCACCCCATTCCCACTTCACGTCCTTCTTTAACAACTCCGATAGGGGTTTAGCTAATTTAGCGTAGTCCTTGATAAAACGGCGATAATATCCGGATAGCCCTAAGAAACTTCTGATGTCTTTTTGCGTCTTAGGTTTAGGGAAATTTTTAATGGCTTCAATCTTGTTGGGGTTAGGTTTGACGCCATTTCCGCTAATAATGTGCCCAAGGTACGCCACTTCCGTTTTCAAAAACTCACACTTGTCAGGTTGAAGTTTTAGATTTGCTTCCCGAAGCTTAGCAAAAAGCCGCCGGGCTCTAACATCATGCTCTTCAAGTGTGTCCGAATAAATAATAATGTCATCTAAATAGACAAATGCCTCAGTATCGAGCATGCTACTTAGTACACTATTAAGTAATCGTTGAAAAGTGGGAGGAGCATTCTTTATACCCATGGGCATCCTGTGATACTCATAGTGACCGTTTCTCGAAGAGAACGCCGTTTTGTGTCGGTCATCGGGATGTGTCTCAACTTGGTGAAACCCGCTTGCCAAATCAAATACGGTGAAGAACCTGGCTTTTCCCAAGCGATCAAAAATTCCACTAATATTTGGCAGTGGAAAAGCGTCTCCAATTACCTTCTCATTTAGGGCTCTATAATCGATTACAACCCTCCACTTCTTTTCTCCTGAAGCGTCGAGTTTTTTCGGCACAATCAGTAGTGGGGAATTATAATCAGAATTAGAATGACCTATTATCCCACTATTGAATTGTTTTAAGAGCTGCGCATCTATTTGCTCCAAGGCCTCGTTAGGAGACCTGTATTGTTTCTTTCGGATCACTTGGTCATCGATGGTTGGAATTCTATGTTGCACTAAATGTGTGCAAGAGAGCTTTTCTCCGCTGAGATGAAAAATGTCTGGAAAGTCTTCCGCCCATCGATTCACCATTTCTTTTCCTTCCGGCGTTAGGTGCGAGGTGTATAGGGACTCCTTGACTTTACGAACTCTATCAGAGATTTTCATGCCTGTGATCATTTGCAAATTTTCAGGTTCAGAGTCAGAAAATTCCTCGCCAGGGAATTTGCAAAAGTCGAATGGGATGAGCTCCTGTGGTTCTATTCGTAAATCAACGTCATCCTCTGTGGTATTGATAGCCATTGCGTGGCAAATACCATTTTTACTTGAAACCAGGGCTTCTCCTAAGTAGACACCTCCTGGGGCCTGCACGCGCGGAAGATAGCCTTCTTTCAACTCAGAATTGAGCACATCGATCGCTATTGGTTTTCTGGTCCGCGCTTGAATTCTTAGTATTCTTGCGAATGGTTTAATTTGAGGTCTCAACTTCTCTCTAGCTTCCAGTGATTCGCGGTCCACAAACGGAATAGGAGTCACCGGATTCGTAATGGTTACAAGGGCGTTATGTCTAAAGGAAAGTTGAGCCTGTTCCTGACGCAAGAATGGTCTTCCCAAAATTCCAGATGTGGAGATCGGAAAGCTACTTTTTACGACTTGAAATTCGATCGGAACATTGAGGACTGTAACTTCGACAGTTCCCAATGTTTGGACCGAATGATTGGTAATGCCCGTAATCTCAGTGCACTTGCTTCGATCAAGTGTGAGCTCGGGTTTTAGAATATTGGCTTTAATTAAATTTGTGTCAGAACCGGGATCAACTAGGAAGTTTACCTTTGTTTGTCTAAACTCGGGCGCATCCAGTTGAACTACTGGGGAGTCCTCTCCTCTTGATTTTGCTCTACGGACCCAACTTGATCCGGAGCAAAATGGACGGACCTCTGACGCTGAGGAGTCGGACTCGGGGCCGCGTCGGAGCGTCGAGTCTGTTGGAAGTTTAAATCCGGTTTTTGGAAACTCGGATTTTGTGGAGGGCCTGGCGAGACTGAACGAGGTGGGGTGTTGCTTGGCCTGTAGCTCTGTGTTGGTGCTCTGTATTGCTGGTATTGTTGTTGGGGCGGTGTAGGGGCGCGTGGCGCAGCATACGTGGGGGGCTGTGGATATGGCATCGGTTGAATAGGGGGTGCGTAAGCCATTGGTTGAGCAAATGACGGCATCATTGACTTATAAAATGCCGCTAGTTGCTCCGGGGTAAATTGCATCACCCCACTGGGTTGACTTCGGCTAGGTCTAGGACCACTATTCTCCCTATCATTATCATTTTTTCTTTTTTCTATTGAAACGTGCCCCTCTACCTGACGACTATATGGGCTAGGGGAACGAGTTCTGTCGTCCGTTCGGGTAATGTGGTAAGAAGATGCCCTAGATCTTTCCGCATAGTTTCGGCGCTCTTCCGCATAAAGGGCATGTTCGTAGGCCTCGTCGAGATTTCTGGGGTTGCGCGTGTCAACAAAAGTTGACATTTCATCGGGTAAGCCCCTAACAAAGGCGCGGAACGCGTTTTCAACCACTGGCTGCATTATTATTTCACTTTCGGAAATTTCGGGCCCACGTTCGACAAGATCACGTTCATTTTCGACAATTTCGCGGTAGATTTTGTTGTATTTTAATTCTAGTGCGTGTCTTGCACCACTTACAAGTCCTCTTAATCTATCGTGGTAGTCACTTACCGTTTCGGTTTGTTTTAGTCTTATTGTCATAATATTGTCTAAGTACCACTGGTACTTTTTCGAGGACGCGAATCTTTTTCTTAGATGCTCAACGAGGCTATTTATTCCGTCGAAACGCATCCCACGAATACTGTCTCGCGCTGAGCCTCTAAGTTTGCTCAAGACCGCTTTGAGGAACCCGGGCTCCGACACTTCAGGAATGAACGCGGCGCTATTCTCTATTTCCTGTAAAAAATCCTTAAGAGGAGGTTGGCGACCGTCGAACAATGGAATGTTTTGAGAATTAGTTTGTACTGACATTTGTTCGAGTACAGTGACAACATTATTCGTGTGATCTAATGGCAAAGGTGGGGGTCCTACATTTGGCACTTCCCCCCCTACATGGATAGATCCATTAGGGTTGAGGATTCCACCACCACCACCGGTAGACATGTTTGGTTAGTAAATTCGTGGTTAGTTAAATGTTAGCCTCTATATACAATAGCAAAAAGGATGTTGCTTGGCAATTTTCTTTTTGTTTGTTTTTTTTTTTTTTTAACAGTTCGCGCGTTGTGTCACCACCGCGAATTATTCCTGCTAATTGCTATTACGGATTATCCTGGGGCAAAAGTTTATAATCCTAGTTCGCCAATTCTGCCTGCCGGCGCATAATCTGTTCAATTTTGAATAATTAACGACAAGGCGATTGTTGGATTCTTTTGAGACCTTAATTGAAGTCGTGGCGCATGGGGGTGATTCACTAGGCCTCATTTCTTTAGCAAAACTAAAACTCTTTTATTGGTGTTTTAATTCTAGATGGTTAAAGTTTAAGATTCTTTAATAATAAGTCTAACTCTTCGGCGTTATTTGTGAGCGCAATAAATTGGAGTTTTTCCCGTTTTATTAGAGATTGCAAAAGTTTGACTCTATCTTCTAAAGATCTAATTTTTGAGTGAAGTGATGAGTTGGCTTCTGACAAGTTTTCGATTTGGAGGGAGTAAAACGTCAATGTCCTTCTGGCTCTTCGGACGTGTTCGTCAGAATTATTAAAGAGAATATTTTTCCATTCAGGAGTCATGTTAACTTATTCAATCTTTAATTCTTCCAATTTTTCCGTCAGAAATTTCATAGCCTTGTTCATTTTTCGGGCTCTTTTTTCTAGGTGTGAAACCAACATGGAATGAGCGAACGTCGCTTGCGAAAGTGTGGTTAAGGTTTCAACAAGAGAGTCTACTTGTGATTCCAGTTCGTTAATCTTTTTCTTTAAATTAGAATTTTCTGACATAAGATAACTGTATTCTCCTCCAATAACATCTATCCCCTCTGCCAGTTCAGACCATTGGTCCTGGGAAAATCCAGTAACAATAGTGCTTCTTCGAGGAAACATGAGGCTAATGAGGAAAAACAGTATGCTTGATGGTCTCTATTTTTATTATTTTTAGGTTGTGCTTTGGCACAATCGATACTATCTGGGCTGATTCGATAAAAGAAAGGGGAATACTACTTAGCTCGGTTTGAGTTAACAGTTCTGGACCTGATATCGGAAATTTATCACTGTATTCAACGAGGTAATATATTTCCGACATTAGATGGTTTGTCAGGATCAAATCCTGTAAGGTCTTGGTCGCTTTTGATTCCTGATTCTTTCTAGGTTTTTACGTCGAATAGCCTCGGTAATTGGGATCACTCCTGGGGGTGGAGGAATCTTGTCTTTAAAAAGGGGGTGCTTTGAATTCCAGATTTCCTCTATCGCTCTCTGTATTTTAACCACTTCTATGGGAATGACTCCCGGAGGTGGAGGAATCTCGTCCTTAAAAACGGGGTGCTGGGACTCAGGCTTAAGGACTACGTCGGGAACTGATTTTTGGTCACACATTAGAGATCTCAATCCAAAATCATAACATCACTGTCATAGTCTACTGTCGTGTCGGAATCGTATAGCTGTTCTAGGCGTTCGTTGCTAGGTCCTGGTCGAATGTGGTTTTCCTGAGCATACGCTGTTTGTCTGAGTACTAAGGCTTCTTCAATATCAACGTCTATAACCTCAAACGTAATTGGGATTGCAGCAGGAGCAGGTGGGATAACGTCCGGAATTATTCTGGGAGTAGGTTTAACTGAACACACTGGTCGAATTTTGATTATTGGGTGTGTAAGCTTATAAAAGATTTCAGAACCTGGTTTGATTCCCGATTTTTGGGAGTGCTTAAATCCGGCTTTCTTGCCTCTCTTTGGTTTCGATGGACCAGAAGACATTTTTATTTTGACATATTGAGAGAATTCAGTACAAAACAAAATTATCCGTACGAAAAGGAAGAAAATTGGACTAAATTACAGGAAGAAGGAGAGCTCTTGACTTAATTCCGAAGGAGGTAACACCTCCCTCTTTTTGAAAAAGTAAGGTTCACAGCCGCAGCCGAGGGGCTTTCCAAAACGGGTGACCAGTACTTTAACCAGCGCTTCTGAGCAAAAAGAGATGGGAAGAAAAATTTAATTCTCTTCCAATCTCAGTTTTCCTTTCGGAAAATTATTCAGATGCAGCCGAGGAATTTTCTGGTCATGCGGCTTTGTACTTGCAACCAGCGCGAAAGAGTTACTGTTCTTTTAAAATAAAATAATTATTTTAAAAGAATTTGGTACCTTAAATTATCAGTAGCATCGAGAGTTTGTCTTGAATGCGGGTGGGATTTAAAGGGCGGAACTAGGAATAAATCGTGCTTCTAATAATCCTTCGAAACCAAAGATTCCTTGCCCTAAACAACTTAGAGTAGCGTCTGTCGATTCTACTACCCTGAAACAAATTTCTTCACCGTTTATCGGCAAATAGACTAAACCCAAAATTTGGACCAGTGTGTCATTAATACAGTAGTCATCTAAATCTTCATGCACAGTGCAATTATCGTCTAGATTATATTCTGGAATGTAATTGTGCTTAGTCAGTAAGTCAATGGGGATGTTCAATTTTCCGTTTAAGACTTTATTTGTTTCTACTGTTACGTGGGGTGGCAAATGTAGGAAGTCGCGTTCGTCTTCAATGGGAACTGTCATTTTTCGTCGGTGTTACCATTATAGGACTTGTTGGAGAAGGGAAAGGAAACAAGGGAGAAGAAACGAGTTTTAGTTTAATCCCTCTTTTTCCTATCTTCTAGGGCTAACTTAACGAGTTGTTCGGTTTCCTTCCTTTTTCTCTCTCGTTTCGCAGCAGCAATATCAACTTCGGCTTTATTTAATAAAGTCTCAAAGAATTCAGAAAATTCTTTCCAAGAATTCAGAGAGTTTCCCGAATTTTCTGATTGCGTTTCAGTTTTGTTAGTGTGTTCGCTAGTTGAAGCTACGTTTCTACCTAAATTCTTGTCGCTTAAAATTCTCTCCTCTATTTTAGCGAGATTTTTGAATTTTAAAGATTTCTTTACTTTTGTTCGTCCTCCACGGTGTTTATTTTTATTCGGCATTGTAAAACATTTTAACAAAACAAAAAGAAAGAAAGAAACCTCTTTTTTTTTTTTAAGCGGTAAACAATGGAAGTTAAAAAAAAATTGGAAGAAAAGAGAAATTAATAAACGAAAGGAAAGCTCTAATTTAGTTTTTCCCTTTTCCTATTTTCCAAAGCCAGTTTTACTCTACGCTCGATTTCTTTACATTTATTTACGAGGGCTAATTCGGCATTGGCTTCATTCTGCTTCTTGACTTTCAAATAGACACAAAAAAAATAAATAAAATAGCAAAATAATCGATCAGGCAATTATTATTTTGTTATTTTGACTTTAAGAGTTCGACAACAATTTTCTACCTTTTTTCGGCAGCTACTTGGGTCTCAACTTTGTTCGTTAAGGTCTTAAAGAATTCGGAAAATTCTTCCCAAGAGTTTAGAGGGCTTGCGGAATTTTCCAGTCGCGTTTCACTGCTATTAGCGGATGCTCTGGCCAACTCTAGAATTCTATTTAAATTATTGTCACTAAGAATTCTTGCTTCAGTTTTAGCGAGATCCTTAAACTTCGTCAACCTGACTATCTTTGGGTTTCCACCTCGGCATTTATATTTCTTAGGCATTGTAGAACATTTTGTTCATTATAATTCCTAATTGAATTAAAACAAGAAAACTCTTCTTCCGTCAGTAGAAAATTTTATTTGGCTTTTAATGAATTTCTGGAGCCCCCATTAATTAAAATAGGGTCATCACATACTTTCCACTTCTTTTCCAAAAGTGAAATTGAGAAAGAAAATTTAAATAAAACTTTCTTTTTCAATTTCAGAAACTTAACCTTGAACTGACCTTAAAGAAAATTCTTCTTCTATTCTTTTGATAAGATAAAGGAATTTTAATTAGTAACAAATTATTTCTCTGCTATTGGCCAAAACCTTGCGTCAACCTTAAATGAGGTTCTGGAGCCCCCACTAATTAAAATAGGGTCGTCACATACTACTCACTACCAGTTATTGCAATAAAATTAATTAATAAAATTTCTTTTATAATTAATTTTTTTTTTTACACGGGTTTAAGACAATGCAAAGAAATTAAAGAAAATTAATTGAGAAGAAAAAAATAATGTAATAGTAAAATAATAAGAAAAAAAATTTTCTTTCGTCAACAAGAAACCAAATTAAACCTTAAATGAGGTTCTGGAGCCCCCACTAGTTAAAATAGGGTCATCACATACTACTCACTACCAATTCAATTATGAAACTGAAAGAGAAAAAAATTTTATTCTCAATAAAAACTTTCGTTTTCAGTTTCTTTTTAATTCAAGTTGACAAGAAAGAGAATTAATTTTCTCCTACCAAAAAAAAATTCAATGCCACTGAAAATAGTATAATGAAATTTTAACACTTTGAAAGAGGAACAAAATACAAATTACTAAAATTTTCCTGAAAATTAAGAAAAGAAAATTCTTCTCCCGTCAGTAGAAATTCAGAATAACCTTAAATGAGGTTCTGGAGCCCCCACTAGTTAAAATAGGGTCATCACATACTACTCACTACCAGTTAAACAATAAAAGTACAAGGAAAATCTTAAAAGATATTTACTTGTAATTTCTTTAAAACTTAAACTGACACCAAAAAGATTCCTCCTTAATCAACTTCACACGCAGGAAAATTATAAATTCGAAATTATTTAGAATTGAATAAGATAAAACAAGGAAAAAACCAAAAAAAAATTTTTTTTTTTTTGAAAATTCAAAATGGGGCCGGGCAAATACGTGAGAAAGATCCCACCGCTGCCACCATCAGCTTGTTACGAACCAAAATTATTTAAAATATTTAATTTAAGAATTACCAATCCTAAAATTTTCAATTTTAAAATTTACGCTATTAATTACCGGGAGAAAGAAAATTCTAATGCGCGCCTGCGATGATTCGCCGGAGGAATCAAGCTGCCAGGGCCGGACGGCCCTGTTTTTATTTTATGGGGTCCGTTTATCTCTTTTAGAAGTATTTACCAAGCAACATCCTTTCAATTTAAATGTGATAGAAATAATTAAGACAGAAAGAAACGAGAATTTGAATAAGAAATACAATTTATTTTAAATCAAAGATAAGAAAAATTAATACATAGATAAAAATTACTTGGAACGATACAATGTTTTCAAGACTCACCCTCTCTGCTTATGCTTAATTTCTTTTTTTTTTTTAACACTACCGCCTGAGTTTTGAGATGCTCGGCGGGCAAATTTTAAACTGTTTTCACAGATTTTATTGTTTTAGGCAATTATCCTTGGATGGCCTAAACAATTCACACACACAAAACAATTCACTATTAAATTGATTTATGTAATTCTTTTTTTTTTTAATAAATTCGCGAGTCAAAATTTAATTTTTAATTTTTAAATCTCGAAATAACGAAAATAATTAAAATTTTGGTCGGGCTTCACTCTCGTGAAGCTTTTACCTTTTTATTTATTTTCGTCTGTCCTAGCTCCTAGACACTGTCTTGCAGTGGTCTGTCAGGCTAGGGGTCGATCAACAGACGGGCGCGTCCCGGCGTTTTGCAATCCGCGAGTATCTCCACGAGGAGTCTACTTAGAGAGCAAAAGTTGTACTGCGATTTTTGAAAATTCTAATTGCTCCTCTACTCCTTGCTTCTAAATCTGGGGGAAGATTTTGGGATGAAAGAGGTGGTCGTGGGAGTAAAAGTGGGGTTGGAACTCTGGGCCCATTGGTCGAGGAGATTTTTGCTGAATTGCGAATCTCACGGTTGGCGTGAGAAACGGAAATATACTTGCAGAAATCTGATATTTTTCTGAAATCATTTTTTTTTTTCAATAATTCCAATCAATCAAAAAGAATAAAAAAAAATCACATTGTTTATTTATTATTAAATATAAAAAAAATTAATTGTTTATAATAAAATTGCACTAATAATTAATGCCGGTGTTCTAGTTATAATTGTTTAATAACTTCAGACACACCGCATAATTTTGATTGGTATAAATAAATTTTGGAAAATATAATTTCCTTTTATCCTGTTGAATGTAGAAGGAAATTAACATTCAGTTTAAATCTTCGCACGTGCATTTGTTTGGTGAGCACATGGGATGCAAGAAAAGATCGAAATTTGATACTTTTCTGAAATTATTATTTTCGAGTAATTCCAATCGAAAAAAATTTGAAAAGAAAGATGAAAGAATAAAATTAATAATAATAAAAAAAAATTAATAGTAACAAAATATGATAATAAAAGAAAATTGTTTATTGTTATTATTAATAAATAATAAAATTATTTATTAACAATATTGCACTATTAATTAGTGCTGGTGTTCTGGTTCTAATTGTTTAAGAACTTCAGACACACCACACAATTTTGACAATTGCAGATTGATTTGGAATAAAATAATTTCCTTATTATTTCTTTGCGCTTTAAAAGAAATAATATAGGCTTGAATCATGCACGTGCGTTTGCTTGTCAAAGCACATGGGGCCCAGGGGAAGAGGGAAAGGTGCAACGAAGGAGAAGAAGCAACGAGAAGAGGCCTGCAATGTGTGAGTGGCCTGTATTACTTATGATGTGACTGTGTGCGTGACGCCATGCTAATACTGTTTTAACGGAGCTTATGTGTATGCGTGTGCGTTGCCACAGCCATCCAAAGGTGTATAGGTTTGAAGGCGATGTACAATAAAATGACTATTTTGCTTCTATCAATTAATATTAAGATTTGTAACGAAATATTCTTTCCCACCTTATAATATTCATGCATATTTACTCAAACAAAATAAACGGAATATCTGGAATATTCATAAACAATTGCGCATCGTTTTTAAACAAAATAATTAGGATATCCAAGGATATCCATATACAATTACAGATGATATTTAAACTAAAATTAGTGGGATATCCAAGGATATCCATATAGAAATACAAACAATATTCAAACCAAATTAAATGGGATATCTAAGGATATCCATATAGGAATACATATAATATTCAGACCAAAATAAATGGGATATCCAAGGATATCCATATAGAAATACAAACAATATTTAAACTAAAATTAGTGGGATATCCAAGGATATCCATATACAATATAGGTAGCACTCAAACTAAAATAGATGGGATATCCAAGGATATCCACATGCAAGTACATATAGTATTCAAATCAAAATAAGTGGGATATCCAAAAATATCCATATACAATTACAAATAATATTTAAACTAAAATTAGTGGGATATCCAAGGATATCCATATAGAAATACAAACAATATTCAAACCAAATTAAATGGGATATCTAAGGATATCCATATAGGAATACATATAATATTCAGACCAAAATAAATGGGATATCCAAGGATATCCATATAGAAATACAAACAATATTTAAACTAAAATTAGTGGGATATCCAAGGATATCCATATGCAATATAGGTAGCACTCAAACTAAAATAGATGGGATATCCAAGGATATCCACATGCAAGTACATATAGTATTCAAATCAAAATAAGTGGGATATCCAAGGATATCCATATAGAAATACAAACAATATTCAAACCAAATTAAATGGGATATCTAAGGATATCCATATAGGAATACATATAATATTCAGACCAAAATAAATGGGATATCCAAGGATATCCATATAGAAATACAAACAATATTCAAACCAAATTAAATGGGATATCTAAGGATATCCATATAGGAATACATATAATATTCAGACCAAAATAAATGGGATATCCAAGGATATCCATATAGAAATACAAACAATATTTAAACTAAAATTAGTGGGATATCCAAGGATATCCATATACAATATAGGTAGCACTCAAACTAAAATAGATGGGATATCCAAGGATATCCACATGCAAGTACATATAGTATTCAAATCAAAATAAATGGGATATCCAAGGATATCCTCAAGCAATTTTTTTTTGTAACATACATATATAAAAAAAATTCCTGAAATTCATAAATTTCTTTTAAATAACTAGTACTTTTGTTTCTAGTCATAATTGAGTGCTCAAATAGCCCAATTTCGTTTCCGGTGCGGTGCTGACACTGGCTTATGCTTTGCGATAAAGGTGTCATTTTTCAGTCGCGCATAGGTTTAAAAAGAAATTTAAGTTATTTCGTAACAAAGGCCAGAACAAGAGCGGCACGGAAGAGTCGCGTATGCGACTAAGTGGGACCATTCATCTACGAAGTCTGAAGCCACTAGGTAGTTCCGTAGGTGAATAATAGGTCTAATATAAATGGGTTTTTAACATGGTATGGTCGATGTGAGTCCTGATGTCTAAACAGTAGGCAACCGACTGAGTTTTAACATACAGGAGTATGTTTCAATTTGTAATAAATTGTTTCTCTATAAAGATTTTACTGTTTTCATAACCTTTCCAATTGGATTTATTCGGTTATAAAATTTATGTTAACTACCCTGCAGAAAGCTAAAAAAAATAATTAATAATTAATAATTAATAATTAATAATTAATAATTAATAATTAATAATTAATAATTAATAATTAATAATTAATAATTAATAATTAATAATTAATAATTAATAATTAATAATTAATAATTAATAATTAATAATTAATAATTAATAATTAATAATTAATAATTAATAATTAATAATTAATAATTAATAATTAATAATTAATAATTAATAATTAATAATTAATAATTAATAATTAATAATTAATAATAATTCATAATTAATTATAATAATGGGGCCCGTTTTTGATAAAGCGTCCTATTCGGCCCTGGCTATGAGGCGCGATGTGACTGTTTTGCTTGAATGATGGTTTGCTTGTCAATCGTGCAGACCTTTTTAAAATCTCCAATATCTTTTAAACCACGCAATATTTTTTAAGCTACTTAGTCTACTTTTAAAGAGGAGATCTCAAGCTTTATTAAATGTGAATTTGAATTTTTTTTTCTAACCTCGTTTAGAGCAATCCTGAACTTGAAGTTGGATAACAGAATTTTCAAAAATCAGAAATCAAGCTAAATATCAATACAATTGGTATATATGTAAGAGAGACCGGGGCGTAATGGATCACTTTTCACTTTTTGTTGCTTAACTTCGTCATTCTTGCTTTAATAAAAATTTCATCACGTTGAACACTTAGCCTAACATCTTAGCTTTCAATTAAAAAAAAGTACGCCCTAATATCACTTATACTTTTTTTCTATAGAACAATGTTTTTGGAGAAATTTCGCCACGGTCTGGGGCGTAATGAATCGTCAATGAAATTGTAATTTTTATCATCAAATATTATTACGGTATTTATTTATTTATTTATTCAAGTCACAGCCCATTATCACAAGGATCATTATTGGGCAATACAAGTCAGAAAATATAACGTAAGAATAGTGAAAGAATATAAAGATATGTTGACAAATTAAAGAAAAAATTATAAAGTGTAATTTTTAGAACAGAAAAATTAAGGTGTGTTTAAATATAAATTTGTTAAGTGTTTTACAATTACAGAAGACGTTGTAGTAAATGTATCTAAGTCAACGTGTGTATTATTATACAAAAAATTTATAGTCTCTGTGATATTAAACATTGGCGCATGAAAACTGGTATGCGAAGAAGGCAGTGTATTAAAAAAGGGTTGGTAGTGGCGACAGTTCAATCTTGGGACTTTGAAGTTGACAAACGATAACAATTCTGCACAGTCAATTAAGTTCTGTATAAGATTTGTCATAAATTTGAATTTAGTGATGTTGCTACGTTGGTAAAACATAAGAACATTATGTTCTTTACAAAGTAAAAGATAATCAGAGCCCTGAGGGGGATAATTTTTAGTTTTAAGCAGAGTACAATATTTAAGAAAGCGTTTTTGAATTTTTTCAAGAAGAAGTAAATCTTTTTTAAAATGTGGTTCCCAAACAAGCCAAGCATATTCGATTTTGCTTCTTACAAATAGTTTAAAAAGAATAGATAAAACTTTAATATTTTTAAAATTACGAGTATTTCTTAAAAGATTGCTTAAGGCCCTAGATGCCGAGCTGTAAACATCTAAAATATGATCATGGAAATTTAAATTGTAATAAAAAATTACCCCAAGGTCACGAATTGACTGTTTTCGAGGTATTGTCGTCCCCTGAATTGTGTAATTAGACACTATAGGTGAAAAAGTTGATTTGAAGGGATTTCCAAACGAGATAACTTCTCAAATAAAATTGAGTGGTCAACTTTGTCAAAAGCCTTGGAGAAATCGGTGTAGATAACGTCAACTTGTTGATTATTTTCAAAGGAGTCATTGATAAATTGAGTAATAGAGATAAGATTTGTCACAGTAGATCTTTTTGCTACATCACCATGCTGACAGGTAGACAGTTGTGTTGACAACGCAGAAGTTATTTGAGAAGCTAAGGATTTCTCAAAGATCTTTACAAAATTTGTGATTACAGAAATAGGACGATAGTTGCAAACGTTTTCAATATTCCCTGATTTAAAAACGGGAACGACTTTTGTTGTCTTCCAACAACCATGAAAAAAACCATTTTTCAAAATATCATTAAATAAAATATATAGAAAGTCACAAATAAAGGGACGACAATCCTTTAATAAAAAAGCCGGAATATCATTCACACCAGCTGTAAAAGATGATTTTAAAGACATAATAGCATTATTAACATTAGAAGGAGACAATTAGAAATCAATAGGAGATTTTGCAGAAGAGGAAA
The DNA here is from genome assembly GCA_032873175.1 of Leptopilina drosophilae. NCBI lineage: Eukaryota > Metazoa > Arthropoda > Insecta > Hymenoptera > Figitidae > Leptopilina > Leptopilina drosophilae. Next base: position 13,345,379 of record CM065487.1, read on the forward strand.
CAAAAGGATTAGCATTAACATGAGGTATTGACAATTTTGGTTTCTATTGTACATTTATAACAAACAATATTGAAAAAGGAACATATTTAATTTAAACTTTAAACATTTGCATTCAATTTTCAAATTTTAAAAAGCTGTAGCGAAATGCAAAATCCGTTTACTTAAAAAATCTATTCTCCAGTTAGAGGAGACCGGGGCGTAATGGCTAACTTTTCACTCTTTGTGCTTTTTCTCGGCCGTTTTTGTTTTAATTAAATGTTTTTCTTCTGGAAAAGTAAATCCGGTATCTCAGCTTTCTTTTAAAAAAAACGTCCCGATATGACTCTTACTTTTTTTCTACAATAATTTTTCTGGAGCAATGCAAAGCTATCCAAAACGCCCCAGGCCGGGGCGTAATGAATAATGAGTGAAAATTAATATTTACGGCCTCAAATCTTACTATATATTGTAAATTAAGGTTTGTGAATTAAATTTGATATAAAAAATATTATAAATATAATTATTGTATAGAAAAAAAGATCAAAAAATATAACTTCAATTATTTTCTAATGACGTATTCTTCGGTTTTCTTATTAAAATTATTATTACAAAATTACAAATCTGAAGTTTCACTTTCTCTTTTATCTTTAATAAAAGTAAGTAACTTTATAGTAAATTTATTTTAATTTATAAAATGATAACAATAAAATAAGAATTTTCGAAATACTTTTCTTCTCTAGTAATAAATCAGAAAAAAGCGCAGAAGTCATATTTTGTTTTTTAGGTTATATTTTGCAAGACAAAAAAAAGAATAATTAAAAAAGAATTTTACTTTACCTGGTTTCTACTTATACAGAGCGCGATGCATTATCCATCGCGCTCCGGGAAAAATAGCCATTACGCCCCAGGGGTACTTGGCAAATATTTTGTAATTTTCTATCAATACAGAAAGTGTAAATGAAAAATCTCCAATTGGCTCTTAAAAACAAATGTATCAAGCTCAAGACCTAATTTGATTTTTGTTTTTAAAGCTATTTTTGAAAAAATGAGAACGAAAAAATGAAAATTTTGAAAAGTTACTTTCGTATGTCAAAAAAAGTTTTTCTACTATATTTCTTACAATAGTGAATGAATATTATCAAAACTTCGTACAAAGTTGTAGTATAGCAAGTACAATAACTTGTCTATAGAGCGAAATTATTTCGATTTACCAATTTTAAATAAATTACAATTATCCATTACACCCCTTAGCCATTACGCCCCAGTCTCCCCTATTTTTTTATAAAGGATTATCATTTGTTATCATCTTATTAATATTTTAAATATAATAGATTTTTCTTAATATAATAAGTGAACCAATACGCCTCGGCCAAAGTGATCCATTACGCTCCAAAGGTTTTTGTTGGAAATTTTGTTATTTTTTATCAATACCTTAAGTACTAAACAAAAATTGTCAATTGTTCTTTAAGAACAAATGTTTAAACTCTGATTTGCCACTTTTGTATAAATTGAAGTGATCCATTACGCCCCTGATCCATTACGCCTATACACAGAAAAAAAGGGTGGTAATATTACGAATGGTAATGGGTAAAAATGACTTGGGTAAAGGGTAAAAATTACGACGAGTAATATTACAGAAGGTAAAACACTTACTTAAATGTGTCTAAATATTGAATTATTCTTATTAGAACCAGTTCAAATTAATAATAATTAAATAATTTTACTACTGAAATTAATAAATAATTTTATTTTCAATTAAACTTGTTGATTGAGTCACTTTCAAACTCACCATTTTATGGTTATGACTTTGTAAACAAACAAGAGTTGGAAAATAATATGATAAAAAGTCACGAAAGGCAGAAAATTTTTAATATAAATTATTATTTTAGTTAACGAGTTTTTTCCTTTATTTAAAAAATGTCTAATTTTAATAAATAATGCATAAATATGGTTAATAACAAAAATGTTTAAAAATTCCATATAAAAAAACACATGTAAAAAAAATGTTAAGATAAGGTGATATTGTACGCGAAATTTTCTAAATATGTAATTATTTTGTCGTTTTCTTTAAATTGTTCATATGATTCTGTGATAGTGGTAAATCGCCGCTGCAATGCAATCCACTTTCTGCGTGGTGCTGCTCTTACGGATCTGCCAAGACTAAGCTCCACCAGGAAAGTTTCTGTTTCTCTTTGTTCTTTTTGAATTTGACCCAACAAGGAATATAAATCTTATTCAGGTTACTCTTAACAACTTCCGCTTTTGCTTTTTCTTGATCAAGCGGGTGAGAATGAGATGATTCCATGGGTCCTCTTAAGACAATTATTTCCGTTGACGTATCTTTTGTGACTGCTCGCGCTCTGCAAGTTCCGGCTTGAAAGTGAATGCGAATCATTTTGACAGCTGATCCTTTACGCTCCCTGCTTGCTTCTGCCCTCTACTGGCAAAATGGCAGTAACACACGCCTTGCCGCCTGTCATTACATTACTTTTGTAATTCCAATGCTGCAACCGTGTTTCTGTATGGATTAACAAAATCTTTACAATTCAGATAATTAAAAACATTTTTGACAAATGGACGTTGTCAGATCTTGTAAAAAGTGCTTGTGTGCAGAGAAACACTAGTTCGAAAACGGTTGTTTACTAATTTCACGTAATTTCAAACAGGCAGTGTCATCGTTTTTCTTTGGCGATAACTGTAAGTCGCACATAACCTACAAATTTTAGAGACCGTCGAACACTCTTAACATTTTTTTATTGATTGAAATGCATTATCAACTTTTAGTTAATGTTATTTTTCATTATTTTCAAAATTACCATTTGAATAGAAAGAATCCGCTTTAGGTAAAGAAGAGAGCGCCGCTGCACTGCGCGAACTGTATACCGATTATGCGCCGCATTGAAAAAAGCCTATGCCGCATTGGTCTTACATTTAACAGTTGATCTTACCTTATTTTCTTTAAACTTTATTTTCACACTCACTATTAGTATTTTTTTATTCCTTTAATTCGTATTTTGATCCACTGACACTAATTATTTACTCCTGTCACGTATTTTCTTTTTTTTTAAAGCTTAAAACTGGCACCGCATTGGGACCCCTTGAATACCGCATTCACCACGACACCCAATGCGGTATTTCGCGAATACCGCATTGGAAGGTAGGCACTTGCAATGCGGTATCCCGTACCTCCCAATACTTTTTTTTACAGGGAACTCAACATCGATACAAGATTTTTAATTCCATTTCTAGTAAATTAGTAACTAATTAAATTTCTTTGGTTTAATTATTATTTAGATATTTCAATTTTAAAAGAATCATTACGAAAGTCATGGACGAAACACATATTTCAAAATGAAATTGTTTAATTTTGAAAGAGTTTTTTTTCAAAGGAAAAACTCTAAATCTGTTAATTGAAAATAAGCAGTAAAGAAACTTGCACAATAAAGGTATAGTGGATTAAGAATATTGAACTCGCATAAGCCAATTTCTGAAATGTGCAAGCTTGCGAAAGCATGCCTGGCACCAAAATAAGTTTAATGAGCTGTGTGCAACAGTCTTCCCACTATTAATATTTTTACGAAATTTCAAGTTGCGTCCATGATTTCGATTAATTTAACGATGAGTTTGGCTTAGTTCCTCCCGCAACAAGGTTGTGTATATCTACTAGAGCTGTGCAAAAAGCTCGAAGCTCGATCGAGTATTTTCGAGCTTTTCATTTTTCGAGCCGAGCCGAGCCTAATCAGTTCGAGCTCGAGTCCGAGCCTTATAAAAAGCTCGAATAATTTCGAGTACTCGAATTTTTCGGGTTCTCGATTGGAAACGAGTACTCGAATTCACTCGAGTACTCGAAATTATTTGAGCTTTTAAATTGCAAAAAAACTATTAATAAGTAGAAAATTTCGAATTTAAGGGATTTACTGATCGTAGAAAATCGTTAGGTGTTAAAATAATTAACCTACTTCAATCGAGTACTCGATACATCGAGTCAAGCTCGGGCTCGGCTCGGCTCGAAAAAATTGAAGCTCGGCTCGGCTTTTCGAGCTTTTTGCACTGCTCTAATATCTACTTTGCTGCTCTCGGGAATTGAGATTTTTTTAATTACATATATATATATATATATATATATATATATATATATATATATATATATATATATAAATTCACAAAGTTTTTGAAGAGTATTGTATTTTCTTTGAATCGAGATTTTGAGTTTGTCCTACACATTACACTTTACATTCATAAAAATCAGTTGTTATCACATATTATTGTGTAAAAAAATATCAAACTTTAATTTCGTAATTGATAATTTATAACAAATATATAAATCAATAATTAACATTCTGTTTGAAATATATACAATTTATAATAATAAACTATATATTATCTTTTATGCAAAGGAAAGTGTTTCATTGAAATTTAACACCCATTACGAAGTTTTGTTTTTTTATATATTCTTTGTAAATACCGTCTATTCGGAATTGTTAAAATAAAAGCAATTTAAGAAAGGAATTCACTACTTTAGAATATTTTATTTTCGAAGAGCGAATACGTTTATCTGAGAATATCTGAATATTAATTTAATTCTTTCTTTAATTCAGAAAAGTAATTTTTCCAAACAATTAGAGTAGAATTTTGTTTATAACTAGATTTATTAAATTATTAATAAATAATTAAATTCATATCTAACATAAACAATAAAAAAAACTATGGGAAACGTGCATGAGCAATGGTTCGCTTGATTTTGCTCATACTTAAAACATGGCTGGAAACTTATCAACTATGGCTAAAATCTGTGCCCATGTTTTGGCAGATTTCGCTATCTTTTGCCCATAGTTCGTTTTTCACGCGGGAAATATTTCTTATCTCCTAATCTGAATTAGTTAAAGATTCAAATTTAAAACCAGAAATCAGTAAAAATTGTCTGTTAACTAATTATCGAAATTTGACTTTTCTAACCATTTGTTAAGTATATCAATAAATTATTTTTTCACATTTAGTTTATAATTATTAGACAACCCTTTTTTCACTAATTGATAAAGAAAAAAACCGGATATGAGTATTTATATACTACTCTTTAAATAGAAAAAAGTGAAAATTCACTTAGAATACATCAAAAGTTTTCCACGTTAGATAATAAGTATACATATATTTTAAAATAAATGAAAAATTATTTATAAATTATTGTACATACACATACTTACTTAGGTGAAAGACTTCTGACGTAACTTTTCTAAGTAAAGTTTCACTATCTTAAATTTAAAAAGTAATAATTAGTTTATTTTTACTGATTTAAATTTAAAAACTGTTAAATTACAAAAATAATTTTTCTATAAAAATATGTCTGTGTATGCAGTAAATAGTTCTCAAATATTTCTCAAAAATCTAAATATATATTCTAAATTTAACGGAAATATGAAAAAAATGTTAACTCTCTAAATTTGAATCAGCGAAAAGTCGCTGATTCACCAGCCCAGAGTATGCAGCTGATCAAACAGCGTATATACGCTGGAAAATCAGTGCATATACGCTGTTTCATCAGTGTATATTCGCTGATTGACTCAGCTGCATACTCTGGGCTGGTGAATCAGCGACTTTTCGCTGATTCAAATTTAGAGAGAACAATACAATGAATCGGTTGTTCAACAGTTTTAAAGAGATTGAATCTTTCGAAATTCCATAGAAGTTAGAAAGAACAGATTTTATTCCAGATGTTTCTTAAAACTGATACTTTAAAGCATATTCTCATAGCCTCCCTTGGTCAAGCGCGTCTAGGCGCGCTCCCAATTAATGAAGACTCCATTAAAATAAAAACCCTTCGTTCAGACAGCACTATAAGGCTAAAAGTTCAAATCGTGGTCGATAGATAAATAGAAACTTCCGTAAAAATGTTAATAATAATTTTTCAAAATTAATTTACATTTATTTCAATATATCAGAATATAATATAAACAGTTTAAATTTTTTACACAAATATTCAAATGATTTAAGTTACGAAAAATTACGAAGCTGTTACAAAATTTTCAGAAAATAGCAACGGAAGTTTTATGCTGTTACCCATTACTGAAAATTACGAAACGGTAACAAAATTTTTTGTGAATTGGACTGAATATTTGTTCAGTCCTATGTATCTGAAAATAATAAAACGTTTCTAAATTTTACGTAACATGTTACTGCATAAAACTTCCGTTGCTTGTTTCTGAAAAATTCTACAAAAATTTCTAACAGTGTGGGTTAAACACGCGCACAGGGTTAACCCGCTCACTAGCGATTTAACGCTATAAACTCAACTTAAGATGGAGATATTTGTACTGTGAATAGTACTTAACATGCAACTAATGTTAACGAACTTTCATTTAGTTTCATGAATTCGTCATAGAGTCAGAGACGGTCAATTGTTTTTACAAGTGCAAAAAAAATTATCTTCGGATTTTTAAGTTTTTCGATTATTATTTTTAAGACGTAATTTATTCGACAAATTTTTTTGATGCTATTCGATGTCCTTTTTCGAAATATGTATATGTAGTTTTGTTTGATTTCAAAAAGATTTATTTAAATTTATTCTGAAATTTGAGAAATACATTCGGGGCTCTCTAAATTTGAATCAGCGAAAAGTCTCTGATTCACCAGCCCAAAGTATGCAGCTGAGTCAATCAGCGAATATACACTGATGAAACAGCGAATATGCACTGATTTTCTAGCATATATACGCTGTTTGATCAGCTGCATACTCTGGGCTAGAGAGGGTGAAGCCGCTCACTTATTAAATTTGTGTAGGAAGCCGAATCAGTATAAACAGTATTTCTTTTTTTTGCGATATTAAAAATATTTATTAAAAGATAAATAATATTCATTTCCTAACAATATTATTGAAATATTGGGTAATTAGTTAAATATTTAACATTTTGAATGTCCCGCATTTCGCGATTTGTGACGATTTTTTTCAACAGATGGCGCCGAACTATCAATATTTAAGACGCATGATTTTCCCCTAATTGCCAAGTGGTCGAATGTTCAAATGGTCGAACACCAAATCGTCGAATAAAAATTTGTCGCTGTCCTTTTCGGCTAAAAAAATAAATAAATCTAAGTTTGTTGTCTTCGTTCAGTTCCCGTTTTATCATTGTTTATTTTTAAATTTAAAATTTCGAATTTCATTTGTTATATTTTATCAATAATAACATCTATAACTTGTTACATCCAAAATTGAAGCTACACTTTAATTCCCTCCTAATAAAATATTATTTAAATTCATAGTTGCAATTCATGAAACCTATACTTATAATATCCCAGGCAGAAATTTCCAACCGGCGCGGATCCTAGCCAGTACTGACGCCGGTGTAACTGTACTGGCTCGGAACTGCCTGCCAATCGAATTTGAACTGGCATTCTACCGAATAGTGACTAGGCCAGGAGCGCGCTGGCAACCGGCTCGGAACTGGCATTCCTACCGGCCGGGAGAAGCCTTTCCGTGTATAATTCAACCGGCTGGGACCTGGCACTCTACCGACAGCGGATTTTCAATTTAATAGCTGGCATTCTACCGCCTGACAACCGGATCAGATCCAAATGATGATTTTAACAAATATCAATTCAAAAAATAATAATTAAGTGCAAAAAAAAATACTGATGACAAGTCATTGACAGTTCTCTTTACACATTTTTTTTATACACTTTAACGCAATTTTTTATTACACAGACACTTGAAAAATCCTAACGCTTGGGGGTACGAACCTACGCCTAACCGAATATTTCCGCACCGAAATCTCGCACGGAGAAAAATAGTTAGCTTTTTCAGCTAATTTTTAGCTACCTTAGCTAACCTTAATTGCTATTATATGGATAGCAATTATTGTTAGCTAACGCAGCTAATAATTAGCTAAAATAGCTAATTTGTTTTGCTAAAACAGCTAATTATTAGCTGTAATAGCTAAAAAATTCGCTATCCATATAATAGCAAACTCATTTTTCTCCGTGCGCACGCTAACCACTATGCTACGCTCGCATGGGACTCTCAAATTTTAAATACTCTTAAGTGTCACGAGCTGAAATAAAACTTGTAGAATTACTACGTGTCAATGCTACAGCTATATTTTTATTATTATATAATATTTTAAATAATTGTTTCTCAATATAATAATATTGAACATAATAATATTAATAATTTTAATTAATATCTCAATAGTAATAAATTTATTATTATTAAGATATTATTAATTAACGTGAATATTAATATTAATAATTTATTATTAATTCTCAATAATATTAATACTAATTAAAAATATCTCAATAATAATAAATTTATATTACTAATATAAATTTATTTATAATAATTATAAAGTAAAAGTGTAAGACAAATTTTTTTAATTGTTTAATTTGAAAAAAAGTCTCAATAAATAATTACTTAATATATTGATTAAATTTATTTATTAATTAATCAATATTTTCTAAACTAATGCAATTAATTATTATAATAGTTATTTAGTTATGACACATTTATTAAAAATAAATTCATAATGTGATTTATGATGTGACAATAAATGACAAGATCCGCAGTCGGATCCGGCCCAGCACCGAGCCAGTACGGACTTAACATATCCGTCATTCTTCCGACGCCGCAGAAGAATAAGATCCGCGGGCGGAAGAAATCCAGTACCGAGCCCGTACTGACAGTAGTGGGAAGACGGTTCCGACAGTCGGTACTTGCGGTCTGTACGGGCGCGGATCCCAGCCGGTTGTAAACTCCGACATTCGTCCGACTTTTCCGCCTGGGTATTTATTAAACCAATATTCATTGTTTATAGAACTCATAATTTATCATTAATAAATCATACTGAAGACGGAAATAAGGAGAAATGTAATATATACAAAATAAAACTGTCGGGATTATCTGAAATTCTTAAAAAAATCAAAGGATCGGCTTTACCCCGAGGGGTGAGCGGATTTACCCTGAAAAATTGTGATTTTGAAATTTGGTATATGTGTATTAAAAATTTTCCCTAAGTAAAACTGAGAAAGATAAACCAAAAATTCTTTTTTTATTTTGTTAGTAGACATCATAAGCTTTCAAATTATATAAATTAACTTGGATTTAGAGAATAATTTTCTAGGTTTTTACCGTTCTGAAAAGAAGTTAGCAGGTTTACCCCAGTAAAAAACTCAGCCACTATAAAACTCAGTTTTTTTAAGGCTGTGTTATAATTTTTAATATTTATTATTTTTAAACTGTTAACAAATGACAACAATATAAGTTAATAAAATTGTTTTATTCAAACTAAATGAATAAATAAACTTGTAAATATATAAGTAAAGGAAATATAGTATGTAAATAAACATAGATTTAAGTAAATAAATGGTTAAATTGAATAAACTATTAAAAAACAGATCAGTAAAAAAAATGAGTAAACAAATTAAATAATCATTTTATTGATAAATAAAATAATAAATCAATATAGAAGAAAATATTTTTCGTAAATAGAAAATATATTGTTACGCGAAGACTAAATTTTGTTCTTTTTGCGTGTAGTTTCTTATATTTTGTTCTACATGTCCTTTTTCTCCCCTTGAAAAAAGCAAGCGAAAAAAAATACAGCCGGGAATTTTTATTACGTCTGGGAAAAATCCTTTTTTTTACGTGTCATAACAATCTTTCAACCGGTTTTACGTTCGTTCCATTAACCCTTGACTCTTCAAAGCCCGTTACAAGTTACGGAATTACATTAGATCAAGCGTTAAAGTGAGGTTGGCGTTTATCATAACATTATTATCATATTGTATGATGTATATGTGACGTGCCGCGACAAAAGGGACCTTAGCTGCTTAGAATTTTAGGTTATATTTAGAGTACTTTTAACTACATTAAAAATTTATTATTGATTATTTAACATCAAAAGCATATTTTTCTGAAAATATTGCACATAATAATGAATTAAATATTAATAGTTTGTAAAGAAAATTGGTCATTTTTATTTATTTAAACTTCTAATTTTAGTTCTGTCAAAAACAGCTAAGGTCCCTTTCGTCGCGGCACGTCACATATGTGACGCCACCAACAAATTACTTCCACTCAATTTCACTTCGAAATATTTTTTTTCACCAACAAAGTGTAATTGAAAAAGAAACAATTTTTTTCCAATTGAAATATAACAAAGAACGTATATAGGTGATTTTATATTTTAGTTTCCACTATATATATATTATCGTGCAACGTTAAAAAACAATTTGCTGTTTGAACTAATTATTTCAAACTTAGAAAAATAGTGTTAAAGTATTTCATTTTTTATTTTTATATTCAGAAATTAATCATAAATAATGTCGAAAGCGTTCAAAAGTACATAAAAGAACTTAGAAAAGAGAATATTTGACTTAGAGCCAAGTAAATTGTTTAGTTGTTTCAAGTAAAGCTGATTTGATTCAAATAAATTTTATTTGGTTCAATTAGAAATGTACATTCGCTGTTCCACAAATATATTGAAAACAACAGTACTTTTGTCCATGTAAGGCAATTTAAATAAAAATTAGTCTCTCTAGGCGTTTTTATGGTCGCTGCTTACTGATCTGTATTCAGATTTTAATATTCAAAATGGCGGATCCAATATGGCAGAATTGTTTTAAAATTTTACATTTTTATCATAAAAGGCGTAAATTATCTTTAAAAATTTGGTCCGCCACTTGTATTTTTTATATTTCATAGCAGATTTGTAAGCAGCGATTATAAAAAAACCCCAGAGACACTAATTTTTACTTGAATTACCTTACATGGTCAAAAGTGTTACGTCATCGTAACGTATTTTAAATAATGTTTAAAAACAATAATAATAGCGATAATAACAATAGCAATAATAACAATAATAATTGATAATAATAAATTAACAACTAATTGTTATTAACATTTTATTAATTTTTAACTATTAATAAATATTAACATTATAATTAATAATAATAAAATAATAACAATAACAATTGAAATGTTAAATAATTGATAATAATAACACAAAATTTAACAACAAATAATTGTTATTAACATATTATCATTTTAACTTTATATTATTATTAACAGTTATTAATAATAAACAATAAATAATAATAAGAATGATAAAATAACAATATTTATAGTTAATAATAATTAACTAATAATAATTAAATGTAAAATTATAATTAAATAATAATTAACAATTAATAATAATAAATTGTAACAATAATAAGAAGATAATTGAAACAACTATAATTATAAACAGCTATAATAATAACCATATAATTATAACAAAATATAATAAACAAAATGTAATAATATTATAAAATTATAACAACATTTATAAAAAACGAATTGTAATAATATATTAATGATAATGTACATATGGTGAGCACGTGTGATCTAATAGTGAGTCACCACAAGTGTTCCTACAACAATAGATTTTTCCAAATGCATGGCTTAGCGAACTTTTTCAAAAATACATGGCTTAGCGAACTTTTTCTAAAATACATGGACAGAATTTGGTATAAAAAGGGCCAGACTATCAAACAGAAGTCAGTCTAAAATTGGAAGTCATCAAAAGTAGTCACCCGGACTACAGTCTTAAAAATGTAATCGTCAGTAGTAGTCACCTAGACTACAGTCTTAATTTTTTAATCATCACAAGTGGTTCTCTTCGTAATAGTGCCCTCAACCCCAGTATAGTAGTTGTCCTGAATCTACACGTGAATTTCTAAATTCAGTGCATCTTGAAGTCAAATTTGGTATTTAGAAATATCGTTCGAGTTGTGACAAAAGCTGAAAGAAACATAATACCTATTCAACTGCCTAATTTACGAGTGTCGTAAATCATCAACCTGCATCACTTAGTAACCCATTAACGGACAATTGCCATTGTATCTCAAAAGTCGCAAGCCAGGACCAAACCCCGCTGTTTTAAGGTAAACACAAAAACCACTTAAGACTCACATTTAGAAAGCTAGTGCTCATTTCATCTTTGCATAATTTTGATATTTTTTAAATATACTGTGTTCAAATAAATTTATTCTTGTCATTTATCCAACCTCGTCCCAACTTTAATTTTTATAAATTAAAGTTAAATCGAGAAAAAATAGGGAATATAATAATAAGGTAAGACATAACATACCTCATTATTTTTGGTGCATCGGCCGTCGTGAAGGGATAAATGCAAGAGTAGTTTGATTTGAATAAACATATTATTAATTTTGGTGCATTAACCGTCGTAAACGGATAAATACAAGATAATTTAATTTGAAAAAATACAGCATTATTTTTTGAGCATCGACCGTCGTGTAAGAGTAATTTAATTTAAGAATATATCATTATTTTTGGTGTATAGGCCGTCGTGAACGGATAAATGCAAAGAAATTAGATTTGAAAAAATAGTTCATTATTTTTAGTACATCAGCTGTCGCGAACTGAGAAATGCAAGAGTATGATTATTTTTGGTGCATATAAATTGTAATATTTAAACTAATTATTTTTGGTATATAAAACATAGTGAATTAATTAATAAAAAGTAGACTTTCTTATTTTTGACTAAATTGGCTATCATAAATCAATAAAATAGGTTTTATTTGCACAATTATTTTTAAATTAATAAAAAACAGGAATAATTTTATTTGAACAAATACCCATTTTTTCATACAAGAATAATAACAATAAAATATATTTAAATAAATAATTCATTTTATTAAACAAATTTTTTAATAACAATTAAATAAAATTTTTTTTAACAAATAAAAATTTATTACATTTTTTATAAAAATTATATAGTGAAATATATTTTTAAATAAATAATTCAGTTTATTAAACAATTTTTTTAAATTTAAAAAAAAAAACAAATAAAAATTTATAACATTTTTTATAAAAATTATATAGTAAAATATATTTAAATAAATAATTGAACAAAATTTCAAATTTTTTTAATAACAATTAAATAAATTTTTTATTAACAAATAAAAATTTATGACATTTTATAAAAATCATAGACTAAAATATATTTTTAAATAAATAACTCATTTTATTAAACAAATTTTTTAATAACAATTAAATAAATTTTTTTTTAACAAATAAAAATTTATTACATTTTTTATAAAAATTATATAGTTCATATAAAATAATATTTTCAAGTTACAAAATAAATAAATTATTTATTAATAAATAAAAAAAATTTTTTTTAACAAGTATAAGAATTATAACAAATTTTTATTATTAAAACAATTTTTATAAACATTTCAATAAAAAATTAATTAAAATCGTAAGGATTGAAATATTAAAATTTAAATAATTATTAATAACAATAAACACATTTTTCATAAATTTTTATAAAAAAAATAACAAACAAAATTTTATTAACAATAACAAACTCATTTTTATAAATTTTTATAAAAAATAATAAAAAATAATTTTTTTTATTCATTCAAATTTAAAATTATTAACGATAACAATCTCATTTTTATAAATAAATAATAGCAAAAATAATTTTTCTTAACAATTCAAATTTAAATAAATAACAAATTGTTAACAATAAAAAACTGATTTTTATGAATTTGTATAACGACAAATAATTTTTATAACGACAAATAATTTTTTTAACGATTCAAAATTAAATAAATAAAAAATTATTAATAATAATAAAATAATTTCTATAAATTTTTACAAAAATAATAACAAATAAAAATTATAACGATTTAAGTTTTAAAATTTTTTTACTATCACTATTTTTGTTTGAATTTAAAATTACTAAATAAAAATAATAATAACAATAAAATAATTAAAAATAGATTTTTTTTAATTTTTGAAAAAACAATAACAAATTTTTATGACATAGTAAGTTTAAGAAAAAATTATTAATAATAAATAATTTTTTTTTAATTTCACATTTTTTGCAAAGTAATTTAAAAATTATGGTAATTTCATAAATAAAAAAATTAATTAAATTAAAATTTATTCATTTCTTCATAAAAACTGATTATAACAAGTTAAATAACAATTATAATAATTTTTAAATAAATAAAAATAATAACTATTATAATTTTTTTTTAAATAAATAAAAAATCATTATTACTACAATAAAATAAAAATTTTTACATTTCTTTTAACTAAAAAATTAATATTGTTTAAAAATATATAAATAAAAAAAAAATTTTTATTTTTAAAGAAAAATATATTTTATAAAAAATTCCAGCATAAAAGTATACTATCAAATATAAAATTGTTATTATTCACAAATTTTCTCACAATTCATCTCATAATATTTACTGTATTATCTATAACAAGTGTTCTGAATATATCAGTATGAGTTCCAAATTTACATATTTTATATATATCCGTATCTTTATTGAAATAATTTCTATATACCAAGAACAATAAACACAAGTGCTACGCGATGCAAGTTAGAAACAAATCAAATAGCAATATTTTATAAACAACATTTATACACATAGATTATTAAAAAGTTCTTAAAAAAATATATATACTAAAAATTTCTTTTTATTCAATTAAAAAAAAATTTTTCTTAAGAAACAATTTATTTTTAAGAAAATATGGATCTGCCAAATGGTCAACAAGTCTCATTACGCGATGCTCTAGAAATAGTTCCTATTTTCGATGGAAAAAACATACCATTATCCATTTTTATAGAAAGTTGTTTAGAAGCAAAATCTATGCTTCCTGAAGTACCACAAGTTCAGACAAATTTAGTTAAACTAATTAGAAGTAGAATTTCGGGAGAAGCGAGAAGAATTATAATAGGCAATAACTTTAATACTGTAGAAGAATTAATAGAAAGATTAAAACAAATTTACGCACCAATAAAATCTGTATGTCAATTACAAGGAGAACTAGCAGCAATGTATATGTGGGAACACGAAAATGTAATTTCTTACGGTTCAAGAATTGCAGAAGCAGCAGAAAAAATATTAGATGCATATATTATTAGTAATGGGAATAGAGTAGATGAAGCATTTAGAAGAAGTTTAGATGAAGCAACTATCGATTGTTTTTTGCGAGGACTTACACAAGAAATAGAATTACGAATTGGTACAGCTGATACATTTCAAGGGATAATTAATAAAGCTATAGAAATAGAAAGAAGATTGTCATTACAACGTGAACTACGAAAAAGTGAGAATACTATTGAATATAATGCCCATCTTAAAAATAATACAAATTTTGCAAAAACGACAAAAATTAATATGGTTCAAGACAATGTAAGCACTTGTTTATCTTGTGGAAAAAATGGTCATATTGTATCAAACTGTCCTCAACTTAATAAATTGTTAAGACATAGAAAAGAAAACCGCTTTCATTCAAGTACTCAACAACATTTTGCAAACCCAAATCAAAGCCAATTTAATAACAAAAATCAAATGTTTAATCAATTTCAATATCAAAATTATTACAGAAATCCGCAACAAAATCAATTTTGGAAAGTACCACAAAAGCAATTTCACACTCCATTTCAAAATAAAAGGCAAAATCAACATCAAAAATTTTTGCAAAGTCAACAACAAAATTTTTTACAAAATCAACAACAAAATTTTTTCCAAAATAAAAAACATTATTATCGGAAACCAGGAACTAACATTGCAACAAACTTCGGAACTAAAAATCAAAATATAACTTGTAATTACTGCAAAAAATTAGGACATATTTCCACTAATTGTAGAAAAAAGATATGGGATGATAACAATAACGACAAGCTCTTAAAAATCACAAACCTTTTTAATCAACCTCTACATAAGGATATACCCCTTTATACGACTTATAATCAAGAAAACACTTTAAATAAATTAATGAATAATGTTTTGTGAGGAACCACCTTTACAAAGACCAGACTTCTGCCAACCAATTATATTAAAAACAGACGATTCAAATATTGCAGTAGGAGAAATTCAATCACAAGAAGTAAAAAAATATCAACCAGTAGCTGAATATGAAATAAACGTGTTCTACAAAGCAAGTACAAAAAACATCAACGCTGACGCCTTATCTACAAATCCTATTGAGGACATTATTGAAACTAAAGTGCAAAGAATAAAAACAGAAGAAATTCAAGAATCTCAGGAAAATATTACTCAAGAATATATTAATAAGTGTGTGCAAGAAAAAATCGAAGAAAAATTCAAAGAATACTTAAATTGTGTATCAAGTGAAAATAATTACTCAAATTTGGAGGTAAAAAATCTCCGCCATGTTAAAAAAATGTTATATAATGAATGCTGCAAACCAGAAAATTATGATACACGTAGTGAAGCTTGTAATGTTGTTACAAGAAATCAACGAAGAATACAAGAAAACAATAATCAAAAAGAAGAAATACAAGGAAACAAAAATCAAGAAACATTGGAAATTCAAGAAGAAAAGAAAAATCAAGAAATTCAAGAAGAAGAAACACATAAAATGAGGAAACGAGGTAGAGCAAAGAAACAAAGCACACGTTTTAATACTTCCTTAAAAAAGAAGATAGGAAGACCGAAAAAAGTAATGTATACAAAAAATAACAAATTTTATAATGAAACTTATACTAATGAAATTGAATCTTATCCTGAGTATATTAAACAGAAAACAAAATTAAAAAAACACGAAGAAATTGATCAAGGCTATGAAACCTCCAATTATGAAGAATCATCTGAAGAAGAAGATAACCTAGTAGAAAAAGAAGACTGCGAAAATTTTAATCAGCAGAATATACGTATTGCAAAAATTAAAAATGAAACTTGGACGGAAATCCTTTCAACAATAAAATCATCCTTAAAAAACTCGTTTGTGGAAGTTGCTCCATACAATGGACGTACAAAATGTACAACAAAAAAATATAAACAATTAATGGAAGAGGCTCAATCATTAGACAATACATATCGACCGCCTCCAGAACCACCTCCCAGTAGAGAATAAATTATCGAATAAAAATTAAATTAAAAAAATAATACAAATAAAAAATACCTCAAAATTATCTAAAATGAATAAAAATTTATATCTTTTGCAGACAAACTAAAAAAATATAATTAATATCAAACTAAAATTTTCACATTTATTAGTAGTATATTTTACCTTACAAAAAATGCAATATTAAGAATTTTTTTTCATTAAAAAGTAATTTAAATATACTATACAAATGATATAAAACCAACTAACAAATCACTTTTCTACACCCATACATAAAACCATACACCATCTAATATAATTTTTTTTTAAATTTAAACTAATATACATTTTTCTGTTGTAGCGATCTAACATCAATTTATTAATAACTGACCAAAAAACAAGGAAAAAAATAAAATAATTAAAATTTCTTTTAGCGAAAGTAAGAAAGCAGCATGTTAAGGTTAAGTTATCATACTCTTTTATCTATACTTTTCTTAACTATTCTATCCATTTTCAATTTTATACTCAAACACAACTATCTTCTTCACTGAATATTCTTTTTATAATTACAAATGACATAATTTTTAAACAAGCAAACGTTACATCTGAATCCATATATTGAACTTTAGTACATGATGAAAAGATAATCTTAAGAATGTTCTGTGAATTGAAAAATTTTTTTTTAATTGCCTTTTAATAAAAGATGTAGGAAGTAAAATTTTTTTTTTAAGTAAAAAAATGCACTTTAAATAATAACCCAAATTTTAGAACAGCTATAATTTAAATGAACAAATTAAATCTTACTTCTTACAATTTAGTAAAAAAAAGGACGTTAATATAAATTTCATTTAATAATGAAATCTAATGAGTCACTTGTCTAATACAAATTTACTTGATAAATCATTTAATAATTTCTAAAACAATTAGATAAATTCTTAAATTCATTTTTGGTCCAAAAAAAAAATTAAGAGAACCCGTATATCATAACGATTTATACTAAAAAACATTTGACATAATAACATTTTAAATTATGAACAAATGGCATCACATTTTATAAATATTTGTATCTAAACAAACTTTTTAGTATCAGATCACATTAAAGTCACTAAATCCAAATACTACAAAAATTAAAAATTTAAATAATACCTACAAATAGAATTTTTTAAAAATAATTATTGTTTAATTACCTTCTGTACGTCAATAATTTTATGTAAACAAAACTAATAGTATAAGCAATTCACTTTAAAATATCTATTCGTACTATTTTATTATTTTTATTCCAAACTCAAACTTGCTATATTACGCATGTTACAGATTAAATTAAAGTCAATATAACAAATTAGAAAATAAAAAAGAGACAAAACAAAATTAGCACAAATAATGTTAATAAGATTAAAACAAAAATTTGATTTCAACGAAAGAAAAGAAACAATAGATATTTGGAGTTATAAAATCCAATTAATTAAATGTAGCAATTCTTGTAAAAGATGTTTTCGGAAGATATCATGCAGCAAAAAATTGCCTTAATTACAAAAAAAATAATAAAAATTATAAATACTAAGACAAATTTTTTTTTCTCGCTATAAAATAAATAAACAAATAAAATATGTGCATTCTATTTTCTAAACATTTAGTCATATATAATAATTATTAATTTTATCAATTATATCTATCTAAAAAATTGTGTGTTTAAAAAAAATAATAAACAAAAATTAAACAAAAATAAACAAAACAAACAAACAAAAAAAACAATAATAATAATGAATATATACAAAAAAAAATAATAAACAAAAAATATATATAACAATAAAAATAAAACAAAAAAAAAATATTTTCCTAAACATGTATGTTTTACGCTTAACTTCAATACGATTGTAATTTTTTAGATTTAAATAAGAGAGTTAGAATTTGGAAATTGTTCAATTTCATTTTTCAATTTCCAAATTTCTGAAGAGGGAGGTGTTACGTCATCGTAACGTATTTTAAATAATGTTTAAAAACAATAATAATAGCGATAATAACAATAGCAATAATAACAATAATAATTGATAATAATAAATTAACAACTAATTGTTATTAACATTTTATTAATTTTTAACTATTAATAAATATTAACATTATAATTAATAATAATAAAATAATAACAATAACAATTGAAATGTTAAATAATTGATAATAATAACACAAAATTTAACAACAAATAATTGTTATTAACATATTATCATTTTAACTTTATATTATTATTAACAGTTATTAATAATAAACAATAAATAATAATAAGAATGATAAAATAACAATATTTATAGTTAATAATAATTAACTAATAATAATTAAATGTAAAATTATAATTAAATAATAATTAACAATTAATAATAATAAATTGTAACAATAATAAGAAGATAATTGAAACAACTATAATTATAAACAGCTATAATAATAACCATATAATTATAACAAAATATAATAAACAAAATGTAATAATATTATAAAATTATAACAACATTTATAAAAAACGAATTGTAATAATATATTAATGATAATGTACATATGGTGAGCACGTGTGATCTAATAGTGAGTCACCACAAGTGTTCCTACAACAATAGATTTTTCCAAATGCATGGCTTAGCGAACTTTTTCAAAAATACATGGCTTAGCGAACTTTTTCTAAAATACATGGACAGAATTTGGTATAAAAAGGGCCAGATTATCAAACAGAAGTCAGTCTAAAATTGGAAGTCATCAAAAGTAGTCACCCGGACTACAGTCTTAAAAATGTAATCGTCAGTAGTAGTCACCTAGACTACAGTCTTAATTTTTTAATCATCACAAGTGGTTCTCTTCGTAATAGTGCCCTCAACCCCAGTATAGTAGTTGTCCTGAATCTACACGTGAATTTCTAAATTCAGTGCATCTTGAAGTCAAATTTGGTATTTAGAAATATCGTTCGAGTTGTGACAAAAGCTGAAAGAAACATAATACCTATTCAACTGCCTAATTTACGAGTGTCGTAAATCATCAACCTGCATCACTTAGTAACCCATTAACGGACAATTGCCATTGTATCTCAAAAGTCGCAAGCCAGGACCAAACCCCGCTGTTTTAAGGTAAACACAAAAACCACTTAAGACTCACATTTAGAAAGCTAGTGCTCATTTCATCTTTGCATAATTTTGATATTTTTTAAATATACTGTGTTCAAATAAATTTATTCTTGTCATTTATCCAACCTCGTCCCAACTTTAATTTTTATAAATTAAAGTTAAATCGAGAAAAAATAGGGAATATAATAATAAGGTAAGACATAACAAAAGTAATGTTAATTTTAATACGTTTATGGAACAGCGTATGTTTCTTTGGTCATTATAGGTTAAAGTGTACATAAATTACATTTTTTGTTTTTGGATATTCAAGAGCAGTGTTTAAGCTTTCATTTGGTGCTATGCAGACAAATTTACTGTTTCTGTGTATTGTTTTACATTCATTCAAAAAATGCGTATTTTATATAATGAAACGTAAATTTATAAAAAACTAGAGCCAATCCAATATTTTCAAGGTCAAATTCGTATTCTACGGACAAAATCCTAGAAAAATCAGCTTCTATTAGTTAGTCCACAAAATTTTGTTGACCTGTGTTATTGTAAAAATATGGTAGAAAAAGTGATTTTAACGCTTGAAAGTAAATTTTTGAAGTCTTGTTTTTTTGTTATATCTTTTTCAAAACTACTTATAAAAATTTTTTGTTTATCAGGTTTTGAGCTTTAAACATTTGTTCTTACAGAACAATTGACAATTTTTGTTTAATACTTACGGTATTGATGAAAAATAACAAAATTTTCAAAAAAAAAACCTTTAAGGCGTATTGGCTCGCTTATTCTATTAAGAAAAACCTATTACATTTAAAATATTAATAAGATGATAACCAATGATAATCCTTTACAAAAAAAACTGGAGAATAGATTTTTTAAGTAAATGAATGCAAACATTTCGCTACAACTTTTTAAAATTTGAAAACTGCATGAAAATGTTTAAAGTTTAAATTAAATATGTTTCATTTTCAATATTCTTTGTTATAAATGTACAATAGAAACTAAAATTGCCAATATTAAATAATTTCTCATCTTGCATTTCCCCAAAAACATTGTTCTAGAAAAAAAGTATAAGTGATATATTAGGGCGTACTTTTTTTTAATTGAAAGCTAAGATGTTAGGCCAAGTGTTCCACGTGATGAAATTTTTATTAAAGCAAGAATGACGAAGTTAAGCAACAAAAAGTGAAAAGTGATCCATTACGCCCCGGTCTTCCCTACTTTAACCGCATTTTAATGAAAAATTAAGATAAATCTAAGGTTTATTGAATAGATAATTTACTTTTTAACCCTTTAACGCCGGGAAGGACACATATTTTATTCAACTTTTAGAGCCATCGTTCTTAACGATTTCGTAAGTTAAAAATTTGGTAGGTATCCATCCCTATAGAGTTTTTATCGCTCTTTCAGAATCTGAAGATCAAATTTTAAAATAACTTTAATTTGAGAAAGTTGTGAACATTTTTTCGACAAAAAACTGAAAAATTTTTACTTTTTTTTTGAAAAAATGAATTTTTTTTAAGGTAGCAAGTAAAAATGCATGCGTCAAAACTACAAATATCGCGTCCGCAAAAACCAACCTTCAATATGGCAAAATGTACGTTTAAAAATTTCAAAATGGCAGCTTCAAAATAGCGATAGAAGACATTTTTTTAAATAAACATCAAAGTCTAGTGTACGAATTTTAAAAAAAATTTGAATAATCTTGTCACTTTGTATTTAGGGGTTTTTGAGGTTGCTGATTACGAATGTGATATTAGTTATTCAAAATTCAAAATGGCGGATCCAATATGGCGATCGTAAAATTAAAAAATCGTTAGATTCTTTTAAAATTTGTTACTTGGAGGTTTTTGCGGTTGCTGATCACGAATCTGATATTAGTTTTTCAAAATTCAATATGGCGAAATATATTTTCTAAATTTGACAAAATATGTTTGAAACCTCCTACTCAGGGGTTTTCGGCGTCGCTGATTACGAATCTGATATTAGTTTTCCAAAATTCAAAATGGAGGATCCAATATGGCGATCGTAAATTTTAAAAATCGTTGGATTTTGTTGAAATTTGTAACTTAAAATCTGATGTGAAATATTATAAATTTAAAATAGTAGAATTAATATGATAGGCAAAACTTGGTTTTTAGTAAAATCTATAATTGATAGGATTGTCTTAAAAGTCTTAAAAGTTTCCAAATTTTGTATATTATTTTTGTTTCAAGAACATATAAAAAATATCACCTTCTTAATCCACAAAAAATGTTAATGTTTTTTAACGACGTAATTCAATCGCCATATTGGATCCGACATTTTATATTTTGAAAAACTAATATCAGATTCGTAATGAGCAACGGCAAAAACCCCCAAGTAACAAATTTCAAAAGAATCTAATGATTTTTTAATTTTACGATCGCCATATTTGATCCGCCATATTGAATTTTGAAAAACTAATATCAGATTCGTAATCAGCAACCGCAAAAACCCCCAAGTAACAAATTTCAAAAGAATCTAACGATTTTTTAATTTTACGATCGCCATATTGGATCCGCCATTTTGAATTTTGAATAACTAATATCACATTCGTAATCAGCAACCTCAAAAACCCCTAAATAGAAAGTGACAAGATTATTCAAATTTTTTTTAAATTCGTACACTAGACTTTGATGTTTATTTAAAAAAATGTCTTCTATCGACATTTTGAAGCCGCCATTTTGAAATTTTTAAACGTACATTTCGTAATATTGAAGGTTGGTTTTTGCGGACGCGACATTTGTAATTTTTACTTGCTACCTTAAAAAAAATTCATTTTTTCAAAAAAAAAGTAAAAATTTTTCAGTTTTTTGTCAAAAAATTGTTCACAACTTTCTCAAATTAAAGTTTTTTAAATTTGATCTTCAGATTCTGAAAGAGCGATAAAAACTCTATAGGGATGGATACCTACCAAATTTTTAACTCACGAAATCGTTAAGAACGATGGCTCTAAAAGTTGAGTAAAATATGTGTCCTTCCCGGCGTTAAAGAGTTAATGTGAAAATGAATATTTTATAGCAAAATTCAGACTTCATAAAACAATACCTAACAAACAAATAAATCATCTAATAAATATTTACTTGAATCAATATAATTTTTATTTACGTAAATTAAATCTGGTATTTACTTCACATTCTAATTAGAAAGTTACTAATTTGTATAAAATTTAGCTGAGTTAAATGAAAATTATTAGATTCATTAAATATTTATTAAGTAATTGATAGTTAATTGCGGTTATTAATGTGAATTAATTTTCTTTTCATAAAATATTCGTTACAATTCATTATAAATACTACTATTACTACTATTATTAATAATATCTGGTAACAGTTACAATTAATAATGAAATAAAAAACTGATTAATTAATTAAAAATTATTTAAAAGTTTAAAAAATACTATTCTCTATTATTTTATTTTGTGTTCTACAAAAAATATATTTATTTAACTGCCTATGTCATAATTGATTTGTAATCGGTTATTTGAATGAAATAAAATTTTTTTTCTGTGAACCTATTACTTATTAACTACCTATCTAAATATGAAATTAGTAAAAACTCAAAATGTTTACTAATTTTTATTAATGACTGAATTTTTGCTTTTGAATTAGAAAATGGTACGAATAAATAGTAATTTCTACAAATGTATTAGTAAAATTTACTAATTCATATTCAGAGTGTACTATTAATATTTATTATTATTATAAATAATAAAAGAATATTTTTAAGTAGGTACAATTGAAAAATATTTCGAAAACGTAATATTATTACTGAAAATGAAATTTGAATAAAAAGAGAAATAAATTTTTTGGTGAATTTTTATTTAACAAAAAGAATTACATAATTCCGGAGATAAAAATAGTATTTATCTCCATCAAGTTTCTTTTCATCTTATTTTATTATTTTTTCCAATTGTTTGAGGGTAGTGATTATTCAGCAGTTCCTATTCAGAGAAATTGATTTGTATGTATGTACGATTTTGCAACTGAAGAATGTGGAAGGCAGTAAAGTGAAATTAACACAATTAAAAAATTATTGCAAAATAAAGAATAGAAAATCTCGTGATTTTAAAGTCATGAGAAAAACTATAAATAAAGATTATCCTTATAAGCTCTCTCTCTCTGTCTCTTCGTCTTTTTCGCTTTCTCTCTCTGTTTCTCGTGAACGAATGAATAATAAACAAAGAACACGCGATTGCAGGTATTCAAATCTTACAACCATTGACCACAGACATTTTGTCTCCGAAAGGATCCCTTTTCCATGATGATCTCCGATTGCAATTCCCAGACGATTTATTTAATTAAATAACAAAATAATGCAAAATTATCGTGTATTTAATTTTTTTCAATATTTAAGAATTTTTTTCTCCTTTTCTTTTTTTGAATTTTCCCCTTTTTCTCATTTTTTAGAAAAATTTGTCGTTTGCATTTTTATTATCTTTCTATTAACAAGAAAATATATAGATAAATTATATTAATGAAGAATTTTTATTAATTAATTAAATAAGTTAAAAAAAAAATTTAGAAATAAAAAATTTCCTCAAATTTCATTAATAAACAAAATTACTTTTTTGGCACTCTGTATTTTTTAAAAATTGAATTTGAATCTTTTTTTGTATTTATAGAGAAATGAAAGTTTGTATTAATTTTGTACGTTATTTATTTTTTAATTTTACGAAAATTTTTCTTTTATATTTTTATTATTTCTTTTTATTTAAATCTCTAAATTTTTTTCAACTAATTCACTAAAACAAATAGAAAAATTTTAATAGAATTAGAATTTTTTATGTTTCTATTGAAATATTTTTCTTTTAGTTTTTTATTATTTCTTTTTATTTATTTCTCTGAAAATTTTGTCATTAAATTAAATAATTTAATAATTTAACCTATTAAAAAAAATAAATGTAAAAATTTTTCTTTTACATTTTTATTATCCTTTTATTAAGTTCTGCGCATTTATTTATTTATTTACGAAAATAAAGGGGTAAATTTTATTTAAATTATAATTCTTTTGTTTTTATTTGTATTGAATTGTAATTTTTTTTTTTAGTAGAATTAAATTATTTACAGAAAAAGGAAATTGAAATTGTAACAAAAAGGGAAATTGAATTTTTAAAAGATACCCAGGCGGAAATTTCCAACCGGCGCGGACCCTAGCCAGTACTGACGCCGGTGTAACTGTACTGGCTCGGAACTGCCTGCCAACCGGATGTGAACGGGCATTCTACCGAATAGTGACTAGGCCAGGAGCGCGCTGGCAACCGGCTCGGAACTAGCATTCCTACCGGCCGGGAGAAGCCTTTCCGTGTATAATTCAACCGGCTGGGACCTGGCACTCTACCGACTGCGGATTTTCAATTTAATAGCTGGCATTCTACCGCCTGACAACCGGATCGGATCCAAATGATAATTTTAACAAATATCAATTCAAAAAATAATAATTAATTGCAAAAGATAAAAATACTGATGACAAGTCATTGACAGTTCTCTTTACACATTTTTTTATTTTTTTATATACTTAAACGCAATTTTTTATTACATAGACAATTGAAAAATCCTAACGCTTGGGGGTACACGATCCTACGCCTAACCGAATATTTCCGCACCGAAATCTCGCACGCTAACCACTATGCTACGCTCGCATGGGACTCTCAAATCTTAAATACTCTCAAGTGTCACGAGCTGAAATAAAACTTGTAGAATTACTACGTGTCAATGCTACAGCTATATTTTTGTTATTATATAATATATTAAATAATTGTTTCTCAATATAATAATATTGAACCTAATAATTTTAATTAATATCTCAATAGTAATAAATTTATTATTATTGAGTTATTATTATTGAGATATTATTAATTCTCAATAATATTAATACTAATTAATAATATCAATAATAATAATAAATTTATATTAATAATATAAATTTATTTATAATAATTATAAAGTAAAAGTGTAAGACAAATTTTTTTAATTGTTTTATTTAAAAAAAAGTCTCAATAAATAATTACTTAATATATTGATTAAATTTATTTATTAATTAATCATTATTTTCTAAAATAATTCAATTAATTATTGTAATAGTTATTTAGTTATGACACATTTATTAAAAATAAATTCATAATGTGATTTATGATGCGACAATAAATGACAAGATCCGCAGTCGGATCCGGCCCAGCTCCGAGCCAGTACGGACTTAACATATCCGTCATTCTTCCGACGCCGCAGAAGAATAAGATCCGCGGGCGGAAGAAATCCAGTACCGAGCCCGTACTTACGATAGTGGGAAGACGGTTCCGACAGTCGGAGCATAATCTGTACCGCGCCGGTTGCGTTTTCAGATCCGAATCGGTACAGACCGTCGGTACTTGCGGTCTGTACGGGCGCGGATCCCAGCCGGTTGTAAACTCCGACATTCGTCCGACTTTTCCGCCTGGGGAAGTTTCTTTTGTTAGTTTAATTCTGGTTTTAATATGGAAGCCTATTTATATTAAAATCACTCACCTCTATTGCATTGTTATCTTCAGTTGTTTGTTCGAAAAAACGTAGAAAGAATTTTCGATATTTATTCGTTTGAAAGTGAATCCTTATCATTTATTTAATATTAATAATTAATAATTATTACATGTCAGTGACACGGGCACAACTAAATTTTCTTTTTTTTACTCGCGAAAGAAAAAAATTTATTAGACATGCAAATTTTATTTCCGTTTTTTCTGTCAAATAAAAATTGACGATTTAAATAGACCGATGGAAGTAGAAAATAGAAACACACTCTTTGCTACTCTGAAAGTCACTGTAAACTTGAATTTCAGACGAGAGTAACTCAACCCTTCACTCCCCACTTCTCTTGTTCCGAATGAGACAAAAATTGTTTTTTCAATAAATGGAAGTATTTATTTACTTTATTAAATGAACGAAAGTATTTAGTTTGTTTACTAAAAAACTAAAAGTATAAACCATTAATGAAATTTTAAGGTATTAAAAATTAGTTTAATAACAATTCAGACAAGAAATAAAATTAAAAGTCATCTTTACGAATTTTTAAACACTGAAAAACGAATAATTTAAAAATATTAATGATTTTAATTTCTTGTTTAAAAATAATTTTAATATTAATAATAATATATAATTATATATCTACCTATATTACAAAAAGATATCGCCGCCGCCGCTGTTTCAAGATTCTGTAAGGGCGCCCTATCCCAAAGGGTCCGTCAAAACTTATGTCAAAATTGACCTATTTTTTGACCTATAGGTTTGAAAGAGAATAAATAACATCCTCACATTACGTCAAAATATATGCCTAATTTGACCTATTTTTTTACCAATAGGTCAAAAAGAGAACAAATAACGGCCTCACATTACCTCAAAACCTATGTCTAATTTGACCTACTTTTGACCTACAGGTCAAAAACATAAATCAAAACATATGTCAAAATTGACCTATTTTTTGACCTAAGTCAAAAAGAGGATAAATAACGAATAAAAATACATGTTTAATTTTACCTATTTTTTGAGCTACGGGTCTTAAAAGGGGCCTTAATGTGGCCCTTTACATTACGTTAAAATTTGATCTGTGTTTTACCAACAGGTCAGAGCTTGCCCCCTCAAATAGAAGCGCGAAATAGGACGTCAAAGCCTATCTAAAAGAAAATTTTTTTATTGGCAGGCTACTATGTTACTTCAAAATTAATGACAAAGATTGAAAATTTGAGAATGGCTAATATCATAAGATCGCATTTTACAAACTTTATATTATATATAAATTGAAGTAAATATAAAATCAGGGGGTTGGCGCGCAGGGAGGCGGAGCCCCCCTAGTATATATATATGGCTGTTTCTATTTCAATTCAGACAGGGCGAATAGGTTGAAAATTCTAAATCAAGTTTAATGTGATTTTTCTTGTTTTTTAGGACAAATAAAGAGATACGTATTTTTTGGTTTGGCGAAAAAAATTTTTTGGCAGAGTTATGAGTATTTGAAAATTTTAAGGCACATAGTGATTTTAGAGCTAAACAGCTGCAAAATTATTTTAAAATCTTTCTAGTTTTTACAAAAATTAATATTTTTTAATTCTATCACTTGATTTTAGTAGAGTTTTTAATACTCTTTCGTCTCTTTCTTTACAAAAAAAAAATTTGAAAAATTTTGAAAATTAACAAAATGGCGGCCATTTTTTAAAAAATAAAAAAAGTCAATTTTCTCAAAAACATCATTTTTTAATTTCCTGCAAATTTTTTAGTTGATTATAGTTGGAAAAAAAAACTTTTTCCAAAAGGCCTCATGTTCGCTAAAACTTTCTGGAAGTCGCTATAATTTTTTTCAGAAAATAAAAAAACTCATTATTTTGAGTAATGTGTCGACATATATATTGTTCATGTATACAAGGGTGTTCATCTGTTTTAATAGTGCTTTTGACTCTTTTTCTTTTCAAAATTGCAAATTTCAAAAATTTACAAAATGGCGGCCATTTTTAAAAAAATATAAGATCTCAATTAACTCCAAAACATTATTTTTTATTTTTCTGGAAATTTTGTTGTGGTTTCTAGATATGAAAAATAACCCTTTCAAGAAAGGTGACTTTTTCTTAGTAATGTTGATAAATTTCAAAAATTAACTAAATGCCAGCCACTTTAAAAAATTTTTTAAAATAACTATAGTTATTGGGAAATGTTTTCTGAAGTGTACCGATGGTTTTTAAGCCTGTTCTTAATGAGATAATTAAATTTTCTATATAGCATTTTATTCTAAGTAGAATTTGAAAGTATTACAAAAAAATTTTAGGGCCCGCATTTTATTTACAAATTACAGCTATTTTTGTTACGCGCTGTAACAAAAACATGGCTTGTACAGTTTTGCGGGCGGTCGCACTGACGCGTTATATGCGTTGAATTGGTTTCAATTTGTTATTTGGGGGTCATTTAATACATAATTTCGAAAATTTAAATTAAAATTAATTGCAAAATGTCGGATCCAATATGGCCAATAATATAGCGCTTAACAAAAATATAGCTTTATTTTGTAAATCAAATACGGGCCCTAAAAATTTTTTTTTGATAATAGTTCCACATTTTACGTAGAATAAAGTAATGTAAGGAAAATTTAATTATTTCATTAAGAACTTGCTTAAATTTTCATTTGTTTATAAAGTTTTTTTATTATTTAAACAAATTATATGATAATTTAAACTGGAATTGGAGTTTTAGAAAGAAAGAATTTTTAAATAGGTAGTTAAAATTATATCGAATTCTGTCGATTAGTTTTCGAGTAATTCATTTTTTTCGAAAAATGTGTTAAAAAATTAAATTGTTAATAACTTTTAAAAAAACATTTTTTTACAAAAAATATTTTCAGGTGTTGTTTTTATCATTATTTACTTTTAAAATATAATGTTTGAATGAAATTAAAATACCTTTCGAAAATCATGAGTACACTTCAGAAAGCCCTACCCTATTTAAAAAAAAATGTAATATTTTAAAGTGGCTGGCATTTAGTTAATTTTTAAAAATTATTAACTTTACTAAGAAAAAGTCACCTTTTTTGAAAGGGTTATTTTTTTTCTAAAAACCACAAAAAAATTTCCAGAAAAATAAAAAATAATATTTTAGAGAAAATTAAGATCTTATATTATTTTTAAAACGGCCGCCATTTTGTAAATTTTTGAAATTTGCAATTTTGAAAAGAAAAAGAGTCAAAAGCACTATTAAAAAAGATGAACACCCTTGTATACATGAACAATATATATATGTGACGCGACACGAGAAAAGGGACCTATCGCCTCAAAAGAGAATTTTACAGGGGGGGCGTTTAAAGTGACGCCATGAGCAGAAAACCCGTGTATTTACGCGGACACGTTCAACTTTCGGGCTTTATATTAATTAAACTATTTCAGATTTTTAATTTCTGATTTTTTTACGTGAAAGAGCGACTCAAAATCTATGGAATACGACTAGAAACTCAAAAATGATTTTTTTATCGATAGGTCCCTTTTCTCGTGTCGCGTCACATATGTCGACACATTACTCAAAATAATGAGTTTTTTTATTTTCTGAAAAAAATTATAGCGACTTCCAGAAAGTTTTAGCGAACATGAGGCCTTTTGGAAAAAGTTATTTTTTCCATCTATAATCAACAAAAAAATTTGCAGAAAATTAAAAAATGATGTTTTTGAGAAAATTGACTTTTTTTATTTTTTAAAAAATGGCCGCCATTTTGTTAATTTTCAAAATTTTTCAAATTTTCAAGTTTGTAAAGAAAGAGTATCAAAAACACTACTAAAATCAAATGACAGAATTAAAAATTATTAATTTTTGTAAAAACTAGAAAGATTTAATAATAATTTTTCAGCTGTTTAGCTCTAAAATCACTATGTGCCTTAAAATTTTTAAATATATATATATATATATATATATATATATATATATATAATATTTGATGATTTATTATATTTTTTGCCCCACGAAAAAATTTTTTATTTAACTGTATACTGATCTTTTCTTCTGTAATGAAAGGGCTGAACCGTGATCTACAATTTACCTATAATTTTTATTTAAAACGATAAATATTCGATTAAATTTTTTTTCTATACATATTGAAATAAAAAATCAAGAAGGTAAAAAAGTTTCTCTTGTAATCTCGATCATGTGCATTTTCTCTTTTTTATTTAATTTTTTTTCGTTTTGTTTTTCTTTAAAGGTTCGTAGGTGCTTATGAGTACATGAGTCACGTTCGCGACTTAAGGGCGCCTAGGATAAGAATTCGAGCATATAAACGTTAATTTCACTACCATCATTATTGCCAGTGAAGCGAAAGGCTAGATAAGTTGTTTTTGCTCTCTATGTAAAACTCCAGCAATGCCCCATTTCATTATGGCCTTAATAGACAGTATGTGATCTTCATAAGTACTTTTTACATATATCTTAAAACTGTTCTTATATTACGTCTTTACATGAGGCATTTTACTTGTAATATCCTAAGTTGAAATTTCAACTAGTTGAAAAAAGTTGAAACTCGGGGAATTTGTTGTTCTATCAAGTAGAAATGTGCCCAAAAAACATTTTTTTTAAAATAAATTCATAATGTGATTTATAATGTGACAATAAATGACAAGATCCGCAATCGGGTCCGGCCCAGCACACAGTGGGACAAAATGTCTAAATCATGGTCAAAACTATAAAATGTATTTCAAATTGCTCACACAAAAAACCCAGTCTCATTTTTGTTGCATCTCAAAATGAGACTATGTTAAACGCCATAGAACGTGGCGTCACCTAAGAGTCTCATTTTTGTTGCAACTCAAAATGAGTAGCGTATGATACTCATTTTGAGACTAGGTTTTTTCAGTGCTTGTAACTCGGTATTCGGGGGTTTTTAGGATGCTGATTACGAATATGATATTAGATTTTCAAAATTCAAAATGACGGATACAATATGGCGGACATAAAAATTAAAAATCGACTGAATTGGTTTAAAACTCGTTCCTCGGAGGTTTTCGGGCTCGCTGATTGCAAATCCGTTGTTAGTTTTTCAAAATTTAAAATGTCGCATCTAACATGGCAGATGTCAAAATTAAAAATTGATCGTACTCGCTTGTAACTCAGTACTAGGAGGTTTTTAGGATCACTGATTACGAATATGATATTAGATTTTCAAAATTCAAAATGGCGGATCCAACACGGTAGAAGTCAAAATTAAAAATTGATCGTATTCGCTTGTAACTCGGTACTCGGGGGTTTTTGGGGTCTCTGACCTAACTGGTTAATCCAGTTTCAGTACCATACTGAATTTGCCATGTTAAATTTTTAAAGTTTCAGTTTTTAAAAATTTAACATGGCAAATTCAGTATTGTAAACATCCGCCATATTGAAATCGCCATTTCAAATTTTGAAAAACTAACATCGGATTTGTAATCAGCGATCCCAAAAACACCCAAATGCCAAGATTCAAGCAAATTCTTATCGTTTAAAGAATTTAAATGTTAAATTAAAATCCTTTATAATTTGTAATTTTTTGCAAGAATACAGAAAAAGTGATATGAAAACCGCAGTGGCAGCTAGTGGCAGCCAAATTTTGATTTTTCCTAATAATGAATGTTCCAGTAATAAATCAAAAAAAGTTTCACGGTGGTATTTTTTGACTATTTCTTTATATCTCTATTTAAATATAATTTTTTTTAATTTTTAAAAGGTTTTGATGTAATTTTGCTTCCTCATACTGAGGAAGTATTGTAATACCAAAATTTTTTGACACATCTTTATGTTATTTGACTTCAGGAGTTCCAAAATGACATTTTTACAAAATGTCATTCCGTATGTGTGTGTGTAAACATCACATTTTCATAAATATCTCCAAACTATGAAGAGCTTTTGGACTGAATTTTTTTTTAAATTGTAGGTCTTATCTGCCGACATAAAATGAGACTACTTTGAGACAGATTAATAAA
Organism: Leptopilina drosophilae; assembly: GCA_032873175.1. NCBI lineage: Eukaryota > Metazoa > Arthropoda > Insecta > Hymenoptera > Figitidae > Leptopilina > Leptopilina drosophilae. Next base: position 13,377,771 of record CM065487.1, read on the forward strand.
GTTTAACTATATATTTTTTTTATTTTTAATTTTTCAAAAAAACGTTTTTTGCCCATAACTTAAAAAAAATGTTAGGACACCTATGAATGTTTTTCTGTAATTTTGTAGAGTTTTTTTAGACGCATATTTTGAGCCCTCAATGAAAATTTTTTGTCCATATTCACCAGAGATATTAAACTTTTAAAAATAAAAAATTTTGAAAAATAAGACTTTTTTGAATATTTTGTTGAAAAATTTTAAAATAACTTTAAAACTATCATAATCATCTTATAGAGCGTTAAAAAACGCTTCGATTGACCTATTTTTGAAGCTAATTCGATTAGAAATAAAGAAGTTATTCATATTTTAAAAAACAGAAATTGTGATAGAAACATAAAAAAATGTTTTTAATGTGGAACTTGAATTTTTAATCAAATAAAGAGAAAACATTATTACAGCAATTGAAAATAATTGTTCAAAATTTATATTTTATTATTATTAACATCTCTATGAGGAAGCAAAGGGTTCATGAAATGATCACCAAAATTATAACAAAAATATATAACTTGGCAGCGGTTTTATGATCAAAATTATAATTTCATTTCTGATTCAATACGCCACGGATAGTGATCTATTACGCTCCGACCCGAGGCGAAATTGCTCACCTTGTATTTCTCCAAAAAGATTGTTCTAGAAAAAAAGTATAAGTGATATTAGGGCGTACTTTTTTTCATTGAAAGCTGAGATGTTAGGCTAAGTGTTCCACGTGATGAAATTTTTATTAAGGCAAGAATGACGAAGTTTTTTCTTTTTTTTTGTTCAACAAAAAGTGAACAGTGATACATTACGCCCCGGTTTCCCCTATATTTGAATCCTAAATAATATTTGAAAAACATTGATACACTTATATACAATATAAATTTAGAAAAGTTCAAATTTAACCGGACTCCCCCTCTAAATACGGAATTTGTCTTTATTTACATGTATCAAAAACAAGTTTGACATGTATGCCGTTTAAGTTAAACAATTATATTTAGCGAACACAAAATTTGAAGTGCTCTGATGTAAATTCTACAACAAATTTGAAATATTTATTACTTTAGGGGAAAAATTTTTAAATCTTAGAATTCACGTATCTCTCTTAATTTGTATTAAAATTTTTTCATAAAATACTCATTAGTATACCTTTAAGAAATTATTATGAAAAAATCTGTAAATTTGAATACTATTCTAAAAACCTCGTTAAAGTTTAAAAAATTGAAAATCGATAAATCGCAAATATTTTCAACTGCGATTTTGTGAATTTCTGTTTGGAGAAAACGAGCAATACACGGTTAAAAAGGAGTGCTTTTCCCTTTCAAATAAAAGAACAATTTTGGAAATCGGTTGAAAATTTCAAAAGTTACGAGTAATTCTTTACATGAATACACAAAAAACAGTTTCTTGACCGTAAAATTTAATTTTGGGGGTATTTGGGAGATTTCGAACATACTAGGGGAGACCGGGGCGTAATGGCTAAGGGGTGTTAATGGATAATTGTAATTTATTTAAAATTGGTAAATCGAAATAATTTCGCTCTATAGACAAGTTATCGTACTTGGTATACTGCAACTTTGTACGAAGTTTTGATAAACATATTTGATAATTCACTATTGTAAGAAATATAGTAAAAAAACTTTTTTTGACATACGAAAGTAACCTTTCAAAATTTTCATTTTTTCGTTCTCATTTTTTCAAAAATAGCTTTAAAAACAAAAATTAAATTGGGTTTTGAGCTTGATACATTTGTTTTTAAGGGCCAATTGGAGATTTTTCATTTACACTTTCTGTATTGATAGAAAATTACAAAATATTTGCCAAGTACCCCTGGGGCGTAATGGCTATTTTTCCCGGGGCGCGATGGATAATGCACCGCGCTCTGTATAAGTAGAAACCAGGTAAAGTAAAATTCTTTTTTAATTATTCTTTTTTTTGCCTTGCAAAATATAACCTAAAAACAAAATATGACTTCTGTGCTTTTTTCTGTTTTCTTACTAGACAAGAAAAGTATTTCGAAAATTCTTATTTGAATGTTATCATTTTATAAATTAAAATAAATTTACTATACAGTTACTTACTTTTCTTAAAGATTACTAAAAAAGTTAAACTTCTGATTTGTAATTTGGTTATATTAATTTTAAAAAATAACCAAAGAATATTTTTTTCATTTGTGAGTACTGTAAAAGCAAATAATTTTGCTTGTTTACTTAAGACAGAAAAAGTATTTTAAAAATCCTTATTTAATTGTTATCATTTTATGAATTAAATTAAATTTACTATAAAGTTACTTACTTTTATTAAAGATAAAAGAGAAAGTGAAACTTCAGATTTGTAATTTTGTAATATTAATTTTAATAAAAAAACCGAAGAATACGTCATTAGAAAATAATTGAAGTTATATTTTTTGATCTTTTTTTCTATACAATAATTATATTTATAATATTTTTTATATCAAATTTAATTCACAAACCTTAATTTACAATTATATAATAAGATTTGAGGCCGTAAATATTAATTTTCACTCATTATTCATTACGCCCCGGGAGTTATCCAATACGCCCCGGCCTGGGGCGTTTTGGATAGCTTTGCATTGCTCCAGAAAAATTATTGTAGAAAAAAAAGTAAGAGTCATATCGGGACGTTTTTTTTTTAAAGAAAGCTGAGATACCGGATTTACTTTTGCAGAAAAAAATCATTTAATTAAAACAAAAACGGCCGAGAAAAAGCACAAAGAGTGAAAAGTTAGCCATTACGCCCCGGTCTCCCCTACTTTTTTCTGTTTTTTAAGACGAACTAGTTAGGATGGGTCCAATTTAAAGTGCCATTTTAATTAGAAAACACGAGATGCTACTCTCCTCCTGTGAATGCCAAGGTCGCCGGTAGATAAGTTCAGTTGGTTAAATCAGATTTCTCGCTACCTAGTGTCGATCTTGGCGTTCTCAATTCTTTGTACTTGGTAAAAACTTAGTTAAGTCATATGTTAGTGAAATAGAGAAGAATTCGAAAAACTGGTTTTAGTGATAAACCTTATGTATAATAAAAATTTATTTAATTTAACTTTACTTCCTAGGTAAATTGATAGAATTCTTTTTAATTATGCAGTCAAAAATTAATTATTTAAACAAATTATATTAAAAATTGAACTTAAGTGTTATTTGTTAAATTAAAAAATTAGTTAAATCGACCTAAGGAGTGAAAAAAAAGGCAAAAAGGTAGTCGACTTCAGGGCGCCGATCAGAAGTAAGAACTGAGTGAATAAACAAATAAGTTTTAAATAAATTCAGTTGCAATTTTTAAAAATAATTATTTTTTTAAACTTCAACCTTCAAAATTCTAATTGATGTCAAAGTATCACAATAATTATATATAAAAAAAGTTGTCAACAGTAAAGTTGTAGCTGACGGTAAGACGAGAAAAAAAGTCTCTGGTAGCAAGCTCCAATAGGCAATAGTTTTGAAGATAATGTAAGAATTTTTTCCTCTTTGACAAATTTTGGTTTTTAGAGTTATTTTAGGATTTTTGAGTATTTTTTACTGTTTAAGAGCCTATAACTTTTAAATTTGACTTTCTATGAAAAAATATTGTAGAGAAAAGTTGTTTGTATTTTTTTAATCTAAAGTAATATAAAGTTAAAAATATTGAAATTTGAAAAAATTGAATTTTCAAAATTTTGAAACTACTGTAGTTTGCGTAATTTTTGACGAAAATGGCTGGTTAACGAACTCGATCTGTATTTCAACACTATTTTTGTGCATGCAAAGTTGCAAATTAATGCAATAAGTTTTTCAAGAGTTATCGTAGGGACATCATTGTGTCTACAGACAGACACGAAGTCATACATACCGATAGACACTTTTTCTAGACCATGTTTTTCGAACTCAGGGGACCACAAAACGTCGATATTTTGTGAAATTAGCGAAAGTCAATTTTCGACCAAATTAATACTTTCTCATGTTATGAGAATGTAAAAATTAATAATTTATTAGCGACCATAAAAATTAAAAGTTTTCAATAATATCATTAAAAATTCTAAAATAGTAACTGACTTTCAAAAGTCGTAACAAGGAAAAAATGGAGTATTCAACTAACTATCTGAAGGGACAAAGAGACTATATTTGAGGATAAATTTTTCGTAATTATCTAGGAGATTTGTTCACTGATATTTGCGCCCCTACAGGAGAAAATATATACCCTCCATGCTGTCCATGATAAAAGTTTTGTTTACGTAGTTTTTTGGTTATGTACCAAGTTGATAATAACAATAAAATAATAGTAATATGAATAGTAGTATAAAAATTGCATGTCAAGTTATAAAGCAAAGAAAAATGCTTCTGAAAAAAGTGTTTTTACAAAGCACCGAGAACGGCAAGTATATTTATAATATATTGTTATGTAAGGTTGAAAGTTTTTATACTTTTACCAATAGACATTTATGAATTTAATACAAAAAATTTTTGATTGTTCATTTGGAGTCCTTCCTACCCTGTAAAAAAAGTATTGGGAGGTACGGGATACCGCATTGCAAGTGCCTACCTGTCAATGCGGTATTCGCGAAATAGCGCATTGGGCGTCGTGGTGAATGCGGTATTCAAGGGGTCCCAATGCGGTGCAAGTTTTAAGCTTTAAAAAAAAAGAAAATACGTGACAGGAGTAAATAATTAGTGTCAGTGGATCAAAATACGAATTAAAGGAATGAAAAAATACTAATAGTGAGTGTGAAAATAAAGTTTAAAGAAAATAAGGTAAGATCAACTGTTAAATGTAAGTCCAATGCGGCATAGGCTTTTTTCAATGCGGCGCATAATCGGTATACAGTTCGCGCAGTGCAGCGGCGCTCTCTTCTTTACCTAAAGTGGATTCTTTCTATGAAATGGTAATTTTGAAAATAATGAAAAATAATATTAACTAAAAGTTGATAATGTACTTCAATCAATAAAAAAATGTTAAGAGCGTTCGACGGTCTCTAAAATTTGTAGGTTATTTGCGACTTACAGTTATCGCCAAAGAAAAACGATGACACTGACTGTTTGAAATTACGTGAAATTAGTAAACAACCGTTTTCGAACTAGTGTTTCTCTGCACACAAGCACTTTTTACAAAATCTGACAACGTTCATTTGTCAAAAATGTTTTTAATTATCTGAATTGAAAAGATTTTGTTAATCCATACAGAAACACGGTTGCAGCATTGGAATTACCATAGCAATGTAATGCGAATCATTTTGACAGCTGATCCTTTACGCTCCCTGCTTGCTTCTGCCCTCTACTGGCAAAATGGCAGTAACACACGCCTTGCCGCCTGTCATTACATTACTTTTGTAATTCCAATGCTGCAACCGTGTTTCTGTATGGATTAACAAAATCTTTACAATTCAGATAATTAAAAACATTTTTGACAAATGGACGTTGTCAGATCTTGTAAAAAGTGCTTGTGTGCAGAGAAACACTAGTTCGAAAACGGTTGTTTACTAATTTCACGTAATTTCAAACAGGCAGTGTCATCGTTTTTCTTTGGCGATAACTGTAAGTCGCACATAACCTACAAATTTTAGAGACCGTCGAACACTCTTAACATTTTTTTATTGATTGAAATGCATTATCAACTTTTAGTTAATGTTATTTTTCATTATTTTCAAAATTACCATTTGAATAGAAAGAATCCGCTTTAGGTAAAGAAGAGAGCGCCGCTGCACTGCGCGAACTGTATACCGATTATGCGCCGCATTGAAAAAAGCCTATGCCGCATTGGTCTTACATTTAACAGTTGATCTTACCTTATTTTCTTTAAACTTTATTTTCACACTCACTATTAGTATTTTTTTATTCCTTTAATTCGTATTTTGATCCACTGACACTAATTATTTACTCCTGTCACGTATTTTCTTTTTTTTTAAAGCTTAAAACTTGCACTGCATTGGGACCCCTTGAATACCGCATTCACCACGACACCCAATGCGCTATTTCGCGAATACCGCATTGACAGGTAGGCACTTGCAATGCGGTATCCCGTACCTCCCAATACTTTTTTTTTACAGGGTATTTATATAATATATATAGTACAATTTAATGCTGTTGATTTATTTTACAATACAACACTCAGAGGATCTTCTAACCTTAAATATTAATCAAGGTTAACGCAGAATGGAATCTTTAACCGGAACCGCTTCGTAAGCGTAACTGTAAGAATGAGTTTCCTGTCGGAATAATGAAATCGAATTTAAATCAACCCAAGCAGCACGTAAGCTCATAGTGACATCACTTGTAACAGATATTATTTTAAATACTTTAAAATTGCATCAACTGCACATTGTTCAAACCAAAAGACCATGAAAACCTTAGGGGAAATTCCGCCTTGGACCCAAACCGAAATGATGCGATGACGGCGAGACAAAGACGACGAAAACTGAACATGATAACACCAACGGCGACTCTTCACAAATCATTTACACGACACAAACAATTAAAATAAATAAATTAAACACAAGGAATTCACTAAACAATTGTCCTATTTATTAATCACAAAAACTCGAATTATTACACCATATCAACGACTCTAATGAAACCCTGAGGTTTCCAAAATGGTGAAAACCGCGAATAAAATTTGGTTCCGTCCGGAAAATGGCCCACGAGCTACCAGCCCAAGTCTTCTTCTTCTTCTTCTTTAATGTTTATGGCTTCGAATTAATCAGGCCAATTCCTGGACCAGCCCAAGTCGACTCAATGTAAAAATTGTGGCAAAAGATTTCTTGACTTCAGCGCCTCTGTAGTGAAAACAGGGTGAACTAACTCTTATACATATACACACCTGCATGCGCATGTATTGTTTAGAGTTATATTTGTGTGATATTTGTTCCTATTTTTAAAATTACAATCGCTATGCACAATAAAATCATTTTTTTTACTTTAATGAAACAAAGAATGGTATATTTTCTTTAATTTATGATAGAATTGAAACATACAAAGTTCAGATAATGTTCTTTTCTTTTTTATATTAATAGATAAAGTTGATAATAATTTTTATAAATTTTAATTTAATTTTGTGTGTTAATATTTAAAAACAAATATTTCAAATAAGTTTAATTCATAAAATATATTAATTTATTGAAAAGAAATTAATTTTAAGTGAGGGAAGTGTTACGTTATCGTAACGTATTTTAAATAATGTTTAGAAAAACAATAATAATAGCGATAATAACAATAACAATAATAATAATTGATAATAATAAATTAACAAGTGATAGTTATTAACATTTTTATTAATTTTTAACTAATAATAATTATTAACATTATAATTAATAATAATGAAATAATAACAATAACAATTGACATGTTAAATAATTGATAATAATAACACAAAATTTAACAACAAATAATTGTTATTAACATATTATCATTTTAACTTTATATTATTATTAACAGTTATTAATAATAAACAATAAATATGTATAATTAGTAGAAGTAATAATAAGAATGATAAAATAACAATATTTATAGTTAATAATAATTAACTAATAATAATTAAATGTAAAATTAATTAATAATAATAAATTGTAACAATAATAAGTAGATAATTGAAACACCTATAATTATAAACAACTATAATAATAACCATATAATTATAACAAAATATAATAAACAAAATGTAATAATCTTATAAAATTATAACAACATTTATAAAAAACGAATTGTAATAATATATTAAAAATAATGTACATATGGTGAGCACGTGTGATCTAATAGTGAGTCACCACAAGTGTTCCTGCAACAATAGATTTTTCCAAATGCATGGCTGAGCGAACTTTTTTAAAAATACATGGCTTAGCGAACTTTTTCTATAAAATACATGGACAGAATTTGGTATCAAAAGGGCCAGACTATCAAACAGAAGCCAGTCTTAAAAATGTAATCAACAGAAGAAGTTACCAAATGGCAGTTTTAAAAATGTAATCGCCAGTAGTAGTCACCTGGACTACAGTCTTAATTTTTTAATCATCACAAGTGGTTCTCTTCGTAATAGTGCCCTCAACCCCAGTATAGTAGTTGTCCTGAATCTACACGTGAATTTCTAAATTCAGTGCATCATGAAGTCAAATTTGGTATTTAGAAATATCGTTCGAGTTGTGACAAAAGCTGAAAGAAACATAATACCTATTCAACTGCCAAATTTACGAGTGTCGTAAATCATCAACCTGCATCACTTAGTAACCCATTAACGGACAATTGCTATTGTATCTCAAAAGTCTCTTAATATAAAAATAATTAAATCAAGTTGTACATTCTGAAATATACTTAAAGCATATGAATATTTATTTATATATCACAGTATGTTTTCTGACGCTAGAAAATATACATTTATTCGTTTCAGTTTTTGAAGTCGCGTTAACAATGTAATAAAAATCGAAGCATATAAATGCTTAATAATTTTTGTATTTATTTTTAAAAAATATATATTTCCTCTACATAAATGATAAACTTTTAAATATATTTATTCCACGAATTTTTAAATTGAATACAATGAGTATTTGAAATTTAATCAATTCTAACTAATTCTTCTTCTGAAGCATTTATATACTGTATGTAAAAATATACAATTATAACAACTTTTAAATTATATATGTGCTTGTAACAATATTTGAGATTTTAGAATTAAATTCAGTCTATTCTTTATCAAGATATTTAAGGGCATTTGACATAAATAAATATGTTAATACATGTTAAATACATTTAAACTTTATACATGACTAGATAATTTTTGTTTGTTTAAAAATGAATGAAAGTATTTAAGCGCATGAAAGAATGGTTATATATTGAAAATGAAGCACTTTAATGCTTTTCTTGTGTTTGTAATTCAAAAGGCAATAACTTATTTTTTCTTAAAGAGTATGTATGCTTAGATTTAAGTGACTTGTCTCTTCTCTATATTGCTTTGCATACAAATTTATTTTTCTTTTTTTCTTTTTCTTTAACACTTTCATTCAAAAACCGATAAGCGCCTTTTAAAATACTATTTAAATATGCTGCAGTAAAACGTATATGTGACGTGCCGCGACAAAAGGGACCTTAGCTCTGAAAAAATTAATTTCGAGTTATGTATATCATTCAATATTTATTGAGTTGCTCTTTCACACACAAGCGTCAAAAATACTTTTTACTTATAGATTTTTTTGTTATTAATGTTTAAAAATGAGCTTGTTGAGTGTTTACACGTGGTTGTTCAGAAAAGCACCCATTCCACTCTCCAATACAACTACACTGGTCATATACATACAATTCGTGCGCTTCGTGTAACACGGACAAATATCAATGTGTAGTGAGTAGTGGGGCTGAATTCTAGTGGAACGTCTCCACCAATCAGAGACGCTCTACTTCAATCGCCTTTCCTGCAAAATTCACTATTGGGAGCTAAGGTCCCTTTTGTCGCGGCACGTCACATATATTGTACAATACTTAATGTTAAAAAATTATTTACAACAATATCTTTATGGAGTTTACATGTGAAAATTTCCAGTCTTATTTCCTTTTTTAGATATTCCATTGATATGGCACAAATATTATTTTCTTTATAAATGGAAACCATGATCCTCTGTGGAAGACTCAAAATATCGGAATGAAGTTCATAAATGATTGAATTTGTTTCAAAATTTGTGTTCAAAAGTTTCATGCATATGGAACAAGATGTTAAGGAAGGCACTTTTTCTTTTAATTATTGAACTACAGCAGAAGCAGAATTACCAATTTTTGACTTTTCTGGTAAAGGATGATTAGTTGCTTTAATTTTTTTAATTTGGTTAGAATTATTTTCATCAGAAAAATTTTCTGTTTTATTTTCAGCAAAAGCGAAGTATTTTTCCCATGTTAGAAGAAATTTTCCGCCATCTATATATAGATCTATATGCATTTAATCTATAATTTTTTTATAACATTTTTAATTTTAATTTAAAATTTATAATTTAAAAATTTATAATTTATAATTTAAAAATTTATAATTTATAATTTAAAAATGTTTTATAACATTTTTATAACATTTTTAGAACATTTTTTATTTTAATCTATATGCATTTTGTTCCAAATGCATGATGACGGGTTAAATTATTGATTACTGAGGCTTTACAATTTCCTATAAATTGGTAACACGTTGGCTTAATATTTTGACCACCTTGAGCTCTAATTAAACCAAAAAAATTTCAAGGGGATCCTGATTGAAATGTCTTGTACTTATTAATTCTTTAAAACCTAATAATTATAATTTTTGCCATATCAATGAAAAACCTGATAAAGTATTAATTAAATTACATAAACTTGGGGGTTGTTTTTGAATAGGCTTTTTAGTAACTTTATTAACAAATCTCATTTTAAATAGTTCACTGCATGCATTTAAAAAAAATTTAAATGATATAAGTTTTTTGTAATTTTGACTCTATAAACACTATCCATATCAGATTCATTATTGCCATTGGTGGATTCTGCAAAAGTTCGCAGATCTTCTTTCTTTCCATCCTTAAAATTAAACTCTAAATGCTTGTCCAGTAAATTGTTTCTCAGACATTTGAATAAATGAGGAGGGTCGAAAAGAGGCACAATTTCCGTATCATGGACGATGTATGTACGATCTAAAATAAAACAACTTGTTTAATATTGGTGAAAAAATAAGAAATATTATAAATTTTGTAGTGCTGATGTTAGAAAAATGTATTTGAATTAGCAGTACTTACATTTAATTACATATTCGTCTCCACGAATTTTTTTCGTGTCTTGAATCAGAGCATCTACAGTACTCACGTTGGTTGAAGCACTATCACAAACGGATGCGATGATGTTTAATCCTGTATCTTTGACAACTTTTATAGCTTCTTTGATACACCTTTGAAGCTGACTTGCTACAGTTGCCCCGGTGCAAAAGTTGAAAGAAATAGGAAGATAATTTCCCGTTTCCACGCTCCTTAGAATGAAAACTAATGCATAATTCGCATATTCATCCGTTCGTCTGTGTCCCCAGCCTTCGGAGATGTCCTGTATATGGAAAGCGCAAGCATCTTTTCTTCTGTCGTGTAGCGTCTTCCTTCCCCCTTTTTATCATTATTCTTGAGAACCATCTCCACGAATAATTTTTGAACATGACTCAATTTTCGAGTCATTTGCATTAATTTCGCAGATTTAGAAGAATCTTGTATAAAATTAATTTTCTTTTTACATCTGTGAATTTTCAGATACATTAAAAAATACGGTTCATAAAAAATATTCGAAACAAATTTATCAAATATAAATTTTAAAAATGAACAAAAATATACATTAATAAAGAAAAGTTTAAATCTTATTTGTAAAACTTTAAATAAAGAAAAAATTTTAAATATTAAAAATAACACAACAAAATTTTATTCAATTTAATAATTCAAAAAAAAATGTAAACTTAACATGATTTAAACATTTTTGATAAAAATTTTTTTTTTAAAAATGGTCACTAAATCCAACGCAAAGTGGAGAGAGGATCAGGTTTACATGAATTCAATTCATCGGTAATTTTTTGTATACATTTGTATATGTATTTTATTTTCATTTATATATATACAATTCATATGGTAAAAATATTTCAATATTAATACCAAAATTTTTTTAACTAATAAAAATAAATTATAACGTAGTTAGTATTATTCGGCGAAATACTAAGTATGTTAATCGAATATTTCAACGACAAAATAGCTGTCGCTTCGCATATATTATTTACAATTTTGTTAAATTTAAGGACGTTCGTTTAATAAAATGAAGACCTTCAGAAAAAATATTTCATTAGCAATTAAAAATTTCATATCGCTTTGTATACGGGTGATTTTCAAATAACTGTCATATTTGCATGTCCTCATAGATAAATGACTAATAAAATTATTATTTTTTGCCACTCACTTCATAAATCACTTAATAGAAGTCTCTTCTTAAAGATACTTAATATTCAGTTTGTTTACATTAACATTATCATAGTTAAAATTAAGAAAATAGGGTTAAAATGTCAGGTCCGTGGCATACGTTTTTTTAAAATTTTGTTCTGAAATTTTCACGTAAGCAAATATTAAAACCATCTTTTAAGTACTTTGTAGGCCAAATCTAACCAGATGTTTTACATATAAAAATATTTTTATTACAATGATATTCTACGTACACGAGCACTTTTTTCATGTTTTAAATTGTTAATTACTTTCTACCAACACATGTTAACGTCATCGTGATTTTATTACTCAATTTTATGTTTAATTGACTTCTACTGGTATTATTTTGAAGTGCGAACATTGAAAAGAAAATATTTATTCGATTTTTTATTTATTTACGTGTTTTAACTGTGACACACATGTCAGGACCGTGGAAAAATGTCAGGTCCGTGGCATGTAACTTTTGCATTTTTTTTGCGTTTTCCATCGTAACTTTAGAAATATTTAAAATCTTGTAGTTTTCATTTGAACATATACTTTAATAACAAAAATGTACTGGAATATGTAATAAATTTCAAATTTGGTTCACTATTTTAGCAGAAAAATGTCTTATTCAAAAAAATCACAGTTATTTGAAAATCACCCATACATTTTTAGAAAATGAATTTTGATGGATTAAAATTTTTTTAAATACCAATCAAATAGCTTTTTATGGTGGTCTTCATTTTATTAATAAACTACCTTAATTGTAGATTAAAGTTTGATATTCTACCTTCCAATTTTTTTCTTCATATTATAATTCTCTTTCCTGGAAGATGTTATATTATCGATTAACTTTTTCTTACGTGGACAGCATTCATCGTCCACTAGAAGGCCAGACACCATGTTCATTTTTCGCTTCCTGTCCACACTATTTGGCGTGTGATTGATTTCTGGTATTCCAGAGTCCTTTTCAAAAAGTATTTCATCCATCTGAGAACAAAATAATCCAGTTTAACATTTTTAATTTACAAATTAAATTGACTGCACAACTTTACAGAAATGAAATTGCATCGAAAATAGAAGTATTCTTATCAACAAAATAAAATAATAAAAATGAACTCTTTGATACTGAGCTAATAAAAAAGAAATATAATTATACACAGGACCACAAAATTTTTTTTTACTCTCACGGAACCGGAATATGTAATCCTAAAGCATTTTTGGCCGCTGAATCCGAAACCGTTGCCCGTTTGTCTCCATCACGTCAGGATATTTTAATAACAAATTTTTAATTATTTAAACAAATTACTTGAAATTTACGTTAAAAATCGTCAATTTTTAGCAAAAACACATAGAATACAAATTTTTAGTGTATATTTGATAGATTTCACGACAAATAAATTATGTGCATTATTCTACAATTATGTAATTCTAAAAACACCCTAAAAAACACCAATTAATGCAAAAACTATCTCGTTTCTGGGTGGTAAATTTCTTAAGTCTTAAAAAATTACAAAAATATGTTGTGAATTCATTATTTGTCAATAGGAAATTTTGACCCTAAACCACCCTTAAAAAGCACCCTGTCTTGCAAATGTCAACCCTCACCCAGCTTAAAATCCCCGTACAGGATCCTTAAAGATCTCTTGGGATCCTGTACAGGTCCTGCACAGGATCCCGTACGGGATTTTGGGACAGGGTTCCTGTGCAGGTTCCGATGCAGTAACCTTAGTTATCAAAGATTTCTGTAAACGTTTCTGTACCGGAACACTTGCAGGAACCTGCATAAGAAACTTTGTAAAGGTTCCTGTACAGGAACCTTTGCAGTTTTGTAAACTGCAGGTACTTAAGTGTAAAGGATCCTGTGAGGAACCCTTAAAGGATCCTACACGGTTTCCTCAATTAATTTATTTATATTTTTAACTCCTGCGCAGTAGTTTTCTATGAGTTTCTCGAATGCGCAATACATTTTTCTGTCCAACATTGATATACGAGCCTAACATATTAAAATATGAAGTCTATGTATGTCAAATGTTGTTTAACATAAAAAAATTTTTTAAAATTTCCTGTACAGGATCCTGCAAGTGTTCCTGTACAGGAATCCTTACAGAAATCTTTGATAACTAAGGTTCCTGCATCGGAACCTGCACAGGAACCCTGTTCCAAAATCCCGTACGGGATCCTGTACAGGACCAGCACAGGATCATGTATGGAATCCTGCACAGGACCTGTTCAGGATCCCAGGAGGATTCTTTAAGGATCCTGTACAGGGATTTTAAGCTGGGCATGCATAATAACTAATCATTACACAGGCACACAAAATTTACCCTAAATTTACAAAATGAGGGTAGGTTTTCCAAAAAAACAGAGGGGAATGGGGTAATTTTGACATTGATTTTAAGTGGTTGAAAGAGAAGTACATAAATTTATTGTTCTATTTTGAAAAACAATGTAAGGTTTCATTTTTTTTACTTTAAACTTTAATTTTGTAAATTTAAGGGTAGGTTTTTCAATTTAAAAAACCGGAAAAGTACGAGTTGAACTCGTACTAACACCGAGGGTTCCGTGCCCTCTTTTAAAACTTCTACTTTTTTGGTAAAATAATGAATGAATAATTTATCAAGATAAAGTATAACTATTTGTACACTATTTTTATTGTAACCTGCACGCGAAAACACAAGTGTACCAATTTTCATCTCTTGAGATAAAAAACTGTGGGTGTTAGGGCAAAAAGCACTGTTTTTTGGCGCAATTTTTAAAAACTTTGAGTTTTTTGCTGAAAAAATATGAAGATCAAATCCATTTATATTCGGTGTATTTTTCTTGAAATCTACACATGAAAATACATTAAATAAGTAAAACTGTAGACCAATAGGCCAAAAATTATGAAAACCAAGGGTAGGATACACACTTTTTTTCTAAAAAAAAAAAAAATTTCTAGTTTTTCGCAAAAAAATTTGTCTGTATGTTTGTTGAAATCTGCACGAAAAAATAAATAAAAATATATAACGCCAGTCCACTAGGTTAAGAATGGGGAGAACTAGCATATGTATAATTATTATCAAAAATTAGAAAAAAATTAGGTTTTTGCTCAAAACGTAATGAAGATCAATTCTAATCATTTCCACTATATTTTCCCTGTAATCTACACGTGAAAATACAAAAGTGTTTCAATTTTCAGATCTCTAGGTAAAAAACTGTGGGCGCTAGAGTGAAATACACGCTTTTTTGACGAAATTTTTAAAAACTGAGTTTTTCGCTGAAAAAATATGAAGATCAAATCCAATCATGTTCGCTATATTTATCCTGAAATCTACACACGAAAATATGTAAAATAAGACAAACTGCAGTCCAATAGGTCAAGAATTGTGAAAACCCAGGGGGGGTACACACTTTTTTCTAAAACGAAAAAAAATTTTTAGTTTTTCGAAAAAAAATATGAAGATGAACACCAATAATTTTTTTTGTATGTTAGTTGAAATCTGCACGAAAAAAATAAAAATTTATAAGACCAGATCACTAGGTTACGAATTGTGAGTAAAAACGAATAAGTATGCCAATTTTCAGCTCTCCAGGTAAAAAAATGTAGGCGCCAGGGGGAGTACATGAATTTTCTTCGAAATTTTCAAAATTTTTGACTTTTTCGATAAAAACAGAATGAAGATAAAATGTGTTCGCTATATTTTTCCTTTAATCCATTTTTAAAAATACATAAGCAGACCAATTTTCAACTTTCTAGGTAAAAAACTGTGAGCGCTAGGGGGGGTTACATGCCTTTTTTGCGAAAAGTGGCAAAAATTTGATGTTTTTCGTCGAAAACTCTATGAAGATCAATCCCAATCACGTTCGCTATATTTTTCCTGTAATTTGCGCGTGAAAATACATACGTGTACCAATTTTTAGCTCTCTAAGTATAAAACTGTGAGTTCTAGGGGGGAGGTACATAGTCATTTTTGTAACCGTTCCAATAGGGTTCCTACCGGCTACTTTAAACTTTAATTTTGTAAATTTAAGGGTTGGTTTTTCAACAAAAAAACAGTGGGGAATGGGGTAATTTTGACATTGCTTTTAAGTTGTTAAAAAAGAAGTACATAAATTTATTGTTCTATTTTGAAAAACAATGCTGTTTTTCATTTTTTTATTAAACATTTTAAGTTTTTATATTTTAGGGGTAGTTTTTTCAATTTAATAAAAAACAAAGGGTATTTAAGCAATGTTGACAATGTTTCTGAGTTGTTGTAGCAGAAGTAGATAAATTTGTTGTTTTGTTTTAACGAGAAATATGTTATTAAATTTTTTTACTTTAAAATTTGAAGTTAAGGGTAGTTTTCTCAATTTATAAAAAACAGATGGAGCAATTCTGACTTTAGATTCATTTCCAGCGGGCAAACATACTATAAGATATGTATGTCTGGTTCAAAAAACAGACAATTTTTTTTGTGTGCCTGTGTAATGATTAGTTATTATGTATGAGGGTTGACATTTGCAAGACAGGGTGGTTTAGGGTCAAAATTTCCTATTAACAAATAAAGAATACACAATATATTTTGGTAATTTTTTAAGATTTAAGAAATTTACCACCCAGAAACGAGATAGTTTTTGCATTAATTGTTGTCTTTAAGGGTGTTTTTAGAATTACATAAGGGTAGAATAATGCACATAATTTATTTGTCGTGAAATCTATCAAATATACACTAAAAATTTGTATTCTATGTGTTTTTGCTAAAAATTGACGATTTTTAACGTAAATTTCAAGTAATTTGTTTAAATAATTAAAAATTTGTTATTAAAAAAATCCTCACGTGATGGAGACAAACGGACAACGGTTTCGGATTTAGCGGCCAAAAATGCTTTAGGATTACATACTCTGGTTCCGTGAGAGTAAAAAAAATTTTGTGGTCCTGTGTTATTAACTTACCTTTGTAGGGGAAAGTACAATGTTTGTAGAAGAATATTTTATTCTTTTTACATCAGCAAGACCAAAGACATCTCTGAGAGGAAGAAGTTGTTCCACATTAATTACAACTTCCTTAAAAATGCTATCCACTGGTGGTAAATTCAAAGTTGGGTAAGTGTGTCAGTAAATAAACGAAATCCTTTTCCAGTTTTGTAATAACATTTTTCATCGAAATGTTCGTGACAAATAAACATGTTCTTTGCTGCAATATCATTGTAGTCCAAAGAATTCAAAACTTTACTTTGACAAATTACAAACACTTTATTTTTTGAAAAAAGTGTATTGACACATTTTTTCCACTTTTGCGACTTGTACAATCACGCATCTTGCACGTATGAACACTAAGGCACATTATTTGCTTTTTTAACAAATAAAAACAAGAAGTAAACAAATCGTACGCGTCTGTCACATTTGACAGCTCAAGATACAATAGTTATGTTGATCAACAAGCCAGGCGCGCATGCCACGTCACGTCTTTAAACTGACTACAGCGCCTCTGTAGTGAAAACAGGGTGAACTAAATTTTTTGGCCGCTAATGTATGGGCAAGTCGACTTGGGGTGCGAGCTACTGAAGAAGGATTGTCACGTTGACCGGCTTCTTCCTTCTTTGGACCTCTCTTTCTAATCCTGGCAAGGGTAAAGAAACAACAACTTGTAAAGAAAACTCGGGAAGGACCGCAGAGATTCGAGACTTTTCGCAAACTCACATGCGCAATTCATTTTCCTAGAGATCTCCAAAGAGAATCAATTCCTTGACTAAATGAAAAATTCTATATTCCCAATGACAGGAACCACACAAGATTTAAGTAACGAAATGCTTCGTTACACACTGTAATATTACACTGGAGATTCGTAATCTCAACTTTAATATTACAGTGATCTTACTGGGATATCAAAATGTCCGCCTAGAGGTAATATTACGTTGTATTATTAAGGTAATATTACATGGGAATATTAAGGTAATATTACACTGTAATATTAACGTAATGTTAATATAATATACATATAAAATTAGAATAATTTTATATTTTAGAAAAAACATTTCACCATATCTGGACTCGAACCCTGAACCTTGTGTTCAGTAAGCAAGAGTCATACCAATGAGCTACTCTTACTTGCAGTATTTTAAATATTTATATTAAATATGAATAACTTTAAAAAAACTTACAAAGATCTTATTTCATCGAAAATCTTAATACACTACAAGTAAGATTGTCTCACTGGTAAGACTCTTGCTTACTAAACACGCAAGGTTCAAGGTTCGAGTGCAGACTTGGTGAAATGTTTTTTCTAAAAAATAAAATTATTCTAATTTTATCTGTATATTATATTAACATTACGTTAATATCACAGTGTAATATTATCTTAATATTCCCATGTAAAGGTGCTTGTATACCTCCACGTTTCTGAGTATATTCAGAAACGTCAAGAGGTTTATCTAATTTTGATTGAATATGTTCATAGAGAATATCTAAAAAATTGGAAGTTGTGGCTATGGGAATAGTCAATCACAAGTAGAGAAATTCTGAATAATTATACTCAAAATTGTAGAGACATACAAGCGCTTTTATATTACCTTAATAATACAACGTAAATATTTGTTTTTTGTCATCTATGGGCCCATCAAGAAGGCTAGAGACAGGAAGTAAATGAATGAAAGTGAATTTAGTGCATTAATTTAGTGTTATTAAAATATTTATAAAATGCCGACAACGAGTCAAGAAAAATGATAAACACAACACTAAAAACCAACGACAATTTTTTCACATTGTATTTGTAGGTTAGGTGTGAAGAAGTCTATTGCGCCGGAGAATTTTTTGAAAGAAAACGCCTGAGATGCTGCGGTAAGTTTTCCATATTATAAAATTTTAATTAATTCGAGAATATTTATTTTACAAAAAATGATTTAAATTTAAAAAAATTTAATTTGGAAATTCTGAAAAAGTTCTGTTTTTGAAAAATAGTAATTACAATTTGTTGAAGATATATACTTGAATTTCGGAAAATAATTTTTAAAAATTGAAAAAATTAAAAACTTTGTATAATTTTTCAAATGATTTTATCTTTTCATATTTAAAAATTATTTATAAATATAATTGCAATTTTGAAAATGCTCTATTTTATGAATTAACAAAATTAATTCTATTTAAACAACCAACGCCTCCTCCGACCGCTTATATTATTAATATTAAAGTAGGATAAATGTGCCAATTACTGCGATTGCTTCAATTACTGAAACTTTTTGAAAAATATCTTCTGTTGACTCAACAAGTGTTCTTCTCACTACATCGTATGAGCCAGTGTTGGCTGTTTCTCACTTGGTTTTCATCTATACCCAGCTTAAAATCCCCGTACAGGATCCTTAAAGGATCCTCCTGGGATCCTGAACAGGTCCTGTGCAGGATTCCATACAGGATCCCGTGCTGGTCCTGTAGGGCTGTCCCGTGCTGTTCCGATGCAGGAACCTTAGTTATCAAAGATTTCTGTAAAGGTTCCTGTACAGGAACACTTGCAGGATCCTGTACAGGAAATTTAAAAAAAAATTTTTATGTTAAGCAACATTTGACATACATAGACTTCATATTTTAATATGTTAGGCTCGTATATCAATGGTGGTCAGAAAAATGTATTGCGCATTCGACAAACTCATAGAAAACTACTGCGCAGGAGTTAAAAATATAAATAAATTAATTGAGGAAACCGTGTACGATCCTTTAAGGGTTCCTCACAGGATCCTTACACTTAAGTACCTGCAATTTACAAAACTACAAAGGTTCCTGTACAGGATCCTGCAAGTGTTCCTGTGCAGAAACCTTTACAGAAATCTTTGATAACTAAGGGTCCTGCATCGAAACCTGCACAGGAACCCTGTCCCAAAATCCCGTACGGGATCCTGCGCAGGACCTGTACAGGATCCCAAGAGGATCCTTTAAGGATCCTGTACGGGGATTTTAAGCTGGGTACTGTAAAAAATTTTGGAAGTTAACGGACTCGGGAGTTAAATTTTTAGATTTAAAAATTAACTCCAAAGGAGAGTTAATTTACTAACTCCTTCCATTAACACACGTGCGAGTTATTTTTTCCAAAGGGGGGTTAGCATTTAGGTGTTAAATTTTAACTCCCTTTATTTAACTCCCCTAGCATTAACTCCTCAATGGGTGCGACTTTTACAGAATCCCCTAGGGAGTTAAAATTTAACTCCCTTTTTTTACAGTGCATTATCAACATATTAGGGGTCCGAAAAGTTAACTGGATGTTCTCCGCCAAAATGTTATAACATTTATAACCATTTATAAATGGTACACTGAAAAAAATGTAATTGAATCAAGAAAATTTGAATTGGTTGAAATAAATATCGGGATTGCATTGGGTCGATCCAATTATGCGATTTCGCGCAGTGCAGGAATTTCGAACTTTCTGCCCTTATAATGTAATATACTATTATTGGTATAGTATACGTAGTAGGAGAGTATATGTTCTTGATCCCAGAAAATAAACTTAATGCATCGCTCATAGACACTGATGACTCTTTAGTTGAACATATTTTTGTAAAATTTTATTTTAAAAAAATATTGTAGATTGCGGGTACATTTTACATACCTCCAAATTCTACATTTAATACTTATCTGTTTGTAGTGGGAAAGACCAGGGCGTAATAGATCACTTTTCACTTTTTGTTGCTTAACTTCGTCATTCTTGCTTTAATAAAAATTTTTATGATGTAGAATACTTAGCCTAACATCTCAGCTTTCAATTAAAAAAAGTACGCTATAATATCACTTATACTTTTTTCTAGAACAATGTTTTTGGAGAAATACAAGGTAAGCAATTTCGCCTCAGGCCGGAGCGTAATAGGTCCGGGGCGTATTGAATCAGAAATAAAATTATAATTTTGATCATGAAATATTATTTAATATTGACAATTTTGGTTTATATTCTACATTTATAACAAAGAATATTGAAAATGGAATACATTTAATTTAAACTTGGGTCAGAATTCATGAAATTTTCACAGAAAACAAAAAGTATTTTTTTAAAATCAAAATGGTGAAAAAACATTTCTATTTGGTCTTAGGAATGTGTCCACCAAAGAACAGAAAAAAATATTATTTTTTATAAAAGTTATTGCAAAATTAATTTTTTTGCAACTTTTTGAACAAAATGTTATTTCTCCTAAAATGAATGAACCGATTTAAGTGAACCAAGAGGGAATATAAAGGGAATAAAAAATACTTTCGTTTAGAATTAGAAAATTTTTAACAAGTTTGTATTTTAATAATTATTTAATAAATTTTTATAAACAATTAATTTTTTTTAAATGTTCTACGCCTTTAAAAATTTTTTTTTAAATATCTACATACACTTAAAACTATAAGAAATCAAAATCCGTTGAGAAAATTTTGGAGCGACAATTATTTTAAAAGTTATAATGGAAATTATATTGGCGCAGTGTAGTGAATCAACACTGAACTTAGTTTTTGATCATTTTTATGATTATATAACTGAATAAAAATGTTAATTCGACAGTGTTTTGTTCATTTCATAGTTAAAAATAATGTTTTAATTCTGAAAATCATCAAAATCACATCTCCGTTCGGTATAATTTCCATTATAACTTTTAAAATAATTGTCGCTCTAAAATTTTCTCAACGGATTTTGATTTCTTATAGTTTTAAGTGTAAGATGTACACAATTGCGTGCTAGTACATAATTCCGTGCTATTTTCTTAAATTAAGTAGAATAAGAAATTGACAAAATATTTCAACAAATGGAAAATTTTAGCATAAACTTTGCTATATATTTAATCAATATTCTGTGTTTCAATTGCATCTGTTTAGTTTATGTACTCAAAATAAAATATTTTGTCAGTCAATCGACGACTAAGCGTCGTGCAATAAGTTAGGTTAAAGTGACAGCTACGAATAGAGGTGATTTTCTTAAGGAAATGAAAAGTGAAGTGTGAATATTTTTTAATTTATGTTTTCATTTTTTTATTAATTAAGGCCTATTTAAATGATATTTCCTATTGCTGAGTAATTTTTAAAAGTTTTTTTTACATAAAAACCACTTTTTTAAATACACGGAATTACGTTCGCTCTTCTCACACGAAGTACATTATTCCGTGTGACACACGTAAATATGGATTTACATTGCTTTATATCAAACTTGTTTTAATGAATCTAATAAGAATATTTAATATACTTACGGTCGATTCCATTTCAATTCAGACAGGCTAAAATATGATATTTAAATAATAGTTTCCTTTTGAAATATATTATTTTTTACACAATTTAAGACGACACGTATTTTGCCGTTTGACCAAAAAAAATTATTTAACGAAGTTAGGCGCATTTGAATTTTTAAAACTGCAAAGTCTGATTTCAAGAAAATGACGGTAAAAAATATTTAAATTGATGTATCTTTCTTGAAACTGTCTATAATGTGATGAGTCTTTTTGTCCCTAATTCCAGATTAAATGTTCTTTGAAGTCCCACAAGTTTAATAAAAAATTTTTTAAATTTAACAAAATGGCGGCTATTTTTCGAAAAAAATTAAAATCAAATTTTCTCAAAAACCCCATCGTTTTTTTTCTCTCAATTTTTTTTATTACTTTCTAGATGTCTAAAGATGATTTTCCAATAAAATTTATCGCGGTCCCGCATCTTAAAAAGGAATAACAAATTTTTTTGTTTTTTCAAAAATGAAAATTCGAAGTTTCTTCGATATCTTTACAATATACAACTAAATTTCAAATAGAAAAAACGTTAGTCTTGGAAAATTAAGTAAATATTTATTATAACTGACATTTCCACCATTCAGGGAATTTAAATTATTATTATTTTGCAATTAAGTCCATTAAACTTACGTTTTTAAAGTATATTAAAGTTTTAATTCAGCATTTGAATGCAAAACACTTTTAATGTTATAAAAATTCAAAAGCCACATGAAATACATTTAACATTAAAAAAAATTTCCATGGAATTCAAAACTATTTTATTCCACCTTTAGATTAGTTAAATACGTCAATTTTCTGTTTTATATGTATATTGTTTTACTTTGTTACTATTAGGTTTGTTCTGCTTTTATTTTTTCGTTAGTGTTTTTTTCTAGATGTTTTGTCTTCTATATAAACATTGCTGAAAAAATGACACAAGTAAATATTAGTAGAAATTTCATGGAGTCTAATATTTATAGCAAGCGATCGAATTTTTGTTATAAAGTTTGAAAAGTTCTTTTAATTCTAAATATCGTTTTTAATTTCGTTAACTGTGTTATCATTATTTTTTAAACTAAAACGAAAATGAATGTTGGGAGGAAAATGTTTTCTTCAGATCGAAGGAAGTGTCCCAATTTTTTGGGAATTCATAAGAAAGTAATATATTGTTCACGTGAAAATAAATTTCTTAAGCTAAGAGAGTTAGCACCATTGCTTCAATCTTCTTTTCCAAACATAACTATCAAAAATGAAGATGATGTATGCAAACGATGTTATTATCGCACTGTATCGTTGTATGATGTTTCCTCAAAAATTGCAACATCTTCTGACTACAGATATTCTCGAGCTTTTGAGAACAACGAGTCTGATTTACAAATGGATATTGATTGTGATATTGCTGATCAAACTGCGTTTGTGTCAGATGAGGTTGATATTTCTGAATGCAAAGCACATTTAAATGAATTAAACAACATTATTAAGGAATTGGGATTAAATGTAGTGCCTTTAAAATTAGATATACAAAAGGATTCAATTAACAGGTATTTTAAAAATTTTTTCTTTATTTAAATTTAATAGATATATAAAAATATTTGTATTAACAGATATCTGGATAATAAAAAAAATCAAATTCTTCAGTCGTTTTCTGAGTTAATAACAAGAAAATTTTCAAGCACTTACAATGTGACAATATCTGCTGATTCTGAAAATCAAAATAATCAATCATGGGACAAAAAATTCAATTTGGCTCTTCAAAGTTGTACATCATACTCTGAAAAACTAAGATTATTAACAATAATTCCTGATGTTTATTCTAAAAATAAGATTTTAAGCAATTTTCCACAATTAACAATGCACATGATCAACGAATCGAGAAAATTGGTTAAAGAAAAGGGAGTTTATCAGTTACCAGACCCATATCGCGGACATTCTGTAAACGAAACAGACATGAAATTAGCTGAAGAATATTATTTAAATGACGATTTAGATTGCTCACGTCAAAGTGCAAATAAAAAAGATGTTACCAATGTTTATGAAAACGGTAAAAAGGTTCAGAAAACTAAACGTTTTTTAACGCGTAGCATTAATGAAATTTTTTTCCTTTTTAAAAAGCGTTATCCGGAAACAAAAATGGGTAAATCTATTTTTTATTCTGTGCGACCGAAATGGGTTAAGATTGATCCGCCAAAAGAATTTTGCCTGTGTATTTACTGTACCAACTTTGAGCTTTATCTCATAGCACTAAATAATATTCGACATCAACGACACGCGAATATTGCAAATGTTGAAAGAGAGGTCATTTCATTAGTACTTTGTTCCCCAGCAACTGAAGATTGCAATTTCCAAGAATGCACTCAATGCCCTGGAAGCAATGGTAAAACGCTTCAATCTTTAGGTATTGCAGACGAAAAAAGTGAGGAAAATGTTACTTTTGCAATATGGAATAACGCAGTACTAGAAACAAGAACAACTACAGTTTCCGCATTTTTAAATGAATTAAGTACGTGGACGATGAAAGTAAATCTTCATAAGCGAGTAAAGGAGATACAACAATTGGAAATAAGAAAAGAAAAAGAAAACGCGGGAAAAAATCCGAAAAAACTGATTTTACATTTCGATTTTGCTGAAAATTGGAAAAAAATTAACCAACAAGAAATTCAAAGTGCCTATTGGAAATCCGAACAAGTTTCCATCTTTACGGCTGTATGTTATCATGATGATAAAGAACCGAAAAGTTTTGCAGTTGTATGCGATGATACCAAACATGATACAGCTCATGCTCTATTTGCAACTGACTCAATTCTCCAAGAATTGAAAAAAGAACTTCCTAATTTTGATAGTATTGAAGAAATCATTTGCATTTCAGATGGAGCACCATCTCAGTTCAAGAATCGTTTTCAATTCTTTGAATTAGGCAAATCAAAGCAAATACGAAAATGGATTTTCTCGGCAACTGGTCATGGAAAAGGTGCCTGTGATGGCATTGGGGGAATTGTTAAACATCTTGCAACCACACACAATTTAAGAATGTCACATATAGAGAGTATTAAAAATGCTGAATCATTTGTTAAAGAAGTCCAAAAATATTCCACTGCTACTAAACTGTTGTACCTTTCATCGAATAATTTACAAAAATACAGAAAACAGCTAATTCAGAAAACAAAAAATGTAAAGCCTATTAAGGGAATTCAAAAGTGTCATTTATGGAAGGTAGAAAAAACAGAAGACGGAGAAAAAGAATTGTCGATGGCACAAATAGCATATCATGATTGGCAGCCTGTTAAAGTAAAAAATTGACGAACTTAACTAATCTAAAGGTGGAATAAAATAATTTTGAATTCCATGGAAATTTTTTTTAATGTTAAATGTATTTCATGTGGCTTTTGAATTTTTATAACATTAAAAGTGTTTTGCATTCAAATGCTGAATTAAAACTTTAATATACTTTAAAAACGTAATTTTAATGGACTTAATTGCAAAATAATAATAATTTAAATTCCCTGAATGGTGGAAATGTCAGTTATAATAAATATTTACTTAATTTTCCAAGACTAACGTTTTTTCTATTTGAAATTTAGTTGTATATTGTAAAGATATCGAAGAAACTTCGAATTTTCATTTTTGAAAAAACAAAAAAATTTGTTATTCCTTTTTAAGATGCGGGACCCCGATAAATTTTATTGGAAAATCATCTTTAGACATCTAGAAAGTAATAAAAAAAATTGAGAGAAAAAAAACGATGGGGTTTTTGAGAAAATTTGATTTTAATTTTTTTCGAAAAATAGCCGCCATTTTGTTAAATTTAAAAAATTTTTTATTAAACTTGTGGGACTTCAAAGAACATTTAATCTGGAATTAGGGACAAAAAGACTCATCACATTATAGACAGTTTCAAGAAAGATACATCAATTTAAATATTTTTTACCGTCATTTTCTTGAAATCAGACTTTGCAGTTTTAAAAATTCAAATGCGCCTAACTTCGTTAAATAATTTTTTTTGGTCAAACGGCAAAATACGTGTCGTCTAAAATTGTGTAAAAAATAATATATTTCAAAAGGAAACTATTATTTGAATATCATATTTTAGCCTGTCTGAATTGAAATGGAATCGACCTTACACTTTTTAATAAAAAATGAAATTCTAAACAAACAAATGAGGTAATTACGTGGTAGTGTTTTACTATCCATTTATTAATTATAATCTGCTTTATAACTCTAATTTTACTAATGGAATTAGGTTCAAAACATTTTATATGCGTTCCTAATTCCGTGCTATAACCTTATTTGCTATAGCAGATTGATAGAGACGACATCCTCATCTACAATGCTCAAAATGTTTTTAAAGAACTAAATTTTCATGTAATATTTAATAACCGCGAAGTATATTATGTTATTAATTTTATTAAGAATAATAATTATTGTCAAAAAGTTTGATATTTTATATAAACATGCGTAAAAACGGAATATACCGCAATTATGGACAAGCTAGCACGGAATTACCTACATGACAAAATTTTGGAACGGAATTACGTTCAATTCAGTGTTTTAAAAAATTAAAAAAAATTAATATAAATTTAGTTTTAAAAGAGATAAAACCAATGGAAAACTGAGAATGATTAATTAACTTTTACGATGCAAATGTTTTCTTGCACTTTAAGTTATTTACTAAAATAACATAAATACAATTCTCAGCAAAGGCCTTAACATGCCGTAAATATGTACATTTACCTTATGTAGATATATTTAAAAAATTTTTTAAGGCGCAGAACATTAAAAAAAATTAATTGTTTATAAAAAATTTATTGAATAATTATTAAAATATAAACTTGTTAAAAATTTTCTAATTCTAAACGAAAGTATTTTTTATTCCCTTTATATTCCCTCTTGGTTCACTTAAATCGGTTCATTCATTTAGGAGAAATAACATTTTGTTTAAAAAGTTGCAAAAAAATTAATTTTGCAATAACTTTTATAAAAAATAATATTTTTTTCTGTTCTTTGGTGGACACATTCAAATAGAAATGTTTTTTCACAATTTTAAATTAAAAAAAATACTTTTTATTTTCTGTGAAAATTTCATGAATTCTGACCCACTTTAAACATTTTCATGCAATTTTCAAATTTTAAAAAGTTGTAGCTAAATGCAAAATCCATTTACGTAAAAATCTATTCTTTAGTTATTTTTTTATTAAAGGTTATAATTGGTACTTATTAATATATAAATTACAAGAAATTAAACTTGATAGGATTATTTTATTAATATTTTCAATATAATAGGTTTTTTTAAATAAAATAAACAAAGTGATCCCTTTCGCCCCGGAGGTGTTTGTTGAAAATTTTGTTATTTTTTATCAATACCGTAAGTATTAAGCGAAAATTGTCAATTGTTCTTTAAGAACAAATGTGTAAAGCTCAAAACCTGATAATCAAAAAATTTTTACAAGTATTTTTGAAAAAGGTATAACAAAAAAACAAAGATTTCAAAAATTTACTTTCGAGCGTCAAATCACTTTTCAAAAATGAATAACAATGAAACTTGGTACAAACTTACAGTATGCCAAGTACATTATTTTAATCGAAAACCGAAATTACACTGATTTACCACTTTTGAATAAATTAAAGTGATCCATTATTACTCCCCGGTCTCCCCTATAATTGAAAAAATATACAATTCTTTTCCATTAGCAATACTAATCATTATATGGGCGATTTCAATATGTCTTTTTTTTCTTGGCGTTCATTCTCTGATACTATTAAGCCTTCCTGCTATTAAAAAATACGTACATCAAAAATCCTTATTAATAAAATAAGGCGTCTGTCTATATATTGCTTAAAACTTCAAAATTTTAACCTAAATAATTATTATTGACATCAAGGAAAAATCTTGTAAATTATAATGTATATGTATGTCTGTCACAAAATCTTTGTACCCAAATCACACAAAAACGCGTTTACCGATTTGAACTAAATTTGGCACATTGTTAGATATTGACCTAAGAAAGGTTTAACAATTTACGGATTTAAAAAATATTAATTAAAACGGAAGATTTTTAATTTTTTAAAAAACTTGAAAAATACAAAATTTGACATTTTTTTCATGGATTATTTTTAAACTTTTTATACTTGAGTATTACATGTAACTAAGATACAAATATAAAAATATTTTCAAAAAATCGAAAATTTCACATTTTTTAATGGAAAACTTTTAAAATAAAAGGCTAATTACTATTAAACTTACAGTGCCGCTCAAAAGGATTTGCCCTCCCTACGCCATGCAAGGGCATTACAAAAAGTTTTGTATCTTCAATAATAATAAAGATAGAATCTTAATCAAATATTTATTTTAAACCTTAAGCATTTGACTTGAAGTAATGCCAAAAAAATGTTAAACAAAATTTTTTTTATTGTTTAATTGCTGAAAATAAAAAAAAATTCACTTTTTTTGAAAAATTTGAAATTGATACAATTTTTGAAGTAATCATCACATTTAAAATCTACAAATGTCATTGAAAAGCATTTTTTGTCACCTTTCAAACGATTTTTTGAAAATTGCTCTACGATAATTTTTAAGAAAGATATGATCATTTGTTTGTAAAAATAGCCTATTTTTTCAATTTTTGGTAACTTGAGAACAATTGATTTTTGAAAAAAATGGTTAAGGAAAAAAATGTGCCTCTTTGTGCGTAAAATTAGAAAAAAAATATTTAAACATTAAAAAAAATTTTTTTTTACATTTTTTCCTTTTGTATATATTTTTAAGACGAATAACATATACTTATCAATATATATCGATAAAATCTAATACAACATAAATTATCACTACTGTTAAAAAGAACAGTTAATAATTACACTAATTAAATATTTAAATAACATTAATTATAAAACATTTATTTCTTTATAAACAATTAAATCAGTGTTGTTAAAAATTTTACTTTTAAACATTTTAAGAGTAAAAATATTATATATTTTTTTCGTCAAAATGATGAATTAATTAACTGTTCTTTTTAACAGTGATAATTTATGTTGTATTAGATTTTATCGATATGTATTGATAAGTATATGTTATTCGTCTTAAAAATATATACAGAAGAAAAAAATTAAAAAAAAATTTTTTTTTAATGTTTAAATATTTTTTTTCTAATTCTACGCACAAAGAGGCACATCTTTTTCCTTCACAATTTTTTTCAAAAATAAATTGTTCTCAAGTTACGAAAAATTGAAAAAATAGTCATTTTAATAAACAAATGATCATATCTTTTTTAAAAATTATGGTAGAGCAATTTTCAAAAAATCGTTTGAAAGGTGACAACAAAAGCTTTCCAATGACATTTGTAGATTTTAAATGTGATGATTTCTTCAAAAATTGTATCAATTTAAAATTTTTCAAAAAATGTGAAATTTTTTTTTTATTTTCAGCAATTAAACAATAAAAAAAATATTAAAAATTTTTTTTTTGGCATTACTTCAAGTCAAATACTTAAGGTTTAAAATAAATATTTGATTAAGATTCTATCTTTATTATTATTGAAGATACAAAACTTTTTGTAATGCCCTTGCATGGCGTAGGGTGGGCAAATCCTTTTGAGGGGCACTGTAAGTCAGTAGTTTTTTTTAAATATGTGATTAATATTTTAAAATCAAAATAATACAATTCCAGGGCTGCCAGTGACTCACTTTTCTCACTTTTACTCACTTTTTTTCAGGTCACTCACTATTACTCACTTTTTTAAAAAAAACTCACTTTTCTCACTATTTTTTGTAAAATACCTTATTTCTCAATTTAAAAAAAATAAATTTTATTTAAGGGCAAATCCAAGTTGAAAAATGTAAACAAACAAAACAGTAAACAAACCAAACACTAAAATCGCAATTGTTTGGGAGCATTTATTACCATAAAAATTAACATTTTTACTCTTTCTATACAAAAATAGTTAATTAGGGTGTCAAAGTTTTCAATAAAACCACATTTTTTGACTATGAGTAGAGAAAGGTAGATTATGCGACTGCATAATTTTTTAAAATCGAGTAGAAACATTATAATATTATGTTAATTCATGTTTTAAACCTTTAACAACATGTTCCTAGAGCGCACAATATTTCACAATTTTTACTGATTGCATAATTTTACTCTTTCTGCATAATGATCGCATAATAGGCTCAAAAATTCAAAAATAGTGTTTTTTAACTAAGCAATGTAAAAAAATTTCAGTTTCTTTATATTTTAAATAAAATAATAAATAGGTAAGTTTTTAAACCACGTTATTAAATTTTAGTTTAAAAATTTAAGATTTATTATAAATTCTAAAAGAGATGTACTTACATCTCTTAAAATAAAATAAGAGTAACAAATGTTACTAAAAATTTAGATAATATTTTTATAAGTTACTTTTAGCTTTTATTGTTGGTTGTGATTATTATACGATTCAATCATAGAATATCAGAAAAATATGAAATATAAAATTTTCAGGAACGTTTTACGCTACATTTTCGCTTATAATAGAGTTGTCGAAAATGTAATTTAAATTATCAGGAATCAGGAAAGTTTGAAGCTAAATTTTTGGTAAAATTTGACTATAAACATTTATTGAAGTGCGAGAAAAATAAACATGACTGGGTGCTGTCCAGACAGGAATGGTTCCTGTCCAAAAAAAACAATTGAGTTTGGCAGCTGTCAGTGCTGTTTGGACATGAACGATTAATGTCCAGACATTACTGATTCCTTTATAGACAAGAATAGTTCCTGTCCAGAAAGCAAAGAGTACTGTCTAATTACAAAAGTTTTTTTGACAGGAACCACTCCTGTCTAGACAGTACCCAGTCATGTTTATTTTTCTCAGTGTGGGACATTTAAGGGGACTTTCTGGTTTGGAATAGACAAAAAATACACTTTTTTAAACTTTTATTGTGAAAAAAGTATTACAGTTTTTCCCAAAATTCTTTTTGGACATTGTTACACATTACGTGGAAAGAATGTTAAAAACTTTTTGAAGTAAATTTAGTTACGTATGGCAGATGTAGGTGGCGTCTTCCAAAAGGTACCTTTTTCGGGGAGTAACTTTCCGAATGACCAGTACCTCATAAATTAAAAATTCAAACTGGATTCTGTTCATAAGTATTTGTTCTAGGTAAAAAACCTAAAAAACGATTTTTAAATGTATTTTTTAATATTTTATAAAAATTTTACTTAAAAAATCGCAAAACCGCTACGTTTTATGGTCAATTTACCCCCGCATAAAAAAGGGGGTTTGACTGTGAAATCGGTTTGGTAGATTTCGAGAAAAGTTACTCCCCGTTTAAAGTTTTCATGTAATGTGTACCTCTACTACAGTCCGTTAAGAAACGGACATAAAAATTGCTATAACTTTTTTCTTTCGCATATTTTTTCATAATTGTTTTGGGAAAGTAATTTTATGATACTAAGGAACATTTTAAAGCAAAAAAAGAAAAATCGATTTTTTCAAATCCTAAACTAGAAAGTCCCTTTAAATCTTTGCACAATTTTCACTAAAGTTTGCAAGTAAATTTTTCAAAGTTTGCAAGTATGTAAATCTTTTATAAATTTTTAGGAAAGTTTTGGTGCTGTGTAGAAATACTCATAGTCAAATATGGTTTCATTGCAGACTTTGACACTCAATTTTGCGATTTTTGTTAAGAAAGTTTAAAAAAAATAAAAATTAATGGTAAAAGTATTAAATATCTGTACCTATTATTTATTAAATTGAGAAGAAAATTGATATTACAGATTAATTATTAATTTAAATCTTTAAAAATATGCCAAAATTAACCTCACTTTTACTCACTATTTTATTTGTAAATTCACTATTTACTCACTTTTTTCAATCAAAAACTCACTTTTTTCACTACTTTTAACCTCTAAGTACACTGGCAGCCCTGCAATTCAGAATTATTTATTCATCGAATTTATCCAATATTATTTAATTGCAAGAATTTTAGAAATATTGAAAATAAAGTTTTTTGTTATTAAAATGGTATTGCAGGATGTCAAGAATTATAAGTCACATGTGATTCAATACAAGAACTATGCTACTGCGTAAAAACTTAGATGTTAAAAAGCTTTTTATTTTAATTCTATATTTCACTTTTAGAGATGTTTTGAGCAATGTAAAGACAAAAGTTATAACAGGGTGTCTATCAACCGAGTGTAAATAATACATACTAAGACAATATTGTCTAGATTTATTTGTGAAAGATAAAAAACAATAATAAAAAAAGGTTAGTACTATGTGATTAAAACGAAAACTTAAAGAGGCATTGTGAAATAAATTGTGGTAGTGATTGTGAAAATTACTAAAATTGTGTTTTGAGTTAAATCGTGATTACTTATTACACATAAGTTAATTTGTAAATTTTTATTTTATCATGAAGCAGAAAATTATATAAATGTACTAAATCCAACGTTGCCAAGAGTTGAATTAGTACTACGTGATTAAAACGAAAACTTAAAGAGGCATTGCTTTGACTAACAATGTAGAGCGAGAACCTCGTTAATCATTATATGTGGACCTCCACATGAAAAGAGCCCATTTTGTCGGTTCTAGTTTTCAAGATAATTGCAATTTAGTAATTATTGAGAAAAAACTGGGTTTTTAAACATTTTTATTATCAATCTACATGTTTTAACAAGTCGAATCAGGCGAGTTTTTATTAATTTATCGTTAACTTAAGTGTTGGATTTAAATGATTTTTCAATAAACTAAAAAGGGCCCATTTTGTCGGTTCTCTGCAAAAGTCCCATGCAGAAAAGTAGGAGTTCTGCCGATGCTTACGACCGGCATGATACCGCACCGGTGGAACAATGGGACTTATACAAACACTGACGTGGTAGTCCAGTTAATAAAAAACCACCGGCCTGACACCAAAATTTGCTTCTGTTTTTTCACCGGCACAGGAGCTGAGCCGTCAAAAAAAATTAGTACCGGCCGGATGCCGGCCCAGCACCAAAATTTACTTGTGTTTTTTACTGGCACAGGAGTTCTTTTAGCAAAAAAAAAATTACTATCGGCCTGGTGCTAGGCCAATACCAAATTTTTAAGTGTTTTTTCACCGGCACAAAAGTTGAGCCGGGAGAAAGATTAGTACCGGTACGATGCTGGCCCAGCACCAAAATTTACTTGTGTTTTTCACCGGCACAGAAGTTCTTTCTGTTCCTAAAATTAATAAACATGAGTTTGCAAACAATACTTCTTTATTAATATTTTAAGGTTTTAAGTTTGATAATTCAAATATGTATTGTCATATTTAAAGTGTGAAATAAAATATTTACGTATATTCAATATAAAGGGTAAGTGTATTAATAAAACTGAAATTTGACTTCAACGGGCACTGGGACATAAAAAGTCCTCAAAGTGCCATTAGGGCAAATTGACATTTATGAATTCAAATTTTTATATTTTTGAATTCTAGAAGTGTTTTAGAAATTACTTCGGAAAAATATAAAAAATTCATATTTATAAATTAAAATTATTCAAATTGAATTTTAGAAAAGTTTGGGGTATGTTGTTCCTCTCCAAAGTTCTATTTGGGTATTTCGCAAGGCGGGCAAATCGGTTCAGGAGTTTTAATTAGTTTTCTTATTGGAAATCCTCACATGTAAATCTATTCATAAGGATACCTATGTAAAATCATATGGGAAAATGTGATGTAAAATTCTATATCAAATCTCACATTCTACTCTCTAAATATAAATTAGTAAAAACACTTTCTAATTTGAATTAGTGACTGACTTTTTACTTTTGAATTAGTAAATTTTACTAAAAAATTAATAGAAATTACTATTTACTAGTAAAACTTACTAATTCAAAAGTAAAAAGTCAGTCAGTAATTCAAATTAGAAAATATTTTTAATATAATTCAAATTTAGAGAGTATAAATGGCTGATTCTTAAAAAAAAGTCGAAAATGGCTTTAGCAAATTAGTCAATTTTTTTAATATACTGTTGAATTTTTTCCACTAACCTTAGTTTATGTCTTTATTAATTAAAATATTATAATGGTCCACAAGTTTTTTGAGTTTAAACTTTAAAGCGAATATAAAGATAAAAAACAAATCAGAAAATGAGGGAATGACAGCCGTGAGGGAATGATTTTTAATATTGTTCCACAATAATTAATAACTCCGTAATGCACCAGTAATCTATGGCCATGATTTATAACTCCCCATTCTCCCCTGCAAATTGTCAAATATTCTCTTCAAATATGTTAGTAGAAACTAAAACCCGTCGAAGACTGGTACGACAGCTATTTATTTATAATTAAGACTATTAAAAATTATATTATAATAATCGACGTAATCTGTCCTCACCTGAAGTTAGCGATGTTTTATTACAATGGGGTCAGGGCTTAGCCTGCGTTCTTTTTAACCGATTTTAAAAACCAAATAGGCGTTTTTTTCGTCTTGAAGCATAGAATTTAAAAATATATTTTGTTAAAAACAATTTTTATTTTTTATTGTTTTTTAAATTATTTATTTATAATCTTATAATAAAAAGCAGTATTCTTCACGCTATACTTAAAATTAAAAAATACTATCGTATTCTGCATACATTTTTGAGTAAGAAACAATTGAGAAAAAAATGGCCCGCTACAAGAAATAACAATATTAAATTATTTTCGTCGCCGTGTAAGCCGTTTTAATGATGTTCGCTGCCGCTGCGCTGTTTTCGCATTATACATCAAGTTGAAATTTGAGGTTCTTTTGATTTTTTAAATGATTGTCTGCGTTGCGATGACTTGTTTATGCGGCTTTATAATACGGTAGTATTTTTAGATTTTAAGTATAGCGTGAAGAAAACTGCTTTTTATTATAAAATTATAA
Source organism: Leptopilina drosophilae (assembly GCA_032873175.1). Classification (NCBI taxonomy): domain Eukaryota; kingdom Metazoa; phylum Arthropoda; class Insecta; order Hymenoptera; family Figitidae; genus Leptopilina; species Leptopilina drosophilae. The sequence continues at coordinate 13,412,695 of CM065487.1, forward strand.
ACAAATAATTTAAAAAACAATAAAAAATATAAATTTTTTTAAACAAAATATATTTTTACATTCTACGCTTCAAGGCGAAAAAAACGCCTATTTGGTTTTTAAAATCGGTTAAAAAGAACTCAAGAAAAAAAAATTATTTTCATTTAATATTGTTAAAAACTTTAATTGTTAATAACTATAACAAAAAATTTTGTTTGCCTTAAATTTTTTATGACATTATTTTTATCACATAAAGATGAGAATGAAAGATATTTCATTAAAAAAAATTTTTTTAATTTACCCGATCCGTTTGGCTAAGCCTGATCCAATGTTTTATTTTATAGTATTTAAATTGATATGTAAAAAAAGGAAAGTTAATTTGTAAAAATGTAAAATGGAAATTTTGTAAAATTTTATATTATGAAGAGTTTTATTTTTCTTTCTTTAAAAATAATTGTCTTTAAATATAATTATAATTTTGAAATTATATCATTTTATGAATTTAGAAAAATTATTCTATTTAAATAATACCATTCTCGTAGTTGAATTCTCATAGGAATTGATTTAACAACAATTTTAGTTAAATTGAAGAAAGTGAATTTATCATTCGGTAGTATTAATATTGAAGATGAAAGAATTTATCAATTATCCGAATCAAATCTCTCGAAAATAAATTTCTTGAGTAAGCACTAGATTTCGTTATGAAAATACAATATATTTTTCATATGTATCGACAGCGCAGCTGTCCTAATACAGAAACCTGCTTTTTCTGAAAATCATTTTTTCGAAATTAATTAATAATTTCAAAATTATCAAAGAACTCAGAAAAAATTGGTTAGCATGGTGGGATACGAGCCCACGACCTTTCTATTGCCGGTAGACTGCTCTGACCACTGAGCTACATGCACCCCAAGATTCTCAGAGTTCCTTAATATATACTATACCTCCCTGCATTATTTCATGATAATGTAGGGAGTTTCTTTGAAGATGGTAAAGCTAGATTTCATAACGAAATCTAGTGCTTACTCAAGAAATTTATTTTCGAGAGATTTGATTCGGATAATTGATAAATTCTTTCATCTTCAATAATTTTAGTTAAAATTTTTAAAAATAATTGAATATTTAAACCGTTATAACAGAAATTTTAGGAATTAATTAAATTTTAAAAGGTTTTTAAATTAAATTCCTTGAAAATTTTACGAAAGGAAATGTTTAAAAATTAGTCCAGTCGCCCTGTGTTTTTTCGTGCCAAAATTGATACCTGAAGTTTGATTATGGATTCATATAGTGTGGGCTAATAGTATAAAGATGTACATGTTTCCCACTCGAGATTTTTTAAGCTGCGCGTTATAAACAATTTTGAAGGTGCCGAAAAACAGTTTTTTGATGACCGTTCTTTCCCATCAAATTATAGGGGGAAAAGTTGTTGATAAAAGTTATAGAGCTTGGAAATACCTTTAAAATAATAGGTCATATGTTAAAATTGGTTCATTTGTTTACTTGCAAATAAATTTAAATCACTAAAAATAGCACTTTCTTATTTGTTTAATAACTTGAATAAAAGTTAACAAATACTTTCGATATTCTCCAAAAATGAACCTCTCAAGACCCTCAAGATGTGTGCCAAATCTGAATACGATTCGATAAATAGTTTATGAGAAATTCCATTTGTTAACTAAAAACAAGATTTTTAAAAATGGAATTTTTTACATTTTTGGCCGGATGAAAACCAAGTTTTTTTGTTGGATTCTCTTCATGAAATGTTAATCTATCAATCACAATTTGTAACGAATTAAATTTTCACAAGAAAACTGGTTTTAGGGGGGGAGAATAAAGGTTTTCGGGAAAAAAATAAAAAATATTAATAATTAAAGGCTAAGGAATTTTTTGAAAAAAAATTATCTTCCACCCCCCCCCCTCCCTTTGACCTAGATCAAAATTATTTTTTGCAAAATTTTCAGGAAAGAATAAGTAATCAAATGGCGTTTATGCCAAATTGTTACAGTAAAAATTGTTAATGTTTATAAGTATATAAGCATTTGTTTATAAGCCAAAATTTTCTCCCCCCCAAAAACCAGTTTTCTTGTGAAAATTCAATTCGCTACAAAATGTGATTAATAGATTAACATTTCATGAAGAGAATCCAACAAAAAAACATGGTTTTCATCCGGCCAAAAATGTAGAAATTCCATTTTAAAAAATCTTGTTTTTAGTTAACAAATGGAATTTCTCATAAACTATTTATCGAATCGTATTCAGATTTGGCACACATCTTGAGGGTCTTGAGAGGTTCATTTTTGGAGAATATCGAAAGTATTTGTTAACTTTTATTCAAGTTATTAACCAAATAAGAAAGTGCTATTTTTAGTGATTTAAATTTATTTGCAAGTAAACAAATGAACCAATTTTAACATATGACCTATTATTTTAAAGGTATTTCCGAGCTCTATAACTTTTATTAACAACTTTTTCCCCTATAATTCGATGGGAAAGAACGGTCATCAAAAAACTGTTTTTCGGCACCTTCAAAATTGTTTATAACGCGCAGCTTAAAAAATCTCGAGTGGGAAACATATACATCTTTATACTTTACCCCACACTATATGAATCCATCATCAAACTTCAGGTATAAATTTTGGCAAAAAATGACCACTTTTTCACAGGGCGACTGAACTAAATATTAGAATTTTTATTTTAAAAAATGATTAATAACATTATTTTGATTGAAAAATTATTAAAGTTTTTCAACAATTTGATTTAACAATTTAAAAAAAAAAGAATTTTGGAAGTCATCGCGACGAATTTGTTTTGATATTTGTAATGCTGGAATGTGAATCCTCCCTTTTTTTCTTGTAACCCAAACAAATCGATGCAATTGTTAGACACCTGAACGACCTTTACCATATATGGTCATCCACGATTATCGCCCTTCTACCAGGTGGTTCACCTGTCTAAAACAAGGGTCATGCACGCGCGCCCAATTCAATCGATAAATTAAAACTGACCCAAAGGTAATAAAAGTGGGTGGCATTATCATTTCTTTCGATTGGAAGCCAAGGTATAAAAGGTGCCATTCTCGCCAAATTCAGTAGTTCAGGAAACACCCTCAACTTTACTAGTTATACTAGGAAGGCTGATATAAGTATAATTATAAAAAGCGGGGTAGCAATAAAGGGGACGTCCATAAAATATGTGGGATCAAAATAGGGAGAAAGGATCTAAAATTTTTTACAAAAGTTGATATAAGAGTAGAGGGGATAATAAAAATTTTACGTCAACTTTTTAAATGTTAAAAAGTTACATATTTAATTAAAATTTTTTTTGTTTTTAAAAATTATAACCACTGATATATTTTACCCTTACTGGTTGGTTTAAGAAATAACGGGTAATTTATAAAACTATTAGTGAATGCAATCAAAATGACATTTTGAATTTTTCTTATACCCACATTTGCCTAAATGAAAAATTTCACATTTATATAACTATTAAAAAAAATCGTAAATCAACTTTGAAAAATGGAGTTTAAAGTTATACATTGTAATATACGATACAATTTTGCAAATTGAAAAAAAAATTTTGGTTAACCAAAAGAAATTCCGAAAAATAACCAAAAATAGCCATTTTTGGACATTTAAAGCCGTATTGCAAAAAATTCTGACGTGATGGGCTTTCTTGGAGGTCGGATTCGTATTCTACGTCAAAAATCTATAAGAATCACCTTCCACTTTTTCTGTAACAGAACTAAGCTAAAATTTGCAGACCTGTATTGTTAAACCTGCGTTCTTCGAGTCAGTCCAGAAATCACCACCAAGTTAACAAGTTGTGTCCTATCCCCGTGTGTCTTCTTCGTATCAGTCAAGCAACCGCGAACAAGTTAACTAAGTCAAATTCATTCAAGAAGAATTTTTCGACTACGAGGCACATTTCTAATTTTCGGAAGACTGCATTATATCGGCATCGACTTCATATAAATAATTCTGTCACTCCTAAGCTGAGGGGTGCACACCTAATTTACATTCGACACCCAAACTCCGGACCGTTCGCTTTGAATGGCCGAAAAAATTCAAAGGCAAAAACCGCTGCCAAGTTATATATTTTTGTTATAATTTTTGTGATCATTTCATGAACACTTTGCTTCCTCATAGAGATGTTAATAATAATAAAATATAATTTTGAACAATTATTCTCAATTGCTGTAATAATTTTTTCTTTTTATTTGATTCAAAATTCAAGTTCCACATTAAAAAATTTTTTTTTAAGTTTCCATCACAATTTCTGTTTTTTAAAATATGAATAACTTCTTTATTTCTAATCGAATTAGCTTCAAAAATAAGTCAATCGAACCATTTTTTAATGCTCTGTAATGATATAGCATTATTTTTGACGTGAGAATTTTAAAGTTTCTGAAAGAGTAAAATCCATTCAGTTTTGTACGCGTAGTATATCTATATATATTACTGAGCTCACTGCTCGGCGGACAGGTAGAGAGTACCGATGGCGCACTCATTGCCGCGCATCACGTGGGTCTCTCTCACCTCACGCTACACCTCTCGCGGGCCCAGCGATCTATAATACTTGGTTGCTCGTACAATTTCCTCAGTTCGCCGTTGACCAGACTCGGGGCTTGCTCCGAGGCAGATCGACAGCAACTCTCTCTTCTCTTTCTCCTTCTTACCTTTACGATCTAACGCCGAGGTTGAGGTACGACTCTCCCAAGGAATGAGATCTTCCTTTCTCACCTAGTGTAAGCCGGCGGTAACTCAGGTACAACTGGGGCTGCTTGCTTGTACATCCTAGAAGGAGTTGTACTCAAGACTCAGGTACAACTGGGCAGTAGTAACACCCTTCGCCTCTCCGTTTCTCTCTCTCTCTCTCTCTTCTCACCTGTCATTGCTCTGGTCTAAGCAGGGGTACAGCCGTGTAAGACCAAGGCAATGAATTTCCTACAGAAGAATGTGAACCAACCCCGTGAAGAAGAGGTACATCTCGACCTTCACGGAGTTGACGCACCAGGTAGATTCTTCGACTCAAGGTACAACTTGGGGGAAGATGAAGCTTGTATTTCTACCCTTAAACTTTCCCTCTCTCTCTTTCTTTATGCAACTCGTTATCGTGTCGGGCATGAATACCGTTAGAATCGCGGTATCTAGTCTTTCGATTTTGCTAAATCGATCTAGCGTGCACGACCCCTAGTTATCGTCCGTACCGGTATCGAGGGGTAGTTTCTAGAGCCTACCCTCGCGTAAAATGAGCGTCGGTCTCGGGTAGAATTTTATCATCGCTTTTGGGGAAAATAACGCTTCTCAATTTTTTACAGCGTGGCCACAGGGGAGTATGTCGAGATGTATAATCGCCAGGACAGCGGCGCAGTCTCTCATTAGCTCTCTTGCGCTACTCTCTCTCTCTCTCGCTTTCTCTCTCTCTCTAACGCTCGCTTATCTCTTTTCTCTCTTTCTCGCACGTTATATTTTTCTATTCTTACCTTTTAAATCTTTTATTCTTTATTTCTTTTATTTTATACTTATTTTATTATTCTCTATTTCTTTTAGTTTCATTAGTTAGTATAGATATTTTTGAATTGTTAGTAGTTAGTTTAGGTATTTTGATTGATTTCTGTTTATATTATTTTTGCATTATATCGAGTCATTTATTTTTATTATATATTGTTAATTTCTTTTGGTAAATTTTAAATTCATCTTCGTACACAATAATTTATATTATATTTCTCTAGTTATTTTTTTGAATATATTTTCTTACGAAGGTTTAAAACTCTGTTTCGTTACTGACTTCAACCCTTCCTATCGATATCACTAAATTGACTAACTAGCTTGCTTAAATTCTGTAATGACGCTTTTCGCCATTTTATTAATTTATTTGATAAAAGATAAGTTGTATTTTAACCCGGACTCCATCCGGCGAGCAAATCCTTTGGCAATAAAAATTTAGATCATTACATGGCGCCCGAACAGGGACTAATTTTTTTTTTATCAACTAGTGAATATGCAAAGTGTTTAAAATTGAGTAAAAAAATTAGAATTTTTTTTTTTTAGTCGCAATTTAAAAAAAAAAATGGTCTGTCGTGATGTCGGTAGTGGGGGTAGTAATTCAATTTTTCACCGTCGTGAGGGCGTGATAGTCGCAGGGGTGGGGATGAATGGTCCTTATATATAGTCGCGTAGATAGCTTATCGTTCTAGTCGATCAGTACCACTCATCGATACCATATCAATTATTTTCATTGTAAAGCAAGAAAGAAGAAGAAGACATCATGTATTTTACAAGTAGCGACGAAAGAGTATTTCGTTTACTGGCAAAATTCGAGCATTGGTTTCCCGGTTTAACACTTTTTGAAGTGTTACAGCATGTTGAATCTGAACGGTTGAAATTAAAAATTTCGTGTGCTCAAGTGCGTCGCGTGTTCCCGGAGATGTTAATAGCTGACTCTCTAGTAAAATATAAAGACTTTTTAATCGGTTTGGATTATGAAAAGCAGCTAGAATACAAGGAGAGCTGTTTTTTCAATCTTCGCCCAATTATCCGTGGAAGCCCGGTGACTGTCGCGAAAGACAGAAACCACCCGTACAACCCAAAAACGGATTACTGGCGTTGTGGACAACACGGACATTGTCGTCAGGAGTGCCGTGAAAAACAGGTGATATTCTGTTCTCAGTGCGGTATTTTAGGCAGCTTTGCTCGAGATTGCTGCTTTAGGAAAAGAAAATAATTTTCTTTTTCTTTTCTCACCCCGTGACCAGCAACCATCTTGGTTTTCTTCTACCACCACCACCTTTGGAGAAGAGTGGGGGTGACTAACTAGTATATAATCAACTGTGGTTCATTATTAAGCACAGTTCTTTTCCACACTTCATTGAGTAAGGTTATCTTCGGTTATCCAAAAGTTATCATGGGAGTACAATGGATCTACAAGCTGACCAAGAATGAACTGGTGGCTCAACTAGAAAATTACCAAATTGACGCTACTGGTACAATCTCTGAACTTCGGCAGCGGTTCGTAGCTTTTATTCGTACTAAACCGGAGCTACTAAATCAAACTAAAGATCCGGAGGACTACGTAGAAGAGGATGACATCAACCTTGATAGAACAGCTTTAGAGGATCCAAATTTACGCGAGAATCTGGTGGATATTGGAGCTCAGCAAGCACCTGCGATCACACCGGAACAAATTAGAGCAACGGAAGCTCTAATTAACCGTCATTTATTACAATCCGCTCCAGTAAGAACATCGACACCTTTCGATGACAGAAGTGACACTTATGTGCTTGAAAGGATGAGAAAGTGGGTTGTAGTTTCGAATGCCATGATGTTTATGCATTTTTGGAACGAGTGGACGAGTTACAACAGGCGTATGGATTTTCTGACGAACAACTTCTGCGAGGATTTTCTGAGTTATTACGAGGTGATGCTTTGCTCTGGTATCGTAATGAAATCAGAACAATTTTCACACTAGACGAACTGACTTCAGCATTACGTAGATTTTACCTTTCACCTAGTGAATTCAGGCACCTAGAAACTCAAATTGTCAGCAAGGTGCAAGGTAAAACAGAGTCAATTAGAGAGTTCTGTACAGCATTGAGAACTCTTATGAGAAGACATGGAGGTTATAATTTTTCTCGTGAACTAGATACGCTTTATTGGAATATGAAGCCGATATTCCGATTGCATATTCGTCGCAGTGAACTGGATTCTATCAGCACATTAATTCAACGAGTGGAGGAAATTCAGGAAACTCTTGTAGCAGTTAATCTAGAAGAATAAAGTATTAGAAATAGTCAACTATTAACTGAAGTTTTAAGTTTCTACAATTTGAGTCAACAACGTTAAATTGCTTTATGGACTGTATTGCTCGCTACCGCCTGCCAGTTGAAGGAGTGAAACACATCATGAGGATGAAGAGAACGACAGGAATTTTTTGTAGTGTAAATGGTACTAATTCGCGGAATTTGTTTTTGTTTTATTCAATTCTAGTTAAAAATTATTCTTTTTGTATTCTCCTTAGACGCTCATTAAAATTCGCTTTTCTAGTAGGGGGGATGTAATGATATAGCATTATTTTTGACGTGAGAATTTTAAAGTTTCTGAAAGAGTAAAATCCATTCAGTTTTGTACGCGTAGTATATCTATATATATTACTGAGCTCACTGCTCGGCGGACAGGTAGAGAGTACCGATGGCGCACTCATTGCCGCGCATCACGTGGGTCTCTCTCACCTCACGCTACACCTCTCGCGGGCCCAGCGATCTATAATACTTGGTTGCTCGTACAATTTCCTCAGTTCGCCGTTGACCAGACTCGGGGCTTGCTCCGAGGCAGATCGACAGCAACTCTCTCTTCTCTTTCTCCTTCTTACCTTTACGATCTAACGCCGAGGTTGAGGTACGACTCTCCCAAGGAATGAGATCTTCCTTTCTCACCTAGTGTAAGCCGGCGGTAACTCAGGTACAACTGGGGCTGCTTGCTTGTACATCCTAGAAGGAGTTGTACTCAAGACTCAGGTACAACTGGGCAGTAGTAACACCCTTCGCCTCTCCGTTTCTCTCTCTCTCTTCTCACCTGTCATTGCTCTGGTCTAAGCAGGGGTACAGCCGTGTAAGACCAAGGCAATGAATTTCCTACAGAAGAATGTGAACCAACCCCGTGAAGAAGAGGTACATCTCGACCTTCACGGAGTTGACGCACCAGGTAGATTCTTCGACTCAAGGTACAACTTGGGGGAAGATGAAGCTTGTATTTCTACCCTTAAACTTTCCCTCTCTCTCTTTCTTTATGCAACTCGTTATCGTGTCGGGCATGAATACCGTTAGAATCGCGGTATCTAGTCTTTCGATTTTGCTAAATCGATCTAGCGTGCACGACCCCTAGTTATCGTCCGTACCGGTATCGAGGGGTAGTTTCTAGAGCCTACCCTCGCGTAAAATGAGCGTCGGTCTCGGGTAGAATTTTATCATCGCTTTTGGGGAAAATAACGCTTCTCAATTTTTTACAGCGTGGCCACAGGGGAGTATGTCGAGATGTATAATCGCCAGGACAGCGGCGCAGTCTCTCATTAGCTCTCTTGCGCTACCTCTCTCTCTCTCCGCTTTCTCTCTCTCACTAACGCTCGCTTATCTCTTTTCTCTCTTTCTCGCACGTTATATTTTTCTATTCTTACCTTTTAAATCTTTTATTCTTTATTTCTTTTATTTTATACTTATTTTATTATTCTCTATTTCTTTTAGTTTCATTAGTTAGTATAGATATTTTTGAATTGTTAGTAGTTAGTTTAGGTATTTTGATTGATTTCTGTTTATATTATTTTTGCATTATATCGAGTCATTTATTTTTATTATATATTGTTAATTTCTTTTGGTAAATTTTAAATTCATCTTCGTACACAATAATTTATATTATATTTCTCTAGTTATTTTTTTGAATATATTTTCTTACGAAGGTTTAAAACTCTGTTTCGTTACTGACTTCAACCCTTCCTATCGATATCACTAAATTGACTAACTAGCTTGCTTAAATTCTGTAATGACGCTTTTCGCCATTTTATTAATTTATTTGATAAAAGATAAGTTGTATTTTAACCCGGACTCCATCCGGCGAGCAAATCCTTTGGCAATAAAAATTTAGATCATTACAGCTCTACAAGATGATAATGATAGTTTTAAAGTTATTTCTACATTTTTCAACAAAATATTCAAAAAAGTCTTATTTTCCAAAATTTGTTATTTTTATCTCTGGTGAATATGGACGAAAAATTTTCATTGAGAGCTCAAAAGATGCGTCTAAAAAAACTCTACAAAATTACAGAAAAACATTCATAGGTGTCCTAACATTTTTTTAAAGTTATGGGCAAAAACGTTTTTTTGAGAAATTAAAAATAAAAAAATATATACTCAATAACTTTAGCCCACCCTACAGCGATTGAAGGCTTTACAAAAAATGTTGTATTTTATTAACTATTAAAGTTACAAAGTTGAAAAGAATATCATTAGAAAACTCATTTCCTGACCTTTAACACTATATAAAATTAAAATTAAAAAAAAGTTTTTTTAATGAGTAAATAATTTTATTGCAAAACAAAATTTTTCGTTTTTTTTGGTTTTTTCAAAGTGATACAGTTTCATTGGAAATCATCGCATTTTAATGACAAATATATCATTGGAAAGGTAGTTTTATCACCTTTAAACCCCACTTTTTAAAATTTTTTTACGATAATTTTTAAGAAAAATATGATCTTTTGTTTAAAAAATTAGCCATTTTTTTCAATTGTTGATAACTCAAAAACGGTTACTTTAGGAAAAAATTTTTGAGAACATGAATTGTTCTTTTTTGTGTATAGAATTGAAAAAAAATTATTAAAAATTTGTTTTTGAAAAAAAATTTTTTAATAAAATTACTCATTAAAAAAACTTTTTTTTAATTTTAATTTTATATAGTGTTAAAGGTCAGGAAATGAGTTTTCTAATGATATTTTTTTCAACTTTGTAACTTTAATAGTTAACAAAATACAAAACTTTTTGTAACGCCTTCAATCGCTGTAGGGTGTGCAAAAGTTATTGAGCGGCACTGTATAGTTAAACTTTATTAATCTGTCTCAAAGTACTCTCATTTTATGTCCGCAGATGAGACCTACAATTTAAAAAAAAATTCAGTCCAAAAGCTCTTCATAGTTTGGAGATATTTATGAAAATGTGGTGTTTACACACACACGGAATGACATTTTGTAAAAATGTCTTTTTTGAACTCCTGAGGTCAAATAACATAAAGATATGTCAAAAAATCGAAGTCGAAAAATGTTGGTATTACAATACTTCCTCAGTATGAGAAAGCAATTGCATTCTCTGTTTCCGCTAGATAACATCATTTCTTCGACCTCATTCTGAAGGAGGTTTTCACATGTTGGGTCTACGACTATAAGAATAATTTCAAAAGGTAAGTAACTAATATTCTAGAATTTTCTCCTCATTTAAATTCTCGATTCTTTCTACAAGTTACAATATTGTTTCAGTGTCCTTGAACCGTTGAAGACATCTGGATCTACAACAGTAGATCAGTAGATCTAATTTTTAAATGAAGGCAAATAAATTCTCTAGTAATTTAACTTCAATTAACCAGTTACTCTTTCTTAAAACCTGTCCCTTAATATGAGAGCTTTATGCTCTGTAAATAAATCTGGTTGAATCACCGATGCCGGCCGAATTAAATATGTAAATTATGTTTAGATTCCTTCTTTGAAACGTAACAAATGTATTGAAAAGTATTTAAGTCTCAAAAATTTAATTACATATTTTTTCAAACCTTCATCTAATAATGGTCGAAGTAAAAAAATGATTTAAATTAATAAATAAACAATTAAGCAAATAAATAAATGACTAAAACAAATAAATTAACATATAAATAAGTAAATAAATAGCCGCATAAATAAAGAAATTAATTTAAAAAATAAATAAACAAATTATTAGATAAACAAATAAAATAATAAATAAATGTTATTAGTACTTGAAAACTAAAAGTAGTTTCCAAATTTCAGAAACTAAAGATACGTTCTTAAATAATTTTTTTCTATTGACAAATATTTTAAAATGAAGAGAAAATCTATTGTGTCATTTTTTTCTCGCAATTTGTCGAAAAACATTGACTGTTCGCAAAAGCGAATCCAAGATGTTGTGAATATTGCGGGGCCACACTCTTTCTCTTCCCACATTCTGTCCTAAACTGACCGTATTCCGCAATTCTCGCAAACCTTTTCCGATTTCGATATCAGCTATCAAAAGAATACTTTATATTTTTTTCTTTTTTGCTTTTCATTTCGTTATCATATGTAAGTCCCCTTTAATTGGTCCTCCTCCCCCCACAATTCTCTCACCTAATATTCATTTTACTTGAATCGGTAATTCCCCACCCAAGTTATATATATACGGATAAAAATCTCTACTAATTCTTTCGAAAGAGGCAATATAACACTTGCAAATCTTTTTTATCATCTTATTCTCTGATAAACTATCTTAATTAGTCTCGATGTTTATTTGTATACCTTCCGCAAAATAACTTAAGAATTATTTAAAAAAATAAATTTTTACATACATATATATATATATGGACAATTCCACGTGAGATTTACCTATGATCTCTTAAAATCGGGCAAAAATATTTTCTTTCTATTCTGTATTAAAAAAACAGCAACGTATTTTTTTTCTTTTAAAGGCCAAATTTATTAGTTATGAATTTTAAAAATTTTGGATTTGTAAACATATACCTATTTTCAGTAGACTATAAGTTTGACAATATTGAGTTTAGAAAAAAGTTGTTAATGAATTAAAGTTTTAGTTTTCTTTTAATTTTTGAAAAATATTGAAAAAAATTTTTTTTATAAACAAACTAAAAGAAATCTAAAACTTTCATTCTTTGACAATTTTTTTCTATACTTAATGAAAATGAACAAATGAAATGATACAAATGAAATGTTTACAAATCCAAAATTTTGAAAATTCATAACTAATAAATTTGGCCTTTAAAAGAAAAAAAATACGTTGCTGTTTTTTTAATACAGAATAGAAAAATAATATTTTTGCCCGATTCTATTTCATATTTTTGTGACAATTGCAATACAAAAACTTCTTAGTAAATTAGACTTTTTTTAACTATACTTTCCTTAGTTTAATCAGTCTCCAAAGATATTATTGAACTTAAATTAATTATTAGAGAAGTACCCATTAGGAAATGCCAATGTAGTGCCGATGTTGACCACTAGCTTAGCACTAAACCGATTGTTTAGCCGTAGTTCATCCGAGCCTCAACAATTGCTGACTCAATACAGAATTGAGTGCTTGGATACAACAAGGGGACGTACGCTCGGCGAGTCGCTTTAAAACCAGTCAGAGGGGCCAAAAAGTGTAAAAAATGAAAATTCAAAAATTAGAATTTTGAAAAATGCTATCTTATAGAAAATAAAAATGCGCATCTTTTTTTCCTTTGAGATTTTTTTAAATAATGAATATTTTTGGTAATTATCCAGATAAGCGGCTTTTCCCAATTTCGCTTATTTTTGGATAATTCTTTTTGGAAAAGCTTTAATTTAGCTAGAATATGAAAAATTCGTTGGGGGAAGACGAAAAAGTGCATAACCGGAAGTCAGGGATGGGAAACAAAATTAAAATTTTCGTTTTTGTGATTTTTCTTGGTAAATATTAAAAATTTCAAAAAATGTTCTACATAAAAGTTGTAGATCTTGATAAAATACTACTTTTATGTTCTATACATTTTGTTCGTAAATTGAATATATTTCGAGAAAAAAACGCAAAAAAAAAACTGAAAATAACCATAAAAATGTAGTATGTAGAAGGGCTTTTCTTAAATTTGAAAACTTTCAGTTATTATCAAAAAAATCAAAAATTTCCTTCCGCAGGGTTGAGCAGTTGACGATTTTTGAATTTTTTGGTAGCTGCCCAACTTTGCTCGATAAAATTTTCAGAAATTTCAATAAGCAAGGTTGGGAAGTTAACAAAAAAAATGGCGCATTTGTCAACTTATCTTCATCGCGAATTTAAAACCTTAAGGTGCATTCACATTTTTTGTTTGTGGAAAAAGTGAGTATAAGAGAAATATCCCGTCGATAAAAATGACCAAAAAGTTCTGTAAAGGTGTATCTACAATAGCTAACAAAAACACATTTTTAAACCTTAAGGTGCTTTCACACTTCGATACTAAAAGGTAATTTAAAAACACAATACTACTTTCATGTTCTATACATTTTGGCCGTAAAGTAAATTGAGTATTTGGTAATTCAAGAAAAATGCAAAAAACTGAAAATAACCATAAAAACGCATAATACAGAAAATACACATACATCTGGTAGGGTCCATTTACTAACAGTCATAGAAAGAGAGTCAAGTTGACTTTCTAGTTGGTACTAGAAGGTACCGAACCCAGACCGCCCCCCTCCAACATGTCTATAAAGAAAATGCCTTTTTAAGGTGCCTAGAGAAGATGTCACTCGGAGGCGGGCGAAGCCCGCCGCATCTTTTTCTTTTACCATTTTTAATGTAGAATGGAGTCAAGTTGATTTTCTAGTTGGTACTAGAAAGGTACCGAACCCAAACCAACCCCCCTCCAACGTGTCTTTAAAAAAAATGCCTTTTTAAGGTGCTTAGAGAAGATGCCACTCGGAGGCGGGCGAAGCCCGCCGCATCATTTTCTTTTCCCATTTTTAATTTAAAATTGAGTCAAATAAACAATCATGTTGATACTATAATGTAGAATATCAGGTCTGGGTTTGGTACCTTCTAGTATCAACCAGAATGTTAATTTGACTCCATTCTACATAGAAAAGCAAGAGGACTTCTCTCTAAACGTGAAGCGGAACTAGGTGCGGCGGGCTTCGCCCGCCTCTGAGTGGTCTCTTCAAGGGACACCTGTCAAAATTTTTTTTTTTTTGTTGTAAGGGGGATTGGTTCTGGGTTCTAAGTACCTTCTAGTACCAACTAGAATGTCAATTTGACTCTCTTTTTGCATTAAAATAGAGAAGGAATCAAGTAGCGGCCCGCCTTTGTTGTGGTCTCTCCTTAAGGCACCTTAAAGACGACTTTTTTTGCGGCGACACGTTGGAAGGGGCTCGGGTCAGGGTTCGGTGTACCTAGTAGTACCAACTAAAATGTCAATTTGACTCTCTTTTTGCATTAAAATAGAGAAGGAATTAAGTTGCGGCGAGTTTCGCTAGCCTCCGTTGTGAACTCTTCAGGCACCTTATTCTTCCCTACATCATTATTAAGGTTTTTTTTATTTTTTGAAATTTCTCAAAAAATACTCAATTTAGGAAAAATATGTATAGAATAAAAAAGATGTATTTTGACATGATCTACAACTTTTATGAAGGAAATTTTTTCATATTATTAGTTTTGACCGAGTTATGTGCAAAAAACGAAAATTTTAATTTTGTTTCCCATCCCTGACTTCCGGTTATGCACTTTTTCGTCTTCCCCCAACGAATTTTTCATATTCTAGCTAAATGAAAGCTTTTCCAAAAAGAATTATCCAAAAATAAGCGAAATATAAAATATTATTATTATATATTATATTATATTATAATATTATTATTATTATTATTATTATTATATTATTATTATATTATATTATTATTATTATTATTATTATTATTATTTAATTTATTTATATAAAATATTTTAGATAATAATTGCAAAAATGTGATGAATCTTAACTTTTAAATTTCATTGAATGTTTAAACATTAATCGTCATATCTCCGTTAAAAGTTAATGAATTCTCTTGATTTTTGGTATACACATTCATTTGGACCTATAGAAGACGACAATATCACAAAAATGTTAAAAGCAATTAATTGTTTATTAATTTTTAATTGCTAATACTGACCTGTCGAAAATAATTTTTTTTATCTTTGGCTGCAAAAAGTATGCGAGGAATTTTAGAATTCAAACAACTTCCAGTGAGACATTTGTTTATTATAATCTTAAGAAGTTTTCTGTAAAATTGCAAAAAGATTACTTTTATATTTACAGAAATACAATAGTTTTAAGAAAATGCTCGCGCCGCCAACGATCGCTACCGTCGGGTCTTTAACTGCTCGGTAAAGTTTTATGTATATGTAAATATATATGTGTGTAATATTTATTTATTAAATTATTTATTAATTATTACATATCATACAATATATACACTTTTTTAATAACATTATAAAATATTATATGCATGAATATAAATATAACAAATAATTCCAGCAATATTTAATTGAAATAAGATTATTTCTATATTTATTTTTGTT
Source organism: Leptopilina drosophilae (assembly GCA_032873175.1). Classification (NCBI taxonomy): domain Eukaryota; kingdom Metazoa; phylum Arthropoda; class Insecta; order Hymenoptera; family Figitidae; genus Leptopilina; species Leptopilina drosophilae. The sequence continues at coordinate 13,428,473 of CM065487.1, forward strand.
AGTATATCGTTTATTTACAACCCAATTTTTAACTACTCTACACGGAAAAAAAAAGTTCACGAATCTCTCGTGAACTAGTATATCACTTTTGGATGGGACACAAAATTCTTCAAAATCTATAAACACAGTTCATCAAAATTTCATCAACTCCTTCACTAGAAACGTAGTACGGTTTCTGAACTTTTCGTCAAAGTTGACGAAAAATTCGTAAACTTTTAAAAAATGTTAAAAACAAAAAAAAATAATTTCTAGACACTACTTTTTTGATAGTATTTCACTTAATTTGATAACTTGACGCCTATACGCACCCAACTACACAGAATACACAATTTTATCGCCACTAAAATTCGCAACTCGCTTCACGGGATTCGAACCTAGTACCCTAATAATATTCCTAACAACTAACCGACACGGCTAAATCTATATACACTGACAGTACTCCTTCAAACGACACGATTAGCTTTGTCTGCTGTTGTCTGCTACAAAACTCAGGACCGTGCAAAGTATAAAACGATCCTTGTCGTAACTTCTAATTTATTTTATGAATTATTTGTTTCACAAAAGAAATTAGCACACAAAAATATTCAATGAATAATAAAAACATTGATTCTAAATAATAAATTTAATCAAACAAAGAATTTGTCCGAGTGTAAACACTGATGACACCGACTGAATTATGACAGATGAATTCTTGATCAGCCATATTTGATGCGCATTGCGAACTGCGCATACTACTGAGACTCGCGAGTTCACGACTTTTTCGTCAACTTGTACCTCTACTTTTGACGAACTACTCATCCTTAACACGTTCATCAAAAATTCATTAACTTTGTTTCAGTTTTTCGTTGACGTTCGCCATTTCTAATCAAAAGTGAATGAAAATTTTGAAATTTTGTGTCCCATCCAAAAGTGATATACTAGTTCACGAGAGATTCGTGAACTTTTTTTTCCGTGTATGATGTATTAAAACTATTATATAATATGCTCTAACAACATTTAATGTCCTTTTTAATAATGTCAAATTTAGTCAAATTTAATAATATCTATTAATATTTAACACTTTGAAATATAACAATTATCAAAAATGGTTTAAATTAAAATTTTTCTAGTTTTTAAACAATAATATTAACATGTAATGTTTTAAAATTTTATAATTTTTAAAACAAAAATATTTCTGTTAACACAGACGATATACTAACAAAAATAAATATAGAAATAATCTTATTTCAATTAAATATTGCTGGAATTATTTGTTATATTTATATTCATGCATATAATATTTTATAATGTTATTAAAAAAGTGTATATATTGTATGATATGTAATAATTAATAAATAATGTAATAAATAAATAAATATTACACACATATATATTTACATATACATAAAACTTTACCGAGCAGTTAAAGACCCGACGGTAGCGATCGTTTGCGGCCCGAGCATTTTCTTAAAACTATTGTATTTCTGTAAATATAAAAGTAATCTTTTTGCAATTTTACAGAAAACTTCTTAAGATTATAATAAACAAATGTCTCACTGGAAGTTGTTTGAATTCTAAAATTCCTCGCATACTTTTTGCAGCCAAAGATAAAAAAAATTATTTTCGACAGGTCAGTATTAGCAATTAAAAATTAATAAACAATTAATTGCTTTTAACATTTTTGTGATATTGTCGTCTTCTATAGGTCCAAATGAATGTGTATACCAAAAATCAAGAGAATTCATTAACTTTTAACGGAGATATGACGATTAATGTTTAAACATTCAATGAAATTTGAAAATTAAGATTTATCACATTTTTGCAATTATTATTAAAAAATATTCATTATTTAAAAAAATCTCAAAGGAAAAAAAAGATGCGCATTTTTATTTTCTATAAGATAGCATTATTCAAAATTCAAATTTTTAAATTTTGATTTTTTACACTTTTTGGTCTCTCTGACTGGCTTTAAAGCGGCTCGCCAAGCGCACCTCCCCTTGTTGTTTCCAAGCACTCAATTATTGTTTCCCCAAAGCTTAGACAAACCTCTGCTGCAAGTTCTGGCTGACAATGAGTAAAGAAAAATTGTCCACAACGTTCTTTGCCAACATTACTTTTTATTACATAAACTTGAAATAAATGATAAAAAAAAGTTTATAAATGTTTATAAACATTGCATGAAAATATTCCAAAGCGAAAAATTATAATTTTTTTAAAGAAAAATGAAATTTCTTAAAAAGGGACAGTTGAATAATTTCGATTTTTTCTGGAAATATCTTCTTTTTTGTTATAGAAAACATCCTAAAATATAAATCTTGGTTGTTTTAACTTTTCATAATAATCGGCTTAAACTCACCGTGATTTTAAGTTAGACCAATACCTAAAAAGACTGCCAAATTTTACCTCAATCAGTCAAGGCATTTTCAAGTGATACGCGAACAGAATTTTGCAGACATACATACATTCAAGAAATTTTCTATTAACATTTTCGGATTCTCTGTTGTCAAAACAAATAAATTATGAAAGAAAAAACTAATTTAGTGCAATGTTATCTTTTGGATAAAATAATTTTTAAGAAGAATTGATTTGGTTATTATAATCTTTTAATTTTGCTTCCTCATAAGGAAGCTTTGCATTCGTGACGATTTTCAATTTTTCAAAACATGGTTATATGGACTCATTTTCATCAAGGATATATGTATATTAAATTCTGAGCAAATGTCCAGATGTATGTGTGTATGTGTGTGTGTGTGTATATGTGTGTGTGTGTGTATGTCACAAAAAATTGTGTACAAATTATCTCAAACAAATTTTAATGAATTGCCCTGAGATTTTGCAGGTTTATTGCAATCATTAATACCTAAAATCTGACACAAGGATTTTAAAATTTATCCACAAAATTTTTTTTTATACAATTTTTTCAAAATTTGAAAAAAAAATTTTTTTGTATTTTTTGAAATAACTTTTTTATTTCTTAATATTTTTATAAATTATTCTCAAAATTACATTCCTGACAAAAAAACGAATCGATTGATATATACAAAGTGCACATTTCATCAAAATTTATAAAATTAATCAATATTTTTCTTTTTCACAAAAAATTCAAATTTTGTGTTTTTTGAAATATTACCTTAACATATTAAAATTAAATTAAGCAATTGGTTTATAATATTTTGAGGAAGCAAAATGGTCATGAAATGAACATTTGTTTATTAATTTGTTTATTATTGTAATAATAATTTAATACTTTGTTAGATATTAAATATTCTAATAAATTTTTATTTATTTATTTTAATATTTTATTTGCTTTAATTAAATAACACCGTCCTAAAAATTTTAACTTTTCTTTTCACACACAAAAAAATCAAACATTTTCTAAAACTAGGACCAAAAAAATACCCGTGTCTGTCCGTTTTGCTGGATCAAGTCGTTTGTGGCTTCTAGGGGTGAAAACAACCCTTCAATGAAAAGTGAAAAGTTACATTTTAAAAATAGATTCAATTTGCCTAAAACTCCTTTCTCGGAGCTTTTTGTAGTCGCTGATCATGAATCCGATGTCAGTTTTTTAAAAATTCAAAATGGCGGATACAATATGGCGGACAACTTTTTAAAAATAGATTCAATTTCCCTAAAACTTGTTACTCGGGGTGTTTTTGGGATCGCTGATTAAGAATCTTAAGTCAGATTTTCAAAATTAAAAATGTAGGATCAAAACGTAGATTACAGATCTAGAATTAAACTGGAAAACTTAATTGTGTAATTCTTATTTGTTTTTTGCAATTAAATATTCTTAATTTATTTTAAAAGATTTTTAAACCACTAACTTTTTCATGTCAAACAAATGTCAATAGTTGATATTTTCACTTTAGAAGCATTATTAACAAATACTTTATATTTAATAATTCATCTTACTTACGCTTCGTATTATCAAATATATTTACTTACTACAAACTTTGCTTTGTCTTTAAAAAATTCCCAATATGCAAAGACACATTTGTAAAAATATTGAAATTTTTTTGAAATCTTCATCTTTATAAGATCCGCCATTTTGAATTTTTAAAATCTGACTTAAGATACGTAATCAACTACCCCAAAAACCCCTTAGTAACTAGTTTCAAGGAAATTGAATCTATTTTTAAAAAAGTTGTCTGTGATATTGAATCCGCCATTTTGAATTCTTTAAATCTGACTTAAGATACGTAATCTAACGACCCTAAAAACCTCGAAGTAACAAGTTTCAAGCGAATTCAATCAATTTTTTATTTTGACAGCCGCGATATTGGATCCACCATTTTGATTTTTTAAAAACTGATGTCGGATCGCTAATTGAATCTATTTTTAAAATATAACTTGTCACAAACTCCCGAGTTAACTTGTCACTTTTAATTTAAGGCTTGTTTTCACCCCTAGAAGCCACAAACGACTTGATCCGGCAAAACTGACAGACACGGTTATTTTTTTGGTCCTATTTTCCAAAAATGTTTGATTTTTTGTGTGTGTGAAAAATCGTGTTGGAAGGTGTAATTGACAAAAAAAACAAAAAAATTTGATTGCAATATTTAAAAAATATTATTATTAAAAAAATGTTTCCCAGATGAAACTATTGTCTTATGAAATTTTCTTTTAAACTCAATTTTTTTTTAAATTGCAGTTTTTTGCGAAACAATTATTCAGTGAAGCAATTAAACAGAAAAAAATGTTCTTTCAAAATAAAATTAAGTATTTTCTTTGAAGTAAATGAGTTCAAAAAGTTTACTCTACATAGACAATTAGTTTTTAGAAAGAAAATAATTTTTGAAATGAAAATAAAAATGTGTAAATAAATTTTTTGATTGCAATATTTGAATTAAAAAATTAAAAATCATTTTTTGAAATGACTTGTTTTTGAATAACAATATATTTTTTTTAATATATAGTGCCGCTCAATAACAAAATTTTTCGTTTTTTTTTGTTCTTTTTAATTAGCCACTTTTTCAATTATTGATATCTCAAAAACAGTTAAATACTATAGGAAAAATATTTTAAAAGAACATAAGTTGTTCCTTTTTGTGCATATAGAACTAAAAAAATTTTTTTATATTTTTAAGTTTTTAATGTAGAATTTCGCTTTTTACACTCACTATAACAACCAAACATATTTTTCATCATATTTATTCAATTTTTATCAATACTTTTATCTCGACAATCTTTTAAATAAGTTCTGGTATATTTATTTATTTATTTTAATGTTTAAAAACGGAAATTATATCAAAACTTTAAATGATTGGTGATTTAAAATTATTGAAAAATTGAATAAATACGACGAAAAATATGTTTACTTGTGATAGTAAGTGGGTAAGAATTCCTGAAATGGCCCCTTATTTTCTTTTGGTTAATGAAAATAAATGATACTAATATATTTTGATAGTCCATGATGTCACTAATAACATCTCCAAACGATTTTTCAAATTATTCATTTTTGTAATTTTTATAAACAATTAAACTTTTTTGCACCGTTTTAGAAAAAATTCAATTTCTCGAAATTAGCTGAACCGATTTCAATGAAACTTGTATCGTTAGAAAGATTAAAAAATGTACTATCCAGAAAAAATATAATATGAATAAAAAGTTTTATTTGTTTAAACAAATTATATTTTTCATTTTTATTGTTATAAATAAACAATGTTCGCAATCGATTTTGGTCACCTTTTTTATAGCATCATAAAAAGGGACTTTTCATGATTCCATAGAAAAAATAAAAAACCGGAACTCTCTAAAAGTTTTGAAGTTCTATCATTTTTAGTCTCGCCGTGCGCGAGCTTTCTCAGTAACTAATGCTCACGGTACGACGTCACAGTGGGATTTTTTTACAAGTTACTGTTCAAAAATGTATAGAGCTTATAATTTTTAACCGATTTGAGTTTTTTTTAAATTGAAGAGAACTAAATTTTTTCAAATTTTCAATTGTTTATAATTATTTATTTCAGTCAAAGTTAACAAATTAATACAATTTTTAAAAAAAGTACGTTGAATATTTAATTCTATTACTGCAGATGACCAGAATCAATTGAAAATCATGTAAAATATGTTCTCTAGACGAAAAATAAACAATACATATTTTTTTATTTGTTCTAAACAATATTAGTTAACAAATAGTTATCTTGGGTTCCTCTGAACCAAAAAAATTACTTTTTCACTTTCATATTTTAATTTAGGCTTATTTTAAGAATATATGTATGTTCTTTTTTGATAAGCTAATTATTTTAATTGTTATAAATAATATTAATTAACAAATTGTTAATTTAGGTTTCTCACAACAACAACATTTTTTTCACATTTATCTTTTAATTTAGGTACATTTAAAGTACGTATGCCCTTTTTGTTTAATAAATAAATTATTTTAATTGTTATATACAATATTAGTTAACTAATTGTTAACTTTGGTTAAAGTACATGTGTACTTTTTGTTTAATAAATAAATGATTTTAATTGTTATAAACAATATTAGTTAACAAATAACAATATTAGTTAACAATATTAGTTAACAATATTAGTTAACTTTGGTTCCTCTCAAACAAAAATTATTTTTTCACATTCATATTTTTTAATGTAGGTACATATTATGAATATATGTCCTTTTTTGATAAGCAAATTTTTTCAATTGTTATAAACAAATAAGCCTAAATTAAAATATAAATGTGATAAAAAATTTTTTGGCTGAGAGGAACCAAAGTTAACTATTTGTTAACTAATATTGTTTAGAACAAATGAAAAAAAATTGTATTCTTTAAATTTCATCTAGAGAACATATTTTACATGATTTTCAATTGATTCTGGTCATCTGCAGTAATAGAATTAAAAATTCAATGTACTTTTTTTAAAAATTGTGTTAATTTGTTAACTTTGACTGAAATAAATAATTATAAACAACTGAAAATTTGAAAAAATTTAGTTCTCTTCAATTTAAAAAAAACTCAAATCGTTTAAAAATTATAAGCTCTATAGTAACAGTAACTTGTAAAAAAATCCCACTGTGACGTCGTACCGTGAGCATTAGATACTGAGAAAGCTCGCGCACGGCGAGACTAAAAATTATAGAACTTCAAAACTTTAAGAGAGTTCCGGTTTTTTATTTTTGCTATGGAATCATGAAAAGTCCCTCTTTATGATGCTATAAAAAAGTGACCAAAATCGATTGCGAACATTGTTTATTTATAACAATAAAAATTAAAAATATAATTTGTTTAAACAAATAAAACTTTTTATTCATATTATATTTTTTTCTGGATAGTACATTTTTTAATCTTTCTAACGATACAAGTTTCATTAAAATCGGTTCAGCCAATTTCGAAAAATTGAATTTTTTCTAAAACGGTGCAAAAAAGTTTAATTGTTTATAAAAATTACAAAAATGAATAATTTGAAAAATCGTTTGGAGATGTTATTAGTGACATCATGGACTATCAAAATATATAAGTATCATTTATTTTCATTAACCAAAAGAAAATAAGGGGCCACTTCAGGAATTCTTACCCAAGTGTAAAAAGCGAGTTTCTTTATTAACAACTTAAAAATATAAAAAATGAAATTTTTTAAACAAAAGATCATATTTTTCTTAAAAATTATCGCATAAAAATTTTAAACAATGCGTTTTAAAGGTGATAAAACTAGCTTTCAAATGATATATCTGGCATTAAATTGGTATGATTTTCAGTGGAATTGCGTATTACATTAAAAAGAACAAAAAAAAACGAAAAATTTTGTTTCGCAATAACATTATTTACTCATTAACAAAATTATTTTTTTAATTTCGATTTTATGTAGTGTTTCAGGTGAGGAAATGAGCTTTCAAATAATATTTTTTTGAGCTTTGTAACTTGAATAGTAAACAAAATACAAATTTTTTTATGAACTCTTCAATCGCTATAGGGTGAGCAAAAGTTATTGAGCGGCACTGTAGGTATTTTTTAAGTTTATTTGTTACAAAAAAATTAATGAATATTTTTATGTTATACATTTCTAGAGATTATTTTATTGTGTTTACTTCTTTTTATTTTCGATAGCAAAGGTTATTTTTTGTACATTTTTTTATCGCATTGAAGGAAAAAATGAACAGTGACCATAACTTTTGTATGTATTGAAAATAGCGCTAAAATTGTCCTTATGAATATTTTTTCTCTCGACAATTTTTTTTTAAATACATACCACATTAAAAATTATTCTAATAATTAGTATTTTCCTATCTTGAAAAATAATTACCTGAAATATCAATTTTTATTTTTTCTTCTCGCAATTTTCCGATGAAATCAAGCAGAAATTTGATAACTGATTTTAAGACATGTTTCAAAGCATATAAATATCCATGTCGAACATTTTTTTTTGCTATCTTAAGTTTTTCCGAGGAACATTTAAATATGGCCACTCATACTATCAGGTTCGTAGTACATAGTCAATTTTATTAAAAATATATTTGCAAACAATAATTTTTCACCTAATATACGGAAAATTAATATTCAAAATTTTTCACTTAAAAGAAAAAAAATTCAGTTCTTTGTTCAAATAAATAAATCTTTATTAATTACCTACATTATAAAAAAAATATTTTTCATCCGGAAAACTTTTTTGTTTCTAAAATAATTATTAGAATTAGAAGTTTAATTAGATTTTTGGTAGCAATTAAAAGAAAAATTAATTTCACTCATGTAAACTATTACTTGTCTTTTTAAAAAAGTATTTATTTTAGTCAAATGCTTTTGATTTCAAAAGCATGACTTTTCAAGTCATTTTTATTTGGTTCAAATTATAATTTTTATTTAAGATCATAAAACAACATTTGCTTTAAATATAGAAATTATTGGTTTAAATACAATTTATTTGATTTAAATAAAAATTATTTTATTCAAGCAACTATTAATTTTGATGCGTAGAATGTTATTAAATTTTTTAACAATAATTGTTTCAAAGAATATTTTTAGGAATTTTGAAAATAATTATCCTTTGAAGACTTTTGTTACTTATGACAGCAATGAAATTCTTGCAATTAAAAAAATGTATTAAAATACTTATGAATTATTTAAAAGAATATTATTAAATTCTTAAAAAATAATTAAATTTTGCAAAGAATGTTATTATTATTATTATTATTATTATTATTATTATTATTATTATTATTATTATTATTATTATTATTATTATTATTATTATTATTATTATTATTATTATTATTATTACAAAAGATTATTTAATTCAAATTTTTTTCTAGTTAAGATGGCAAATATCTCAAATTACTCTGAAAACAATAAAATAAAAAATAAATAAAGACTAAACAATTTCGTTTCCTTTTAATATAAAAATGATAATAATTTTTTCTTCAAATACCAAAAAAATATTGATTGAGTATAAAGTAAACAGAAGAGTCATCCTTCTCCTCCAGATCTTCTTTCACTACATCGTGACTCTTTTAAATTGACGATTTTTCGAGATGAGAAAAAAGAATCCATATTGAAAAATGGAAAATTTTTCTTCATTATTTTTTTTATTTTTTATTATAGTTTTATTTTTTTATTTACTTGATTCGAGTGTATAATATATTCAAGAATGTGTCTTGAACACTTGAAGAATCTGTGTGTGGATGGTACTCCTGTAGCATTCTCTGACTTTCTGACCCAGTGGCCTCGACAGTCCCCAAGTCATGGACTAAGTCAAACAATCCAGAGACAAGAAAGGATTCAATTCATGAGGACCTTGTTCCAAATTCTTCACCTTTTGAAATACTCCATTTAAGTCTAATAAATTTCAATTAAAATTCCATCTTACGTATTGTACTTTTCTTTTTTTGCTTCAAGAAAAAAATACGACCTGTAAGTGATGATATTTTTTATTAATATCTATATAAAGTCGAAAAAAATGATACTATTTTTTTAAAAATTATACAAAACTACTCACTAGGGAAACAGATTTTTTCCTACTGGAAACGAATCTGATCTGTTGACAGCAATTATACATTTTACTCCGATTTATAATTTATTTGAAATTTTTGTTATGTGAGAAAATATTTTGTTATTGCTTCTTGCACTCAGAAACTACTAGACTACTAGAGGATACAGAAAATGTTTGTTTCATTATTTGTGCTATTTCTTTGCATCATGATAAATTTATAGCCTTTGCACCCGCAGAAAATATTTTTAAACATAGTATCCTATACTCAAAAACTGCTAGACTGCTAGAGAACCAGGTTATTACACTATTAGTTTTATTTGTACATGCATTTTTCCACTTCATAAAAAATTTATATTTCTTGTTCTCACAGAAAATATTTTAAAATAGTATCATACACTCAAAAACAACTAGACTATTAGGGGACCACGCATTAGAATATAATAATAGACTACTAGAGAACTAAGCATTAATAGTATGTTTTCTCTATTGAAAATGTTTCCTTACTGAATAAGAATTTCTGAACCGCACAACGTTAAAATTGAAAATTTTTAATTTTTCCTAAATGTTAATTTTTCTGTAGCATTTTATATGAAAAATCACTATATGTAAAGGATTTTGCAAAAGGAATTTCTTGTCCTTTCTACATCAAAAAATTCTGTTTAAACAGTATTCAGTATATACAAAAACTATTAGACTACTAGCAGACCAGGGATTAAAAATATTTTCTCTCTACTTGTAATTTGCTCCTCGCCATTACAAGTATTTTCTCAACTTTTGTAGATTTGTAATAAATTTATAAATTTATTATAAAATAGCCTTTTGTCGCTATAAGACAATATTTCCTAATAGTTTTCTACAGTCAATGATTACTAGTTAGTAATACTAGTGCACTAGACAGTAAAATATATTACCTCTCTACTGAATGTTTATTCATTAGTGACATCAGTGACTTTAGTTTTTAGTTATATATATATATATATATATATACAGTACCGGTCAGAATTGTCAGTCCACTTACAAAATTCGTATTAAAAACATGCCTCTCGTTTTTTGATAATATTTCAGTTAAAAATAAGTCTAGAAAAATTTAAAAATAACCATTGGAAAGCTTATAAAATTTCGCGTGAAATGAGCTAAAGTTCAAAACTATTCGTTAAATAGAAACTGAGTTAGAGTGTGAGAAATATCGTCTAATTTTCTGATTTTTGAAAATTCTGTTATCCAACTTCAAGTTCAGATTTGCTCTAAACGAGGTTAGAAAAAAAATTCAAATTCACATATAATAAAGCATGAGATCTCCTCTTTAAAAGTAGACTAAGTAGCTTAAAAAATATTACGTAGTTTAAAAGATATTGGAGATTTTAAAAAGGTCTTCACGATTGACAAGCAAACCATCATTCAAGCAAAACAGTCACATCGCGCCTCATAGCCAGGGCCGAATAGGACGCTTTATCAAAAACGGGCCCCATCATTATAATTAATTATAATTATTAATTATTAATTATTAATTATTAATTATTAATTATTAATTATTAATTATTAATTATTAATTATTAATTATTAATTATTAATTATTAATTATTAATTAAATGAGATTCTTTAAATAAAACTGTAATTTGAACACATTTTATAGTTTTTTTATTAGAAATTATTATTTTAAATTTAATTTAATTAACATTAAATAATTTTTCAAAATTAAAAATTATCAATATTATAAATTAATAAATTTCTCTAAATTAAAAATAAATTAGTTAACTAGAATTTTAGTAAATTAAAAATTAAATAAAATTAATAATTAATAATAATTCATAATTAATTATAATAATGAGGCCCGTTTTTGATAAAGCGTCCTATTCGGCCCTGGCTATAAGGCGCTATGTGACTGTTTTGCTTGAATGATGGTTTGCTTGTCAATCGTGCAGACCTTTTTAAAATATCCAATATCTTTTAAACCACTTAATATTTTTTAAGCTACTTAGTATACTTTTAAAGAGGAGATCTCAAGCTTTATTATATGTGAATTTAAATTTTTTTTCTAACCTCGTTTAGAGCAATCCTGAACTTGAAGTTGGATAACAGAATTTTCAAAAATCAGAAAATTAGACGATATTTCTCACACTCTAACTCAGTTTCTATTTAACGAATAGTTTTGAACTTTAGCTCATTTCACGCGAAATTTTAAAAGCTTTCCAATGGTTATTTTAAATTTTTCTAGACTTATTTTTAACTGAAATATTATCAAAAAACGAGAGGCATGTTTTTAATACGAATTTTGTAAGTGGACTGACAATTCTGGCCGGTACTATATATATATATATATATATATATATACCGAGTAGAAATTACCCTACTAGAGCCATAGTATGGAGTAATTTCGGTTTTGGATCAAAATAATGTACTTGGCATACTGTAAGTTTGTACCAAGTTTCATTGTTATTCATTTATTATTGTTAAAAATATGGTAGAAAAAGTGATTTTGACGCTTGAAAGTAAATTTTTGAAATCTTTGTTTTTTTGTTATATCTTTTTAAAAATTACTTGTAAAAAATTTTTTGTTTATCAGGTTTTGAGCTTTAAACATTTGTTTTTAAAGAACAATTGACAATTTTTGTTTAATACTTACGGTATTGATAAAAAATCACAAAATTTTCAACAAAAACCTCCTAGGCGTATTGGCTCGCATATTCTATTAAGAAAAACATATTACACCCAGAGAAAATTATTATTTAAACCAAATATATTTTATTTGACTTAAAGAAACGTATATTTGTCTCAGAACCAACTAGAATTTTTATTTCTTTTGAATAAAATTTATATTTGCCATAAATAAAACATATAATTGAGATAAATAAAATTTTATTTAAACTAAATAAAATTTATTTGAAACAAATAAAAAGTCTAGTTGGTTCTGAGACAAATATACAATTTCTCTGGGTGTAGAGTCAGAATTCCTGAAAGGAGCCACCCGAAACCTTTTAATTTTTTTTTCGTACTAATGTGGTTATTTTAATAGTATTTTATATAAAAAATCATACTACCAAAGGATTTTGAAAAAAAAATTTTTTTGTTTATGTTATTAACCATTGAAAATTTTGAACGTATTTAATTGAAAAATGAATTTCTCAAAAACTTATTGATCGATTTTAATTTTTCAAGTTGCATTTTATTTGTCTTGAAATGAAGTATAACTGACAATATTTTCAAATAAAAATATTTAATTTTAGTGCAAAATGCAATTGTTTATTTATAAACAATTAAAAATAAATAGTGTTCTAGATGATATTTTAAGTTAAAAAAATTACTAAAATGTTCTTAATAAACCACTAAAAAATATCCCGTTGAAAAAAAATGGCACGAAGTTTTAAATTGCTTATTTTTAAGCATTTGTGCCGCTGTGCAGTGCGCGACTCTGGTCCTTATTGAGCGTTCGCGCGCGTGTTATTGTTTCTGATCGCTGCAGAACGAGAGGTATTCAATTTTTTCTAATCATTTAAAAAATGGGAAATTTTTAATTTTTTTGTTTTTTAATATATATCTTTTAAACTTTTGACGTCAAAATAATGGAATTTAGAATAATTTGTTTATCCAATTAATCAAAAAATGTTCAATTACAAAACTTCGAAAATATTAAAAATGGTAAACGATAAATGGTAAACAATGTGAAAAAATATTAATTCATAGCTTTAAAATTATTTTTAAAGGAGATTTAAAATGGAGATTTTTTATGATAAAATTCATACTACAGAAATTCAAGAATACCTGTGAAACAATACTTGCATTATGCTACTGGGGAAAACTTAAAAAGTAAAAAGTTTTGTTATTTTAATTCTAGGTTTAACTATTATAGATGTTTTGAGCATTGTAAGGCAAAAGTTAAACAGAGTGTCTATTATTATTTTTGTGTAACAAACTATCTGGTTTCTCTCATCTTTGTCCAAATTTTTTCAGGTGTATATTTTCTCATCAAATATAAATTTTTTTGATAAGAATAAACGATAAATAAAACTACAAATAGCTAAAAAAATTCACATATCTTATGAAAATACTCTTCGACGGGTTTTTGTTTTTACAAATACTTTTAACAGGGGTTCTACCAACTGGGAAAAAACGGGAAATATGCAGGAATTTTATTTAATCGTGAAAAATTGTGAATTCAGCTTGCAATATAGGTCTTATTTTACATTTAAGCAATTATGATACAATTAGTTCGAATTTGACTTTACTATAACTCCAAAAACTGGTGGAAATTTAGGATTAACTTATAATACTATAATGAAATTTCTACAAATAATTGACAAACATTGTTTTCTGCATTTTAATAAATAAAAAATTAATTATTTGATGTATCTGTAGAAACTAAAACCCGTCGAAGACGGGTACAACAGCTAGTTTCCAATAATTTAAAACTTCGTTCCATTTTTTTTCAACGGGATATTTTTTAGTGGTTTATTAAGAACATTTTAGTAATTTTTTCAACTTAAAATATCATTCAGAACACTATTTATTTTTAATTGTTTATAAATAAACAATTGCATTTTGCACTAAAATTAAATATTTTTATTTGAAAATATTGTCAGTGATACTTCATTTCAAGACAAATAAAATGCAACTTGAAAAATTAAAATCGATCAATAAGTTTTTGAGAAATTCATTTTTCAATTAAATACGTTCAAAATTTTCAATAGTTAATAACATTAACAAAAAAATTTTTTTTGCAAAATCCTTTGGTAGTATGATTTTTTATATACAATACTATTAAAATAACCACATTAGTAAGAAAAAAAAATTAAAAGGTTTTGGGTGGCTCCTTTCAGGAATTCTGACTCATTATATTCAAAATATGGATAAAATGATAACCAATTTTAACCCTTTATAAAAAAATAACTGGAGAATTTCGATTTTTTTAAGTAAATGGATTTTGCATTTCGCTACAACTTTTTGAAATTTGAAAATTGCACGGAAATGTTTAAAGTTGAAATGAAAAATGTTCCTTGCATTTCTTCAAAAACATAGTTCTAGAAAAAAAGTATAAGTGATATTAGGGCGTACTTTTTTAGTTGAAAGCTGAGATGTTTGGCTAAGTGTTCCACATGATGAAATTTTTATTTTAGCAAGAATGACGAAGTTAAGCAACAAAAAGTGAAAAGTGATCCATTACGCCTCGGTCTCCCCTAAGCTTATTGCAAGCATGCTACACAAATATATATAATTTAATTGAATCA
The DNA here is from genome assembly GCA_032873175.1 of Leptopilina drosophilae. Taxonomy (NCBI): domain Eukaryota; kingdom Metazoa; phylum Arthropoda; class Insecta; order Hymenoptera; family Figitidae; genus Leptopilina; species Leptopilina drosophilae. Next base: position 13,443,592 of record CM065487.1, read on the forward strand.
ATTTTAATTTTTTCTAGAGATTTTCATATAAATTTCAAAGTATAGGCCCAGCAACATAGCTGGGTGACAATAGCATATTGTGCATCTAGGGAGAAAAATGTGTGAATTCCACGCGTGTGAAGTTTGCACTTCGAGGCGCAGCGAGCACACGAGCGAAGCCGAGAGCTGTAAACACACGAGTTGGAAACCATTTTTTCTCCCGAGTTACACATACTATTTTTTCTAACACACGTACACTGAGAAAATGTTTTGTACAAACTTTAGTCAAAAGTTGAGTAAAATGGCTACACATGCGCTTTTGAATAAAGTTTAACCAACTGTAGTTCAAAATAAATTTTTGGTAGGTGAAAATTAAATTGGTCAGTTTTTAAATTAAATTTCATAGAATTTTAACAATACTTTGTAAAGAAAAGAAAAGGGTTGGAATAAAGCCTAGTTTACGTTTGAACACAATATAAACAAAAAAATGAGAGAACGTATTCAACACATTTCAGAGAGTGACCTATGGAAACTTAAATTTCAGTCAAAAGTTGAGTAAAATGTGAACAAGCTATTGGTAAAATGTGGGGAAGGAAATGTGGTGGGGAGACTAGTAAAATCATCATTCCTACATACCGACGGTTGATTCCTAAGACTAATTCCTGTATTACCAACATTTTTAAAGCGATAAAAAAAATTAATTATCGATTGTTGATTTTTATATGTTGTACGAATTTCTGCATTACCTAAACATTTTGCATTAAACAATATCTCTATTTCACTCATACACCTTACAAATACTCAAACACAAATACAACACTCAACATATAACATAACCTAACCTAATATACACATATAACGTAAGACTAAGTTCGCACACATTTACATATAAATGAATGATTTGAACTGTTCTTATATAGTAAGTGACAGAGTTGATTCACAACTTGCGAGAAACGGATTAAAAATGAATAACTAATTAATTACTTGTTATTTCAGTTTTATTATTTTATTATTGGTTTTAAATTAAATAAAACAATTCGTGATCAATTAATAAAGTGTTATTATTTATAAATTAAAAATTTCTTTGGATTTTTCAACTTATCTTTACAAATATAAATAAAACATTAATCTATTTAAAAAGTTAAAATAAAAATAAGTTAAAATAAATATTTACCCGAATAAATCTTATTTTATTTTAAAATAAATAACTAATTAAAAGATAAAATAATTTTAAATTTATATGTGACACGGACAGTTAAAAAGAACCTACGATCCGAAAAAATCGATTTTCACTTTTTTGTTTATTCTTATAGGTCGTAGGTCCCTTTTAACTGTCCGTGTCACATATATTAACAGATTTTTTCACGTATATATATTTCTATATTTATACATGTTTTTCTTTTATAAATTTATACAGACACAAAAGCAAATAAGAAATAAAGAAAATAGTTTAATTTAACATCATAATCTATAATATCTTTATTTCATGTAAATTATAACTTTTAAATAATTAAAATAATAAATTATTGATAATTAATATCTTTGATCTTTCTTAACTATTTTGTTAAAAGTAAATGTTAGTAATTAAGGTTTGATAGATTTTAAAATACATTTATAAATATTGTTAAAAGGACAAATTTCCTAAGGGCTCATAGAATTTCACATACAGTCCTGACAGTATAGTTGCATGGTGGGGCTTTCATTTTACCCAACTTCTGGACAAATTGTGACACACGTAGGTAAATATCTACCAAAGTACAGAATAAAGTATTAAAAATAGTAAATCAGTTTATGATCAAATGCATACCAAAGTTTAATCTAATGTCTGTTTTAATCTTTAAATTACTTTTTGCAAATTTTTTGGAAAATGCATTTTAATAACCATACAAGAGAATTTTAAACATTATTAAAATGCCTATGTGTAGCCATTTTAACCAACTTTTGAATAAACTTTATGCAAAATATTTTCTCAGTGTATACCGAAAGTACAAATATTTAATGAAACATTAAATACATTTACGCCACGGTTGAATACAAATAAAAAAGTTAGTTACGTAAGTTACTTAACTGTTGAATGTAAATAAAAAAGTTAGTTACGTAAATTACGTAAATGTTAAATGTAAACATAAAGTTAGTTACGTAAATTACGTAAGTAACTTAACTAAAATCAGATACGTAAGTTACGTTACTAACATCACACACGTAAATTACGTAACTAACATCACACACGTAAGTTACGCCAGTCGTTTAAGTTACGTAACTCACGCAACTGATTCACTAATGGTCATACTTTGATTTATACATCGCACCTAATAATAACATTACCGAGAAGGTAAGTTACTTTTCCTCCCTGCTAATGACGTCAGCGGGAGAAAAAGAACTTTTTCTAACACACGCACCGAAAGTACATCATTTCTCACCTACAAAGAGGGTGGATTTTTAAAAAATTTTTAAAAATATAAAAAGAGCTATATATTTTTTAAGATTAAATATGTATATGTACACGGAAAAAAATTTTTACTGTGGGGAACAGCTAATTTCGAAAATAAATAACATAAAGAATCTATTCAACTAATTCAGTGAATGATTTCCAATGCATTAGTCAAACTGTTTCTCTGATATAGAGAAAATGAATTTCACTGGTCAGCCATATTGGAAATATTTGACAGTTTACAATTCTCATAGAAATTTCTCTAAAATCCCAAATGTCAAATTTACATTTATTACCTCTAAATACGTATTAATTTACTAATTTTACATTTTATTAGTTATAATATAAAAAATATAATTAATAGAATTTGAATATACGCTTTGAACATTAATTTAAAAATGTTTTCATTCAAGTGTTATTTTGAGGTTATGTTGTTTTCAAAAGGTAAAGCAAGAAATATCATTTTCGCTGGATCAGCGAAAATGGATTATCGATGGAGCCAAATCAGTGAAACTTATAGCTATTATAGTGATTGTTATCTCTACTTTAGTAGAACTTTTTTTAGCGTGTATATTATTAAATAGTAATATTTCTACTAACAATTAGTTAAAAATAACTGATCTTTCAATACATTTTTTTTTTTTTTGACTGATTCAATTAGTCAAGTTTAACTAATTTTTCAGTTATTTTTTACTGTAAATCAGTTATTTTTTAACTGAAAATTGTTGTTTTTAACTAATTCAGAAGCAAAAAGTCAGTCACTGATTGTCAGTTAAAACCATGATTTTTAACTGATTCAAATTAAGAGTGCAGTAATAGGACATTTTGTTACTTGCCACGAACTTGTCACGAGCTTGCTCTGTAAGATTGCACACCTTGCACAGCAAGCTTAATGCAACTTTGTGGCAAGCTTATGTGCTGATTGGGAATCAACTGTTTCTATTAACACCAAATTTTCAGTTTTTAGAAGTAAATAGAAACAGTCTCCTATTTTTAACTAAAGTTGGCAAAATAAAATAATCAAAGTTGATTTTTATTGTAGTATATGTATTCTTTGATTTTCAATTATTTATGCAATAGGAAATATTTTTGTTTTAACTGCTGTTAATTGACAAACGGAAAATGGGGAAATGCTTAGAACCTGTTGGGCAGGGAGTAAGACTAAGGAGACTGAACAATCATTAATATATTACTTACCACTGAAAAATATACACTCTTTAATATATATTTTTGTATACACATATATATTTATTAAATTTATTTTTTGCAATTTATTAATAGTTATTATTAATAATATTCCTGAAACGCACAACAATCACAAACATTAAACATAACCTTCTCAACTTGTAGATTGTTATGATCAGGGAGTAAGACTAAGGAGACTCCACACGGAGAGAAAAATTTAGCTTAAATAGTATAACACTACCTATAGTAATTTCGCATGGACTATAGTCACGCTTCAAACGCATAAATTCATACCCAAAAAGTATGGACTCATGGTTTTTGGGTATGAATTCATGCATTTGAAGCGTGACTATAGTCCATGCGAAATTACTATAGGTGGTGTTATACTATTAAAGCTAGATTTTTCTCTCCGTGCACTAATGCTATGAAAGTGAAACCATTCGTCGTATTGAAACTATATTTAACGAAAATTATAGTTTTCGCGCATGCGTACATGTAATATATTTGTCTCTGTCTTTCTTACTAACCCAGACGACTGAGAAAATCATAACAATCTACAAGTTGAAAAGGTTATGTTTAATGTTTGTGATTGTTGTGCGTTTCAGGAATATTATTAACAATAACTATTAATAAATTTAAAAAAATAAATTTAATAAATATATATGTGTATACAAAAATATAGGTATATTAAAGAGTGTATATTTTTCAGTGGTAAGTAATATTAATTATTAACAATATAATTAAATATTTATATATGGTCAGAATAAATTTTTTTGGTATATAACTACAAAGTGTTTTATTCTATGTGGAAACAATTGAAAAATTCGTAAATAAATAATATTTACGAATTTGTAAAAAAAAACAATCATTATTATATTGTAATATGATGTTTTGCATCCTGGGATGCAACAAGCCATAATTTTGTAATTTTATTCTCATACAAGAAAAACACTGGAAAATAAAATAATAAATTTGTTTGAAAATAATTTGTTCTATTACTCAAAATAATTTTATAAATCATAAATATTAATTGTAATGTAATTAAATCTAATAATTGTAAGTATTATTGGCGATTCAAACAGCTAAACTAACGCATCTGGTGGCCGACTTGGAACTGCCGCTGGTGTGACTCTGTGTATTACAATACGGTGAACTCCATGAGTTTTGACAGTTCGCTTAAATTGTTTTTACAAAAAGTTTAAAAGTAATTTCATAAGTGTGAATAAAAATTGAAATTTATAATTATAGATGAAAATAAATATGCACCTTTACAACAGAAGAGAAACTAAAAACGACACAATTTCTGCGTTTATTCTCAGTCGTAAGTTCATACTCGCACAGTTTTAGGTATAAGCTAGAATTATTTTATCACACAACCGTGTGGGCAAATTTCGGGATGACACAATAGTTTTTTTTAAATTAGACCTCTCGAACCCTGTACACCTGTGAATATGAAATTTAAAAAAAATAAAAGTCTATATATATCTTGTAAAGAGACATAACCTGAAACTTTGAGTTTGCGTCTTCAAATATTAAGTTGTATTCTGTGAAGATGTTTTTTTTATTATTTTTGAATGTAGAGCACTGAGAAACGCAGAAATTGTGTCGTTTTTAGTTTCTCTTCTGTTGTAAAGGTGCATATTTATTTTCATCTATAATTATAAATTTCAATTTTTATTTACACTTATGAAATTACTTTTAAACTTTTTGTAAAAACAATTTAAGCGAACTGTCAAAACTCATGGAGTTCACCGTATTGTAATACACAGAGTCACACCAGCGGCAGTTCCAAGTCGTACACCAGATGCGCTACCGGCTACACTGAAAAAAAATCTGGTGTAAATTTACTATGTCCGACGTTGGAAAGTTTGGTCACAATGTCCGACGTGTGATTTTACACTTAACTGTAATCTACATAACCTGCAAATATTTTTTGAAATAACATTTTCAATCATAACTTTTTGTATTTATGAAATATAGCCCAAAACTTTTTGTAATATTATTATTTACTTATAAATAATACACGCAAAGTAAAAAAACATGTGGGACATAGTGACCAAACTTTCCAATGTGGGACAACGTAAATTTACACAAACTTGTTAAGGGTCAAAATCAAAAAATCGACAATATATGCCTATCTTTTTAAAAGGAATTAAAATCTTTGAAATGATGAAGAAAATTGTCTGTTATGTTTGTTATGTTCTAAAATATGTCAAAAATCATAAAATGCAAGATCAAGGAATTATTAGCTTATTAATATTTTTTTTAGTAATCACATATTTAACCTATTTCAATTTGATGAAATTACAAAAAAAGTTTATAGTAATAATATTTTTTTATTTTTAGTTAGTTTAATTATTTAATTACTGAATTTACATGTTAAATAATAATAACATATTATTTAGCGTGTTAATCGTTTTAATATGAATTTCTCAAACTATTCTTTGATATCTAACCAAACAGATTTTAGAAATTTTCTTTCTATCTGTGTAACGTCTGACTTCACTCCTAAAAAAAAGATATGTCGGACGGGACACGATGACAAAAAATAATAAACATGAATTTTTATTTTTGTTATTATTCGAAAACTTGAATTTAGTTTTAATTGTGTATTTACACAAATAATATACATAAACTAGAAAATTTTTTTATATATTAATTACCATTTAAAAATGTTCGCCTTTAAAAAAAAACTTGTGGACACGATGACAAAAAGAAGATGTACTCTTTTCTTATTATTATCAAAATATAATTTTACTGATTTTTAAATTGATTTTGACATTTCTTTATGGTCACGTATTATCAAATTTATGTCGTACTTCATTTATTTCATTGTTTTACAACTTTTAATTATGATCCCAATTTGAAAACCAGTAAATATTTGTGTGAGGACACGATGACATTAAAAAATTTCAAATCTGGGGAAACGTTAAAAATTCTTTAAATTTCGCATTTCGTGTTATAAAAATTCTCACTACTTTCCTATATTAGACTTTGTACATTGGAGAATACGTACACGAAGAGAAATTTTAATTTATATAATAAAAAATTGAATTAAAAATTTTTTTATATCGTAAAATGTATATAGGGACACGGGACACGATGACATTTTCGACATATTTTTGCTATTTTGTACCTGTTGTGTCAATAAAAAATTAAATTAAATAACCAGATATTGTAGATAAAATTATACTCTGTAAGATGTTTGTATTTAAAATCATGAATTTTTAACAACCAAATTATTATTTATCCAGGACAAGATTTTAACGATTTTTTGATTTTAACCCTTAAATTACATAGTCATATTATGTAAAAATACTGTGAATAGTAAAACTACTTTTGGAACGAAATAAATTTACTACGTACAACCTATAATTTTGTTGTGTAAAATTACAAGTTTCGTGTTATTTTACACCAACTTTTTTTACAGTGTAGTTTAGCTGTTTGAATCGCCAATAATATTATTAAATTCTACCTACACTAAGGAAAAAAATACGCCCTTTCAGCGGTAAAGTCCTGCAGTTTCTGCATGAGTAACACTGCAAACAGAAAACTGTTGTTTCTACGTTGGAACACTGCAATTTTTGCATTGTGACACACAGCAGTTTTGTCAGTGTTGTAAAAAACTTAAAAGTTACTTTGAATTGTTTTAAAATACTTTATTAAGTAAACATATAGTTAATTACTAGTGATAACAAATATTCTTATAATAATTATAATTTATTTTATAATAATATTGCTAATCAATATACATATATTTCCGCACAAAAAATTAAGGTTCAAATATAGAAATTAAATAGTCTCTTCATTGTGGATATTATTTTGAAAAAAAAAACAGCGAAAATACTCACGGTAAATCGTTGGGTATTAAAATAACACCAAAAAGGATTAAAATAATCCAATTTAGTGTTATTTTAATCCATTTTGGTGTTACTTTAATACCTAACGATTTACCGTGCTGAAATAAATATCGTAAAAAGTTAATATACGTACGAAATTTTTTATTTTAGTATAAACTAAGCTATAACTATCAAAAGCAAAGACAATTTATTTTTTTTGGTTAGGATTGCGTCCATTCTGCATACTTATTTTCAAATCTGTCAATGAATTGGTCCAGTTGCCAATTCTGTAAAATATTCTTTACGAATTCATCCATTTCCACATATTGTTAAATTAATCCATTTCCACATTAAACTAAAAATTAGGAAAAAACGCCAAAAATAAAAAATACGAGTGTATCGGAGAAACACAACGCGCACGGAAATTCACGGAACTTATAGACACGGTAGTAATAGCAGAAAACTCATGCAGAAACAGCAATGTTCTCCACAGTCGTTATAGCGGTGTTAAGGGGTTACACCACTGTAGACATTTAAAAAAAAATTTAATTTTTTTATTAACTTAAAAAATTGTTTGAACCTTCTAGAATAAGGAAGAAAAGGATTTTTACATGCCTGAGATCGATTTCATTGAAATTTCAAGCTTTTTTACCGGAGAAGAATTTTAACTTACATAAAACATGCATTACAAAAATGGCTCCAGTGCGGACATTTTCGAATATTTATTAATTAAAATTTGTAATTTTTAAGTTGAATATGTAAGTTAATAACTACTTAAAATATTTTTACTATATTTCCTTCACTGAGAAAAATAAACATGACTGGGTACTGTCCAGACAGGAATGGTTCCTGTCCAAAAAAACAATTGAGTTTGGCAGCTGTCAGAGCTGTTTGGAAATGAATGATTAATGTCCAGACATTACTGATTCCTTTACAGACAGGAATGGTTCCTGTCCAGAAAGCAAAGAGTACTGTCTAATTACAAAAATTTTTTGGACAGGAACCATTCCTGTCTAGACAGTACCCAGTCATGTTTATTTTTCTCAGTGTTTCCTTATATTAAAAAAAATTATTAAACAAATGCTTCTTATAGCCCGCTGTAGTGGTGTTGCTCTTTTAACGTGTTTTTATCAAAACACAGTTTTTGAAATCTGCAAGCAGTATAACTCAAACAATTTTCAATATTTTTAATCGGGCTTTTTTATTACATTTTTAAAATTAAATTTTGATCAGAAATACGTAGGGATTTTTTGATAAGTTAATTTACACAATTATTATAAACAATTAAGTGTCGTTTTCTTTGCTCAAAAAATGAGTTTTTTCTTCAAATGCTTGCCAATTACACAAAAATCAATATTTTTAAAATGCCCTACGTATTTCTGTAGCTATTCTCATGTAGATTAAGAAAATTTTTTTATTTGTTTTTAGACTGAAATTTACATTAATCATACTGCTTGCCGCAGAGCTCCTGGAAAAAAGTATGCAATATTAAAATGGTTCCTGTGCCGCCATTTTGGAATATTTATTTATAAAAATTTGTAATTTTTTTACTTGAATATACAGTCAATAACTTGTTAAAACATTATAACTATATATTCTTTCCTTCCATTAAAAAAAAATTCCTGAAAAAACCTTGTTTTTGAGGCATTTACAGTGGTGTAACCCCTTAAGCAAAGCTAAATCTACATAAGTGGATGGCGCTATTTTGGCATTGTTTTTTTTCAGTGTACATATAAAATTCTGCTGCAACAAAATATTTTATTTTAAGAAACATGTGCCAAAACACAACCATAACCTTTTGATATTCTTCTTCTTCTTATTTGATGACTTTAGACTGTGCCAACTGTCAGAACTATACACATAATCAGAAGAATAAAGACATTAACTTTGTGCTATTTGAGCCAATATTGCAAAGTGAATCTAGTTTAAAATTTCCAAATCAGAAAAGCCAAGGGTTGGTAGGTTCTTCATAGTTGATGGCTTCAATTGCGGTCCTTGTAGATACTTCGGTTAACATTTGTGTAGAACTTTATAGGTATGTCTTCAGGAATGAAATTTCAGAAAGAAACTTGGAGAAGTTATACACTACTGTCAAAACAAACTGTTGTAAATTATATTTAGGTTATCGTTAATTTACTGGTTATTTCTCCAAAACATTTTTATGTTAATGTTTAGACAAATTAAATTAGGTATTGATTATTATTTTAGATAAACTGTTTATTATATCAGAAGAAGCCACCAAGTTCCCTGATAGTTTCCTCATTTGGAGGAAATATAAGGTCATAAATTGGAGCCGATCCTGACTCAAAATTCGGGAATTTAAATATTAAGAATTCGAAAAATTTTTCTCTGACCGGAGTCATCATGGGACATTCGAAAATAATATGTTTCAAGGTTCTCCGGGGATCACCACAATCACATCCAAGAGAAGTTCTCCAATTATACTTTTCAAAATGGTCGCATGTATAAACGTGACCTGTCCTGAGTCTGGTGATCACGTTTATCCAGCATCTTGGTAAAGAAAACTCCTCAAACCAGGGTCTCTTGGATTTGTATGTAATTCTTTAAAAATACAATTTTTCAGATATGTCTCTGTCGGTAAAAGGCCAATCATGAGCTAGCCAAGCAAGTCCGTCAGGTTTAAATACATTGTCTCTAAGATCTGATAGGGATAGGCCCACCTGAACTCTATCGGTATGATTATTAACTTCCTTACAGATGAGGTCAATATGAACGTTACCCTTTATGCCAGAGTGAGAGGGTACCCAAATAAATTTAAAGATTGAAAAAGGATTTTGTTGTTGAATTGGAGATATTGTATGTAATATAGTATAAATTAGTTCAGGATTATCTTTGTATAGCAGGCAGTTATTAAGTCTGTTCATGGAAGAGAGTGAGTCGGAAATTATCAAGACCTTATCTAGGCCTTCACGTATGGAATATGTTAATGCATTGTGTATAGCGTGAAGTTCAGCTGATAAAACGGAAAGATATGGTTACATAGGGGTGGCCTGGTAATAATTATTTTTCTCTACATAAAAGGCAGCAGTAGTCATATGGTTTTTGGTATTCTTTGTCGCATCCATAAAAACCAGATAGTATCCCTCGTAATTATCATTGATACATTCTCGGAAAGCCTCCTCAGGTGCATGATGCTCCCTGAAATCCACCCCAGACAAAACATCGTACCTAGGAGATGTAGATAGAGAAATCCAAGGCCAGTCAAAGTATGCTGGTTTGCATGTCTTATGACAGTGAGTCAAAATTGGAGTCAAATTCAAGAAGGAGCTCAGAAGAGGAAATTTACTTTTATTTATCCTAAGTTTATGTTCCCTCAATAGGACCGACAAGCTGTTCAAGTCCTTAATTAGGGGATTGTCTGTCCAGACAGAGTTACGCAATATAAAGGAATTAACCAATTGTGATCTCTCATACGCCAAGGGAGACTCTCCAGCCTCGGATAGGAGAATTGGGATAGGGGTAGTTCTAAGGCAACCGAGAATTATTCTCAATGCCACATATTGTACTCTATCCAAAATCCTAAGAGTTGTAATTGAAGCATTTGAAAAAAGAGGTGCGCCCCAGTTAAGAATGGATTTGATGAGGTTGCGAAAAACAAGCAGGGATAAGGCTGGCGACACTCCCCAAGTTGCTCTCGAAACAATTTTCAAAATTCCGATGGCCCTAGTTGCCTTATCCGCTATCATCTTAATATGTTCCCTCCAAAGAAATCTTCTGTCCAATTCTATACCCAGAAGCTTCATCTCATTGCTACACTCAATAATGGAGTCACCCACCCTAACAGCCAATCCTTAAAAGAAGTCCTTGATCGGGAAAAGACACAGCATGTGGTTTTATGAGGAGTAATATCCATCCCCATTGAGTTCAGCCAGATGGTTAGGCTTTCTAGTGCGGCTGAAACTTCCAATGAAATATAATTCATTTTCCCCTGTTTAGAGATTGTAAATTGTCTAAATAGCAAAAGATCGTCAGCATACATAACATGTTTCATATTGTTTGGTAAGTACGTTTCCAGATCCCTCAGGTACAGGTTAAAGAGAACAGGAGAGAGGGCCCCACCTTGCGGAACTCCCACCCCGGATACTCTCTCCCCCGAACCATGGAGATTAAATGAAATTATTCTTCTCGCTGTGATGTGAGTAATAAAGTTTATTATACATGGATGAATTCCCAAACTTATCAGAATCTTTTTCAGAATATTAGGCCTAACATTATTAAATGCCCCTTTTATGTCTACTGACACCGCTATTGTATGTAGAGAATCGGAAAAGCCGCCGATGGCGTTTACAGAAAAAGAAGCCACACAGTCCAGGGCTGAACGTTTCTTTTGAAAACCAAATTGCTGAGTAGGGATCAAGTTACGAGTTTCAATTTCATGCTCTAATCGATTTTTTATTAATTTCTCAAAGATTTTAGCTAGAACCGATGTCAAGGCAATAGGACGAAATGTTGTCGTGAATCAGATCATCCTGAAACTTCAACAATTCAGGGGAGTCCAAGGATGTAGATTTATTGGTATGAAATCTTCCAGATCGAAATGTCAGAGCCGTTAAGGTTCGCCAAACTGCAGTCATACCTCTTGAGGGTGAGATATTTTCACAGAATGAACGAAATGACGAGGATTTTTGGTGTCTAAGCGCATGCTTTATTTCGGATTCCCTTCTTTTGAATTCCAACCTATTCGAAGCTGATTGCTTCGCTTGATACCACCTATAGTTATTTCTCCTCTGTTCCAATACTTCGTCACATTTTGGATTCCACCAGAGGGGCTTTGGAACCGATTTAAGAGCTTCATTTGTGGGTATGAAGGCTCCACTTTCCAATAGTCCCTTCTTTAGGAGGTCTATGGAAAGGTCATAAACAATTGCTGGAGAGGAACTATTCATCAAGGAGGCTGTCAGGTCTAGGGTCAGCTGTTCCATGTACGAATGGAAATTTGCCCACTGAAAGTTTTTCAAACAGAATCTACTGCTAGATGAGGGTATTGTACCAGGGATTATATCTGCTTTAAGTAAAACAGGAAAATGATCCGAGGAGAATTTATCTTATAAGACTTTCGTCTCAGAGGCCTGATGAACAGGAGAAGAACAGAAAATCAAATCCAGATTATTACCCACAATATTAGTATCCTGGAACCTTGTCGGTATAGAAAAGTTTGTAATGAATAAGTCTCTTTCCATTGTAAACGTTTCCAAAGAAGATCCTCTCAAGTTTGTCATCCTATCACCCCAGCAGGTATCGAGAGCGTTAAAGTCGCCACAAAAGATGTGGTTAGAATGTGCGGGAAGCAAGTCGAAAATCTCGTTCCAAAAAGCAGGAGCTATATCTCCACCTGGAGGAGCGTATATACAGGTTATTTGTGTTGGTCCAAATAGGGTGTGTAAGGAGATCGAAACAACGTGCAATTGCTGATTGAGTACATAATGTGTGAAAGTAATTAAGTATTTGTTATTAAGTATTATATTTATTTCCTAATCAAAAACTTCACCCCGCCTCCTCTCCCGTTAGGCTTATCCTGGCGAATGGTGACATAATTAGAAATTTCAAATACGACATTCGAGGACAACCAAGTTTCAGTGAGTGCAACTATATCAGGATTGCAAGACCATAACAGAGTTTCAAGTTCTGCTCTCCTTGGAATTACACTCCTGGCATTCCATAATATTAGAGTTAACGTTTTATGTATAGATTTTGATTGATTCATGTCTACTCTTAATTAGTTGATTTAAATTGATTCTAGCTATAATTTTAGCTCCCCGTCTACTTCACTTTTTCCCCAATAAAACCCAACCTACCTATTTGTTCCAATAAGCTAAAATAAAGTCAATCTTATAAAATCACTATCTTGTCCACGTCCGATAAAGGGTATACAAGTAAGGACAAATTAAATATTAAAATGAACAAATCCAAGACAAATTCAATAATGAAACAAAATATACCAACAAATAAGTACTCAGAAAAACAAATACGTATTGTGTATAAAAATAATCTGATTAAACTGAATAAACTAAATAGACCGTGTTGGTCAATCAGTCCTCAATTAAAACAATTAGTCTATCAGGTCTCTAAAAATAAAACTTTTGCGTTAACTATACTAAATTGATTCGGCATCCTCAACCGACATGTTGCTATGATTCTGTGTTGAAGCAGAAGGGCTATTGTCATTATTTTTTGGTTGTTCCAAGTTGTTGCCATTGTTAGGGCTGTGAGAAGGGTCATCAAAAGGAGTGCCTGAACCAGAAGAATTCAAAGGGATTGATAGATTACTGTTATTTATTTCGTTTTCCCATATAATTTCGTAACCCGGTTTTGGAACTCCCTGTCGCAGTAACAACGCTTCCGCTTGTTTATAACCAATATTGTGAATTAGTCTGTGTTTCATTATAAACTACTCATATTTGTAAAAGTTACATTCACGAGATGAGGCCTGATGTGATTCGGAACAATTGGCGCATAATGAAGATCTCAGCTGATTAGGATATTTCCTTTTTTCATGAGATTCAGCACAGAACTCACACGTAGGGTGTGTGGATCTACACTGGGTTGCAAAATGTCTAAATCTCTGACACCTGTAGCACCTCTTTGGAGGGGTGACAACAAGTGTAAGATTAAAAGAGGCCCTAGAGATAAGTATAGATTCAGGAAATGTAACCCCTTCAAAGACAAACTCAACCACATCTTAGATACCACCCTCATCCCTAGTTCTACGTCTGATTGAAATGATAGTGTCTAGAGATTCTTGTGTCAGTTTAGTGCTAATAGAAAAAGGAGACAATTCAAGGTTAACATCATGCGCTATAGTCTTTCTGCTGACTAATGACATAGGAATGTAGAGTTTATATCCCTTTTCCTGAATAGTATCCGAATTTAGCAGCTCATTAGCTAAATTCCAGCTGGATGAGGTGACTCTGAGCTGATTCAGACCATTAGATGCAAATTATTCTGAGAGGATCACTAACCACGGATTCCAAATAGTCGGCAAAAGCAATGCGATTATATTTACCGACCTTTCTGCCCTGAATTGTGAACTTCACAAGAATAATAAAGGGTGGAGTTGAAGCTTCATTAAATCTTGACTTCCTGGTACGGTTTTTATTAATCCATAGTAGTGCATAAGGAGGAGGTAGTGGGGGTGGGGTAGGTATATGGATAGGAGTGATTTCAGAAGTACAGTCATTCGAGTCCGACAATTCAGAATTTTAGGGGAGGCTGTATATTATTTGAATTTTCTATTTGAATTTGTGTAGTTGAGGGTTGGTCAGAGGACTTGTTTTCAAACGGTTCAGTGTTTATCAGAGAATAAGACGGTTCACATTTGGTCACAACTGCGGGTGGAATCAAAGGCAGTCCAGAATAGTCTTGTGTGGTGGTATTAGTCACAGTCGATTTCGTATTAGATTTACCCAACTGTTCAGAGGCTCCTGGCCTGCGTGAATTCCGTTCCAAGTGGTGTTTTATGATAGCACCTCTTCCTTTATTTAATAGCCGTGGAGCATTCACTTTTCTTGGAGTGATCCGTGAATCCAGATCAGACGCCTTCTTTACAGGTGAAGGGGCCATATTAACTAAAAGAAAAAATATTTTGAGAGTATATTAAATTATAAAATGGCTTCGCATGCCGAAACAATTACGTCAGTTAACAGAAACAAAAAAAACAATCAATCTATTATGAACTTGAACAAAACTAATGTCAAAAATTAATTCTAGAGATTTCTCAAACTAAATTATAATTAATTCGCTCAAGACAAAATCGTTCTAACCTTAAACCTATATTAATATTACAAATGTTATAGAATTACTTAAAATCAATCGTATAATACAAAATAATTTATATATAGATTATGTGCTTGTAATTATGTGTATATAGAGATAAAAATAAAATATAATAAAATTTTCCTCTATGGGTGTAGATTTAATTTTGAAGGGAATTAAAAATTAAAATAAAAATTATTTGGAGCAATATGTGTAAATTATTTCAAATCTGAAACTAAATTATCAGAGATTATTTTTTATAAATATAATAATTATTTCATTTCAATTCTTGTATTAACCAAATCAAAATATCTCTGACAATAATGTCCTTCAACCCAAGAGGAAGTGAGAGGATTTGTTTGTAAGGTGACTTTGAATATTTGTTTGGTTATGTATAAATAGGAACGACACTACCTTTGCACGATGAAAATTATTTGAAATTTTACGTTGAAGATTAAATCGTTGAGAAATTCCTTGTCAGAATAATTTCCAATATCTCACTTAGATCCAGTACAATAGTTGAACTTATATTTTATGTGAATTCATTGTATGTTGTTGCAGGTTAAATATCATTTAGTCTGAAATAAATCCAAATATCGTGGCCTCGTGGTGCTTATACAATTTCAAGACCGACGCCACTCAGTACGAATAGAATCATAGATTCAGATTTATGTAATTTAATTGATGTTATATACAGAAAATGCAATTCCAATTTCGTTCAGCACTAATTTAGTTCACTTTCCAATAATCAAATGTAGGTTTGTAAAATTATATCACAGCGTGAGGAATTTCCTCACAAAGTTACACCCTGATGCTTTAATGCCTTCCTTCCGGTTTTGACGGCTTTTTAAAAAGTCGTGACACGTCTATCAAAATTTTGTTAATTAGTGACATTCAAGTTTGTTCATACGTCATGAACTAACAACATTTTTATAGATATGCCACAACTTTTTAAAATGCTGTCAAAACCGGAAGGAAGGCATTCAAGCATCAGGGTGTACAATGATGACTATACAGTATGAAGATCTAAACGAGACTCCAACCTTTTGATATGTTTTTGTTTTCTCACGTTCTTATATTTTACGATTTAAAAAGAGAGTGAAATATACGCATATACTGCGCATGCGCGCAGAGTATAAGTTTTGTCATTCTGCGAGTATAGTTCCCCTACAGAAAAAGGTTTCATTTCTGAGAGACTTCACACAGTCAGTGCAGTCTCCTTAGTTTTACTCCCTCGTTATGATTTTCTCAGTCGTCTGGGTTAGTGAGAACTTAGATAAATATACTAGATGCGGCGAGGGTCGGTGGTGGGGACTACCGATATATATAGCATACTAAATTTTCAGTGTATGTTAGTGCCGCCCTCTTCAACTTTTCGCCGTTTCCAAGGTTACCGCTTGGAAATCGTATTATTTCAGTCAAGAAGGCTAGAATTTCATTTCTCGCCAATATCACTACTTTTCTTTTTATTTTGAAAACAGCGTGTTTTTGTGATAACAATAGAAACTAATGAAACAATTTTTTAATATAAAGTTTTAAAAAATAATAAAAGCTAATTATTTTTTTTAATTAATTTCTTTTATAAATAAAATTTATTAATTTTTTTTAATGATTAAAACAAATTTTTTTAATTAGTAATTAAAAAAATTTTTTTTAATTAAAATAAAATATTTTAATTACAAAATTTGACAAATTATGAATTTTAATTAAAAAATTGTGTTTAACAGAATGGAAATGTGGTTTGAGTAATATTTTTTCATTTTTATTATTGTACAAAGTTAATGTTAAATTAACCTTCATCTGAAAAAAGTTGTTATGTCACACATCAAAAAATAAATCTGCAGGGTTTCTACAAATTTCTCCTTATAAAATTCCATGATTTTTTTATTATTTCCAGGTGATAAATTATAAACCCATGACACAATAAAACAAAAATTTTGTCAGTTAAATCAGGTAAATGTCATAAACAAAATTTGTTGCCAGGGAAATTAAGAAAATTAAGACTTTTCCGACTTTTTTCCAAATATTGCAACAAAATACCACAATTTTGAGTAAAAAAAAGTGCAACTTATTTTGATTTTTATAATGCAAAAATGAACTATAAACAAATCTTTAAAAAATTGTTTTTGAATAGTTAAAATTTTGTAAAATTTAATTAATAATAATTAGTTTATTTCAAGCATTTTGTTACAATTTTTTAAAAACAACTATTGAAAGATTTTAATTGCAAATTTTGAAAATAATTGAATTACAGTAGAGACTCCATTATCGGGACCCCTATTATCCGGATATTTGATTATCCGGACAAATTTATATTAAATAAAATTTTTTTTAATAT
The DNA here is from genome assembly GCA_032873175.1 of Leptopilina drosophilae. NCBI lineage: Eukaryota > Metazoa > Arthropoda > Insecta > Hymenoptera > Figitidae > Leptopilina > Leptopilina drosophilae. The sequence goes on from CM065487.1 coordinate 13,461,137, forward strand.
AAAGTTTATAAGGTCTTAAGCCGTTAACTTCTATTTTAAATTCAAAAACATGAATTTTTACACGAAATTTTGCGTTTTAAAGTGTTTTAATTATTTAAAGAAAATGTTTATGTAAATATTTTGAAATATTTCTAACTAAATTTTTATTAATGTTGACTTTAAAAGTTTTAGTTTGTTTCAATCTTATTTTAATACATATGCAAATAAATACATAAAATAATGAATCAAAAATTTCTATAATTCGTTCTTTACTCGATTATCCGGATAAGTGCCTGCATCCATTAGTCCGGATAATGGGGTCTCTACTGTATCAAAATTTTTAAATAAAAAGTCTAAAAAGGTTAATTTAAAAATGAAAATCAGCTTCTAATTTTTTGAAATCCAATATTTTTAATATTTTTAATTACCTATTTCCAAAAATAATATTTTACAATTATTTTTAACATTTTGGAGAAAAAATAATGTTCCAAGTTTTTAATTAAAATTTATCAAAAAATTTATTAGTCTCTTAAGTTATACAAAAATTCTTTAAAAATATAATTATTTTCGAAAAATAATTACACTAATACAATATACAACTTTTCAAAAAAGTCAATCATTTTTAAAAGATTTTACCAAATTTTAATTGTTTAGAAATTTTTCAAAATTGAAAAACTATTATCGTTCAAAAATTGTTTTAAAATATTTAAAAAAAATTAATGGTAAGAATTTATTTATGATAATTTTTTGAAAATATTAACCTTAATAACTTAAGAAAAAAATATGGAGAGTCACAAGTATTATAAAAAATTGAGCTTATATATTTAAATAATAATTGAATTCTAGAAGAACTTTTCCAAAATTATTTAAATTAATTGATTCAGAGATAAAGTTTGATCAAAATTGTTGAAAATAATTAAATTAAGAAAGGGTTATAATTGTAATTTTTAAAAAAATTTTAAATTCATAAATTATTTTAATAGTTTAAAATAATTATTCTAAAATAAAAAATAAAAAAATTTTTATATACTATATTGAGAAAGCTTAATGATCATGAAATGAAAGTTGTTCATTTTTAAATATTTTAGTAATCTTTATATATACTAATTGCGTTATTTTTATTGTAAAATACTTATTTTGAACCGTTAAGATATATTTAGAAAAAATTAAAAATTTGAATTTTCTGTTTAAAATACAAATATTGATTAATTTTATAAATATTGATAAAATATATTATAATTTATGTATTATACATCAATCGATTCGTTATTGTGCCAGGAATATAATTTTCCCAAGAATTGATGAAAATTTCAATAAATAAAAAAATTATTTCAAAAAATACAAAAATTTTTTTTTTTTTAAATTAAAAAATTGCTAAAACAAATTTTTTTTAGATATTTTTTATATCTAAAATTTTTTATATTATTTTTTCCTTCTGAATGATTTTTGGTATTTGTAACCATAAAGAAAAATTTATTTGATTCAAATAACCAATTAATTGGCTATTATCTATTAAATATTTACTTGAATCAAATAATATTTATTGGAGCGTCAATTAAATGGTATTTGAACCAATAATTTCAGTATTTGAAGCAAATGCCATTTAATTAACTTTAATAATTATTATTTGGTTTAATTAAATATTTAATTGATAATAGTCAATTAATTGGTTATTTGAATCAAATAAATTTTTTTTCAGTGTCACCTATCAAAATTTAGCGAAATCTTTCAAAACATGTAAGAGAAAATTTGGCCACAAGAATCAAAATAATCAATCAATAATTAAAAAAAAAGAAATCAAAATAAATGAATCTGCAAAGTGCGGAAATCAAAGTCACAATAAGGCTTTCTTTAAGAGGAAGCAATAATTATTATTAAAATATTATTATTGAAAAAAATTGTTAATAAATAAATTAATTTATTATTTATTATTATTATTTATTACTTATTTACTATTTATTTTTTATTTAGTTTTTATTTTTTAATTGATTAATTAATTTATTATTATTATTAATGATTAATATTTCAGTTTGTTCAATATATAAATACAATTTGCTTTTTTAAAATTAAATTCAAAATTAAAAAAATGTTGCCATATTCGGAAATATACGAATTTTCGGATATCCACAGGACGTCTGTAGGATATTCAGAATATCTAGTATTTTGTAATCCAAAACTGAGAAAAAAGTATTTCTCATCGTCTTCCTGTAAATTTTTATTTTGAAAATTGTTTATCAAGAAATGTTTAAAAACATTTGTCTGAAATAAAATTCTCAACTTTTTTTAAAAATAAAATCACATATTTAAATAAACAACGAAATAAAATAATTTAATTTATTATATATATATATATATATATATATATATATATATATATATATATATATATATATATATATATATATATATATATATATATATATATAATTATGAAAAACAACAATTTTTTTATAAATTGGGTACAATTATAATCTTAAATTTGAATAAGAAATTGTCACTTTAATAATATTTTCAAATATTTCCGCCATTTATAAGAGGCACAAGAAAGGCACATGTAGAACACTAACGCCGCCCTGGATTAATGTGCCTAAACTAACGCCTCGCCGCATCTAGTATATTTATCTAAGGTGAGAAAGACAGAGACAAATATATTACATGTGCGCATGCGCGAAAACTATAATTTTCGTTTTTACATATAGTTTCAATGCGACGAATGGTTTCACTTCTATAGCATTAGTGCAGTCTCCTTAGTCTTACTCCCTGCTGTCGCCGGTGATTTAAGGTTTAAGACCGTATTTATTTTAAAAATCTTTTATTCAACTGTAATAACTACTGTTTCTACCCACATAGCAGAAAAACTTCCTGGAAGTTTTTCTGCTATGTAAGTATTTACCCCTAAATTTTAGCAAAGTTGAAAAATTTAGGGGTAAATAGAAACAGATGATTATTGCGATTTAATGATACCCATATTTCTTATGACCCTATAAAATTGTTCTACGGAAGTGAAACAATAACTCAATACACAAGAAAACCGAAAGTAATCTGATTTATAAGAAAAAACTTATGTTATTGTTGAAACTTAGCAAATCTATTTCTGTTTTACCCCAACTGACTATACTACAAATATTTTCTCATTAAATTTATTTTTATTAATATTGGGCTTTTTCCCTTTTTGTAATAAATTTGTACTGTATTCTTTCAAAAAAACATTTGTTAACCTTTTTTATTAGAAAAACATTTTATAAGTTTATACTACTTTATAATTAATTGAAAGTACACTGTTAGAAAATTCTGTTGTGATTTTACAGCAAAAGTACAGGAAACAATTATCCAACAAAATAATAATGTAATTTTACTTTTCTAAAGCACTGTAAATTTACAGCATAATCTGTAAAACTTTTACAGTATAGTGTTATGAATATGCTGTAGAGTTCTGTAAATTTACAGTATTTATTTCTGTATATTTACTATCAAATTCTGAGAATGCACAATGCAATACTGTAAATTTACAACATATTTTACTCTAAAGTTACATCATTATTCATTGTAAATTTACTATATTATATACTGGAAATTTACAATATTATTTACTATCATATTACAGTGAATGATTTCTTTATTACAGTCAGAATTTTTTCTAAATTTATTGTAAATACTTTCTATTTAAATTGTAAATTTTCCTACCTAGTTAGAAACTTAATTTTTCTTCCGCAATAATTTAAAAACGTTTGGTAACTAATTTTTAAAAAGTTTTCATATATTATTTTTATTTCACAAAACATGTTTTATTACACAATTATTTATTTTACAAATAACAACAAACAGTTATAAAAATAGCTAAATATAATAATCATATGCCAGATTAAAAAAGTTTAATTATATTTCACATTTATAATTAAATTCTTCATCCCGAAAAATAAACACTCGACAAAAATTACACTTGAACAGATAATTAATTAAAAAATTCACTATTGTTCACTATTATTTAAAAATATTTATTTTTAATTAAAAACCACAATTTCGATCTAAAACACTGTTTACACAAGAAGACTTCTACTCGCGATCTTAGGTTCTTTGCTGAATGCTGAAGAGCAACTGATGCTAAAAGGACCTTTTGACAAAAATTTCTAAGAAATTATAGAAAATTCCCGAAAAGTTTCTTTTATTTCCTTTTATCCGAGAAATTTTACAAACTTTCTGTCTGAAAACCTATAATAAAAAAACGGGTATTTGAAAAGTCATAAAACAGAAAGCCTTGTAAGACCAGACCGTTAGTTAGCTAGTTGTTAGTTGACCGTCCTAACAATAAGAAAAACCAGATGTGAGACAAACCCTACAAAACGAGAAAATATTTTCAGTTTAAAATAAAAATATTTGACGGCCTAAAGTAGAAAATTTTATTTAAAACTTATTTATTAAACGTTGCTTTTATGTATAATTTCAATATACCGTATTTTTTATTTGTTTTTAAATTATAGCAAGTTGATTATTATTGTACTTATAAGTATAAAATTCAGAAATATATTTTCAACCGAATTTGCAATTTAGTTATAAATTTTGTTATAATTTCCTAATATTTAAAAATTTTTCAAAGGGTATTTTTTGTGCATTAATGAAACCTGCATAGTTCCAATACATCACAGAAAAACAGTATGAAATTATTTATAACAAAGAAGCAAAATAATTGGAAAATTTTTTTTATTATAACTGTTTGTAACCTTAAAAAATGATTCAGTTATAGTTTTAAGACTTAAAATCATATTCTCAAGGTTAAAAAGAAGTCAAAACTTGCTGTAATGTAAAAAAACTGCAGCTAAAATCACAAAATAAATATCTGTAAAATTCTTGAAGTTTTATACTGTGATTTCGCAAACAATTTACTGTAAATAAGAAGTACAATTTTTTTTTGCTCTAAAACCTTTAAATACAATGAATTTTTGCTGTATTTTTAAGGTTTTACTGTAAAAATCACAACATTTTTGTAAATTTACTACATTTATGTGTTATTACAGCAAAAACTGTAAATTCGCAGCACATTTATACTGTACAGTTGCTGTAAAATTACAGAAATTTCTAACAGTGTATTTTTCTCATCACAAAACTTTTTTAAAACCAAAAAAATCCACTTAGTGTCGAAAATTTGAAAAAGTTCCCTCCTCATTGAAAATAAAACTTTTTATAACGGCACTTTTGCAAAGATAATTTGTTTAATCTTAAAAATAATATATATTTCAATAATTCACTTATGACACATAGTTCTTTTTTTCGAAAAAAATCATTTTTTTATTAAGGTAAATAATTTCTATTATAAGAAAATAATTTTTTTCTCAGAAAAATATAAAACAAAAAATAGAGAAAAATCTATTAAAATAGGAATTATTCTCTCAAAGTGTAAATAAGTTTAGTAAATGATTCGAAAAAATGAAACATTCTTATATCAAGGTAACTGAAACTTGTCACCCTGAATAATACGAAATAACAAATGTTCATTTAAAAAAAAATTAAATCTTAATGTTGAATAAATAAATTTTTAATTTCAATGACACATTTAAAAAACATTTTTTTAATATTAAACAATTTTTTTTATTAAAAAATCTTTTATATAGAAATGCAAAAAAAGCATTATTTACATGTTTTAGAATTGACAGAAATTTAAATTTACTTAACTTTACGTCTTTTTTTAAATATAATAATAAACTATTATTGAATTAACTTTTATTAAAAATTAAATTCTGAATCGATCATCAGTCATTAGTCAATTATTATTGGTTGTTTAAATTTTATGATTTTGTTTACCAATGACAGTATATTTTATTTTTGTTGTGCTAATATTTGAAATTCAACAAAAATGTACTTTTAAAAAGAAAAAGATATTTAGTTATTGTATTAAAGTTTGTGTTTAATAGAAAATTATCAGTTCTAAAAAGGAAAATGTGTTTTGATTTCTTTGTGGAATTTAAAAAGAAAAATATTTTACGTTTTTTTGTATTTTATTTGCAATATTTAAAAATTTGACCACTTGTTTCAACATTGTAAAAATTATTCTTGTAAGATTTTTGATTTCAATTTTTTATTAATTTTTGGAAAAAGATAATAATTTTCATTGTATTATTTTTTATTTAAAATCGGACAAAATAATTCATATAAATATGGTGCAGAAATTTGTTAAAAACGACAATTTGATTTGATCCAATATAGAATGATATAAAATTAATACTAAAAATATAAATTTTTTGCTTTTTAATTTATTATTTATTTCAGTTTTTGTGCTAATTATAATTATTTATTACAATTATTATGATTTGTCAAAATAAGAGGTTTGTAGTATTGATAACTTGCGAAAATTGATAAAATTTATTCTCTCCGATAATTTTATTTTTTAAATAAATTATGTAATCGATCAGTTAGTATTTATTTAATTTTATATAAAAAATGTTGAAAGTGTTTCCATTTTGTAATTACGTTTCTATTTTTATTTCAGTGGGTGGAAGAAAAATGTTCTGTTGCTGTTGATAAATACAAGTTTGGTATTTTCGGCTCCTGGACCAATAAAATTTACAAACAGATTATTAACTGCTAATCCAGTTGGAAAATACAAAAATGTAAGAATTTTTGTTATGTAATGTAATTGTAATGTAATTTATTTTTAAAAATAATTAACTTTAAATAAAAATTTCCACTTTAGGGAAAATGAAATAGAATGAAATATTTTATTCTAGAAAAAATATAGTAGAAATTTCTATTTTAGAGAAAGTACAAAATAAAATCAAAATTTTTATTCTAAAGAAACAAAATTAAACTGAAATTTTTATTTTTTTAAAAACGCAAAATAGATTAAAATTTTCATTTTAGAGAAAATGAAAGACACTGGAACGTCAATCGAGTCCAGTGCTATGTGCTGTGCTGGACTCGATCGACGAGATATTTATCGCTCAAACTGTAAACAAGTAGGGCTGTATTAAGTTTTTTAGACATGGGCGCTTAGCTTAAATCTTTTTTTCTTAAAGTTTTAAGGAGTAAACAATAAAAAAAGTCACAAATACGGGGCAGCGAATGAACACTCAACTTGGGGGCCATCCATAAACTACTCTCTAAAGGCGCTCGCACACCTCTACTGCCTGCATTAGAGTAAGAGAGAAAAAATATGATATTTGAATTTTCTGACTTATTTACTCTCATGTGTTATCATGACAACTATGCATGCATGGGCATGCATGCAGAGGTGTGCGAGCGTCTTAAATCTGAATCAGCGAAATTTCACTGATTCTCAGCGATAAGTATGCAACTAATTTCAATCAGCGTATATGCGCTAATTAATCAGTGAAATTTCACTGGTTATTCAGTGAAATTTCACTAATTCACAGTGCATATACGCTAATAGATAGATAGATTATAGTTAACGTTGGCCCATACTGGCGTTGCGCCTGTATATTTGGCCATGACCTGGTGTGTGCATATACGCTAATTGAAATAGTGGCATACTTATCGCTGATTCAGATTTAGAGAGTACGTAGACCCATTTTTAGAATTTTTTACCCCCCCCCCCCCCTCCCCTCTCGTGGACGCTATTACATGTATTAGCGCCATTTTTCCTCTTATCGTAGACAATAGCTTGACCCCCTCCCCCTCCCCCTTGAAGGGCCACGCGTAGTTTATGGACGACCCCTTGGGAATAACTAGTACGACACTAAAGCCAACCATAATATTCCTCTCTATCCGCTTCACCTCCTCCACACCAAGCATTGTACTCGATTGACGTTCCAGTGTAAAATCAAAATTCTTATTCTATAAAAAATTAAAATTTTTCGAGAAATTAAATAAAAATTTACTTTTGAGATAAAATAAATAAATAAAATTCTAAGCACGCAAAAGAAAATGGATTTTAAACTTTCATTTTAGAGAAAATAAAATAACACCAAATTTTTCATTCTGAAACACAAAATCAACTTAAAATGTTCATTTTGGATAAAATATAATTAAAATTTTTAATTTAGAATAGTTAAAATAGAATCAAAATTATTATTTTAGAAGAAAGAAGATAAAATACAACGTTTTTAATCTGGAGAAATTAAAATAACATCAGAACACTTATTTTAGAAAAAATCGAAGAAATTAAACATTTTTATTCTGGAATAGAATAGAAAAAATAAAGTGAAAATTTTCAGGGTGCAGTTTCAACTGTGGACGGCGAATGCGCAAAAATAGGCATTCAAATTTTAAAAAAAGGTGGATCAGCAGTTGATGGTGCCATTGCAGTACTTATTTGCGAATGCGTCGTTTCATCTCATGCGTAAATAATTTTTTTTATCTTCTCCCCCTTACTAGAAAAAAAAGAAATTTTTATTTTCCTTATTTTTTCCAACTCATAATTTTTATTTCAAGAAGAAATTTTTTTTCATTAAAAAATAAAAATTATGAGTTGAAGAAAATAATAATTAGCAAATTTTATAATTTTTGTGTAAAAAATAATTTTGTATGCTTTTTTCTGTTTATAATTTTTAGGTGAGAAATGCTTTTCCCCCATTAGTTTAATTTTAATTAATATATTAGTTTTGATAAATTAAAATTATACCCAACTAAATTAATAATATAAATAATTTAAAGCATGGGAATGGGAGGAGGTTTTTCGATGACAATTTGGGACGGAAAAAAGAAAGAGGTCCATTCTTTGGATGCCAGGGAAACAGCATCACGACACGCCACTGAAAATATGTTCCAAGGAAAATCTGAATTAGCTGAACACGGTAACTGACTATCGTTTCTAATTTTCTTCATAGTCAATATGTTTTTGTCATGGTTTGAAAATTTATTAAAGTACACTGTAAAATAACACGAAACTTGTAATTTCATACAACAAAATTATAGGTTGTACGTAGTAAATTTATTTCGTTCCAAAAGTAGTTTTACTATTCACAGTATTTTTACATAAGATGACTATGTAATTTAACAAGTTTGTGTAAATTTACATTGTCCCACATTGGAAAGTTTGGTCACTATGTCCCACATGTCTTTTAACTTTGCGTGTATTATTACATTTTAACGTAATAATAATATTACAAAAAGTTTTGGGCTATATTTCTTAAATACAAAAAGTTATGATTGAAAATGTTATTTCAAAAAATATTTGCAGGTTATGTAGATTACAGTTGAGTGTAAAATCACACGTCGGACATTGTGACCAAACTTTCCAACGTCGGACATAGTAAATTTACACCAGATTTTTTTTCAGTGTAAAAAATAATTTATTTTAAAAAAAAAATAGGTGGACTAGCCGTGGCCGTACCGGGTGAAGTAGCAGGATATTGGGAGGCGCATAAGAAATTTGGAAAATTAGATTGGGAAGAACTTTTTAAACCCTCAATTGAATTGTGTGAAAACGGATTTCAAGTTAATCATTTCTTGGCTTTTGGAATTAATGCTACTCAAAATTTAATTAGAGCCGAGCCCACCATGGCGGAAATATTTATAAATCCAGCAACTAATCAACCTTATCAGGTAAAGTAGGGGAAAAAATTCAAAATTCGTTGCCACAAGTCGGGAAAAAGTTAGGAAGTAAAATTGGTTTATGGAAATTATGAATGTTCATGTAAACGAAATTTACTTATTTTTTATCAAATTAAATTTTGATTTTTTTTAATATTACTAATTGAATTTATCACTTATTGGTGAGAATGTATTAATATATACCTATAGGAAAATTACTATTTTTATATAAAAAATAAATATATTCTATAGGTACATATTAATATTAATATATCAATTTTCCAAATCAATTAATAAATATAAGAGGGTAAGAATTTCTGAAATGGCCCCCACTTTTCTTTAGGTACAGAACATAAATGATACCTGGTGTTTTTGATAGCCCATGATGGCACTAAGAAAACCCTTAATGGATTTTTAAAAATATTAATTTTTTTAAAAGTTATAAACAATTAAAGTTTTTTGCATCGTTTTTGAAAAAATCTCATATCTTGCAATCATCTGAACCGATTTTAATAATATTGGTATTTTTGGAAAGCTTAAGAAACGTACTTTCCATAAATATATAGAATATAAATAAAAAATGTTATTTGTTTAAACAAATAATATTTTTTATTGTTAATTTTATAAATAAACAATGTTCTCGGTCGATTTAAACATTTTTTTTATAGAATCTTGAAGAGGGACTTTTCAAGATTCCATAGCAAAAATAAAAAATCAGGATTCTCTAAAAGTTTAGAAGATACAGCATTTTTAGTCCGCCGCGCGCGAACTATCGGTGTAGTTCGCGCGCTCTCGGCGCGACGTCGTACGCGCCTACTATTGTATAATAAATCAAAATAAAAAAGTTAAAAAAATTTTAATTACTTTTTACAGAATGATAAAGTAATCTGCACAATTTTTACATTAAATATTTATTTATAAAATAATATTGAATAAATTTAATGATTAATAATAATAAAAATTAAATTATTATTGTAATAAATTAAACAATATTCAAAATTTATATAAAGTGTTAAACATTTTGGATAATTATAATAATTATTTATATGTATATTTAAGAGTACAATTTAATTTATTGACAAATGTAGAATTATTATTTATAACATTTTTATGTTTGTCTTTTTTAGCGGGTTGCAACAAATATTTAATTTCGGCATATTTTAATTTTAAATTAAGTTCACTTTAAATTAAACTAAGTTACATTAATAAACATAAACTATTACTACTTAGAAATACAATACATGCACTTAGAAATCAAGTTTGCTAAGTTTAAATTTTATAACTAACATTAGCTTTAAGTTAATGCAAGCGAAACAAGCAAACATCAACTTAAATACAAATGGTAATTAAAGACTTTTTTATTCGGTAAGGTAGAATAATTAATTAATAAATAATAATTCTACATTTGTCAATAAATTAAATTGTACTCTTAAATATACATATAAATAATTATTATAATTATCCAAAATGTTTAACACTTTATATAAATTTTGAATATTGTTTAATTTATTACAATAATAATTTAATTTTTATTATTATTAATCATTAAATTTATTCAATATTATTTTATAAATAAATAATTAATGTAAAAATTGTGCAGATTACTTTATCATTCTGTAAAAAGTAATTAAAATTTTTTTAACTTTTTTATTTTGATTTATTATACAATAGTAGGCGCGTACGACGTCGCGCCGAGAGCGCGCGAACTACACCGATAGTTCGCGCGCGGCGGACTAAAAATGCTGTATCTTCTAAACTTTTAGAGAATCCTAATTTTTTATTTTTGCTATGGAATCTTGAAAAATCCCTCTTCAAGATTCTATAAAAAAAAATGTTTAAATCGACCGAGAACATTGTTTATTTATAAAATTAACAAAAATTTGGCATGATCAATAATGAAAACACAAATAAAATACATAAAAAATTTTTTTACAATGACATAGTACATGTTTTTTTACTCTTTAAACTCAACTGGCAAACTAAAAGGCGAATAGAATTAAACAATTTAAAGCAATTGATGCACCCAATTCAAGAATCGGTCGGACGCTCGGACGACACGCGCAACTGCCTGTCAATGAGCAGTGATGGGGAATCCACACTTCGATCTAAAGTCGGTTCTACAATGGGCACGTTCACGTCCATACGTGCCCATTGTAGAACCGACTTCAGCTCCTCTGGGCCACTCACTGCTACCCGACTGGTACTAGCGCGTGTCATCCGAGCGTCCGACCGGTTTTGAATTGGGTGCCTTAATTTCAAATTTAAAGTCAATGAATTAAAATGGAATGAATTTTTATATTATTAAATTTTGCTTCAGTATTAAAAATTAACTTTTAAAGAACAAAAATTCTGAAAAAGTCAGTTTTTGGAAAGATTTTATATTAAATTTTCTTGTAATTAGCTGAATTGTAAAAAGTCATAATCGAATTTTCGTAAAATTCAATTAACCCTCACGGGCTCGAGCCGAGTCCCTCGGACCCGGAGGAAAGTTTTTTTATCTACTTCCGGTAAAGAAAATATTATTAGAAAATCAACTTCACATTAGACTTGACGGCGCAAAAACACACATTTTTCACTTTTTTAAACAATTTTTAATTCAAAAAATACTCTGGAAAATTCCCTTTTAAGTCGAATATACGTAAAGACTCAAGCCGGGCCCGACGGACCCGAGTTATAAATACGTATAAAAAGTTAGAAATTTTTTTGCAATGTTGCATTATTTTGTAATGTTTCAACATCACCTACTGTAATAAGTGTAAAAATATCCCAAATAATTCCGGAAGTGACGTATTGCGAAAAATATAGTGTGTGTTGTACGTTTTTTGGAAAATTCCAGTCCCAAAAGTTAAAGAACAGAAAATCGATCAGATTTTCTTTAAAATCGGTACTCAGGGGTTTTTGAGGTCTCTGATTACAAAAGTGATGTCAAAATTGAAATATTCAAAATGACGGATTCAATATGGCGATCGTTAAAATTTTTTTTGGTTTTACGTCTAAATATAAATAATTATTATTAGGTAATTTAGCTGAAGATTTCTTTCAGGTGTTTTATATTTCTACCATTATTTTATATTACTATTTTTTAAACTATTTTATATATATATATATATATATATATATATATATATATATAACATATATATAATATATAAAATGTCTCTATAATTATTTATACATTGTACGGTGATTTGTCTGAAAATATTTTTTTATTTTTATTTTTTTTAATATTTTTTATATTATAAATAATGTTGTTTTTAAACTATTTTTTAAAATAATTTCTTTAAAGTGATAAAGTGATTTAAAGTTAATATTTTTTATCTCACATATAATTATATGTGAGATAAAAAATATTAACAATTTTGCTATCAAATTTTTTATTTCTATTGAATTTAAATACCGGGTCCCTGGGACCCGGCTTGTGCGCGCGAGCGAAAAAACGAACTCGAGCCCGTGAGGGTTAAAAAATTTTTTTTCGTCATTGATTTTAGAAAATTTAATTGTAATTTGCTGTCGAAAAAATAATTTTTTATCCCAAATTTTTCTAGTTTTCGAAAATTAATTTTTGTCGGCAATGTGTTTTTCTATAATTTTATCGAAGATATAATGCATTTTTTGCTAAGTCTTTTGAAAAATCATTTTCGAATTACAAATATTTTTGAACGAGTATTTAATTCTAAAGAGGGAAACTTAAAATGTGTATAATCCTGTAAAAAATAGAGTTGTTCCATTCTTTTGTGTAAAAATAAGAGAAAGGAAAAGTTATTTTTGAGATGTTCAAATTAAAAGTAATTATTTTTTTACATGTTTACAGTTGGGAGACACAATGAAAAGGCCTGTGTATGGAAAGACCCTTAGAATATTATCAGCTTCAAACGGCAGTGGTGTGGAGGATTTTTATAATGGTAAGATGGCTAAAAATATGGTCAGAGAAATTCAAAGATATAATGGAATCATCGATGAACGGGATTTCAAAGATTACAGGTACAATTTTTGTACAATTTTTAAAAATATTTTCTCTATCAGAGAAATTTTATTTTCTAGTTTTACAATTATTTTATATTCTACAAACGATATTCTTTTTCCGAATTTTTCTGTTTTTTAATAATTGTAGCATCATTAAGAACAAATTTAAAAACGAAAATTGAAATCTTGACCTAGAGTTTTATGGAGAGCTCCAATAAAAACAAAACTCAAAAATGGAATGACTGTCTATTCGTCACCACTTCCTGGATCCGGATCAATTTTGGCATTCATACTCAATGTACTGGACGGATTTGTCTTCGAGCAAGGTGAAACTATTGGCTATCAAAGAATATTGGAAACTTTCAAGTGGGCTTACTCTTTCCGAACTAAAATGGGTGATCCCGCTTTTGTCCCTGAAGCCAGTAAGTTCTTTTTATTTAACAAACAATAGGGGAGAGTGGGGAAAACCGGACCCCCTAACGGGTTTTTGACTCTTGTGACTAAACGAATCAACCGATTTCATTTTTTGAGGGCTTGTTTGAAAGATCATTTAATTGCGCAACTTTTTCCCAGAGACACCTATACTTCATCTGTTATTGTTTAGTTGCTATGTTAATTTTAAACAATTTTGCAAACGGTCCGGTTTGCCCCACCCCCTGGGGTAAACCGGACCGTGTGGTTTTTTATTTATAATATTGCATTTACATAATGTACAATATTAAAAAACATAAAGAATCATGTAAACAATGGTTGTAGTAATGAAAATAATAATTCGGGATTGAATTTTAATTAAATAAATATTTTATTAATAAAAAAATTAAAATGATTGTCATTATCAGAGAAACAATATTAAAGGGTCCAATTCTCATTGGAAGACAATTTTTTTTATTGTAAGTAAATATTTTGATGAAAGAAACATTTATTTAAAAATAATATTTATGAAACTTTAATTCAATGGAAATATCCTATGGCCGGTTTGCCCCACCTGTTAATGTTTAATAGTTGTGGGGAAACTATGGATAAGAAGGTTTAGACTTCAATACGAACACTTTTGATTAAAATAATGAAATAACAATTAACAAGATAATTAATAAAAGAAAAACAATTCATTAAAAGAATATTAAAAATGAGGACCACGCACTTCAACGATCGTTCGACCACACGGAAAAGACGCTGTCAACCCACACGTCGTACACTTCTATATTTTTCGTTCTTGCCCTTTGCGCATTTTCGGGCCCATTCGTACTTTTTTTGCCAGCTATATTTTCGTTAGCAAACACATTGAAAACGGTCCGGTTTGCCCCACAGACCCATTTTGAGAATAAATGTTTGTCAAAAAGAAACGCTTTGCAAATTCTTCAAAGTTTTTGGTGGTAAATATTCCTGAGATGTGTACCTTCAAAACCCAAGCCCTAATATTTGGAAATATTACACGATTTCTCTAGAGTTTCCTTAAGAAAAATACTAAAAAAATAACTTTTGCTCCCAGTGTTGCACAAACAAAAGTAAAAAATGGCAAATTGAAAACATAAGGTATACTACACATGGTTGTTTCAAATTTCTAAATAGCACTTTTGACAATTTCGACATTTCGGAAATATTGAGGGGGGTCCGGTTTACCCACCGGTCCGGTTTGCCCCACTCTCCCCTATTTCTTTTCATATTTGCTCTTTTTAATTTAAAAAAATAACTATAATTTTTCTTTTCTTCGAATTATTTCGAAAAATTTTATCAAAATTGTTGAGATTAACTTAATTTTTTGTAAAAATGTTATTAAAATTATTTAAGAAAATAAGTCGAAGAATTTTGATTTACACTTTTGAAAATAATAAACAGTACTTTCTTAATTATTTTTTAAGCAAATTTTTTTAATTTTGAATCTATAATTATTAAAAATAGATACTTAAAAATAAAAAAATTTCCCTCTTTCACTTTAGATGAACTTTATAAAAGTAATATGACTATAAATAATTGAAATTTACAATTTCACTAAATTTTTAAAAAATATTACAGAAACAAAAAAGTACCATTTTTAATAGAAAACAATAATAATATTATTTAGTAAAAAAAATGCTAAAGCGAATAAATTTTTCAGATGAATTATCAGCAAATCTTACCAACAAGCAAAATGCAGATGCCATTCGCCGTTTAATCAGTGACACTTGGACCAGTAATGATCCCGATTATTATGGAGGAAATATTGAAGGTACTGAAGATCATGGAACTTATCATGGATGTGTTTATGCTCCCGATGGCTCAGCGGTTTCTGTTACGTCCACTGTTAATGGATTGTGAGTATTTATTTATTTAAAATCACAAATAATTAAGTAATTATCATTCATGTGGAAAAGAAATAAATGAATAGAGAACAAATAAAGAAAAATAAATTCATCTGGTAGAATGTTAATAAAATACTAATAGAATATTTATTCGTGTATTAATAAATGGATAGAGAACAAATAAAGAAAAATAAATTCATCTGGTAGAATGTTAATAAAATACTAATAGAATATTTATATTCGTGCCTTAGCACGACACAAAGTTTGCTTGGTAATTCGTGCCGTGCCTAGGCTTGACACAAAGTTCGTTTCATAATTCGTGTCGTGCCTAAAAATCCCACAAATAACGCTTGCAACATTCTACACAGTATTTCCTGCATGTCTTTAAATCGTACATTGACACTACACGAATTACCAACTTAGAACTTAGAACGAATTTAGCGTTATTCGTGTCGTGTCAAGGCACTACGTGGGCACGACACGAATTTTATATATTTTTCGTGTTTGTGTCATATAAATGACATAAAATAATATTTAGAATATTACACTATATTCAAAGTATAATATATAGAAATATAATTAATGTAGTTTAATAAAATTTAATTTAATCCCAAATATAATTTCATTTCAAAGCATAATTGCAATAAAAATAGCAAAATTTTATAATTATCAAAATTTAATTAATTTACAATTGATATTAGTAATAAGTTTCTTTTTGTTTATTTACTATTTAATTTTTTATTTTAGTCATCTTTATAAATAATAAATATATTTTTTCTCCATCTGATAATTTATTCGAATTTCAGATTTGGAGCATTCTTCCGTTCGGAATCAACTGGAATTATCTTTAATAATGAAATGGACGATTTTTCAGCTCCAAATATCGTTAATATTTTTGGTGTTCGTCCTTCTCCGGCTAATTACATACGACCGGGAAAAAGACCACTTAGTTCAACAGCTCCAACGATTATGGTACTAAACAAGTTTTTTATTGTTTTTATCCTTTTTTTAAATTTAACATTCTCTTTTTTATAAAAATTATGAATTTTAAAATTTTTAAATTGATACAAATGTTAATTTTTATCAATTTAATAATTTTGTTAATATTTATTACAATATAAAAAGTATTTGCTAAATAATGTCAAAATAATATCCATTTCTAGAGGTAGAAATATTACATAAAATTTTGTTTCCAAATAATATTTAATATTTAGATTTATTATGTATTTTTAAAATTCTCTATTTTCATAAATTATATATTTATAACTAATTTATCAATATTTTAAAATAAAATTAAATAGTAGTTAATAATGCTAATATTAATAATAATAATAATTTGCACTGGTGGTCAGAGAAGCTGGCCTCCTTGAGAAAGGAATGCCTCAAAGCAAGAAGGACATACACCCGATCTAAGGGAGATCCCTTGCTGAAAGAGGCTTTCAAGGAGGCGAAAAAGGACCTCAAAAAGGAGATCCGCAGGTCGCGACGACGTAGCTGGAAGAACCTAATCGAGGAAGTCGATAAGGATCCATGGGGTCTGGCTTTTAAACTCGTGACTAAGAAATTAGTGACGAGGCAAAAGACCCACGGCCTGGACAATCCCGATTGGGTCAGAAAGATAATAAATTCTTTGTTTCCTCCTGCGGAGCCATACCTTAGGACGGACTGGAGTTTTTGCAAAGTCCAAGAGGAAGAACTCTTCACACTTAGTGAACTACAAAAAGCAGGCAAAAGATTGAAAACAGGCATGGCGCCTGGAATCGATGGGATAAGTAATGAGATCCTAAAGTTGGTTATCGATACTTCACCCCAGATTCTACTTCGATGCTTCAATCTTTGCCTTGAGAGAGGAGAGTTCTTCCGCGACTGGAAGCGACAGAGGTTGGTCCTTCTAAGGAAAGGTGAAAAACCTCTAGATAAGGTTTCATCGTACAGGCCTATATGCCTGCTAGATACGATGGGTAAACTCCTAGAAGATATGGTTCTGCAGAGAATGCAAAGCCACTTGACCGAAGAGAATCGTCTATCCGATCACCAATTTGGTTTCCGTAAAGGCAAGTCCACAGTTGATGCCATCCAGGCAGTTGTGGACATAGCCAAAGCAGGAAAAAACAAATTGGGACCTGGAAAAAAGAAGAGCTTCTGCGCGTTGGTAGCAATTGACATACGCAACGCTTTTAATTCCGCAAGATGGAAAGATCTCATCGAGTCGATGAAAAAGAAAACATGCCGCCCTACCTGTTGCGGATAATGGATAATTATCTTAGCGACAGGTGGGTTATATATGAGGGAGACACCTGCACTCTCAAGGAAGAGATGCAGCGTGGGTCTCCTCAAGGCTCGAGGGTGGGCCCATTTGTATCTTACGATGACTTCCTGCGAATGGATTTACCCGAAGGTGCGGTGATCATCGGCTTTGCGGACGACGCATTGTTCGTGTGCACTGCCGAAAGAGAGGAGGCTCTTGGGACATTGGTGATCGAATGTCTGAGGCTAGCAAAAGACTGGCTGGATAGCAGAGGTCTTGAAATGGCCCTGGAAAAGACCGAAGCACTGCTGGTCACAGACAGACGTGTTTATGAGCTCCCACGAATCGTGATGGACGGATTCGAGGTCAAGTGGAATAAGCAAATTGAATATCTTGGTGTGGAGTTGGATGGAAGGTTAACCTTCCACCACCACATGGCTACGGCGTCAAATAAGGCGATCGTGTGTGCGGCTAATATTTCACGGCTAATGCCAAATGTTGGCGGACCTCGTGAACAAAAAAGAAAACTGGTGGCAAGTGTCGCCCATGCTAAGATGTATATTCAGCACCAGCGTGGGCCCCATTCCTGAGGAGTAAAAGATGTGTTACCATCTGTGAAAAGTTACTGTCAGCGCAGAGATCGATAACTACGCGTATCATCTCTGCATATAAGACGGTATCTACGAGTGCTGTGCAGGTCCTTACAAGTGTCCCGCCAGCAGATCTTTTGGGGCAAGGGAAAGGGAAGAAATGTTTCACTTTTCCAAAGAAAGAAATTCCTTAGAAGAGGAAATTAGACCTAGCAAGGGCCTGATTCGCAAAGAAGCGAGGCACAGGCTCATTGACAGATGGCAGGAAAGATGGGATGCCGAGGAAAAAGGTCGATCGACTTATCACCTTATCCCGGCACTCGCCACCTGGATAAATAGGAAACAAGGTCAGGTTTCTTATTACTTGACGCAAGCGTTTACAGGGCACGGTTATTTTAACGCGTACCTGTATCGCTTTAAATTACGCAAGAATGAGGTGTGTGCGTACTGCCAGTTCCCTGTGGACAACGCAGAGCACACCCTCTTCTCATGCAAGAAGTGGGACTTGGAGAGGCAGGCCATGTTCGAAAGTGTAAACAGTCAAGTTACAACGGAGAGCATGGTATCGCTGATGACCCAGTCAGATGAAAATTGGCGGCATGTCGAGAACTTTATAATCTCGGTTATGTCGAGAAAAGATATTTATATGTTTCTGTCTTTTATATATTTTAACTATTATATATTCTGACTTTTAGACTTTTTAACATTTGTTTTATTATTGTTGTGCTGTAAATTCCGCTCTTAGATTGATAGTTTAAAATTTTAACTATTGACGCAGGAGAACCGCAGACAAAGAACAAAGTCGCAACAGCGGCCGAGCCGGAGCGCCACTCTCTAAGGCAAAAGTCTTACAACAGTTCCGAGGGTGGGTAAAGGGCTCCAAAAGAAGGGTTACGGGGTTTAGTGGGTCGGGCTGGCAGTAGGTCGCCAGTTTATTAAATTTATTATAACATTTATTTATTTATCTTTTTTTTAATATTTCCTTTTGTTTTATTTTACCAACCCCACATAACCTTGGAGTGCGGAATCAAAGGTATCTGTAGGCAGATTTCCCAAAAGTCCCTGAGCAAAAAAAAAAAAATAATAATAATAATAATAATAATGGTCAATTATTTCTATTTATAAATTGAAATACAATGTTTTTCTGTTTGTAGATTGATGAGAATAATCAAGTTCGATTATTGGTTGGAGGTGTTGGTGGTATAAAAATTACTACTGGGGTGGCACTTACATCAGCATTACATTTGTGGGCAGGATATAGCATTAAAGAGGCTATAGACGCCAACAGAATGCATCATCAGGTAAATTTATTGATTATCAATTAACTTGTCCACTGTTAAAAAAATAATAAACATTAAATTAATTTCTAATTAAATATGAATTTACATAAAATAGAAAATGACAAATTTGTACATAATCAATATTACATATTAATAATTAAATGATGAAAATAATATAAAGAAAATTAGTTGAATAGAATAGAATTTATTACTCTATAAATTGTTTTATTTTCAGTTCTTGCCAATGTCGGTTCAAATTGAAAATAATTTTCCACTGCCAATAAAGAAATATTTATTCAACGTTGGACACAATATCACCGATTTTGCAGGATATCCGAATTTAATATTTGCCATTTCACAGAAAAATGGTGAAATTTCGGCGTATTCAGATTACCGTCAAGATTGTCGCAATGCCGGTTATTGAAAATCGACAAACAAGGATATTTTTTCAACGATAAGGTAAAAATAAAATTTTCAAAAATGTTATGCATGCTGCATGCGAAATTAGATGATATTTAAATTAGAAAAAATTCAAATAATATTTATTTATGTGTAAAAATGTGTTATTTTGTACACAAGCTACTAAACGCATTTTTCTATTATGGGAAATTGAGTGTGATCTAATTAAATAATTAGTATAACTAAATTAATTAGTTAAAGGAAAAATGTAAATTGATAGAAAAAGAGGAATATTTATTTAAAATAAATAAACAATTCGTGTAATGAAAGTATTTCTTCTTTTACTTCCTCTCTTCTGAATTTTT
Source organism: Leptopilina drosophilae (assembly GCA_032873175.1). Lineage (NCBI taxonomy): Eukaryota > Metazoa > Arthropoda > Insecta > Hymenoptera > Figitidae > Leptopilina > Leptopilina drosophilae. Next base: position 13,481,723 of record CM065487.1, read on the forward strand.
ATTATGGTTTAATGATCAAACAAAAAATATAGTCAAAACATGGAAAAATATACCTGCTCGAAGTACGTTTGAGAAAATATAATTTTTATTTAAATGAAGAATTTAAATTACAATTAACAACGGAAATTAAAAGTGAAATTAAAATTAAAAATTCAAATCTAAATTATAAATTGAAATTGAAACAAAAAAAACTGAAATACAAATTAAAAATTAATTTTAAAACTAATATAATAAAAAGTGTAAGAAATTTCAGAGAATAAAATTCTAATTTAATTTGGAACAAGAGAAAAACTTGGAAAATGTAACCGAGCGATACCAATAAGAAAAAAAATAAAAGTGAAATTATAGTTAATTTTGAAAACTGTGAAGAAAATGGTTTCCGTTTGGGATTGTTTTTTTCAAAGTCACGGTTTTAGAGTCATTGTTAAATCGTAAAAAACGGAGTTTAACGAACTGTGTCTCCAGATAACAACACTGACATCCGTTAAACTTTAGAGTACAACACAAACGCAGAGGAAGAGTGGAAGAAGAAGAAGAAAATGGAGAAAAAGAAGAAATCATTATGCTTTCGTGGCACGAATTGCACACGAATGTACTTATAATGCATTTATGCGATCACGTAAATGTACGAGTGTACCGGATGTTCCGCGCCTGATTTACCTGGCCTACACCTGGCAGCAGCCCCCTGATAAACAAGGATTATCGATTCACTATATACTAAGTTACCTTTGTGGGCTTTAAATTCAGCCTTTAACTAACGTCAAAGGCACGTTTCGATGCGTATACTAATTTTTTTTATTTTTATTTTATTAAAAAAAGGAAAAATACTTAAATATTCTAGAAAATTTCCATTTTATATTTATACACCGCAAATTATGTTGTAAAAATAAAAAATGCTGGTGATATTTATTTCACGTTTTATTATTTAAATATAAATTGGGTTTTATATTTAAGGAGAATTTCCTTTTCTTCTATTTTTTGCTAAAATTAATTATTTTCTTCTTTGCAAAATACTTAACATTACTTTTTGTTTTAAATTTAAAATTTAATTTAATTAATACTTAACAATTTTGATGATTAAAAAAGAAATGGAAGAAAATAACGAATAAAAAGTAAAAATTAATTTCTATTGTTTTTCTAAAATTCTACAAATAATTTTTAAAATTACTCTTTTCTGGAAATTAAAAAATTTCGATAATTACAAAAAATAAAATAAGAGAAAGAAATTAATGAATAAAAAATAGAGTAAAAGTCAATTTCGACATATTTTATCAAATTTGACAAAAATTTTTTTAAATCATTCTATTGAAATTAAAGATTTGATTTCATTTAATTAAAAAATGTTGACAATTTAAAAATAAATTTCGAGGCATTTTGGAAATAAATTAATCGCATTTCATTAATGACAACGAAGTGGTATTAATTTCTTTTATTTAAATTAAAATAAAGGAATAGTAATATGATTTTATCACTCGTTCGTATAATGGAGCGTTCAGACCTCTGCAATCTGTCTGTCTGTCTGCAGGTTGCCATGGTAACGTACAAGAGTAAAAGAGTAAGGAAATTCAAATTTATTACACCTTCTTCCTTACTCTTATTGCTTCTGGCTGCGCAGACAGACAGCCTGCAGAGGTCTGAATGCTCTTTTAGTTATTATAAAAATAAAAATTTTTATAATTTTTTTTTTTAATAAAATAAAGGAAATTTTCGAGAACACAAATCGTAAGGTTTTAAGGAAAAAACAAACTGAATGTTGAGCAATTTCACTTGGTTTATGATTTATGTTCATAAATAACATTAAAACAAACTTGCCACCATGGTATGCTGATGATAAGGTTTTTGTGTGATAGTGAACAAGTCACAGGATGAAGACTCATTAGCGTGGATAAAAATAATTTTTTTAAAATTAATTTGTGTATCTCCTCGAATTACATTCTTTTCATTTTTAAAACAAATCAACTCCCTATTAGGTGCTATTAGGTAATTTTATAATGTTATTTCTTTTATTCACATTTTCGGTATTTTTTTAATTTACAAAGTTGATATAGTAATTACTATTTTCTAATACAAATATTTTCTAATTATTTTTTTATTTATTACATAAAATTAAAAATTTGAATTTGATAAATAAAAGTTCGAAAAATTATCAAAATTGACATTTTCGAAATAATGGATACTTTTGGATTCTTTTCCCTTTTAATTCAGGAAACTAAGGGAATATAAAAAATTCTTCTTTTATCGTAGCTTACTTTCAAGATTCACCTGCCACCCTACAATTGCGATACAATCTGCCAGCGGGAGAGTCTTTCACGGATATGTAATTAAGATCATGGTGTAATTTAAGCGCCAATTTATCATAACTTGGAGTAAATTGGTTTAGTTAATAACAAATCATTACTAAAGAGGGGAAATTAATCTAATTTTAGCTTGAAAAAAGCGAAAGTACATTTATCAGTTTCGTGATTTATTTCTAATTTCTAATTATTCATGATCTTTCCCATGAAATTGTAGACTTTTTGATTGATTGAGAAATTAGTGTTGGAAAACTCGAAGAATGAAAATTTGTTAATTCTATGTAATTTATTTTCTTTAATAATTTTCTAGTATTTTCGAATTTTTATTAATCTTTCTTTTTGTTATTAATTACAGAATAAGAAAATTTGTATCTTTTTGGTAAATCGATTCAATCAAGTTAAATAATTAAACTCAAAACGTTTACCTTGACTTCATTGTTGAAATGAACATTTTCCTTGCTAGAATCAACATAAAAAAATGATTTTTTATCTCTTTGTAGCCACATTTTTAAATAGAGGAGATTTAACACTTATTTACACATCACACTGTTTCTTCACTCTTTAATTTTACACTTTAATTATTCCCTTATTCCATTATTTGATTTTTGTAAATTGTTTCCTAAATTAAATTTTTCCTCAAGTTTTTTAAATAATAGAAAAAAATATTAGGAATGAAAAAATTTTTTTATGAAAGTTTGTATTGTAGTGATGATTGTAAATGAAAGGGGATTTGCTTTCAATTAGTTTTGTAAGATTACGTGCTTTGGTGAGAATATTTTGAAAGGGTCATTTTTTCTTTTTTGTAAAAAGCAGCATCTTTTTGAAAGACATCGTGTCAACTTTGGAATGTTCATTGTATGAAGATCCTGTTAAAACTGAAAAGGAAAAAGTCGCCTTCAGTTGCTTCCTCACGCAATGAACACCCCACTTCTATTGTTATTCTCCCTTCTTTGCCTCCTTTGGCTTTTTCAATTCTAGTTATTTTCAAAACAGTGATTTAGTACCCCTATACCTTTCATATACTTGACCTGAAAAGATTTTCAAATGTCATTATTATTATTACACAAATTATTTATAAATCACCCACATTTTTATTGCGCATCCTTTTCTTCTATTTTTTTATAATCCTAGTGCTACAATAAAGTTGTTCAAAAAAAGTAAATAGAAAAATAAAAAGAGAATCTTCTTCTTTAAATATTTTTTCTTTTAATAGCTTTTACATTCTTGTTTTTTTCTATTTTATTCGTTTTCATAAACACTTTTTTCTTGGAAAATAATTAGCGATCAGTTAATAAACAATGTAATTTAACTAATGAAATAAAAAACGAAAGAAAATAAAGTTTGTAATTTTTGATTTAAGGCATGTGAAGAAAAGATATAAACTTTTAACACTTATTACTATATTTATTACAAAATATATATAAATCATGCAATACTTATTAATTCTGATTGTAAAATTTTCAACAAGTTTTGTACAAAACGTAAATGCCATTGATTTAATTATTTGTGTCACGCTCCGATTGTTCAATAAAGCCTTCCTCGGATGATCGTGTTGCACTCATGGGAGTATATGAGTGCAACACGATCATCCGACGAAGGCTTAATTGAACAATACTGTATCTAAGAAGCAAAAAATTTGAGGTTATGTTTTTAATTTTTTGGGTAAAAATACAGAAAGCGAATCAATTATTAACTAAAAATTATTGATCTTCAAGTCTTCATTATGACCAAAATATTTAATAAAAATTGTTTTCAAATTTAAATAATTAAAAGTAAACTTTTAATCAAGATAAATCTAACACGAACCTAACCTATAATTCATTTGCTTCTTAGGTACCTTTCTTGGGAGCGCGTCACATTTATATTGCAATTTTTCTTCTTTTCGAAACAGTCTTATTGTTCTGACTTCCATTTCAGTAAAAGTTCAGCTGCTTTCTTCAAGTTTTCATCTTTCTGCAAAAAGCAAAATAAGGAGTAAACCCTTTTTTGCGGGAAAAAAGAGAGTATAGATAAAAGTTTTTCTGCTTTACCTTAATAAAACAATATCTAACGCAGTCTTCTCCTAAATGTTTGTGCTCATCACCGTAAAAAGCCGATGGAGGTATTCCTTGGACTCCGACATTTTTTACCATCCATTTAGTAAAACGATAATCTTTATTTGCATCTTGCTCCTCGTCGAGTCGAACTTTATTTTCTAATGCCGACCAATTAACAATCATAAAATAGCCGCCCTCTGGTATTGTTGGTGACATTCCAACTTCAGTGAGAAATTTCGCCATGTAATCGCGTTTTGGTAATAATTCTTTGGCAAGACTCACAAAATAACAATCATCTTGGCCAAATCGTGCAATTTCTTCTTCAAATCCAATTGCCACAGCTTCCTATTGAACCATTTTTTATTCATTATTATTTTATATCACTTATGAAAATTAATATATTTTTAATTTTTAAATTATATTTAATATTCGTTCAGTTATTTATAAAAACTAATATATTTTTCGCTTTCTTAACTAATTAAAAAAATTAATATGCATTTTTTATTTCCGCAAAAAGTTGCGAATATTTATTTCATAGTTAATGAATTAATGAAAATGGATTTACTTAATATTTTATAAATTCAATTGAAATTCGCAGGCATTAAAAATATATTTTCTTAATAACGATATTTAGGAAGAAAATTTTATACACACTTGAATTGGAGTAGTGCAAGTGTAAACGGAATTTTGATGAACAATTTGTAAATTACGAAGTAAATTAGCTGGACCGTAGGCCCATCCAATTTTCCATCCAGTTACACTGAAGGTTTTTCCTGCTGAGCCAATTGTAATTGTACGTTCGTACATTCCCGGTAAAGTCGCTAAAAATTGAAAACCAAAATTTTATCAATTCAACTGGAAAAATGTATTTAAATTTTAAATAATAGAGAAAATAATTATTAATTCTATTATTATTATTAATGTTTTTAACATCAGCTATTAATTATCAATTAACCTTATGAATATTACCAATGCGAATATGCTGATACGGTTCATAAACAATCCATTCATAAACTTCGTCTGAAATAACGAGAGTATTCCATTTTTTTGCTAAATCAGCGATAAATTGCAATTCATCTAGTGTAAAAACTTTTCCGACTGGGTTGTGAGGTGTGTTAATTATAATACCTTTGGTTTTCTTATTAAAAAGACTTTCCATTTCTTTTCTATCAAATACCCAATCTGACGAACTAATTGTTCCACTCGTTTTATTCTATAAAATTAAAAAAAGAAAATTTGTTTTTCTTATTCAGTTTATAAAAAAGGAAACAAAAAATATAAATAAAGAGCGAAAAGTAAATTTTTAAAAATAAAATAAAAAATTAATAAATAAATGGAAAAACGAAATAATAAATAAATAAAAATGAATACGGAAATAAATTAAAGAACCAAGGAAAAATCAATAAATAAATTTTGAAAAGTAGATAAACTTGGAAGATTGAATAAAGATGTAAAAAAAAATAAAGAAACAATATATTTTATAAAATATATAAAAAAAATTTAATAAGAAAATAGTGATTTTTTCAAAATGATTCGATGGAATCTTTAAAAACTTACTGTTTGTAGGGCTATGAAACGAGGAACACCACCCGATGTTCGCACCATTGGAACGTAACAATCAAAAAAGGGTTCGATAATTATCCATTCGTCTTCTGGATTGGTATGTCCCACGATTGTTGCGTACAATGCCTCATAGGCACCAGACGTGATTAGAATTTCATTATTTGGATTCAAATCACGTTTTAAAATTTTCGAATACAATTTCGCAACCGCATTGACCAAACGTGGATGGCCCTGAAATAATATACAGAAACTATTCATAACAAATGTCAACAATCAATTAAATTATAGGTAAAATCGTGAAAGAAATTAAAAATTAAATTAAAATGAAAAAAATTGGGCCAAAATTAATTAATTTTGTCATAATAAGAGTATAAAATAAATACAACAAATAGATATACGTTCAGACAAGTTTTTTATTTAATTTTAATAAAAATTAAATTTGGATCAACTTTTTGAAATAAAAATGGTTTCCTTATATTCAAAAAGAATAAAATGAACAAAACATAATTACAAAAATGTTATTTTTGTAAATCAAAAAATAAAATAATAATAAAAATTAAAACAAAAGATATATTAAAATAATTAATTAGATTAGATTTAATTAGATTCATTCACTTATAGAAATAAGTGAATGAAAGATAGAATTTAATTTTAAAAAAATCAATTTTTTAAGAAATATTATTAAGACTTTCAAATTTTACGTGCAACAGCGTGTGAAACGTTTAGTATTTTATTTATTATTAGGGGAGACTGGGGTAAACCCGCTAACTTCTTTTCAGAACGGTAAAAACCTAGAAAAGACATATGAGTTTGATTCATTGAATAGTGTCATAACGGGCTGCCAAACGTATATGCTGTTGTTTTGAAAGCACCGATTCTAATGATTCGATAGTATCACTTTCATTGAAACAAAAGCATATTTCTTAAATTGACAGCATACTATGTTAATTTGAAGGTATTCCTTTTGAATCAACGATCAAAATTTTTTAATTTAACAGTATATGCTTTTGAGTCAATGACTATAGTTTTTCAATTTAAAAGCATCATTTTTATGATTCAAAAATTTGTACTTTTAATTTTTTTAGTTGTTGCTATCGATTGAATAACACCATACTGTTAAGTCAATTCTTTTATGTGGTTAAAGATATACCAACGATAAATTAAAAAAATGAAATTTTTGTTCACATATTTTTTATATACTAATTCTCACACCTTTAACACAACACTTCTTATATACATCTTTTTTTCAATTTTACACACTAACATAGACATCTTTATTATTTTTTTTAATTTTTCCCAACGACAAACACACATACATACACATTCAAACACACTTTATAATTTTTTGAGTCTGAAAAATACGCTGTTCCCAATCGGTCACCCATCCAGGTAGTAACCGCGACCAAACGTGCTTAACTTTCGTGATAGACGAGAACTGCCGCGCTGCAATGTAATACATCCGCTTCTTACATTGAGCAGTTACTTTGTAGTTAAATACCGTGCGCGAGATTTTTCTCGTGAATAAGGGAATTTAAATAGGGAATTTATGTTTAACTAGTCCTTAATTCTTTAGAACAATTTAAATAATAGTTTTTTATATAAGAATTTCAAAAACGACAGGTTTAATAAACATATAAATATGTGTGAATAAGTATTTCAATAAATTTAGCACCTGTCAATGTCTCAAATACATAGTGTCCTTATTTTTATAGCATATGCTATTGGCAGTCCGCTATAGCACCACTCATTGAAACGAAAGCATATGCTTTCATTTTCAAAAGCGCGCTTCTTTGGAGCAAACAACTTTTCATTTGATTCAAATTTACACGCATTTTCTTCAAATTTATCTATTAGATGTTTCAAATGAATAATGTCAAAGAAGCAATAAATTATTCTGTTGCTATATATAGATGAACTATAGAAACAATTTGTAGAATATCATTAATTTAACAGTATCGTACTTTTAATTTAAACAGTTTCATTTTTTCGTTTTAAGCAATATACTGTTCGATTAATAAATGTGTTATTGAATTAATAACGGGAAATTCAACAGCATGGAGCTATTTGATTCAACAGCACTTTTTTTTCAGTGTCTAAATCCAAGTTAATTTATATAATTTGGAAGCTTATGATTTCTACTAACAAAGTAAAAAAGAATTTTTGATTTATCTGTTTTAGTTTTACTTAGGGAAAATTTTTAATACACATATACCAAATTTCAAAATCGCAATTTTCCAGGGTAAATCCGCTCACCCCTCGGGGTAAACCCGACCACTTGATTTTTTAAGAGTAAGGTAATCCTGACAGTTTTATTTTGTATATATTAAATTTCTCCTTATTTCCGTCTTCAGTATGATTTATTAATGATAAATTATGAGTTCTATTAACAACAAATATAGTTTATTAAATAATAAGTATACACAGAGAGAAATATCATACTAATTGCGCATGGGCAGTCGAACCGAATATCGCACAGACACAACTACGCGTAATTTGCTTGGAATCCATGCCAAAATCGCATGGATCTATGTACAAAATACACAAGTTGCTAAAAGTCTATGCGATTTTCACACCATCTCTTGTAATTTTCACATATTGAGTCTATGGAAAAATAGAGTGAGAAAGTCTATGCGATAATAGTTTGAAATTTTTCTCCGTGTAGGTTTCATGAATTGCAACTGTGAATTTAAATAATATTTTATTAAGAGAAAATTAACCTTTTAGCTACGGGAAAATTTCAGTACAAATTGACCAGTTATAAAATTCAAAATTTATACACAAAGTTATTGGAATATCAGGTAGAGTCCCCGATCTGATGTCTGGTTGATATATCGACCACCCCCGCAACCAAAAGGTTAAAATGTAGATACAATTTTGGATGTAACAAGTTATAGATTTTATTAATGATAAAATATAACAAATGAAATTCGAAATTTTTAATTTAAAAATAAACAATGATAAAACGTTAACTGAACGAAGACAACAAACTAGATTTATGTCTTTTTTTAGCCGAAGAAGACAGCGACAAATTTTAATTATTTGTTTGCGTTGTTTGTTATAATCATTATAACTTAATAATTACTGATATAGACATGATTCCGCTCAATGTTGCCAACAAATATTGATAGTTCAGCGCCATCTATTAAAAAAAATCGTCACAAATCGTGAAATGCGGGACATTCAAAATGTTAAATATTCAACTAATTACCCAATAATTCAATAACATTGTTAGGAAATGAATATTATTTCTCTTTTAAAAAATATTTTTAATATGAAAAATTTTAAGATCGCCAAAAAAACGCAAATACTGTTAATACTGATTCGGCTTCATACACAAATTGAGTGAGCGGATTTACCCCGACTTCATATGAGCGACTTTATCCCGCACGTATTTCTCACATTTCAGAATAAATTTAAATAAATCTTTTTGCAATCAAACAAAACTACACATATATTTCGAAAAAGGACATTCAATAGCATAAAAAAAATTTGTCGAATAAATTAAGTCTCAAAAATAATAATCGAAAAACTTAAAAATCAGAAGATAATTTTTTCTTTTTTGCACTTCTAAAAACAATTGACCGTCTCTGATTCTATCGCGAATTCATGAAACTAAACGAAAGTTCGTTAACATTAGTTGTAGGCTAAGTACTATTCACAGTACAAATATTAAGTATAAATATTAATATCTTAAATTGAGTTTATAGCGTCAAATCGCTAGTGAGCAGGGTTACCCTGTGCGCGGGTTTACCCCGGTCTCCCCTACTATAAAAATAAAAAAAATATTTGTCAAATATTAATTTCAATTTAGAAATAATTTTAGATTCAAAATTTTAAAAAATTCAATTATTAACTAAGATAATAAGATACTAATTAATTATAATTATTTTTTGTTTTAAAAAGGTGTAATAAAGTTGTTTGTAGGAATACTTGAATGGTCCCAAAGAATGATAACAAAATTTTTAAAAATAATTGAATTCTTTCAAGAAATTTTATTGCAAATAATTGAAGTCCTCTGCAGAACTGTATTATTTATAAAAAGAATAATTTCTTTCTGAAATAGTAAGAAATCTTTCGAAAAATTTAGTTAAAATTGTACTAAAAAAATATTGAATTCTAATAAAGAATTATAACAAAATATTGGGTAAGGCTTAGCCAAATGGATCGAATAAATTAAAAATTTTTTTTAATGAAATATCTTTAATTCTCATCTTTATGTAATAAAAATAATGTCATAAAAATTTAAAGCAAAAAAAATTTTTGTTATAGTTATTAACAATTAAAGTTTTTAACAATACTAAATGAAAATATTTTTTTCTTGCGTTCTTTTTAACCGATTTTAAAAACCAAATAGGCGTTTTTTTCGTCTTGAAGCATAGAATTTAAAAATATATTTTGTTAAAAACAATTTTTATTTTTTATTGATTTTTAAATTATTTATTTATAATCTTATAATAAAAAGTAGTCTTCTTCACGCTATACTTAAAATTAAAAAATACTATCGTATTCTGCATACATTTTTGAGTAAGAAACAATTGAGAAAAAAATGGCCCGCTACTAGAAATAACAATATTAAATTATTTTTGTCGCCGTGTAAGCCGTTTTTATGGTGTTCGCTGCCGCTGCGCTGTTTTCGCGTTATACATCAAGTTGAAATTTGAGGTTCTTTTGTTTTTTTAAATGATTGTCTGCGTTGCGATGACTTATTTATGCGGCGAACACCATAAAAACGGCTTACACGGCGACAAAAATAATTTAATATTGTTATTTCTAGTAGCGGGCTATTTTTTCTCAATTGTTTCTTACTCAAAAATTTATGCAGAGTACGATAGTATTTTTTAATTTTAAGTATAGCGTGAAGAAGACTGCTTTTTATTATAAGATTATAAACAAATAAATAATTTAAAAAACAATAAAAAATAAAAATTTTTTAAACAAAATATATTTTTACATTCTACGCTTCAAGATGAAAAAAACGCCTATTTGGTTTTTAAAATCGGTTAAAAAGAACTCAAGAAAAAAATATTTTCATTTAATATTGTTAAAAACTTTAATTGTTAATAACTATAACAAAAAATTTTTTTTTGCCTTAAATTTTTTATGACATTTTTATCACATAAAGATGACAATAAAAGATATTTAATTAAAAAATTTTTTTTTTAATTTATCCGATCCATTTGGCTAAGCCTTGACCCTATTTTTAAAAATTGAATTCTTTCAAAGAGTTGGAAAATATATGCAACAAATTTTCCTAAACAAAATTATTTTTTTCAAACAAAATTATCGACAGAAGAATAATATTTTTAATAATATTTTTAAAATTTGTTTGTTCTTCAATTGCTAATTATAAACGATGTAAACATTAGTAAAGATAATTAGGAAACGCTCACAAATCCTCTAGTGTACTGATTCAATAGAGGATTATCTCCTGCTGTTACTGCTGCTAAAGCTTTTGTCACATTTTCAGGAGCATGAAAATCGGGAAAACCTTGACCAAGGTTCAATGGTTTGTATTGCAAAGCTAATTGAATGTATTCCACCCTAAAAAATAAATTAATGTTTTATTTTGTTGGAAAAACGCATACTTATTATATTTATTTATATTTTACATAAGGGGTATTCTCCTTGAAATTTTCACTCCAAATTTTATTTTGATTAAACAATTTTTTTTAGAATTCTATATGAAAAATAATTAAATACCTGTTCATTATTTTTTTATTTGATAAAAATTACGGAATTAAGGTTATAAATGTTTTAAATTTAACGTCTTCAGAAGAAGACTACTTTTGACATGCCTATGTAATTAAAAAATAACGTTAATAAACCAAAAATTTTAAATAAATTAAAATTACGTCTTAATAGTGACTTTTCTCAAAACCGAAGTAATCGATTTTTTTATTTCATTATAACCGCTGATAACTAACGAAAATTTTCCAATTTACACTTTGGCGTAAATTGAAAATCGATTACTTTAGTTTTGAGAAAAGTCATTATTTAACCGTGGTTTTAATTTATTTAATACTAGTCGCCGTACCCGTCTTCGACGGGTTTTAGTTTCTACAAATATATTTGAAGATGTGTCTAATCGTATCGTAAGTGGACCCTACGTTACTACTGCTAAAATGTAAAATAAGACCTATATTTCAGACTGAAAGTGCGGCTAACATTTTGACTAAGATCTGTTTGCATTAATTTTACATCAATAAAAACTGAAATAAAAAGCAATTTTTTAAAAACGAATTAAAATAATAAAACTTTTTTTAATTTGATATGAAAATTATATTACATTGTATATATATATATATATATATATATATATATATCCGATTGAAACATATTAAGAGGAACAAAAGTTAGAACTTTTTTCACAAAATTCAAAAAATCAAAAAAATGCAAATTCTTTAATTTTTTGTCAAATTGATGTGCCACTTTTTGTAGCAAATTTTTAAATTTATGTACAACTAATTTTCACTATAAAAATGAAATATAAATAATAAATACGAATTTTTAATCCAAAATCATATTTTTGAATTCGACAAAATTTTTAATTAATTTTTTTGTTGAATATTGTTTATTTTTTATAAATTTATTATTAATATTGGTTGGTATTTTTAAAATTTAACTTATGTTTATTATATTTAGTTTATTAATAAGATTAGAGTCATGAATTGGGCGTCTAATACAAATTTTGTAAAATCAATGAACGTGAGGTTCAAGGCTAAGGTTTAAAGTTGAAACATTTTCTTTAATTTTAGAAATGTTTGAGTATGTTGTTGCTCTTCAAAATACTTTACGGGCATTACGCAAAAACGGGTGAATAGATTCACGAGTTTTGATTAGTTTATACTATTGGAAATCTCCAAATGGAAACCCCCCTAGAATTCTATATGAAAAACCATGTAAAATTCCACTTCTATAAAAGAAACCATATGAATTTTCAAAATTCTGTATAAAATATTAAAAAGTCTTAATTTCCCATACGGTTTTATATAAGAATCTATATGATTTCCTTTATGAAAAGGGCTTTTACATGATTTCTGTTATAGATTCCAATGTGTGGAAATGGAAGACTGCTTTTCGTTTCTACTAATACAATACCAATCACGCGGGAGAGCTAAAAAGTAGATAGGAATTTAATTTGACGAGAAAAAATCGGGAAATTTTTGCCAAAACGAGAATTTTCTTATCAAACCAAGCAAAAAGTGTTCTATATTAATTCGTTTTTAAAAAAATTGACTTTTACTTCAATTTTTATTTATATAATATTTATGTAAACAGACTGGAGTCAAAATTTAAGGTCTAATTTCAGCCTGCAATATAAATGATATTTTAGATTTTAGAAGTTGTAACGCAGGGTCTACTTGCGATACAATTAGTTTGAATTAGAATCTGCATAACTCTAAAAACTTTTGGAAATTTAGGTTTTAAAATAGTAGAAACTAAAACCCGTCGAAGATGGATACGACAGCTAGTTGCTAATAAACCAAAAAAAAAAACAAAAGTTTTACATACCAAACAGATTTATCGTTTCCCTTGTAACGTTGAGGTAAATCAAATTTAGAAGCCATTGTTGAATAATTAATTGTTTTCTTAATTGAAGGAAGAAATAATGAACAGACACTTGTTGATGATGACCTCAAGAGACAAAATCTGCTTATCATCTACAAGTGAAATATTTTTATTGTATGACATTTAAGGCCTACATGTGATTCTAGAAAACTTAAAAATGACGCAAAGTATTGAAGGTATTACAAATATTTTCTCCAGTTATTAATTAAGAAATTGAGACTATTTCTAATGTGGTTACAATACGTGCAGATGATATAGAGAGGTTAGGAATTTACTTTGGGCTTAATGTGTAAATTATGCAACGTTAACTATGAAAACATAGATAACGGAAAATAAATAATACCGTTAACATTGAGGAAATTAAAAACTGCGACAAATAAAAAATATATTTTTAATACCTTGTTTATGAAATGTTTTCCCTATATATTCTTAAAATGGTTGAGAGTGATTTTTTACTCTGAATAACACTAGGAAAAATGATAAATATTTAATTTATCAAATTTACATGTTTGGTAAGAGGAGTTTAAATTTTTTTTTTTTTTTTTTAAAGTACATCAGAATGATACTTACATAATTCCAAGTGAGTATTTAATTAATTGTGTTTAGTACGTGGCGCGAAAAATATAACATTCTAGGAGTTTTTATAACAAACTGTTGAGTTTTAATAAAATAAAAAATTAATTCATTGTAACTTTTTAAAATTATCAAAAGTTACTTTAGTCCAATGAATATTTTAGAATTGAGAGTAAGACTTGAAAACACTTGAAAATGTACTGAAATGCGAGGTGCTGAAAGCTGAAATCCAAAAAACAACAAAATCAGCTGACAGGAAGGACGTTTAAAATCTGTTTTATTATAAGTAGATAATAATGTAAGTTATTTCTATTTAAATTACCGACTGATAGGTAAATTTAAGTTAGTATTTTGTGATTGTTAAGTTGGTACACTTTGTTAGTCAGGTTCGTGCAGGTTTGTTTTCTTGATTTTTCACCTGTTTAAAACAGTTTAAAAATAGTGGTGTTTTTACAAAAAGGTAATTTGTTTATTATCATTCATTCTTATTATATCGTTAATTATACTTTTGCTTATTTTTTATTATATTTTCATCGTGAATATACAACGAGACTGTTGAATACAAAACACCGACTAATTTTTAGGTTAGGTTGTATTATTTTTCTCTTGAAACCTTCAAAAAACATCAAAAAATAATTTTCAAAATCACTTTATTTCTAGTAATGGGATAAAAAGAAATTTTTTGTCATTTAGTTCTTGTTTTTTAACATCTTGATTCAATTTATTAAGTCTATTATGTAAATTTTAACAAATCGCCAAGAAAATGTTTGAATTTTGCATTTACAAATATACGTAAACTGATTGTACAAATACAATAACTTTTTTGAACAAAATATAATTTTGTTATTTGCAGGTAAAGAATATTATCAGGAAATTGTGTAAAAAATCTCGGGTGTAAAAAATGGGTCACGGAAAATGCATTGTCACAGGATGTACATCGAGTCACTATAAAGAAAAGACTAAAGGGAAGAGTGGAAGATTAGAAGTAGATCCAAAAAAGAAGACACACTTTTTTTCTATTCCGAAAGTTGGTTTAGAATTGTGGAAAAATGCCCTTTCGGGAAATAAAATTGTCGTTAAGCCTGGACAGTCAGTTTGTGATAAGCATTTCTCGAAAAAAGATTTACGCTGGAGAAAAGTATTGAAAGGGCCAAATGGAATGATTCTTGGAGTGGTAATGTCAATTTAGTCAATTTTATATTTTGAAGTTTAATATTTAATGTGCAGGCCTCGAATATAATGACTTTTTGGACTTTTTCCGATTATTTTTTTTAAAAAGTCACAAAAAACAAGATCATTGTTAACAAACGTAGTGATTTTCTCTATTGAAATTAAACTCAAATTTTATAACAAATATTTTTGAAAAATTTTTGTCATAATATTAAATTTTCGAAACACATAATTAAAAACTTTTTAAACAATTGAAATTTTAAAAATAATATTGAATTTCTCAAGAACTGTTTGAAAAAATCTTCAAACTTAAAAAAAATGAATTCCAAAAAGTTCATATTAAAATAATTCTTAAAACAGTAAACAACATTATTAATTACTTTTAAAAAATTTTTTCAAAATAATTAATTTTTTAGAGTTTCATAGAAATTTAACTATTTTTGAAAAATTACGTAGACTAAAAATATAAACAAATTTTTTTAAAATACTAATTCTTAGAATTTTTTATCTTACATTTCTAAAGTTAATTGTTTTTAGAAAAAGTAAATTGAAATAGTGAAAAAATCTATTTTAATAAATTTCATTAAAATTATAAAGAAATCGTATTTTTAATTAATTTATAATTTATTAATTTCTATAACCATATATCTCAATTTCACCAAGAACTTGATTATTTTTTCTATATTTTTCAAAATATTTTTTATAAAATTCACTTACACTCCAACGCCGGTTTAGTGAAATTTTTGAGTTATGATTTACGATTTTTTTATCCTCCCTCGTTAAAGGAGTGTATTTGCAAAGAAATTTTACTGAAATTAACTTATTTTCAAAATTTATTTCCTAAATTTCAATTATTTGGAAACTTTGCAAATAAATTATATAATGATTGAAAAGACGGTTATCTATAATAGTTTTGTTTACACATATTTTTAATAATTCATCTCATTAACTTTTTTTAAACAAAACATAAAGTTTTAGGGTTACATTTATTATGGAAAATTGAGTTTTTGTTTTTTAGTAATTGAATTGTCGAAGAATTTTTCAAAAGTTATGAAAATTAATTTATTTTGTGAACAAGTTTAGTTAAAATTTCTAGAAAGTAATAATTAAATATTGAAAAAGTTTCAAGGAATTTTTAAAAATTATGAAATCTAAAAAGCTTTGAAATAAAAATTAACATAATACATAAACACTAACTTTTTGATCTTTTTTTATCTTTAAACAACTGAAAAACCTTATTTTGCGCCATAAAATTGCCCTGAGATCTGAATCTACATACAATTTTATTAAATTAATTAATTAATTCACATTAATTGATAAAATTACCTGTTTATTTCTAGAGTGCCGATTTCAAAATGCCAAAATTAAAGGAAGGAGCCGTGCCATCGAGACGTCTAGCAAATAATCCAGACGAAGAATCTGAATCGGATTTGTCAATTTCAGATGAAGATTTAATAAAGAAAGAACCAGTCGACACTGAAAATAACGTCGAGGACATTTTTCAGAACTTTGAAGAAATCGAACATTTCGAAGCCTATTATCATTTAGCAGCCGAAGCCAAATTGAAAATATCAAAATCAACCGAGGAAATTTCTCTATTCGAAATTATTAATGGAAATGAAAAAAGCGTTGCCCTCCCTCCTGTTTGGACGCGACAAAATCTCATGTACAATGGTGAAAAAATGGTCGTATTCAATCAATTCGTTCCTAAAATGGAAAACGGAATAATACAACCCTGCTGCTCGAAGCAACTCCTACTCGACAAAAATTTACAAACGACGATTTTCATAACACGTCAAAAACTAAACAAAGAAAACAGTGAGATTCAAGACATCAGCATAAACAGTATCGATGATCTTGAATATTTACTAAAAATTGTTCACTCATGGCGTATTTGCGCTGGATTAAAAATACAGTTCAACGATATAAAAGAATTTTCATTTATTCACGTTGATAAGGAGGGTGTTGTTCGTAGTTTGGAATGTACACTCTACATACCGTCATTGTCACGCAGTGGAAGTTGTGATTATTGTCGAAAATCGAAAAAAACTGTTGCACAAAAATTGGCGCGAATGGAAAAAAGTCCAAGTTTAACGCGTCTACGTTTATGTTTGACGGGTAAGCAAAAAAAGAAATTGGACGAAATGAGACGTGAAATTAAAACATTGAGACGTGGTAGAGCGAGATCATTGGTAAGAATTAAATTGTTGAAGGAATTAAGAGTTCGTGAACGTGAAGAATATTTGCGTTGTCAAAAGACATTGGATCAAATGTTAATGGCGAGTAGTCTTGATGCAAATCAAAAATTAGTCACTAAGGAAATGTTGGCGTCGACAAAACAACCGCCACGTGGGAGACGTTATTCAAAAATATGGATTTCGTTTTGTTTGACATTGCACCGGAAATCGCCGTCTGTGTACAAATTTTTGAAACTTAATAATGTTTTACCGTTGCCTGCAACTCAAACTCTCAGCAGGTATTTATTTGTAATTTGACTTCTATTTTTTAGGATATTTCATATATTTGTTTCAGATATTTCATCATTTTTTTGAAAATTTTTTACGAAAAAACACATTTTTATATAAATATTTGAAAATACTTGTTTATTCACAGAAGTAAAGTTTGTACTCTTCTACTTAAAGCTACTATTTACTATTTCTACTGTTTGCTAAAAACTATTGGAACTATTGGAAAAATATCAAATGTTTAGAATTAATAAGAAAATTCTGAATTTATTTATTTTTATTTGAATTTATCTATTTATTTTAAATAAGTGAATTTTTCACGAACTATTAAAATAATTGCTTATAAATTATTTAGTAAATAATTTTACTTAAAAATTGCAAAAATAATTTTTTATTTTAGTAGATTTACGTTAACAATTTTTATAATTAATTAAATTAATTTCGAAATTTCAAGTTAAAGTTGTAGAAAATTTTAATTCAATAATTTTAATAACTGTACTTGAATATTTAATAATTTTACTTCAAAAGTTCAAAAATAATTTAAGTTCAGTAGAGTTTGGTTAACAATTTTTATAAATAATTAAATGGCAGAAGGTTTGAAATTAAAGTTTTAGAAAATTTGAAATGGAATTTAATAATTTTACTTAAAACTTCCAAACATTAATTTAATTTTACAAGATTTGCATTTACAATTTTTATAAATAACTGAATATTTTATATATTTTAAATTCAATAACTTAAATATTTCATAATTTTACTTAAAAATTCAAAAAATAATTTCATTTTAGGTTGAATCCATTTCAAATCAGGCAAGCCAACTAACTTCAAGTCGTAGAATTACCTGTCGATGAAATATGTTATTTTATATGAAAAATAAAGAGACACGTATTATTTTATTTTTCGTAAAAATGTTTTTTAACGAAGTTAGTCACAATTGAAGTTTGAGCAGTAAAACCCTAAAAAACGGTGAAAAAATGGTTTTACTTGTAATTTTTTTTTACTGTGTGTTAATAAATTTTTCTTCTTAATTCTTATTGGGGGTTTTCTTCTCTTCGAAACCCCGTTTAAAATTTATAAAAAAACTTCAAAATTAAAAAAATGGCGGTAGATTTTCTAAAATAAATAAACTTAATTTTCTCGAAAACACCACCTTTTTTTGCTAAAGTTTTTAGAGTGACTTCGTACTAATATAAAAAAGAAATTACATGAGTTTCAAGTGTACAAATATCAAACGATATTTGTACTTAAAAGAATTTTTTTCGAAAAATTTTTTTTAAGTTCAAAATCATTGAAGTTATTTGTTTAAAACAAAGAACAATAACAAATGAAAGTTTGTTGGGTATATATAATTAGTATATTTCGTAACGAGGGCAAACAGTTGATAATTTTTTAATGAGGACTTTTTTGGAATAAACTGTAGGCGAAGCGAAGCTTTGCCTACAGTTTATTCCAAGAAAAGTGTTCTTTCAAAAATTGCTAACTGCTCGCACAAGTTATGAACGATATTTTTCATAACCAAAATTGTTGTTAATGTTTACTAAAGTGACATACATTTTGACACACTGAGGAAATTGACGTAAGTATTATTTATTTCTAATTATATATTAATTTTATTTTTCTGGTAACTATAATAATTAACGTCAGTTATATATATTTCTATAATTATCAGAAAAATAAAATTAATATATAATTAGAAATAACTAATACTTTCGTCAATTTCCTCAGCGTGTCAAAATATCTGTCACTTGAGTAAACATTAAGTCATTAACAACAATTCTTCGCTTGGGGGGAAGACTATGTCATTTCAGACTAACATCGAAAAAGATGCCATTTCACGCGATCCGTGAAAAAAGTGCCTTTTCGAGAAGTGGGTTATATTGTTTATTTGATTTGCTTTTTCATTTATTTTAAAAGCATTTTTAGTTTCATAAATTGTAAAAAAAATGTTCATGTATAATGTTCAGATAAAAGTTAAATAGAATAAATTTAAAATCTTTTATCAAAATACGATTAAATTCATGAAAATTTATTTATATCAACATAATATTAATATTAATATTTGTTTTAAATAAATGCAATGTCTTTAATAAAAAAATTTTTTTATCTTAAAATGTAAATTTACTTTTATTAAAAAAGAATACATAAGACACTAAATACATGTATTATTTAAGTTTCATAAATAATAAATTTATCTAATTATATTTTTGCAAATAAAAATGATTCACTAGATTCTTTCATAAAATAAAAATTTATTCTACGCTTTGGTAATTACTATTGCAGATAAGTTTTATAAATGCAAAATTCCTAATAATTAAATTTTCTGTTAATTTAAAGAATAAATGACACACGCCGACAAAATTTTGTCGAATCTCAGAACCAAGAACCGGATAATACTTTTTCGAAGGTTTTTGACGTGCTGAATCCGAATCTGACCTCAGAATTGTCCACCACGTCAGGTTTTTGAGATATTCTAACCTAAAAGTGCCAAAAACACGTTTTTTGGGCATTTTTGAAGTCCTGTACAATCAAGAGAAAATTTTTTCCCCTAAAGTTATTTACGGCATCTGAAAGTACTATTCTTTCCCTTTAAAAGGCCTTTTGAAACTTAAAAAAATTTTCATTTCTCACTCAGATATCGTCATTTGAATTTTTTGAATGTGATCAGTATTAATATTGATGAATTTACCACATTCAAAAAATTCAAATGACGATATCTGAGTGAGAAATGAAAATTTTTTTAAGTTTCAAAAGGCCTTTTAAAGGGAAAGAATAGTACTTTCAGATGCTGTAAATAACTTTAGGGAAAAAAATTTTCTCTTGATTGTACAGGACTTCAAAAATGCCCAAAAAACGTGTTTTTGGCACTTTTAGGTTAGAATATCTCAAAAACCTGACGTAGTGGGCAATTCTGAGGTCAGATTCGAATTCAGCACGTCAAAAACCTTCGAAAAAGTATTATCCGGTTCTTGGTTCTGAGATTCGCCAAAATTTTGTCGGCGTGTGTTATTTATTCTTTAAAATAACAGAAAATTTAATTATTAGTAACATTGCATTTATAAAACTTATCTGCAATAGTAATTACCAAAGCGTAGAATAATATTTTATTTTATGAAAGAATCCAGTGAATCATTTTTATTTGCAAAAATATAATTAGATAAATTTATTATTTATGAAACTTAAATAATACATGTATTTAGTGCCTTATGTATTCTTTTTTAATAAAAGTAAATTTACATTTTAAGATAAAAAAATTTTTTTATTAAAGGCATTACATTGATTTAAAACAAATATTAATATTATTAATATTATGTTGATATAAATAAATTTCCATGAATTTAGTCGTATTTTGATAAAAGATTTTTAATTTATTCTATTTTACTTTTATCTGAACATTATACATGAACATTTTTTTTACAATTTATGAAACTAAAAAAACTTCTAAAACAAATGAAAAAGCAAATCAAATAAACAATATAACCTACTTCTCGTCATTGTATTGCCAACCTAAAAAAAGTCGGCTTGCCTGATTTGAAATGGATTCAACCTTTAGTAAAGTTACGTTAACAATTGTTATAAATAATTGAATTTTAAAGGGTTTAAAATTAAAGTTTTAGAAAATTTGAACTAAAAAATATTAATAGTTTTACTTGAATATTTAAAAATTTTGCTTAAAGTTGAAATTTTTTTTCCAATAAAGTATGTAAAAATAAAAGTTGGTTAACAGTTTTTTTTCGAAAAGATGAAAAAACAACTTTTTAAACAGTTTTTTTATTTTCTTGAAAACCCATTGTTACTTAATTTTCATACTTAGCATAATGTATTTTAAGAAATTCTTACATTACCAATCAAAATGAAGGTTCCAGAAGTTGTTATCGATGCTCAACATCCAAAAATATTTTTTGTACAAAACCAAAAAAATCACACAATTTTTTCCCAAGTTTCAAGTTAAAAAAAACTATTAAATAGAGGATATGGTTCTGCAGAAAATGCAAATCCACTTGACCGGAGAGTATCGTCTATCCGATCACCAATTTGGTTTCCGTAAAGGCAAGTCTACAGTTGATGCCATCCAGGCAGTAGTAGACATAGCCATAGCAGGGAAGAACAAGTTGAGACCTGAAAAAAAGAAGAGCTTCTGCGCGTTGGTAGCAATTGACATACGCAACGCGTTTAATTCCGCGAGATGGAAAGATCTCATCGAGTCGATAAGAAAGAAAAACATACCGCCCTACCTGTTGCGGATAATGGGTAATTATCTTAGCGACAAGTGGGTTATATATGAGGGAGACACCTGCACTCTCAAGGAAGAGATGCAGCGTGGGTCTCCTCAAGGCTCGAGGGTGGGCCCATTTGTGTGGAATGTATCTTACGATGACTTCCTGCGAATGGATTTACCCGAAGGTGCGGTGATCATCGGCTTTGCGGACGACGCGTTGTTCGTGTGCACTGCCGAAAGCGAGGAGGCTCTTGGGACATTGGTGAACGAATGTCTGCGACTAGCAAAAAGCTGGTTAGATACCAGAGGTCTTAAAATGGCCCTGGAAAAGACCGAGGCACTGCTGGTCACGGACAGACGTGGTTATGAGCTCCCACGAATCGTGATAGACGGATTCGAGGTCAAGTGGAGTAAGCAAATAAAATATCTTGGCGCGGAGTTGTATGGAAGGTTAAACATCCACCACCACATGGCTACGGCATCAAATAGAGCGATCGAGTGTGCGGCAAATCTCTCACGGTTAATGCCAAACGTAGGCGGACCCCGTGAACAAAAACAGAGACTGGTGGCGAGTGTTGCCCACGCTAAAATGCTCTATGCAGCACCAGCGTGGGCTCCATCCCTGAGGAGTAAAAGATGTGTGACCACCTGTGAGAAGATACTGTCAGCGCAGAGATCGATAACAGCGCGTATCATCTATGCATATAAGACGGTATCTACGAGAGCTGTGCAGGTCCTTACAAGTGTCCCGCCAGCAGATCTTTTGGGGCAAGGGAAAGGGAAGAAATGTTTCACTTTTCCAAAGAAAGAAATTCCTTAGAAGAGGAAATTAGACCTAGCAAGGGCCTGATCCGCAAAGAAGCGAGGCACAGGCTCATTGACAGATGGCAGGAAAGATGGGATGCCGAGGAAAAAGGTCGATCGACTTATCACCTTATCCCGGCACTCGCCACCTGGATAAATAGGTAACAAGGTCAGGTTTCTTATTACTTGACGCAAGCGTTTACAGGGCACGGTTATTTTAACGCGTACCTGTATCGCTTTAAATTACGCAAGAATGAGGTGTGTGCGTACTGCCAGTTCCATGTGGACAACGCAGAGCACACCCTGTTCTCATGCAAGAAGTGGGACTTGGAGAGGCAGGCCATGTTCGAAAGTGTAAACAGTCAAGTTACACCGGAGAGCATGGTATCGCTGATGACCCAGTCAGATGAAAATTGGCGGCATGTCGAGAACTTTATAATCTCGGTTATGTCGAGAAAAGATATTTATATGTTTCTGTCTTTTATATATTTTAACTATTATATATTCTGATTTTTAGACTTTTTAACATTTGTTTTATTATTGTTGTGCTGTAAATTCCGCTCTTAGATTGATAGTTTAAAATTTTAACTATTGACGCAGGAGAACCGCAGACAAAGAACAAAGTCGCAACAGCGGCCGAGCCGGAGCGCCACTCTCTAAGGCAAAAGTCTTACAACAGTTCCGAGGGTGGGTAAAGGGCTCCAAAAGAAGGGTTACGGGGTTTAGTGGGTCGGGCTGGCAGTAGGTTGCCAGTTTATTTAATTGATTATTTTATTTATTTTTCTTTCTTATATACTTGTTTTGTTTTATTATACAAACCCCACATAAATTTGGAGTGCGGAATCCAAGGTATCTGTAGGCAGATTTCCCAAATTCCCTAAGCAAAAAAAGGCTTATATTTTGGCTATTTGGGATTTTGATTTAAATAATTAAAATGTATATTTTCATAAATAAGAATTATATTTCTGTCAATTTTTGTCGAAACGGGGGTGTTTTGGCCAAATTAGCCTTTTGATACTAATTTTTTTTCAAAAAAAGGATGTGGAAAAGGCGCAACAAAATTACTAAATTATAATGCAATTGACTTGAAACTTTTTACTCGGGGGTTTTTGGACTCGCTGATTTCGAATTTGAAGTCGGATATTACAAATTAAAAATGGCGGATCTAATATAACGAATGAATTTTGTAGAACTCATAGAAATAAATTGAAACTCGTTACTCGGTGGTTTTCGGGGTTGCGGATTACGAATCTAAAGTCGGCGTTCGAAAATTCAAAATGTCGAATCCAATATGGCGTACACTGAAAAAAAAAATTATTTGATTCAAATAATTCAAATTATTTGAAAAATATTTAATTGATTCAAATACTTTTTAGTTGTATCAAAAAATATGTATTTGATTCAAATAACTTGAATTATTTGAATCACACTTATTTCAATCAATTAAATAATTATTTGAAACGAAAATAATGAAATACTTGAAACTCATTTATTTGTTCATTTATTTATTTTACTTAAATATTTCATTTATTTAATACAAGTAAAAAATATTTCGACAAATAAATGTCTTATTTGGATACACGGAAAAAAAAAGTTCACGAATCTCTCGTGAACTAGTATATCACTTTTGGATGGGATACAAAATTCTTCAAAATCTATAAACACAGTTCATCAAAATTTCATCAACTCCTTCACTAGAAACGTAGTACGGTTTCTGAACTTTTCGTCAAAGTTGACGAAAAATTCGTGAACTTTTAAAAAATGTTAAAAACAAAAAAAAATAATTTCTAGACACTACTTTTTTGATAGTATTTCACTTAATTTGATAACTTGACGCCTATACGCACCCAACTACACAGAATACACAATTTTATCGCCACTAAAATTCGCAACTCGCTTCACGGGATTCGAACCTAGTACCCTAATAATATTCCTAACAACTAACCGACACGGCTAAATCTATATACACTGACAGTACTCCTGCAAACGACACGATTAGCTTTGTCTGCTGTTGTCTGCTACAAAACTCAGGACCGTGCAAAGTATAAAACGATCCTTGTCGTAACTTCTAATTTATTTTATGAATTATTTGTTTCACAAAAGAAATTAGCACACCAAAATATTCAATGAATAATAAAAATATTGATTCTAAATAATAAATTTAATCAAACAAAGAATTTGTCCGAGTGTAAACACCGATGACACCGACTGAATTATGACAGATGAATTCTTGATCAGCCATATTTGATGCGCATTGCGAACTGCGCATACTACTGAGACTCGCGAGTTCACGACTTTTTCGTCAACTTGTACCTCTACTTTTGACGAACTACTCATCCTTAACACGTTCATCAAAAATTCATTAACTTTGTTTCAGTTTTTCGTTGACGTTCGCCATTTCTAATCAAAAGTGAATAAAAATTTTGAAATTTTGTGTCCCATCCAAAAGTGATATACTAGTTCACGAGAGATTCGTGAACTATTTTTTTTCCGTGTACAGAATATACGACATTGGCATTCATAAAGTAGATGAGCCCGAGTTCTTACCAAGTCTCAGTGGCCGTGTGGCTTAAATAGGTGCTTTTATAGGCTTGCGGTCAGCGTTATGGGCGGGGGGGACATAAGTTCGATGCCACATGCGAGCGAATATTTTTCATTCTTCGTTTTGAGCGTTATATAAATTAATAAAATTGTGTGTTGTGTTGTGAATAAAAACTGTGTGAACATGTTTATAAATAATGTTGAAAGTCTGTTAAAAAATCAGTTAATATATATAATATAATAAATAAATATAGTATAATAATATATTAATAAACTTAAAAAATACTAAATATTTAAAAACAATTTTTGTATTAAATATAGAATGAAATAATTTTCATATTTGCTTCAAATAATTATTTATTAGCTTGAAATATTACATTTATTTGATTTGAATAATTTAAATAATTGATTCAATTAATTATTCATTGGTTTGGAATATTCTATTTATTTGAATTGAATAATTTGTATTTGATTTAAATAAATAGCTATTTGATGCGATAAAATCAAATATTTAGGTCAAATAAATATGTATTTGGTTCAAATACACATTTATTAGATTATAACCAAATAAATGATTTATTTGGATCAAATAATTTTTATTTGATTCTAATAAATTTTTTCTTCAGTGTACGAATTTTGTAAAAACTTATGGAATTCAGTTGAAACTCGTTAGTCGGATTCCGACATTTTGAAATTCAAGTTCAAATTCGTAATCAGCGATCCCGAAAACCTCCGAGTAACGAGTTTGAACTAAATTCGACATTTTGAATTTTTGAAATCTGACTTCAGTTTCGTAATCAGTTTCCCAAAAACCGCAGAGTAACAAGTTTTATGTTAATTGCATTAAAATAGAAATTTTTTTTTGTTTATTTATGAAAGTCCCTAAAGTTCAGTTTAGATTCTTACTCTTTATAAAAATAAAAATACACACAAACATGTATAAAAATTTTCACCACATAAGCTTTGTTGGAGAATTAATGTAACAATTTAATTTAAATGGATTGACTATTTTTTTCAACCAATGTAATGAGTGTTGTATTATGTCATGAGTGTCCCAAACCTTTAGCCCAAGTTTTACCTTCGAACAATTCTAAAATGTTAAATAAAAACGCAAAAAACTATTTTTCTCAACTTTAATAGTGCATTAACAGTTAGAACAGAGTCATAAAATAATATATTATTAGCAAATTCTTCTTTTCTGGCGAAATGAAAATAGCATTTTTTTCATTTTTTCTCACTTTTCTCTGTGTTTTGCTTAATTTAAAAATTTTTTCTTTATCAAACGTGACCTTATAGTGAAATTTATGGTTCGTTTGAGTTTCATAATTGTAAGAGTAACAAAACAATACTTGTCCTTAACAAATTATTCGTCATTTAATGAAAGATTTGCAGAAAATTTTTTTTTGAAAAATTTGACAATTTCTGACGAAAAACGTCTCTTATGTGGAATATATCACTTTAATTGCGCGACCACTATAAATTTCATTAATGTGATATATATAACTGTTTAAAAAATTGGGTTTAAATTACAGAATCGAAACTTGCTACTTCAACTTTTCTTGAGGCTGAAAATGACAATTTAAATGAATATATATATATATATATATATATATATATATATATATATATATATATATATATATATATATATATTTATATAGAGAGAGAGAGAGAGAGAGAGAGAGAGAGAGAGAGAGAGAGAGAGAGAGAGAGAGAGAGAGAGAGAGAGAGAGAGAGAGAGAGAGAGAGAGAGAGAGAGAGAGAGAGAGAGAGAGAGATAACGAGAGAGAGAGAGAGAGAGAGAGAGAGAGAGAGAGAGAGAGAGAGAGAGAGAGAGAGAGAGAGAGAGAGAGAGAGAGAGAGAGAGCCAGTGGTAAATTTCCGCCTGGGAATTATGCTCTCTCTCTCTCTCTCTCTCTCTCTCTCTCTCTCTCTCTCTCTCTCTCTCTCTCTCTCTCTCTATATATATATATATATATATATATATATATATAGAGAGAGAGAGAGAGAGCATAATTCCCAGGCGGAAATTTACCACTGGCATCGTACCGCGCCTGTACAGACGTCGGTAAGACTGTACTGACATTCGTCCGCGAGACAACCGGATCGGTGCAGGCTTTCTACTGGAACCTGACAATGTGTTGTAGTGGCTGCGCGTCCGGCTCGGTACAAATTTGATGCCGCCGAACAACCGGCGTTGTACCGGCATTCGTCCGCTCTAGCAACCGCGGCGGGCCAAATATTCTTTCAAAGACGACTCGCTTCAGCGGACCGGCGTTCTACTGGCATTCGCCCGTCTAGCCAGACTAAATTATATTTTCTATTGAAAAATGAAATAAAAAAATATTTAATTAACTATGCATGGTGCATGTTAATTAATATTTATTTATAGATCATTTCCAGCATTTTTAACACATTCTACATTTTTTTTACACATTAAAATTCTAAACGCTCGCAAGTGGGATACGAAGCCCAAGCTATTCCTAATCGAAGCACCGAAGTCTAACACGCTAACCACTACGCTATTCGCTCGCATGCGGATGTGAGCATAATAATGTCGATATGTAATACCGCTACGAAGCAAACAATAAATAATAATTTTACAAATACTTTGGAATATTTTAGCATTTTATGAATATTATGTAAATAAATCTACTGTTTTAAAACAATGTTTTTAATTTTTTTAATTATTCTATTATTATTATATTTATTTATTATCTTTATTATTCATTTTTTTATATTTATAAATAATTATCTGTATACTTTATTTATAAATATTTAAAAAATTTGATTATAACAAAAAAATTTAATTCTTTAATTTATTTGTTAATTAATAAATAAAAATATAATGAAAACCTATTTTTCAAATTCATTAATTTTTAAAATTAAATTTTATATTCTATTGTATTGTTAATTCTTTTTTTAATATTTAAACTTTAAACAATTCTCCTACAAAAACATTTACAACATAATAGATTAAAAATTTTTATTACTATAATTATTATTTTATTCATTTTTATTGAAACAATAAGACTATAGCTAAATTTTTGCATTGTAAAAAATCTATTTCTGAAAATTCTGAATAATGTGTTAATTAAAAAAAAAATTATTTTAGAAAACATTAAATTGTTTTAGAAAAACAATGACAATAGCCATATTCTTAGCATATTATTATTAATTGAAATCTTAATAATAAGAACATAAATGATATTAGTCCGCAGTCGGTAGAATGTCTGTACTGCTCGGGTTGTCAGGCGGACGAATGCCAGTACAACGCCGGTTGTTCGGCGGCATCAAATTTGTATCGAGCTGGACGCGCAGCCATTACAACACATAGTCACGTTCCAGTAGAATACCTGCACCGCTCTGGTTGACAGGCGGACGAATGCCAGTACAACGCCGGTTGCTCGGCGGCATGAAATCTGTACCGAGCCGGACGCATAGCCATTATAACACAGTATAAATTTTGATCCGGCGGTCGGATCCGTCTTTGTACCGCGCCAGCAGACATTAACACCCGAATCTGGTATGTTACTTCAAAATTGATGACAAAGATTAAAAATTTGAGAATGGCTAATATCACAAGATATATAATATCATATAAAATCAGGGGGTTGTCGCGCGAAGCACGCAGGGGGCGGGGCCCCCGTAGTATATATATATATATATATATATATATATATATATATATATGAGCGGACCGACAGATTAGCTCGGTCAGATAAATGCCTGGCTAGACGGACGCTTAGGACCAAGGGAGTACTTGGTTCGCGCTCATTAGCCTGGGATTTTTCCGGCACGTGAGATAATCTGAGCGGGAGGTTTGACGTCGAAGTATAATGGTGTGCACCGTCGATTATTGTCCGGTACACACCATTAGAATTCGACTGTCGATAAACCGGTTGTACTCGAAAACGTTTTCTACAGTTTCCCTCTCCACTGGCGAGAAAACCCATTAGATGGGTGGTCCAGGCAAATGCGAGTACTCCTAATTTCAAGCCGTTCTGTAGACGCAAAAATTTAGTATAAGTGTAGTATCTAAGAAAAATTTTCACGGGGAACACTTGTAACGCTAGTATTAAGGCAAAAGACGAGTGTATAAATAAATAAATGTATGAGGCATTTCATTTCAAACCGTTCCACCGACGAAAAACAGTCGCAAGGAGATAGATTTTCTAATAATTTTGCTTCCTCGTGAGGAAGCTTTGTAGTCGTTTAATTTACAAAATTTTAAAAAATCCTTTTGACAAATTTTCTTCTATATGGGACTATGTTATATAAGACCCTGAACAATTGTCCGGATGTATGTGTGTGTGTGTATGTATGTATGTGTGTGTGGATCCGAATTTTTGTGAACACGAAGAGGTTTTAACGAATTTGGCTAAAATTTACCAGGTATATTTATCATAAAAATATCTCGAACTGGATTGATAGACTTTAAAAAATTCTCAGAAAAAAATTTTTTTTTGACTTTTTTCTAAAAAAAAATTTTTTTTCAAAAATTTCTTTTTTAAGTTGGTTATTGAAGTTAATATATAATAAAATCTTATTCTTTGCATCAAGACGAATCGATTGGTATATAAAAAGAATAAATTGTATGAGAATTTATAGAGTTAATCACAATTAAAGCTGAAAAATTCGCATTTTTCTCAAAAAATGAGTTCTTTCCGCAAAATTATGTTGCTGTATAAAAAAACCTTACTCACTTATTTCTAAAATTTTATTCTTTGCATCAAGACGGATCAATTGGTATATATAAAGTATATATTGTATTTAAATTTATAAAATTAAAACCAATTACAGACACAAAATTTGCATTTTTAATAAAAATTCATTTTTTCTTAAGAATCATGTTGCTGTACAATAAAATGTTATTATTTATTGAAAAATAAACCTAAAATCTTATTTTTTGCATCAAGACGAATCGAATCGAAATAATTATAATAAATATAACAAATTTTAAAAATTCATTTTTAATTAGATTTGTAGACAACAACATGGAAAATATGTCAATACGTGACAATAAGTTAGTGCTTCCTCCACGAGGAAGCAAATTTTTTTGCTGATCGTATAGAGGAAGCAAAATGTTCATGTAATGAACATCTGGATTTACAACTTGTTTATTATACTTTAATTGTTTATAATATATTATACACTCATTCAAAAGAGAATTTCAGGAGCTTTCTATTGCTATTTTTATTATTTTAAATTTCTGCTAATTTCGTAGAGAAATTCCTGTTTGAAATGTTAAACTCTCAATATCTTAAAACACCCCCCCGACGATTTTTATCAAAATTATATGAAAATAAAGCGTAAATTCCCTAGTTTCTATTCCCATTTAATGGGATTAAAAGAAAAAAAATTGTTTAAAAAATGTGTTTTTTGGAAAATTTAACAAATAGTACGAAGTTGAACCTTAACCCATTCAACTTACATTCAATTTCGTACTATTTGTCAAAGTTTTCAAAAAGACATTTTTAAAACAATCTTTTTTCTATTAATCCCATCAAATGTCCATAATATACCAAATGGGAATAGAAACTAGGGAATTTACGCTTTATTTTCATATAATTTTGATAAAAATCGTCGGGGGGGGGGGGTGTTTTGAGATATTAAGGGTTTAACATTTCAAACAGAAATTTCTCTACGAAATTGGCAGAAATTTAAAATAATAAAGATAGCAATAGAAAGCTCATGAAATTCTCTTTTGAATTAGTGTATAATATATTATAAACAATTAAAGTGTTATATAATAAAAATTATTAGAAAATCTATCTTCTTGCGATTGTTTTTTGTCGGTGGAACGGTTTGAAATGAAATGCCTCATATATATGAGCGATTCCACGTCAAGTGATCAAGGGGTCTTACGGTGTAATGTTTACTTTAATAATTTTTTACTCTTAAACTATTAAATATACAAATTTGACAAAGTACATTTTGGAAAGGTTTTTTCATGCTCTTTCGATTGGTAATAAGCATTTTGAAAAAAAAATTTTTTGGCCCAAAAAAATCAAAATTAAAAATAAATTTAAATTTTTTGGGGGGAGAGGTACGATTTTTTTTAAAACAAAAGCTAAGGTTTTTTCTTAAAAGAAAAGAGGTTTCTACTCACCGGAGCGCTCTTAATCCGGTTTTAGCTCCGTATGGGAGAAAATTAATTTTTTCAATGTTTAAACATTCTAGTTCCACTTTTTCATATATATGTCCTTTTAGGAAAAAACCTCAGCTTTCTTTAAAAACAAAAAAAATCGTACCTCTCCCCCCAAAAATTTAATTTTAATTTTGATTTTTTTGGGTCAAAAATTTTTTTTTCAAAATGCTTATTTCCAATCGAAAGAGTATGAAAAAACATTTCCAAAATGTACCTTGCCAAATTTTTATGTTTAATAGTTTAAGAGTAAAAAATTATCGAAATAAGCATTGTACTGAAAAACCCAAAAATTTAACCCCTTCCCCCCTCGGAAAATATTGGACTAGGTAAAAAAATATTTTCACGAAAAATTACTATCTATTAGTACTACAAAAGCCCCAAGTTTAGGCACGATATGAGAAAAAAAAATTTTTCACCCTGATCACTTGAGATATATATATATATATATATATATATATATATATATATATATATATATATATATATCTGGGTGATTTTCAAATAACTGTCTTATTTGCATGTCTCCATAGATAAATGACTAATAAAATTATTATTTTTTGCCACTCACTTCATAAATCACTTAATAGAAGTCTTTTCTTAAAGATACTTAATATTCAGTTTGTTTACATTAACATTATCATAGTTAAAATTAAGAAAATAGGGTTAAAATGTCAGGTCCGTGGCATACGTTTTTTTAAAATTTTGTTCTGAAATTTTCACGTAAGCAAATATTGAAACTATCTTTTAAGTACTTTGTAGGCCAAATCTAACCAGATGTTTTACATATAAAAATATTTTTATTACAATGATATTCTACGTACACGAGCACTTTTTTCATGTTTTAAATTGTTAATTACTTTCTACCAACACATGTTAACATCATCGTGATTTTATTACTCAATTTTATGTTTAATTGACTTCTATTGGTATTATTTTAAAGTGCGAACATTGAAAAGAAAATATTTATTCGATTTTTTATTTCTTTACGTGTTTTAACTGTGACACACATGTCAGGACCGTGGAAAAATGTCAGGTCCGTGGCATGTAACTTTTGCATTTTCTTTGCGTTTTCCATCGTAACTTTAGAAATATTTAAAATCTTGAAGTTTTCATTTAAACATATACTTTAATAACAAAAATGTACTGGAATATGTAATAAATGTCAAATTTGGTTCACTATTTTAGCAGAAAAATGTCATATTCAAAAAAATCACAGTTATTTGAAAATCACCCATATATATATATGGGGCGTTCCACGCGAAATCGGACAGTATTTGTCTTTTGCATCTCAGATTTTTTTCAAATATTTTTTTTCTTTTAGTTCTCATTGAAATAAGGTACCATGATTTTTTTCAAATTTTTTCATCAAGGTGTTTAAGAGATACAGGTTTTTAAAAAATCACGTTTTTTACAAAAATGTTTTTTTGAAATGGATATAACTCGGTCAAAAATTGACCAAATTTGACGTTCTATGTATGAAAATTTTTGTTTTTACACGTAGTTTTTGATAAAAATATAAAAAAAATTATTTTTTAAATTGACGAAAAAATTTTTTAATTTTTAAAATAAAATTTTATTTTTAAGAATGTATGTATCGATCGATTTTTTTCAAAATTTTTTCTAAGAAACTAGAACTAAATTAACAACTTTTAGGTGTTGTCTGATTGTGGGCAAAGGATGGGATCTATTTATTTTTAATTTTTATATCCTTATAATATTGCAAACAGTAGGGCTTTTAAACTAAAATTATTAATAACACAGGACAACAAAAAAGACTTACTTTTTTTAGGAGATTTCATAGTGTCCATTAAAGACGCTGAACACGATCCCGGGTCACAAAATTGGCCATCACGTCAATATTTTGAGAAAAGTGGGGGTAAAGACCCCCAAAAACGTGTTTTTGAGGGTTTTCAAATTTTATTTCATCCTAAACCTGACGCGCCAGAATCTTCTACATAGACTTAAATTAAAGCTTGAATTGTCCACTACAAGACCCATATCCGTAAAACAAAAAAAAAATTAAAAATTTTTTCAAAACATGAGGTTGAAGTTACAAAAAATGTGATTTTTGGGTTGCTTTAATAGAATTTTAAAATTGTTTTGGAGTCGATTGAAAATTGTTACTCGGAGGTTTTTGAGGTCGCTGATTACGAATCCAATATCAGATTTCGAAAATTGAAAATGTCGGATCCAAAATGGCGGATGTCAAAATTTATAATTGATCGGATTCGCTTGAAAATTGTTACTCGGGGGTTTTTAGGGTCGCTGAGTACGACTGCGATATTAGTTTTTAAAAATTCAAAATGGCGGATCCAAGATGGGGGATGTCAAAATTTATAATTGATCGGATTCGCTTGAAAATTGTTACTCAAGGGTTTTTGAGGTCGCGGATTATAATCTGACGTGCCAAAAACTTATAAAATGTTATAATCAGTCACCCCACAAATCACATTTTTTGTAACTTCAACCTCATGTTTTGAAAAAACTTTTAATTTTTTTTTTGTTTTACGGATATGGGTCTTGTAGTGGACAATTCAAGCTTTAATTTAAGTCTATGTAGAAGATTCTGGCGCGTCAGGTTTAGGATGAAATAAAATTTCAAACCCTCAAAAACACGTTTTTGGGGGTCTTTACCCCCACTTTTCTCAAAATATTGACGTGATGGCCAATTTTGTGACCCGGGATCGTGTTCAGCGTCTTTAATGGACACTATGAAATCTCCTAAAAAAAGTAAGTCTTTTTTGTTGTCCTGTGTTATTAATAATTTTAGCTCAAAAGCCCTATTGTTTGCTATATTATAAGGATATAAAAATTAAAAATAAATAGATCTCACCCTTTGCCCACAATCAGACAACACCTAAAAGTTGTTAATTTAGTTCTAGTTTCTTAGAAAAATTTTTGAAAAAAATCGATTGATACATACATTCTTAAAAATAAAATTTTACTTTAAAAATTAAAAAATTTTTTCGTCAATTTAAAAAATAATTTTTTTTATATTTTTATCAAAAACTACGTGTAAAAACAAAAATTTTCATATATAGAACGTCAAATTTGGTCAATTTTTGACCGAGTTATATCCATTTCAAAAAAACATTTTTGTAAATAACGTGATTCTTTAAAAACCTGTATCTCTTAAACACCTTGATGAAAAAATTTGAAAAAAATCATGGTACCTTATTTCAATAAGAACTAAAAGAAAAAAAATATTTGAAAAAAATCTGAGATGCAAAAGTCAAATACTGTCCGATTTCGCGTGGAACGCCCCATATATTCATTTAAATTGTCATTTTCAGCCTCAAGAAAAGTTGAAGTAGCAAGTTTCGATTCTGTAATTTAAACCCAATTTTTTAAACTGTTATATATATCACATTAATGAAATTTATAGTGGTCGCGCAATTAAAGTGATATATTCCACATAAGAGACGTTTTTCGTCAGAAATTGTCAAATTTTTCAAAAAAAAATTTTCTGCAAATCTTTCATTAAATGATGATTAATTTGTTAAGGACAAGTATTGTTTTGTTACTCTTACAATTATGAAACTCAAACAAACCATAAATTTAACTATAAGGTCACGTTTTGATAAAGAAAAAATTTTTAAATTAAGCAAAACACAGAGAAAAGTGAGAAAAAATGATAAAATGACATTTTCATTTCGCCAGAAAAGAAGAATTTGCTAATAATATATTACTAGCGATGAATTCCGCGCTCGCTAACGCTCGCTCGGATACTATTGTACTGTTAATTTTTTAATTACTAATATATGTTGTATAGCACTATACTTTTAGGAAATTATTAATTTTATTTAATGAATTTTTTTTTATTAATTTTATTAAAATTATTAATTTTTATATTTAAGTTTTATAAAACAAAAAATAATAATAATACATTAAAATAGAATTGATATATAATATAAATACGTAATTATTGTCTTTTCAAATTGTCATTTACAAAAAATATTAAATTGTTCATTTATTAAATGAAATTAAAAAATGTTGTTTTATATTTCTTATTGAAAAATTTATATCAAGAATTTTTAAATTTTTAATGTGATAACACAATTTTATAATTAATTATTTAAAAAAGAATACTTTGAAATAGTATTATAAGTAGAAATTGTTTTGTACAATTTAGAAACAAAGTTGATTAGATTTGAAGAATTTAAAATACATATTAAATTATGAATAATAATCCTTTTGTTACTGTTAGGACATTAGACAATTTCTATAGTTGTTTTAAAGAATAAATTTTTTTTTATTTTAATAATATATAATACCCAAATAGTACGTAATTATACATTTTTTTTAACTTATTTTTTAATTATAATTTTTTTATTTATATTAATTTTTTATTTTATTATTTTATTTTTGCAAAGTATAAAAACATTGTAGTATCCATTATATTAAATTTAATCTTTGAATGTCGAACTAATGAGTAAGTAGCTGAGCAGTATTTTGTTTTGAAAAGTTTTTTTCGAAATAAAGTGAACTTGAAAAGATAAAAATGATAAATATTAGTGTTTCCTAATTTCTCTCAATTCAGTTGTGCTATGACAGTCAAAAGTTGTGCAAGTTAAAACAAATCTACGAGAGAAGTGTTTTAGCATCAAAATTTTATTGATTTCTCATTTAATATAACCATATTATTTCAAGTAAGTTTTTATTTAAAAAAAATTAAATAATGTAATTAATAAACTGTAATTGTAATTGTAATTAATAATTTTCAATAAGTCCTTTTTAGGACTTATTATTCATTCGGCGACCAAAAAACCCCTGAGTAACAATATTCAGATGATTTTATTAATTTTTAATTAATATTTTTCCGCTATATCGAATCTAGCATTTTAATTTTTTTAATTATTACCTTGGATTCGTATTCAGCTACCTTAAAAGCCCCACGTAACAATATTTAGCTGATTTTAGCAATTTCAAAAAAAATCTTCCCCATATTGAATCCGACATTTTGAATTTCTAAATTATGACCTCGTATTCGCATTCAGCTTCCCAATGAAACCCCGGGTAACAATAATCAGTTCAATTTATATAAACTTTTTGAATTTGAAAAATTATTCCGATATCCAAATAGCCAAATTTAAAATGATATTCATTATACGTCCCAGGGATATTTAAATATATTATTTTGTTTTTAATTTAGTTAGTAAATTTAATTATTCAGGGTAATTAACTAATTTAAAAAAAATTAGGTAAAAAAATTCTTATAAAAAGATTATTTTTTTTAATTTAGTTAGTAAATTTAATTATTGAATTATTATTTAATTATTTTTAATTATTAAAATTTTAACATCTGTCAAAATTTTTTTATTTTCTGAGTTAAAATTTTGACAGATGTTAAAATTTTAACCTAGTAACCCACGTGAAAATATTCTCGGGAATCGGTCCCGGGAAATTACAGAGAGTCACTACCGGGAAATTCCTGGTACTTACTCCCGAAAAATTCCCGGTAAAATCTTTTGACATTTGTCCCCATATTTCTCAGAGAATTTAACCTCAAGAATAAAAATAAAATAAAATCTTCAGGATCGTATTCGTGATTGAGATGACTTTTTGTTTATTATAATAGTCACGTTAAGCATACAAATTAAAAATCTACTATCAACATATTAAACGGATTTCGACACCAATTTTTTAAATTAGGATTTTCCCATTTAAGAAATAAATAACAATTTACACATTTCCATTAAAAAATTTCTATTTTATTGAGTTTTTAAACAGTTTTCAATGAAAATTAGAATTATAAAATAACCTTAATTTTTAATAAAATTGTAATAGCAAAAATTATTTTAACTTTGAATTATTGTTATTATTTACATGAATATAACAATTTAATTCGAGAATTTGTGTATTGCTTAATCTAGAAGAAAAATTTCATTGATAAAAATTAACGATTTAACGAATTTAATTTTAATTTAATGATATTTTTTATTTTAAAAAATATACCCTTTTTCATATTATAGGATTAAAAAAGTGAATGGATAAAAGTAAATTTTTATAGAATTTTATCTCAACAAAAAATTATTTATTAAGTGATTGTTTTGAAATCAAGCAATACACAAATTCTCGAATTAAATTGTTATATTCATGTAAATAATAACAATAATTCAAAGTTAAAATAATTTTTGCTATTACAATTTTATTAAAAATTAAGGTTATTTTATCATTCTAATTTTCATTGAAAACTGTTTAAAAACTCAATAAAATAGAAAATTTTTAATGGAAATGTGTAAATTGTTACTTATTTCTTAAATGGAAAAATCCTAATTTAAAAAATTGGTGCCTAAACCCTTTTGTTATGATGTCCATTAATCTTTCTCACTTAGGTGTTGAAATCCGTTTAATATGTTGATAGAAGATTTTCAATTTGTATGCTTAACGTGACTATTATAATAAACAAAAAGTCATCTCAATGACGAATACGATCCTGAAGATTTTATAGTTTAAGTTATAGTTTAAATATCCCTGGGACGTATAATGAATATCATTTTAAATTTGGCTATTTGGATATCGGAATAATTTTTAAAATTCAAAAAGATTATATAAATTGAACTGATTATTGTTACCCGGGGTTTCATTGGGAAGCTGAATGCGAATACGAGGTCATAATTTAGAAATTCAAAATGGCGGATTCAATATGGGGAAGATTTTTTTTGAAATTGCTAAAATCAGCTAAATATTGTTACGTGGGGCTTTTAAGGTAGCTGAATACGAATCCAAGGTAATAATTAAAAAAATTAAAATGCTAGATTCGATATAGCGGAAAAATATTAATTAAAAATTAATAAAATCATCTGAATATTGTTACTCAGGGGTTTTTTGGTCGCCGAATGAATAATAAGTCCTAAAAAGGACTTATTGAAAATTATTAATTACAATTACAATTACAGTTTATTAATTACATTATTTAATTTTTTTTAAATAAAAACTTACTTGAAATAATATGGTTATATTAAATGAGAAATCAATAAAATTTTGATGCTAAAACACTTCTCTCGTAGATTTGTTTTAACTTGCACAACTTTTGACTGTCATAGCACAACTGCGTTGAGAGAAATTAGGAAACACTAATATTTATCATTTTTATCTTTTCAAGTTCACTTTATTTCGAAAAAAACTTTTCAAAACAAAATACTGCTCAGCTACTTACTCATTAGTTCGACATTCAAAGATTAAATTTAATATAATGGATACTACAATGTTTTTATACTTTGCAGAAATAAAATAATAAAATAAAAAATTAATATAAATAAAAAAATTATAATTAAAAAATAAGTTAAAAAAAATTTATAATTACGTACTATTTGGGTATTTTATATTATTAAAATAAAAAAGATTATTGGTCCAGGACTTTGGAAATATGTCAAAAGTTGTAGAATTTGAACATTCAAAATTAATCTTCTCTTACATTTTTCAATATTTTTTAACGCAAATTTTTTTCTAAGCTTCTTTTATAGTTTTAAACAACCTCTCGCATGGATTACCAAAAATATGCAATTAGTTAAAAGATAAAAATTCTAACCTCTTCAAAAATTAAAATTTCAAATTTTTGACCATCCTATATATTTTAGGGTTAAAAATGGTGCCAGAAAAAAATATAACCCACTTTAATATTTCAAATTTAATGGGGTCAAAGTTGGGGGTGGTACCTCCCCTTAAACTCACGGAAAAAAATAGTTCACGAATCTCTCGTGAACTAGTATATCACTTTTGGATGGGACACAAAATTTCAAAATTTTCATTCACTTTTGATTAGAAATGGCGAACGTCAACGAAAAACTGAAACAAAGTTAATGAATTTTTGATGAACGTGTTAAGGATGAGTAGTTCGTCAAAAGTAGAGGTACAATTTGACGAAAAAGTCGTGAACTCGCGAGTCTCAGTAGTATGCGCAGTTCGCAATGCGCATCAAATATGGCTGATCAAGAATTCATCTGTCATAATTCAGTCGGTGTCATCAGTGTTTACACTCGGACAAATTCTTTGTTTGATTAAATTTATTATTTAGAATCAATGTTTTTAATATTCATTGAATATTTTTGTGTGCTAATTTCTTTTGTGAAACAAATAATTCATAAAATAAATTAGAAGTTACGACAAGGATCGTTTTATACTTTGCACGGTCCTGAGTTTTGTAGCAGACAAAGCTAATCGTGTCGTTTGCAGGAGTACTGTCAGTGTATATAGATTTAGCCGTGTCGGTTAGTTGTTAGGAATATTATTAGGGTACTAGGTTCGAATCCCGTGAAGCGAGTTGCGAATTTTAATGGCGATGAAATTGTGTGTTCTGTGTAGTTGGGTGTGTATAGGCGTCAAGTTATCAAATTAAGTGAAATACTATCAAAAAAGTAGTGTCTAGAAATTATTTTTTTTTGTTTTTAACATTTTTTAAAAGTTCACGAATTTTTCGTCAACTTTGACGAAAAGTTCAGAAACCGTACTACGTTTCTAATGAAGGAGTTGATGAAATTTTGATGAACTGTGTTTATAGATTTTGAAGAATTTTGTGTCCCATCCAAAAGTGATAAACTAGTTCACGAGAGATTCGTGAACTTTTTTTTTCCGTGTGAACAAATTTTAATTTTGATTTAAACAAAATTTGTTTGAATCAAATAATTTTCTTCTCAGTGTATGTGTTTGATCTTTATTTTTTGTTAACAGTTATGCTTGTGCTTGTTAAGATAATATTTTGTTTGTTTAACATTTTCTTTAATGTATGTAATATTTTGTACAGAACAAAATAAAAAAAAACAATACCTACAACTTTGCTATACATCCTAACCATACTTGTATGTCAAAATTAACATTATCATTTTTTTCAGTGTATGTGTCCTGTCTAAAAAGATGAGCAAAAGTTAATAATTTTGTGCAAACCTATGAATATTTAATTGTTTATAACTTTTATTTAAATAACTTTTAACAAAATTAATTCAGTACTTTTTTTTTAAATCAACAATTTTCTTATTGAAAATTGATAAAAATTAAAAATTATTATACAGTTATTAGTTATTCTTTTAAATATTTACAATTTATATATATATATAAATACACAGAGTGTCCGCCCAACCGGGAGAACCGGGAAAACCCGGGAGAAAAATCAATCGGGAGGAAACCGGGAAAAAGCCGGGACAGAAATTTTAATCGGGAAAAAACCGGGACTAAAATTTTACATTTAAATATTTTAGAAAATTAAAGTTAAAGGAAACAGTTTTAGTCAATAAAATTTTCTGATAAGTTTATTTACAGATTTCATTCAAATTTTTCATAAAACATCAATAACTTCTTTTTTAAATAAATATTTAATTATTATTTTTCCATAAGAATTAAAATTCATCAAAAGATTCAAATTCAAACATTTTGAAATTTAACTACTTATAAAAAATTGTTATAAAACATGAAGACATCGATTGCTCCTAGTCGAAGAGTCGAATTAAAGACGACCGAGTGATAAAATCATTATTTTATATTATAAGATTTTATAAAAAAATGTTAGAAAATAATTGAATTTCTAGGATAATTTTTTTTATTTATAAAGATAATTAAAATTCTGCCAAGAATTTTATTAAAATTCTTTGCAAAAAATTAAATTTCAGAGAAGAATTTTATTATTTATAATGATAATTGAAATTTTGAACAGATTTGTTTCAAAAATATTTAAAAGTTATTGAATATTGAAGAAGAATTTTGATATTTTAAAAAATAGTTGAAGTTGTGATGAGAATTTAAAAAAAATGTTGAAAATAATTGAATTTCTGCGAAGAATTTTATTACTTTTGAAAATAAATGAATTTCTAGGTTGAATTTTATTATTTATAAAAATAATTACAAATGTACAGAAATAAATAAATAATTGAAATTCTGACAAGAATTATATTAAAATTCTTTGAAAATAATTGAATTACAAAGAAGAATTTTATTATTTATAAAGATAATTGAATTTTCGAACAGATTTTTTTTTGAAATGTTTAAAAGCAATTGAATTTTGAAGAAGAATTTTGATATTTACAAAGATAATTGAAATTTTGAAAATGTAAAAAAATAATTAAATTTCCATGATGAATTTTCTTATTTTTTGAAGATAATGATAATTTGACGAGAAATTAAAAAAAAATTGAAAATAATTGAAATTCTGCGGAGTATTTTATTACTTTTGAAAATAATTGAATTTCCATGATGAATTTTATTATTTATAACATTTTGACGAGAAATTTAAATAAAATTTTTGAATGTAATTAAATTTTTGCGAAGAAATTTATTAGTTTTGAAAATAAATTAATTTCAAAGAAAAATTTTATTATTTATAAAGATAATTCAAATTATGACAGGCATTTTATTAATTTTTTTTAAATAATCGAATTTTGGAAAAGAATTTTATTATTTATAAAAATAATTGAAATTTTGAACAGATTTTAAAAAAATGTTAAAAATACCTAATTAAAATTTTGCCATGTATTAAGTTTATATAAACTATATATATATATATATATATATATATATATATATATAGATATATATATATATATATATATATATATATATATATATATATATATCTACCTATATTACAAAAAGATATCGCCGCCGCCGCTGTTTCAAGATTCTGTAAGGGCGCCCTATCCCAAAGGGGCCCTCAAAACTTATGTCAAAATTGACCTATTTTTTCACCTATAGGTCAAAAAGAGGATAAATGACGGCCTCACATTACGTTAAAATCTATGTCAAAATTGACCTATTTTTTTACCTATAGGTCAAAAAGAGGATAAATAATGGCCTCACATTGCGTTATCTAATTTGACCTATTTTTTTACCTATAAATTTAAAAGTGGTCTCCATGTGGGCATTTACATTACGTCAAAATTCATGTTTAATTTTACCTATTTTTTGAGCTACTGGTTTTAAAAGGGGCCTTAATGTGGGCCATTACATTACCTGTTTTTTACCTACAGGTCAGAGCTTGCCCCCTCAAAGAGGAGCGTCAAATCGCCTAT
Organism: Leptopilina drosophilae; assembly: GCA_032873175.1. Taxonomy (NCBI): domain Eukaryota; kingdom Metazoa; phylum Arthropoda; class Insecta; order Hymenoptera; family Figitidae; genus Leptopilina; species Leptopilina drosophilae. Next base: position 13,524,102 of record CM065487.1, read on the forward strand.
GGCAAAGACAAATTTTTTACTTGAAGGCTGTTACGTTACTACGAAATTGATGACAAAGATGGAAAAATGCGATCTTATGACATTAGCCAATCTGAAATTTTAAATTGTCATATGTAATGAAAATGAATAGAAATAGTTTTAATTTGGTTTTTAGCTAAATTCTTTAAAAATTCAAGTATACTTATGTATACTCAAAAAAACTCAATTTTTGAATTTAAAAATTAATTTTTTAATTAAAGTTTTAAAGAATTTGGCTAAAAACCAAATTTAAAAAGATGTTAAATAATCTTTCCTATATATAATAATTAAAATTTTCAGATTTGCCAAAATCATGAAATCCTCAAAAGGTTAATAATACTAAAAACTAAGTACGAATTTAAAATAAAAAATCACGGGGGGTTGGCGCGCGAAGCGCGCAGATGGGCGGAGCCCCCCTAGTATATATATATATGGGGCATTCCACGCCAAGTCGGACACCTTTTGACTTTTGCATCTCCGATTTTTTTCAAATATTTTTTTTCTTTTAGTGCTCGTTGAAATGAGCTACCATGATTTTTTTCAAATTTTTTCATCAAGCGGTTTAAGAGATACAGGTTTTTGAAAAATCACGTTTTTTACGACAATGTTTTTTTGAAATGGTTATAACTCGGACAAAAATTGATCAATTTTGACGTTCGATATATGAAAATTTTTGTTTTTACACGTAGTTTTTGATAAAAATATAAAAAATTTTTTTTTTAATTTCCAAAAAAAATTTTTAATTTTAAAAATAAAATTTTATTTTTAAGAATGTATGTATCGATCGATTTTTTTCAAAATTTTTTGTAAGAAACTAGAACTAAATTAAGAATTTTTAAGCCTAGTCTGATGATGGGCAAACGATGAGATCTATTTGTTTCTGATTTTTCAATTTTTATATTTATAGCTAAAAGTATGAAAAATGAATGAATTATCGTAAGAATGCGATAGAGAAGGGCAGACAATGCTCCTGTCCTCTTCTATCTCATTGTTATGTTATAAGTTCACGTCTTAAGATTTCATTGTGCGTTGGCTTTTTTCTATTTTACGCGCTGCGTTCGTGCATCTATTGTGCTTAAACCTTAATGACGTTTTACAATATGGCGGAGTAATGACCCGCAGGATTTATACTTTTTTACAACTGTTGTGTCATATGTTTATACCATGGCAACTTTTGGAATTTATAATTCGTGCTGCAATCCTTTCAATTTAGAGAAGCACAATATAAATAGAGGACTTAGGCGTGCTTCTGCTAATCAACAAAAGTTGCATAATTTAACCGACTCTGATTACCTATGCACTTCATGCAGAAAAAAAAATAAATGCGAAAAATACTCCTGATTCTGTTGCTGCCGTTATTAATGATGAAGTTAATCAATAAGCACAAACTATTGAGATTCCTTGTACTAATTCATCAGTTTCGAGTACTCCATCTGGTAAATATTATTAAATTGAATTGTTTTTTGAAATTTTATTTTATTGTAATGAAAAAACTAATTTATGTTCAAATGAATTATCAGCCTCATTATTTTTTCTAGAAATAGAACAAATCAGTCAAGAACAGTCAACTTCAGAAACTAGTAGCCTTTCTCAAATAAGCACAGGAACAGTTTTACCTGTTATAAACGATGCAATTGGATTGTTAAATATATCTCCTATTGCTAAAAGAGATTTGAATAATCAAGATTATTTACGAAAAAAGTCCAAAAAGTGAGCAAAAATTTTAATACGTCTTTAGGAGTAACAAAAGTATATGACGATGAAGCAAATTCGAAGGATTTTTTAGATATGATAGAGAATTTAAAAATAAAATACAATGACAGTAGAACGACACGATCAAATAAAATTCAAATTCTTACACTTTTACCTGTAACGTGGAGTTTGTCAAAATTATGCGAAACAATAGGCTGTACAAAAAACATGGCATCTGTAGCAAAATCTCTCCGAAAAGAAGAGGGTATTTTTTCAACACCAAATTCAAAATTAGGTGAAAAACTTTTCCATAAGAAGAATAATTATTTGTATTCAATTCGATAATGATAATTCAAATTTTTCATATTTAGGTCGTCCATTATCAATTGATATAGAGTCAAAAATTGTTGACTTTTATTCAGATGATGAAATGAGTGTAAATATGCCGGGGATGAAAGATTATCTTTCTGTTAAAAATGATGACGGAAAACGTGAACATATTCAAAAGCGACTTATTTTGTCCAACTTAAAAGAGTTGTACAAACTCTCTAAAATTCGATATCCAGACTATCAGGTCGGGTTTTCCAAATTTGCATCATTGCGACCTCGGAATTGCGTGCTAGCTGGATCTAGCGGAACTCATACTATTTGTGTGTGTATTGTGCACCAAAACGTTAAGTTAATGATTCTAGGTGAGTGTTAGTAATTTTTAAGTAAAATCGTCACTGTACAAAATTTGTCCTAAAAAATGTGAAAATTAAAAAATTTTATTAAGACATCGGTGAATATTCCCAAAAAGTTTTACATTGTTTAAAAAAATAATTATAATTTTTCCCACTACAGGATGTAATTTAGCAGCTCTCACAGCGCATCTATCCACACCTTTACGGTTTCATAGTGACTGCCTTAAAATAATCATTTGTCAGAATCCATCTTACAAATGTTATTTTCACGAGTGTGATGAATGTCCCGGTACACAACCTTTAAAATCTTTGTTACTGGATATACTTGATGAAAATGGAATCGATGAAATAACTTGTAAGTATTGGATTTCGAAGCCTCGTACAAGCTTGCAAACATTTGTAAAATGTTCGTCAGATTTTGTCGACAATTTTTGTGAAAATCTAGAAAGCCTTTTACCACACAATTATGTTGCTAAAAATCAAGCTAATTATTTGAGAACCCTGAAAGAATCTCTAGAAGAAAATGAGTACATCGTCATTTGTGATTTTGCTGAAAATTATGCCTTTGTTATTCAAAACGCCGCATCGGGATTTCACTGGAATAATAATCAGGCAACGATTTACCCAGTTGTAATTTATTATAAAAAAGATAATGAACTTGTACACAAAAGTGTGGTAATCATATCAGATTGCCTATCACACGATGCTGTTTCAGTTCATGAATACACTAAAATTACAACTAATTTTATCAAAGAACTGTCCAAAGACGCTGCAAAAGTTATTTATTTTTCCGACGGAGCACCTCAACAATTTAAAAATTATAAAAATTTTGTCAATCTTAACTATCACAAAGAAGACTTTGGGCTAAATGTTGAATGTCATTATTTTGCAACAGCCCACGGTAAGGGGCCTTGTGATGGTGTGGGAGGAACCGTTAAAAGAATAGCTGCACGAGCAAGCCTTCAATTACCACCTGAAGAACAAATTACAACTCCGCAGGAGTTATTTAATTGGGCTAACAAACCAAACAGTTTCCCAAACATTAATGTGCGATTTTTATCTAACGAAGATTACATTCGAGCAAAAGATTCGTTAGATACGAGATATAAAAGAGCAAAGACCATATCAGGGACTCAAAAATATCATTGCGTAATTCCCGATGGAAACGATTGTTTGAGATTTAAGGAATTCTCGTCATCCGCTACATCTCAAACCTTTAAAATATTGAAACGGTCACGAAATTAAATGTTTTTCTACATATGAATATGCTTTCTCAAAATTACAATAAAGTAATTAATATCGTGAACGTCTTGTAATTCATTTTTCATACTTTTAGCTATAAATATATAAAAATTGAAAAATCAGAAACAAATAGATCCCATCGTTTGCCCATCATCAGACCAGGCTTAAAAATTATTAATTTAGTTTTAGTTTCTTACAAAAAATTTTGAAAAAAATCGATCGATACATACATTCTTAAAAATAAAATTTTATTTTTAAAATTAAAAATTTTTTTTGGAAATTAAAAAAAAAATTTTTTTTATATTTTTATCAAAAACTACGTGTAAAAACAAAAATTTTCATATATCTAACGTCAAAATTGATCAATTTTTGTCCGAGTTATAACCATTTCAAAAAACATTTTCGTAAAAAACGTGATTTTTCAAAAACCTGTATCTCTTAAACCGCTTGATGAAAAAAATTGAAAAAAATCATGGTAGCTCATTTCAACGAGCACTAAAAGAAAAATATGTGTGAGTATACATGTGTATGTATTGTGTGTATATGTGTGAGTATACATGTGTATGTATTGTGTGTATATGTGTGAGTATACATGTGTATGTATTGTGTGTATTTGTGTGAGTATACATGTGTATGTGTTATGTGTACATGTGTGAGTATACATGTGTATGAATTGAGGGTACATGTGTGAGTATACATGTGTATGAATTGAGTGCATATGTGTGAGTATATGGGAAATATTTTATGTATATGACATGTGTGAGTGTATGTGTAACACATAAACAGTGTGTGATTATTATTTAAGAATAATTGTGCATGTAAAAAGTATGCATGTTTATAAGAAAATAGTAATAGTTGGTTATGACGCTACTGCGCATGGTCAGACGAAGAACGAAACCAACAAGGAATTAATATAATAAGGAATGGATTTTATGTATATGACATGTGTGAGTGTATGTGTAACACATAACCAGTGTGTGATTATTATTTAAGAATAATTGTGCATGTAAAAAGTATGCATGTTTATAAGAAAAAAGTAATAGTTGGTTATGACGCTACTGCGCATGGTCAGACGAAGAACAAAACCAACAAGGAATTATTTAATATAATAAGGAAAGGATTTTATGACTCTGTTCTAACTGTTAATGCACTATTAAAGTTGAGTAAAATAGTTTTTTGCGTTTTTATTTAACATTTTAGAATTGTTCGAAGGTAAAACTTGGGCTAAAGGTTTGGGACACTCATGACATAATACAACACTCATTACATTGGTTGAAAAAAATAGTCAATCCATTTAAATTAAATTGTTACATTAATTCTCCAACAATACATGTTTGTGTGTATTTTTATTTTTATAAAGAGTAAGAATCTAAACTGAACTTTAGGGACTTTCATAAATAAACAAAAAAAAATTTCTATTCTAATGCAATTAACATAAAACTTGTTACTCTGCGGTTTTTAAGAAACTGATTACGAAACTGAAGTCAGATTAAAAAAATTCAAAATGTCTAATCCAATATGACGAACGAATTTTCTAAAACTCATATAATTCAGTTCAAACTCGTTACTCGGAGGTTTTCGGGATCGCTGATTACGAATTTGAACTTGAATTTCAAAATGTCGGAATCCGACTAATGAATTTCAATTGAATTCCATAAGTTTTTACAAAATTTGTACGCCATATTGGATTCGACATTTTGAATTTTCGAACGCCGAATTCAGATTCGTAATCCACATCCCAGAAAACCCCCGAGTAACGAGTTTCAATTTATTTCTATGAGTTCTACAAAATTCATTCGCCATATTAGATCCGCCATTTTTAATTTGTAATATCCGACTTCAAATTCGAAATCAGCGAGTCCAAAAACCCCCGAGTAAAAAGTTTTATGTCAATTGCATTATAATTTAGTAATTTTGTTGTGCCTTTTCCACATCCTTTTTTTGAAAAAAAATTAGTATCAAAAGGCTAATTTGGCCAAAACACCCCCGTTCCGACAAAAATTGACAGAAATATAATTCTTATTTATGAAAATATACATTTTAATTATTTAAATCAAAATCCCAAATAGCCAAAATATAAGCCTTAGGGGACCTCCTCCTTTGTGGGACACTCATGACATTTTGCTCGTTTTTGCTTATATCTATATGAACAGGTTATATTTATATCGACAATTCAGGTCTCATTCAAAAGAGAATTGAAAACTATTATTAATTTTATTCTGATATTGAATATTAAATATTAATTTACCATTTTTAAGACGAGACACTCATTACAGTTTTCTAATTATATTAAAATCTTTTTGCTTCTGCCACAACGTAAAACTTTCACATTTCGAAACACGGCATTCAATTTTTTTGAAGTTGATTCGTGATTATCTTCTGCTGCGGATTCGTTAGTAAAACAGCACTTTTGCTCCCTGAATAAATCTTTAAACACGCATAAATACAAAATTTTGCATTCCAAGTAAAATAATGTAAAAGTGAGGGACACGTCATTCTTATTTTTTTAAAAGTGTTAAACAGTTAAATAAAGTTATCAGAAGTTAATTTTCCCTACATATGTAAGTTATAGGTCACTGCAAAATTTTTGTTTACTTGTGATAAATTAATATAACGAAAATACATGCACTTGAAAACTAATATTTCACTCCTGGACATGGGACACTCATGACATTTTGCCTGTTTTTCGTTCTGCCATTATTATACATAGCATCTTTACATGCTTGTAAGTTGAAAAAATGTTAATAGAGATTGTTTTTCACGACATTGAAAGATAAATTTTATTAAAAAATATAACAAATAGTTTTTATTGGCAAAGGACACGTTTATGCCAATTTAAATGAAATGACCCATATATATAATAATAAATATATATTCTATATGTAAATAAACATAGAAAATAAATATTTTTGCTTTATCGTTTCACGTGAAATGGCAATATCCATTTTAGAGAGATATTTCACTACTACCTGCTAATAATTGAAATCAAAACTTTAATACTTTTTTCCAAAGTAATCATAAATTTATGAATCACATATTTACCTTATTTTACCTAATAAATTTTATTACGAAATTTAACTTTATCAATGGGTCAATCCATTTTATTTCAACAAAAGTGGTCGCCGAATAATTTAAAAAAATTCTAATATTTTGGAAGAATGATTTTGATGTTACTAAAGTCATGAAATAAAATGAGTTTTTCAGAATAATTATATATTTTTTATGAAATATGAATTTAAAATGTAAGAGATGCTAAAAACTGTCAGTTTTCTGCCAGTTGAAAATAATGTAAAAGAAATACAATTTAGTACAAAAATATAACAAAAATTATTGGCATTTGTTAAGAATGTTTAAATTTATTATTACAAATTAATATAAGCATTAAAAATTATAAAATAATAAATAAAATATTGTCCCAAAGTTCATCATCAAAGTAACCTAATTTTGGGATTTTTATTAACAAATAATGGGGAAATGGGATTATAAAATTAAATAATAACTTACGGAATATGACGAATTTTCGGTGAAATTTTAATTTCTGTTTAACGTTTTCTTCAATTTTCTGCTTAAATAGAAATAATACCGTAAATAAAAACGCCACTTTGCCCATTTTCACGATTTTCAATCTTCTTTGGAGAAAATCGGAAAATTATGGGACTTTCAGGAATAATTCACTAATTATTAATTAAACGAACACTTCAACTTTTTTTTTTTTTTGAAATAGCCACTTCGTTATTATTATTATCAATGCTCACATAACTTCAACTTTATAGAAATTACTTTCATTAACTTTTAAAAACGTACTTTTTTAAAAAAATTTATAACTCTTAAAATTGGCCCGGGGCCAATATGAAAGTTGAAGTGTTCGTTTAATTAATAATTAGTGAATTATTCCTGAAAGTCCCATAATTTTCCGATTTTCTCCAAAGAAGTTTGAAAATCGTGAAAATGGGCAAAGTGGCGTTTTTATTTACGATATTATTTCTATTCAAGTAGAAAATTGAAGAAAACGTTAAACAGAAATTAAAATTTCACCGAAAATTCGTCATATTCCGTAAGTTATTATTTAATTTTATAATCCCATTTCCCCATTATTTGTTAATAAAAATCCCAAAATTAGGTTACTTTGATGATGAACTTTGGGACAATATTTTATTTATTATTTTATAATTTTAAATGCTTATATTAATTTGTAATAATAAATTTAAAAATTCTTAACAAATGCCAATAATTTTTGTTATATTTTTGTACTAAATTGTATTTCTTTTACATTATTTTCTACTGGTAGAAAACTGAGTTTTTAGCAAATCATTCTTCTAGAATATTAGAATTTTTTTAAATTATTCGTCGACCACACTGAAAAAATTTAAAGCGCACTGCTGACTTCAATGCGAGACAGCAGCGCGCTTTGTCATAAGGGATAGCAGTTAACCTCAAAAAGCGAGCATCTCTCTTTTTCGGGGGCAGCAGTTATGGCACGGTCACACCTCAGCTGCCTGCCTGCCTGCGCAGGCAGCCGCCACGGGAGTAGGAGAGAGGAGACGAATAATTTAAATTGTCTGACCCTCTTACTCTTATGTATTGCCATGACGACCTGCAGGCAGGCAGGCAGTTAACTGCGTTCTTTTCTGATAGAGTGTGCTGCTGTCCTGCAAAAAAGAAAGCATCTATCTCTACAAAGACAGCAGCGTGCTTTTAATTTTTTCAGTGCACTTTAGTTGAAATAATATGGATTCACCCCAATCCAATATTAATCTAAATCTAATTAATTTTTAATCAGAGTATCCGGGAAAAATAGTGGTTTGATCGATGTCTCATTTTAAAAGAAAAGAATATTTTGAGTCGGCAATTTTTGGTAAATATAGATGAACGCTCTGGGACTAGCGGTTTTCTCAAAATTTTTGCAAAATTTTGATAAATAATTATTTAAAAAAATTGTTTAAACATACGTTAAAATGGGGGTTTTAACGGTTTGGTATCACCGTCATTTTGAGAGCGTAAAAGATTTCTAGTTCATATTTGCAGAGGTGATAGAAGAAGACTCACTGAGGAGCGGTCTTCTCCGTTTTTGCAATAATTTTGCCAGGAAATTATTTTATTAACGATTGAAATTGAAGTAATTTGAGGTTGGAGACATTTTCGTAGTTCAAGTCGCGGACACTACCGTGAATTGGCGCCACCCCCTTGACCACTGACACATACAGGGTGTCTACTCGTCCTGGAAGTCCTGGAATTCCTGGAAATGTCCTGGATTTTGAAAAAATGTCCTGGAATGTCCTGAATTTTTAACAATCGTCCTTGAATTTTTTATGTTTTGTTTTCTAATATTCAATAATTTGAAAATTAAATAAACTAAATTTCATAAATGCAAGAAAAATAGTGATCTCTCTTGCACTCATGAAATTTTGTTTACACTATATGCTTTGATAGCATAAAACGGAAAATCTAAATATTTGCATATCTGAATATGTTACATAAAAACTATCAGTTAAAATCTATTCTTTTATCTATTAAAAAGTAAATTAAAATTCGTCATTTGATTGAAGAAATATGGGTTTCTACAAAGTAGATTGTTAATGGGTCAGTCCACTGACTTTCGTCTGAGAGTCATTGCGACCATATTTTTAAAAAATCTAATTTTCATATATGTAAAACTCGATGACTTGCTGAGTTCATTAACCATAATATAATGGTAGAAATTTTATTTCGTTAAATAATATTAATTACACTGTCCGACAATAATTTTGCCCTTTCAATAATTTTAGTCACTTTCAATAGATTTTTCCACTCTGAATGCGAATCTGAAAAGAAAAATGCTCCACCACGTCGAGTTTTTGAGAAAATTAGTTTTAAAAAGTGGAAAAGGCATGTTTTTGGCTATATTTGATTATGATTAAAAGAAAAATAAGAGGTGCTAGAATTTTGTTTCTGGTATAAAGTGAAAGCTTGAATCACAACTAACAATTTCCTTGAAGAAGAATTCGAAGGCATTTCCGATAAGGCAATTAAAAATGATTTTTTCTTTTGTATTAAATTTTGTTATTAATCAAATTTTAATAGCACTATGTATAACCTTAGCATTGTGAAACAAGTGATAAACAAATGAATTTTTTAGCACTTAAATTCAAAACATTTTATATTATTTTCAGGTTATATTTTTTTACCAAAAAAATGTTTAGCAATCTAATTTTTAGAAATCCCTACAAAAGATTTTAATTAAAGTTTTATTTAAGAACTAGCGCCTCCGTCGACCGCTTCGCGGTCGACTACGTTGCTTCCATTTTCCGTTCAACACGTAATTTTCCTATAAACATTTAAACATGTAATTTTGCATATCTACGTTATTCTTCCCCTTGTATAAATTTAATCTTTTCAATTTAATACAAACTAAAAACTAAATTTTCAAGTACATGAATATGTTTTAAATGATAATTTCACCGAGTTGCTTCGCTATTTTCGTTTAACACGTGAATTATCTATGAAAGTTTTTTATTGTAAGTAACTACTCCACATTTACTTATGTAAATTAATTTCTTTTTCTCTCTGAAGATTAAGCAAATAAATCATTAATGAAGCTTTAAAAAGTCAGATTAACTTCAACTTTTATTCAAATTTTATTATATATTCAATGTCGATATATGAAGAAAATCAGGGTGGCCACTTTTTTTTAGAAAATTGAATTCCCGGTTTTTTCCCAGTTTTCCCGGCCAAATTTTATTTATTTTTTGGTCATTATAAATAGATTGAAACAATATCTATTTAACATAAAAATTTATTTTCTTTTAAAACCAGTCCTTTAATAATATTTAATAAATTAGTTTTATAATAAAAGGAAACTTTTCAGTTTCAAAACGTTTTACATTTATAGACAAAACGAAAAGTTTAAATAAATAACAAAAGATTTCTTTTATTTTTCAAAGAAAATCCTTTTATTTTATGCAAGACAATTTGTTTTATCCAAGAAATTATAAAAAAATTTAAAATATTAATAACAAACGAAACAAATAATCTTAAATTATTCTGTATTATACATATTATAAATTTAAACTTATCAATATTGAGCTCGTTTAGAGATGACTTTTTTTTGACATTTTTCCGAACCGATAATAATATGAAAGTTGTAAAAGAATAAGAAATTTTTACTATTTTACGAATTTCTTTTTTTTTTAAATGAACTAAAATTTTTCATAATGAACTTTAAGATTGATTCTTTAAAACTGAAATAAGCGTATGAAAAACGGGAATGGAAAATAATAGGGCCAAAATAAGTGAAATCGGCCACTTAAAAAAATGTTGTCTCCAATTTTCAAGTAATTTATGATTTTCGGTAGATATACGAGTACATTTTTACCCCCTACAATATTTTTCAACAAAAAATTTTATTTTGAAAGTAAACACGTGTTAAAGTTTTGGGTCATTTTATTTTCGTTTTAGAGTAGTAAGAAAACGAAAATAAAATGACCCAAAACTTTAACACGTGATTACTTCCAAAATAAAATCTTTTTTTGAAAAATATTGTAGGGTGTAAAAATGTACTTGTATATCTACCGAAAGTCATAAATTACTTGAAAATTGGAGACAAAATTTTTCAAGTGGCCGGTTTAACTTATTTTGTCCCAAATAGAAATTATGAGAAAAATCCTGTGGAATAAACATTAAAAGAAAAATCCGCTTAAAATAAAAAGATTTCGTTAAATTTAATAACTCAGGGTGTCTAACAAAGATTGAGAATAAAATTCCCTGACTATTCCCTGACTTTTAATCCCTTTTAACAAATTTTATTTCTGCTTTCTTGGGCCAAAAAATATGGCAACTGACATATTTAACAATAAATTTTTATCTAATGATTGAAACAAACCATAAAAAAAATTTTCTAAGTTTTATTAGATTAAAAAAATATTTTATTCATAAGAAATTTTAATGTTTGTATACATTTTTAGAAATTTTCCTGACTTTTAATGAAATTCTCTGAAATTCCCTGACTTTTCCATGACTTTTCCCTGACCAAAAAAATTCCCTGACTTCCCTGACCGTTAGACACCCTGTAACTATATTATTTTCTCAGTAATCCCTCTTCCTCACTAACTAAAGTCTGTTAATTTGTGTATTCTCTAATATACCTACTTATGTACAATATACTTCTCGAGTAATAATTGAAAAAATATTTTTTTTGGGTCAATTTAAAAATAAAATTAAAAATAAAAAATAAATTTCCGGTTTAGTATCAAATTTCCCGGTCATTTCCCGGTCAAGTGGCCATCTTGAAGATATGATTATTAAATTTTGAAGGTAATTACAAAAGATAAGTTATTCATTTTTAATTGAATAAATATATCATTTAATTTTATCAATTTTAAAAAGAAAAAAAACTTATTTTTTTAATTATCTAACATTTAAACAATATATTACCAGCAATACTACACAACCTACACAACATATTCTTCAACACATGATTTTTTTATTGTAAAATTATTAATTTAATAATTGGAAACTTTTCTACGTTCTTTTACGTTTAATAGTATTTTGTTTTTTTTAATTTTATTTGTAACAAATTAATATTCTTTGATTAGACCTTGGTGAGTTTTTTAGCAACATTTTTTGTTTCTTATTATTTAGCTTTTTTTACAATGTTAAACAAAATTTATCAATTGCATAGAAACACTCTAAGGATACTACTCAACTTGTACCAAAACATCAGTTTTTTTCTAAAAATTTTTGAATGTGAATAATCGTTTGACCAAAGCTTTTGTCTATTTGTCAATTAATTCAATTATACTTTCCATATTGAAGTGATGAATTACATTACATTACATTCTATCATACACGGAGAAAAATTTATTCGTACTGATTACAATAGTCTATATTAGTGCTCGGATATGTGACCACTTTTTGTTATGATTACTATAGTTGTTGTAAGGAGTACAAACATGAAGGTATCCCTTACAACAGCTATAGTAATCGTTCCTACTAAATTCTTAACACATTACATAGTCTTCGTAATCATTCCAAAAAGTGGTCACATATCCGAGCTGTAATGTAGACTATTGTAATCATTAAAAATAATTTTTCTCCGTGTAATTTCATTTTGGATAAAAGGATCAAGTTTTCAATTGTATTCCATTTAAATGTTATTAATTTAGACATGGCACAGGCATTAATTTTATTACTGTTTTTCGACAATATTTTGTACACTTTTTAAACAATAATAAGTCAATGTCCTTCGTGTTTCTTCAGACTCTTATTGTTAGTTCTTGTTTTCAAAATTACATTTACATAAAAGATCAAACCGAAATATCACTAAATATTAGTATAAAGCACAAATAAATTCTCCTGAATGAACACAATCTCAATTTTTTTTATGTGATACATTTACGATACTGCGACTTGCAAAAACGTTTTTTTCCTGTGGCACAAATTTCTCGCTTATGTAATTAAATTTTTAACTTTTCACAATTCCACAAAAAATATTTATTTACTTCGCCCATTTGTTTTTAAATCAAATGTGATTTTTCGCGAAATCAAAAATTAAGCGCTAGACGACCTTGCAATGGTGCTGCTATATGAGATTAGCTTTACTTGCTTTTCATATAATGATTCCCCATTATTTAAATTTCACGTCAAATAAAATTTAGTATTGTAAGATTAATAAAACAATAAAAATCGCTAATAATTTGCTTAAAACAATAGTTTTCCTTGTGAGTCATGATGCAATAAATTTTTCAGGGTTGTTTATTGTAAAAAAGAAAATTTTCATTATTTTGTCCGATCTACCACTGATATTTCATTCATTAAGAAATATTAAACTTTAAAATTCTATTAGGGCTGTAACTTATAGTTTGTCAAAAGAATTTTCAAAAATAATAAAATACAAATTGTTCGCTACGCGAAGAATTACTCCTTAACAAAAAGAAAAAATAAATTAGCTATTTTGAGCTAATTATGAAAACATTGAAAATAAAGAATACTTTTTGTACTGAGAATTAATTATTCTCAGTACAAAAAGTATTCTTTATTTTCAATGTTTTCATAGTTGTCAAAATATTTCCAATAAACTCAAACTTTAAAATTCTAAGTTAAATAACTTGGAATTTAAAGTTTGAGTTAATTGAAAATATTTTAACAACTAAATGAAAGCATAGAAAATAAAAAATACTTTTTGTGCTTAGAAAATGTACGAATAGGTATAATTATAAAAAAGGCATTATATACAGTTCTTAAATGTAAATACTTCTTTTATTTTTCACACATAATGAATATTTTAAATTTGCATTAACTTCACTTTTTCCAAGAGTCTATTCTGTTATTTTTTTCTTATTTTGCTAAATTTTGTATAAAATTATGATTTTGTTGTGGTAAAAAAATGTAAAAACAACGAATTTCATTTTCTAAAATAAATTTTGAAACAAAATGTTTGTGGCAAAATTCAAAAATTATATTTGTTCAGAAATAATAAAACATTAAAATATCACTTCGGACGAAAACTGGTTTTTAAACAATAATGAAAAAACTGTTACTGTATGTTTTTTTAAAATTTTTACTCATTCTTCAGCAAATAAATGTTTATTTATTATTTATACATATAATATATATATGGTTATTTTGTTGTATTTTTAGTCTGTCACAACAAAAATAGAAATTTGTTTCGTTCCGATTAAGTAACTAAGTTAGTGAGGTTAGGAACAATTGTTTACAAAGTGCATATCTTATACATTTAGCACTAACCAGAAATACTACAACATAACACATTCAACACATTATTTTTCTATTGTAGACGCAGCCTAAAAATAAAAAATTATAAAACATTTAATATACTTTTATTTATATTATTATAATAAAAAACAATTATTTGCCGAAAATAAAATAAGATTCCAAAAGAAAACAAACAGTGGCCATCTTTCTAACTTGGTTTCACGCGTGCGTAAGAGCAACGTCCATTTTTCGAGTTTCACGTGTTCGAGTTACGTTTTCGAGTTCGATTTCCTTTCATTCGAGTTCTATGCTTTCTGTTTTTTTAGAAAGGATATGTCTTAATTTTAAATAAATTAAATTGATCAATTCTTCTAATAGAAATTAAATGCCTAACTAGTAGAAGAAAAAGTATATTAAATTAGATATTCAGTAATCATACAAATTAAATTTTTTGTTAAATTTAAACACATAATTAATTCATAAAATTAATTATATTTTTTTTTAAAATTATTTTCTCATTGTTAGATATTGAAATTTATTTAAATTGTAAATATTGTCTGCTTTTATTCTAATGGATAAAAACAATTACTGAAAGCAATGTTTCAATTTTTGAAAAACAAAACGTTAAATTCATAGGAATACTTTATTTCTCCTTCTTACGTTTTTTTATTTTCTATCCTTTTCGACTCACTCATAATTTTTAGTATTGGCTATATTAAAGGTATTCTTTCGATACTTTCCCGGACTATAATTTTAATATAGTCAGTTTTAAAAATTATAATTCTTTTACTAATTTTTGTAAAATATATTAAGAGCTGCCTACTAATATGGACAGTATTAATTTTTAATATAAAACACGATTTCCCTAAATTGAAAAAAAATATATTTAATTATATTACCAATTTTAACAAATATTAATACAAAATCTCTCTCTGTGTATTATGGTTAATGAACTCAGCAAGTCATCGAGTTTTCATATTTATGAAAATTAGATTTTTTAAAAATATGGTCGCAACGACTCGCAGAAGAAAGTCAGTGGACTGACCCTACTATAATTTATAAAGAAAGTAATTTTGATAGTCCTTTGTCTATTATCAATTATTCTAACTATTGTATAAAATACACTTATCTATTTTAATGTCCTGGAAAAATAAGAAATTTGTCCTGGAATGTCTTGAAAAAGTCCTGGAATTTTCAATCTCATTTACAGTAGACACCCTGACATAGATCCACTTGTCTGTGTGCTCTCCGCCATATTGTCCCCCACTTTCGCCAAAAATACAACTTTTATAATTACATTTTTCAACACTGAGAGACCTTTGGGACAGCAGCAGACTTTCGATTGGCTGCTACTGACCATTTTAATGGTAGGCTGCCGGACTATACTTTTGGGTTGCTGCGGTACAATTTTGGGCGCGTGACAGTTGAAAAGTTGTTCAGCTGCAAACCAAAGGCGGCATCCCCACTACTTGGGTGAGCTACTGACCAACATTTTGGACTGTCACGCGTCTAAAATTGTACCGCAATGCATCCAAACCATAGTGAAGCTGCTGACACTTACATTGTTCTGGTACAGTCCCAAAGGTCTCTTAATGAATATTTATTTCAAAAATTACTTGCAAATTTCGAGAATATTCTTCATAAGAACGAATTCCCCTAATTATCCTAATAAATCCGAACGAGATATTTCTAACTACTTAGAAGTGAGACCAAAGTCGGGAATTCATTTTTTGAGGACAATTTTTCCTGGATGCCCTTAAGGAGGTTTCCTCGGTAATAGAAATAACAGAGAGTTTTTGATAAAATTTGACACACTGCTAGATATGGATATAAAAAAGATGTATTTAAATTTTTAGAGTGCGAGGGTATTTCTGGCAAAAGTTATAAGTGTTTTTATTTTTTCATATTTTACATGCAGACTTATGGAAAATTGTACTTTCATGATCTTTCAACTTTAATTGTACGCAATTTGACAGACATATATTATTATCCCTCCGTCTACTTATAGTTAAATAAATAATGTTCACTTACATTGCAAAAAAAAGATAAATCAGTACCTATGAGACTCAAAATTAATAATTTTATGAAAGAAAACACCGTATTTAATTATTATACAAATTGATAAAAATATATATCACAGGTAAACTATAACATAATTTATATAAAAAAAAATTATATATATATATATATATATATACCCAGATAATAAAATGCGGTCACAGTGTCAGACACTAAGCTCGCACGCATGACGAATAATCCGCACTGCGCGCCTTCACTGAATCAAACAGATGCGTCCTCAAATGCTACGCATTTGACTCGCACGCGTGACGACAAAATGCGTGTTTTATATTTATTTTTAATCTCATTTTTATTAGAATTAAATTAAAAGGAAAGAATAATACATCATTTATAAAAAAACAAAATGAAATATTTTATTGTAATGAATGTTTATAATTTTGTGAACTTTGACATAAAAACTTTAATAATATAATTGTATAATAGCTCTGACATAAATAATTATTACTTTAAAAGTAACCAAAAACAACGACGATATTTATTTTAAATTAATATCATATAAAAAAACTTGTTGAATTATTAATTTTGAAAAGTTGAATAGAAAAAAAATTTAGATGAATCATTTGCCGAATCACCCGACAAATCTTCCTCCTCGTTTAAGATAATCATCTGTTGACTCAATGATTCGGCGATTTTCTGTTTTAGTTCGGCTTCATCTTCTGGTGAATAATCAGGTAGATGTTTTTTCAAATATTTGTTGTACCTTTGTTTGGTATGCCGCAGTACTTCCAACATATGGCTTTTAAAAATTTATTTATTTGCTGGTCCATCAAAACTTGAACACTTTTTCGCCGAAACTAAAAAATATATATATAAATATTGAATACACTTAAAAGTGTAAATATTGAGAATGTTTTTAATAAATTTACAATTTGCTTGAAAATAATATTTTTATAGTATTGTTTTCAAATATAAAAAATACTTTAGACAAATTAATTAATAGAAGTTTTTTCTTTAATTTATGTTGATTGCAAGGCTTTTGAGGTGAGAATTAAAATCAATAGAAATTCAATGTTTTTAAAATTTTCGAAAATTGTTGAATACATACACTTTGCCTTGAAAAACATACTATCGTGCTTCACACTCATCTACTAAAACCTACTACTCAATAAAATTTTCACAGGAATTAAATTATTTGAAATACAATTTTTAAGAGTGTTATTCCAAAGGAACCAATTGTTCAAAACATTATAATAAAATTGTTTAAAAGAAATTAATGATTTTAACAATTTGAAAAACATTTATTTATAAGAATTAAATTATTTTCTCATAGAGTCATTCCATTATATTTCGACTAATGTCGTTGCCGACTAATTTTTAAAAATTACAATATTTTGTAGGAATTTTATTTAAGGTCTAAAAATCACAAAATGACAAGATTTTTATTAAAATTCTTATTATTTATTGAATAAGATGAATTTAAAGTGTTCGATGTACTGTAACCTGCCTGTTTTTTGAACATTAGAAAACAATTAAAAAAAAACAAATTACTGAAAAATTATAAAAAAAAAAATTATTGCAATTTGTCAAAGATGATTAGATTTAAATTATAAATCAGTAAAAGTATTAAATAATATGAAATAATTCCCAAAATATGATTTTAAAGTTTATCTACAAAATAACCTAATTTTGCGATTTTTGAACATTAATAACGAGAAAATGGAATCATTAAATTTAATAAATACTTACCAAATATACAGATCTTGTGATGGTCTTTCAGATTTTCTTAGCCCTTTTTTTCTTTTTTCTTCATAAATAAATAAAAACTGGAATGTAAAATAAGCATTTTCGTGAATTCCGCTATATTTGAATGCTCATAACTTCTACCCAGAAAAACGAAAAAATCTCATTTTCTCAGATTATTTAACCCTTTGCCGTTCTTGTGTTACGAAATGTCGTTTAGAGTCTTTTCTGGGGGACAACCAATGAGAAAAGGCGGTATGCTTGTGTTGATAAATTAGGTATGTGTCAGAATGTAAGTGTTCTGAATTTGCAGGAACGTACCTAAATAAAAAATTAATCCATTTATATTTTAAAATAAATTATATTTAAAAATAATATTTAATATACCTAAAAATCTGTTTTTTTGTATAAAGTGGAAGTGTATTTACAATTTATTACTTTTTAAACATAGGTATATTTGATTATTAAAGACTTTTACCAAATCTACATAACCTATGTAAACATAACCTCAAAATCAAAATAATTTCCGGCCCTGATATTATCCACGTGATTCCACTGTCAAACAGATTTTTTCTAAGGTGGGGAAAGCTTATGTACGGCAAAGGGTTAAATTATCCCTCAGTACACGCACTTCAAAAGTTTTGCGTTGGTCCCGAAGCTATTTTTCGAGATAAAGCAAAATAAAATTTTAATATTTTTGAGGCTATATTGACAAAGTTTCTAATCGACTTGAAGTTGATTCGCAAATGATTTTTCCTTCAGTCACATTCACTATTGCCAATTCTGACAATTTAATTTTTTTAAAATATTATAAATAAATTAAAATTAGTAAATTATATATGGTCTATAATTTATAATGTATTAAATTAAAAATAAAATAAATATAATTATATAGTATTTAATTAAAATAAATATTTTCCCCTTTCCTTATAATATTTATAGAGATTTTTTTCGATTTTTGGAAGGTGATAGAAAAATTAAAAATGAATAATAATTATCTTTTTTAATAAGACGATATTCAGAGGTTTTATAACTATAACTATTTTTTAATTAAAAAAATGTATTAATAGGTAACTAATTTTTTTTCTGTATTTGTTAACATTAACATTTTGAAAAAATACAGTATGCATGAAAACAGTGAGTTTTAAAACAATTACCAATAATTAAACAATAAATCTTTAATAAATTTTGCATTAAATTATTTATTAACAATATTCACATCTTCAAACTCTTGTGAGAATGAAGTTCTCTTCATGCGAATTAATGATCCATTTGGCGAAAAATAGTGATTGCTGCGCGTTCCTGCAAGAGTTTTAGCTGCTTTATACCTACAATTTAAATGTCTTTGCATGGTTGCTACTTCTTGTGCTGTAACTTTAATAAAGCAAATTCCTTGAATATTTTTTACACAATATTCGAACATGTCGTTGACATTCGAGATAGGTTGCTTTCCACCTACTCTTTGAAGACTAGCTTTTCGAACTAACCGTTTGACTGTTCCACCGATAGCATCACATGGACTTTTTCCGTGACTGGTACCAAAAAAAGTTCCAAGTTGCTTTGACACCAAAATCATGAAAGTGATTTACCAAATTTATAAAACCTTTTTTATTTTTATATTGGGAAGGCGCTCCATCAGAAAAGTAGTGAAAATGTTGCAAATTTGGGAACACACTTTTTATATTTTCTATTATTTTTGTTTGAAACGTGTAGACGGCAGTAGCTGAATGATCGCTACAATCGGAAATAATACAATAACTCTTAGTTAAGAGTTCTTCATGGTGACGATAGTAAATAACAAAAGGGTGTAGTGTCGCTTGTTCATTTACCCAATGATATGATTGGATTTCGTCCTGGATAACAAACGTGTAGTTTTGAGCGAAATCGAGAAGAATAATTAATTCGTTTTCAGGAAGACATTGTTTTAAACCATTTCTACCATTTCTTCTTCATCTATACACGATTTGATAATTTCAGAAATATCGGTAAATCCAGGACAGTTTTTGCAATTACTGAGCATACAATTTTCATTCTCGACATTACAAACTCCTAAACTTAAAAGATCTTTTAGACTAATGTTAGGTTTAATCAATTTCGTCATTAATTTCATATTTTCATGTTTTATACACACACAAACTGTATGTGTATTTCCTGGTCCTGCTAAGATACACCCTTTGGGTTTTAACTCCGCAAATTTAGAGAAACCAATTTTTAAATTTAGATTGGTTTCTTTAAAATGTAGATAAAGTTCTTTTAAATTTTCCAGCATTAATCTTTTTTGTTTTTTTTTCTTTTTCACCTGATTTGTTTCGGATACTAATGCAATCTTTTTCTCCAGGACATATTCGAGTATTTTCATCATTTTCATAGAAATTCACTACTTTTGCTTTCACGTCTTCAGCTATTCCATCTCGTACTTTATACGTCAATTCTGGCAATACACCTTCTTGTTTTAACAATACTCTTGCCTTTTTCACTTCGTACTTAGTTGCATTAAATTCGTGGCATTCTTTCTCTACTGTCCAAAATGTAGGAACCAAGGTCAGAATTTTTATTTTTTCTCCTATTTTCTCACACTGTTTAAATTTAGTTTTAAGATTTTCAACGAGAGACTTATATCCATCCGCCCACAACAAAACTTCAGAAGTTGGATTTGAAGGTTGTAAATTAAAAGTCTTATTTAAATCATTTCTAAGAATGTTTGCTGATTCAGAAATTGCTTTTCCAATTGTTTTTTCTCTTTGATCATAATTCAGTTTTTTTATTTTCGCAGGACTTATTCCCAATTGTAATAATGTTTCTTCACTGTAAATGTTATTAACAGGTTCGTATAATGGATCTTTCTGATTTTCAAGGTCGTCTTCTAATTCTTTAGTTTTAGATGAAATTTTATCCCTACATCTTGCACATAAACTTCTACCTATTACATAATTTTTAATTTTAATAAAAAATTTAATAATAAATAATAATAAATTTCTATTTAAAAAAATATATTTTTCTTACCTGGTATCAATTTTAAAAAATTTACATTTTGTGCAAGGTGTAATGTTATTTTTCGTAAACATTTTCTAACTACAGAAGCATGAGTTCCAAATGGATCACAACATTTTTTACCGAAATATTGTGAATAATTATGTAAGTATTTTTTTCATGAAGATCACAAATTGTAGAAATGTTCTCATTAACTCTTAATTTTAATACATTTTCATCCTCTTTGCAAAAATTTATTCTTATTATTCGAGGTTCTGAATCAGTTTCGCAGGGTTCATGAAAATTTTTTCCAATACAACACTGCATTTCAAATCACTAATTTAATAATTACTTATTTATTTTTATTTATTTACATATATTGCATCAGGTGTTTACAATTAATTAATAGATAAAATTGTCAGAATTGGCAATAGTGAATGTGACTGAAGGAAAAATCACTTGCGAATCAACTTCAAGTCGATTAGAAACTTTGTCAATATAGCCTCAAAAATATTAAAATTTTATTTTACTTTATCTCGAAAAATAGCTTCGGGACCAACGCGAAACTTTTGGAGTGCGTGTACTGAGGAATAATTTAAATAATCTGAGAAAATGAGATTTTTTCGTTTTTCTGGGTAGAAGTTATGAGCATTCAAATATAGCGGAATTCACGAAAATGCTTATTTTACTTTCCAGTTTTTATTTATTTATAAAGAAAAAAGAAAAAAAGGGCTAAGAAAATCTGAAAGACCATCACAAGATCTATATATTTGGTAAGTATTTATTAAATTTAATGATTCCATTTTCTCGTTATTAATGTTCAAAAATCGCAAAATTAGGTTATTTTGTAGATAAACTTTAAAATCATATTTTGGGAATTATTTCATATTATTTAATACTTTTACTGATTTATAATTTAAATCTAATCATCTTTGACAAATTGCAATAATTTTTTTTTTATAATTTTTCAGTAATTTGTTTTTTTTTTAATTGTTTTCTAATGTTCAAAAAACAGGCAGGTTACAGTACATCGAACACTTTAAATTCAACTTATTCAATAAATAATAAGAATTTCAATAAAAATCTTGTCATTTTGTGATTTTTAGACCTTAAATAAAATTCCTACAAAATATTGTAATTTTTAAAAATTAGTCGGCAACGACATTAGTCGAAATATAATGGAATGACTCCATATATAAAAATTCATCGCAAGAATTCAATTATTCTGACCGACGGAATAGCTCAGTTGGTTGGAGCTCCGGCTTTGCGGGTGGTGCGAGCGAGGTTCGCGCCCTCCGTCAGCCTGGGATTTTTTCCGACAGGTGAGATATTCCGAGCGGGAGGTTTGACTCTAGGTGCGACGGTGTGCATTGTCGATTATTGTCCGATGCCTACCGCCGAAACTAGACTGTCGATAAACCGGTTGTACTCAGAAGAGGTTTTTCTACAGTTTCCCTCTTCTCTGGCGAGAAAACCCAATTACGGGTGGTCCAGGCAAAATGCGAGTACTCCTATCTTCGAAAGTCGCACTGTAGGCTCATTAGGTTAAAATAAATTTGCTAATTTGTAGAATGGTTATGCTTAATCCAAAAAAGTATCAGCAGGGACTCTTGTCGAGAGCGTAAGGCCATAGGACAGGAGTATAAATGAAAAAAAAAAATTCAATTATTTTAAATACAATTTTAATTAAATTTTTCGAATTAATTGAATTATTCTTTTAAATATTTATGAAATGATTGAAAAATTATTCCAAATTTCCATTCCTGTGGACAAATAAATAAGTATTTATATATTTGTTTAACAAAAATTATTCAAGTACAAATAATTGAATTTAAAAATTATAAAAAAATAATCCTTTGAAATATATGAAATACAATTTTTGGAATATTAAATAAGTTAAATTAGGATCATTTGGGGTAAATGTAAACGCGGGGTAAATGTAAACAGTAGATGTTTCAGCTAAATTTACAAATTAAAAAATAAGTACGACGGCAATATTTTTACCTCAGCTCACCTACAAGATGTTCTGACTATTGCCAATATTTTATTTTGACAATTGGCAATGCCCTACTGTGAGTTATCTTTTAATGCAAAAAAGTTTAAAATTGAAAGTTTTTCTGTTTCAGTATTTTGTCTCGCATTTGCATAAAAATAAATTTAAAAATCAAACAAAAATATGTAATTCTTCCTTATTCATGCCCCAACAAAAATTGACTTTGATTTTTTATTTTCGTCAATTTAGTTAATAAATAATTAAGTGTTTACATTTACCCAGAGAATTCGAAAACTCGGGGTAAATGTAAACAGAACTTCAACTACATTAAAAAAACAATTTAATAAATTATTGGATCTGCCATTTTGAAATTTAAAAATTCGATATTTTAGATTCTTATTTAGCAAGCTTAAAAACTTTTTTTTACCAAGTTGAATGAAAATCTATTAAAATTTGTTCAAGTTATTCAAGTTTTACATTACTAATTTTGTAATGGTTGATTGTTTATTTTATATGATACATTATCAGTCAACTGGTTGATTTATTATACGTCTACGAATAATTTTTTTTCAGTTTTTCAATCCCTTAAGACAGTAGCATGCTTGAAATAACTTGTTTCTTAAACCTCGCTTAACTACAGAGGTGTTTACATTTACCCCGAAGTTTAAGCAAATTTCAAAATCTCGGGGTAAATGTAAACAGTCAGTTGTAGACGATTCAGGTGCATCAATATTTTTTTGAACCTCATAAAATTTTTCTAGGGAGCTCCAGTTACAAGTTCATGCAAAATAAATTCGTCCATTTTACCTTTTAACAAAAAAACTGATGTTTTTCGTAAAAAATAGATAAACCGTTTACATTTACTCCAAATCACCCTATCGTAGAAATAGAAATTTTTTTATTTTAATTTACATGCAATTGAAAATTTTGCAAAATTTAATTAAAGTAATTTTACTTTATTTAACAAATTTATTTAACTTTTAACCCAGAATTTTTTTTTCCTCTGTAGCTCAGTGGAAGAGCAATCAACCGGCAATTGATAGGTCAGGACCTATTTCGAGCCCCAGCAGAGTGCATAGCCCGTTAGTCCTTTTTTCTAAAATAGAGAATAAGAAAACTTACGATAGAAAGCATTAGCAACTGTTGTGTCACCAAATTTTAAGGAATTTTCTCCCCCATTCCATGTTAACGAGCAAACCAATTTGTCAGTCAAAGTTTGCTTCATTGCCTTCGATACAAAGTTCCTGATACTTGCTGCTCCCAAAGTAATCAGATGGCTAATCTATATCAGAAAAGCAACAGAACAAATATATAAGAATGTCGTCTAATTATTTTATACAAGCATTGGAAATTTTTTTTATTCCCAGGGCTCGGATCGTCTTTAAGACACAGAAAAAGTTACTTTAGTCGCATAAATTTACAACAAAAGTCATGAAAAGTCGCATAAAATTGCCGAAAAAGTCGGAAAAAATTCGCATGAAATTTTAGAAAAAACGACAAAAAGGAAACACGAAATTGTCAAAATTGTAAAAAAACCACAGTTTTTGACAACACATACTTTAACCCTTTAACGCCGGGAAGGACACATATTTTACTCAACTTTTAGAGCCATCGTTCTTAACGATTTCGTAAGTTAAAAATTTGGTAGGTATCCATCCCTATAGAGTTTTTATCGCTCTTTCAGAATCTGAAGATCAAATTTAAAAAAAAAATTAATTTGAGAAAGTTGTGAACATTTTTTCGACAAAAAACTGAAAAATTTTTACTTTTTTTTTAAAAAAATGAATTTTTTTTAAGGTAGCAAGTAAGAATGCATGCGTAAAAACTACAAATATCGCGTCCACAAAAACCAACCTTCAATATGGCGAAATGAACGTTTAAAAATTTCAAAATGGCGGCTTCAAAATGGCGATAGAAGACATTTTTTTAATAAAACATCAAAGTCTAGTGTACGAATTTTAAAAAAAATTTGAACAATCTTGTCACTTTGTATTTAGGGGTTTTTGAGGTTGCTGATTACGAATGTGATATTAGTTTTTTCAAAATTCAAAATGGCGGATCCAATATGGCGATCGTAAAATAAAAAAATCGTTAGATTCTTTTGAAAATTTGTTACTTGGGGGTTTTTTGTGGTTGCTGATCACGAATCTGATATTAGTTTTTCAAAATTCAATATGGCGGATCCAATATGGCGGAATATATTTTTTAAATTTGACTAAATATGTTTGAAACCTTCTACTCAGGGGTTTTTCGGCGTCGCTGATTACGAAACTGATATTAGTTTTCCAAAATTCAAAATGGAGGATCCAATATGCCAATCGTAAATTTTAAAAATCGTTGGATTTTGTTGAAATTAGTAACTTAAAATCAGGTGTTAAATATTATAAATTTAAAAAAGTAGAATTAATATGACAGGCAAAACTTGGTTTTTAGAAAAATCTATAATTGATAGGATTTGTCTTAAAAGTAAAAGTTTTCCAAATTTTGTATATTATTTTTGTTTCAAAAACCATATAAAAAAATATCACCCTTCTTAATCCACAAAAAAAAAATGTTAATGTTTTTTAACGACGTAATTCAATCGCCATATTGGATCCGACATTTTGTATTTTGAAAAACTAATATCAGATTCGTAATGAGCAACGGCAAAAACCCTTAAGTAACAAATTACAAACAGAATCTAATGATTTTTTGATTTTACGATCGCCCATATTGCATCCGCCATTTTGAATTTCGAAAAACTAATATTAGATTCGTGATCAACAACCGCAAAAAAAACCCCCAAGTAACAAATTTCAAAAGAATATAACGATTTTTTAATTTTTACGATCGCCATTTTGGATCCGCCATTTTGAATTTTGAAAAAAAACTAATATCACATTCGTAATCAGCAACCTTAAAAACCCCTAAATACAAAATGACAAGATTGTTCAAATTTTTCTTAAAATTCGTACACTAGACTTTGATGTTTATTTAAAAAATGTCTTCTATCGCCATTTGGAAGCCGCCATTTTGAAATTTTTAAACGTCCATTTCGCCATATTGAAGGTTGGTTTTTGCGGACGCGATATTCTGTAGTTTTTTACGCATGCATTCTTACTTGCTACCTTAAAAAAAATTCATTTTTTTAAAAAAAAAGTAAAAATTTTTCAGTTTTTTGTCGAAAAAATGTTCACAACTTTCTCAAATTAAAGTTTTTTTAAAATTGATCTTCAAATTCTGAAAGAGCGATAAAAACTCTATAGGGATGGATACCTACCAAATTTTTAACTTACGAAATCGTTAAGAACGATGGCTCTAAAAGTTGAGTAAAATATGTGTCCTTCCCGGCGTTAAAGGGTTAATATCAAACAATCCGGAATAAAATTTAATAAAATTTATAGAAAACTTTTAATTAGATATTTCTAACATTTATTTAAAACTTCTCTTTAAAATGGCAATTATTTTAATAGATAATAAAATTCTTCTCCGAAATTCAATTACTTTTAAACATTTTAAAAAAAATCTGTTTAATATTTCAATTATCTTCTGCAAAACTCGGTCACCTTTAACCCTCCATCACACACCTTGGAAAAAATTACGACTTTACACAGGTTTCGAGGAAATCCCTCACCACATATTATAAAATAAGCGACATTACAACATAATCAAAGGAATCAACAAAAATTTAATTTTAACACAAACTTACAAATATGTAGTAAATTATTCTAAATTATAAAATTAATAAAATTAATTTTCGGTCTCAAAAATAATAATTAATTACACGAATTATTTATTACACGAATTAATCTTCGAAGGAATTACACTTTAAATGTAAAAATAATGTAACATTAACTAATAAACAAAAAAATCATAAAATAGTTTATTTTAATTATATTCATAATATAATTTTGCTATTAACCAACAGTGGAACAAAAAATGTTTTGAAAACTTGATTTTTTTATTCAACATAACCTCACTTTTTCGAGTTTTTTCTAGCTTTGAAGCTTCATAACTAAATATTAATTATGCTTAAACTAAATGTTTTTTTTAGAAATGTGTTGAGGAATAAATTGTCGAAAGGTATAGAAACTGATTTTATTTTGTAATGAGGAAAACAAAAGTTATTTTAAAAATACTGAAACCGTAGAGGGTATCCCTCCCTAGGTGTGTGACGGAGGGTTAATTATTATAAAACATGAAGACATCGATTGCTCCGATTCGAAGACTCGGAGTGATCGATTTCTTCACGTTTAATAACAATTTTTTTAAGTTGTTTAATTTTAATAAGGTTTGAATTCGAATTTTTTGAAGAATTTTAATTCCTATGCAAAAATAATAATAATTAAATATTTATTTAAAAAAGAAGTTATTGATGTTTTCGAAAAATTTGAAAGAAATTTGTAAATACCCAGGTGCGAATTTTCGGTTGGTCCATAGTTGGGCCAACTTTTACAAGGTCGGTCCAACTTCTCGTGCCAGAGGTTGGGCCAACCATACAGATGATAACGGTTGGCCGTCTAATGGCGACGATGGTTGGCCCGACAAGTCATAAGGAAGTTGGCCCAACTTAAAATGCATATGTTGTGCCAGCTATACATTTCAATGGTTGGTCCAAAAACTGACGCCAAAGTTGGCACGACTTTAAATGCGTAAGTTTGGCTAACTTTAACAGCCAAAGGTAAAAAATTATTAAAAATCTAAATTATTTAAACAATTAACACGTTATTATTAGCAAGAACATCAGATATAACCTTTACCTATTATTATTAAACACAATCTCATACATACATTTTCGAAAATATCTACCGCTTGCTGGGATCGAACCCCTAACCTAACGCGCCGAAGACTTATACACTGACCACTACGCTACGCTCACATGGGAGTCCATACCGTTAAATGTATATTAAAGCTGCAACAGTCGGGCCAACCGTGGCCCAGAGTTTGGCCGACCGAGAAAGTTTAAGTCATTTAAACTGTTTTTCACAAAGTTTTGCCAACCGTCGGGCCAACCGTGGCCCAGAGTTAGGCCAGCCGAGAAAGTTTAAGTCATTTAAACTGTTTTTCACAAGGTTTTGCCAACCGTCGGGCCAACCGCGGCCCAGAGTTTGGCCAACCATAAAGTTTGAGTTATTTAAACTGTTTTTCACAAGGTTTTGCCAACCGTCGGGCCAACCGCGGCCCAGAGTTTGGCCAACCATAAAGTTTGAGTTATTTAAACTGCGTTTTACAGAGTTTTGCCAACCGTCGGGCCAACCGTGGCCCAGAGTTTGGCCAACCTAAATTTGTAAGTCATATGAGATACGTTCCCCATAGTTGTGTCGACCTTTGTCGCCAAAGTTGGCCCGACGGTTGGTTATACTCTGCATGTAATGGTTGGCTTGCAAAGTCGGGCCAACTGTGGGCACTAGTACTTGCCAAAGTTGGGCAAACTCTGGCAACCAAAACTTCGCTTGCCAAAGTTAGGCCAACCGTGGGCCAACCTTCAAACTCTGGCGGCCAACCTAAATTCGCACCTGGGAGATTGTTAATGGGTCAGTCCACTGACTTTCGTCTGAGAGTCGTTGCGACCATAATTTTAAAAAATCTTATTTTCATATATGCAAAACTCGATGACTTGCTGAGTTTATTAACCATAATATAATGGTAGAAATTTTATTTCGTTAAATAATATTAATTACACTGTCCGACACTAATTTTGCCCTTTCAATAATTTTAGTCACTTTCAATAGATTTTTCCACTCTGAATACGAATCTGAAAAGAAAAATGCTCCACCACGTCGAGTTTTTGAGAAAATTAGTGTTAAAAAGTGGAAAAGGCATGTTTTTGGCTATATTTGATAATGATTAAAAAAAAAAATAAAAGGTGCTAGAATTTTGTTTCTGGTATCAGATGAAAGCTTGAATCACAACTAACAATTTCCTCGAAGAAGAATTTGAAGGCATTTCCGATAAGGCAATTAAAATGATTTTTTCTTTTGTATTAAATTTTGTTATTAATCAAATTTTATTATCACTATATATAACCTTAGCATTGTGAAACAAGTGATAAACAAATGAATTTTTTAGCACTTAAATTCATAACATTTTATATTATTTTCAGGTTATATTTTTTTACCAAAAAAATGTTTAGC
This sequence comes from Leptopilina drosophilae, assembly GCA_032873175.1. NCBI lineage: Eukaryota > Metazoa > Arthropoda > Insecta > Hymenoptera > Figitidae > Leptopilina > Leptopilina drosophilae. The sequence continues at coordinate 13,553,261 of CM065487.1, forward strand.
AATCTAATTTTTAGAAATCCCTACAAAAGATTTTAATTAAAGTTTTATTTAAGAATATGTCTTAATTTTAAATAAATTAAATTGAGCAATTCTTCTAATTGAAATTAAATGCCTAACTAGTAGAAGAAAAAGTATATTAAATTAGATATTCAGTAATCATACAAATTAAATTTTTTGTTAAATTTAAACACATAATTAATTCATAAAATTAATTATAATTTATTTTTTTATTATAAAAATTATTTTCTCATTGTTACATATTGAAATTTATTTAAATTGTAAATATTGTCTGCTTTTATTCTAATGGATAAAAACAATTACTGAAAGCAATGTTTCAATTTTGGAAAAACAAAACGTTAAATTCATAGGAATACTTTATTTCAAAGAATAAAAAAATTGGAATGAAATCTTAGTAATCTGAAAATAATATAAAATGTTATGAATTTAAATACTAAAAAATTCATTTGTTTATCACTTGTTTCACAATGCTGAGGTTATACACGGTGCTAATAAAATTTAATTAATAACAAAATTTAATGCAAAAGAAAAAATCATTTTTAATTGCCTTATCGGAAATGCCTTCGAATTCTTCTTCAAGGAAATTGTTAGTTGTGATTCAAGCTTTCATCTGATACCAGAAACAAAATTCTAGCACCTCTTATTTTTTTTTAATCATTATCAAATATAGCCAAAAACATGCCTTTTCCACTTTTTAACACTAATTTTCTCAAAAACTCGACGTGGTGGAGCATTTTTCTTTTCAGATTCGTATTCAGAGTGGAAAAATCTATTGAAAGTAACCATAATTATTGAAGGGGCAGAAAAAAATCTCATTTTTGTCAGACAGTGTTATCAAGAGTAGGTAGTTCACGATGTGATTTCGTAACCTTAAATTTTTCAACTTTTTAAAAGACGTTATTATTCAAAAACTATTTAATATTAGGTGTTGGTACTTACCATAAATATAAATATTTCCATTCTGCACGTCTAACGACCAAAATAAACTAAAAATTTTAGTATTTGTGGACGAAAATTGATTTTGAAAATTTTTTTCTCCAAAAAAATTACACTTTTTGTTTCACTTACAACTTTTTTTGTCGGACCTCTAAAAATTTGAGGTTTTGCAAATATTTTTTTAAGAACGTAATTTATCTTATATTGAAGTTTTTCTTCGTTCTCGAATTAATAATTATAAAAATTTTGTATGTAAAAAGGTTGATTTTATTGCATGAAATGAACAACAGGCATTGTTATTTTACTGTCAATATCAACTTCGAGTCTTAGAATTAACCTTTTTACATACAAAATTTTTGTAATTATTATTTCGAGAACAAACAACACCGAAAATATATTCTTGTTTTAAGAGGACTAAAAATTCTAAATCCTTCTAAAATCCTCTTACATTTTATTCTTAAATTAAGAATATTACTCTTCATTTATTCCTCTACTTTTAAGAGGAATTACTCTTAAGTGGAGAATAATACTCTGAAAATAAGAGGACGTTTTTTGGTCAATATACAAAAGAAAAATATGCATCAAAATAAGAGGAATCCTCTCAAAACAAGAATATTTTTTTTTCGGTGAAAAACACTTTCGTCAAATTTCAATAGAAGATAAATTATGTTCTGAAAAAAATATTCGCAAAACCCCAAATTTTTTAAAGGCCCGACAAAAAAGTTGTAAGTAAAACAAAAAGTGTAATTTTTTTGTAGAAAAAAATTTTTAAAATCAATTTTCTTCCACAAATAATAAAATTTTTAGTTTATTTTGGTCGTTAGAACGTGCAGAATAGAAATATTTATATTTGTGGTAAGTACTAACACCTATTATTGAATAGTTTTTGAATAATAACGTCTTTTAAAAAGTTGAAAAATTTAAGGTTACGAAATCACATAGTGAACCACCTACTTTTGATAATTAATATTATTTAACGAAATAAAATTTCTACCATTATATTATGGTTAATGAACTCAGCAAGTCATCGAGTTTTACATATATGAAAATTAGATTTTTTTTAAATATGGTCGCAACGACTCTCAGACGAAAGTCAGTGGACTGACCCTAATATAATTTATAAAGAAAGTAATTTTGATAGTCCTTTGTCTATTATCAATTATTCTAACTATTGTACAAAATACACTTATCTATTTTAATGTCCTGGAAAAATAAGAAATTTGTCCTGGAATGTCCTGAAAAAGTCCTGGAATTTTCAATCTCATTTACAGTAGACACCCTGCATTGTACTAGAAGTCCGCGCTTCGCGCAGACACATTCTCATCCGCGCTTCGCGCGTGGGCTCGCAAGTTTCAGCGCGCCTCGGGGCGCGCGAATATTGATCGTCGCGCTTCGCCCGCAAATGGCTCGCTTCGCTCGCGGTGTTCTGCAATTGTTATGCATTATTTGTTTTCCTGTTCTTGTTTCCTATTATATATTTCATAAAATATATTTTTTTTCTTAAAGTTACTACGACTTTAAGGATTACATTCTCATCACTTGTTTTTGTTTGCTGATGATTGCGAGATTAAGTGGATTTAAATGTATATTTTTGGTGTTGATGATTAAAATTTTGAAGTTATTTTTAATTATACTAACTCTCTTATCAAAAACGTGATTAGCAGAAGCAGCTAAAATATTCTTAAAGTATTAGTATCAAGTTTTTTTGTGTAGTGGAGACCGGAGCGTAATGGCTAACTTTTCACTCTTTGTTGATTTACTCGGACATTTTTGTTTTAATTAAGTGTTTATCTCCTAGAAAAGTTACTCTGGTATCTCAGCTTTCTTTTATAAAAACGAACGTCCCTATATTACTCTTACTTTTTTTCTACAATGAACAGACACTTCGTCGGTATCGTAGGTTGCTCTTTATGCATAGCGTGTTGCATTAGCCAACACGCCCTAGGGGTACTTGGGAAATATTTTGTAATTTTTATCAATACAGTAAGTGTGAATCAAAAATCTCAAATTGACCCTCAAAGAATGTTTGAAGCTTAAAACGCAATTTTAGTTTCTTTTTTAAAGTTATTTTTAAAAAATTAGAACGAAAAATTGAAAATTTTCAAATGTTACAATAGTAATTAAATAATTAATAATCAAACTTTGTAGAAACTTGCAGTACATCAAGTAGTCTTTAGAGCGAAATCATTTTGATTTAACCTTTTGGCTGCGGGGGTGGTCGATATATCGACCAGACATCAAGTCGGGGACTCTCCCTGATATTCCAATAACTTTTGTGTACAAATTTTGAATTTTATAACTGGTCAATTTGTACTAAAATTTTCCCGCAGCTAAAAGGTTAAGATTTTTAAATAAATTACGATTATTATTCATTACGCCCCTTGTCATTATGTCCTGTTCCCCCTATATACGTGATTTGTAAATATTTTATATCAAATGTATGATTAAAAACATGTAAATCAGGATACAGTGGATGTGATATTTAATTCTTATAAGAAAAACTTTAAATTTATACTGAAGATTTAAAAATGAGCTTTCGGAAGGGCATTCCGGTAGGACGCGCCTCTGCACATTATACGGCGTCTTGTTGGCAGTACGGCAACTGCCCTTCAGAAAGGACGAAATTTATTTTTGTAAAAAAATATTTAAATTTTATAGAATATTATAATATATTATTTTATACATAATTTATTAAATATATTAACAAATATTGTTATTATATGTTATTTTGAGCTTAAAAAAGAAATTCACTTTGAGATTTTGAAAAAATCGACATTTTTAATGCTATACAAATATTTGACTAACTTATAAAATATGAAACGTTTTTTAATGTTTCTCTTCTTATTTTAAAGGTCATTTTCAACAGTATGAGTATGGTTCAGGTTTTAACGTGTATTCTTTGCTTAGAAATTGTAAACAAAGCAAAGGTAGGATACCCAAATTAGAAAAAATTAACACAGCATTTCAAAAAAATTTTTGAATTAACTCCTTAGCAGTGTAGTCAAAATAAGGTTTTCGTGCCACAAATGTGCAAATAAAAAATTTTTTTGCAGTACTAACCTGTAAAATTGAATTTTACACACAGAAAACTGTGTGTAAAGTACTTCTTTTTATAGCGGTATGTAAAGTGTTACTTTACACATTGCTAGTAGTGTGTAATGTGAATTCCAGTGTGTAAAGTGATTTTCAGTGCGTAAAAAGGTTACTTTACGCATTCTTGTGACTGTTTGATAAGAAATAATGAAAGAATGCTTTTAATTAACAATTTACAATCACATTTTTTTATTTTAGCTTCTAGAAAACTTCATTTAACAGTTCCCCACTACACCTAAAGTTACAGTAATATTTACAATATTGCTGCAAGTTTAGTTGTTTTAGTGTTGCAAAAAATTTTGTATGGTACTCGTGCGTAAATCAAATTATACTTGTGTGACTTGCAGCACTCGCCTTCGGCTCGAGCTGCAAACGTCACACTCATATAATCAACGATTTTACGCACTTGTATCATAAATAACTATTTTTAATTAGTTGATATTATTATATTTTATGTTTTCGGGGTCACTGAATGTGAATATTTGATCAAAATTTAAAAATTCAAAATGGCGGCTTAAAAATTTAAAAGTTTCCGTATTTGACTAAAAATACTCACTTGGGGGTTTTTGGGGTCGCTGATTTCGAATATTTGGTTAAAATTAAAAGAATTCAAAATGGCGGCTTAAAAAATTTTAAAGTTTACGGATTTGGTTAGAAATGAACCTTTGGGGGTTTTTGGAGACACTGAATTAGAATATTGGGTTAAAATTTTATAATTCGAAATGGCGACTTCAAGATGTCAACTAAAAATTTAAAAGTTTACGAATGTGGTTATAAATAGTTATTGGAGAAGTTCAGTTTTAAGAACTAATTTGAGAACTTTAAATTTTCTGGTCGACGTTTTGAAGCCGCCATTCTGAATTTTTGACTAAATTTTTGGACATTGAGACCTCAAAAACCCTCCAATGAGCACTTTCAGCCAAATTTGTAAACTTAAAAAATTTTTGGTCGACATTTTGAAGCCACTATTTTAAATTTTCAATAACGGATTCGAATTCAGTGACCCCAACAACCATCTAGTGAAGATTTTTGGTCAAATCCGTAAACATTAAAATTTTTTGGGTTGCCATTTTGGAGCCGCCATTTTGAATTTTGGACTAAATATTCGAATTCAGCAACCCCAAAAACCCCCAAGTAAACATTTTTAGTCAAATCCATAAACTTTGAAATTTTTTTGGTCGCCATTTTGAATTTTTAATTTTCAATAACGGATTCATCGACTCTGAAAACCCCCGAGTAGGCTTTAGAAAGATTCGTTGACTTTTAAATATCTGTTTTTTCGATGCCGCTATAGCGGTCATATACACTAGGGGCACGAATTATTTTTGCCTCTAAAGACGTCAAACACTGTGAAGGGGTTAATAACCGTTGCCATGGCAACCGTTACTATGGTAATGGTTGTTTTTTTATTCATTCATTATCATTATTATCATTTTTGTCATTTTAAGCCACGAAACCTCATGATGTATAGGCGTATATTGCCTCTGCTTCCCTGCCTGATTTTTTATTCAGACGTTTTGCTTCCTCGTGAGGAAGCTTTGTAGTCGTTTAATTTATCAAATTTTTAAAAATCCTTCAAATAAATTGTCTTCTATATAGGACTATGTTATTTAAGACCCTGAACAATTGTCCGGATGTATGTATGTGTGGATCCCGTTTTTTTGTTAACACGATAACTCGAAGAGGTTTCGCCGAATTCGACTGAAAATTGCTAGGCATATTTATCATAAAAATATCACGAAATGGATTGATGGACATTAAAAAATCTGTAAAAAAATTTTTTGTTTACTTTTTTCAAAAAATTTTTTTTAAATTGAATATTGAAGTTAATATAATTTTTTTCGCTGAGTTCGAAAATCGAAAATTCGAGTTAGCTTAATTTAAATGTCAAATATTGATCCAAATGACTGCAAAATTCGTACCGATCCCAGTGTTGCTCGGTTTAGAACGCTAAAATGGCTAATTCTAAAATTCAACATTTCGGTCGCCTTATTCGAATTTTGGAATTTCTAAAAACCGACATTTAAAGTATATGTCGAATATTTGACATTCGAACAAGTCCAGTTGGAATATTAAATATTCGACATTTTGGCGCCCCAAAAAAGAAAAAACTCTGTTCAGTTTAAATTTTATAGAAGGTCTGATCTTTTTTACATTTTTCAAATTTTTACATTCTCATCACATGAGAAAGTATTAGTTTTGGTGGAAAATTGACTTTTGCTAATTTTATAAAATCTTTACGTCTGTCTGTCTGTCTGTAGACCAAAAATTTTGTTCCCACGATAACTCTTGAAAAACTTATCCGATCATTTTCAAAATTAACTCACTTAAAGTTGGTGTAAAAATGAAGGCCAAGTTCGTTAACTAGCTTATTTCTTCAGAAACTTTTTTTTTAAGTTTTTGGGTCAGTCAGCTTAACTGTGTTAAAAAAATTTCTATTGATTTTGTAAAATATTATAACTTTTATAATAATCCGTAGTTAACAACAAATCAAGAAGCACGTTTAACCTTTTTTTAAAATTTTCTTTTTTCCATTAATAAAATATTACTACATTTTAAAAATGATTAATACATAACTGAAAAGCCACTTGCAATAAATTAATAAAACTTACACTGATTAATCAGAATTGTTTACTCTTTCAAATTAGAATATTTGTATGATAAAAATTTAAAAATTCCATGCTTTTATTTTTAAAAGAAAGCTGAAATACCAGAGGAACTTTTCTAGGAGATAAACGCTTAATTAAAACAAAAATGTTCGAGTAAATCAACAAATAGTGAAAAGTTAGCCATTACGCTCCGGTCTACACTACACAAAAAAACTTGATTCTAATACTTTAAGAATATTTTAGCTGCTTCTGAAAATCACGTTTTTGCTAAGAGAGTTAGTATAATTAAAAATAACTTCGAAATTTTATTTATCAATACCAAAAATATACATTTAAATCCACTTAATCTCGCAATCATCAGCAAACAAAAACAAGTGATGAGAATGTAATCCTTAAAGTCGTAGTAATTTTAAGAAAAAAAAAATATTTTATAAAACATATAATAGGAAAGAAGAACAAGAAAACAATGTATATATATATATATATATATATACAGTATATATTGTATTTAAATTTATAGAATTAAACATAATTAAAACCAAAAATTCGCACTTTTATTAGAAATTTATTTCCTTCTTAAAAGTCATGTTGCCTTATAATAATATTTAAAACACCGTTCTTAGTCGAATCCGGAGACACGAACTATTTAATTTAATTACTATTATTAAATTTTTAAATATAAATCGATTTTGAGTATTTCACAATGTTTTACAACATCGGACATATTAATTCCTCTGCTTTCAGTTTTAAGAACTAATTTGAGAACTTTAAATTTTTTTGTCGATATTTTGGAGCCGTCATTTTAAATTTTTGATTAAATATTTGGATTGAGAGACCTCAAAAACCCTCGAATGAGCATTTTCAATCAAATTCGTAAACTTAAAAAAATTATTAGTCGACATTTTGAAGCCGCCATTTTGAATTTAAAATTTTCAATAACGGATTTGGATTTAGCGACCCCGAAAACCCCCGAGTAGGCATTTTTAGCAAGATTCGTTAACTTTTATATAACTTTTCTTTTGATGCCGCTATAGCGGTCATACACACTGGGGGCACGAATTATTTTGGCCTCTATAGACGTCAAACACTGTGAAGGGGTTAAGAATATAATACAATATATGTCACCTTCCGAAGAAATGTACCTAAGAAGCAAAAAATGTAAGGTTTTGTTTTTAATTTTTTCATTAAAAAACAGAAAGAGAATCAATTATTAATTAAATATTGATCTTCAAGTCTTTATTATGATAAAAATATTTAATGAAAATTGGTTTCAAATTAAGATAATCAAAAATAAACTTTTAATCAAAATAAATGTAATACGAACCTAACATATAATTCGTTTGCTTCTTAGGTGCCTTTCTCGGGAGTGCGTCACATATATAGTGTAGATAATTCAAGAAAATTTAAACTGTGTTTTTACAGTGAAATATAACGAAACTGGTCATGTTTAGAAAAGTAATTGAAATAATTGTTATACCACTTACATCGGTTAATTAAAATGTAGTTTGGAAAGAAGAATAAAAGGTCATAAAAACAAATAAAATAAGCTATAATAAAATACGTAATTTATTGTTTTAAAACCTAAAAATATTTTAGAAATCTTAAATTAAAGTATTTTAAGTAACCTAAAGGTGAATAAAAAACCGAATAAAATTAGAATACCTCCATTAAAAAATTAATTTCTACTTGAAAAAAGCTACCCATACAAATTTATTCACGAATTTAGAAAGTAAGATTGGATAAATTTACAAAAAATAGAATGAATAGTAAAAAATAACAAAAAAAATTGTAAAGCTGAAAAATTCGCATGTGATATAGTCTCATATAGAAGAAAATTTGTTTAACCCTCTGTTTATTCAAGTGACAGTTATTGACAAAAAACTATAATTCGGTCGCCTAATAGGGAATATGGGAATTAAATTTAAAAGCACTAGAGTAGGGATAAGTTAGCGTAGGCAGAGGGTTAAAAGATTTAAAAAAATTTTATAAATTAAATGACTACAAAGCTTTCTCCACTAGGAAACAAAAAAGTAAATCATTGATAAAAATGACTTTTAATAAAATAAAATTAAAATAACTCAAACAATATACAAGCAACTAACAAAACAATCATTACCAAAGCAACTGTAAATATAGAAACCATTATCATAGTATCCATTACCATATGAACCGTTGTTATGTCAATAATTACTACAGAAACAGTTGCTATGATAACCATTACCATAGCAACAGTTGTCATAGCAATGGTTGCTAGGGAAAACTACAGATGGACACTAGAGTCTCGCTGTAAGGGTTTTAGCCCTTGGCCACGTAAGTTGAATATTACATCTGTAGCACAAAAAATATTTGAAGTATGAAATAAAAAAAATCCTAAACAAATTGTTTTTCTAATTAATAGGAAAAAACTATTTTAACATGTAACAGTTTTGTTATTATTTTTGCATTAACAAAATTTAAATCTTTTCTTTAACCATCATTTTCTAACTATCCATTTCTCTCAGTGAGGGGTAAAAAACATTAATAATATAAATTGTTTATAAAATTGTTATTAAAAGCAAGGAATTTTTAAATTTTTATCATGCAAACATTTTAATTTAAAAGAGTGAACAATTTTGATTAATCGGTGTAAGTTTTATTAATTATATGCAAGCGGCTTTTGAGTTATGTATTAATCATTTTTAATAATATAGTAATATTTTATTCATTGAAAAAACAAAATTTTAAAAAACGGTTAAACGTGGTTTTTATTTTGTTGTTAACTACGGATTTTTATAAAAGTTATAACATTTTACAAAGTCAATAAAAAATTTTTTAACACAGTTAGGCTGACTGACCCACATAATAACCCAATAATATATATATATATATATATATATATATATATATATATATATATATATATATATATATATATATATATATATATATATATATATATATATATATATATATATATATATATATATATTTATATATATATATATATATATATATATATATATATATATATATATATATATATATATATATATATATATATAGTGGTTTTTCGAGAAATTGAGAGTTTTATGTTTATAAATATTTTTTTTGGGTGTATTTGGGTGAGATATTGTAAAAATCGTTAAACTTGCTTTTAATTCTTTGAAAAAAATTTGATTTTTATCTTTATTTTTGGATTTTTTAGTTTTTTTGACCATTTAAGAGCATATAACTTCGAAATTTGACTTTTTATAAAAAAATATTGTAGAGAAAAGTTGTTTGTATTTTCCAAAGCTATAGTAATATGCAAATGAACATTTGAAAAGGGCTTAGGGGGTTAAGTATGCAAAAAGTGCCCCCGCTTCTATTTTTTTCAAATTTGGCCCATATGTTACTATCCATATGACTATAACTTTCTGCAATTTTGAACTCAAAATTCGCTTTTTTGGGGGAGTTATGGAGGGGGAAAGGAAAATCAAAAAACTTATTTTTCTCGAAAACTACTGAACCGATTTTAATGAAATTTTAAGAGGTTGTAAATATAGATAAGGCTATTTTAGGAAAAAAAAATCAAAATTTTTTTTCCAAAAAAATTTTCAAAAAAAATTTTTGAAATTTTCAAAATTTTTTTTTTAGGGTTATTTTTTAAAGTGACCACTTTCTCTTTTGTTGTAAAAAGTACCTTATAATGTCCCCTTTAACGTATATTTTTTTCAAATTTTTTAAAAATATAGTTTTTGAGTAAAATGTCAAAAACCATGGTCATGCTATTTGTCACGTTCGGTAATGCACATATATACATATGGGCCATATTAATGTGATAGGGTATAGCTAAATAAGTATGGAAAAAATGACCCGAATATATTTTTCCCATTCATTCCTACCCACTTAAAAATAACTTTTTCAAATTTTTAACTCAAAATTTTGAGTTTTTTGGAACTTATGGAGGGGAAAAAATCGAAAAACGCATTTTCCTCAAAAACTACTGTATGTATTTTAATCAGCTTTGGATATGTTGAAAAGACAATTAAAGAGATTCCAAAAAAAATTTTCAAATTTTTTTTTTCAAGAAATTCCAAAAATCTTTTTTTTTGAAAATTTTAAAATGAAAATTTTTCGAAATTTTCAAAAAAAAATTTTTTAGTTCTATTAAAGTGACATTTTTATGTATTTTCTCATTTCATTCTCTTATGTGATCTACTAATAAAAAAATTTTGCCCGACATGATTTCAAGGTGTGTCAAGGTAAATAACTCAAAAACCCTACCCGGAACATTTTTATGTTGTATGCGAATGGTCAACTAATTAATTATTTATTTAATTACAAAATAATACTTAGGAGTTTTCTGAATACAAGCCTTAAATCGATGTAAAAAAATTATTTCCAAAGAAAAATCCAAAAATTTTTATTTTTACATTTAAAATTTTTTCTTTTTGGATCGTTGAAGCGGTACATCACACTTTTTTTATTTAACTTCTTTAACAGTCTTACTTTTTAAACAATAATGGCCTAGATGATTTTAGAGTGCGACACGGTAAAAAAACTCCAAAAATCCTAAAATTTGATTTTAAAATTTTCGAAATTTTTTTGTTTGTCTAAAAATATTTTTTTATGTCAACTTCAGATTTGTATTTATCAACCTTAATAAGCCACTAGTAATAAGTTGCAAAAATATTTGACAGTTTTTTTTAAAATTAACCATTCGCATACAACATAAAAATGTTCCGGGTAGGGTTTTTGAGATATTTACCTTGACACACCTTGAAATCATGTCGGGCAAAATTTTTTTATTAGTAGATCACATAAGAGAATGAAATGAGAAAATACATAAAAATGTCACTTTAATAGAACTAAAAAATTTTTTTTTGAAAATTTCGAAAAATTTTCATTTTAAAATTTTCAAAAAAAAGATGTTTGGAATTTCTTGAAAAAAAAAATTTCAAAATTTTTTTTGGAATCTCTTTAATTGTCTTTTCAATATATCCAAAGCTGATTAAAATACATACAGTAGTTTTTGAGGAAAATGCGTTTTTCGATTTTTTCCCCTCCATAAGTTCCAAAAAACTCAAAATTTTGAGTTAAAAATTTGAAAAAGTTATTTTTAAGTGGGTAGGAATGAATGGGAAAAATATATTCGGGTCATTTTTTCCATACTTATTTAGCTATACCCTATCACATTAATATGGCCCATATGTATATATGTGCATTACCGTACGTGACAAATAGCATGACCATGGTTTTTGACATTTTACTCAAAAACTATATTTTTAAAAAATTTGAAAAAAATATACGTTAAAGGGGACATTATAAGGTACTTTTTACAACAAAAGAGAAAGTGGTCACTTTAAAAAATAACCCTAAAAAAAAATTTTGAAAATTTCAAAAAATTTTTTTTGGAAAAAAAATTTTGATTTTTTTTTCTAAAATAGCCTTATCTATATTTACAACCTCTTAAAATTTCATTAAAATCGGTTCAGTAGTTTTCGAGAAAAATAAGTTTTTTGATTTTCCTTTCCCCCTCCATAACTCCCCCAAAAAAGCGAATTTTGAGTTCAAAATTGCAGAAAGTTATAGTCATATGGATAGTAACATATGGGCCAAATTTGAGAAAAATAGAAGCGGGGGCACTTTTTGCATACTTAACCCCCTAAGCCCTTTGAATAAAAAAATTTTCAAAATTTTGAAATTGCTGTAGTTTTTGTATTTTTTAATGAAAATGGCTGGTTAACGAACTTGGCCTTCATTTTTGCACCAAGTTCAAGTGTGTTAAATTTGAAAATAATCGGATAAGTTTTTCAAGAGTTATCGTGGGAACAAAATTTTTGGTCTACAGACAGACAGACACCATCGCCGGACCATGTTTTTCGGGTTCATGGGACCTCAAAACGTAAAGATTTCATAAAATTAGCAAAAGTCAATTTTCGACCAAAACTAATACTTTCTCATGTGATGAGAATGTAAAAATTTCCAAAAAGTCGATTAGTTGCATTTTCTCAGAAAAGTCAAAAAGTCGCACAATCCGAGCTTTGCATTCCCAATAAAACTTTCTTTTAAATGATAAAATTTTAGTGAACTGATAAATTTACTGAAAAAATTTTACAATGTCAAAAGATTCCTCTTATTTTGCAGTAACTTTTATTCTTACTGAGATTATAGTAAAAACTATAAAAATAAATATGCATACGAGTGAATTGCGTATCTCTTCTCCCTCTTTAGATTCCAACTTCGAGAATTCTTCCACCGTATTAATAGGAAATGCAGTTAGAGGAGATAGTAATTTTTCTGAGGCATTCTTCTGATTCTGATATTGAAGTTTCGTCAGTTGCTCGGACATTAAATTTTGCTGGCTCGAAATCTTTTCCAGTTGTTCCAAAATCTTGTCCTGTTTTAAAATCTGAATATTTTGGGCTTCTAGAAATGTGTGAAGCAGATATATTTTTGAAATTACAAAAAATATAAATAATAATTATGTTTTATATTTATATTGTTTATAATTTTTTAAATTCTTGAACAAATGGAAATAAAAATTTGTAATTACAAAAGTAATATAGAACTTACTACAATTTTTCAAACATTTCTAACTCATTGCGATAATTGCATTTTTCTGATACTTCCGGCTTACTGGAATAATTTGAGTGTCCGTTTTCGGTCGTTTTACTAGAGTTGGATACAGTATTATTTCCCAAGTTCATATTCGCAGGTTTTGCTGATATTCTGTGATCTTCATTTTCTCTAAAAATGTTAGTTATTTATATTAATATCATTAACTCGATTAAAATTTTAACGTATATATACAATATTATAAAGTAGTTTTTCATAAAGTATTAATTTATTTCGAAACTTGAAAATATTTTTTCTTAATACTTTAACAAATTATTATAAAACTTACTCCAAATCATTTGATAGCACCGGTTCAGAGTTATTGTTAAAGTCTCGTCTCGTTGTTTTAGAAGAGTTTAAATTTAAACTATCACTTTCCAAATCAGCATTAGTGGATTTTACAGACTTTTTTTAGCATTCTGTTCTCAAAAACTTAAGTACAATTATGATTATAACTAATATTACTAAAGTTATAAACGTTATAAAAAACTACAATTTTTTTTTAAATATTTTCAAACTTGTAAAAGGATTTTTTAAAATTATTTATCAATCTTATGGAGAAAATAAGATTTGCATTACGTTTAATTGTTTACCGCATTGACTTTTTTCTTATTGATAAAAGTATACCCCACTAGCACGTAATATTACAGCAATATTAAGAACACTGCTTTATGATTACCAATATTGCCTCAATGTTGTCAATCTTACTGGAACATTACGTGCTACTGGGGTATAGAATAAAATATTATTATTTAGGGGAGAGTAGGCTACATTGAACCAGCGTCAACAGTGAACCACTTTAATTTTCTAAGAAATGACTGAGTGGAATTTTTTCTTATTTCATATATAAATTAGTATTACCGAAAGCGACTACGTCCAAAAATTTCGAGCACGTAGGTTTATTATTTACAAAGAAAAACGAAAAAACTGTTTTTCACGTACAAAACAAAAAATTTTGTGGAAATATAATGAATTTTTTTTATTGAAATAGGAAGTTTTAAAAATTAGTAAACTTGTGATTTATGTCGCTTAGGGTGTCAACTTCAATATTCCGATGTGATAAAAAATTTTAAGCCTTACATAAATTTATTATAAACAATTTTTGTTGTGAATGTCATGTGAATGCAGTGAGTGCGGCATCATTGAACCACCCGAAAAAGCAAAGAATTTTCAATTTTAAGAGTGGTAAAGTTGTCTGCTCTACTAATTAGTAAGAAAAATACTAAAAGACATGCTTTCATCACAATTGTGAACGAGATAAACTCAAACTGTCACTTTACCTACCTAACCTGACATCAAAATATATTAATCTCCTATATTAACAAATAATAACTCTTTAACAACAATTTTCTATTTTTTTTAGTGAAAAATAATATTTTTTACAATGTATAAGTGGAAATATTATTTTTGAAGTAAATTGTAGTGTTTTATTAAAGGTGGTTCAATGTAGACACAGATTCTTCAAAATAAGAAAAGTGTAACTTGTTAGAAAAAAATTAAATTTAATTATTTAATCATAATAATTTGTGTTTGTAACGTGTATATTAACTAAAGGAGTAACTTTAGCTTAATGTTGATACAAAAACCTGATCAAAATTTGTAAAATTTAATTAGTTCTTGGACTTTAGAAAATACCCGGTTCAATGTAGCCTACCCTCCCTATATATAACTTATAACACATTTAATATTATCTTTGAGGCTGTTTTTCTTTCTATATTTTATATTATTATTATTATTATTATTATTATTATTATTATTTTCACGATGAGAGAAGTACAGTGATGTTGAGAAACAGAACTTGCGGAAATAACATAAAAAGAATTAATATCACATAAGGTAGATCAAAAATGTGTTCAGAAATTTTTAATTTGAACATATTTCTTAAAAATTTTAATTTTTTTATACTTACAAGTTGAAATTTGATTTGTCTCCGAGTGTTCATGATCTTCGATTTTCAATATTTTGTAATTTTGCTTTCATTTGTTTTAACGATTCTGCAACCTTCAACTGCTTTTTCGTCTTCTTTTTTGGAGGCCCCTCATCTGACGACGATACAAGTCTTAAAGGGACATTTATACTTTTTCCACTACTATAATTTTTGGGAGGATGCTTTTCGCTTCGCCTTTGCAGTAATCTATCCATTATCTTATCTATATAGATACATAACAATTGCATCAATTAAAATATTCCATATTTCTTAATTTCAGTAGACTACAAATTTAATATTCTTTATTAAAACTTTATTACAGTAAACGGAATTTTTCTTTGAAAGAATTTGAAATAGATTTTTGTCTATGACATAGCTTGAGAATTTATACGCAGCGAAATAAAATATTCGATTAAAATTATGATTTTTAATATTTCTTAACAAACATTTTATAACTTATTTATTAGTGTGGATTAAAATATAAAAGTACTTAAATAAAAACGTTTATTTATTGTAAGAAAAAATATAAAAAACATATTTGGTCATTCTGGGTGACCGCATCGGAGCCCGCGTTATAAAAAATCGTTAGTAGCGCGAAAGTTAACGCTTCTTTTTTAGATATTGTTATAACAAAAATGTTTAATAACTTTTTACTTATGAAAAAATTTCAATAAAATGAAATTCAAAATTGAATGATAAATTCACTTCCTTCAATTCAAAATTAAATTCAGTTTACACTTCGGTAAAACAAGAAATAATGATGCACATATCCATTCATTTTAAATAACGATATCTTCTTGATCTTTTACGTTACTCCATTTAGGCATGATATACATTTTACATTTAATGTCTCTTAATTGAATTGTTGTCAAACTATGTTGTAAATTTGTACAATGATAGATATCTACAGAGACAGAGAATATTCCTGCTTCATAAAGCTCGCCAGTTGATTGAAATTGTTGGACAATTAATCGAATTTGATTTTCTTGTTGAATAATGTTTCTTTTAATGCATATTTTCTTATTTCGTAAAAAACAACAGCTATTGCGTAGTGTTGTAGAAAGTACACATTATCCAATTTCTACTTTATTAAATTGTTGGCAATGGTTTGCATTAATGTCTTCTGGTAGAGGACTATCGTTATGTTTGAGTGATAATTGAATTCGTATATTATGATCAAAAGGTGTTAGGGCATAATCTTCTCTTTCCGAAATTCTCTTGTAAATTTGAGGTAGTTTTAAGTCTGGTTTCCGTATATATTTGCGCAGTTCTTGCAAATTATTTTCATAACAAAATGCGCTATGTGTTTCTGAAGGGCCGAGAACTTCACGATCGTCTACCAGATGAAGCAAACAATGAATGTTATGTGAAAGGAATTGTTCACCATACAACAACTCACACAAACTCACATATTGTTTAAAACCTTCTCTGCAAAAAGGAAACATGTCTTGTAGAGTTTCTTCAGATACCAAGAGACGCATAATTGCATGCAAAATCATTAAATGCTGGTAATATTCTTCACCATTTGTGCTGATAACAATTTCTTAACATTTCTAAGATAAACACAATGCATTATTTCAAATGGAACTCGAGTTACTATAGGCAAAACATCAGTCAAAGAATATCTGCCTTTTTGATGATCTTCATCAGTAACATTCCTATAATCATCATCTGTTCGACCTGCGTGATCGTTGCCTGGAAATACCATTGTTCCTTCAAAACCATCATTTAAACATCGACGACCTTCTACTTTGCACTTAAAACAGGGATCAGCAGAATTATGCCCATATTGGTTTAAGACAAAAGCTCTTGCCGGTGCATCGGCAATAAAACATCGTACTGTTAAAGGTAAACGTCGATTCCTTATTAGTATGCCACCTTCACGCCGTATTTCCGAAATTTCTTGGATCAAATCGTCGTAAAAATCAAAAGGATTAGTTGGTTTATGTTGTCCTTGAAAAATCCCTGCTAGTATTGGTCGTTTATCAGCGATATTAAATATTCTGTACTGATGAGGCCAAAATTGTTGTGGGCCTTTGTCTACTTTAGCACCATCCGTGCTAAAATCAATTTCTAAAAACTCTGGCCACAAATTAACAGGAACACTTTCTAACTTTTTTATCAAAGTCTTTTTGAATCCAATATGCAAATATTGACTTCCACATATATTTTGGATTCTTGTACTGGCAACAACAGTCTTCGTGTTTAAAAGTGTCCTCGAGTCTTGCGGTAGTTCGATTAAGCTGAAAAGGAATTGGCGCAATGTAGAGAGTAATATATTTCCTTGGCTGTGCTTTAAGTTTCCTGATAAAAGGCATTTTTTAAAGCTCTTCTTTGTAGATTAAGATTCTTTCCTGATAATTATTTCCTTCATTTTCATCTTTTAAAGCATTTAATTCATTAATATCATCAACACCATCGCCACCAACTTCAGCATAGTTATTGTCATCATAATCATCACCATCGTTAATAACACTTTCATCACCATCGTCATCACTAGCGTTATCAACACTATCATCATCATCATGAAAACCATTATCATCATTTGCTATAATTTGCTCTTCATTCTGCAATGCACGTTCATCGATGTTGAGTTTATTGTCAATAATTGTATTTAATCTTCTCCTTTTTTGTCTGTGGCTAAGTTCAAACAATCCTTTAAACTTTTCAGACATACTCTTTAGGTATATTTAATCCTGTTATCAGTAATTAGAAATTGTTTAAGGTAAGCAGAGGAGACTAAGGTGACGATTTAAGCATTTTTCTACATAAATAGACTAAAATATAATAGTGCATTTAGATACACGAAAACTCAAAACATTCTAGAAATTTAAATTTTAATTCAAGGAGTATAGAAGGAGAAAAAATTAAATATGTAAAAGTGAATTTCATGCCGTCTCCAAATTTAGGGATGCCACAAAAATTTTATTGCATTTTTCCGTGATTTTTTTTAAAGAAATGATTTCAAATGTTGATTTTTATTTGACCTTAAAAAGAAAGTTCAATTTTTTTTAAAGTTTGCAATTTTAATAAACAGGACAATATTTTACAAAAGTAGACATTTAAATTAAAGTTTTCGAAACACAAAATTTTCGAAGAATTTCAATTTCTAAGACATTTTTTAGTACTTTCAATAATATTCTTCGGCTTTACCGTGATTTCCTTTAACCCGTGGCAACCCTGAAATAATGCAAAATAGAATATAAAATATTTTATTAACTTTAACAGTTTTCAAAATATGCAGGTTAATATATTTAAAATTGTACATTTAAGTGGCGGTAAAAAATATCGTTTTTTAACCCATTAACGCCCAACAGAACGCAAAATGTACATTGATTTCACGACTCTCATTTTATATGAAATAATTAGTTAAAAAATTTAGGAAATACCATTTCCGACGTAAAATTTATCGCTCTTTCAGAATATCAATTTAAAATTTGTTTATAATTATCTCAAAGAAGTTATAACAATTTTATTGCAAAAAACAGTTTTTTACAAAAAAATTTATTAATAAAAATATAATATATTTATTATTACAAGAACACGATTGTTACACCACACACCACGCCTTCACGCATGTGATAAACTACGGTAGCACAAGTGCTACCTCTGTGCCACTCAATACGCAGGCACACATTTTTTCGTCTTGCGTGAAGACTACATGAAGGTTGCGTGAGTGACATTCTTACGTAAAAATCTCAAATATGGATCCAAGAGTTGATAAAAAAATTTTCAATTACAATTGATTACATACTATGCAATAGTAAAAAGTGTAATCACCATTTGGTGATTAATAATATGTAATATATAATATGTATATATAATATATATTATATATATATATATATATATATATATATATATATATATATATATATATATATATATATATATATATATATATATATATATATATATATATATATATATATATATATATATATAACATATATAATATATATATAAAATATATATTATATATAATATGTAATATATATGTTGTAACAGGTTTTTACTCATAGGTACTAATTTTTGTGTTTCTCTGAATTCTTATTTATAATAATTTAAGTTGGAACCATTCAATTGAATGGTCCACGGATGGACCCACAACTTATCTCAAGCACAAAAATCTTATTTAAATTAAATTCGTTGAATGAGTCACAAACGTGACGGACACTATGTGACAGTCAGAACATGGATGGCCGTCTCTCTAGCCATCTGCGCGTCGCTACGTCCGCGCTTCGTTCTCGTTTTTTAGGTTAGTCCCCGTGTAACTAATAAGTAAAACTTTGTTGGTCAATTATCACTCGTCAATAAAGTCAATCCACTGTCGGTAATTAGTAACATGCGGCGCCACCCGAGCGCTGTGCGTGAATCGTCGTTAACGACCACAATCCAATGTGACCGCGCCTAATGTGTTGACAGGAGAATCTTTGGAGTTGAAGAATCCGTCATCCTGGCACTCTTGGATAATCGGGAATCTCTTCCGACTATATATATATGACGACAATTCATAGATGTTAGGTGAAACTACTTTTACTATTATAAAAGGCCCATGGAAAGAAGGAGCCAATTTATTCGCGATATTATCGCGCTTACTCCAGAGTACGTGGAACGGCTTCTTAACCAGGTCACCAATTCCGAACTGTTGGTCACGAAAGCGGCGGTTATAATATTTGGCCGTCTCTCTAGCCATCTGCGCGTCGCTACGTCCGCGCTTCGTTCTCGTTTTTTAGGTTAGTCCCCGTGTAACTAATAAGTAAAACTTTGTTGGTCAATTATCACTCGTCAATAAAGTCAATCCACTGTCGGTAATTAGTAACATGCGGCGCCACCCGAGCGCTGTGCGTGAATCGTCGTTAACGACCACAATCCAATGTGACCGCGCCTAATGTGTTGACAGGAGAATCTTTGGAGTTGAAGAATCCGTCATCCTGGCACTCTTGGATAATCGGGAATCTCTTCCGACTATATATATATGACGACAATTCATAGATGTTAGGTGAAACTACTTTTACTATTATAAAAGGCCCATGGAAAGAAGGAGCCAATTTATTCGCGATATTATCGCGCTTACTCCAGAGTACGTGGAACGGCTTCTTAACCAGGTCACCAATTCCGAACTGTTGGTCACGAAAGCGGCGGTTATAATATTTGGCCTTTCGGAGAAACGCTCTATCTTGGTTTTGGGTAATTTTTTTTCTTATGTCGTTCAATCTTGACATTCTAGTTGTCCACTCATTGATATCAGGAAGTGGCAACTCGTTTTTCCCCTCCACAATTCGACGAAGGATCTTCAAAGGGGCTGGCTCTCTTCCCTTATTAAGGAAAGCAGGTGTAACTCGATTAGTACTATGAAGCGCCGTGTTATAGGCGAAGCGAAAATCACCTTTGAGAATGTCCCAGTTATGGTGGTTATTTTGAATAAATGAGCGAATCATAGTTTGAGGACCCGATTTGTCCTCTCCACCGGGTTGGCTTCTGGGTGGTACAATGGGTTAAATGAGTGGTTAATTTGATAGGTGGTCGTACCGCTGTCCGAGTGAAATACTTTGGGAGTACCCCAACGATTAATTACAATTAATTAATTACAATTAATTACACTCCACGGGTCATGAATGACACGCCGTGTCTTATGGCCACGGGGTTTTGACTGTTCTGTTTTATTTAGTTGGCAGACGATATATTTACGCACGAAGTTTTCGATATCTTTAAGCATGCCTGGCCAATAATATTGAATCGACGCGTGATCGTAAGTCTTTTGACCGCCTAAATGGCCCGTTTGTGTATTTTCGTGAGTTTCGCGCATAATTGTCATGCGATCTCCTTCGGGGATCACCATCTTCCAGGCGTTTAAATCGTCTACTAAATCCTGTAACAGTGGATTGCTACGGTAATAGAACAAAATTCCGTCATTTACCTTCCAGTTACGATATTTACGTGGGTCGTTAGTTACAGATTCTATTCGTCTATTATACCAGTCACCACCAGTCAGTTCGATTGCTGCGATTTTGTAATCAGTCTCCTGTTCGAATGCACGAGACAATGCATGCGGCACTTGATGCATGGATCCTTTTCTATGAAGGATCTCATAGTCATATTCCAACAATTCGAGTGACCAGCGAGCCAGCCGACCGGTCAGGTTGCGGAGATTATTAAGCCACTTAAGACAGCTGTGGTCAGTTATCACTTTGAAGTGATAACCTTCCAAATAGCACCTGAACTTCTTGATAGCCCATATGACCGCCAGACACTCTTTCTCTGTTACAGTATAATTACGTTCTGCAGTAGAGAGAACACGACTGGCGAAAGCTATCACTCGATCTTTGCCTTCTTGGACTTGTATTACTACCACCCCAAGACCATAGTCGCTAGCGTCTGCCTGGAGACAAAAAGGAATACTAAAATATGGATAGCTGAGAATAGAGGCGGAAGTTAGCGCATTTTTTAAAGATTGAAAGGCATTTTGTTGATGGGAGGTCCAATTGAAAGACTGACCCTTTCTAAGCAGACGGGTAAGTGGCTCGCAGATTCTAGCGTAGTCGTGAATAAATCGTCTTTACTAGGAAGTGGCACCGATAAAACGACGGAGTTGCCGAAGGGTTTTTGGTTGCGGGTAGTCAGTGATCGAACTGATAGTTCCACTATCGTTAGAGAGCCCATCTTTATTGACCATGAATCCTAAGTATTTAACCTCCGTAACGCAGAATTGGCTCTTCTGGGGACTAATTGTAAAACCTTTTTCAACGAGAAGTGAAATGACATGTTTAAGAAGATTTACATGCTGCCTGAATGCCTTGGTCACGACAATGATGTCCTCCAAGTAGGGGAACATGTTTGGTTTCTGATCTGCTGTGGTTATTTTATCTATCAACCGCTTCCCCTCGCTAAGGGGAATTTGATGGTAAGCTAACTTTAAATCAATCTTTCAGATATAATGCGCCGAATTTAGGGTATCGAGTATTTCTGCCATAAATGGTATGGGGTAAGCATTTTTAACTGTGACGTTATGGCCTTTCCGGACATCGAGACACTGATGATAAGTGCCATCCGGTTGCTTCACCATACAAACTGGATTACACCAGTCGCCATTTGATGGTTCGATAATTCCCTGTTATTCAAGTTTCTCCGAATTTTTGATTAAGTATTCGTATACTTTAAGAGACATTCTATGATTCTATTGTCGGATAGGCAGATGATCCTCAGTATTGATTATATGCTCGACTAATTTAATTGCAGGAAGATTTTCAAGGAAAGAGGGTACTTGGTTCTAAACTAACAATTCATTTTTTTACGCTCGTTATCAGATAGTAATACGATACTAAAACACGAATTATCATTGATTTTACTTCCCGATTTATTAAACTCAATTCTAATAATGGGTTTTTCTGCCAACCAGAGTCTCTGTATACTTGTATCAATGACGATACCGAATTTCTCCATAAAATCTATACCTAATACACATTCATCTGTTAATTCCGGGACTCTGAGAATAGTCATTTTACGTGAATTTTCCGCTAGAGTAATTGGTAAAGTTACTTCTCCAGCGATTGATTCGATAGAACCGTTAGCTAACATCACATTACCGGATTCAAGCTTATTTATTTTAGTTTTATTTGTTTCGACTATTGATTGTCCAACAAAGTTAAGATATGTTCGGGACGAGCCAGTGTCTACTAAGACATGTACTTCGGTGTTACCAACCAGTACATTTATATATGGTCTCGATTTCAAACCGATTCCACATAATTTATCAAGGTTAATTGAGCAGCTGGATTCCATAAGGGCACGTACATTTTTCTCGGCTGAAATCGAGTCCCCTGGACACTCGAAATTCAACTTCTGAATTTAAATATTTAAAATATATATCTAAATATAAATTTTATATTTTATATATGGGTAAGAATTCCTGAAATGGCCCCTTATTTTCTTTTGGTTAATGAAAATAAATGATACTAATATCTTGGGTTCCTCTGAACTAAAAAAATTATTTTTTCATTTTCATATTTTAATTTAGGCTTATTTTAAGAATATATGTGTGTTCTTTTTTGATAAGCAAATTATTTTAATTGTTATAAATAATATTAATTAACAAATTGTTAATTTAGGTTTCTCACAACAACAACATTTTTTTTCACATTTATCTTTTAATTTAGGTACATTTAAAGTACGTATGCCCTTTTTGTTTAATAAATAAATTATTTTAATTGTTATATACAATCTTAGTTAACTAATTGTTAACTTTGGTTAAAGTACATGTGTACTTTTTGTTTAATAAATAAATAATTTTAATTGTTATAAACAATATTAGTTAACAAATAACAATATTAGTTAACTTTGGTTCCTCTCAAACAAAAATTATTTTTTCACATTTATATTTTTTAATGTAGGCTCATTTTATGAATATATGTCCTTTTTTGATAAGCAAATTTTTTCAATTGTTATAAACAAATAAGCCTAAATTAAAATATAAATGTGATAAAAAATTTTTTGGTTGAGAGGAACCAAAGTTAACTATTTGTTAAATAATATTTTTTAGAACAAATGAAAAAAATTTGTATTCTTTATTTTTCATCTAGAGAACATATTTTACATGATTTTCAATTGATTCTGGTCATCTGCAGTAATAGAATTAAAAATTCAATGTACTTTTTTTAAAAATTGTGTTAATTTGTTAACTTTGACTGAAATAAATAATTATAAACAATTGAAAATTTGAAAAAATTTAGTTCTCTTCAATTTAAAAAAAACTCAAATCGGTTAAAAGTTATAAGCTCTATACATTTTTGAACAATAACTTGTAAAAAAATCCCACTGTGACGTCGTACCGTGAGCATTAGATACTGAGAAAGCTCGCGCACGTCCAGACTAAAAATGATAGAACTTCTAAAATTTTAGAGAGTTCCGGTTTTTTATTTTTGCTATGGAATCATGAAAAGTCCCTCTTTATGATGCTATAAAAAAGTGACCAAAATCGATTGCGAACATTGCTTATTTATAACAATAAAAATTAAAAATATAATTTGTTTAAACAAATAAAACTTTTTATTCATATTATATTTTTTTCTGGATAGTACATTTTTTAATCTTTCTAACGATACAAGTTTCATTAAAATCGGTTCAGCCAATTTCGAAAAATTTTATTTTTTCTAAAACGGTGCAAAAAAGTTTAATTGTTTATAAAAATTACAAAAATGAATAATTTGAAAAATCGTTTGGAGATGTTATTAGTGACATCATGGACTATCAAAATATATAAGTATCATTTATTTTCATTAACCAAAAGAAAATAAGGGGCCACTTCAGGAATTCTTACCCATATATATATATATATATATATATATATATATATATATATATATATATATATATATATATATATATTATAGGAAAGTTCATTGTGCATCTTTTTTTCTTTTAAATTTTTATTGTATCTATTACCGTTTTCGGAATATAAGAAAAAACTGTTTTTTAAAGAGCGAAATTTTTATTGTTTTTTTCACTTTAACTCGCGGTTACTCAGTCAATTTTACGAATTTCTTAATGAAACAAAAACGAAAATACGCGTTATTTTATCCTACGAGTGACTAAAAAAGAAAAATTATGTTTTAATTATAAATAAAAAAGTTATTAATTTTTTAATGAGATATTGCAAAATTCGTAAACTGAAATTTTCACTAAGCGGGAAAGTTGAGCAAATTTTGAGCAACAAAAAACTTCCAGCGAGAAAGTTGATTCGCTTAATTATGGATTCGGATGTCAATATGATTTATATAATATGTTACTAGTTATTTGAGAGTTATTTATAATAGACGCGGAATTATTTTTATTGGCTCAACTACTAACTCATCAGTTATTTTCATCAAATTGGTACAATCTGTTTCAATTTTATTAATCAAACAACTTAAATCAGGCAATTGTATTGTTTTAATGTCTTGAATGATTTTATTGTTCGTTGATTTTGTGTTCTCTGGTTTGGACTTTGAATTTGAACCAATTAATTTACTAGTATATTTTTGAGTTCCAGTTTGAGATTCATATAAGCACGGTCGAGTATTTCTGTTAGCGTCTTGTAAATTTCGAATACAGACCTTGCATGCAAATAGTAAACTTCGCCGTTGATTCTTCGAATCCTTGTATTCGGCTGGTGACTTGTTCTTCAAGTCGACACTGATAATTGCGATCACCGAAATACGCACGACATTCGGCTTTAATTTGTTCCCACGAGACTAAATGCAATTTATGTAATCTGAACCATTGCAAAGCTAAACCGTCCAGGATTAAAGGTGCTGCTCAAAGGACATATTTGCCATGAAGAGAAGAAATCTCCATATTGTCTTCAACCCGTGCGAAAAAGTCATCGACACTAAAGGTTTTGTCGCCCGTGAATTTAATTCCCCATTTACGCACTATTGAATCTAGAGGTTTACGGAACTGGGTAGACAATTGCTCATTACCCACGTGATGATTATCTTGATAATTAAATTCTCTAAATTTCGAGTCTTTATTCGGTATTCTTGTGTTAATGAGTCGGGGCCTGTGATTATTAGAATCCGCATCGGTTGAACGCTGGCAGTTTATTGGTCTAAAGGAATAATGATTTTCACAATTATTTAAATCCAAATTA
Organism: Leptopilina drosophilae; assembly: GCA_032873175.1. Taxonomy (NCBI): domain Eukaryota; kingdom Metazoa; phylum Arthropoda; class Insecta; order Hymenoptera; family Figitidae; genus Leptopilina; species Leptopilina drosophilae. The sequence goes on from CM065487.1 coordinate 13,579,050, forward strand.
ACTGGAGTTTCCACGGGATTACAGGGAATTTCAGTTGGAGGTCGTTTTAAGGACAATTCAGGTTTGGGCCATGCTTGCGCCGGCTCTGGACAACTATTACAGATGGCCACGGAACAGAAGGTGCAGTGTTCAACATCGGATTGACTAACTTTAGGATAATGTCCACGAGGACTTACAGCTGAATTTTTGCGAGAATTATTGGTTTCGATATAGGAAGGCTGAGAGTGAGTTCAGTCTGGAAAACTAGTCGCTAAAGGAACCATTATTTTCCCTGACGACCTAGATCGACTGAGACCGTCACACATCTGACTCGCGCCTATTGCTAAGTTTTGATAATATGTCGGTAATGACAAGTCAAATTCCGATTTCTGCACTGCAGAAGTCATTCTACTCGGTTTCGTATATTAAAATTGCTCTGAAAATAGGTTATCCTGAGGCGTGAGTCTCTGAAAATCCCTGTGATCAGTTGGTCGCGTGAAAGAAATCGAATTCGCGACTGTCGATCCCTCCGTCACATAACAATGATTTGCGCTATGCGAGGTTATAGTCGAGGCAGATGACGAGTGTACATTACTTTCGGAGGAAACAGGGGTTTTAATTAGCTCGTGCATCTTTTCTAAAATGATGGGACGCGAATCTTGAGTCGAATCCGACTCAGAATCATTTAATTCGAATCGGATTTCGTCTGAAACAAGCCACTCTACTGTGCCACGCTCGATCTTTTAAGACTGATAATTTGTCAGAAATATTTACTTTATGCGAATCTAAATAAATTTTTAATTAGTCTTTCGACCAATTTTCAAAAGGGTTACCCGCTATTATCGGTGAGTTCATTTGACTCGATCGTTCTAACACAATTTTTTTCATTTTGACGAATTAAAAAAAGGAATTATTTCACTGAGATTTATTTTAGTTAATTTATTTAATATAATTTTTCTTTCACGATCCCCTATCTGCTTTAGGAAGATTCTTCACAATTGCTAATTATTTATATTAAATTTTAAGAAATATATTAAATTTATTAATTTAGACAAATGAATCAAAATTAATTTGCTCAGTTCAATGAAGCTTTAATAAGGGTAGCGAGGTCTCCGCCAGCAATTAATATTTTATTTATCAATTTTATTACCAAAAAAATGTTCTTTTCAACAATAATATTCAAAGTCACAATTATATTGTCTATAATTGTTTTGGTTATACCAATTATCAAATCCTTGATTTTATTATTTCGATTCTCAGTAATGCTGAACTGTATAAACCCGAGAATTCACTATGACGTTATTGTTAGATCAATGACCTATGCTCTATATTTTTCACTTTAAAACTCGTTCTAACATGCTTTTAATTTTCCACTTGAAGTTAAAATCATGCAAATGATTCCAACTTTTATTTTCATTATTTTCATCGCGCTCCAAGTTGGGCGCCATTTGTAACAGGTTTTTACTCATAGGTATTAATTTTTATGTTTCTCTGAATTCTTATTTTTAATTAATTAAGTTGGAACCATTCAATTGAATATTCAAAATTAAGAGGTTAGATTTTATTGATAGAAAACCTGTTAATAATTTTCTAACTCATTTGTATAGAATTGCCCATGGCGCCAGGTCATTTTGACGTGGAATGACCAAACCCTGAAATATATAAAATAATCCGACTACTCAATAATTGAATTATTCATAACCACGGAGAAGGGGGAGTAAGGATGATCACTGAATAAATTTAAATAATGAAATTTAACACTGAGGAAATTTATTACTCTCGAATTGTGAACATTAGTTGGCGGCAAGCCGCCTAAACAAGACTTGAATTGAATTATTATTATTAACAGAACTATAAACTTGAGATTGGTTGAAGGAACAGCTCAAGTCAATAGAAAGGGGGACTCACCGTCAAGCCGACGTCTCCCACGGATGGACCCACGACTTATCTCAAGCACAAAAATCTTACTTGAATTAAATTCGTTGAATTAGTCACATACGTGACGTACACTATGTGGCAGCCAGAACGAGAATCATGGCCGTCTCTCTAGCCATCCGCGCGTCGCTTCGTCCACGCTTCGTTTTCGTTTTTTAGGTGAGTCCCCGTGTAACTAATAAGTAAAACTTTGTTGATCAATTATCACTCGTCGATAAAGTCAATCCACTGTCGGTAATTAGTAACACGCGGCGCCACCCGAGCCCTGTGCGTGAATCGTCGTTAACGACCACAATCCAATATGGTTGCGCCCAATGTGTTGACAGGTGAATTCTTCGAGTTGAAGAATCCGTCATCCTGGCACACATTGGATAATCGGGAATCTCTTCCGACTATATATGTGCCATCTTCTCCACCACAGTACACGGAGAGAAAAATCAAGCGTTTGTAGTATGGACAGTTAACCTTATTTCGTAAAAGAATGCACATGCGCAATAGGCGTAAAATTTCTGCTGTATTTGTATAAATTTCTACGTTATCAGCATAAAAGTTCTACCTTTAACGCATGGGACGTCAGTATAATACGATTGCAAGAGATCCATGCTATTTTAGTATATATTTCATGCAACTGAGGTATAAAAACACGCCTTTTAAGCAAGGCGTTCATACAAAATTACCATAGGAAGTCTCCATTCTACAAACGCTTGATTTGTCTCCGTGTAGTGACATCTTTTTCATGTGTTTTGTAAATATTCCACCTAAAGTCTGCAACGTTTAAAGATGACAGGATTTTGTTTAAATCCGTGTGGCCCATTTCTCCATTCCAAGTGCCTGGAAATGATATATTATTATTTTTATACACCGATTTTGTTGAAAAAAATTATATTACAATTGTTTTATATGTAGTATGTATATTTATACATTAGTATATTTATACTAACCAACAACTGCTTTCGTATTTAAATCAAAATGTTTTTTTTGTCCCAAAACAATGTGCTGTTTATCACTTGAAACTTGTGTACATAACAAGCACTTTTTACATTTTACTTTAAAAACAGAAGCCAATCTACATCTTTTTTCTTTCAGAATATTTGTTAAAGATAAAATTGCTTCGCGTTTTGAGCAAAATAACTGTTTTGCAATTGTTTGTAGGTGAATTATTCGTCTACCCTCGGGAATGTACTTCACTAACTGACAGTTTGTTTCATTTTTGAGGTTAGGTGCAATATTTTTTGAGTTAAAATTATCACGAATTCTTTTCCCAACGTCTTGAAGTCTTAAACGATTTTCATAAACTTTTTGGGACACCCTTTTCCTTTTCCAGAAGTATTTCTTAACGACTTTATTAGAATTTTCTGACATGGTTATAACAGCAATGACAGATGACGCGAAATGAGATCGGCCTGGTGGTAATTCAGCATAAATATTTAACACTGATTTGTATATACATATATGAATCGATCAAATGAATATATATTTTTTTAATTACCACCTGTAGGTAATATGCGCAGAAGGCTGCTGCGACTCATGAATTTTCAGCCTCTTTCTGCAAACCAAACCATTACGTACCCCCACTACCAGAGTTAGACCTCCTGTTTCTAGTCTTCTTGATTCCAACGTTGCCAAGCGTTGAATTATTACTACGTGAGTAAATTGAAAACTTAAATGGTAATTTCATTGACTCACAATGCAGAGAGGGTTCTTCCTTAAAGTTTCATTTTATAGAAATTTTAAATTTAAAAAAAATGACAAAACATTCTTAAAATGATACTTAATAATATACAAAAGGTTTTAATAAATTTAATCTATCCGTATTTTTAAAAAAATTTACAAAAGCAATGTTCTTTTTCAGGATGAAACCATTAACCCCTTCTAACTATTACGACTTGAACAATTGAAAAGAACAATATACATGTTAATCCATTTATGAAAATATCCATATACATGTTAATCCATTTATGAAAATATCCATTATTTAATAACTTTTCTATTTTTAAGGTTCGCTCAACAACATCCAACAGTGGATCAGGAAATTTCTTTACTTGAAGCTAAAGAAATGGAAATAGATACAGAAGACATTGCAGAAGTCGTCTACGAAAACGAGATTGTCCCCTCAGAAGAGTAAGATTTTCTTCTTAAGGGGAGGCACCACCTCCCCATTTTGACCCCCTTAAATTATCGAAGAAGGTTATATTTTTTTCTTACAATGTGATTCCATGGGAGTAAGTAAGTAATGTAAGTAATGGGAGTAAGTGATTCTTTTCGGAGTAAGTAAACCAATTGAAATGAAATTCAGGAATTTTAATCTACACATAAAAAGAAATGTTTCCACCAAATATTACGTCAAAACATTCAGTAGCTTTTGAGATGTCAGAATTTTGGAAAAATTTTGAAATCTTTATATCTCCTTTCCATTTTAACCAAATCACTTGATTCTTTTTGGAAAAAATTTATATAATTTGAAAGATTATGATTTATACTAATAAAATAAAAAAGAATTTTTGATTTATCTTTCTTAGTTTTACTTAGGGAAAATTTTTAATACACATATACCAAATTTCAAAATCACAATTTTCCAGGGTAAATCCACTCACCCCTCGGGGTAAATCCGATCACTTCATTTTTTTAAGAATTTAAAGTAATCCCCACAGTTTTATTTTGTATATATTAAATTTCTCTTTATTTCCGTCTTCAGTATGATTTATTAATGATAAATTATGAGTTCTATAAACAATAAATATTGCTTTATTAAATAATAAGTATAGGTTTCATGAATTGCAACGGTGAATTTCAATAATATTTTATTATGAGAAAATTAAAGTGTAGATACTATTTTGGATGTAACAAGTTATAGATTTTACTATTGATAAAATATAACAAATAAAATTCGAAATTTAAAATTTAAAAATGAACAATGATAAAACGTGAACTGAACGAAGACAACAAACTTAGATTTATGTCTTTTTTGTTGCCGAAAAATAAAGCCACAAATTTTGATTGTTTGTTTGCGTTGTTTATTACAACAGTTATAACCTAATAATCACTAATAATGACTGATATAGACATGATTTCGTTTAATGTTGCCAGCAAATATTGATAGTTCGGCGCCATCGCGAAATGCAGGACATTCAAAATGTTAAATATTCAACTAATTACCCAATAATTCAATAATATTGTTAGGAAAAGAATGTTATTTATCTTTTAATAAACATTTTTAATATTAAAAAATTTAAGATCGCCAAAAAACGCAAATACTGTTAATACTGATTGGGATTCCTACACAAATTTAATAAGTGAGCAGCTTTACCTCGACTTCATGTGAGCGACTTTACCCCGAATGTATTTCTCAAATTTCAGAATAAATTTAAATAAATCTTTTTGAAATCAAACGAAACTACATATATGTTTCCAAAAGGACATTCAATAGCATGAAAAAAATTTGTCGAATAAATTAAGTCTCAACAATAATAATCGAAAAACTTAAAAATCCGAAGATAATTTTTTTGCACTTCTAAAAACAATTGACCGCCTCAGATTCTATGACAAATTCATGAAACTAAACGAAAGTTCGTTAACATTTGTTGCATTTTAAGTACTATTTACAGTACAAATATTTCCATATTAAGTTGAGTTTTCTGTAAGGTTACAATTAAAGGTTGTTGTAAGCTTACAAATAAAGTTTACAGTAAGCTTAAATGGTAAGGTTGTGGTAAGGATACTATAAAGTTGTAAGGTTGAGATAAGGTTGTAGTAAGTTTACTAAATAAAGTAAATCTTTCCAAAACAATTTATATAATTAAGACATAAATAAAAAAAAATTTTAAATTTCTGGTCCTGCTCCATTCTGGAAATCTAACAAGCCGTTGAAAATCTTGAAAACGAATTTAGGAGAACTTGGATTTGAACCCGGGATCGACGCGCATAAACCTAACATCCTAACTGAATGAGCTAAGAAAAAATCAATTTTGCTATTAAGGCGAACCAAGAAAATGACTAACTCTTTAAAAGCAAAATTGATTTTTTCTTTGTCAGTTATCTACTTAGCTCAGTTAGTTAGGATGTTAGGTTTATGCGCGGCGATCCCGTGTTTAAATCTAAGTTCTCCCTTTGTTTCCAAGATTTTCAACGGCTTGTTAGATTTCTAAAATGGAGCGGCACCAGAAATTATTTTAAAAATTTTTTTATTAATTTCTTAATTATATAAATTATTTTGTGAAGATTTACCTTATTTAGTAAACTTACTACAACCTTACCTCAACCTTACAACTTTATAGTATCCTTACCACAACCTTACCATTTAAGCTTACTGTAACCTTTACTTGTAAGCTTACTGTAAACCTTATTTGTAAGCTTACAATAACCTTTACTTATAAGCTTACAATAACCTTTACTTGTAAGCTTACTGTGATGGCGGAAATTTAAATTTTACCTTAAGTTTACCACAAGTATACAGCCCTATCCTTACAAACTATACGTGTAATCCACACCACAAACTTACAGCAAGATATTGTGCTATGTGGGAAGACATTCGAAGTATACATACTATTTTTTTCGGAATCTTAAGGAAATCACTGGTAAGATTATTTTAGTGTTTGTTTCGTTCCATTTAGTGGTGCATTTCAAAAGTTATTCAATTATTATTTAATAACTTTTTTGCTTATAACAATTTTATGTAAACATCATAGTTAAAATGGAAAGGAGATATAAGGATTTTTCCAAAATTTTGACATCTCAAAAGCTACCAAATATTAATTCGGTGGAAACATTTCTTTTTATGTGTAGATTAATATTCCTGAATTTCATTACAATTGAGCGGATGGGAAGAAGAACTCGCCGGAACGCTCCGCTGCACGCTGTATTGTTAGTCAAGAGTTCCAAATGCCGATAAAATTAAAGTTTAAAATTTTGAATTTTAAAAAGTGGTACATTGTAGAAAATAAAGAGGCGCATCTTTTTTTCCTTTGAAATCTTTTATAGGGGTCAGGCTTAGCCAAACGAATCGGATAAATTAAACAATTTTTTTTTTAATGAAATATCTTTAATTCTCATCTTTATGTGATAAAAATAATGTCATAAAAAATTTAAAGCAAAAAAAAATTTTTGTTATAGTTATTAACAATTAAAGTTTTTAACAATATTAAATGAAAATATTTTTTTCTTGCGTTCTTTTTAACCGATTTTAAAAACCAAATAGGCGTTTTTTTTGTCTTGAAGCGTAAAATGTAAAAATATATTTTGTTTAAAAAAATTTATATTTTTTATTGTTTTTTAAATAATTTATTTATAATCTTATAATAAAAAGCAGTATTCTTCACGCTATACTTAAAATTAAAAAATACTATCGTACTCTGCATAAATTTTTGAGTAAGAAACAATTGAGAAAAAAATGGCCCGCTACTAGAAATAACAATATTAAATTATTTTTGTCGCCGTGTAAGTCGTTTTTATGGTGTTCGCTGCCGCACAGTGGGACAAATCGCTCATTTTTCGTTCAAAAAAGTCTAGAGCCTACAAATCTTGACCGATTTAAATTTCTTTTTTTTTAAATAAAAGGTGATAAAATTCTTAAGGAGACTGTGGTCATACTTTTTTTTAAACCTTTATTGTTATTTTTTATTTTTGGCAATAATATAAAAAATAAAAAATTTTTTTTTCTTTTTCTATTTCGCTTCGTGTAAATAATTTATTAGTGGCGTAAAATGCTTGTAAATAATTGATCAGTGGCGTAATATGCTTTGAATCATCAAGGAGACTTTTTTAAGTTGAAAATAAATAGTCTTTACATGTTTTTCATTATTATAAAAGATTGTTATAAACAATTTGGCAAAATTTCTAAAAAAAACAGAAAGTCCTTTCTTATTTTTGCTTGAAACTTGTTACTCGGGGGTTTTTGGGGTAGCTGACTTCAAATTTGAAGTCCGTTTTCAAAAATTCAAAATGGCGGATCCAATATGGCGGATGAAAAATTAAAAATTAATTAGATTGCCATAAAACTCATTACTCGGGGGTTTTTGGGATCGCTGATTACGAATTTAAAGTCCGTTTTCAAAAATTCAAAATGGCGGATCCAATATGGCGGATGAAAAAATTAGAAATCAATTAGATTGCCATGAAACTCATTACTCGGGGGTTTTTGGGATCGCTGATTTCGAATTTGAAGTCCTTTTTCAAAAATTAAAAATGTCGGATCCAATATGGCGGATGAAAAATTAATTAGATTGCCATGAAACTTATTACTCGGGGGTTTTTAGGATCGCTGATTTCGAATTTAAAGTCCGTTTTTAAAAATTCAAAATGGCGGATCCAATATGGCGGATAAAAAGAATTGAAAATCAATTAGATTGCCTTGAAACTCATTACTCGGGGTTTTTGGGATCGTTGATTTCGAATTTAAAGTCCGTTTTCAAAAATTCAAAATGGCATGGCGGATGTAATATTGGTGAGTGAAAAAATAAAAAATCAATTGGAATTGTTAGTTAATGATTTTTTTTTCATCTTCATAATCCGATTTTGTTTTTTTGCCTAAAAACAAGTGATACGCGGATTTAAATGTACAAAAATCTTACGTGCTAAGTCTGTATTTTTATGAATATTTGTAGCCTGTTTTATTAACTGTCTATTGCTCTTTTGTTTTCTTATCTTTTGAATTGTAGCAGTTATTTTTTTAAAAGTCTCCGCAGTAAATAAATTTTTTGTTCAACTTCAAACAAAATATAATTATGATGGTTAAATTCACAAAACTGTAGACTTTGACTGTCTTTTGTTTTCCGATCGTCTACTCTTCTACATGGTATTAATATTACATTTTTCTTTGTTTTTCTCAAGTTATAGCAGAAATCTTGTTTTCCTGGAATAGTGACAATGTTTTTCGTAGTTTGTTGTTATCATTTTGATACGATTGTCTTTTAATTTTAAAATGAATTTAGTCGTGATCGTTAGTTTTACAAGACTTTAAATTTCGGTTGTCTTTTGTTTTTTTGTCTTATACAGTCTTTGTATCATATTGAATTAATCTTTGTTTAATTTCAAAAAAAAGGTAACCGAGACGATTGATTCGCAAGACTACATTTCGATAGCCATTTGTTTTCCGTTCGTTTACTCTACTATTTGGTATTAATATTACATTTTTCTTTGGTTCCTTCTAAGTTACAACAATCCTTTTATTTTCCTGTAACAGTTACTTGGTTTTTTCTTTGTCATATTGCATTGATTTTTGTTTTAATTTAAAAATAATATATAATCGTGACCGTTAGATTCGTAAAACTTTATACGTCTTTTGTTTTTCTATTGTATACTTCGCATGTTACATATTTGAATATTGTATTTTCATTTCACTTTGAGTCAGGTCTGCTTTGAGTCATAGTTTTAAATATTTTAAAAACTTTTAACTTTATCGTCTCTGATTTGTTTTGTATTAAATTTTTATTTCATGTAGGTAAGTATTCATGTAAGCTAAATTTTTATTGGAATCTTTTGTTAAACTGCACCAATTCCATCAAAATGGATTTTTTAACGGTAAGTAAAAGAAAACTTTGCGACTTTCTAGTATCTTCTGAATCAAAAAGTGTTGACGATTTAACTTTTTATTTGAAAAATGAATTCCACTTAGATAAGAAACAATCAGAAGTTGTGAAACATCAATTAAACAACAATTTTATTAATTATTTTAAAAAGAAATGGAAAAAGTCTGGGTATAAAAAATCTTCTTTCGATGAAAAGAATTTATCTTGGTTGGACACAGAATTCTCTGTAAAATTTAACACATCTACCAATGAAAAACGTGGTCGACCAAAGTCAGATGATTTTTCAGAAAGTTCGAGTTCCACTAAAAGAAGAAAGCTACTTGAAATTGAAGAAATGTTTACAGCCGTAGAAATAAGAGAAGCATTTTTGCGCTCATTGAATGTTAAAGAAAGGAAAAAGGTGTCGAATGCCATTGATTCAATTTTATTAAATGCAAAAGTAAACAATGATAGTGATTGCTTAATTCCGTACACTGCAGAAGAAGCCTTGGCTTTAATGGAAGAAGTTGATTTAACAAAAAATCAATATCATACTCTTCATTTGCAAGCAAAGCGGAGGAATGCCGACATTTATCCTACTTATTCCGAAGTGAGCAAAGCTAAAGTGGAATGTTATCCAAATTTTGTAAAAGTAACAGAAAAAGGTTTCAAAATTGAACTACAAGCCTTACTAGATAACACTATTAACAGATTATTTAAAGATCCTAACATCTCTTTTGCTGACATGAAAGACCAGAAAGAACCTTATGAAATGAAATTGATAGTAAAATATGGTTGCGATGGTTCTTCAAGTCAAAGCGTGTACAAACAAAAAAAAAGATGATCCTGAATTAGTAGAAGAAAGCGTTTTCACTGCTTCAATGGTACCATTACAACTTTTTGTTGAAAACCCAGAACATAAAGTTGTTTGGCAAAATCCTAAACCTTCATCAACAAAATATTGCAGACCAATTCTTTATGAATTTGCAAAAGAAACAAATGAGAAAACTAATTCAGTAATATCCGGTCTGAAAGAAGAAATCAGTAAACTTAAAGCCACAGTGGTGAAAAAGGAAGATGTAACATGTAGTGTTAAAGTTAGTATGGGGTTAACAATGATTGATGGAAAAGTATGTCAAGCTCTCACACGAACTCCATCAACAATGACCTGCTACATTTGTAAAGCTACACCCAAAGAGATGAATAATTTGGATAGTGTTAAAGCAAAAATTGTGGATTTGGACGCGTATGAATTTGGATTATCAACATTACATGCTAGGTTACATTTCATGGAAAATATTCTAGAAATAGCCTATCGCTTAGAATTTAAAAAATGGCGAGTAAATACAGATGCTTTAAAGGAATTAAAGAAAAATGCTAAACAACGAATATGTGAACAATTCAAAAAGAGAACTGGCTTAGTCATTGATCAAGTGAAACATGGTTCAGGTACGTCTAACGATGGTAACACTGCAAGACGATTTTTTTCTGACCCGCAGTTAGCTTCAGAGATTACCGGAGTGAATTTGGAGTTAATTGAAAGATATTCAAATATTTTGCATAAACTTACGAGCTCAGAACAATGTGATTTGAACGAATTTCAAAACTATACATTTAATACAGCACAACTTTATGTTACTTTATATCAATGGTACTACATGCCCGTAACTGTGCATAAAATACTATTACATGGATCAGATGTCATGAAGTTCTTCCTTTTGCCAATTGGACAATACTCTGAAGAAGCATCTGAAGCACGTAACAAAGATTACAGAAACTTCCGCGAATTTAGAACACGAAAATGTTCAAGAATTGATACTAATACAGATTTAGCACATAAGCTTCTTGTCAATTCAGATCCATACATCGCTTATCTTAGACAAAAATCTACTGTAACTAGACAATCTGCATAAACAAAATTCGTCTCTTAACAATTTCAATTAATTTTCACTTCTTTCATCCATCTTATATAATATGTCATTTTGAATTTTTGAAAACGGACTTCAAATTCGAAATCAGCGATCCCAAAAACCCCCGAGTAATAAGTTTCATGGCAATCTAATTAATTTTTAATTTTTCATCCGCCATATTGGATCCGACATTTTTAATTTTTGAAAAAGGACTTCAAATTCGAAATCAGCGATCCCAAAAACCCCCGAGTAATGAGTTTCATGGCAATCTAATTGATTTCTAATTTTTCATCCGCCATATTGGATCCGCCATTTTGAATTTTTGAAAACGGACTTTAAATTCGTAATCAGCGATCCCAAAAACCCCCGAGTAATGAGTTTTATGGCAATCTAATTAATTTTTAATTTTTCATCCGCCATATTGGATCCGCCATTTTGAATTTTTGAAAACGGACTTTAAATTTGAAGTCAGCTGCCCCAAAAACCCCCGAGTAACAAGTTTCAAGCAAAAATAAGAAAGGATTTTGTGTTTTTTTTAGAAATTTTGCCAAATTGTTTATAACAATCTTTTATAATAATGAAAAACATGTAAAGACTATTTATTTTCAACTTAAAAGAGTCTCCTTGATGATTCAAAGCCTATTACGTCACTGATCAATTATTTACAAGCATCTTACGCCACTCATAAATTATTTACACGAAGCGAAATAGAAAAAGAAAAAAAATTTTTTTTATTTTTTATATTATTGCCAAAAATTAAAAATAACAATAAAGGTTTAAAAAAAAAGTATGACCACAGTCTCCTTAAGAATTTTATCACCTTTTATTTAAAAAAAAAGAAATTTAAATCGGTCAAGATTTGTAGGCTCTAGACTTTTTTGAACGAAAAATGAGCGATTTGTCCCACTGTGTGCCGCTGCGCTGTTTTCGCGTTATACATCAAGTTGAAATTTGAGGTTCTTTTGTTTTTTTAAATGATTGTCTGCATTGCGATGACTTGTTTATGCGGCGAACACACGGAAAAACTTTTTTCAAGAGTCATTACTAAATTTATTCAGGAACTCAAGATATGGGAAAAATTTAGAACTCCTTTTAGAAAAGTTCAATATTCATTAAAGAATTTTCAGGTGTTTTTCTAATGGCTTGGAAATAATTGTTCTTGACGCTGCGACTGAGTTCTTCAGTCACTGCGCGCTGAAAAAGTCTAGAACTATTTAAGAAAGAAGGCGTAGCGTAACCAATAGGTATACAGCGCCACTTGGCTTTAAACGCTTTAAAACGATCTAAAACTAAAGTATCGTAACGCGTCCCTGCAGCCGAGTGGCATAAGGCGGAGCGACCTTGAGTGTCGAGGTCTCAGGTTCGACTACTCACGCGGGCAAATTTTTTTCGCTAATTTTACATTTTTCTATTCTTAAACAAGTTCAGGACTTTTTCAAGAAAACTCAACAAGTAGTCCAGAAATTTACTACAGTTATCCCTGAACAGCTTAAAATAATGTTTCAATTTATGGTTTCGTAGCATTTCTTGTATTATTTCCATATCCTGAGTTCTTGAATAAGTTTAGGAAATACTCTTGAAAAAAGTTTTTCCGTGCACCATAAAAACGGCTTACACGGCGACAAAAATAATTTAATATTGTTATTTCTAGTAGCGGGCTATTTTTTCTCAATTGTTTCTTACTCAAAAATTTATGCAGAGTACGATAGTATTTTTTAATTTTAAGTATAGAGTGAAGAAGACTGCTTTTTATTATAAGATTATAAACAAATAATTTAAAAAACAATAAAAAATAAAAATTTTTTAAACAAAATATATTTTTACATTCTACGCTTCACGATGAAAAAAACGCCTATTTGGTTTTTAAAATCGGTTAAAAAGAACTCAAGAAAAAAATATTTTCATTTAATATTGTTAAAAACTTTAATTGTTAATAACTATAACAAAAAATTTTTTTTTGCCTTAAATTTTTTATGACATTATTTTTATCACATAAAGATGAGAATAAAAGATATTTCATTAAAATTTTTTTTTTAATTTACCCGATCCGTTTGGTTAAGCCTGACCCATAGGACAATTAGTTTAGGGGAGAGGGCCCCAAGGTGGTCAGGGCCTTAAGGTGGTCAGGGCCCTAAGGTGGTCACCCTAAGAAAATTTTTGTATATTAGTTAGTATCTTCAAATGTTTTCTGTTAATGTTATTATTTGAGAAGACAAAGATTTTAGTAAAGTTTTGAGCTAAATAGTCGTATGAGTCTCTTTGTAACGTGAACGTTGTAAAATTTCTGTTTTTAAATGATAGAGAAATTTTTTCTCAGGGTGTTAAAATCATCGAAATTAACCATTTTAAATTAGTAAAAATCGTTATAATTATCTTTATATATCGTACAATAATATTCCAAATGAATATAATTAATATTGTGCTTTAAAAAATTTTTTCATTTACGTTTAAAAAATTGTGTCTTGGCCCTAAGGTGGACACTTTTTTGGCAACAAGGTGGTCACTTTTGATTTTTAATGAAAATGTGTTTATACGCTATATTTATCAACATTTATCACTTTGAATGTGAATTTTATCAATTTTTAAGTTTTATGATGAATAATAATGAAATAGAATTATTTTCAAAATTTTACGTGTCTAATGCATGCACAAAAAGTATCACTTTTGACGAAAGGACAAAGTGCAAAAAAATTATGTAATATGTTTCTGTGATCCTGAAAAATAATTAATATGAAATAAACAACTTAATAATACGTTTTTTAATTTTTTTAATAACTTTTTTAGTGAATTTTCGTATGGTGACCACCTTGGGGCCACTTTTTTAAAAGTCGAATTTTCAACTTTTTTTAAAAAGTGACATAATTTTTTTTTATTAATGAAATGAAAAAACTTTATGATAGGAAGTTAGATAATAAGACAAAGCTTCAAACGCCGTATTATTGACCTTTATATATAATTCCATTTGAAATCTACAGTCTTTCAAAACATAGGTGACCACCTTAGGGCCCTCCCCCCTAAATAATAAGTGCAAAAAACTAAAAAAATTAATTTTCATTTAATTTAAATTTAAAACATAAATCATCGTATTAAATATGAAAGAATCTATCAATAATCCGAATCAATTTCTCAAATAAATTTCCTAAGCAATATTATAAGTACCGATAGCGCAGCTATCCTAAATACAGAAATCTGCTTTTTCAAAAGGTCGTGGGCTCGTATCCCACCATGCTAACCAAGTTTTTCCTAGTTCTTTGATAATTTTGAAATTATTAATTAATTTCGAAAAAATGTCTTTTTGAAAAAGCCAGGGCTGCCAGTGACTCACTTTTCTCACTTTTACTCACTTTTTTTCAGGTCACTCACTATTACTCACTTTTTTAAAAAAAACTCACTTTTCTCACTATTTTTTGTAAAATACCTTATTTCTCAATTTAAAAAAAATAAATTTTATTTAAGGGCAAATCCAAGTTGAAAAATGTAAACAAACAAAACAGTAAACAAACCAAACACTAAAATCGCAATTGTTTGGGAGCATTTATTACCATAAAAATTAACATTTTTACTCTTTCTATACAAAAATAGTTAATTAGGGTGTCAAAGTTTTCAATAAAACCACATTTTTTGACTATGAGTAGAGAAAGGTAGATTATGCGACTGCATAATTTTTTAAAATCGAGTAGAAACATTATAATATTATGTTAATTCATGTTTTAAACCTTTAACAACATGTTCCTAGAGCGCACAATATTTCACAATTTTTACTGATTGCATAATTTTACTCTTTCTGCATAATGATCGCATAATAGGCTCAAAAATTCAAAAATAGTGTTTTTTAACTAAGCAATGTAAAAAAATTTCAGTTTCTTTATATTTTAAATAAAATAATAAATAGGTAAGTTTTTAAACCACGTTATTAAATTTTAGTTTAAAAATTTAAGATTTATTATAAATTCTAAAAGAGATGTACTTACATCTCTTAAAATAAAATAAGAGTAACAAATGTTACTAAAAATTTAGATAATATTTTTATAAGTTACTTTTAGCTTTTATTGTTGGTTGTGATTATTATACGATTCAATCATAGAATATCAGAAAAATATGAAATATAAAATTTTCAGGAACGTTTTACGCTACATTTTCGCTTATAATAGAGTTGTCGAAAATGTAATTTAAATTATCAGGAATCAGGAAAGTTTGAAGCTAAATTTTTGGTAAAATTTGACTATAAACATTTATTGAAGTGCGAGAAAAATAAACATGACTGGGTGCTGTCCAGACAGGAATGGTTCCTGTCCAAAAAAAACAATTGAGTTTGGCAGCTGTCAGTGCTGTTTGGACATGAACGATTAATGTCCAGACATTACTGATTCCTTTATAGACAAGAATAGTTCCTGTCCAGAAAGCAAAGAGTACTGTCTAATTACAAAAGTTTTTTTGACAGGAACCACTCCTGTCTAGACAGTACCCAGTCATGTTTATTTTTCTCAGTGTGGGACATTTAAGGGGACTTTCTGGTTTGGAATAGACAAAAAATACACTTTTTTAAACTTTTATTGTGAAAAAAGTATTACAGTTTTTTCCCAAAATTCTTTTTGGACATTGTTACACATTACGTGGAAAGAATGTTAAAAACTTTTTGAAGTAAATTTAGTTACGTATGGCAGATGTAGGTGGCGTCTTCCAAAAGGTACCTTTTTCGGGGAGTAACTTTCCGAATGACCAGTACCTCATAAATTAAAAATTCAAACTGGATTCTGTTCATAAGTATTTGTTCTAGGTAAAAAACCTAAAAAACGATTTTTAAATGTATTTTTTAATATTTTATAAAAATTTTACTTAAAAAATCGCAAAACCGCTACGTTTTATGGTCAATTTACCCCCGCATAAAAAAGGGGGTTTGACTGTGAAATCGGTTTGGTAGATTTCGAGAAAAGTTACTCCCCGTTTAAAGTTTTCATGTAATGTGTACCTCAACTACAGTCCGTTAAGAAACGGACATAAAAATTGCTATAACTTTTTTCTTTCGCATATTTTTTCATAATTGTTTTGGGAAAGTAATTTTATGATACTAAGGAACATTTTAAAGCAAAAAAAGAAAAATCGATTTTTTTAAAATCCTAAACCAGAAAGTCCCCTTAAATCTTTGCACAATTTTCACTAAAGTTTGCAAGTAAATTTTTCAAAGTTTGCAAGTATGTAAATCTTTTATAAATTTTTAGGAATGTTTTGGTGCTGTGTAGAAATACTCATAGTCAAATATGGTTTCATTGCAGACTTTGACACTCAATTTTGCGATTTTTGTTAAGAAAGTTTAAAAAAAATAAAAATTAATGGTAAAAGTATTAAATATCTGTACCTATTATTTATTAAATTGAGAAGAAAATTGATATTACAGATTAATTATTAATTTAAATCTTTAAAAATATGCCAAAATTAACCTCACTTTTACTCACTATTTTATTTGTAAATTCACTATTTACTCACTTTTTTCAATCAAAAACTCACTTTTTTCACTACTTTTAACCTCTAAGTACACTGGCAGCCCTGAAAAGCAGATTTCTGTATTTAGGATAGCTGCGCTATCGGTACTTATAATCTTGCTTAGGAAATTTATTTGAGAAATTGATTCGGATTATTAATAGATTCTTTCATATTTAATATTTAATTACCGAATGATAATTTCACTTCCTTTAATTATAAATCATCGTAGTTAAGGCAATTATTGATACAATTAATCGGTATATTTAATATACAAACTCGTTAGGGTCTATAGATTTATTATTTAGACTAATTGTCCTATAAAAAATTTTAAAATAAAAAAAGATGCTCCTCTTTATTTTCTATAATGTAGCACTTTTTAAAATTCAAAATTTCAAACTTAAATTCTCAGCGAATTCTTCCCATCCGCTCAATTGGTTTAGAGTAAAAATTTCTGAAGTGGCCCCCCTATTTTTTACAAAGTTGCAAAATTTGAAATAAGTATTTGTATTTGAAAGTACTAGTATCTGATAATATTTTCACCAAGTATTTTAAAAATATTTAAATTATTCATACTTTTTATTGTTAATTAAAGTTTTTTTAACCCTTTTAATAAAATAATTTTAACTATTTGAGTTTTTACACAAATTGAACAAAAACTTAGGGTCATATCAGTGAGTAAATGTACTTTCGAGTTACAAAATAAAAATTTTAAAAATTTAATTTTTTAAAATATTTTAATAATTGAACCTCCCAATTCTATAACTCGATCTGCGCTCGAACGATTAGCGTAAAGGCAGTCAGTCGGGCGAAAGTATGAAAAAAATTAAAAGTTAAAAATAAATATTTTTAAAAACACTATCTTTTATAAAATGAAAATGCGCAACATTTTTCTCTTTAAAATTTTTTTTAAAAGTGAATATTGTTGACAGTAGAGACAAAAAACTAGAAATTTTTTGTTACACAATTTCATTGAATTTTAAAATATAAATCGTCATAACTCGGACAAATATTGACGGATTTCGTCCAAAATTAATATGCAATCCTGTTAAAGTCTACTGATGAAGATAAAATAACAAAAACATGAAAAGTGACTTTTTTTAAAACAATATTTAATTATAAATAGGGGAGTGTCGGTAATGACGCATCCTATGTTTCGACGACAAAAAGTCTGCGGGGAACTTTTGAGTTTAATAAACTTTCAGTGACAAAGTTTTTCATTATGAATCAAGGAAGTTTTCTAAAAAGGTTTTAGACCGATTGTTTGGAAATTAACAAAAATATAGCCAGATTAAAAAATCATGCGGCGCAACGACGCGCCGCGCCGTTTGATATGTGTTTGGTATTGGAAGGAAATACGTTAGTAACGTGTGATACACATAGGACGAGAACACATGTCAAACGGCGCGTCGTTGCGCCGTATGATTTTTTAATCCGGGTATATTTTTGTTAATTTTCAAACAATCGGTCTAAAATCTTTTTAGAAAACTTCCTTGATTCATAATGAAAAACTTTGTCACTGAAAGTTTATTAAACTCAAAAGTTCCCCGCAGACTTTTTGTCGTCGAAACATAGGATGCGTCATTACCGACACTCCCCTATTTATAATTAAATATTGTTTTAAAAAAAGTCACTTTTCATGTTTTTATTATTTTATTTTCATCAGTAGACCTTAACAGGATTGCATATTAATTTTGGACGAAATCCGTCAATATTTGTCCGAGTTATGACGATTTATGTTTTAAAATTCAATGAAATTGTGTAACAAAAAATTTCTAGTTTTTTGTCTCTTGTGTCAACAATATTCACTTTACAAAAAAATTTTAAAGAGAAAAAAGTTGCGCATTTTCATTTTATAAAAGATAGTGTTTTTAAAAATATTTATTTTTAACTTTTAATTTTTTCCATACTTCCGCCCGACTGACTGCCTTTACGCTGATCGTTCGAGCGCAGATCGAGTTATAGAATTGGGAGGTTCAATTTTTTTGTAAACAAATGCAATTTTAAGTGCTTTTTATAAGAGATTTGAAAAATTTTTTTTTTGCTAAATGTTCTTTAGAATATAGGTAAATACTTAAACAAGAACTGAAAAGAAGAGAGCAAGAGAGAGAGCCAAGCACGTTCAACGGCGCCAGCCTGCAGTATTTGATTTTTCTCTGTTATACCATTAAGATTTCTTATAATATATGGTCATTTGGGGTAAATGTGAACGGAATATATATTTTTCATCAAAAACATTAGTTTTTGTTGTTAAAAGATAAAACGGACAAATTTCTTTGGAAGAACTTGCTATTTTACTTCCCTACAAAAATTCATGAAATACAAAAAAATATTGATGCACATGAATCGCCTAAACTTGACTGCTTACATTTACCCCCAGGATTTTGAAATTTTCCTAAAATTCGGGATAAATGTAAACACCACTGTACTTAAGCGAGGTTTAAGAAACAAGTTATTTCAAGCATACTACTGTTTTAAGGGATGGATGAACTGAAAAAATATTCTTCGTAGTTGTATAGTAAATCAACCAGTTGACTGATAATGCATCATATAAAATAAACAATCAACCATTATAAAATTAGTAATGTAAAAACTGGAATTACTTGTACAAATTTCAATATTTTCATTCAACTTTGTAAAAAGAATTTCTTAAGGTTGCTGAATAAGAATCTAAAATCGATTTTTTAAATTTTGAAATGGTAGATCCAATATGGCGGTCAGACACAAAATATTGTTAAAAATTGATCAAATTTTAAATTTTCAAAATGACGGATCCAATATGTCAGATAAACCTAAAAAATTTTTTAAAATTGATGAAATTTGCTTGAATCTGGCGTATCAGAGTTTTATTTAGCAATTGAGAAGAATCGTTTCCCTATATTTTTTAACGGACACTTTTTCGTAGGCTTATTTTATCTTTAAAAATTTAATTTAAAAATTTTTGACAATCCTATATGTTTTTGTGTAAAAAATGATGTAAGAAAAAAAATATGACCTTCGATAATCAAAATTTAAAGGGGTCAAAATGGGGATGGTGTCTCCCCTTAAAATAAATAAATTAAAATAAATTTTATTTTTAATGAATTTTTTTTAAATTTTCAATTAAGAATTTAATTTTATATTTTAATTTAATAATTTAGTTTAAAGATTTAGTTACTTTTTTTCTTTTACGTTGTTTCAGATTTGTTAATTTATAAATAAAATTTGATTGTTTTCAATAAAAGAAAATAAAGATTCCTACATAACAATTTGCTGTAAACATGTAAACTTTTTAAATCATATTTTCTAAAAATTTAATATTTATTTTTTATTAATTTATTATTTACGAATTATTTATTTATCAATTATTCATTTATTATTTGTCCTTTACTTATTTATTTGATATTTACTATTAAATGGATTTTTCACTGTTCACTTTACAAAAGTCTTTACAATCTCTTCACTTTACGTCTTATTTATTTACTATTAGTATTACAATAATAATGTATTATTAGTCTTTATTGCGAGTACTCTTTATTGCTATATTTTTTGTATTAATAAAATTCTTTTACACGCATTTTATTTTCAACTTGTATGTTATTTTAGATTACCTGACATCGAAATGGAGACTGAAATAATTTAATTGACACCATTAATTCCCGCATGAAGAAAAATATTTGGTGAAAAAAATTATTGGGTAAGTCGATTAAATATATTTTTGCATCTATTGAAATGAAAATTAATTTTTGTCGAAAAATTTAATCGATACAATCAATTTTCAGATGGAATGATTCTGCTAAAATTTTATAAACAATTTACGAAAATGGGACATTTAATCTTAAATAATTTCTATACGTCACAAAGTGTTTTGTTCGAGTATTTTCTTTTCTTTCATTACTTTGTAGTAGTTTGTGTTTAATTCTCTTTTTTTAATTTCCACGTTTAAGTTCTCCTATTTAAATCGAAGAAATGCGTAAATATAGTTTATTTTGATAAATAAATGTTTCGAAAAATTAAAAGAAAAAACAATTAATTTTTTTCAGCTTACTTAGTATTTTAAAAGTGAAATATTTCTATTTTATTGAAAAGTTAACTAGTCTGTTAGGATAATTACAATTGACACTATAAATTGTTTTTGTCACGCGATAAAAAATCAATAGATAAAAGAAGTACTTTCTTACTTTGAAGGTATTTAAAAAAATACATTTAATTTTTCTTTTTGAAAAATTGAATAATTTCTCTATCTACACGTGTCATCTTTTTGTACTATATTAATTGGAAAAAACTTAATACAAAGAATCATTTTTTATTACTTTATATTTAGATTTCAACACTCGTGAATTTAATTTTTTTTTCCATGTTACAATTGAAATGCGAATTTCGAAAAGGGCTCAACTCGGTTTTTTTTAAATTTTACAGGAGAGACGAAAAACGTTTTATTCTAAACAGCTTTAATTTAAAAAACTCCAGTTTTTTCATAATAATTAGATTCTATTTTGTACGAGAAAATGATAAATTAATTGTCTTAAATTAAAGTTAGTTGGAGAAAATTGATATTAAAGTTGTCAGAGTTGAGCCCTTTTCGAAATTCATGAAAAAAATTCAATCGTTTTAATCATAAAAATATAGTAATTAAATATTTTACTATCGAGAATGAATTCAATTATTTTTTTATTGAATTTCAAAATGTAATAACTTTTTTTGGGCTCAAAAACAATTCAGCAATAGGTTAGAAAACAAATAATATATTAGGTTAAAAGTCAAAGGAAAACACAGTTTAATACAATTTTCTCCTGTAAAAGTACCTCAGATGAAATTTTCCTTTTAAGAAAACGACAATGAATATATAATAATGCAAAAAATACAAAAAAGTGAAATTTGAAAAAAACCCGAGTTGAGCCCTTTTCGAAATTCGCAATTCAATTAAATTTGAAAGTTCCTGTAAATTTATAGATTTCATAGAATTATAAAAGGAACTATTTTTTCTAAAATAATGTATATATAATTTGAACCTTTTTATTTATAAGGCTTTGAATTTATTATGATTCTTATTTGACTGTTTTTTCTCTTTTTTTTAACAAACACAACGGGAAATATAAAAGTTTCCTAGAAACCATTTGAATTGAAGTTAGGAGGCACCTGTGTGTTTTTTTCACTGACGATGTATTGCATGGTCAATAAATATTCACGTGTCCCTTTGTGCGCACCTTGATAGATGGAAAACCACACAGGACTCATGCAAAACCAGGCAGTTGATTATTCTCACCCTTCCTGATAGTTTGACCCGCATAGAAGGAAAAAGTGTGGAAAACAGTTCACTTCATATTGAGCCGCTTAATAGATTTAAAAATAAGTTGGTGAGTTGGCATTTTTTATTTTCTTACATTTTTTCATATTACTGAAAGTTTTAATTGTAAAATTTCTCATGTAATTTGTTAAAAATTTCTTATATTTCAAATTATAAACGATTTCTATTTGATAAGTAATTTTTGGAAAATTCGTCGCTTTATAAAATATTTTCTCGGTTTATTTATTTACAATTATTGTTTCAATTTTCCCCTTGTTGCAAATTTCTATTTATTAGATAAATTATTATACTCGACTAAATATTATTATAAATAAATTATTCTAATCTATTGAGTGCAATAAGTAAATTGTTATTTTACCAAGAATAATAACACAGGTCTACAAAATACGACTTCTTTTTAGATATGGGAGTGGTTTTCCATATAATTTTGTGCGCTGAATACGATCCCGGTCTCAAAAATTGCGTATCACGTCAGGATTTTGAAAAAAGTGGGGGTAAACAACCCAAAAAACGTGTTTTTGACGGTTTTCAGTATTTTTTTTCTCCTAAACCTGATGTGCTAGAAACTTCTATATAGTTTTAAATTAATGCTTTATTCGTGTACTTTAAGACCCAAATTCGAAAAATAAAAAAAACGTAAAAGATTTTGAGAAAAGGGGGGTAAAGACCCAGAAAAATCTGTTTTTGACGGTTTTCAGTATTTTTTTTCTCCTAAACCTTATGTGAGGTCTTAAAGTGTATTATTTAATCTTTAATTAAAGACTATAATAAAGATTCCAGCACGTCAGGTTAAGGAGAAAAAAATACTCACATCCCTCAAAAGTACATTTTTTGGGGCTTTACCCCCACTTTTCTCAAAATCTTTTACATTTTTTTATTTTACGCATATGGGTCTTAAACTGCACGAATAAAGCTTTAATTTAAGACTATATAGAAGTTTTTAGCACATCAGGTTTAGGAGAAAAAATACTGTAAACCGTCAAAAACACGTTTTTTGGGTTGTTTACCCCCACTTTTCTCAAAATTCTGACGTGATATGCAATTTTTTGTAATAATAAGATAAACGATGAAATTCAGTTTTTTATTATTTCTTCTTAGTTTTTTTATTATCTCATTCCACTGAATGACATGCAATATTGATTAACAAATTGATTGTCATTTTAGGTTACAGGAAAGAATATTTTCGGTTAATGCGTTTTTTCGCCTCCTCGATAGTTACACCATTAGTTTGATTAAGCGCCTTGAAGCAAATGGGAATAAATGAAGTATTTTTGAAATGGGGTGTGGATCAAGTACCGACGTCGTAAAAGGTACTATTTACGAACAAGAAAAAGGAATATCGTCAAAAAATTCAATTCCTAATTCACGAAGTTCACCTTTACACGACAATAACAATACAAAGACAGCTTTACGTAAGTTTCGTTATTAAATTAATTAAATTATATCTACTTACTTCGAGGAATAATTTTTCATTTTATTTAATTATATATTTAATTATTTTAAACTGTTTAATAATAAATAATTGGGTTGTCACAGGTCAGGGAAAATTCAGGGATTTTTTATTAAAGCCAGGTGGGAGAAAAAGTGTTTTCATAACGCGGTGCAAAAAAGGGCACTTTTTTGCACCTTGTTGTGAAAAATATCGTTCGTAACTTGTGCTAGCAGTTGTCACGAAATATACTATTTCGTGATCGCGCTCTCATTTAAAAAAAAGAATATTTAAATTTAGGAATTTTTGGTAAATATTGATAAACGCTCTGGGACTGGTGCTCTTCTCGGAATTTTGCAAAAATTTGATAAATAATTATTGAAAAAATTGGTTAAACTTTGAAGAAACTGGGTTTTTTACGGTTTGGTATCGCGCTCTCATTTTGAGAGGATAAAATATTACACTGAAAAAAGTGCTGTTGAATCAAATAGCTCCATGCTGTTGAATTTCCCGTTATTAATTCAATAACACATTTATTAATCGAACAGTATATTGCTTAAAACGAAAAAATGAAACTGTTTAAATTAAAAGTACGGTACTGTTAAATTAATGATATTCTACAAATTGTTTCTATAGTTCATCTATATATAGCAACAGAATAATTTATTGCTTCTTTGACATTATTCATTTGAAACATCTAATAGATAAACTTGAAGAAAATGCGTGTAAATTTGAATCAAATGAAAAGTTGTTTGCTCCAAAGAAGCGCGCTTTTGAAAATGAAAGCATATGCTTTCGTTTCAATGAGTGGTGCTATAGCGGACTGCCAATAGCATATGGGTGATTTTCAAATAACTGTCATATTTGCATGTCCCCATAGATAAATGACTAATAAAATTATTATTTTTTGCCACTCACTTCATAAATCACTTAATAGAAGTCTCTTCTTAAAGATACTTAATATTCAGTTTGTTAACATTAACATTATCATAGTTAAAATTAAGAAAATAGGGTTAAAATGTCAGGTCCGTGGCATACGTTTTTTTTAAATTTTGTTCTGAAATTTTCACGTAAGCAAATATTAAAACTATCTTTTAAGTACTTTGTAGGCCAAATCTAACCAGATGTTTTACATATAAAAATATTTTTATTACAATGATATTCTACGTACACGAGCACTTTTCTCATGTTTTAAATTGTTAATTACGTTCTACCAACACATGTTAACGTCATCGTGATTTTATTACTCAATTTTATGTTTAATTGACTTCTACTGGTATTATTTTGAAGTGCGAACATTGAAAAGAAAATATTTATTCGATTTTTTATTTCTTTACGTGTTTTAACTGTGACACACATGTCAGGACCGTGGAAAAATGTCAGGTCCGTGGCATGTAACTTTTGCATTTTCTTTGCGTTTTCCATCGTAACTTTAGAAATATTTAAAATCTTGTAGTTTTCATTTGAACATATACTTTAATAACAAAAATGTACTGGAATATGTAATAAATTTCAAATTTGGTTCACTATTTTAGCAGAAAAATGTCTTATTCAAAAAAATCACAGTTATTTGAAAATCACCCATATGCTATAAAAATAAGGACACTATGTATTTGAGACATTGACAGGTGCTAAATTTATTGAAATACTTATTCACACATATTTATATGTTTATTAAACCTGTCGTTTTTGAAATTCTTATATAAAACACTATTATTTAAATTGTTCTAAAGAATTAAGGACTAGTTAAACATAAATTCCCTATATAAATTCCCTTATTCACGAGAAAAATCTCGCGCACGGTATTTGACTACAAAGTAACTGCTCAATGTAAGAAGCGAATGTATTACATTGCAGCGCGGCAGTTCTCGTCTATCACGAAAGTTAAGCACGTTTGGTCGCGGTTACTACCTGGATGGGTGACCGATTGGGAACAGCGTATTTTCCAGACTCAAAAAAATATAAAGTGTGTTTGAATGTGTATGTATGTGTGTTTGTCGTTAGAAAAAATGAAAAAAATAATAAAGATGTGTATGTTAGTGTGTAAAATTGAAAAAAAGATGTATATAAAAAGTATTGTGTTAAAGATGTGAGAATTAATTATAGTATATAAAAAATATATGAACAAAAATTTCATTTTTTTAATTTATCGTTGGTATATCTTTAACCACATAAAAGAATTGACTTAACAGTATGGTGTTATTTAATCGATAGCAACAACTAAAAAAATTAAAAGTACAAATTTTTGAATCATAAAAATGATGTTTTTAAATTGAAAAACTATAGTCATTGACTCAAAAGCATATACTGTTAAATTAAAAATTTTGATCGTTGATTCAAAATGAATACCTTTAAATTAAAATAGTATGCTGTCAATTTAAGAAATATGCTTTTGTTTCAATGAAAGTGATACTATCGAATCATTAGAATCGGTGCTTTCAAAACAACAGCATATACGTTTGGCAGCCCGTTATGACACTATTCAATGAATCAAACTCATATGTCATTGATTCAACAGCATTTTTTTTGCGTGTACGGTTTCATATTTGGTGATAGAGGGACGCTCCTCTCCGTTTTTACAATAATTTTGTGAGGAAATTATTTTATTAACGATTAAAAGTGGAGTAATTTAAAGTTGAGACGTTTTATCAGTGCAAGCCACGGCCACTACTGAGAATTGGCGCCACCGATACATAGAGCCATTTGCTGTGTGCTCGCCGCCATATTGTCTCCCACTTTTGTCAAAAATGCAACTTTTATAATAATGGTTTTTAATATTTATTTAAAAAATTACTTGCAACTTTCAAGATATCTTGATATCTTTAATTCATTAGAAGTGAGACGACAGGTGGGAAAACATTTTTTCGAGCAATATCTTCCTCATGGTCTTAAAAGTGCTGCGAAACATTAAATTTTAGAAATTAAAAAAAATTTCTAAAATTTAATTTTAGAAATTAAAAAAAAATTTCTAAAATTAAATGTTCATTATTTTATTAATTATTAAAAATAATGGATTTATAGAAGAATTTTAGTTAAAAACACTCCAAAATTGAATTTTGGAGAAGTGACACATAACTGCAGAAATTCAATTGATTTTAAAAATTCAATTAAGATTCTTGACAAAATTTCAATTATATTAAAAAATTTTCCTTAATTTAATTATTTTTAATATTTAATATTGTAGAATATCTTACTTGAAATTACACTTTATTAAAAACTTTAAACGAAATAAAACAATTTAATTAAAATATGATAAAACTGCAGTTTATTAAAATTAAATAATCACATCATTTCAAGGAGAAGTGGTCACGGTCGTGATAATTTAGCAACTGAATCATCCGTCATTCTCATACTCTTTCGTCGACAGATCAAATGGTTAAGCCTTAAACCGTATTTTTGTGTTTACAAATATTCCGCGAATTTTCAAATTTAGGCACTATAAATTTCCTACACTATTTTATAAAATTTTCCAAGAACAATAACATTATTTTAAAAAAATTTTAATCAAATTCTACGCAAACATTTAATTATTTTGATAAATAAAAGTTTCACGGGAAATTAACTATTTACAAATTTTTTATAAATTTCTTTGCAAGAATTTAATTATTTTCATAAATAAATTCAATTATTTTTAATTTTCTTTTTATAAATAATAAAAATTTTCACAGAAATTTAATGCTGGATTCAAGAACCAGCTCTATGCTCGGACCGCCAGCTCTAATACCAGTCAGTAAGCGGTGAGTACTTCTGGGCCACGCACTGCCACCCAACTGATATTAACACTTCTGGTTCGAGCGAAGATCCGGTTCTAGAATCCAGCTCCTCAATTTGAATAGAATTTCCTAAAGGAATTAACTAATTTTTGTAATTTTTTAAAACATTTCTTAAAGCAATTCAATTGTTTTAATAATGAAGGAATTCAATTAGGGGAGACCGGGGCTAAATCGGACAAGTCAAATATTTCCGAAACCGTGAAGAATTTCAAATCATGTAAATAACCTATGAACGCGCAATTTCGTGATGCATATGCTGCATGAGGTTTTAGGGACGTGTCATTTTTCTTGTAATAATAGTTGCCGTTAATATATGAAAATGTCATTTTTTGAGGTAAAAGTAAAAAAAAAATTTTCTCATTTTTTTGGGTTTTTATCGTTAAAGTTAAAATGCAAATATCATACTGCAATTTTTCTTTTAGCTCAAGGTGTACTGAGTTTAGTAGAAAAAAAGTTTAATGAAAAACGTTAAAAATAAAAAATATATTGCAGGTTAATTATTAGATGACGGTGTGGGGCTGAATCGGAAATCGTGGTAAAAAACAACCAAATCTTTGAATACTTTAATTTATTTTATACTAATTAACTATTTTATATTATATTCTTTGCATAGAACCATTTTATAAATAAATAAATAATTTATATTAAAACTCGAATTCGCAAGCGAGTTGCTACAAACAGACAAGTCTGAAAACTGTACTTCATTTTATATTATATTAATTACCGATTTTACAGATTATATTATATTCTTTGTATAGAAGTATCTGCAAATAAATAAAAGAAGAATTGATTTGACTTTTATACAAAAAAAAACGAAAATTTGTGTCTCATTCTTTAATTAATTAGCCGTGTCCGATTTAGCCCCATGGGGTGTCCGGTTTAGCCCCACCAATTTTCGTTTTCGAGGTAGTCACCTTCGAAGCAATATATCTCCAAAGCTACTGTAGTTTTTTTAAATCGAACAAGTAATAAAGCTTTAAAACAACAATTTACAATCAAATTTTTTTATTTTAGCTTCAAGAAAATTTCATTTAACACTTCCCTCACTACACCTAAACTTTCAGTAATATTGTCAATAGTGCTGCAAGTTTAGTTGTTCTGGTGTTGCAAAAAATGTTGTATGACACTCATGCATAAAGTTGATTATACTCGTGTGATTTGCATCACTCGCCTTCGGCTCGTGCTACAAATGTCACACTCGTAAAATCATTCACTTTACGCACTTGTATCATAAATAACTATTTTGTATGAGTTTTCTGGTCAAAGACCAAATCCGTCCGGTTTAGCCCCGGTCTCCCCTAATTTTTAAAATTTTAATGAAATTAATTAATTTTAATGGGAACAATTATAGGGTCATTTGGGGTAAATGTAAACGGTTTATCTATTTTTTACGAAAAACATCAGTTTTTTTTGTTAAAAGGTAAAATGGACGGATTTTTTTTTGCATGAACTTGTTACTAGAGCTCCCTAAAAAATTTTATGAGGTTCAAAAAAATATTGATGCACCTGAATCGTCTACAACTGACTGTTTACATTTACCCCAAGATTTTGAAATTTGCCTAAAATTCGGGGTAAATGTAAATACCTCTGTACTTAAGCGAGGTTTAAGAAACAAGTTATTTCAAGCATACTACTGTCTTAAGGGATGGAAAGACTGAAAAACAGTTCTTCGTAGATGTATAGAAAAATCAACCAGTTGACTGATAATGTATCATATAAATAAACAATCAACCATTACAAAATTAGTAATGTAAAACTTGGATAACTTGAACAAATTTTAATAGATTTTCATTCAACTTGGTAAAAAAAAGTTTTTAAGCTTGCTAAATAAGAATCTAAAATATCGAATTTTTAAATTTCAAAATGGCAGATCCAATAATTTATTAAATTGTTTTTTTAATGTAGTTGAAGTTCTGTTTACATTTACTCCGAGTTTTCGAATTCTCGGGGTAAATGTAAACACTTAATTATTTATTAACTAAATTGACGAAAATCAAAATCAATTTTTGTTGGGACATGAATAAGGAAGAATTACATATTTTTGTTAGATTTTTCAATTTTTTTTATGCAAATGCGAGACAAAATACTGAAACAGAAAAATTTTCAATTTCAAACTTTTTTGCATTAAAAGATAACTTACACTACACTGAAAAAAAATTTAATTGAATCAAGAAAATTTGAATTGGTTCAAGTAAATATCGGGATTGCATAGGGTCAATCCAATTATGCGATTGGCTCAAGAAAATGATTTTCTTGACATAGTATACTTGGTTTGAGAGCATATGTTCTTGATCCAAGAAAATATGGAATTCGATCAAGAAATTATGTAACTTGTAAGAAATTTAGAATATATTAATTCAATATCATTTATGTATCAAATCAAGTAAATGGCTTACTTGTAATGAGAAAATATTTTCTTGATTTAATAAAATTTTAGATTTCAATCAAAAAAATATTTTCTCAATTCAAGTAAATCATTTACTTGAATCCCCCCCTTCCCCCATCCCATGATTTCTAATACTTAGGTCAAACATTTTTATTATTTAATTAATTAACATTTATATTTTTTATTTAAATAATTAAACAATTGTTATTTTACATAATATTTACATTTAATTAATACTTATCACAAATACAACAAATATACCTTGAAAGAAAATTTTCCACGGTCGGAGGAATCGAACCCGGATTGCACGCATCAGAAGCCGTACCGTTGCCACTATGCCATCCAAGCCTCAATGGATAGTTTTCAAAAACTGCTATTTAAGCTGCACATCCATTTGAAGAAAAATATTTTCTTGGATTAAGAACACCGGCATTGTGTTAAGTAAAAAAAAAGTTTCAAAACAAATGAATGAAATGATTTGATTTAAGAATTACGAATTCTTTAGACAATACTTTACTATTTCGCTTAAGAACATAATATTCTTGATTCAATCCTTTTTGGTACTTCGGATAAGTAAAATATTTGATTGTAATAATAACATATTTACTTCCACCAAATACTGAATTATTAATACAAGAACTCTACCCAATGCTCATAATTACTTCGCACAAGAAAATAAATTGATCTCTTCAAATAAATGTGGGATTGATTCAAGTAAATTCTGTCAAGTAAATGCATTTACTTGGTTCAATTACATTTTTTTCAGTGTAGGGCATTGCCAATTGTCAAAATAAAATATTGGCAATAGTCAGAACATCTTGTAGGTGAGCTGAGGTAAAAATATTGCCGTCGTACTTATTTTTTAATTTGTAAATTTAGCTGAAACATCTACTGTTTACATTTACCCCGCGTTTACATTTACCCCAAATGACCCTAATAGAATTCCTCGCAAAATGAATTACATTTCTTAAAAATTTGTTAATAAAATTCTTAATGAGAATTCAATTTTAAAAAATATTCAATTATTCAATAAATTATTTATTTTTGTATTCAAATAATTGAATTCTCGTAGAATTCAATAAAAATTGATTTAAAAATGTATTTGAGTTAAAAATTTAAATTATAAGTGAATATTAAAAGCATTAGTTTTTTCAAAAAGTAAATTTTTTGATAAAATAGAATTTTGAAAATGTTTCAAATTAAAATCTTTGAAAATCTGATTGTTTCATACTTTTAACTAATAATTCCAAGAAATTATTTTTTTTGAAAATGTTTAAATGAATTTTTTTCTTAATTTATCTGAAATTTTTATTTTCTAATAATGTATTTAATTAATGATTTTCCGAATAATCAAAATTTCATAAAATTGAATTGTAAATAAATTGATTTCTCAAAGAACTTTTTAAAAATTATCATAAATAATTGATTTAAAGAAGAATTTTAGTTAATAATTGTAGAAAATAATAATTGCATTGAAATGATGAATATAATTTTGAAAAATTTACAGTAACAATTTTCTTATATAATATAAAACAATGATTCTTTCACTCGATTATCTTTAAGGGGATAGTCCAGTTCAAAACAGGCAAAAAAAAGGCTTTTTAATAAATATTAAAATAACTATGACATTTATTTAAAAAATTTCTTTTGCATGTAATAAATTATTTATTTAAGTATTTGTAAAAAAAAATTTTCATTTTTATTTCAAAATGGCGGCGATATAAGCAATTTTTTAAAATGCCCATTTTCGGTGGTAAGATCAATTCCAAACTTTCTAAAACAGATAAAACCAAAAACAATGTGACATTCTCTTCGTTAGATATTTCTTCAGGTGTGGAACCTCAAAAAAGTGGAATTTTCTTCCCCCTCTTTTTTTAGAGTACTTTTTCTCCAAAATATGCAAAAAGGTGTTTTTATTCAAAACTAGCTGTCGTACCCGTCTTCGACAGGTTTTAGTTTTTTCAAATACATTCAATAGTGTGTCTACCAGTCTCCAGAAATAAGAAATAGTGGGGAATTTAATTCGACAGGAAAAAATAATAATTAGCTACCATCAACTATTTCATTAGAAAAATATAGTAATATATTATTCGTCTAAAAAGTCGAATTCAAACTAATTGTATCATAATTGCTAAAATCTAAAATAAGACTTTTATTGTTTAAGCTCAATTCACATTTTTACCCGATTAAATTAAATTCCTGCATATTTCCCATTTTTCCCAGTTGGTAGAACCCCTGTTAAAAGTATTAGTAAAAACAAAAACCCATCAAAGAGTATTTTCATAAAATATGTGAATTTTTGTAGCCATTTAAAGTTTTATGTGTCGTTAAGACTTATCAAGAAAATTTACATTTGATAAAAAAAATACATCTAAAAAAATTTTGACAAAGCTGGGAAAAACCGAATAGCTTGTAAAACAGAAATAATAATAATAGACACCATGTTTAACTTTTGTCTTTACAATGCACTGTAAAAAATTTTTTGGGTGATTTTACCAAAAATGTTTTGGAAGTAATTTTCACAAAGAATTTGTGGGTAAAAATACATGAAGTTTTTGGTAATTTTACCCAAAACTTTTGGAAAAAATTCCTATAATTTTTTGTCTGAACCCGAATTGCGTGCGGATAGTATCTGGTAATTTTGGAAACGCTTTCCTTCGCGCATAATTCATGTTATTTCTGATTTTCCGAACATCGTCAATTGTCAAAGTATTTATGTCTCCTTTTTTTAATTCCTTGTGTAAAATTTTTGATGGACGATCTGAAGGATCGTCAACAGCTTTCCGCTTTAAACAATTACTCAATTTCTGTCTACGAAAATTTTTCTCTTCGTCCGGATTATTGTCATGATTGACTTGTTTTTCAATAATTTTATTTTGAGAAGTAATTTTTAAATATGATTTACAGTTTTTTTTCGAACAAGCCCATCTTTTAATATCATTTTTTAACGTTTTTTGAAAAGAAAACTTAAAACCTTCAATTACTATTAAAGGCTTACCTTTCTCTCCAATTATCACACTAAATGAATTCATAATAATAGTGAATGAAAAAGACACAAATGAATTGAACAGGATAAACAGCACAACATAAACACGCACCCGTTAATTGCCAACTGATTTTGAAACGAATAATTTCTTCAATTGCTTACATTTCGGAAAGAGGAAAATATGGGGGAATCAGTTGCCAGTGGTTCTCAACTCATAGGCAAAACACGACAGGCACGCAATTCGATCGACCCCCTGGAGCCACTGGGACGCAATTCGATAAAAAAAATCATACCTGGATTTCCCCACGCAATTCGGGCACACCGAATTTTTTAGGTAAAGATACACAAGATTTTTAGTGATTTTACCCAAACATTTTGAAAGAAATACCTAAAACTTATTGGGTAAAAATACAAACTTTTTGGTCTCTTTTACTAAGGTTTTAGAAAAAATACCCAACATTTTTTAGGTAAAATTACACAAATTTTTGTACTTTTGCTCAAATTTATGTGTAAAAATACACATGAAATTTTAGAAAAAATATACAAAAAATAATAATAATAATAAAAATAATTATAAATTATTATTATTATTATATTTTAATAATTTATTTAAAATAAGTAAATTTGTGATAATTTTATCTAATCATTTTGAGAAAATACTTAAGTGATGAAGTGGAATTATTAATTTTTCATTCACAATTTTAAAAAATTGGATAATAACATTTTTAACAATAATTGTGGATTATAGAGATTCATTTTATTTTTTAAAATATGTTTTAGTACAAAATATTTTTTCACTTATTACAATAAACAGTTATGAAAAACAATAATAAAATAGTGGGGTTATTGTATTAGATTAATCATAATCAACACTTATCATTAAACCACTTATAACGAGAAATTAACAAAATAGTCGATATTCCTGATAATGCACACTAGCAGATTAATTAATTAAAAAATTCATTATTGTTCACCATTCATAAAATACAACTCCACACATATATTTAATTTGAATTAAAAACCACATTTTTTATTAAAAACAATGTAAAAACGACAAAATCTTCAAGCGCGGACTTAGCTTCTCTAACAAATGCTGCAGAGCAACTGACGCCAAACGGACCATTTGACAAAAATTTCTAAGAAATTACAGAAAATTTCCAAATCTTTCCTTCATTTCTTTTATCTGAAAAATTTCACAAACATTCCGTCTAAATGAAACTAATAAAAAAACTGGTATTTGAAAAGTCATAAAATAGGATCTTTTGACAGACGAAACCCTTATCTGGCCACTTTCAGACGAACCAGATGTGACAACATTTCAAAGGAAAAAATATTTTACACAACTATTATTCGAAATTAAAGCATAAGTAAAGGGAAATTCTGAACTGTATATGGTAATATTACACAATTTGTATAATTGTATAAAAATATTAAAAGTTTGAGCTAATAATATAAATTACTTAAAAAAATTTTTAATTTCCAAAGAAATTACCCTAACATCTTTGGGTAAAATGGCTTTATCCACAAAATTTGGAAATTTTCCCAAGAGTTTGCACAAGCTTTGGGAAAATTTTCCAATTTAATTAGGTAATTTTTCAAAATTTTGGTAAAATTACCAAAAGTTTTTAGTAAAATAATTTTACCCACAAAATTTGGAAATTTTTCCAAGAATTTACCCAAGTTTTAGGAATATTTTCCAATTTATTTAGGTAATATTTCACAATTTTGGTAGAATTACCAAAAGTTTTGGGTAAAACGACTTTACCCAAAATAATATGAGAAATTACCTAAGAAATGTTAGGAAAATTTACCAATATTTTTTACAGTGTGCTCAAAAAATCTCTAAAAGTTAAATCTAGAATTAAAATAGCAAAACATTTTAGTATCGAAGTTTTTTCCCAGTAGTATAATCCAAGTATCACAGGTATTCTTGAATTTCTGCAGTATCTATTTTATCATAAAAAATCTTCATTTTTAATAATTGAAAAATAATTTTAATGATATAAATTAATATTTTTTAATATCATTTACCATCCTTATTAATAAAATCAGATGTCTATGTGTACATTGCTTTAAACTTCAAAATTTTAGCATAAATAGTTGTTATTGACATCAATAATTTCAGAAATAATCTTCAAAATTTTAATGTATGTATGTATGTACACTCAAATCTCGTTATAACGAGAAGTTCGGGAGTCAAGTCTCCCTTTATTACGAGCGCAAAAGGAGAAATGAGAAATCCCCACTTTTACGATTCTTTATTCATTTTTTTAGTGTTTACAATTTCTATAATGTCAAAATTACAAACGTAACCTTGTTTAATTTGAACTTTAATATACAAAAAATTTATATAAGCTAAAATTTTGCAGATGTTCGACTGATTGATATAATTTCAAATACGAAGTGACTTTTTTATTTTTATTTTATATAAATAAAATTGATTTTAACCAAATTTGAACCAACTGAATGTGCATTTGTTTATAAATAGTGGGGACAATCGACAGGAAATTTTTCTCGCTATACCGAGAGACAGAGCCTTCGTTATAGAGAGCGCTCGTTATAGAGATGGTCGTTATAGCGAGATTTGAGAGTATGTAAAAATATTGGATGAATAAATAATTCTGAATTGTATTATTTTGACGTTAAAATCTTAATCGAAGATCCCAAACATACTACTGACTTAAGTTTAATAGTAATTAGTATCAGTTATATTTTTCTCAATTTTTGACATTAAAACCATTTTTAAACAGATATTTTAAAAGCTTTCCATTAAAAAATGTGTAATTTTCCATTTTTTGAAAATATTTTTATATTTATATCTTAGTTATAGGATAGTATTTTTTGCAAAATTATACTAAAGTGTGCCTAAATAACATGTAATACTCAAGTATAGAAAGTTTAAAAACAATCCATGATACATACATTAAAATTTATAAGATTATCTCTGGAACCCTTAATGTGAATAACAACTATATTTATGCTAAAATTTTGAAGTTTGGAGTAATGTGCAGACAGGCGTTTGATTTTATTAATAAGTATTTATATTATATTACTGTTTAATTTAAATTTAAAATTAACGTTAATTAAATTTTTATGACTAAAGTAGTGTTTCATTTAAATCAAATGAAACTTTTTGTTTAGAAGCAATCTACCAAAAAATGATGCTAAAAGTTTTAAGCAATGTACAGACAGACGTCTGATTTTATTAATAAGGATTTCTCTTTTAAAAAAAAGGGGAGTTGGAAATTTTCCAGTTTTTGAGGTTCTACTTATAGGCATGATGACGCTGAATCAAAAGCCGTTTGATTTTTTAAAATCGCTTCAGAAGAACTCGAGATATCAGTCTTACCAGATCAAAAAAAGACATTTTGAGCAAAACGCATTTAAAGTTTTTGTTTATAAGTTTCGACATTTTTTTAAAAAAATCGTCAGATTTGCTTGAAAATCGTTACTCGGGGGTTTTTGAGGTCACTAATTACGAAAATGGAATCAGATTTAAAAAATTCAAAATGGCGGATCCAATATGGCAGACATTTTATATTTCAAAATGATTGGCTTTCCTTAAAAATCTTTACGGGGGGGTTGGGGGTCGCTGATTAAGAATATAACATAATTTTTCCAAAATTAAAAATGTCGGATGCAATATGGTGGACGAAAAAAAATTAAAATAAAAAAGTGTTCTTTTTCGCCATATTGGATCCGCCATTTTGAATTTTGGAAATTTGATATCTAATTTGTGATCAGCAACACCAAAAACATTTTTGTTTGTCTTTTTTAAAAAATGCAAATGAGAAAACGTCTTTGACATGGCGAAGAATAAAAATGTATAACTTTATCTTACTTCGAATTTTGCAATAATATTTTAAGAGAGTATTCTTGACAGTATAAGAAATCTGAAAATAAAATAAACAAGTTGTTCATTTCATGACCATTTCGCTTCCTCAAAATATTATAAACCAATTGCTTAATTTAATTTTAATATGTTAAGGTAATATATTTCAAAAAACACAAAATTTGAATTTTTTGTGAAAAAGAAAAATATTGATTAATTTTATAAATTTTGATGAAATATGCACTTTGTATATAGTACTATTTGTATATATCAATCGATTCGTTTTCTTGTCAGGAATGTAATTTTGAGAATAAAAAAAAATTTTGTGGATAAATTTGAAAATCCTTGTGTCAGATTTTAGGTATTAATGACTGCAATAAACCTGCAAAATTTCAGGGCAATTCATTAAAATTTGTTTGAGATAATTTGTACACAATTTTTTGTGACATACACACACACATACACGCACATACATCTGGACATTTGCTCAGAATTTAATATACATATATTAGAGCTGTGCAAAATAATTCGAACCGAACTGTTCTAATTTTTTCGCCTAGTTCGAATGTCGAAAATTCGACATTCGAGTTAGCTTAGTTCGAATGTCGGTTTTTCGACATTCGAGTTACTACAAAATTCGAACCGAACCGAGTTGTGTTCGGTTTTAGTACGCTAAAATGTCGAATTTTAAAATTCGACATTTCAGTCGCCCAGTTCGAATGTTAAATATTCGACATTCGAACTAGTCCAGTTCAGATGTCAAATATTCGACATTTCGGCGCCCAAAAACCTAACAAAACTCGGTTCGGTTCGAATTTTGCACAGCTCTAACATATATCCTAGATGAAAATGAGTCCATATAACCATGTTTTGAAAAATTGAAAATCGTCACGAATGCAAAGCTTCCTTGTGAGGAAGCAAAAAAAAACGATTTTTTTAACATTTTGAACTAGAATGTCTCCTTAATATACATATCGATATTTCAGTGTGATACAGTCCTATTTTCTGGTAATACTTCTAACAGTCCCATCTTTAGGTGATGCTTTGTACCGTGCTATTTCTAATTTGACAGATTGTAATGAGAATAAAAAAAATAAATTACGGTACTAAAAATAATTATTCCATTCAAAACAATTATTTTTGCATATTTTAGGAGAGACTTTTTATGGTAATATATAGAAATTATGTGTGAATTAATACAATTTAACCACTTAAATGCAATTAGAAAACAGCTAAGACATTAACTTTATCTAAATTCTATGAAAATAAAGCTTATATATTCTGGTTTCCATTCCCTATAGTATATTATGGACATTTAATGGGATTAATTGAAAAAAAATTGTTTAAAAATGTTTGTTTTTGAAAAATTTGACAAATGTCACGAAGTTGAATCCTAACTAACCTTCAACTTCGTACCATTTGTCAAATTTTTTCAACAACACATTTTTTAAACAATTTTTTTTGTCCAACGCCTTCGTGGAAATAGAACTATTGTACACTACGCACCAATATAGAAATGTAGTACATTTCTCCACTGGTGTTTGGTCAGTGGAGAAATGAAGTCATTTCCCCACTGGTGGTTTGGCCAGTGGTGGAATGAGAAATTGATTAATCGATTTTTTATTTTATATTAGAATTAGAACATTTTAAAAACAGAATTTTGAGGACACTCTGGGGACTCTTTTGGACACTTTCAAGACATTCATTTTTTCAAAATTTTTTGAACAATTTTTTTTTAATAATAATGATTCAATTTACATTTATTTCACTAGTATTTTCCAAAAACAAATTGATGGAGGGTCTAAAACTTTAGAAGATATTGAATTTTTTGTCCTTGTGTGCAACCGTAAAAAGCGCATTTTCCGGCTATACTCTACATACAAAGTAATATTCCAAATCACCTATAAGTCGTAAATTTTAACCAAATTCAATTTTTCTTTTTGGAGAATGTCAGGCTATAAATTTGTAAGAATTATTATTATTATTTTTAATTACTAACTTTTTACATAGTGTACCTAGAGAGGTGTATTTTTTCTAATTTTGCAATCTACCGGGCCTAACATAAATACCGATGCAAATTTAAAAAATAATTATTATTGTTTAAACAAGATTTAAACAAATTATTATTGTTTATTACTAGGAAAGAGTCTCCAGTTGTGAGACGGGTTTTATTTTTGACCCGTAAGTTGTAAATGGATAAACGAAATTGTAAATAAAATGCACCGTTCGAAAGGTAACAGAAATACGCAACTTTTACTAAAAGAAAGTATAGAGTTTCGATGAACTCAAGAAATTTTACGATATATTTTCCGAGCACATTGCTTTAAAAAAAATGTCTCCAGTTGTGAGACAGATCAATTGACTTTTTTCCACTTGACATGCCCAAAAATACTAGAAAAAAATTAAAACAATATTTAAATAGTATACCTGCAAAGTCGTATTTTTTATGCTGCTCAAATGGCTGTCGAGACTGTCTCACAACTGGTGATATGCTGTGTCGCACACCCAGAAATTGGCGCTATTTTGAAAAAGGAAAATTAAATTATTTATTCAACCGTAGATTGGAACAATGCAATATTGTTATTTTGTGATATGCATCACAAAATATAGGGAAAACAATAAAAGAAAATGCTTCACATTTACCTTTTCCAATTAATTAACTTGGAAAAAAGTACTTTGCATCCAGGTGCGAATTTCGGTCGGCCGCTACAGTTGGAACGTCGGGCCAAAGTCAAACCAACTGTGGCAGCTGAAGTTTCGGCACCCAAAGGTGTCCCGACTTTGGTTCAATGTTTCTCCCAAAGTCGGGCCAACCATGAATACCGACAGGGAGAACTGATGGTTGGCCCAACTATCAGCCACAGTTGGGCCGACGGTCGGGTACGGTTGTAGTTCATAAAGTTATCACGCTCCTTCTTTAGACATGTGAGCGTAGCATAGTGGTAGCGTGTGTGACTGTAGTGCGTTAGGTTGCGAGTTCGATCCCCCCAAGCGTTAAATATTTTAATATGTTTATAACTAATATAATGTAGGGGAGACCGGGGCATAATGGCTAACTTTTCACTCTTTGTGCTTTTTCTCGGCCGTTTTTTTTTAATTAAATGTTTTTCTTCTGGAAAAGTTACTCCGGTATCTCAGCTTTCTTTTTAAAAAAAACGTCCCGATATGACTCTTACTTTTTTTTCTACAATAATTTTTCTGGAGCAATGCAAAGCTATCCAAAACGTCCCAGGCCGGGGCATATTGGATAACTCCCGGGGCGTAATGAATAATGAGTGAAAATTAATATTTACGGCCTCAAATCTTATTATATATTGTAAATTAAGGTTTGTGAATTAAATTTGATATAAAAAATATTATAAATATAATTATTGTATAGAAAAAAAGATCAAAAAATATAACTTCAATTATTTTCTAAAGACGTATTCTTCGGTTTTTTTATTAAAATTAATATTACAAAATTACAAATCTGAAGTTTCACTTTCTCTTTTATCTTTAATAAAAGTAAGTTACTTTATAGTAAATTTAATTTATTTCATAAAATGATAACAATTAAATAAGGATTTTTAAAATACACAGAAAAAAAGGTGGTATAAATTTTGTTGCGGGTAATTTTAACCAATGCTAAGTCACATAGACAGTGGCGCCCTCACCTAGGTGAAATTTTGTTGCAGCGAATTTTTACCCCAAAATCAGGTTAAAATTTAAACTTTTTTTTTCTTGTGTACTTTTTCTGTCTTAAGTAATAACAAGCAAAATTATTTGCTTTTACAGTACTCACAAATGAAAAAAAATATTCTTTGGTTATTTTTTAAAATTAATATAACCAAATTACAAATCAGAAGTTTAACTTTTTTAGTAATCTTTAATAAAAGTAAGTAACTGTATAGTAAATTTATTTTAATTTATAAAATGATAACATTCAAATAAGAATTTTCGAAATACTTTTCTTGTCTAGTAAGAAAACAGAAAAAATCACAGAAGTCATATTTTGTTTTTTATGTTATATTTTGCAAGACAAAAAAAAGAATAATTCAAAAAGGATTTTACTTTACCTGGTTTCTACTTATACAGAGCGCGGTGCATTATCCATCGCGCCCCGGGAAAAACTAGCCATTACGCCTCAGGGGTACTTGGCCAATATTTTGTAATTTTCTATCAATACAGAAAGTGTAAATGAAAAATCTCCAATTGGCCCTTAAAAACAAATGTATCAAGCTCAAAACCCAATTTGATTTCTGTTTTTAAAGCTATTTTTGAAAGAATGAGAACGAAAAAATGAAAATTTTGAAAAGTTACTTTCGTATGTCAAAAAAAGTTTTTCTACTATATTTCTTACAATAGTGAATGAATATTATCAAAGCTTCATACAAAGTTGCAGTATACCAATTACAATAACTTGTCTATAGAGCGAAATTATTTACCAAAGTTGGGCCGACCGTGGTTACCGAAGGATGCCCAACCATTTGATCCCACGGTCGGCGCAACCCCAGGCGGAAATTTCCAACCGGCGCGGACCCTAGCCAGTACTGACGCCGGTGTAACTGTACTGGCTCGGAACTGCCTGCCAACCGGATGTGAACGGGCATTCTACCGAATAGTGACTAGGCCAGGAGCGCGCTGGCAACCGGCTCGGAACTGGCATTCCTACCGGCCGGGAGAAGCCTTTCCGTGTATAATTAAACCGGCTGGGACCTGGCACTCTACCGACTGCGGATTTTCAATTTAATAGCTGGCATTCTACCGCCTGACAACCGGATCGGATCCAAATGATAATTTTAACAAATATCAATTAAAAAAATAATAATTAATTGCAAAATATAAAAATACTGATGACAAGTCATTGACAGTTCTCTTTACACATTTTTTTATTTTTTTATATACTTAAACGCAATTTTTTATTACATAGACAATTGAAAAATCCTAACGCTTGGGGGTACACGATCCTACGCCTAACCGAATATTTCCGCACCGAAATCTCGCACGCTAACCACTATGCTACGCTCGCATGGGACTCTCAAATCTTAAATACTCTCAAGTGTCACGAGCTGAAATAAAACTTGTAGAATTACTACGTGTCAATGCTACAGCTATATTTTTGTTATTATATAATATATTAAATAATTGTTTCTCAATATAATAATATTGAACCTAATAATTTTAATTAATATCTCAATAGTAATAAATTTATTATTATTGAGATATTATTAATTCTCAATAATATTAATACTAATTAATAATATCAATAATAATAATAAATTTATATTAATAATATAAATTTATTTATAATAATTGAGCGTTTCGGTGCAATAATCGGTCTTACGCGTGAACGAAAACGATAATACCAGTCGGGTGGCAGTGAGCGCCTCTGGGCCTCTCACTGACACCCGACTGGTATTAGCGCTTGCGTTCACGCGTAAGACCGATTATTGCACCGAAACGCTCAATTATAAAGTAAAAGTGTAAGACAAATTTTTTTAATTGTTTTATTTAAAAAAAAGTCTCAATAAATAATTACTTAATATATTGATTAAATTTATTTATTAATTAATCATTATTTTCTAAAATAATTCAATTAATTATTGTAATAGTTATTTAGTTATGACACATTTATTAAAAATAAATTCATAATGTGATTTATGATGCGACAATAAATGACAAGATCCGCAGTCGGATCCGGCCCAGCTCCGAGCCAGTACGGACTTAACATATCCGTCATTCTTCCGACGCCGCAGAAGAATAAGATCCGCGGGCGGAAGAAATCCAGTACCGAGCCCGTACTGACGATAGTGGGAAGACGGTTCCGACAGTCGGAGCATAATCTGTACCGCGCCGGTTGCGTTTTCAGATCCGAATCGGTACAGACCGTCGGTACTTGCGGTCTGTACGGGCGCGGATCCCAGCCGGTTGTAAACTCCGACATTCGTCCGACTTTTCCGCCTGGGACTTTGGCATCCATAGACGGCCCAACTTTGGTGTCAGCGGTTGGTCCAACTGTGTCAACCACTGGAATGCCGGAGTGATCAATCCACATGGTGGCCCGACCTCACGGTGTTTGTATACTGAAAAAAAGTTTGCCTGATATGTCGCTAAAAACAAACAACTCAGATCTCTTCATAATGACTCCAGATGCTTGAAAATCACTCTCCCAAAATCTGAACTGATCCTTTTTTTACGATATCCATAAAAATTTTTAAAATTTTAAAAAAGTATTAAATAATCCCTGGCGTAATAATTGTTATTAAAGATATATATTATATGTATTATATATATATATATTACATACTCATAGATATTCCACATTAAGTTTTAAATTATTAAAGATTTAAAAAGTTCAATTTACGTCGCTTTTGGTATAAACGTTCATAAAGTTAATATAATCGATCCCAATTAATGGACGTTTTCGAGACAATATTTTGATCGTTGTCCATGTTTTCATGCGTGAAGTCCGCACTCTATTAAAACAAAATTGGGACGTGTTTACATACATATGTCAGTATATTTTTTGTTATCTGAATATTCCGAGCTGCGATCAGTTTCCAAAAACTTTTCGAGTCAGGCAGTTATAGAATTTTCCCTTCTAAATCAGTGTCTGTGTTTGTTTGTGTAAAAAAATCAATGCTGATTTAAATTTCGTTAACTGTTTGAAAAGTATTTCTATATAATGTCTACACATCCTAGTTGTGCAAGTACTCATCAAGAGAATAGGGTAAAAGTTTGTGGACCATGTGGAAAAAAAATTGTTCTTGGACAGAAAAGTTACAGTAATTTTCGATTA
Organism: Leptopilina drosophilae; assembly: GCA_032873175.1. Lineage (NCBI taxonomy): Eukaryota > Metazoa > Arthropoda > Insecta > Hymenoptera > Figitidae > Leptopilina > Leptopilina drosophilae. The sequence continues at coordinate 13,622,325 of CM065487.1, forward strand.
ACAGAAACTCATCAAAAATTGATTGAAAAGCATATCAAGAAAAACTATAACTTGGAAGATGAACGGTTTCCTTTGAGTATATGTGCCACATGTCGTGTAGTATTATGTCAACATGAGAATGATTATTATAAGAGACCATTACCAACGATGCCTAACTATGAAAACATATTGTTACCTAAAATTACGAGGATTAATAGTGCATCAACGAATGGATGTTTAATTTGTAATTGTTACATATGCTTGACTGGCAAATCGAAAGGACATCCGTGTAACCGAAGTGGAGTAAAAAATGACGTAAGTACTACTAAAATAACAGCTTCAAATGGATTGTATGGCTCGCAAAATTCAAAAATAACTTCACTCCCTAAAGTAAATACATCTATTCAATCAAATACAATGATCATTTGTAAAATATGTAAAACTGAAATTCACAAAGGCAAAAAACATGCTTGTAGTAAACGTGATTATGTAGCTAGAAAAAATGTTGCCAAACTTGTAGAAGAATTGCCAAATAAGCAACAAGAATATATTGCATCGAAAATTGTTAATGAAAAAGCTAAAAGTAATAGCACAGATTATAGTATTACGCTGAATACTGAAGGACGTAGAAAGCGAGTATTTCTTAAAGAAAAAAAAACTGCAGCCACATTTTCATCAAAAGATTTAGATAACTACCATACAAACACTGGATGCTCGATTCGACATATGAACAAATTGACTGCCTTCATTCGACATTCTGCTGGTCGAAAATCTGTACCTGCTCATTATTCACAGCACGTTAGTGGACAAACAAAACTATTAGAAGATATCTACAATGATGATATTTTAGCATTTGATATCAAGAATTCTAAGAAGAAAGAAATGAGACCTGTCGTTTGGGCTAATGCTGAAAAACTACTTGAAACTGTGTTAGAGAAACGGGATTTTGTTGGTGATTATGCCGTTAAAGTAATGGCTGATGGAGGTCAGGGTTTTTTTAAAATCTGCTTGTCAATAATTCCTATAACACCAACTGAGACTGATTTGGAAAATGAAGTACCTGAAAAGAAAAGAAGAATCGATTCTAAAAGCAGTATGAAAGCATCACATCCCGAAACAAGTGTTAAAAAACTGATTATGCTGTGTATAGTACCTGATATCAAAGAAACATATGAAAATGTTAAAATTCTATTCAATTTAGTGGACATTAATAATATTGCTTTTAAATTTGTCTCTGACTTCAAACTGTTATTGATCGTTAATGGGCAGCAAACGGCTACGTCAATGTATCCTTGTCCTTATTGCTGTGTTAGTCTTCAAGATTTAAGAAAATCTGTTAACGAAAATCATGGGTCTGAGGATTTAGAAGTTTTACCTCTTAAAACATTTGGTGATTTGAGAAACGATTATGACAAGTTTATTTCTTTTAAGAAAAATAAAAAGTTAGTTAAGAACTGCCACAGCACTATAAATGAGCCACTTTTCAAAGAAAATAATGATTTGTTGATTCTTGATAAATGTATAATTCCGGAACTTCATGTATTACAAGGGTTTGTAAACCATTTATTTTGGGATGGTCTAGTGCACCTTGTCGGTCGAGAGAAAGCTCTTTTGTGGCCTTTGAAACTAAAGTTAGTTTCAAAGAATTATCATGGAGAGGTATTTGAAGGCAATGCCTGTAGAAAATTATTGAGAGAAGCTGACAAACTTTTTGATCGTGCGATTTACAAAGATGTCGGTCCATTTGCCGTCACACCCTATGTCACTGCATTTAAAATAATGGACAAAATTGTTAATTCATGTTTTTCGATCAACAGACTTGTTCCGATTGCAGATATAGAAAAGTTGATTAAAGAATTGCACAGCGCACTGTTAAGCACAAATACAACTGAAACCCTGAAAATGCACGTTCTACTGCAACACTTGACACAATGTCTAGATCTATTAAATACAAATACCCAAAGTTTAGGCTTATGGTCTGAGCAAGCCGGAGAATCGTCACATAGAGAGTTCCTGAAATTTTGGGAAAGGCGAAAAATCAATCTTATTAATGACCCTTCTTATCCACAAAGACTGAAAGAAGCAACAGTTGAGTTCTCATCTCTTCATATTTAAAGTGCAGTTATTAGTAGTGCTGATTTCTGTTAATCCAATGAGACTTATATTTTTTTTCTGTTAACAAGTCATATAGTATTTCTTTCTATTTTATAATGTTTAACATATTAGATTGAAATTATTCTTATTTCTGATTTTCAATATATATTATTGTATTATTAATGTGTCTATTATTATATTTTCTAATGCAAAAAAGAATAAAGCTTTTTCATAAACAAAAATCATTCCTAATAAATGATATACTTATTGAATTATATGATGATTTTTCAATTAATTAATAAAAAATCTTATTTTTATAATATCTTAAAAAAAGGATCAGTTCAGATTTTTGGAGAGTGATTTTCAAGCACCTGGAATCATTATGAAGAGATCTGAGTTGTTTGTTTTTAGCGACATATCAGGCAAACTTTTTTTCCGTATACAAACACCGTGACCTTTGGCTGACCAAGTTGGGCCGACCATGAACATGGTTAGCCCGACTATAGGCCGACCAACAATTCGCACCTGGGCATTTATTGAAAAAACGCTTTTTAGTCGATTATTACTCCCAGTGTTGGTATTTAACAAAAAACAGTTTATATATCCGCTTCGGCGTACACGAAAAAGTTAGCTCATATAAAAAGAAATGTTTTTATATAAACTAATCGGCTTTTTAATATTGCATGTTAAAAAAATTGACTGTTTCACAACTGGAGATGTCTCACAACTGGAGGCTCTCTCCTAACTACACTCGATTCTCTCGTTATAACGAACATTAAAACTCCTCGATACGACAAAAAAAACCCGAACGAATTTAAAAATTTAATGTAAACAAATTATTCCGTGGATGTCTTCATTTGTTAATCATGGCTATAAATATTATTTAAACATATTTTTAAAATACATTGTTTCTTACAAAACTTTAAAAAAAGAAAGGAATTACCAAAATTTAAATTTTTTGAATGAAAAATAATATAATTAAGGAAAATTTGAACAACCTTAATTCAAAGTTAATTAATAATTAAATAAATTATTATTCTTATTTTTGTTTAAACTATAATTTTATTTTTAATGTAAATTGGCATATTAAAAAAGTTTGGTAAATTTGCATGATTAGAAAAAACTGCATCTTTTAAGTATACTATTCTGTAAATAGTTAGTAATTACACGGAAAAAAATAGTTCACGAATCTCTCGTGAACTAGTATATCACTTTTGGATGGGACACAAAATTTCAAAATTTTCATTCACTTTTGATTAGAAATGGCGAACGTCAACGAAAAACTGAAACAAAGTTAATGAATTTTTGATGAACGTGTTAAGGATGAGTAGTTCGTCAAAAGTAGAGGTACAAGTTGACGAAAAAGTCGTGAACTCGCGAGTCTCAGTAGTATGCGCAGTTCGCAATGCGCATCAAATATGGCTGATCAAGAATTCATCTGTCATAATTCAGTCGGTGTCATCAGTGTTTACACTCGGACAAATTCTTTGTTTGATTAAATTTATTATTTAGAATCAATGTTTTTATTATTCATTGAATATTTTTGTGTGCTAATTTCTTTTGTGAAACAAATAATTCATAAAATAAATTAGAAGTTACGACAAGGATCGCTTTATACTTTGCACGGTCCTGAGTTTTGTAGCAGACAACAGCAGACAAAGCTAATCGTGTCGTTTGCAGGAGTACTGTCAGTGTATATAGATTTAGCCGTGTCGGTTAGTTGTTAGGAATATTATTAGGGTACTAGGTTCGAATCCCGTGAAGCGAGTTGCGAATTTTAATGGCGATAAAATTGTGTATTCTGTGTAGTTGGGTGCGTATAGGCGTCAAGTTATCAAATTAAGTGAAATACTATCAAAAAAGTAGTGTCTAGAAATTATTTTTTTTGTTTTTAACATTTTTTAAAAGTTCACGAATTTTTCGTCAACTTTGACGAAAAGTTCAGAAACCGTACTACGTTTCTAGTGAAGGAGTTGATGAAATTTTGATGAACTGTGTTTATAGATTTTGAAGAATTTTGTGTCCCATCCAAAAGTGATATACTAGTTCACGAGAGATTCGTGAACTTTTTTTTTCTGTGTAACAATAATAATATGTTTTAACCTTGCTTAAACAGTAATAATTACACAGACCTGCAAATTATGGCTTAGTTCTGTTACAGAAAAAGTGGAAAGTGATTCTTATAGTTTTTTTGACGCTGAATATGAATCCGACAGCCAAAATAGCCCATCACGTCATGATTTCTTGTAAAACTGCCTTAAATGTCCAAAAATGGCTATTTTTGGTCAACCAAAAAATTTTTTTTCAGTTTGCAAAATTGCATCGTATAGTACTATAGCTAAGCTTTAAAACCCATTTTTCAATATGGCTTTAGAAATATTTTTTAAAAGTTATGTAGATTCAAAAATCTTTTTTTATTTAGGCAAGTCCCGGGTGTGAATTTTAGTCGGCCGCCACAGTTGAAACGTCGGGTCAAGGTCGGGCCAACTGTGGCAGACGAAGTTTCGGCACGCAAAGATGGCCCGACTTTGGTTGAAAGTTTCTCCCAAAGTTGGGCCAACCATTAATGCCATCGTGACAAACGCGAATAGTTGATCGTCGGCCAACTGTCAGCCACAGTTGGGCCAACGGTCGGGTGAACTTTAGCCGCCAAAGTTAAAAACCGTTTTCTTAATGGTCGGCACAGTTGGTCGGGTACGGTTGTAGTTTATAAAGTTATCACACTCCTTCTGCAGACATGTAAGCGTAGCATAGTGGTAGCGTGTATGACTATAGTGCGTTAGGTTGCGAGTTCGATCCTCGCGAGCGTTTAATATTTTAATATGTATATAACTAATATAATGTATGTGCGATAAATGTGTGATCAATGTAAGGTAATTTGCCGACTTATAATGGTCCTTCAATAAACATTTTTTTATTAACATTTGTCATCGGTTGGTCAGACTAACTTTACCAAAGTTGGGCCGACGATGGTTATTGAAGGAGCTCTAACCATTCGATCCCACAACTTCGGTCGGCACAACTTTGGCATCCATAGGTAGCCCGACCATTGACTGACCAAGTTGGACCGATCATGCACACACGGTTGGCTCGACTATGGGCTGACCGACAATTCGCACCTGGGGTGTAGGTTTTTAAAACTAGGAAGGCTGATATAAGTATAATTACAAAAAAACGGGTAGTATTAAAGGGGACGTCTTATAAAATATGTAGGATCGAAGTAGGGAGAAAGGATCTAAATTTTTTTACAAAATTTCATATAAGAGTAGAGGGGATAATAAAAATTTTACATCAACTTTTTAAAAGTTAAAAAGTTACATATTAAATTAAATTTTTTTTGTTTTTAAACATTATGACCACTGTTATATCTTACCCTTACTGGTTAGTTTAAGAAAGAACGGGAAATTTATAAAACTATTAGTGAATGCAATCAAAATGACATTTTAAATTTTTCTTATACCAACATTTGCCTAAATAAAAATTACAAATCTATATAACTTTTTTAAAAAATCGTAAAGAAATTTTAAAAAATAGGGTTTAAAGCTTATACATGGTAATATACGATACAATTTTGTAAATTGAAAAAAAAATTGTGGATAACCAAAAAAAGTTCCGAAAAATGACCAAAAATAGCCATTTTTGGACGTTTCAAGCAGTATTACAAGAAATTCTGACGTGATATGCTACTTTGGAGGTCAGATGCGTATTCTACGTCAAAAAAGCTATAAGAATGACCTTCTACTTTTGTACTAAATTAGCACAATTTCTACAAGAGCAGTAATGTAAGTACCTCTTTAATATATTTAGTACAATTTTTGATAGTGTTTGTATTATATGTATACTTTTAAACGATTCTACGGTGATTAGTGAAAAAAAGGCGTTCACACACTGTTCGGAGGCAGCAAACATTTCTAACGCAAATGTGATTATCTGTACAACGAAACTTTCCATATTTTAGACATTTGCTATCAGAAAAGCCAATAAAATTTAAAACCATGGAATTACATGACTCTGTCCCTGCCCTGCCTACCACTGGCTTGAAATGTTTTACTATATGTTAAATAGGATAATTTTTAAAAAATTAAAATTTTTGTAATTGATTTACAAACAGTAAAATTGTATTGCATGACAAAATATTTAAATTAAATATTAATATGCGTATTTAATACATTTATAAAGGTTATCATTTATGATATTTGAATTTTGCGACATTATTCTTACATATTACTACAGATTTTACATATCAGTACAATTTAGTACATATCGGACCCAGATGTCAGTACAACTCCCTATTTCATTTTGGCAACCCTGATGAGACACCAATGTTCGTCCCATGCTCGATTCAAGACTCGGTCAACTTTTGTGAGTGAAGCTTGAACATCTAATCTTAATTCAAGCTTAATTAAATCATGAGAAAATATTCAGATTATTTATTACCGAGTGCGCTTAATATTAACTATAAATGTTTATAAATTATTAATACTATAATATATTCTATGATAATTTTTTACTAATTTTTTATATTAATTTATTTTAAAATTATTATTATTTAAAACATAATAATTTAATTAATATTAAGATATCACTGCAAAAAGAAGAATCTTGATTAAGATGTTTTTGTAGTAATTTCTAAGATATTATTGTAGTCACTTTTTAGTCATTTAAAATATCTTAATTTAAGATGTTTAAAGTATGTTCGTACACATTTTCCAACATATTTTTTGGAGAAAAATTTTTAAGGTTTACTATGGGCTTATATGTGAGATATTTTATGCATATTAGGTTTTAGTAACTTAAATTTTTTCGTATCTTACAATTCACAAGTAACTTATCGCCAAGCATCTTATTGAGACAGAAACATCTTAATTTAAGGACGCTGCACGGTGAAAGTCCAGGGACGCAGCAAGCGAGGGCCCCTCAATTTCTCTTTTCACCTCTCTTAGTGCAATTTTTTGACTTTGATAATTAATTAAAAAAAAAACAGATTGAAAATGAAAACAAGAGCGGTTTAAGGAAAAATAATAACTAATAGAGAAAATAAAACAAGCTTTCTTATGACGATTAGATGTTTCTATGAGCGTAAATATGAATCCGCGTTTTACAAAACAAAGCAAACTGACAACTGAATATGGGAGGTTAGTCGTGGCCGACTATATCAGGTTGCACCGTTTGAGTGGTACAGTAAGAAAGTACATACGTGGTCAGCAAAAAGAATTAAAGTTATTACTTTTATTATTTATTATTATAATTATTACATTTATTTATTAATTGTTTGTTTATTTATTATTGTTATATCTATATAATAATAATAATTATTATTATTATTTACTATTAAACTTGCTTTTTAAAAATATAATGATGGAAAAATATTTAAAAAATAAAGGAAAATTGTTTATGAAAATATTACTAAACATAAATTTATTAAATTTTTATTCTTCTTAAAAATTGGTGGATTTAGAAACACACGAGTAATTTGGTAGAAAATATGTTTTTAAAATTTTTGTATATGAAAAATTATTGTTTATTTATTTAAATTCTGATCAAAATTTGATCGTAATTTTTCTCTATTTATATTTTTCATTAATCAAAATTATGATAGGAAATTATTTAGAAAAATAAATTTCAAAAATTGCCCTTTTTTAATAAAAAAAAAGCTGCAATGTATTGAAAAAAGACCAAATTTAATAATCAACTTTAAAAATAGTTAGAAAAAATTTGCCAACAACAACGTCGTTTTCTCAAGACAAAAATTGTTTTCGTAATTGGAAATAAATTCTGGGTACCTCTGTGTTTCGGAAAAAGGTCAAGTTACACCGGAGAACATGGTATCGCTGATGACCCAGTCAGAAGGAAATTGGCGGCAAGTCGAGAACTTCATAATCTCGGTCATGTCGAGGAAGGATCTCGACGGCCGCCAAAAAGCGTAATTTAAACAGCTTTTAATTTGTTTGTTTGTTTTTTATTAATTTATTTGTCCTTTTACAATTTTAATTTATTTTGTGATTTTTCTTTGTCCTTATAAACTTTTAATTCATTTTGTGTTTTATTTGTCCGTATACACTTCTAATTTATTTTCTTTTATTTGTCCTTATAAAATTTTTATTTTTTGACATTTTATATCTGTTAATTTTATATGTTTCTGTTTTAGACCCGTTTATTATTTTATCTATTGACATTTTAAACTATTTTAACATTTGTTTTTTATTTTTGTTGTGCTGTTAATTCCGCTTTTCTATTGAAGTGGTTTTGAATTTTTTAACTATTGACGCAGGAGAACCGCAGGTAAAGAAAAAAGTCGCAGCAGCGACAGAGTTGGAGCGCCACCTTTGAAGGCTAAAGTCTTACGACAGTTCCGAGGGAGGCTAAAGGGCTCCAAAAGAAGGGTTTATTAAATTAACTATTTTATATATATATATATATATATATATTTTATATTTTCTTTTATTATCATACCAACCCCACATAACCTTGGAGTGCGGAATCCAAGGTATCTGTAGGCAGATTTCCCAAAAATCCATAAGCAAAAAAAAAATAATAATAATAGATAAATAAACAAATAAATATAACTCTTTATATAATATTAAATAATAAAAGTAATTACTTATTATAATTTTTGTTGATCATCTACGTCCCTACATTACCATAGCGTAAACACTTTCAACACGAAAACGGTGCAACCTGTTATGGTCGGCTACCGACCATAACAGTTCGAGCTGTCAGTTTGCTTTGTTTTGTAAAACGCGGATTCATATTTACGCTCCTAGAAACATTTAATTGTCATTAGTAAGTTTAAATTATATTCTCTATTAAATATTATTTTTCCTTAAATCGCCCATTTTTTAATTTTCTGTCTGAATTTTTAAAAATTAATTATCAAGGTCTAAAACTTTTTCTCTTTTGGTGTAATTTTTTACTTTGATAATTAATTTAAAAAAAACCAGATAGAAAATGAAAAAAGGGCGATTTAGGGGAAAATAATATTTAATAGAGAATATAAAACAAGTTTCTTATGACGATTAGATATTCCTATGGGCGTAAATATCAATCCGCGTTTTACGAAACATATCAAACTAATAGCTCAATATGAGAAGTTAGACATGGCCGACCATAACAGGTTGCACCATTTGCGTGGTACAGTAGGAATGAACGTGAAGAACAAAAATATTAAATGTTTATTACTCTTATTGTTTACTATTATATTTATTATTTGTTTATTTATTTATTATTGTTATTATATCTATTATTATTATTATTTATTGTTATACTTACTTTTTATAAATATTATTTGAGGAAAAGTATTAAAACAATAAAGGTAAATTTTTTATGAAAAAATTGTTAATCAAATAAAATTTCTAAACAAAAAAAAGTTAATAATAAAAAATTATGAAATGTATAATTTTTTAAATTACGTCAATAAACATTCTAAAAAAATGTTTTTACATTCTCATCACATGAGAAAGTATTAGTTTTGGTCAAAAATTGACTTTCGCTAATTTCATGAAATCTCGACGTTTTGGGGTCCCCTGAGTCCGGAAAACATGGTCTAGAAAAAGTGTCTGTCTGTATGTCTGTCTTCGTGTCTGTCTGTAGATACAATGGTGTTCCTTCGATAACTCTTGAAAAACTTATTGCATCAACTTGCAACTTTGCATGCACAAAAATAGTGTTAAAATACAGATCGAGTTCGTTAGTCAGCCATTTTCGTCGAAAACTACACAAACTACAGTAGTTTCAATATTTTGAAAATTAAAATTATTTGTTTCTATAACCGTCAATATGAATCCGGGTTTTACATAGCAATAGAAATAAATTGCTGGCTCTATATAGAAAACGAAGGAGCGCGGCAGGTTGTCTACTATCTGTTGTATACTTTCAACTTTATAATCGACAAGTTAGTTAAGGAAACATGAAATAAATTTAAAAATCTGCCCGCGTCTCGCGCGGACACATTCTCGACCGCGCTTTGCGTGAGGGGCTCGTTTCCCTCGCAAGTTTTAGCGCGCCTCGGGGCGCGCGCAAATAGCTCGCTACGCTCGCGATGTGTTCTTCGACTGTTGTTCGTTATATGAGTTCTTCTTCCTGTTTCAGAATATATGTTTCATAAAAAGAAATTCTTTCTTAAAGTTACTACGACTTTAAGGATTACATTCTCATCACATGTTTTTGCTGATGATTGCGAGAATAAGTAGACTTAAATGTAGGGGAATATGTTCGGTTGTGGGTATAGTTTCGTTTTTGACTCATAATTTGTGTCCTTGTAGATATTATTTGAAAATTATTTCAAAGTATTGAAAGCTAGGGACATTAGCTAACACTAGTATTTAAATTTTATTAGTTTCTAAAAGTATTTAAAAAATGTCACACCTGCGCTGGAAGGCATTCGGGGTGCTCGTCAGCACTTCTTTTCAAGTTAACCTTAATTATTTCCGCTTCCGCTTCATCTTGATTCGGAGGGTGCGAATGCTGAGATTTTGCGGGGCCTTTCACAATAAGTATTTCAGATGCACTCTGAATTGTATTTGCACGGGCTTTACATTCTCCCCTACGTACCTTCTGGCAGTCCCAGTAAAATTTGTCATTTTTCCACGGTTTAGATCGAACGTAAATATAGCCCTCCAATAATAATTTCTTTCCAACAATTCGGGGCTTCTCAAGATTTAAATCCATAATTTAGAGATTAACACAATAAATTTCACAACACTAGACAATTTTGAATGAGTTAAATGACTAACAAACTCTACTCTTGATAATTTTTAATCAGTTAAATCGGGCAAATGTATATTCGGGCGAATGGTAATTCAGGCGGTTGTTTTCGGGCGAATGGGCGTATACCCTTTACCCAGTGTGCGAAGTTAAATTAAACAATTTTTTAGATTATATTTTTTTTATTATATTTCTTAATACAAACAGTTTTTCTTAATTTTCTCAGTTTGATCGAAATGGCGCTTACCTAAGTTCTTCCTTAGTACGGCAGATAATACTATAATGGACGAAAACACGATAAATTTTTTGAAAATAATCGCGCCAAAAAACTGTTAACATTTAATAACATTCTTAAACGAAAGTCATTAAGTGAAAGTGACAAGTAATAAAGTAGCAAAATTGATATCAAAGTTTGTGAAATTCTGTCTTTGCTTTTACAGATAACCTTAAAGATTATGAAACACTATTATCTCATAAAGAGAATATGAATTTGATATAATGATTTATTTGTGACGCTCCACGATGAGGAATACCTAACGCAGAAATTTTTTAGGTTATTTGTGTTAATTTTAAAGTAAAAAAATTATAATGAGAATTAATATTCATTGATAACTAATGATATTTAAATCTTAATTATATCTAAAACATTCAATAAGAATTACTTTTGGTTTTACAAAATACAAAAATGCTTTTTAATCTAGATAAAACGATCACAATTACTAAAAAGTTGGATGTATCAGCCAAGAAATAGTTGCCCCATCCAATTAATTGGATCGCGCTATAGCAACAATTTAATTGGCTATAGCAGCCAACTATTTTTCTGAGTGCAGTAGTAACTTTTAAAAATTGCTAAATCAACTATGTCTTTGGTAAAAAATTAAAAAAGTTCGTCCGTCTAGTCGTCAGAAGGTGGATGATAGAATGTACATTGTTGTGCTTCAATATCAAGAATTTTCAGATAACGATGATATTCTAACATACTTAAAAAATATCGGTCATAATATCATCATGTAACTTTCTCCATATTTTTTGTAGCACTTTTAAACATTTTTGAATTTTTTAAATTCTTTTGAATTTTTATAATTATTATACACTGAAAACTATATTGGAACTTATGTGTTTTGGTAATTCTATATTTTGGCATTTCTTCATTCTGGAACTTTTGTATTTCGACACTTTTTCATTTTGGAACTATCGGATTGGAACATTTTGTTTGGAACTTTTGTCCTACAATCATATATTACATGTAGATTTTATTATATTATATTTATATTAATAAAATTAAAAATAAATTAAATAAATTGTTGTAATTTATTTTACACAGATCGACAACGACCATTTTTAATGAAAAAATCTCATTCTTGATTTTCAAAATTATATTTCACTGTTTTAAAAATATTGCTCTACTTTAAGGGCATATATTATTTTTAATTATGTAATTTATTTTTAAATATTTCAATTATTTGTTTGTAATAATAAATTAATATACTTAAATCTATACCTACACATAGTAATAAAAACAATAATGAAAACATAATAATAAATCAATTAAAATAAAATTTTTAAAAATATTAATTAATTTAATTACATTAATAATTAATGTAAATAACCTTGCAGAAAAAGTGCAACCAACATGATCAGTGGGGTCCAGATGTGGCCCTGGTAATAATTACATAGTAATAAAAACAATAATGAAAACAATAATAAATCAATTAAAATAAAATTTTTAAAAATATTAATTAATTTAATTACATTAATAATTAATGTAAATAACCTTGCAGAAAAAGTACAACCAACCTGATCAGTGGGGTCCAGATGTGGCCCTGATAAGGCCATGATGTGGTTTTTCAATATTTATTTCTACACTCAGTAAAAGAGTTGGCTGCTATAGCCAATTAAATAGTTGCTATAGCGCGATCCAATTAATTGGATGGGGCACCTATTTCTTGGTTGACACATTCAACTTTTTAGCTGCATTACATACATAACTGGGATACCTTTTCGCATGGAAGCAGAATCCAATAGTTGGTTGTGCTAACCAATTAATTGGATCGCGCTATAGCAACTATTTAATTGATTATGGCAGCCAACTCTTTTTCTGAGTGTAAAATTATTATTAAATTATTATAAATTAACAGCAATTATTTGTATAAATAATTGTAAAAATGTATAAAAAACCGTTTCTTGACAAGTTACAATCAAATAAATAAATTCAGCTTGATAAATTTCAAAATTTTGGGAAAACTAAATGTCTGTTAGTTTATTACAATAATATAAGTTAGTAATTAACAATTATAAATTGTTTAAACAAATAATGACTATTATTATAAATTAATTGTAGAATGATTTATTATTAATAGTTATATTTAATTTAAAGACGTTTTTTATTATAATGTTAATATTTTTAAAAAAATAGAAAGCCCAGGTGGGGTCTAAGTAGCCCCCACTTTTTAACTAGGCTAACTTGGTCAGATTTCCACACGAGTTAATTAACAATATTTTTTTCTTTGTTTCTAAAAATGAATTTAGGCTATGTTTTTTTTAAATTTACATCTTAATAATCCATTTGAAAAAGTAGAATTACCCTAGAAAAAATCTGTACAAATTCTAGTGAATTCTATGAATGCTACTAAACTTGAATGATTTTTAATTAGAAAAAATAAAAATTTCGTAAAATAATTTTTTCAATTTTATGTTATTGTAAAATTACATTTCACAGTTCACTTCAGTTAAAAATTTTAGGCAAAAATTGTTTAAAACATTATTTTCAATTTATATATTTTTTAGGGTTCCGTGCATCTACGGTGTACCGACGAACCCTATTTGTGAGACTGTTCTGTCCGTAGCCAAATCGTGTCCCCCCCCTAGCGGCTAAACTATTTGACCTAGAGAGCTCAAATTTGGTACAGACATGTATTTTCACACGTAGATTACAGGAAAAATATGGGTGATTCTCCGCGTAGTGTACAATTCAATGTCCCTCGTTTTTGCGTCATGGTCTGACTTTCTTATAAAATTGTATTATTTACATAAAAATCAAATCGAAACTTTACTCAATATTAGAAAAACGCAACAACAAACTCTCCTAAGTAGATTACTAAGAGAGAAACTAATTTAAGAATTTCTCTGACCACATTCGGGTTCTCAAAATTTTCGTGTGACCCGACTACATTCGGGTTCTCAAAATTTTCGGGTACCCGACTACATTCGGGTTCTCAAAATTTTGGGTACCCGACTACATTCGGGTTCTCAAAATTTTCGGATACCCGACTACATTCGGGTTCTCAAAATTTTCGGGTACCCGACTACATTCGGGTTCTCGAAATTTTCGGGTACCCGACTACATTCCGGTTCTCGAAATCGCTCAAGCATGCGTTAGCGAAGATCAAATCAAGATTACTCATTTTTGTAGTGAACACAAATATAGGATGCGAAACTTGATCGCATAGGGGTAAGGCTTTCTGAAGTGTACTCATGATTTTTGAAAGGTATTTTAATTTCATTCAAACATTATATTTTAATAGTAAATAATGATAAAAACAACACCTGGAAATATTTTTTGAAAAAAATTGTTTTTTAAAAAGTTATTAACAATTTAATTGTTTAACACATTTTTCGATAAAAATGAATTAGTCGAAAACTAATCGACAGAATTCGATATAATTTTAACCACTTATTTAAAAATTCTTTCTTTCTAAAACTCCAATTCTAGTTTTAAATTATCATATAATTTGTTTAAATAATAAAAAAAATTTATAAACAAATGAAAATTTAAGCATATTCTTAATGAAATAATTTTTGGTAATTTTCCGGTTATGAACTTTTTCGTCTTCCCCCAATGAATTTTTCATTTTCTAGCTAAATGAAAGCTTTTCCAAAAAGAATTAACAAAAAATTTGCAAAATTGGGAAAAGCCGCATAAGTAGACAATTACCAAATTTTCTTTACATCATTTTATTCTACGTAAAATGTGGAACTATTATCAAAAAAAAATTTTAGGGTCCGTATTTTATTTACAAAATAAAACTGGGTAAGGCTTTCTGAAGTGTACCGATGGTTTTTAAGCCTGTTCTTAATGAGATAATTAAATTTTCTTTATATCATTTTATTCTAGGTAGAATTTGAAAGTATTACAAAAAAAATTTTTTAGGACCCGCATTTTATTTACAAATTACAGCTATTTTTGTTTCGCGCTGTAACAAAGACATGGCTCGTGCAGTTTCGCGGGCGGTCGCACTGACGCGTTATATGCGTTGAATTGATTTCAATTTGTTAGTTGGGGGTCATTTATAAAGCATTTAATACATAATTTTGAAAATTTAAATTAAAATTAACTGCAAAATCTCGGATCCAATATGGCGAATAATTGTTTATTTGGCCCGCGACGGTTGCTAGAGCGGACGAATGTTTGTACAACGCCGGTTATTCGGCGGTTTAAAATCTGTACCGAGCCGGACGCGCAGCCACTACAACACATTATCATGTTCCAGTAGAATGCCTGCACCTATCCGGTTGTCTCGCGGACGAATGTCAGTACAGTCTTACCGACGTCTGTACAGGCGCGGTACAATGACAATGGTAAATTTCTGTCTGGGTTAATTTTAAAACTGTGTAAACAATGTACTGTCGTCATTTTTCAATAATTGAAAAGCTAGAAACAAAAAATTGTTTAAACAATGTTTAAATAATTAATTTTTAGTTTCTCTCTATTTTTAAATATCTTAATTACAAAAAATCCACAATCCCGTGTAGAAATTTCGCTATGGCATGGATCAGGGACAGATCGGACCTTTCCTATTAGCAAATGAAACACACGGCCCGATATGGCCCTGATCAGGAAATCCACATTTGAGTGTCGCCCTTTCTGGCCCAGGTCGGGCTGTGTGTTTCATCCCTAATACGGCCATAGTAGGGAAATTTCTACACGGGATATAGTAAAAGTATAAATTTCTAACCCTATGTACAGTTTATGACCAAAATAATAACCATTTATTTTAGCAATTAATTGTTTAAACAAGTTTTAATGAATAATTTTTTATCGCCAGTACACGGAGAAAAAAGTTAGCTGACGTATCCAGTTACATAGTTGTTGGAGTGCGATCCAATGCTTTTAACGGAAAACTCTATGAAGATCAACTCCAATCACGTTCGCTATATTTTTCGTGCAATCTACGCGTGAAAATACATACGTGTACCAATTTTTAGCTCTCTACACTGAAAAACTGTTGGAAAAACAGTTCCGCTATTGATTGTAGTGCAGCGCTACTTGCTTTTAAACTCACAGCTCCATCAAAATTAGGAGAGTTGCTCTCTTAAACTTGTCTGCCTATGGCGTTAAGTGAGCGGCTGCTTGACAAATAGTTCGGCAGCTCTATCAAAAAGGAGAGTTGCTCTCCTAAAAATATAGTGTACTGTGCGATTCTTTTTAACGTAGCCGCTCAGCGCATTTAGAGAACAGTTCTACCAACAGTTTTTCAGTGTAGATGAAGGGGGAGGGGGGGGGTACATGGTCATTTTCCGTAACCGTTTTGTTGGAAAAAGTTGGAAAAATATATAATTACAAATATTCGTTTCTTTAAATCGTCTAAGTAACTGAAATTGTTGAAGATTTGCATACTCAAATCCGTTCGAGTTTTAAGAATTGTCAGGTGACCCGATTGCATTCGGGTTCTCGAGAATTTCAGGTACCCGATACATCGAGAAAGCTCGAGCACGGCCCGACCCGAAAAAATTCTTCTCGGCCAGACGTTTCGGGCTTTTTGCACACCTCTACTAATATTAATAACTAAATCGTGCGCTACGTGGAGAATCACCCATATAGAGAATGTGATTTGAGGTGATGTCCATAGTGTTGACAAGGAAATAACAAGATTTTTGGCCAAAAATGCATAAAAAGTGACCATTCTTCCCCTTAACTTCTAAACTATTCAACATGGAGGGCTAAATTTGGCATACTGGTGTATTTTAACGCGAATATTACAGGAAAAATATACAGAACTTGCTATGTAATAATGGCCATAGCGTTGTCAAGGAAAGGAATTTTTGAAAAAAAAAATTTTTCTTTTAATTTTTACATTTTTTGACCTAATGAGCAGAAAAAGGATATACTAGTGTATTGTAACAGTTTGACGACAAAAAATTTATTTAAAAAAGTTTTTGAAAAAAATTGAAAAAATAATTTTTTTTATTTTTTAGTTAAAACAAGTGGCATTAAATATTTAAAAGAAGAATAAAATTTTAAGAGAATAAATGAGAGATTGTTTTCTTCCTTTAATTTTTTAACTAAAAATAAAAAAAAATTTGGACAAGTGCAAGTTGTACACGCACTGCAACGGCGGGTTGCGTACACAATTATTAAAACAATTCTTGCAAAATTTATCAATTTTAATTTTTTAGAAATTTTTTAAAAGAATTTAAAAATAAAATTAAAAAAAAATTGGACAAGTGCGAGTTGCACTCGCACTGAATTGGAGGGTTAAGTACAAAAATATAAAAATAGTACTTGTTATATTGTAACAATAATTGATAGGATTTTTTTCACTTTTGTATTATTTTGGTAAGTTGAATTTTCAACACTAGGTTAAAAATAAATAACAAAGAAAAATGAAAGTATTACATATTTTATATTAACCTAGTGTCGAAAATTCAACTTACCAAAATAATACAAAAGTGAAATAATCCTACCAATAATAATTGTTGTTACAATATCACAAGTATTATTTTTATATTTTTGTATGGAACCCGACAATTCAGTGCGAGTACAACTCGCACTTGTCCAATTTTTTAATGTAGTAATTATACAATAATAAACATTATAAACAATTATAAACATTATTTCACGAAATTTATGTATTATTTTTCTTTTTAATTAAAAATTACAAACATTTAGTAGAATTCATGCAGAAATTTTTTAAAATCATTCTAGTGGAATTCTACAGAACTTTTTTAGCTGGGTATATTATATTACATATAAATAAATTATTAATGCAAGTTAAAATTAATTTTTTTAATTCTGATACCTCAATTTTATTTAAAACAAAAATTATTTATATTCTTTGTTCAAAAAGTTGAATGTATAATAATTTTTTGATACTTTTTCTATTCTTTAAAATAATTTAAATTATTGTAATAAAGATTATTTTTAATTTGAAAATGAAAGTATGAAATAACAATTTTTGCGAAATTCAATTTTCTTTACACAACAAGAAAGTTTAATTATTTTTAATTTAAAAAATTTGATATGAAATTTAAAATTAGTGTCAAAATAAGTTTTTTAGAAACAAAAAAAAACAAAACAATAACATAACTTTCAGTTATATGTCATAATAATTATTATCTGTTTAAAAATTACTGAAATTATAATTACTTGAAATTGAAATTATTTATAATAACCAGGGAAATATAACATGCCCGCGCACAATTTGGCTAGCAATTATTAAAAAACATGATGAAACTGATCACTCCCATATCGATCAAACCCTATTGAATCAGAGCTGCCAGGTATCCTCACCAAGCGCAAATGGGCATGCCTCGTGTCTCTTATTTTAATTGGTGGAACTTTTGGAAGTTTTAGTTTACAAGGCATTTTAAATAAGAACACAAATGTCCACCAATTAAAATAGAAGCGCAAGGCATGCGCACTTGCGTTTGGTGAGGGTACCTGGAAGCCCTGTCCCCATATGGGAAACCACATGGGATCCTATGTCATAAACCATGTAAAACTCTACTTCCATGAAGTATCGATATCGATAATTTGAAACACGTCCTCTGTGCTACAGGTTCTCAGCTCTTATGGAACGGTCACAGCTCGGCTGCCTGCCTGCCTGCAGGTCGTTATGGCAATATATAAGAGTAAGAGAGTCAGACAATTTAAATTATTAAAATAATAACCATGCCATTATATACTTCCAGAATCGTCTCAACAGCGAGAGAAGTCACTTTCGCCACCTAACGGTGAAAGTCTAGGAGCAACAGTAATCTTTAACATTATTAAGGAAACCATGTAGAATACCACGTAGTATTCCATGTGGTTTCTTTAATGAGGATGCACATAGGATATTACTTAGGAATTCATTTGGGAATTTATTTCTACGTAAATTCCTAAGTAAAATCCCATGCAAATCCCCATATATGAAACCACATGGAATCCTACTTGGTATTTCACATGGTTTCCTTAGCAATGTTAAAGATTACTGTCGCTCCTATATTTTCACCGCTAGGTGGCGAAAGTGAAAATAATTGTAAATAAATGATACTGTTTTTCACATGGGATTTGGTTTAGGATTTGATTGAGAAAAACATGCAGGATTTCATGTAGGATTTGATATGGTTTTATGCATAGACAGACTGTTCAAATCTCCTATGATTTTACCTATCTAAAATCCTGTCTCAATTTCCCATATGGTTTGAATATGGAAACCACATTGTAAACCACGTGGTTTCCTTTATGGAAGTAGGGTTTTACATGGTTTTTGACATAGGATCCCATGTGGTTTCCCATATGGGAATTTTCAATAGGGCTCGGAGTCATCGATATCTTCATGTTTTCTAATAATATTCTTATAAGTTATCAAATGTCAGAAAGGATTGAATTTAAAATTTTTTTATAATCTGAATTCCCATGGAGAAATAATAATGATTAAATATATGTTTAAAACATAAGTTATTGATGTTGTCGAATAATTTTACAATTAAGGAATTTCGAAAGTAAATGTAATAGAACATTTTTTAAGTATATCTAATCATTTTTAAAGTGAATCAGAACACGCTTCAGGATTACGAGAAAAGTTTAAATTTTGTCGAAAATCCGGAAAAGTCAGGAAAAAACAAAATAAAGTTTTTGTGTCAACCTTAAAATTATAGACTTTTCTTCATCATTTATGGGCACTTCGAAAGCCAAGGGTTGACCTGAATAAAAAAAGAAAAGTGCATTTTCCCATCCATAATGCTTAAATAATTTCATTTTTCGTAAATAAATTAGCAAATCATTACTACTAAAAAACTAACGCCAACTCTAACTGAAACTCATATTTAAACTCAAACTAATAACTCGATACTTTAGTCTGAGACAGTCCTATCTTCTGGTAATACTTAGAACAATCTCATCTTCAGGTGATGCTTTGTATCGTTCTGTCAGAAAGAAGAGTTAATGTCTTAGCTGTTTTCTAAATGCATTCAAGTGGTTAAATTGTATTAATTCACAAAAAATTTCTACATATTACAATAAAAAGTCTCTCTTAAAATATGCACGGAGAAAATTTGTTCCTTATATTTTACTGAATTTTTCAGTAAAGTTGGGATATAGTGGCATAACAGTAATTTTTAATAATAATTTTTAAATTATTTTTTCAGGAATAATATTCAAATTTTAATGTCATATCTTTATTTGTCACAAACTAGTACCGTAAAAGTTAAAACAAAATTGAAACTGAACGTTTAATAAAAATTAAATAAAATTTTAACGTTTCTTTTGAACACCTCCTTGATGGTCAGTAACGTTTCAGAAACAGTTCGGTAAAACTTTCTTGACTTGACTCGAGTGTTAGTTTTCAGAAATAGTTCGGTAAAACTTCCTTGATTTGCCTGAATTGTTAGTTTTCAGGATTGAAATACTCTTATTTAAATGCCCCGTAGTGAAAAGAACTTTGACATTAATACTTAGGTAGTTGTTTTTAACTTGTTTGTACTAATTAACTAATAATTAATAATTTCATTTATAGTAGAAACTGCTTCTGCAACGAAACTAAATAGAAAATTACTTTCGTTTTAGTTCTTAAATAATCCAAAAACAAAAGTATTTGATACTATTAAGTTTCGTGTCAATTTGAAACAAAAGATTGAAAAACATAATAATTTAGTGACAATCACTCTGGTTACGCATCATACGCAACTTACTTTAATTATGTAAATTATTATAGCTACGTAGTTTACTCTGGTTACGTAAGTTACATTAATTACTTAAGTTGCTCAGTTAATTAAATTGCTCTGACTTACGTCAGTAAGTCAGGGGAAACAATTTTTTGTGATTGACACCAAATAATTATGTTATTTAATCTTTTGTTTCGAGTTAGCACGAAACTTAATTCAAACAGTTAATTCAGTTTCGAGTTGACACTAAACTAATATTTAAACGTTAATTTAGTTTTGAGTAGACACGAAACAAAATACACTTTCTTAGTTTAGTTTCGCGTCGACTTGAAACTAAAATCACTTTATTAATTTCGTTTCGTGCCATCTCAAAAACCAAAACGAAACTAAACTTTCGAGACGGTCCCTGATTTGTAGTAACAATAACACTAAAATTGATTATTTTAATCTTTTTTAATAAAAATTTAAGAATAATAAGAATTTTAATAAACTATTGTTTTATTACATAAAATACAAATTTAAACATTTTTCTTTATTACAATAAAAACCTATTTTAAAACTATTTCAGAAATTGACCTTAAATATAGTTAGAAATTATTCATTAATATAGATGACTATCTGTCGTACCCGTCTTCGACGGGTTTTAGTTTCTACAGATACATTTAATAGTGTGTCTACCAGTCTCGAAAAATAGAAAATAGTGGGAAATTTAATTTGACTGGAGAAATAATAATTAGCTACCATTAACTATCTATATATATAAAAGATGAGACTTTTGTCTGTACATTGCTCAGAACTTAAAATTTTACACATACTTATTTATTTTGAGCATCCAGGATTTCAAAAATGCCAATAAAAAATTTCGTGTATGTATGTATGTCCGTATGTCACAGAATCTTTGTTCGCGAATCACTTAAAAACGGCTCAACCATTTGAAACCAAATTTGGCAGAATGTTTGACCTTAGGCCAAGGAAGGTTTTTAAATTTACAGATTTGAAAAATATTAATTAGAACAGGAGATATTAAATTTTTTCAAAAAATTCAAAAATCAAAAATTTTCAAATTTTACCTTTTTTTAAAAAATGCTTTCAAACTTTGTACAATTGAGTATAACATGTTATTTAATCACATTCTAGAATAGATTTGCAAAAAAATGTCCTATAACTAAGATGAAAGTATAAACAAGATTTTTAAAAGATTCAAAAAATCGCAAATATTAAATTTTTATATTTTTTTAATGAATTGCTTTTAAATGATCTGTCATTGATTGTTACATGTCATTTGGTCAAATTTTAGCATAATTTAGCAAAAAATGCTATTCCATATTTCAGATGTAAGTATAATAATGTTTTCGGAAAATTAAAAAAAAACGAAAAAATTATCTATTTACAAGAGACAATTTTTGGAAATGGTAGCTAATTATTATTTCTCCAGTCAAATTAAATTTCCCACTATTTCCTATTTTTCGAGACTGGTAGACACACTATTAAATGTATCTGTAGAAACTAAAACCCGTCGAAGACGGGTATGACAGCTAGTTTCATTATAAAAATATTACTATTTTAAAACAGTGATTAAATTTTTATCATCAAATAATTAATTTTTTATTTATTAAAATGTAGAAAACAATGTTTGTCAATTATTTGTAGAAATTTAATTATAGTATTATAAGTTAATCCTAAATTTCCACCAGTTTTTGGAGTTATAGTAAAGTCAAATTCGAACTAATTGTATCATAATTGCTTAAATGTAAAATAAGACCTATATTGCAAGCTGAATTCACAATTTTTCCCGATTAAATAAAATTCCTGCATATTTCCCGTTTTTTCCCAGTTGGTAGAACCCCTGTTAAAAGTATTTGTAAAAACAAAAACCCGTCGAAGAATATTTTCATAAAATATGTGAATTTTTTTTAGCTATTTGTAGTTTTATTTATCGTTTATTCTTATCAAAAAAATTTATATTTGATGAGAAAATATACACCTGAAAAAATTTGGACAAAGATGGGAAAAACCAGATAGTTTGTTACACAAAAATAATAATAGACACTCTGTTTAACTTTTGCCTTTACAATGCTCAAAACATCTATAATAGTTAAACCTAGAATTAAAATAACAAAACTTTTTACTTTTTAAGTTTTCCCCAGTACACTGAAAAAAATTGTAATTGAACCAAGTAAATGCATTTACTTGACAGAATTTACTTGAATCAATCCTATATTTATTTGAAGAGAGAAATTTATTTTCTTGTGCCAAGTAATTATGAGCATTGGGTATAGTTCTTGTAATAATAATTCAGTATTTGGTGGAAGTAAATATGTTATTATTACAATCAAATATTTTACTTATCCGAAGTACCAAAAAGGATTGAATCAAGAATATTATGTTCTTAAGCGAAATAGTAAAGTATTGTCTAGAGAATTCGTGTTTCTTAAATCAAATCATTTCATTCATTTGCTTTGAAACTTTTTTTTACTTAACACAATGCCTGTGTTCTTGATCCAAGAAAATATTTTTCTTCAAATGGATGTGCAACTTAAATAGCAGTTTTTGAAAACTATCCATTGAGACTTGGATGGCATAGTGGCAACGGTACGGCTTCTGACGCGTGCAACCCGGGTTCGATTCCTCCGACCGTGGAAAATTTTCTTTCAAGGTATATTTGTTGTATTTGTGATAAGTATTAATTAAATGTAAATATTATGTAAAATAACAATTGTTTAATTATTTAAATAAAAAATATAAATGTTAATTAATTAAATAATAAAAATGTTTGACCTAAGTATTAGAAATCATGGGATGAGAGAAGGGGGGGGGGATTCAAGTAAATAATTTACTTGAATTGAGAAAATATTTTTTTTATTGAAATTTATAATTTTCTCAATCAAGAAAATATTTTCTTGATTTGATACACAAATGTTCTTGAATTAATATAATCTGCATTTCTTTCGTGAAACTTAATTTCTTGACTGGATTCCATATTTTCTTGGATCAAGAACATATACTCTCCTACCAAGTATACTATGTCAAGAAAATCGTTTTCTTGAATCAATACTATAATACTCTTGGCCGTATTCAATCCCACCATTTGCTTCAGCCAAGAAAAATTTTCTTGGTTCAATACTATTTTTTTTTCAGTGTAGCATAATGCAAGTATCGTTTCACAGGTATTCTTGAATTTCTGTAGTATGAATTTTATCATATAAAATCTCCATTTTCAATCTCCTTTAAAAATAATTTTAAAGCTATGAATTAATATTTTTTCACATTATTTACCATTTATCGTTTACCATTTTTAATATTTTTGAAGTTTTGTAATTGAAAATTTTTTGATTAATTGGATAAACAAATTATTCTAAATTCCATTATTTTGACGTCAAAAGTTTAAAAGATATATATTAAAAAATTAAAAAATTAAAAATTTTCCATTTTTTAAATGATTAGAAAAAATTGAATACCTCCCGTTCTAATTAATATGTTTAAAATCTGTAAATTTATTGTTTATATGTATCTCACAAAAGTCATAACTGATTAATTTACTGCAATCTATCAAAATGTAAAAATTTTTTGCCAAAAATAATGTCCTATAACCAAGATGTAAGTATAAAAATGTTTTCAAAAAATTAAAAAAATCGAAATTTTTTAAATTTTTTAATGAATTGCTTTTAATTGATCTATAATTCATTGTTACATGTTATTTGGCCAAATTTTGGCATAATTTTTCCAAAAATTACCTCTTATAAATAGATAATTTTTTCGTTTCTTTTATTTTCCGCAAACATTATTATACTTACATCTGAAACATGAAATAGTATTTTTTGCTAAATTATGCTAAAATGTGACTAAATAACATATAACAATCAACTATAAATCATTTAAAAGCAATACATTAGAAAATCTAAATTTTAAAAAATTTCGATTTTTTGAAAACATTTTTATCTTTACATCTTAGTTATAGGACACAATTTTTGGAAAAATTATGCTAAAATTTGACCAAATGACATGTAACAATCAATGACAGATCATTTAAAAGCAATTCATTAACCCTCCGTCACACACCTAGGGAGGGATTCCCTCTTCGGTTTCAGTATTTTTTAAATAACTTTTGTTTTCCTCATTGCAAAATAAAATCAGTCTCTATACCTTTCGACAATTTACTCCTCAACATATTTCTAAAAAAACATTTAGTTTAAACATAATTAATATTTAATTATGAAGCTTCAAAGCCAGAAAAAACTCGAAAAAGTGAGGTTATGTTAAATAAAAAAATCAAGTTTTCAAAATATTTTTTGTTCCACTATTGGCTAATGGCAAAATTATATTATAAATGTAATTAAAATAAATTATTTAATGATTTTTTTGCTTATTTGTTAATGTTACATTATTTTTACATGTAAAGTGTAATTCCTTCGAAGATGTGCAATCGTGTAATTAAATTTTATTTTTGAGACTAAAAATTAATTTTATTAATTTTATAATTTAGAATAATTTACTACATATTTATAAGTTTGTGTTAAAATTAAATTTATATTGATTCCTTTGTTTATGTTGTTATGTCGCTTATTTTACAATGTGGTGAGGGATTCCCTCTAAACGTGTGTAAAGTCGTAATTTTTTCCAAGGTGTGTGACGGAGGGTTAAAAAAATATAAAAATTTAATATTTGCGATTTTTTGAATCTTTTAAAAATCTTGTTTATACTTTCATCTTAGTTATAGGACATTTTTTTGCAAATCTATTCTAGAATGTGATTAAATAACATGTTATACTCAATTGTACAAAGTTTGAAAGCATTTTTTAAAAAAAGGTAAAATTTGAAAATTTTTGATTTTTGAATTTTTTGAAAAAATTTAATATCTCCTGTTCTAATTAATATTTTTATGTGTAAAATTTTAAATTCTGAGCAATGTATAGACAAAAGTCTTATCTTATATATATATAGATTTTTATTTTATGCAACTATTGTTAATTAATTTGAATTTTTCTCACAAGCGGTAAAATAAAATTCATACTGGTCACGCAAATTTACATATAGTAATATCAATATACAGTGTGATCCGGTGCAAAAATGTTTGACATAATGGTCAACATTTGCAAAAATATCTGCAAAAAATTATTATTTTTTAAAAAATGAAACAAAAAGATCTGTTTCTTTAATTATGACCAGCTTATATAAATGTTAGTTATTTTTGCATTTGGATTTATTCCACTTTTAGTAAAATTTTGCATAATTATATGATTTAATAAATTCTGATGAGGAGACCGGTACCGGTTTCGAAACGTAAATTTGAATGTTTCATATTGTATCTATGTCCTAAAAAAATGCCAAATACTATGATTATTATTATAATAAAATTCAGATTCATATATAAGGACAGTTGAAACTTTCTGAAGCAATAATGTAAAGCGTGCGATGTATGTATTAATGTATGCGTTTAAAATGTATACTGTAGGCAGGTGTAATGTATAAGTATTTGTTCGTGAATAATTGTAGGAGGTTTAGGTAGTGATTAGAGTAGGTAAAATAAGATTTACGGCAGTATTACTATAGAACTACTGCAATGACATTATTTTTTATTCTTCAAGTTTTACCGAACTATTCAGTAATTCAATGAATATAAATTTTACCGAACATTGTACCTTACGTTTTACTGAACTTTTAATAAAAATAAGTGTAACTTACCCAACGTTTTATCAAACAATACAATAAATATATGTTTTACCGAACACTGTGCCTTACGTTTTACCAAACTTTCAATAAAACTGAGTATATCGTACACTTACCCTACGTTTTACCGAACTGTAAGTGAAGGGCTAATAAATGTACCGTAAGGTTTATGCTTTTTACATTATTTTTCAATGCAATTGCTTTTACAGTCCTGTTCTTTAAAAATTACAGTTTCAGGAATACATTTTCTCCGTGTGCAAAAATAATTGTTTTGAATGGAATAGGGAAGACCAGGGCGTAATAGATCACTTTTCACTTTTTGTTGCTTAACTTCATCATTCTTTCTGTAATAAAAATTTCATCATGTGGAAAACATAGCCTAACATCTCAGCTTTCAATTAAAAAAAAGTAGGCCCCAATATCACTTATACTTTCTTTTCTGTAGAACAATGTTTTTGGAGAAATACAAGGTGAGAAATTTCGCCACGGGCCGGGGCGTAATGGATCAGAAATGAAATTGTAGTTTAGATCATCAAATATTATTTAATATTGAGAATTTTGGTTTCTATTGTACATTTATTAATGTAAAACAAAAAATATTGAAAATGGAACATTTTTAATTTAAACTTTAAACATTTTCATGCAATTTTCAAATTTTAAAAAGTTGTAGCGAAATCCAAAATCCATTCACTTGAAAAAAATCTATTCTCCAATTATTTTTTACATTCTCATCAAAAATGAGGAAGTCTTGGACTTGTGCGATTTTGAGCATTGTCTAATTTTGTTAAATCTTTATGTTTCATGACCCCCTGATTCCAAAAAAATGATTTTTAGAAAAGTGTCTGTCCGTCTGTCGTCTGTTTGTAGAAAAATTTGTCTCGACGATAACTCGAATAAATTTTAAAGAATCGACTTGAAATTTGGCACACTTTCTTAGTCCATTAAAATGAAGCGTAAATTCGTTGGGCAGCCCATTTCAACAAAAAACAACAAAAATACAACATTTAAAAATTTTGTTTTTATGACATTTTTCAAAAAATATTTTTCTTTAAAATATGAGCAAAAACAAACAACTTTTCCTTTCAACACTTTTTTGTACAACAAAAAACAAAAAAGTTATAAATTTTTTTGAAATTTCGAAATTTTCAAAATTTTGTTTTTTTGACAATTTTCAAAAAATTATTTTTTCTTTTTTTTCTTTAAAATATAAGCAAAAACAAACAACTTTTCCTTTCAACACTTTTTCATTTTTTTTGTTTTTTTTTATAAGTTTTTGGTCCCGACTTTTTTTTTGTTTTATAAATTTTAGAGTTTTTATTTTTGAATCAAAATATTTTTTTTAACTTTTTAACTTGATTTAAATATATTCTTGTAGATGTTAAGCAGACAAATTTTGTTGATTTTTTAAAATTTTTTTGAAATTTTGAAAATGATATATCTGGAAGGAAATTTAATGAAATTTTCAGGGAATGCTTATTGTTTACAGACAATATAAGAAAATAGTTTTTAAAAAAATAATTTTTTTTAAACAAATAATGAAAAAAATAATTTTTAAGTAAACAATTTTTTGAAAAGTGCCATTTTTTAATAATAATAATTTCACGAGTATTTTCCAAAAAAACCTACACGGATAGAGAGAATATATATTAAATTTTGTAAAAATATTTTCAAATTGGGGAAAAAGTGCAACAAAGCGAAATTTTGATATTGAAAATACTGAACTTTAAAAATAGTTTTGTGAAATTTATTAAAGTTATATTAGAATTTAATTAATATTCTTGATATTTGATATAATTATAAGGGTAAGACTCCGTCAGAAAATATGCGATTTGCATGGGGTCTTTGGATTAGGCTGCAATTTGGTGAAATTGTAGTATTGGATACTAGAAACAAGTGTGCCAAAAAGTTTTTGAAAATTTTGAAATTTGTTAAAGTTACGCCATTTTGAATTTTTTTGTTATAATTTTTTAAAATTTTAATATTTCCGAAAGTTTTTGATGAAATTTAATAAAATTTGGAAGGCTTATACTTGACATCATGTTTCTTCTAACTATCACATAAAAAAAACAAAAAAAGTTTTTTTGCCCAAAAAAAGTCAAAAAAAATTTTTTGAAACCGTTTTGCCCGAGCGGGACCGATTTTTGAGTTTTCTTGTCAATTAATAAAATATTCCTTATAATTTCACCTTTCATTTAAAAAAAGAAAATCGATGGAGACTCAAATAGTTTTCGAGATATTGCAATTTTTGTGGAAGCGCGACCAGGTTTCAGTGTCAGCGATGTGTGAGTGCCCGGGAATCATAATTCTTACACTTTACTGTTCAAAATTGTCTAGAACCTACAAATTTTATCCGATTTTGATGTTCTTGGTCTTAAATGAAAGGAGATAATTTTTCTAAGAGTTTCCCCGAAACTGTTGTTTCAATTATTAATTGTTTATATATTTCTTTGTTATTCAAAGTAAACAATTTACAAGAATTTTGAAAAAAATCGTGTTTATTTTTTATTTTTTCATTCATCATGATCGAAATCAATTTAAATTAGTTTAGTATGACCACCCGATAAATAATAATGCATAATTCAATTTATTTAAATAATTTCGTTAATTAATAAATAGATAACTCTGGTTCTTCTTAAAAAAAATTATATTTTTTACAGATAATTTTATGTTTATTTAAGTAATTTATGACTACTTTGTTACAAAATAATTTTAAAATTAATAATTATCATTGTTTATAACAATTATGAAAAAATGGTATTTTTTAGAGACAAATTTAGGCATATATAAATAAAGATATAAGTAAGTAATAAAAAATTGATTAATTAATTTTTAATTTATATTTTATATCAATCTAATTGTTAATAACAATGATAATTATTAATTTTAAAATTATTTTGTAACAAAATAGCCATAAATTCCTTAAATAAACATAAATTTATCTGTAAAAAAAATAATTTTTTTTATGAAGAACCAGAGTTATCTATTTATTAATTAACGAAATTATTTAAATGAATTGAATTATGCATTATTATTTATCGGGTGGTCATACTAAACTAATTTAAATTGATTTCGATCATGATGAATGAAAAAATAAAAAATAAACACGATTTTTTTCAAAATTCTTGTAAATTGTTTACTTTGAGTAACAAAGAAATATATAAACAATTAATAATTGAAACAACGGTTTCGGGGAAACTCTTAGAAAAATTATCTCCTTTCATTTAAGACCAAGAACATCAAAATCGGATGAAATTTGTAGGTTCTAGACAATTTTGAACAGTAAAGTGTAAGAATTAGGATTCCCGGGCACTCACACATCGCTGACACTGAAACCTGGTCGCGCTTCCACAAAAATTGCAATATCTCGAAAACTATTTGAGTCTCCATCGATTTTCTTTTTTTAAATGAAAGGTGAAATTATAAGGAATATTTTATTAATTGACAAGAAAACTCAAAAATCGGTCCCGCTTGGGCAAAACGGTTTCAAAAAATTTTTTTTGACTTTTTTTGGGCAAAAAAACTTTTTTTGTTTTTTTTATGTGATAGTTAGAAGAAACATGATGTCAAGTATAAGCCTTCCAAATTTTATTAAATTTCATCAAAAACTTTCGGAAATATTAAAATTTAAAAAAATTATAACAAAAAAATTCAAAATGGCGTAACTTTAACAAATTTCAAAATTTTCAAAAACTTTTTGGCACACTTGTTTCTAGTATCCAATACTACAATTTCACCAAATTGCAGCCTAATCCAAAGACCCCATGCAAATCGCATATTTTCTGACGGAGTCTTACCCTTATACTAAATTTCACATAAGTTTTTTTAAAGTTTAGTATTTTTTATATCAAAATTTCGCTTTGTCGCACTTTTTCCCCAATTTGAAAATATTTTTACACAATTTAATATATATTCTCTCTCCGTGTATGAAGGGTCTGAAACTTTAGGAGATATTGAAGTTTTTGTCCTTGCGCGTAACCGTAAAAATCGCATTTACCGGTTATACTCTACATACAGACTAATATTCAAAGTCACCTATAAGTCGTAAATTTTAACCAAATTCAATTTTTCTTTTTGAAGAATGTCAGGCTATAAATTCGTAAGAATACTGTGCAATTTTTAAATTTATATTTGTTTAAACAAATTATTATTATTATTATTATTATTGTTGATAATTACTAACTTTTTACATATTGTTCCTAGAGAGGTGTATTTTCTTCTAATTTTGCAATTTATCAGAGCTAACATAAATGCCGATGCATAATTTTACTGTTTATAAATGACTATAGCCAACAATTTTTTAACGATTACAGTGTTTTTTGTTTGAAATAAAAGAGGTATTACTGGAAGCAAGTA
The DNA here is from genome assembly GCA_032873175.1 of Leptopilina drosophilae. Lineage (NCBI taxonomy): Eukaryota > Metazoa > Arthropoda > Insecta > Hymenoptera > Figitidae > Leptopilina > Leptopilina drosophilae. Next base: position 13,652,988 of record CM065487.1, read on the forward strand.
ATAAAACATAAATTATACCAATTCAATTTTTTTTTTCAAAACAGTGCATAAAATGAATTATCTCAATTGCAAGTGTTGTTTTTTCTGTGATAATCTTCAAATCAACACATATTTGATAAGAATGTAAACCTTAAAGTCGTAGTAACTTTAAGACAAATAAATATTTTAGCCTCTCAAAAAAAGTACGGCGTGTCTAATACAAAGTCGCAGTTGATTAAATTCGTAATACAGCTAAATATTTTTTGTGGAGGAGTCAGGAAATTGTAGTTTATCTTTTTTATAAAATATATCTAATAGAAATTTAACGTAAAAGCAGGAATAAGATGAAGAACGCAAATAATGTGCCATGACCGGAAACCACCGCGAGCGCAGCGAGCCATTTGCGCACAACAACGTGCGGAGCGCGATGACCGATGTTCGCGCGCTCCGAGGCGCGCTGAAACTAGCGAGCACTCGCGCGAAGCGCGGATGAGAATGTGTCCGCCCGGAGGGCAGACAGATTTTTTTATAAAGGGTTATCATTTTATTAATATTTTAAATATAATAGGTTTTTCTTAATAAAATATGCAAGCCCAGGAGGTTTTTGTTGAAAAATTTGTTATTTTTTTATCAATACCGTAAGTATTAAACAAAAATTGTCAATTGTTCTTTAAGAACAAATGTTTAAAGCTCAAAACCTGATAAACAAAAATTTTTTACAAGTAATTTTGAAAAAGATGTAACAAAAAAACAAAGATTTCAAAAATTTACTTTCAAGCGTCAAAATCTCTTTTTCTTCCATATTTTTAACAATAATAAATGAATAACAATGAAACTTGGTACAAACTTACAGTATGCCAAGTACATTATTTTGATCAAAAACCGAAATTACTCTGATTTACCACTTTTGAATAAATTCAAGTGATCCATTACGCCCCGGTCTCCCCTAATTATTTTTAGCACCGTAATTTATTTTTGTTATTCACATTACAATCTGTCAAATTAGAGATAGCACGGTACAAAGCATTACCTGAAGATGGGACTGTTATAAGTATTACCAGAAGATAGGACTGTATCAGACTGAAGTATCGAGTTATTAGTTTGAGTTTAAATATAAGTTTCAGTTAGAGCGAAAAATGTAATTATTTAAGCATTATGGATGGGAAAATGCACTTTTCTTTTTTTTATTCAGGTCAACCCTTGGCTTTCGAAGTGCCCATAAATGATGAAGAAAAGTCTATAATTAAGAGGCATCCTCCAATGCGATTTCAGCGACTCGAGGAGCAACAGTTGCCACAGCCCGAGGTGACCTTGGAAATGTTGCTAAAGCGACAGGCAGATGCTGAAATAAGAAGGCGTAGGGTAAGATGTTCATCTTGTAATTAAGCACCACCGTTCATAATTGCAAGATAAAATTCTCCATCTTCTTTCCATGCAATTCCATTTATAGAGTAAACTATTTTTCTTTATATTTTTATTTTAAATCTTTTTTCACATTGACAGACTTTGCACTCATCTACTTTTAGTAGATAAGTGCGGATTTAAAAAGTAGTAATTAGTAGGTTTTACTTACTAATTATTACTTTTTTACGATTTTCTATACTATTTGGATACTAGTTACTACTTTTTTTACGATTTGTTCCTATTTTGATACTTTCTTTAGATTCGTGTCACTAAAAGCTATTTTTTTTCTTTTTTTGAGAATTCTAATCGAAAATTTGTAAAATAATTAAATTTTACAAAAATTTAGAATAGAATTTATTATGGGAGTATAAAAAGAAGTTAATATTCTTTCTGGAAGTCAGGAAAATTCATAATCAAATTTTTGTCTTAACCTAGAAGAAAATGTCTTTCTTTGCAGACCAAATTTTTATTAAAATGATAAACACATGCGTAAAATATTATAATTGTAAAAAGAATTGTGTTCATGACCTTATTTCTTTTATTATCTTAACAAAGTAAGAGTACGAAATTGCAAGGAGAATATTTAAAATACGTATATTAATGAATTCAATTTTTTCACAGATATTACTCACGAGGGTGCAATCTGCTCAACAGTTTCAACAAAAAGTTCGCACCACACCGTAACTCCGAACAATACTTTCAATCTGTGTTATTGCCAAGTTTACGATTTATTATCAAGTTTTACCCATATAGGTAAAGCTGTTCGCCGTCATGTAAGTTTCTGTTATAAAATTCTTATCTACAATTTTATTTTAACGGTTCTCTTTAAAATGATGATGATAATTCGAAAAAGAAAAATGTACATATTTACATAGTTAATAATAAATTTGTAAAAGTTTTGCTATTTTTTAGCAAAGTGAAAAGTAATAAACTATTAAATCTTAAAATTAAAGTATTTATTGTGATTTGTGGCAAAGAAAAAAGTAAATTACACATCTTTCTGTCTATAATTTTAAATTGAAAACTTTTTTGGTTATTTTCATTTATGTTTGTCAAACGTACATTTTTCATGTTTAGTTATTATTTTAGTTTTAGTTTCAGTTACTTTTTTTAGTTGTTCATTTTTTTCTTATATTCATTATGGTAAATTAATTTTTTTCTTGTATTTATTAATTATTTAATTCACTACTTAATGAATTTAATTATTTTGTTATTAAAAGACTAAATAGTGTTAAATATCATGTTTTGGCTTCTTCAAAGCAAAATAATTATGAAAATCGATTCTAACAGAAGGCAAATATTTTTTAATAGCATTTTATTGGTTATTTACAATTTATAACAGGTGTTTTTTTATTTATTCATTCATTCAATTCCTTATTTTAGTTATTTTATTAATTTCAAGGAAATTTTACAGACGCTTTAAAAAAAATGCTTACTGCCTTTTTTCTTTTAAGTTTATAAAACTTATTCTTTTCGCGAAATGGGAGAAGTGTTGCGCAACACTTCGATTTATATTTACTAAGCTGAAATATTTTATGACGCTTGTTACTTTTGCAAATAACAAATGAGAGATTCATACAAAATAAATACACAAATATTGATTCTTGTCCCGGGAGAGAACCTAAAGGAAAAAAAGGATAAAAGTGTAGTAGGGTCAGTGACTGAGGAAAGAAACATTTTATTGACGTATACTATATCGGGTTTAATTTTTATTCGATTCTTTTTTTTCTGATAAAAATTTTATTGTCATGATGAATTATAATTGAAATATTAAAAAAAATAGAAATTCTTCTTTCTTTTTATATTTTTAAATAACATTTTTTGCTGATAGAAAATATATGGAATGAAAATTATAATTGTTCTAAATTGAAATTCACTGTTATACGTGTTTGCTGAAATCTGCTAAATGAACGTCGTCAATGTATAGTATATTATATCGATTTCCTTTTTCCAAGAATCAGCAATGTTTGAATAGCCCGGAAGAATTTGTCCAATAGATAACTTTTTTTCTGTTTGATTGTATTTACTGTTTTTTTTTTTCATTTTCGATCGAAGTAGAAATAACTTTGCTTTATTAATTTCATGTTAATAAGGAAATTGGGTTTCAAAAATAATGGGGAAAATTTTTATTAACTGTTTATTGAGTATTTAAATCTAAATTTTGAAATTCGCGACATCGGGTACGTCAATTTAGATGTTCTTCAAAATTTATAATTTTTTTCTCTGAAAAATTATTCAAACATTTTTTTCAAATATAAAATAACTTTTTTTCTAGATCAATTGTATTTACAGTTTTCTTTTATTTTAATTTCATAAAAATTCCTAAATTGGATTTTTAAAAAATTTGAAAAAAGTTTAAGTTTTCTTTATTAAATTTTATAAATCTAAATTTTGAAATTCGTGTATTATTGGTTGATTTTATATTTTTTCAAAATTTATAACTTTTTCTGTGAAATATTATTTAAATATTTTTTTCAAATAGAAATTTCTTTTTTCTTTTGTTAACTTTGTGCAAAGACTGGCATTTATATATTCAAGTCATTTGGATAACAGTAAGTGCGATTTAACGTCACATATCTTTTGTTACTGATTTCCGTTTTTATAGACGCACTTTTATGTTTCTTTCGCTTCACGAATCGGTTACACTTTTGTCTCTCAATATCTAAAAGCATCGTGCATTACTTAATCACTTATCAAATTAAAAACTGAAAATAATATAAATTCATTACAAATTTATTGAAATCCTCTGGTCATCAGCTATTCGTAATAACACCTTTTAATTTTTTTAGTTAAATTGTATTTACAACCTGTTCTTATTGTCAGTCGAAATAAAAAGAATTTTTCGCTTTTTTCATATTACCTAAATTTTTTCCGTACAAAAATATAAAAATAATACTTGTGATATTGTAACAACAATTATTATTGGTAGGATTATTTCACTTTTGTATTATTTTGGTAAGTTGAATTTTCGACACTAGGTTAATATAAAATATGTAATACTTTCATTTTTCTTTGTTATTTATTTTTAACCTAGTGTTGAAAATTCAACTTACCAAAATAATACAAAAGTGAAAAAAATCCTATCAATTATTGTTACAATATAACAAGTACTATTTTTATATTTTTGTACTTAACCCTCCAATTCAGTGCGAGTGCAACTCGCACTTGTCCAATTTTTTTTTAATTTTATTTTTAAATTCTTTTAAAAAATTTCTAAAAAATTAAAATTGATAAATTTTGCAAGAATTGTTTTAATAATTGTGTACGCAACCCGCCGTTGCAGTGCGTGTACAACTTGCACTTGTCCAAATTTTTTTTTATTTTTAGTTAAAAAATTAAAGGAAGAAAACAATCTCTCATTTATTCTCTTAAAATTTTATTCTTCTTTTAAATATTTAATGCCACTTGTTTTAACTAAAAAATAAAAAAAATTATTTTTTCAATTTTTTTCAAAAACTTTTTTAAATAAATTTTTTGTCGTCAAACTGTTACAATACACTAGTATATCCTTTTTCTGCTCATTAGGTCAAAAAATGTAAAAATTAAAAGAAAAATTTTTTTTTTCAAAAATTCCTTTCCTTGACAACGCTATGGCCATTATTACATAGCAAGTTCTGTATATTTTTCCTGTAATATTCGCGTTAAAATACACCAGTATGCCAAATTTAGCCCTCCATGTTGAATAGTTTAGAAGTTAAGGGGAAGAATGGTCACTTTTTATGCATTTTTGGCCAAAAATCTTGTTATTTCCTTGTCAACACTATGGACATCACCTCAAATCACATTCTCTATATGGGTGATTCTCCACGTAGCGCACGATTTAGTTATTAATATTAGTAGAGGTGTGCAAAAAGCCCGAAACGTCTGGCCGAGAAGAATTTTTTCGGGTCGGGCCGTGCTCGAGCTTTCTCGATGTATCGGGTACCTGAAATTCTCGAGAACCCGAATGCAATCGGGTCACCTGACAATTCTTAAAACTCGAACGGATTTGAGTATGCAAATCTTCAACAATTTCAGTTACTTAGACGATTTAAAGAAACGAATATTTGTAATTATATATTTTTCCAACTTTTTCCAACAAAACGGTTACGGAAAATGACCATGTACCCCCCCCCCTCCCCCTTCATCTACACTGAAAAACTGTTGGTAGAACTGTTCTCTAAATGCGCTGAGCGGCTACGTTAAAAAGAATCGCACAGTACACTATATTTTTAGGAGAGCAACTCTCCTTTTTGATAGAGCTGCCGAACTATTTGTCAAGCAGCCGCTCACTTAACGCCATAGGCAGACAAGTTTAAGAGAGCAACTCTCCTAATTTTGATGGAGCTGTGAGTTTAAAAGCAAGTAGCGCTGCACTACAATCAATAGCGGAACTGTTTTTCCAACAGTTTTTCAGTGTAGAGAGCTAAAAATTGGTACACGTATGTATTTTCACGCGTAGATTGCACGAAAAATATAGCGAACGTGATTGGAGTTGATCTTCATAGAGTTTTCCGTTAAAAGCATTGGATCGCACTCCAACAACTATGTAACTGGATACGTCAGCTAACTTTTTTCTCCGTGTACTGGCGATAAAAAATTATTCATTAAAACTTGTTTAAACAATTAATTGCTAAAATAAATGGTTATTATTTTGGTCATAAACTGTACATAGGGTTAGAAATTTATACTTTTACTATATCCCGTGTAGAAATTTCCCTACTATGGCCGTATTAGGGATGAAACACACAGCCCGACCTGGGCCAGAAAGGGCGACACTCAAATGTGGATTTCCTGATCAGGGCCATATCGGGCCGTGTGTTTCATTTGCTAATAGGAAAGGTCCGATCTGTCCCTGATCCATGCCATAGCGAAATTTCTACACGGGATTGTGGATTTTTTGTAATTAAGATATTTAAAAATAGAGAGAAACTAAAAATTAATTATTTAAACATTGTTTAAACAATTTTTTGTTTCTAGCTTTTCAATTATTGAAAAATGACGACAGTACATTGTTTAAACAGTTTTAAAATTAATAATCCTTTTTTTGTTATCAATAGATGATTCATAAAAAATTGCATAATTTAGAAAAAATATAAATTTCTAACCCTAAGTACAGTTTATGAAACTCTTTATAGGTGAGAAATGATGTACTTTCGGTGCGTGTGTTAGAAAATTTTTTTTTCCTTATATTTTTTTCTTAAAAGTACTTCTTATTATGAGTATTTTGAAAAGAAAATCATTTTAATCGGTCAATAAGAAAAAAAGTTATGTGCCTCTTTTGAAAAATCGACCAAAATTTTGAGTAAGAGGTAATTCAAAAAATTTTGAAAATGCTTTATTTCAATAATTTCAGATTCAAAATATCAAAAATTTACTTATTACATAAAGAATTATTTTTGCTTATAATTTTTTAAATTTGTGATAAAATTATTTACAAGACTTCAATTGAACGGATGGGAAGAAGAACTCGCCGAGACGCTCCGCTACACGCTGTATTGTCAGTCAAGAGTTCCAAATGCCGATAAAATTAAAGTTTGAAATTTTGAATTTTAAAAAGTGCTACATTGTAGAAAATAAAGAGGCGCATCTTTTTTTTATTTTAAAATTTTTTATAGTACAATTAGTTTAAGTAATAAATGCAAAAAACTAAAAAAAAATTAATTTCCATATTTCATTCAATTTTAAAACATAAACATTAGTTTGAGTTATTTATTAACATTTACTAGTATTTAAAAAATATTTAATTCATTTTTATTTTCTCATATTAAAATTTGTTTAATTATAATAATTTAATATAAGGTTTGAATATTATATATTTCATTTAAAAAATGTTTCAATAATTTTATTATTTATTATTATAAAAGTTTAATACAATTGAAAACAATTTATTTGCGATAGTAAATAATTGTATATGTAAAAGTTATGAGAAGCAGATCATTCATAATAAACAGAATATTACTCTCTATACACGGCGACTCGCTATCGCGCCACGCGCAATTTGTTTAAATTTCGATATATTCTAAACTTTTCAATAAATCAATTTGAAATTTTTCAGAAAACATCTTCATACATTGAAGAACAAATGTCTCACTGGAAGTTCTTTTAATTCGAAACTTCCCCACTGACTTTTTGTCGGCGTAAGTAAGAAAATGTGATTGCTGGTTCAACTTATTTATTATATTAGAAAGTTGTCAAAGTTAAGAACTTTTTAATACAATAAATAAATTCTTAATATACAATAACTTTAATGGCATTTCTCGAATGAGTACAATTATTTTTTAAAATTGCATTCACATTTTTATAACAAATTAAATTCTTCTCAGAATTTTATTTCTTTGTAAATTTCAATTCAAAGTTAAAAAGAAAGATTATTGAAAATGTTAAAAAACGAAGAATCGATTAACGGAATAAAATGATTATTAATATAGACTTTTCATTTATTTGCAGTTTAATTTGGTCTTTCTCTCAAAAAATGGATTTTAAAATCCAGAATAAATTCGAATCAATGGAAGAAGACGAAGAATAAACCAAATTGAAATTTTCCAAGAAACTTAATTTTGGTGGAAGAAAAGGAAAAAGCGGAAAGTAATTTTTATTTTTAAAGGACAGTGAAAAAATAATTGAAATTAGGGAAAATAAATAATTAAAATTACAGGACAGAAATAATTAAAGTTTCAGAATAAAAATAATTAAAACTGCAAGATAAAAATACTTACAGTTCCAGAATAAGTAAAAACTGAATAATAAAAATGAAGAACGAAATTTGAAACGACAGAATAAAATTAATTGAAACTGCAGAATAAAAATAATTAAAAATACTGAAATTCGATTTGGTTGTCGAAAAAGAATTCAATTTGTCGGATAGAATCGAAATTGCAAATGAAAAATTTAATTTTAATGAATAAAAAATGAATGTAATCGAAAATATGAATTATAAATGGAAATAATTTAAATCTACAAAAAAAACGAAATCGGTATAAAAGAAGATACAAAATTGTTTTCATTGAGTAAGAAGAGAATCATTTTAAGAAAAATTGTTAATTTGTCTGTAAAAAAGTGGAAACAAACTTTGTTCAGTGAAAATGAAGTGACAAATGAAAATAGAATAAATTTTGATTGAATGGAAAATATTGAGTCAAATTGAAAATATTTTTTTTAAATGGCGACAGAGAAGATATTAGAAATTCTTTACCAAACGGAATTTATATTCTGGCATTTTTTTCTCTTTTGATGAAAAGAAAACAGAAGAAAAAGAAAACAGAAAAAACTCGACCCTCTGAAGTAGTAGGTATCTGACAAACGTATCTGAGATACTTGTATCTAGATATTATACGGTACCGGTCTCGCGTATAAGCCGCTCGCGTAAAACGAATGCAAGAAGAGACATTACTAAAGTAGTGGGAGGCGATCGTGACCCGCGCGAGCAAGAAAGATAAATGATTAAAGACGCGAGAAAGAGAGATGAGACGAGTGACTGAGTCAGTAGTAAACCGAGCGAGTGAGTGGGTCATCGAGAGAGAGAGAGAGCGCAAGTCGAGTTGTACAAAGAGAAAGAGGGACGATGTGAGGGTGGCTGCGAGTGAGAGGGAATGACTCAGGGCACTTGAGGTCGAAAAGAAATACATAGTGATTCCTGCGAACCAACTTGGATAGACAGAGAGAAAGCGAGTGCAAAAGAGCCAAGTCTCTTGATCTTAAAAAGACTTAGGAGAGAAAAAGGTATATATATATATATATATATATATATATATAATAAAAAGAGACTTGTTTAAAGAGAGAAGGATGAAAGAATGCTATTAAATTCTTGAGAATTTAGATAAGGAAAATCTCCAGTTGAAAATTCTGTTTTTCCTTTACGATATTATGATGCAAAATATTTCCAGGAATTCAGAACAATTTCTATAAATTACATATTCTTAATTCCTTAACTAATTGATTATTTTTCGCTCATTCAACTTTTTGCTTTCTTAAATAATTTTCCGTTTGGATTTTCTATTAATTTTTCTCATCATGTATAAGAATTTAAATTATTTTTTCCTTGAGATTTATGAAAATTAATATAAACTAAAATTGTTTTTATTTTGAAAAAGTTAACTAAACTAAGTTTTTGTTCAAAAAAAATTTTTATGAACTGAATTCCATATTTTACTTTTAAAAATTCGCAGAAGTTTTGTGAAACTCGTATAGAAATTTTCTTAGTAAATAGTAAAAATAGTCCATTTTCCTGTGTAAAATAAACTAAAATTAGTTTTAGTTTAAAAAAATAAGTATAAACAGAAATTATTTTTTGTTTAAAAAATTAGTATGAAGTAAAATTATTTTTAGTTAAAAAAATTAATATAAACAAAAATTCATTATAGGAAAAGTGAGAAAAGCAAAAGGAAGAGCCTCATCTTGATGACGAGGGAGAAAACATGAGGAACTTGCCATACTTTCAAGATTTGACAATTTATTTACAGACAACCGAAAGCAGAAAAGATAGAAAGGTAACTGAAAAGAAAAAGATAAAAATATTTTATATTTTTTTCGTTAAATTTAAAATTTAATGAAGAAACAAATAAACTTCCTTTATTAGAACGTTCAAAACTTTAAGAAATTTGAAAGAACTAGCTCAAATTTTGAATAATTTCAAATTAAAAATTAAACAAAAGTCACTTATGAACCAATTGGTTGTAATTTATAATTTGCAAAAAAGTTTAATAAAATTCATAGCAGGAATTCAATTATTTCCAATAATAATAAGTTGTTCATTCCACGAACATTTAGCTTCCTCAATATAACATAAACCAGTCTCTTCGTCTTTTATTAAATCGTAATTTTTTTAATGTAAAATTTTAACAATCTCAAGAAATACAAAATTTGAACTTTTTTTAAAAAATATAAATAGCGATTACTTTTATAAATTTTGATGAAATGTATACTTTATATTAATTAATCGATTCGTTTTCATGTTAGAAATGTAACTTTGACAAGAGTTAACTAAAATTTAGATATAGAAAGAAGTTATTTTAAAAAATACAAAAAAAGGAGGACTTTTCCCAATTTTGAAGATAAATGCACGGAGAGAAGAGCGTAGTAGATTCGACTGACATGGCAGTTAAATTTACTAAACAGAATCGTTAGTTTTGGACTGTCAGTACAGTCAGTGACATTTACTACACTGTTTAGTAAAAAAGTAAAACATACAGAGCAAACAGTATATTCCACTAAACAGTGAGGTTAGGTAGTGTTTTAATTTAGAAGGGGATTGACTTCCCTTCTAGAATTTGGCATTCTCTTCTTTGTTGGAACTAGAAGGCACCTAACCCAGACCAAAAGCCCCTACAACACGCCATTACAAAAAAAGGCTTTTTTAAGGTGCATCTTGTTTCATTCCACGTTTGTAATGTGGAAAGGATTAATATTGTTAATATATCGTCACAACTAGTATCAGGCACCCAAAAATACTTGCGCGGATCCAGGGGGCGGGGATCACAGTGGCTTGGCTCCTCCCGAGAATTCAAACTGCCTGAAACTTTTTAAATAAAAATTTCATTCATATTTTCATTAAAGCAAATAAATAATAACTTATAGTAAATTAACATTTTTTATTTCATAAAAAAAGGTCATCAAGCTAGCGTCCAGCAGATGCCTCCCCCCAAGAACCTTGTCTGGATCCGCCCCTGTAAAATAGCCTTCTTTGTAATGGCATGTTGTAGGAGCTTTTGGTCTGGGTTTGATACCTTCTAGTTCCAACTAGGAAGAGAATTTGACTCCCCTTCTAAATTAAAAAAAGGAAAAATTTTTATTTTGTTTCTCATCCCTGCTATTCTCTATTTTGACTTTTTCATCCTCCACCACTAAATTTTTCTTTTACCAGCTGAATAAAAAGCTTTTCCAAAAGGAATTAACCATTTACATATCTTATTCGAACTATATTTTCTGGATAAATTAGAACGTTTTTTAGGTTATTTTCAGTTTTTTCGTTTTTCTTGAAAAAACTACTACACTTGAAAATTTGTCGAAATAATTGATTCTAAGTAAGTCCAAAATCGACATCACTATAAGGTTTCTTTTGAAGAGGAGGCAATAGGTATAATTTTATTTGTTTAAAAAAATTATGAAAAAAATAGAAAACAGAAATGTGAAGAAAAGCAACTAACTTCAAACATGAAAATAACAAAAAATACAACGATTATTTATTAGTTTATAGTTTAATATTTTGTTTAATAAATAATTAATTAATAATATATAATAATTAACTATTATATAATTATTACTTATAATGGAATATTTATTTATTATTATTTATGGGTAAGAATTCCTGAAATGGCCCCTTATTTTCTTTTGGTTAATGAAAATAAATGATACTAATATATTTTGATAGTCCATGATGTCACTAATAACATCTCCAAACGATTTTTCAAATTATTCATTTTTGTAATTTTTATAAACAATTAAACTTTTTTGCACCGTTTTAGAAAAAATTCAATTTCTCGAAATTAGCTGAACCGATTTCAATGAAACTTGTATGGTTAGAAAGATTAAAAAATGTACTATCCAGAAAAAAATATAATATGAATAAAAAGTTTTATTTGTTTAAACAAATTATATTTTTAATTTTTATTGTTATAAATAAACAATGTTCGCAATCGATTTTGATCACTTTTTTTATAGCATCATAAAAAGGGACTTTTCATGATTCCATAGAAAAAATAAAAAACCGAAACTCTCTAAAAGTTTAGAAGTTCTATCATTTTTAGTCTGGACGTGCGCGAGCTTTCTCAGTATCTATTGCTCACGGTACGACGTCACAGTGGGATTAACAAATAACAAATAGTTAACAAATAGTTATCTTGGGTTCCTCTGAACCAAAAAAATTATTTTTTCACTTTCATATTTTAATTTAGGCTTATTTTAAGAATATATGTATGTCCTTTTTTGATAAGCAAATTATTTTAATTGTTATAAATAATATTAATTAACAAATTGTTAATTTAGGTTTCTCACTACAACAACATTTTTTTCACATTTATCTTTTAATTTAGGTACATTTAAAGTACGTATGCCCTTTTTGTTTAATAAATAAATTATTTTAATTGTTATATACAATATTAGTTAACTAATTGTTAACTTTGGTTAAAGTACATATGTACTTTTTGTTTAATAAATAAATAATTTTAATTGTTATAAACATTATTAGTTAACAAATAGTTAACTTTGGTTCCTCTCAAACAAAAATTATTTTTTCACATTTATACTTTTTAATGTAGGCTCATTTTATAAATATATGTCCTTTTTTGATAAGCAAATTTTTTCAATTGTTATAAACAAATAAGCCTAAATTAAAATATAAATGTGATAAAAAATTTTTTGGCTGAGAGGGATCAAAGTTAACTATTTGTAACTAATATTGTTTAGAACAAATAAAAAAAATTTGTATTCTTTATTTTTCATCTAGAGAACATATTTTACATGATTTTCAATTGATTCTGGTCATCTGCTGTAATAGAATTAAAAATTGAATGTACTTTTTTTAAAAATTGTGTTAATTTGTTAACTTTGACTGAAATAAATAATTATAAACAATTGAAAATTTGAAAAAATTTAGTTCTCTTCAATTTAAAAAAAACTCAAATCGGTTAAAAATTATAAGCTCTATACATTTTTGAACAGTAACTTGTAAAAAAATCCCACTGTGACGTCGTACCGTGAGCATTAGATACTGAGAAAGCTCGCGCACGGCGAGACTAAAAATGATGGAACTTCGAAACTTTTAGACAGTTCCGGTTTTTTATTTTTGCTATGGAATCATGAAAAGTCCCTCTTTATGATGCTATAAAAAAGTGACCAAAATCGATTGCGAACATTGTTTATTTATAACAATAAAAATTAAAAATATAATTTGTTTAAACAAATTAAACTTTTTATTCATATTATATTTTTTTCGGGATAGTACATTTTTTAATCTTTCTAACGATACAAGTTTCATTAAAATCGGTTCAGCCAATTTCGAAAAATTGAATTTTTTCTAAAACGGTGCAAAAAAGTTTAATTGTTTATAAAAATTACAAAAATGAATAATTTGAAAAATCGTTTGGAGATGTCATCATGGACTATCAAAATATATAAGTATCATTTATTTTCATTAACCAAAAGAAAATAAGGGGCCACTCCAGGAATTCTTACCCTTATATTATTATTATTATATTGCATTACATTATAAAGAATGAAGAGATAATGGTACAGAATGTAGTTTCAATTTTTCAGTTTTTCTTTAATTTTTTTTCGCAGAGGGTTTAAATATTTTTTTATTTTTAAAAAATCAGTCACGTATCATTGTTATGATTATTTTCCGTAGGAAATTTTTCAAATTCATTATCAAACTGGCCTCGGAGGTAATTCCAAGAAGATGATCACATGGGATAAGTGGAAGCGAGTATTGAACGAAGATGAAATGAATCGATGAGAAAATTGGTGCAAGAGAGAAACAAATATTTACCGAAGAGAAAGACGAAGAAACAAAAGGGTTGAAGGGAAAACGAAGAGAGCGAATAGCTAAGAAAACAAGCTGGGGGAGTGGGGCATTTGAAAAAAAGGATGAAAAAAAGTAGAAGAAGAAGATGAAGAATGATGAAGACTGTGATGAAGAAAAGGAGAAAGAAAAAGAAGAAGAATGTGAAGAAGACGACGAAGAGAAAGAAGTAGAAGAAGAAGAAGAAGTTGTAGGTGGAGGTGGAGGAAGAGAACGAAGCAGGAGAACCAGCCTCCACAACGTACCCACGTGTTCAGTATAGTAGCGCGTTATGACCCGGATGTTAGATTGCAGCTGCAGTTTCGCGAGAACCTGCCGTCCCGGATGTCCCTCTCGACGTCGTTTAGCCATCCTCCACTAATGTCCTCCTCCTGGTCATCGAAATATGTTCAATCGGTAAGTCCACGAGTTTATTCATCAAAAAACTTTTTTTTTCTAACGCCACCACTTTCGATGGTCAATTTGTTTTTCTCAACCCTTTCGATTACCGAGACTTCTTCACTTACGCGAGTGGATTTTTTTTTATTTCCTTTTTCTTGTGAGTCAAGTGAAAATTTCGAAAATTTTGGACAAAGCTTTATGGAGCTGGGGTGAGTAACGAGTCACAAATTTTCATTAAAATCATTTTCAACAGGCAGAAATTTTCGTTTTACATTTTTATTCCTTATTTTATTTTTATTTTTCTTTTGTTTTAATTTTAGATTAATTAATTTTGAATTTATTTTAATTTCAATATTAATTTTATTTTCATTTTATTTTTATTTCGTTTTTATTTTCATTTTGCTTCTTCTCCAAAGGAAGCTTTGATAATCTTATTTCCACTTTTTTACTCTTCTTTTCGGAATAACTCTTCCGAATTAAATATTTAGTAATTTTTTTTATGTTCTCATCCTAATTTCCTTTATTTTTCAATTATTTCTTCTATTCTTATTCTCCTAAAAAATAAGTATTTTAGCAAAATCGAAAAAATAAATCATTTCCAATCTTTATTTTCCGAACGATTAGAATTATTTGCTTTTTCAGAAAACAAAAGAAACAAGTTATTAATTTTTGATAATAAAAAGACAAATATACTCCTGTTTTTTATTAGAATATTTAGTAAAAAAATTCTTTTATCAGAGATATAGAGGAATCAAATATTTTTTATTTGGTGATAAGGATGAAACTAAAAGAAAATTCCTTTTTCCAAACTGATTGTGTAATATATGTTCTTTTTGGTGGGAAAGAAAAAAAGAAAATTTAGTTTGCTAAAATAGAAAGAGAGGAACAGATTTTTTTCAGTTTTAAATCATTTGAGTGACTCGTTTTAATTAAAATTTTTGGATTTCTAAAAAAAGAAATACATATTTAAAGTGATACGGCACAAAAAGTCTCTATAAATTTTCTGTTATAAATAATGGATAGGTAAACATTGACCATTAATCATGAATTAAACATGAAGTTATTTATTCCTATATACGTTGTTCGTTATCGTCTACCTAGAGAAAAATTCTCATAAAATGAAAGTTAATCGCCATTTTTTAGTAATTCAAATTATACATTTTTTATTCTTCTTTAATTATAAAATTATTTATTTGTTACTATTTTTAAAAATTTTCTGGTTTAATTTTTTTGGTCTTGTAAAAATAAAATTTGTATAAAATTAGAAGAAAACGTTTATAAAGTTATTTAATTTTATCATTCTTTGTTTAATTGTATTTTTATGCAGGTTATGAATTTTTTTATTCATAAAATTAAATTCCGTTAATGTCACTTGAAAAAAATTAATTTAATGCAAATATTTCTTAGTACTTGGAAAAATTGTCTTTTTTTAATTACTTTACTAAAAAAATGGAAACTGAAATATCTTTTTTGGGGATTATGCATTTATGCATTTATTTAATTATGCATTTAAATTTGTAATTAATAATTAAGTGACAATTTGGTAATTTATATTTAACTAACATTTTAGTAATTTAGCAATTAAAAATTGAGTAAAATTTTGTTATTAATAATAAGTAACATTTTGTTATTAATAATTAGGTAACAATTTAGTAATTATTCGGAGTAATTTTAATACGAAATAATTATAATTCGAAATAATTATAGTTCGAAATAATTATAATTGGAAATAAATATTATTCAAAATAATTACATTGGGAATAAAGTTTATCAAAATAGTCATTTTAAGTAACAAAAATAATTCGAATTAATAATTATTCAAAAGAATATTAATTACAATTGTGAACAATAATTATCGATAAATAATTGAATTAGTTTAATTTAAAAATGAATTAATAGTAGAATTATAATAATGTGAATTAGCATCATAACGAGTGATAATATTGACTTTTGCTTGAAGGATAGATGCGAGCAAGTCGACGAAAGGTGCGAGCAAATTACGAAGGGACCTGATAAACGCAGAAATCGCGAATCTACGTGATCTTCTGCCACTTCCGCCTTCGACGCGACAGAGGCTCTCTCAACTTCAACTTATGGCATTAGTTTGTGTCTTTTTACGTAAAGCCAATTATTTTCAGCACGGTAAGACACAATTTCTATTAGCGTTTACATTTTTAATTTCAAAATTTAAAATTTTCTATTCTACAAAAAAGAAAAAGAATATCTTTCATAATTTATTCACTTGACTAAAAAAGTGCAAAATTATACACAATTAACTCTAGAAAATTGTTTTAATAATTGACAATTTTCGTTCTACAAAAGTCCCAAGAGGGGCAGAAATTCCTATTTAATTGTAAACACTTTTTGTTGTTTAAAAATTAACTATTTCATTTTCTTTTTTGATTACATCTGTGTTATTTAATTTTCAATTTCATTATTTTTTCATTTTCAATTTTTTAAGTTTTTGAACAAATTTCTTTTTAAATGTCAATATCTTCTTGATATTTATTTAAAAAATATATTTCAAATCTCTTTTTGAATCAACAATTTAATTAATTTTTCAATTTTAATTTTGGATATTTCTCGTTCTCTTTTATAATTAATTTGCATTTTTAATTAACAATTGTATTAATTTTTATTATTAAAAAATCATAAGTTGAAAACTATTCGAAATATTCATTTGTAAAATAATGAAAAAGGCCTATTTTACGGTTTTTACGTTTTCATTATCTTACAAATGAATATTTAATACGGTCAAACAAACAAAAAATTACTATTCGAAATATTGTTTCTATTCTATAACAGCACTTTCTTTTGCAAAATTATATTTTTTCTATTTTGTAAATGCTTTGTATTTTTTAATTAATAATTTAATTAATTTTTAAATTTCAAAAACTGAGAATATTTTGAATATTTTTCCACTTCTCAGTATTTAAAATTGAAAAATTAATTTAATTGTTGGTTTAAAAAATATAAATTAATTACAAAAGGGAACGAAATATTTTTTTTTGAAACAATAAAAGTGCTGACAATATTAAATATTTTTCATAATATAAAAATATTTCTTTCTGGCAATAAATATTTCTTTCTACTAATAATAATTAAAATTAAGCAAAAAATTGAAAAAGAAGTAATTATATATTTTTTTTAATTCGTTGAATTTTCGTAGCATTAATTTTCTTTAAAAAAAATGCTTTTTTCAAGATAAATAATTAAAATTTAGTAATAAATTAAAAATAAAATTGTAATCTGTATAATTCTAAATTCTAAATTAAAAATAACGAAAAGAAGTTAATAAAATACGGGAGTAAATTGAGTTTTTAGTGATTTAAATGAAAATAAAAAAATAGGAGACAAGGGTGAAAGGGGGAAGAAATTCCTTGATTTAATATAGATTTTAAAAGTATTATTCCAATGGGTACAATGTGTCCTCCAGCGAAATGAGGTTCAAGATCTTTAGAAAAAACAATTTTTTTACCCTCCCAAGTTACAATACTGTATCGGTTTTTGTATCTCATTCTATCTTTGTATTTCTTTGGAAGAAAAAATATCGTTACTTGTGGCGTAAGAACAATAGAAAGTACAATCTGTTTCAAAAGTTGCTTGGGGGTGCCATGTATCAAGAGAGAAAGAAAAAGAGAAAGAGACGTTTGGGTCACGAATCAAAAGATTATGAATTCAAATATGACCCCGGCTTAAAACAAAATTTTTATGTTCCGTTCGCTTCATATTATTTTTATTTTGAATTTTGCTTCTGTTTATTTTCATTTTTGATTTCATAATTTAGAACAAAAAGTGTTTTTGAAAAAAAATGTTTACTATTTTTTTTATTTTATATTTTAAAATTATCAAAAAGTACATAAAAAATTTAAATTGAGAAAAAATTATTCTTCCTCCTTTTCAAAATGAAAATGAACTAAATTTTTATTCGGAGAAGTAAAAAATAAAGGTATTTGAAAAGAAAAGTTTCAAATATAAAAAAACAAGACAGGAAATTTACTTTATTTAAAATTTAAAACAGGAATATTTTTGAAAAAAATTCAATTTAAAAATACTCGAAAGTTAGAAATTGAGAAAAAATTATTTTTTCACTTCTCTAAATGAAAATGAACTGAATTTCTATTCTTAAAAAGTAAAAATAAACTAAAAAAATTTGTTCTTTTTGTAAAATTAAAAATTTTTTTATTGATTTCAAATGCGGAAAAGATAAGAAATTCTAAGTGAATTTAAAAGTGTATGAAAAATTGAAATTGAGAGAAAATTAATTTTCCACTTCTTTAAACGAAAAGAATTACATTTTCATTCGTAAAAAGTAAAATTAAGGTATGAAAAAAAATTCATGTTAAATCTGGAAAATCGTTTACATAGAACAAAAAGATTTCAAATATGTACAGAAAAAAAATCAAAAAATCAAGAAGGGAATTTTAATTTCCTGTTTTTTTGCTAGATATTTTTTACACTGTGACATAAAGAGGAAAATTGTTTTTTTAAAATCTACACGCAAATTTGTTATCGGTTTTAGAACTGAAAGTCTAATCTATTCACTTCTTTTATAAACCAGTGTTGTAAGTTCTGGTTTCGATTTTCTTCCCTGTCATTATGAAATATTTCACATCCACTTCTCACAATGGATAAAATGACGCTGAATTATTATAAGTACTTGGTATTTCACTTCAAGCTCCTTATCCTTAAACGCCGATTCTATAAAACCCACAAAGGTTTCGTAGTCTTATAATGAAAGTTTTGATGTAGAAAAGAAAAATGTGAAGAGAAAAAAAAATATTTCCTCTAAAGTGCAACCATTTACAATGTTACAACATTATTTCACGACGAGGTAAATTGACGGTGTCGATTATTCTTGATTCTGGCCATAATATAATTCGATAGAAAATAAATTCCCCACCACATTCAAATAGTTACCGATTTTCCGTTCGTTGATCCTTTAGCATTAGAAATCAACACCAGAAAAAATTTATTTATTTATATTTTTGAAAACTTTACGTTATTAAAATTTTTTAAGTTATTTAAATTTAAGAATGCAGATATTTGAAAAAAAATTTAGCGAAGGTCTCTTGAAAAATTTTCTTTAAAAATTGAAGTGAAAAACAAAAAAATGAATTTCTTGTTTTTATTTTTTTCGTATTTAAAACCTTTTTTTGTTGTAACAAATTTTGTAGCTTTTACAAAAAAAATTATTTCTATTTACTCTACGACTACTTTTTTCGAATGAAAACTTAGTTGATTTTATTTCATTTTGTTTCCATTATAATTCTATATTTTAATTAAAAATTACAATTGAATATTTTAATTTTATATTGCAAATAAAATTTGCAATTAAAAATTTTAATTTAATACTGCAATTAAAATTGTTAATTCAAAAA
This sequence comes from Leptopilina drosophilae, assembly GCA_032873175.1. Lineage (NCBI taxonomy): Eukaryota > Metazoa > Arthropoda > Insecta > Hymenoptera > Figitidae > Leptopilina > Leptopilina drosophilae. The sequence goes on from CM065487.1 coordinate 13,672,629, forward strand.
TTTTGCTATGAATATTGTATTTTCACTTTTCAAGAATAATTTTCAAATTTTACCGTTTTTCTTAATTTTATATATTTAAACTTTTTAATTTTGGTTTAAAATTTTTTTTCATTTGGAAAGTTTAATCTAAATTTTATGTTTTATTTAAAAATTTTAATACAGTTTTTTAATTATTAATTTTGATTGTATTGCTTTCTCATACTAAGGAAGTATTGTAATACCAAAATTTTTCAGGTTTGATTTTTTAACATATCTTCATGTTATTTGACCTCAGGAGTTAAAAAATGACATTTTTACAAAATGTCATTCCGTATGTGTGTGTGTGTGTAAACATCACATTTTCATAAATATCTCCAAATTATAAAGAGCTTTTGGGCTGAATTTTTTTTAAAATCTTTTGAGCTCTCATAATGAACAATTTTCGTTTATATTCACCGGAGATATTAAACTTTTAAAAATCAAGAATTTTGAAAAATAAGACTTTTTTGAAAATTTTGTTTAAAAATGTAGAAATAACTTTAAAACTATAGTTACCAACTTTTGGAGCATTAAAAAACGCTTCGATTGACCTATTTTTGAAGCTAATTCGATTAAAAATAAAGAACTTATTGACATTTTAAAAAACAGAAATTGTGGGGAAAATTTTTTTATGTGGAAGTATTAAACAAAGAGAAAAAAATATTACAGCACTTAAGAATAATTGTTCAAAATTTATACTTTATTGTTATTAACATCTCTATGAGGAAGCAAAGTGTTCATGAAATAAACACAATAAGATTTACGAAAACGAATGAAATGAACACCAAAATTATGACAAAAATGTGTAACTTAGCATTTATAATTGTTGTCTTAAGCAATAAATATTTATTAAAAAAATAGTTTGATTTTAGAACATAAATATTCGAAATAATTAGCGAAACAATTAGAAATATTTTTGACAATTAAAAGATTTTTAATTTTGTAACAAATTACAATTTTCGTTTAAGTGAAATAATATTTTCACTTTTAAACAAGAATTTTTAAATTAAAATTTTTTTAATTTTATATTTTGTTTTTCAATTTTATTTTAAAAAATTGTAATTAAAATTTTTATTTTAAAAATTTTATTTTGATTTTTTAGTATTAAAACTTGTAAGTGAACATTTTAACTAAAGAATGAAATTGAATATTTTAATTAAAATTTGCATTTGAATCTTCTAATTAAAATTTTCAAACTAATCTTTTAATTAAAAAATTTAACTTAATGTCTTAACTAAAAAGTAGAATTAAATAGAAAGATTTAATTGATAATTTTATCTACAAACTATTAATGAAATATTTTAATTTAAAAATTGGAATCAAACATTTTAATTAAAAAGCTTATTCTAATATCCTAACACAAAATTGCAGTTGAAGATTTTATTGAAATATTTAAATTTAAAAAATTTTTTTTGAAATATTTAATTTTTAAGTTTCTATATAGTTTCGAATTCGAAATTTTACCAGACTTTAAAAAAAATGTTAATATTTGAGAAACATATTTAAGTAAATTGGTTAATTAATTAATTTATTTAGTGCAATTTTATTTTCGTATTGCTCCAAATAGAACAAAGAAATTATCGAATAAAAGAGAAAAGAGTTAAAAATTTATAAATATAATTTAAAAAATAGGAAATAAATATAAATGTAGAAATTTGTTTGTTGAAAAAAAAGAAAATAAAGAGGAAATTAGAGAAGAAAGAATAAAATACACTAATATAGAAGTTGGTATTATAATTGAACGTAGTATAGACGAGACAGACATAAGGTAAAGGCAAGAAGGTAAGAACCGCGGGCGCGTTCAAACTCCGCGAAGTCTAAGCGCGAGTTCCGGGTGATCCGCTGACCTCTCGGCCTCTGCAACAACACTCTCACGCTCCTGTAACCCATACTCCCCCTATGTCCCCTTCATTCTGTCCCCCTTCCTTCCCCCCAATCTTTCTCCATAGGGGACGGTATCTCCCATAGTGTGCCCTCCTACCGCGATGTAAAATCCAAGCGCCAACGGAGCATTGCATTCTTCATGAAAAACTTTCTTAGCGCCAACCTTTGCATCGAAAATTTTCAAAAATAACGAGTAAATCCTTTTTTGTATTTTTCAAATTTTTTCTTTCTATTTTCATACAATTATATTTTTATCTATTGTCACAATTTTTTTACTTTTGTTTTACTGGCTATTATCGTTATTTTACTATTTTCACCTTTTTCATTGTTTATCATTATATTCTTACTTTTTTATTGTTTATCATTATTCTAACTTTTTTTTATTGTTTAATATTACTTTTAATTTTTTATTGATTATCAAATGTTACACGCGGAATGTATATGAATCGAGTCGAACTGAAAATTATTTGACTCAACAACAGAAAACTCGAAAAAAATTTGTTGTAACTTTTGATTACTATTTTTAAAAAAAGTTTAACTTCAGGAAAAACTTGATGCGTGATTTCAATAATTCAATTGAATTATAGTTCAATATTAATTCAATTATTAAGTTAATTATTAAGTTTCAAAAAAATTATACTTATTCTTTAAACCTTTTGGAATAATATTACGAAAAGAAATAAAATCGCACGCATTAAGAAATAGCTAAAATAATTATTTTTTGATACTGCGTACGAAGTAATATAGATTTTTTTCTTTCTATGCTGTTTTAAAAAATAATTTTTTTGAGCTACTTCTTCATGCGTGCAATTTTTGTCATTTGGGAATATTATTCCAAAATGTTAAAAGAATAAGTATAATTTTTTTAAACTTAAAATTACATGGGTAAAGTGTTTTTTACATATTTTTTATAAATAAACAATTTTCTTGTTTATTAAAATTCAATATCATTAAAGAAAGTAATTTTCATTCGAAAGTTGGATTCAAGACAAAAATAATGATGGTTCAACCATTGAAATCAGCCAAAAAGATTTTCTGAAATTAATAATATATTCTTTATCGTCCAAGTGGTTTAAACAATAATAAAATAAAACGAAAACATTCAGACAAAGATTCTTTAATGTTACTCCAACGTTTCGAAATCCACGGATTTCCTCTTCAGGGAGTCTAGTGTGTACAACAAAAAAACAATTTAAAACAAAAAGTGTTAGCTTACATTAAATTAATCAAAATATTCTAAAAACGTAAATAAACATAAAAATTAGAAATTAAGAAATTTAACGTAACAATTTCAAATATAATAATAATAATAATAATAAACAAATTCAAAAATAAATAAATACTATAATAAATAATAAAATGTCAGTACATTCTTACCAAATAAACAAAAGTCAGAAAATTAAATTTCATCCAAGAATAAAAATCCAAACACCCACACATTGGAGACATATAGAATCTGGAGTCAATATTTAAATTAAGTTAAAATAAAGGAACTTGTAAAAAACATAAAAATAAAGTAAAAGTAATTCAACAAAAAAAAATTAAATTATATAAAATAATGATAAAATATGAAAATTAGCCACAACTTATAAAAAAAATAATTCAATCAATAAATAACAATTAAATAAATAGACAAACAAACAATTACAATATAACAAATAAAAAATTAAGAAACTATTAAATCCGATATCGGGTCTTGTCACCATGAAGGCAACAATTTAAACTGACATCCAAACACTATACTATTAATCACAATGTCGCTTAAAAAATACACAAACTGTTAAGCTAATAATAAGAAAATTTAATAAGAAATAGAGAATCACAGAATAAGCATTTTAATTTTATTTAGTTTTTCGGAATAAATTTTATTTAGTCTTTCGAATTAAATTTTAAAATCATTTCATAAGATTTATTAAAATTATCCAAATCAGTGACTTTTTATAAACTATTGTCACTTTCCTTCGTAATAAAAACCATTTCAGCAAATAAACGTTTCTCAAGATTTTATTGTGTATGTAAAATTTTAAATTCATCCCACTTTATAAAGTGTGGAATACTATTATCATTATTGTTGTTCAAATGATTACTTATTACGTTATGATATTTAACATTTCTGTCTAGATTACAAATGTGTTCTTGTCTGCGAATATGCAATGGTCTCTTAGTCTGTCCTACATACGTTTTCCCGCAGTTACATTCAAATTTATAAACACAATTACATTGATTGTGTTTTTCAAGTTTTTCATTTCCAAATTTTATAAAATTATCTAATTTTGAATCTACACTAAAAACAGTTTTTATATTAAATTCTTTCAACAATCTCTTAATATTTTCTGATATTACTCCATAAAATGGAAAAACTACCATTTTTTTCTTTAATTTTATTCCAATTATTGTCATTGTTATTTACATTAGTATTAAGTGATTTTTTACTGTCAATTTCTACTATTCTTTTCTAAACATGTTTATTAATAAAATCATCAGGATAATTATTAAGTTTTAAGAAAGATTTAACTAAACAAACAAATTTTTCAATCTGCCAGAATAAGTATCTTTCCTATACCAATCTGTAGTAAGATTATTATTATCATTTCTTATAATATTTAAATTAAAAAAATTAATTTCATTGTTAGTTTCTATTTCGTAAGAAAATTGTAATCTCGGGTGAAAGGAATTGAAAGCATCAAGAACTATTGGAACTTTATTTTCTGGAACACACAAAAAAGTATCGTCAAAATATCTTTTATAAAAAATTATTTTAAAATCTAGGTTTTTAATAACATTTTCTTTCAAATTCTGCATGACAATGTCAGCCAGTATTGGAGAAATGGATGAGCCAATAGGGGTGCCAAACTTTTGTCTGTAATATATATTGTCAAACTGAAAATACATATTATTAATAATAAAAACTATATAATTAATAAATTCTTTTTTTGGAATGTTAGTTACTGTCTCAATAATTAGCCATCTATTTTCAAAACCCTTAATCACAAGTTTAATAGGAACATTTGTAAATAACGATGATACATCAAGAGACAACAAATCATAATCTTGCGGAATTTTCAGATTTAAAATTGATTCCTTAAAGGTGAATGAATTTTTAAAATAAGAAGAAGGCTTTGGTAAAGATTTTGTTAAAATGTAAGTGAACATTTTAGACACAAAGTATGTTGGAGAATCAATAGTGGAAACAACTGGTCTTAGATAGTCCAGTCGCCCTGTGTTTTTTCGTGCCAAAATTGATACCTGAAGTCTGATTGTGGATTCATATAGTGTGGGGTGGTAGTATGAACATGAAAAATCTCGAGTGGGAAACATATGTTTCCCACTCGAGATTTTTCATGCTGCGCGTTATAAACAATTTTGAAGGTGCCGAAAAACAGTTTTTTGATGACCGTTCTTTCCCATCAAATTATAGGGGGAAAAGTTGTTAATAAAAGTTATAGAGCTCGGAAATACCTTTAAAATGATGGGTCATATGTTAAAATTAGTTCATTTGTTTACTTGCAAAAGAATTTAAACCACTAAAAATGGTACTTTCTTATTTGTTTAATAACTTAAACAAAAATTAACAAATTCTTTCGATATTCTCCAAAAATGTACCTCTCAAGACCCTCAAGATGTGTGCCAACTAAAAACATGATTTTTTGAAATGGAATTTCTACATTTTTGGCCGGATGAAAATCAATTTTTTTTGTTGGGTTCTCTTCATGAAATGTCAATCTATCAATCACAATTTGTAGTGAATTGAATTTTTATTAGTAATATATATATAAATATAATTATTAGTATAATATTGTTCTGCGAATAGCATTTTTTCAAAAACCTTAATTTTAACATATGACCCATCATTTTAAAGGTATTTCTGAGCTCTATAACCTTTATTAACAACTTTTCCCCCTATAATTTGATGGGAAAGAACGGTCATTAAAAAACTGTTTTTCGGCACCTTCAAAATTGTTTATAACGCGCAGCATGAAAAATCTCGAGTGGGAAACATATACATATTCATACTACCACCCCACACTATATGAATCCACAATCAGACTTCAGGTATCAATTTTGGCACGAAATGACCACTTTTTTCACAGGGCGACTGGCCTATAGAGTTGGTAGTTGATTTTATGGATCTTCGGTAATCCATAAATTCTAGCAATATTAGTATTAGTAGTCATTAAGTTTTTCTCTCAATAATCTTTTCAAGATAATTATCTTGAAGTTTATTTTAATTATTGAAAACTCTTTTCTGTAAAGGAATTAATGGATTTTCATTTAATAATTGATATGTATCACTGTCACTTAACATGAGATTCATTTTTAGGGTTCCGTACACCGTAGGTGTACTGACGGAACCCTTATGAAATCACTCGTGTGTCCGTCCCAGTCACGCAAAATGGTCTGTCCCCCCCCCCTTAACTTCTACAAATCTCAACCTTGTGAGCTGAAATTCTAAATCTAAATCAGCGATAAGTATGCCACTATTTCAATTAGCATATATGCACTGTGAATTAGTGAAATTTCACTGAATGATCAGTGAAATTTCACTGATTAATTAGCGCATATACGCTGATTGAAATTAGTAATTAAAACTTAAAGTTAAAACTTTGTGTCTAATTTCCTCTCTAAATTTTTTAGAGATACTCATGCCATTCTCCAGATATTTTGCAATATTGTTATCTTAACAGTTTGTGTATTTTTTAAGCGACATTGTGATTAATAGTATAGTGTTTGGATGTCAGTTTAAATTGTGCCTTCATGGTGACAAGACCCGATATCAGATTTAATAGTTTCTTAATTTTTTATTTGTTATATTGTAATTGTTTGTTTGTCTATTTATTTAATTGTTATTTATTGATTGGATTATTTTTTTTTGATAAATTGTGGCTAATTTTCATATTTTATCATAATTTTATATAATTTAATTTTTTTTGTTGAATTACTTTTACTTTATTTTTATGTTTTTTACAATTTTCTTTATTTTAACTTAATTTAAATATTGACTCCAGATTCTTTTCTGACTTTTGTTTATTTGGTAAGAATGAACTGACATTTTATTATTTATTATTGTATTTATTTATTTTTGAATTTGTTTATTCCCGTGTGGAAAAAGCCACGTTCGAGCCCTACAGCTCCGAGGCCCCCGTCGGGGGCCCTCGTGAAAGATCCACGAGGAGAAATCCTTAAGGGCCCACGCGAAGGGCTCTCATGGATTGCCCACATCATTAACTAGAAAAAATTTCTAAGTAAAAAAAACATTTTTTTACATCAACAAATTAATGTTTATAATGATTTTAAACAATGAAAAACACATTTATAACACAAATGTTTTGACTTTTTTTTTTAATGATAAAAATATTAATTTATGAATATTTATGGTCTATTATTATATTATTAATATTGTTATTATTCTAATTAAACTATTTAATTTTTTGTCATGGTGTATTAGTGTCAATAAATAATTTATTGAATCATCAAAAGCAAGTCAGCAAGTCACCTACATTAAAGCAATAATTTTCAAGCAGGTCCTATAGCATAGTGGTAAGAGTGTTGTCTAGTAGTCAGTAGGTCGTAGGCTCAATTTTCGCGAGCGTCAGATTTTTTTTTGGTCACGATTTAATTAAAAAAAGTAAAAATTGTTAAATAAGAATGTTATTTATCAATAATTGGACTAATTTGTTATTAATAAATAATTAATTCATTAATTTAATTGAAAATAAAGTCGAGGGCATTTTATGAAATCCGCACGAGGGCACCGCGTGGAAAATCCATATGGAATCCATGAGAATTTTCCTCGAAGGCACCCATGAGGTTTTTTTGCATGTCACGCCTTCGAGGGCTCCGCGTGGATTGCCTCTCCGGGCTCCACATGGGAAGAGGGCAATCCACGAGAGCCTCGCCGGGGCCCTTACCATTTTTCTGCACGGGTTATTATTATTATATTTGAAATTGTTACGTTAAATTTCTTAATTTCTAATTTTTATGTTTATTTACGTTTTTAGAATATTTTGATTAATTTAATGTAAGCTAACACTTTTTGTTTTAAATTGTTTTTTTGTTGTACACACTAGACTCCCTGAAGAGGAAATCCGTGGATTTCGAAACGTTTTAACATTAAAGAATCTTTGTCTGAATGTTTTCGTTTTATTTTATTATTGTTTCCTGAAATTAATTTCTTTAAATTAAGTCATAAAAATTTTGAATTGTTAAGAACAAAAGTAAAAAAAAATTTATCGTAAAATTCTTTTACATAGTAATTTATCATATTAAAGACTACAAAAAATTAATATTTTGGAAAACATAAAAATATCAAAGTTTTAGGTGTCACGTTTTAGAAATTCTTACTCACATATAAATAATGTAAATAATAACATTTAAGTATATATTAGCTATTAGATTCTTAAAGTAAATAAAAATTTATTTTTGAAATTCTACAAAAATTTGCAAAATAAGTTCTTTTTTCCTTACGTATACTACAAGACGGTGTCTAATAAGGATTGAGAAAAAAAATTCCCTGATATTTTACTAATTATATTCCTGCTTTTTTTTGGAACTAAAATATGGTAACTGACATGTTTGACAATAAAATAATATCTAATGATAGAAACAAACAATAATAATTTGTCTAAATTTTTATAAATTTGCTGATTTTAAATGAAATTTTCTGACATTCCCCGACTTTTCGCTGACCAAAAAATTCCCTGACCGTTAGACACCCTGCACAAACTTTCTTTCTCAGTATCTAATGCTCACGGTACGACGTCACAGTGGGATTTTTTTACAAGTTACTGTTCAAAAATGTATAGAGCTTATAATTTTTAACCGATTTGAGTTTTTTTTTAAATTGAAGAGAACTAAATTTTTTCAAATTTTCAATTGTTTATAATTACTTATTTCAGTCAAAGTTAACAAATTAACACAATTTTTAAAAAAAGTACATTGAATTTTTAATTCTATTACTGCAGATGACCAGAATCAATTGAAAATCATGTAAAATATGTTCTCTAGATGAAAAATAAAGAATACAAATTTTTTTCATTTTTTCTAAACAATATTAGTTAACAAATAGTTAACTTTGGTTCCTCTCAGCCAAAAAATTTTTTATCACATTTATATTTTAATTTAGGCTTATTTGTTTATAACAATTGAAAAAATTTGCTTATCAAAAAAGGACATATATTCATAAAATAATATAAATGTAATAATAAATATAATTTATATATTTCATTAAAAAATATAAATGTGAAAAAATAATTTTTGTTTGAGAGGAACCAAAGTTAACTATTTGTTAACTAATATTGTTTATAACAATTAAAATTATTTATTTATTAAACAAAAAGTACATATGTACTTTAACCAAAGTTAACAATTAGTTAACTAATATTGTATATAACAATTAAAATAATTTATTTATTAAACAAAAAGGGCATACGTACTTTAAATGTACCTAAATTAAAAGATAAATGTGAAAAAAAATGTTGTTGTTGTGAGAAACCTAAATTAACAATTTGTTAATTAATATTATTTATAACAATTAAAATAATTTGCTTATCAAAAAAGGACATACATATATTCTTAAAATAAGCCTAAATTAAAATATGAAAGTGAAAAAATAATTTTTTTAGTTCAGAGGAACCCAAGATAACTATTTGTTAACTAATATTGTTTAGAACAAATAAAAAAAATATGTATTGTTTATTTTTCGTCTAGAGAACATATTTTACATGATTTTCAATTGATTCTGGTTATCTGCAGTAATAGAATTAAATATTCAACGTACTTTTTTAAAAAATTGTGTTAATTTGTTAACTTTGACTGAAATAAATGATTATAAACAATTGAAAATTTGAAAAAATTTAGTTCTCTTCAATTTAAAAAAAACTCAAATCGTTTAAAAATTATAAGCTCTATAGTAACAGTAACTTGTAAAAAAATCCCACTGTGACGTCGTACCGTGAGCATTAGATACTGAGAAAGCTCGCGCACGTCCAGACTAAAAATGATAGAAATTCTAAAATTTTAGAGAGTTCCGGTTTTTTATTTTTGCTATGGAATCATGAAAAGTCCCTCTTTATGATGCTATAAAAAAGTGACCAAAATCGATTGCGAACATAGTTTATTTATAACAATAAAAATGAAAAATATAATTTGTTTAAACAAATAAAACTTTTTATTCATATTATATTTTTTTCTGGATAGTACATTTTTTAATCTTTCTAACGATACAAGTTTCATTGAAATCAGTTCAGCTAATTTCGAGAAATTGTATTTTTTCTAAAACGGTGCAAAAAAATTTAATTGTTTATAAAAATTACAAAAATGAATAATTTGAAAAATCGTTTGGAGATGTTATTAGTGACATCATGGACTATCAAAATATATTAGTATCATTTATTTTCATTAACCAAAAGAAAATAAGGGGCCATTTTAGGAATTCTTACCCTTATGCTTACAACAGTATATTTAATTGATTTCTATTTAAATTTGCACATTTATGCGCAAAGTGCACAAATCAGTACACGTGCACAAATAGGGACATTATATTACTGTCTGTTAGTGCTGGCTTTGAATATAGTCGCAATAAATACCGTATTATTATTTATAGCTGTAAATTAATAATTATAAATAATTGACCAACAAAATTGTAAATAATAGTAATAAATAGTTATTATTTATGAAATAAAATTGACAATTTTTGTTTAATACTTACGGTATTGATTATAAATAACAAAATTTGGCTCACATATTTTATTAAGAAAAACATATTATATTCAAAATATGGATAAAATGATAACCAATTTTAACCCTTTATAAAAAAATAACTGGAGAATGGATTTTTTTTGCTAAAGTTCAAAATTGGCAAATTTTTTTAACTCTAAAAATAAATTCGCATTTTTTCCCATATTTTCCCTATGTTTTGGCCATACTTCAAAATTGAAAATTTTTATATTTTAAAAAATAAAAAATTCGATTTTTTTCCCTCACACTTTGCAATTTTCAAGTATGGCCAAAACATGGCGAACCATGTTTTGGCCATACTTAAAAATTGAAAATTTTTTTAACTCAAAAAAAAAAGAAAAATTCAAATTATTTGCTACCATACTTTCCCAATGTTTTGGCCATACTTAAAAATTGCAAATTTTTTTATTTAAAAAAAAGAAAAATTCGAATTTTTTGCCCTATACTTTTCCCATGTTTTCGCTAAAGTTCAAAATTGCAAACTTTCTTAACTCTAAAAAAAATTCGAATTTTTTTTTATACTTTCCCCATGTTTTGGCCATACTTCCCATTGTTCAGCCAAAGTTATGTTATTATTATGTAATCTGGTGTAAAGTTAACTGTACACCTTCAATTGTTTATCCGACATTAACATACTAAAGGTGCACTGTAAAAAAAGGAGTTAAATTTTAACTTCCCAGGGAATTCTATAAAAGTCGCACCCATTGGGAAGTTAATGCGAGGGGAGTTAAATAAAGGGAGTTAAAATTTAACACCCAAATGCTAACTCCCCATGGAAAAAATAACTCGCGCGGGTGTTGAATGAAAAGAGTTAGAAATTAACTCTCTTTTGGAGTTGATTTTTAACTCGAAAAATTTAACTCCTAACTCCCGAGCCCGTTAACTCCCTAAATTTTTTACAGTGTGTGAAACTGAAGATGAAGACCCCATGTTCTTCTGTGTTTTGATAAATATTAATTTAGAGAATTAGATTTGAGAATTTAAAATGAAAATAATTTAGTTTTTGATTCAGAAGCTGAAGAATTTTTCGAGTTGAAAATTAATATTTTCCGAAAGGGAGGGAAATCGTAATGATGTTTAAAAAATATTAGGCGCGTTATAGTTGGTGTTTTGTTTCAATAAATTAGTTGACTTTTAATAAATTGATAGATGTAAAAAGTAATAGTTGACATTTTTGATAATTGAAAATTATATTTCGAAATTTTTTCTGTCACAGCTCTGAAAAGCAGTCCAGCGGATTCGTCCAATATTCCGACGCCCAATATAGGATTTTCGAAAGTAAGTTCTTAAATGAAAAATCTTATTACTTTCTCATATAGAGGAAGTATTGTAATATCAAAATTTTTCGAGTTCGATTTTTTGACATATTTTTATGTTATTTGACCTTAAGAATTCAAAAATGACATTTTTAAAAAATGTCATTCCGCGCACGCGCGTGTATGTGTATTTAAACATCACATTTTCATAAATATCTCCAAATTATGAAGAGCTTTTGGACTAAATTTTCTTTGAAATTTTAGGTCTTATCTGCGGACATAAAATGAGAGTACTTTGAGATTGATTAATAAAGTTTAACTATAATATTTTCATCTTTAATTTTTCAAAAAATAACGTTTTTTGCCCATAACTTTAAAAAATGTTAGGACACATGTTTTCTCTAATTTTGTAGAGTATTCTAGACGCATCTTTTGAGCCTTAATGATAGAACGTCCAAGCGCCCATCCTGCCGGAAGGATGTTCCGAAAATAAGGCTTTTAAAAAAAGGGAATTCAATTTTTCTTTTCCGGAACTCCTTGGGATTAAAGTAGACGAAAAGACGAAAAAATCCATGTACTTGACTTTTTAAAATAATAATATTAAACCATTTTTCAAAGCCCTCAAACTTGCTGTTTCTGAAAAGTAAAAAAAAAACATTTTTTCGTAAATTTAATGTAAAATCCACAAAAATCAATATATTTTGGCCGGTTTAGTCTCTTTTTCTTCAGAAACGTTCAAAGAATGAAACCTATTTGTTTAATTTTAAAAAATTTCATTTTTAATGTTAATCAGCAAAATTGCGGCCAATTGAATAAAAACTCTCTTCAAAGTTTCTTTATAAAATTAATATGGAAGCAGATAAATACAAAAACGAATATATCGTTGGAAAGGTAATGAAATAAGCTTTCCAATGATGTAAATATCAAATTTCTAAATTTATATGCCTAGGCTTGGTAGCCTTTTAAACAAAGCGAAAAGCATCCTGCCGGCAGGACCGGGTTCCATCATTTTGTGACTAAAAATTACATGAATTTTTGGAAAATTCAACTTCTTTAAGCTACCCTGCTCTTCGGTTTGAACTTACAAGCTCGACATTTACATGCGCTGAAAGCTTGTTTCATCACCTTTCCAACGATATATTTTACTTTATGTTTATGTTAATCCATGTTAGTTTTATTCAGCGATTTCGGACGGACTCACCTGAGTCTTTTTGGTCCTGCCGGAAGGACGTTGGACGTTCTATCATTAATGAATATTTTTCATCCATATTCACAGAAGATATTAAACTTTTAGAAATAAAAAATTTGGGAAAATGAGACTTTTTTGAAATTTTTGTTGAAAAATGTAGAAATAACTTTGAATAACTATCATTATCATCTTGCAGAGCTTTAAAAAACGCTTCGATTGATCTATTTTTAAAGCTAATTCGATTAGAAATAAAGAAGTTATTGGTATTTTGAAAAACTGAAATTGTGATGGATATTAAAAAAAAAATTTTAAGGGTACATTCCAGTTCAAAACTGTCAAAAAGAAGGCTTTTTTAGCATATATTATTAAAATAACTATCACTTTTATTTCAAAAATTTCTTTTACATGTAATAAATAATTTATTTAATATTTTGTAAAACAATTTTTTTCATTTTTATTTCAAAATGACGGCCTTATAAGCCATTTTCGAAAATGCCCATTTTTTGTTGTAAGATTCCCCCTTTTTTTAAAGTACTTTTTTCCAAAATATGCAAAAAAGGTGTTTTTATTCAGAAATTTCCAACTCCCCTTTTTAATAAGAGAAATCTCTTATAAAAAAGGGGAGTTGGAAATTTTTCAGTTTTTGGATTCCACTTATCATGCGATGACGCTGAATCAAAAGCCTTTTGATTTTTTAAAATCGCTTTACAAGGACTCGAGATTGTATCAGTCTTACCACATCAGAAAACGCATTTAAAGTTTTTATACATCTCAGGCGTATTATGGTCACTTTATCTACCTGTTCAGGCGCGTACTAAGTTCCCCCTTATAACCCAGCAGTCAATAAAGAAACCATTATAGTCCTAGCGAAATAAAGGGTTTATTATTGAGCGCTCACAGGTCAATAAAGTATCCTTTATCTCCCTAGGGCAATAATGGTTACTTTATAGACCAGCTGGGTTATATGGGAGAACTTAGCATGCACCGGTACAGGTAGCATAGAGTAACCATAATACGCCTTTGTTGTATAAAGCAAAGTGTGGAATAAGGGAGGTAACCTCGTTTTTGTACCTCTCTTGTTGCATAATGTACTATTGTTAATAAGTTTCGACATTTTTTTTAAATCGTGAAATTTGCTTGAAAATCGTTACTCGGGGATTTTTGAGGTCGCTAATTACGAATATTGGAATCAGATTTTTAAAATTAAAAATTGCGCAATCGCTACTCGCAAAAAGAAGGTTGCATAATACATCCAATTTTTATTGGATAGAAGGAAATAAGCTGATATATCTATGTAAAATCATATATGAACAAACGGCGTTGGTTCCAGTGACAATTTTAAATTTACACTTAAGCTTAGTCTGTCAAGAAGTTGCGACTAGATTCCGACAATTTCGTGCGTGAACGTGAACTGTCAAGACGAAAATACTATAATGGACGAAAACACGATAAATTTTTTGAAAATAATCGTGCCAACAAATTGTGAACATTTAATAACATTGTTAAACGAAAGTCATTAAGTGAAAGTGAGAAGTAGTAAAGTAGCCAAATTGATATAAAAGTTTGTGAAATTCTGTCTTCACTTTTTCAGATAACCTTAAAGATTATGAAACACTATTATCTCTTATAGAGAATATGATTTTGATAAAATGATTTATTTGTGACGCTCCACAATCAGGAATACCTAACGCGGAAATTTTTTTTACGTTATGTGTGTTAATTTTAAAGTAAAAAAATCATAAAGAGAATTAATTTTCATTGATAACTAATGATATTTAAATCTTAATTATATCTAAAACATTCAATAAGAATTACTTTTGGTTTTACAAAATACAAAAATGCTATTTAATCTAGATAAAACGATTACAATTACTACCTAAAGTTTTTTCCGCGTTAGGCGTCTTTCACCGTTGAGCGTCACATTTGTAGATTAATGTAACATAAAAAAAGGTAAAATTAAATAAACAAATAATTTTATTAATATTCATGTGTACACACTGAGAAAAAGAGTTGGCTGCTATAGCCAATTAAATAGTTGCTATAGCGCGATCCAATTAATTGGATGGGGCAACTATTTCTTGGTTGATACATCCAACTTTTTAGATGCATTACCTGCATAGCATATTAATGCATTACATACATAGCAGGGGTACCTTTTCGCATGGAAACAGTATCCAATAGTTGGATGTGCTAACCAATTAATTGGATCGCGCTATAGCAACTATTTAATTGGTTATGGCAGCCAACTCTTTTTCTGAGTACATTTAATTAAATATGTAAAATATAAATAGTTATTTCACTATTAGAAAATAATTGTATTGTCCAACTTAAAAGTAGTGATAATAAAAAAATAGACAGTTCACAAAACAAATTGGCCGCCCTATCCAACAGAATTGGATAGTACATCCAACATCTAAGAATCCAATTAAATAAAGGACGTCCAACTAAATAGATCGCGCTCCAGACACTATCAAAAATAGCTGGGGTATCCAACACATAGTATACTGTATCCAACTATTTTTCTGCGGGTACTGTAATAATTACTATTAGTAATTTTTACTATCAGAAATAGTAATATTCACTTTATGCAAAGTAAAATTTGTTCTGTTCTTTTTTTGTTCTAAACGAAAATACGAGAATTTTTGTCAAACCTCGAGAGTTTAGCATACTTCAATATCGAAAAATATTCTCTTGTAAAGTTTTTGTGAACCTTTGTATTGAATTACAGTTAAATAAAGTGTATTTGTGATAAAGAAAAAATATGTATCTCTATTTTCCAGGCCATGTCGGGGTTTATTATGATGATGACGCAACAAGGCAAACTACTCTACATATCTGAAAACGCAGCTGAATACCTTGGCCACTCTATGGTAAAAAAAAACGTAAAGATTGTTTTTCTATTTTTATTTAGCGAAATAAATAATTCGCCACTAATTTTAAAGTACTTTATTTATATCAAGTTGAAAAAACGTCAACTTTTCATCTCTTCTATTTTAATATAATAGCACATTTAATTTTTATTAACTTTCTCATATTTTTGCGGATTTAAAGTTTTTGAAAACTGAAACTTTTAATTATTTTTAGGGTTCCGTACACCATAGGTGTACTAACGGAACCCTTATGAAATCACTCGTGTGTCCGCCCAGCCACGCAAAATGACCCTGTCCCCCCTCTTAACTTCTATAAATGTCAATCTGGTGAGCTGAAATTCGGTAGAGATCTTCAGTTTTAAGTGCAGATTACAGGAAAAATATTTCGATCACGATTGGCCTACATATTTGCGAAAGGGAAGGGACAGAAATTAAATATTTTCGAAAAAATTGCAAAAAATGATACTGTTTCCCCCTTAAATTTTACAAATTTCAACATGGTGAGTTGAAATTCGGGGGAGAACTTCAGTTTTAAGTGTAGATTCAAGGAAAAATATAGCGAACCCGATTGGAAGAGTCTAATTTGGATTTTTATAGTTTTTTTTGTAATCTACATGTAATAAAAATACGTATGTATACCAAATTTTAGCTTAATAGGTTTATATATGTTAATTTTAATAAATCATATTTCTTATATATATATATATATATATATATATTAGACCGAAGCGAAAAATAAAAATGTTTCCAAATTGAATCGTAATAGTGCGGAAAAGTTGCTATTTGTTAATACGAATTCAGAGAAAAAAAGTTTTTGAAATCGAACAATTTCTTCCGTTTGCGCATCGCAATTAAAGTTTATTAATTTAAAGAAAAATTAAATAGATTTGACAAAAATCGTATGTCATTATTTATACTTCACAAATGATGTTCAAACAATTTAATTTTATGTAGATAAAATGAACTTGTGGTACACTACATAAAAATGTTATTCCTTCTGTGCAGCTCTTCGCCCGCACTTTTTTGTACGGCTCAGAACTCACTACGGAAAGGTGGCTGCACCGCGAGTTCCACCCACACCCTTCCCAACCAACCAAAAATGGATGTAAAAAATTATTGCGGAATTGCAAACTATGATTTAGTATCAAATTTGGGCATGGATGCACGAGAGGTGAGGGTTGCTCTTATAAACCCATCACGTCTTTCTGGTCCGTAAAGTTTTGAGGAGGCTTGTGTTACAAGTTTAACACAGCGCTCCACAGCCTGAATGTGGCATGGAATATCTGCCAAATTTATGTCCAATGTTGGTTTGTCCTTTTTAGATATTAATTGTGAAATTGTATTGAAAGAAAGACTTGCCAATAGTGGGGGACAGGTAAGTTTTGCTTCTGACCATCCTATTAACTCAAAATATTCACTCGCTTCAAAATTTACTTTGGGAACCAATAAGTTTTGAACATTTTTGCCCTTTACGGGAATTTCTTTGGATGACTTTATAAACTA
The DNA here is from genome assembly GCA_032873175.1 of Leptopilina drosophilae. NCBI lineage: Eukaryota > Metazoa > Arthropoda > Insecta > Hymenoptera > Figitidae > Leptopilina > Leptopilina drosophilae. Next base: position 13,690,085 of record CM065487.1, read on the forward strand.
CTACTTGAACAGAGGAAGGTAAGTTTCTACATTTTTTAATACATTGTAAAATAGGTTTAGGTCCGTCAACTATCGAAGATTTTGTTTTGATTTCTAACCACAGAGGTACGTATACCGCAAGAATGTATTTTAAATCTGAATGAGGTTATTAGATGGATTTCGCACGGAAATGTACAACCTCAAAAATCTTTTCGCAGTTGTCAACCATCGAGAGTGTGATATTGGTCCCGGTTCTCGATTTACTAGGTCTGGCGAACAAGAACCAGCATCAATGGCAGTAGCAATGTCATGTAAGTATCTTTGATCTTTACTTAGGTTTTTATCGCCAACTATTTGTGGAAGAGAGCACTCAATTCTCTGAAAAACAACGACAGGCAAAGATTCGCACTGTGTGAGCTGTTTGCCGAGAGGACCACTGAAAGACTGAGGGCCGGTGGTTTTCCCATCAAGTGATTCGACAAGATGCCTTAAAGGTAACTCATTGAAATGAAGGAGTCTCTTTAAACGCATGTCAAGATGTTTAATTGATCCATTTTTCCAGCCTGTGTTTGTTGAAGTGCCATCAGATCCAACCACTACAATATTGGATGAATCTATTCCACTTTCATCTAAGTAGTCTACAATGCAAAATGCTGTGTCTCTTCCACTTTTTGAGGTAGGAACTAAATGACAAAGGTACTTTGAGCCTGGTTCCTCAATTACTAAAATGTGTTCTTCCTTTTGTACAGTTTGGTATCTTTTGCATCCTTTTTCAATCAAGACCAACGTATCGTCCATCCTGCCATCGAAATATATGGACATCGGACCGTTCTTTTGACCCATTACCTTCTCTGATGCGGTAAGTTTCAGGCTACATTTTTCTTTTTCTCTTCTAATTTTGCTCCTAACAACAATAAGAGATTTATCACTGTCGGTAATAAGACCTAGATCTTTAAGCACACTAGAGGTAATAGCAGCTGTGACTCTGTCAGACACACCAAAGCGATCACTTGTCAAAGCAGTTGCTGGAAGTGATAATCGCATCTGAGAAGTTTTTGAACATCCTGATTGAGATGACAAAGAGCGTGGGGACTGAAAGTCAGAATCATCCTTATCATCATTAACATCAAAGGAAGTCTCTACATCAGAGTCAATGTTATTATAAGAGGGTCAAGGCAGGTTGGTTTGATTTATCTGGCGAGCCTTTCTTTGCAACCTTAGTGTAAGTTTTTGTCTTTCCTTTATATCCACTGCCCCAATCTTACCTTGTCTAAGTTGTCTTTGAGCATAAAGAAATTTTATTTCTATTGGTGGTATCTTTCTGTCTTTAGGGCAAGTGCAGTTGACAACTACTGGACTGAGACAAATGCATTTGTTAAAGGTTTTTTCACAAGAACAGTGCAGCACTATTTGCAGTGATGAGCACTATTTTCTCTTAGTTTACCACAAGGTCATGATGCGTAAATAAATCGGACATCATTTACGAGGTATCAATGATGATATATGATTTTTGGTAATTCTATTCAATTTTTCTTTAAATAAGTAAACTTTAAATGCGATGCGCGAACGAAAGATATTGTCCGATTTCAAAAACTTTTTTTCCTCTGAATTCGTTTTAACAAATAGCAACTTTTTCGCACTATTACGGCTCAATTCGGAAAATTTTTTATTTTTCGCTCCGGTCTAATATATATATATATATATATATATATATTGTGACCCAGGGAAATTACCAACTGAAATTATTTAATAAAATTGAGAATTTATCTTAGGATAATCAATTAATAATTTCTAGATTTTATTTGCTATTTAAATTTAATTAGTCAAATAATCTTTCAATCTAATCAGCAATTAATGCTTAATTTTCTCACTAATCCAATTTACTCCAAATCATGCTCAGTTGAGCGCCAGTTAATTTACTTATTTGAAATTACCAAATTAACAAAATAATTATTTTAACTTTACACTCTAAACCCCTATTAAATTTGAGACTCTAAATAATTCGGGTGAGATTCTGATTGAGACCGCCATGGAAAGCACATGGCGTGAAGCAAAAATTTAAACAATGATAACTTGAGGTTAACTCACCGAGTATTCAAAGAAATAACTCAAGGAAACACACAAATCTCCAAATTAACAATTTATTATCAAGAAATTCGAAACAAAAAAGGGCAATGAAACGCTGGAAATATGTCGGTGAAATTTCAGGTTTTACACTGAGTCCTTTTGTCGATTTCTATAACCTCTGTTGCACTCAATGGAATTTCAATTCAGTCCAATAAACACTCCAAACACAATACAATTTCAAGTTCACTTTCGAGTCCGTTTGTTTGTCTCTAAACTCTAACAGATTCTTTTTTTTAGGCGTTCTCTTAACACAATTACTATACGCTGTCTCTTCTCATACCATCCACACACAATCTCAAACTATATCAAAAACTGTCTCTTGTGCTACAGTACGCGTACTTCTCTACCAAAACCGGAAATCAACAATCAAAAACTATACTAAAATTTTGTAACAAAAATTATTAATATTTGTTAGAGTCCACAACCACTCTAACGAAAAATCAAGGACAGATACCAAATGAAATTTGATAATTACATTTTCAACTTAAAACTATAGATTTAAATAATATTAATTAATAATTCAAATGGGCACGGAAACGGCCATTATTATTTTCCCAGCTTTTTCCTAATTTTCATCAAAAATATTTACTTTTTTCTTATCTTGCTAATAAATTGAATTTATGCTACGAATTTTATTACTTATGAAACAATTTAAAATATTTTAATTCTTGCGAAGAATTTAAAAAAAAATTGATAATAATTGAATTTTTCAGGCGAATTTTATTATTTACAAAAATAATTCATTTCTTTAGGCGAATTTTGTTATTTATGAAAATAATTGAATTTTTTTGAAAATAATAAAATATTATTATTTATTAAAATAATTAAATTCTTGCGAAGAATTTTTTTTAATTTGGAAAATAATTGAATTCTTGGAAAGAATTTTTAAAAAATTTTGAAAAATAATTGAATTTTATAAATTTTGAGAAAAATTGAATTTTTTGAAGAATTACATTTTTTTAAAGGATTTTGTAATTTATGAAAATAATTGAATTCTTTCGAGAAATTTTATTAATATTTGTTAAAAAAATAATTTAATTACTTTCGAAGAATTTTATTATTTATAAAAATAATTTAATTATTTCAAAGAATTTTATTAATTAGGTAAATGATTAAATTCTTGCGTCGAATTTTATTAAAATTGATGAAAATAATTTAATTTTTTCCTACAATTTTATCATAAATTTTTTTGAATAAAAGAATTCTCTTTGGTTATTTTATAAAAATAGTAAATATTGAAAATCATTGAAATGTGAAAAGTTTTTAAAGATAATTAAATTTTACAAAGAATTCTATTAAAAAATTTGGCAATAATTGAATGTTGGTTGGAAATTTTATTAAATTTTTTTTTAAATAATTGGATTTTCCAAGAAAACATTTTATTATTTATGAAAATAATTGAATTCTTGTGAACGATTTATTCGAATTTTTTTAAATAATGGAATTTTCAAGAAGAAATTTATTACTTTTAATAATAATTAAATTATTGTGATAAATATTGTTATTTATGAAAATAATTGAATTTTGAAAAGAATTTTATTGAAATACCTCAAAATAATTGAATTTTCTGGAGTAATTTTACTAAAATTATATTTAAAACAATTAATTTCTTTCGAATAATTTTATTAAATTTTTGAAAATAATTGAATTATTGCGGAAAAGTTTATTAATATGTTTAAAAAGAATTAGTTTTCTGTTGAAAATTATATTACTTTTGAAAGGAATTGAAATCTTCATAAGAATTTTATAAACATTGTTTTAAATAATGAATTTTTAAATGTTATGAAAATTTTATTAGTTTAAATAATTGAATAAATTCTTGTCAAAAACTTTATTTGTGAAAGTAACTGAATTTTACGATTATGAAAATAATTAAATTCATGCTTAGAATTTAATCAAAAATTTTTTTGAAAAAATAGAATTTTCATGAAAAATTTTATAATTATTAAAAGTAATTGAATTATTAGGAAAATAAAAATTGTACAAAATTTTGTTAAATAAAATTGATTTTTTTCAATATTAGCGAATTAAAAGTAGTGGAAATTCTCTAAAAAAATATTGTTTATATTCTTTGTTCGGAAAGTTAAATACCTATATATAGCTGATAATTTTTTTTACCTTCTCTATTCTTTAGAATAATTAAAATTTTCGTAATGAAGTTTTTTTTAATTTAGGTATCAGATAAGAATTTTTGTGAAATTCAATTTTCCTCGTACAAGAAAGTTTAATTATTTTCAATTTTGAAAATCTGATGCCAAATTTGAAATAAGTATCGAAATTTGTTAAAGTTTTTTTATATACTTTAAAGTTTAAAAATATAATATATTTTAAAAATTTAATTCTAATTAGTTTTTCAGTTATGTGTCATAATAAGTATTTCTTTAAAAATTACTTAAATTAAAATGATTTGAAATTGTTTACAATAAACATCGTAGCACAATATTCCCGCGCGCTTGCGCGCGGATAATTTTGCTAGTTTAGTATAATAATATAATATATTAATTTTTTATTTAATGTTGAATGGTTATTCAAAAAGATTTTTAGAGTTACGTACACCTACGGTGTACCGACGGAACCTTATTGGTGAGACTATTAGTGTCCTTAGCCAAATCGTGTCCCTCTTTCACACGTATTATAAGGAAATATAAAAAATGTGATTGGAGGTGATGGCCATAGCGTTGTCAAGAAAAAACTAAAAAAATTTTTGAAAAAAATTGAAAAAAATTTTTTAATTCTACCAGTTATGGATAAATGTTGCAAGTATTGTTTTAATAGTTGTGTACGGAACCCGTCATTGCAGTGCGAGTAAAACTCGCACTTGTCGAATTTTTTTATTTATTTACGAAATTTGTCATTTTCAAATTATACAGTTTTTAAATAATTTCAGAATCAAAATTAAAACAAATTTTTTTTAACAAATTAATTGACTAATTATAATTGTATATTTTTTCAAAAACTTAAAAATCTTTACAAGAATTTTATAATTTTCACTACAATTGAAATAAGATATGTCAAAGGATACAATTGTAAACTATAAAAATGTGATAAAATTGTTTATAAGAATTTAATCCTACTATTTTCGAAAATATCAGTAAATTTTTTCTGAATGATTCAATTAATTTTCCTAAATCATATAGGTAATGTTCACAAAAGAATTTAATTACACGGATATAGAACATACATTAAATTTTGTAAATGTATTTTACAAACAGCGGCCTTTTCGTTATTAACGTGCAGGACTTCCCTATACAGGTATACCCACACGGCTCGCATACGAGCGTAACAGAGAGAGATTACGCTCTCAAACGGCGATGGCCATCTGCCGAGTCCGCAAACTTGAGTAAGAACATTTGCGGCCCCTCGGTATGAGGCGGGACCTTTCCAATTCCTGGTCACTCCGCAAGTAACCGCCCGAGTTGGCACCACAACTCACATGTCGAGACGCTAGTACTAGGTCCGTCGCCAAAGCTTCGGTCCGTTCATAGCGCCCCTAGCCTCAATCGATGTAGGCTATAACCACTGACCCCACGAGTCCAACCCAATGACCGGAAGGAAACAAGCCTTTCGGCAAGTCTCCCGGGCTCGGACCGATACCCTTGGTACCGTTTAGCACTCTGGTATGAGTACCGATTAACAGTCTTACCACCCTTCCTTCGGCAAGATTTGTCGGTCAATATTAGACCTGCCAAGCCGACACGGTTTGCATCATCGCCCATCATCATCGCAACGCCACTGCTCCGCAAGAAAGCCTAGGCGAACCGAGGACTAACCGCTCACAGTGGCATGCTCCGAGCCTCATATGGCTCCAACGCCGATGGTCAACAAGTGACCATCTTCCGATCTCCGCAAAGTTGGTAAGAACATTTGCGATCCTTCGGTGAAGGGCGAGACCTTTCCAATCTCTGGTTACTCTGCAGGTAACCACCCGAGTTGGCACCACAACTCACATGTCGAAGCGCTAGTTACTAGGTCCGTTACTCCGTTTTTGCGAAGCTCCGGTACGTTCATAGCGCCTCTAGCCTCAAGCGATGTAGGCTATAACCACTGCCCCCACGAGGCCAACCCGATGACCGGAAAGAAACAAGCCTTTCGGCAAGTCCCCCGGGCTCGGACCGGTCCCCATGGTACCGTTTAGTACTCTGGTATGAGTAACGATTAAGAGTCTTACCACCCTTGCTTCGGCAAGTGAGGTCGACGGTCTATAATTAGACTTGCCGGGCCGTCAAGGCACTGCCCATCATCATCGTATGCCACTGCTCTATAAGAAAGCCTGGGACGAACCGAGTACTAATCGCAAGCAGTGGCTCCACTCCGAGCCTCGTATGATCGCCTTTTACGACCTGTAGCCTGTCACAGGGGGCCTATTCTGCACCCGGGCACCCCACAGGTAGTATTTTACAAACAGGAAAAAAGTGTGACAAGGTGAAATTTTAATGTAAAAAATACTAAATTAAAAAAAAATTATGTGAAATTTAGTATAATTGAGCCGTCGGATGGTAAAACCACGCATAAAATTCTGATGTCATTTTTAGTTGGCCCCTAAGATCCAAAAATTAACTTCAATCAAAAAAATTTTTTATCAATTTCTTATAGGAAATTTTCCGGTGCATATTTTTTCTCAAATGAACAACGTTTTATCTTTTTTTCTTTTCAAGTTAAACGCAAAAAACTAATTTTGCGCCATAACCTTTTTTTAGCCTGCATTTTTGCCTTCTTAAGATTCACTTCCGAAAAATAATTTTCGAAAAACTGTTTTCCCTCAGCGCTAAGGTATTTAATAAACTCTTTGGTATCATTTATTTTAGCTTATGTAATACCATATAACTCCTTGCTGTTTTATGAATATGAACATTGATCATATACAAGTATAATTTTTTCTTATAAAATTGCGCGCTTACAGGAAGTTTTGGTAAAACTAAATGTTGCGCATAATCGAATTCGCAAAGCAATGTACCTTCTTCCTCTAACAATTTTTTTAAGGCTTGATATTCTTGTACTTTTGATTTATGTTGCAGTATTTCAGAAGGTTCTAAATTATTACTTCACATAAATCACACATGTTGGTGTGAGTCCTCTTAAAAGTAAATGGTAAATTGTAATTAAAGTACTTTGCGCAGGCAGATTTTTCTATAGGGCACTTCTAATCAGTAATACTTTCATAGTATTCACTGAATGAAAAATACAGTGTTTTTAAATCTAATTCTGGATTTTCGAAATAATTTAATGATGAATTGTCGTTATGTGCGATGCGGTAAACTATAGCAATGTTCACTAATCAGTTTTTTAATATTATTCGTTAATTTTAGAGATTTACGCTCTCTATTTCTTCTCTGATCATCTAAAGACTTTTTCTCTAAAATTTTTCTCTGCACAGTTCTTAATCCCCTAATTTCAAAACTTTACATAGGAAGCTTTTACAAACTGATATATTTGGCTGATCACTTGTAGAACAATAGGGGAAGAGGTTCGGTTGTGGGCATAGTTTCGTTTTTGGGTCATAACTTTTGCCCAAGTATATGTTATGGGGATTTTTGACTCTCTATTGAAAGTTAGAGACCTTAGGTAACTACTTGTGAAGAAAATAAGTTGATTCCGTTGTCTAAAAAAATCTTGTTAACCTTTTTGTAAAATGTTCATTTTTGCCAATAAAAAAATTTTGGTTCTGTTGTGGGCACTTTCGAAAAATCCAATAAAAATGAAAATAAGTGAAATAAAATCAACACAGATGTAAGGAAAAAATAAAATTTAATAATTTCAAAAGCTTAATAATTAAAATAACAACAAAAAATGGCTATTTTGACATTATTCTTCTGCCTCTTCGCAATGTTGGCATTGCCAATAGCTCTTACGCATTTTTGCACATTTCAAATGCACAGGCCGATCGCAATCAATGCATTGGATGGCATTGTTAACAGTCAATTTTCGAGGCAAGAGTTTCAAGCAAAGGATGCAGAAGTCCACATCCTCGTCAGATGTAGGAAATTCTTCTGTCTTAGCGCGTTTTTTCGACAGTTTGGCTGGAGGAGATGCTTTGGCGCGCTTGGTTGATGCTCTCACTGGTTTCGCTGCTTCGGACGTTTCCTTCGTTGTACACTCAGCTGTTTTCTTTTTCAAAACGACCGGAACATCCGGAGAAGGCAGTGTTGTGCTCTGCTTTGGTTTGCGGCCGCGTTTCGATGGCTTCTTCAGAGTGTCTGCAGGCAATGCTTTGGCACGCTTAGCCGATGTTTTGTCTGGTGTCGCTGTCTTGGCCATTTTTTTCTTTTCACGCTCAGTTACTTTCTTCTTCAATTCAGCTAGAAAATCCGGAGAAGTCAGTACTGCACTCTTCATTGGCTTGCGGCCACGATTTGATGGCTTCTTCGGAGTAGCACCTTGCATTGGACCAACCTCATCTAAAATAGAACTGCTGGTCACTGACATGGAGCGAGAAGTGGAAGAAGTAGATGGCTGGGGTGTCGTTGGAGCTTCTTGAACGCGTTGATCAGCCGAATTATTTTCGTTGCTTTGATTTTCGTCGGTAGCTTCCAACTCAACGGCTTCAACAAAGTCAGCTTCACCGAAAATATTTGGATCGAATGGCACGATTCCTGTTGCTCGGAAACCGGATTTGACTATCTTTGGCGTCAACGCGAGATCCAGCGTTTTGCATATTAAGCCGGCAAGATGACGTATTTCTAATCCTTTATTGGCATTGTTCTTTTGCCAGGCTGCACACTGCGACTTGTAAAACGTCTTCACCGGTCCAAACACCGAAACATCCAAAGGCTGAAGCCGGTGGCTACAATGCGGCGGAAACGAAAGAATGTGAATTCCATTTTCAACAGCAATGTCTAGTGCTTCTATCGACAAGTGGCTGTAGTGGTTGTCCAAAAGCAGCAAAACAGGAGAGGCTTGCGATGGTTTGGCGAATTTAACGAAATGATGCATATAGTTAACAAACTCTGACTGAGTCATCCACCCAGATTCATTGGCGAAACCGATAGATCCATCAGTGACATTGTCAAGGAAGTAACTTTGCATTTTTTTCTTTGGAAATAAGAAAAATGGCGGTATACTATTTCCATTTGCGTTGACAGACAATGCCATGGTAATCATTGTGCCTCGTTCAGCGGCCTCCACTTTTCCAACACGTCGTTCGCCTTTCAGGGCAATCACTCTACCAATTTTGGTTGGAACGGTTGAAAAGCCTGATTCATCCATGTTGTAGATGCACGAAGCCGGAAAATGAACCTTATCCAATATAGCGCCAAGTTGTTCGAAAAACTTCTGGACGTTATCCTTGCTGAAAGCTTTTACGCGATTTAGTGATGTTTGTTCTGGTGTACGCAAGCAGAGTTTCGGGTGCCGGCGCATGAACTTCTTGTACCATTCCATGCCTGCCTTCTTGTATTTGTTCCAATTGTCCGGAAAATTAACGTCAAGCTTCTTTGCAAACTGGAATGACAACTTGCGCAGCTCATCTATGCTGAGGCCGTAGTAATGTTTTGCGCATTTCAAAATGTACTCAACCAATTCATTCTCCTGGGCTGCCGAAAAGACCTTCAAAATAAAATTCAAATAATTAATCATCACTCTTCAACGCTATGTAAAGAAAGTGAATTATTGTACATTTTTTAATTTAAATTCAAATTTTATTAAAAATCTTTAAAACCAGACAAAATTCCAGAATTTTTTTTAGTGCATTACAATTTACAGGTTTTTCAGGATTTCCAAACTCTCTCTAAATTTAAATTAATTAAAAATAACTAATTTGATATCAAAAATATAGTCACTGATTTAAATAGTCAATTTTTACTAATGAAATAAATAAATGAAAATACTAGGTAATAAAATAAATAAAAACTAATAATAACTAATTGTTAATTAAATTTATATTTGTCATGTCAAAATAACTTAATTTATCGTAGCTAATTCAATTAGTAAAATTTAATTATTTTTCAGTTACTTATTTACTAATAAATACTAATTTTTTAGTAATAATTAGTTATGTTTTACTGGTTTGTTAAACAAAAAGTCAGCCAGGATTTTACTAATAAATAATTAGTTATTTTTATCTAATTCAGTGGATATTCTGTGGATATATTTTTGTTGTGAGGAAAAGGACATTAATTTACCTGATTCGATGGCACTCTATGACTACATTCACGCACGAAATCCAACAAACTACCATCGTCAACGGCTTCGATATCACCGAAGTTTTCTTCTACTTTCTTCAAGTAGCGTTGAAGAGTGCTTCGAGATATGGAATAAGCTGTAGCTGTCGATTTTACGGGCCGCTTCTCCACTAAACATCTCTTAACAGCTTCGATCAGCGCATTAAAATCCATTTTTTTCGTCTTTTTCTGTGTCGACATAGCTAACAATTTCGAAAAAATACATAGAAACATTATTAAAGCTATAAAAAATTACTTATGATGATATTAGTGACGATATTTTACTTTTTGTAAAAAAAAACGGGTGCCCACAACCGAACCAATTTAGGTGCTCACAAGCGAATTTTATAGTCACATTGAAAAGTTATGAAAAAAATTTTGGTTATAAAACTTTTGGCGACAGTCGGTATTAAATCATAAAGTATAATAAATTTGCTGTCTAAATATGCATTGCACTTACCTTTTTGTTCTATTCTCTTCGATTGGGAACACTTTTCGAAATCAGAAAAATTAGACTTTTGCTTTGACACTCGTATGAAAAAACAATTTTGTTTACGGAATAAACAAAAAGCAACCGTTTGCCTTGATATTTGCACAAAATGAACATATGACGATAACACACACTTGACATTTGTCAAATTTGATTTCTCTGTTTTTTATCAAAAGTTACACGGGGGTGCCCACAACCGAACCATGCCCACAACTGAACCTCTTACCCTAACAATTCCATGTTACCATTTTCGAAGAAGCAGCATTATTTTTTAATGAAAAAAAAATTTGTCAGGCATTATTTCTTAAGTATTTTTTTGCCCTCTTTCAGAATCCGTAATTGAAATTGCAAAAAAACCAAATTTAAAAAAGATGTGGCCATTTTTTTAAACAAACACGAAATTTTAGCGAGAAGTTCATTACTCGAGGAATACTGGTATCTCTGATTAGAAATCTAATGTCTATTTTTCAAAATTCAAAAAGACGGTTCAATTTAGAGTTTGACTTTTAAAGGTTTTTACGTTCTTTGGCCATCATAACATTATGATGTTTCCGACTCTAACCGCGAGGAGGAAATCGTGAAATGAAGAGTCTTATTTTTTTGTATAATTTTTAAAAATTTTTATTTTTATAATTTTTTTTAATTATCTTTATGATTATCATGTCACCTTATCCTACAAAAAACTTTTTGAAAACTTTATAGAACAGAAATACCTCGACAGACTTTTTACTAATAAAAACAAACATTCAATGCTCTTAAAGTAATCATTATTAAACACCATAAAACCCAGCATAAGTTCAAAAAATTTTAGAAACATTTTGTAAAAAAATAAATATTTGGCCTTGACTGCTCCCAAACAATGGCTTAATTATCACATATTCTATGCTCGTTTGTACCCCTTACGAATTTTAAGTGACTACGAAGAATTTAAAAAATTTTGTCCGCCATATTGGATTCGCGATTTCCAAATTTTTAAATCCGACCTCAGATTCGTAATCAGCTACGCCAAAAACCCCAGAGTAACGAGTTTTAAGTGACTACGACGAATTTTCAAAAATTTTGTTCTCCATATTTGATCCACCATTTTGAATTTTTAGAAACTGACATCAGATTCGTAATCAGTGACCCCAAAAACATTTAGATTATTAGTATCAAAGAAATTAAATTTTTTTTTGTTTTTGGAAAATAAAATTATATTATTATTTGAAAAAATTCCTTCTTCCACCATTTTAAAACCACCATCTTGAAATTTTTTTAAACGCATTTCATATTAGTAAAGCTTGGGTATTACGGACGCGATATTTTTAAGTGAACAGCTTATATTTTAACTTTTAGTCTATGAAAATAAAATTTTTTTAAAAAAAACTTTAAAAATTTCATGTTTGTTTAAAAAAATGGCAACAACTTTTTTAAATTTAGTTTTTTTGCAATTTCAATGACGGATTCTGAAAGAGGGCAAAAAAATATTTAAGGAATGGTGCCTGACTAATTTTTGTCATACGTGAATACAGAGAACCACGACCTTGAATCTTCGATAAAAAATCTGTCCCTCCCGTCCTTAAAGGGTTAATAACTTAAAATTACAATTATTACGATAATCAAAAACATATATTTCAAATTATATTATTAGAAAATATATTACATTATATATTAAGCTTAATATTTAATAATATAAGAAATCAATGATAAAATATAATAACAAATAATAAAATATAACGGAAGAAAAATACACGTACCTTGTTCCTTTTAATATTCCGAATATTTTCTGCCCAATCTTTTCTATTATTTTTTCTTTTTCTTCTAACTTCCGGCAATGTAGTATCATTTTCTGACATCTTTTTAAAATAAAATTTTTATGAAACACGTTTTTGACACTGAACAAAAAAAATTAATAACATTTTTTTATGTCAATCTTTAAACATGGTTAATGACTTATCGTTCTAAGAATAGTTTAAGCTATAATTTCTGCAAATTTGGTTAAAAAAGGTAAGTAACTTTAGATTTTAGAGTGAGTTGAAGTGAAAATTTCAATTAAATTTGAGTTTCTAGAAAAATTAGTTTTTTGCGTTTAACTTGAAAAGAAAAAAAGATACAACATTGTTCATTTGAGAAAAAAGATGCACCGGAAAATTTCCTATAAGAAAGTAATAAAAAAATTTTTTTAATTGAAGTTAATTTTTGGATCTTAGGGGCCAACGAAAAATGCCATCAGAATTTTATGCGTGGTTTTACTAGTCGGCTTGAGTTAGCGCATACAATTATTAAAATTTCTAAAAATAATTTAATTGTTGAGAGGAATTATATTAAAACTCTTGATAATAATTTAATTATTTCAAGTAATTGAATTATAATGAAATAATAATTAAAATAAATTTTTTTTGAATTTTCTTAAAAAATTCAAATATTTTTAATGCAATTTTATCTAAATTATTTAAAAGAATTAAATTAGCCTAACAATTTTTGATAAAATTGTAAGAATTTAATTACTTTTAATGCAATTTTAATTAAACTCGTTGAATGAAAGAATTTTTTTATAATTTAAATGAATATCTTTGCTTTAATTTAATTATTTTCCTAAATTTTAATAATATTTTATTATAAGTATTAAACTACTTTAGATTTAAAGTTATACAAGTTACAAAATTATAATATTGTTTTCATTACATCGTTATCTTTAAAAATTAGAAAAAAAATCTTATATTAACTCAAAATTATAAAAAATAAAATAATTTTGAAACATCTTTTGCAGAAATAGTATCACAAAACTTATTGTCGTAAAAAAATTAAAAAACATAGGAAGACAAAGAATAACAGTTTCAATCTGTTAAGAGATATCCAGAATACAACGACTATTTATAGATTTATTATTTAATTATTTTATTATATAAATTTTATTATTTCGAGAAGTACTTTTAAGTAATGATATAATAATGATTCTATAATTCGTTTTTCAAATTAATTATGTGTTGAAGTTATCGATCACTCCGAGTCAAGCAAAGCTTCCCTCTTCAGAAACTATAATTTATTTATTAAATAAATTTAGAAAATTAGTTCACTATAATATTAAATATTAAAATAAAATAACATTAATCAAATTATTGCCGTAAAAATTGTGAAAAAAATTAAATTATAAATATGTATACAGTGCCGCTCAAAAGGATTTGCTTACCCTACGCCATGCAAGGGCATTTTCAAAAAGTTTTGTATCTTCAATAATAATAAAGATAGAATCTTAATCAAATATTTATTTTAAACCTTAAGTATTTGACTTGAAGTAATGCCAAAAAAAAATTTAAAAAAATTTTTTTTTATTGTTTAATTGCTGAAAATAAAAAAAAATTTTCACTTTTTTTGAAATATTTCAAATTGATACAATTTTTGAAGAAATCATCACATTTATAATCTACAAATGTCATTGGAACGCATATTTTGTTACCTTTCCAACGATTTTTTGAAAATTGCTCTACGATAATTTTTAAAAAAGATATGATCATTTGTTTATAAAAATAGCCTATTTTTTCAATTTTTGGTAACTTGAGAACAATTGATTTTTGAAAAAAATGGTTAAGGAAAAAAATGTGCCTCTTTGTGCGTAAAATTAGAAAAAAAATATTTAAACATTAAAAAAGAAAATTTTTTTTTACATTTTTTCTTTCTGTAGATATTTTTAAGACGAATTGTTATTCGTATACTTATTAATACATATCATATACTTATCATATACTTATCAATACATATCGATAAAATCTAATACAACATAAATTATCACTGTTAAAAAGAACAATTAATAATTACACTTTTTAAATATTTAAATAACATTAATTATAAAACATTTATTTGTTTATAAACAATTAAATCAGTGTTGTTAAAAATTTTACTTTTAAACATTTTAAGAGTAAAAATGTTATATATTTTTTCGTCAAAATGATGAATTAATTAACTGTTCTTTTTAACAGTGATAATTTATGTTGTATTAGATTTTATCGATATGTATTGATAAGTATATGTTATTCGTCTTAAAAATATATACAGAAGGAAAAAATGTAAAAAAAAATTTTTTTTTTAATGTTTAAATATTTTTTTTCTAATTCTACGCACAAAGAGGCACATTTTTTTCCTTCACAATTTTTTTCAAAAATAAATTGTTCTCAAGTTACCAAAAATTGAAAAAATAGGCATTTTAATAAACAAATGATCATATCTTTTTTAAAAAATATGGTAGAGCAATTTTCAAAAAATCGTTTGAAAAGTGACAACAAAAGCTTTCCAATGACATTTGTAGATTTTAAATGTGATGATTTCTTCAAAAATTGTATCAATTTAAAATTTTTCAAAAAAAGTGAAATTTTTTTTTATTTTCAGAAATTAAACAATAAAAAAAATATTAAAAAATTTTTTTTTGGCATTACTTCAAGTCAAATACTTAAGGTTTAAAATAAATATTTGATTAAGATTCTATCTTTATTATTATTGAAGATACAAAACTTTTTGTAATGCCCTTGCATGGCGTAGGGTGTGCAAATCCTTTTGAGCGGCACTGTATATATATATATATATATATATATATATATATATATATATATATATATTAGGGTGGCTCTTATTCATCAAGATGAAGATAAGTTTTGGGCCCCCCTCTACATTAAATCTTTGGCCTAAATTATGAAAAAATTTGACAAAAATATTTATTTTAAGGTTGATTAACCCTCTCCCGTAAGCGCCTACTTTTCTCATTTAAAATACATGGGATTATTTAAACTTTTGGTTCTTTAAAAATAATTTTTCTTTTTAACAAAATTTTTTAAATCGGTTTCCAGATTCTTAAAGTGCACACTTTTACCTTTTTTACCTTTTTGACCCAAAAAAATCCAAATTTAAGTTTTTTTGGAAAAAAGGTCCCATTTTTTTAAAACGAAAGCAAGTTTTTTTAAACATTGAAAAAATGAATTTTCTCGTAAACAGAGCTAAAAACTGTGTTTAGAGCGCTCCGGTGAGTAGAAACCTCTGTTTTTCAAAGATTAAACATTTATGTCCTACTTTCTCATTTATATGTTCTTTTAGGAAAAAACCTCAGCTTTCGTTAAAAAAAATTGGACTTTTTTTCCAAAAAATTAAAATTTATTTTTAATTTGGATTTTTTTGGGTCAAAAAAAAATTTTTTTAATGCTTATTTTCAATAAAAAGAGCATGAAAAAACCTTTCCAAAAGCATCCAAAATACATTACACCGTAAGACACCTGGATCACTTGACATGGAATGTCTCTTATACTGCCGTACTAAGGAAAAACTTAGGTAAGAGACATTTTGACAAAAAATGAGTTTTTCATATCAATGGATTCATTGAAAACAACTGCAATTGATAGATATAGTTTAAATTGTTTTTAAAAATTATTTGTTGTAAAAAACTTGTTATTAAAATCTTAGAAACTCTAGAAAATAAAAAAATATATGACAAAAACTTAAGGAAAGTAAAAGTAGTTAATCGTACGAGGCTTTGAGCTCGAATATAAGATAAGAAGGAAAAGTCCGCTAAAGTCACTACGTAGTTTTTGTATCGAATTATAATAATTAATTAATTATAATTATATTTTTAATTTATTATAATGATAATTATAAAAGCATAATTAATATTAATAATAATTATTTAAAAAATAATAATTAACTGAGATATTTAATGTTTTTATATTCTTTTTACTGCGACTAAATTATATTTTTACTATCATGAAAAACTGCTCCCCTACCCAGAGATGCCGACGACCGTCCCCAAACGGAACTGCACTTGCGCTACGAAAAGTACTCTGATTGGTAGATTAAAACGTGTCCATTTAAGACGCTTAATATATAAAGGTTTTCAAATAAACGCGCTCTAATCTCTCAAGCAGAGCATTTTTGTCGCGCAAGCGCAGTTCCGTTTGGGGAAAGTCATTGGCATCTCTGCCCCTACCATGTGACGTCAATGGCGTTTACGTGGTTCTTCCATCTGATTGGCGGTCCGAGCTCGCCTACCTATTTGGAAGAAACTACGCAAAGGACTTTCCTTAACTTTTTACTTCGTATTTGCATTCAAAAAAACACGTATGTCCATTTTTTCGTATAATTTGTTTAAACAATTAACTTTTTATTACATAAATAAATAGAGCACTATCACTTTACCCAGTATGTGATGTTAAATTAAGCAATTTTTTAGATTATATTAGGGTTCATAACACAAACAGTTTTTCTTAATTTTGCCAGTTTGATCGAAATGGCGCTTACCTAAGTTCTTCCTTAATACTGTAGTATATACGGAAAAACTTTGTATACTAATTCCTGTTAAACTCACAATGTATTTTTAGTAAACTGACTACTAAAGTGGGGAAAAAGTGGTCACTATACGAGATTTATAATTTAATAGAAGTTTTTGTTATACTATATGATCTCTTTTTTTGCAATATTTAGTAGTAAAGTTATGAGAAACTCGCCTATGATATACTTTCGTATATCATAAGTTATGAGAAACTCGCCTATGATATACTTTCGTATATCATAGGCGAGTTTCTCCTAACTTTACTACTAAATATTGCAAAAAAAGAGATCATATAGTATAACAAAAACTTCTATAAGAAGTATTCTATAAGTAGATGTGGAAAAAGTGAATGCCAAAATTTTTATTTTCTATTTTCGAACGAATGATATTTTCTTCGCGCCGCGTTTACAATTTAGTAGTCAAACGAACAAAACTGCACGCATACAAACGAGCACCGTGTAGTCACACATAACCGCTCAATCTCATATACAAGTGCTCAAGTCAAAAGGCTACTGTCATTCCACCTGGTTCTCTTTTAATAATTTAATAATTCAGGGTGGTAATATTACGAAGGGTAATGGGTAAAAATGACTTAGGTAAAGGGTAAAAATTGCGAAGGGTAATATTACAGAGGGTAAAACACTTACTTGAATGTGTCGCTAAAACAAATTTGATGTTTGTTTTCTAAAATTATATCGAGAAGGTTAAAAATTAAATTATTTCTATTAGAACTAGATAGAATTCATAATAATTTAATAATTTAAGTACCTAAATTAATAAATAAGTTTATTTTCCACTTTAACTTGTCTATTCAAAGTCACTTTTTAAACTCATCATTTTACGGTTATGATTTTGTAAACAAACAAGAGTTGGAAAACAATATAATGAAAAGTCAAGAAAAGCAGAACATTTTTAATAACAAATTTTATTTTATTAAATAAATTTTATTTCTTTTAATCATAATTTATATATAAATATAATAGAAAAGCAAATATTTATTGTATTGTTTTCTTTTTTTAAGTAAAATGAGGTTTTTTCACATAAAAGTTTGACTGATCTAAATTATCCAAATTTTTTTCGCTTTTAATTTTTAATAAATATTAGAAAATTGTTAAAAAATTATTATTTAAACAAACATGAAATATTATATCCATTTTATGAATTTTAATCAAATTTTTAAGAATAAATACATTTTTGAGGAATTCGATTAAAACTGTATTAAAAATAATTTATATACTGGGATGAGCTTTCTTATTTATGAAAATGATTAAATACCCAAAACAAATTTATTATTTGTAAAAGTAATTTAATTTATAAAAAAAATTTATTTATTATTTAATAAGGAAGGAAGAAGTTAGCAGGGCAAATTGTTGATAGTTAAAAATAAAAAACAAATGTTATGTGAACTTTTTGCATATATTCCTATGAAAATTGGAGTTTTTTCTGAAATTTAATAACAATGTTCAAATAATATTGGTATTTCTTGCAAATAGAAAAAGTATTACTTCAAGAAAATAAGTTTAAAACAATACAAAACATAACAGTTTTGGGTTCACCCATTTTCAGGGCCTTGAAAAGAATGTTTAAACATAAAATTTATGAAAATTAAAATTTTTTCAGTACATATTTGGAAACGTTATAAAATTAACAGCCAGTAATTTATTTAGATTTTTTTAAAAAATCGTCATTTCAATGTTTTACAAAAATTTGAATAACTTCTAAATTAATGAACGCTTTTTAATGACCTTAGGCTTATTTTAAAGGTAATTTTCTACAAAATTAAAATTACTTATAGGTATTAACGTGTAACTTTTATTTCTTAAACTTTAAGACGACTTGCAAGTCGTCAAACTTGAATAAAAAAAATTCAAAAAATTTGAAATATTATTTTTTGTACTAAAAACTATTCTAGAAAAGACAGCTTGAAAAATTGAGAGAAAAGTTAAGAGTTTAAAATTTTTAGTTTTCCCAAGAATATATACACTACTGGTCAAAAGTTTGGGTTTACCTATTTTTAGTGGCTTGAAGAAAATGTTTAAACATAAAATTTATGAAAACTAAAATTTTTGTCAGTACATATTTTGAAAGATGTTAAAATTTTAAAAGACCTTACAGAAGTCATTTGCCAGTAGAGTAACGGCTACAGTGACCGACACCCACTCAGTGAACGACACCCCAAATTAGAAAATGCAATAAATATATAACAAAACATTATTAATGAATATTTAAAAAATGTTAATATTATAAATTGCAATTTTTTGAAACTTTTAAAATAGTAGCAATATTAATTTCGTTTATACTTCGGATAAAATTTCAAGTTTTATGAAGATAACCTCAA
Source organism: Leptopilina drosophilae (assembly GCA_032873175.1). Taxonomy (NCBI): domain Eukaryota; kingdom Metazoa; phylum Arthropoda; class Insecta; order Hymenoptera; family Figitidae; genus Leptopilina; species Leptopilina drosophilae. Next base: position 13,709,461 of record CM065487.1, read on the forward strand.
AATTCACTTTTTGAGGTTATCTTCACAGAAAGTAAAATGTTGTGAAAAATAAATTAAATATTGCTACTACTTTAATAGCTTCCAAATATTGTATTTTATAATATTAATATTTTTAAAATATACATTAATAATGTTTTGTTTTATATTTATTGGATTTTTTAATTTGGGGTGTCGTTCACTGAGCGGGTGTCGTTCACTGTATCCGTTACCCTATTTTATTGAGATTATTTATTTATTTTAAAAAATTGTCATTTTCAAAGTTTTACAAAAATTTGAATAACTTCTAAATTAATAAACGCTGTTTAATGATCTTAAGCTTATTTTAAAGGTCATTTTCAACAGAATTAAAATTATCTATAGGCATTAACGTGTAATTTTTTCTTAAAAAATGCAATTCGTCAAAGTTAAACAAAAAAAAATTCAAAAAATTTGAAATAATCTTATTAACAGAAAAATAATTTTTAAAATGCAAACATATTTTTTATTAGGTTATCTTAAAAAATCTACACAATGTTATGTTTTATACATTTTCTAGAATAGTTTTTAGTACAAAAAATATTATTTTCAAATTTTTTGGATTTTTTTTATTCAAGTTTGACGACTTGCATTTTTTAAGAAAAAAAATTAAAAGTTAATACCTATAAGTAATTTTAATTTTGTAGAAATTGACCTTTAAAATAAGCCTAGAATCATTAAAAAGCGTTCATTAATTTAGAAGTTATTCAAATTTTTGTAAAACATTGAAAATGACGATTTTTTAAAAATATCTAAATAAATTACTGGCTATCAATTTTATAACCTTTCCAAATATGTACTAAAAAAATTTTAGTTTTCATAAATGTTATGTTTAAACATTCTGTTCAAGACCAACATCGAATTCGAAATCAGCGACCCCAAAAACTCCCGAGTAACGATTTTTAAACAAATTGACTGGATTTAAAAAAAGCATCCGCCATATTGGATCCGCCATTTTGAATTTTGAAAAACTAATATTAGATTCGTAATCAGCGACCACAAAAACACTTAAGTATATAATTTCATCAAAATCTATCAACGCGTTTGTCCACATTAGCAATTCGTTGTAATCTTAATTATTTGTTAATATAAATTGTTTATAACATTCGAATATTTTCCTGCAAAAATTTTTTTAAATTTACAGAGTATTCTAGGTGTGTTTCTAAAAAGTTTTTAGCGCGTGATATTCGATTATAGAGGCTGGAGATAACTTTTTATTTATAATAGGTACTTTTGTTAAACTTTGCAATAAAAAAATAAATATAAACAAATTTAAATTTAAAATTGCAATTGGAAATACAAATTTTTTTTTAGGGAATATAAAGATGTAGGTTCAATGTATCTTACATATAAATTTCATTAAAATCCTTCCTCTAGAAAGCATAGAAAACATTAATTGTTTATAAAATTGATATTAAAAATTAAAAATGTTTTTTCTCAATAATTAAGTATATTCAAAAAAGTGAATATTCAATGACTACTAAAAAAATTGCCATTAATTTCTTGCAAAACAGTAATGAGTTATCAATTTTTTTCTTAAATAATAAAAATAATTTTTTATTATTAAAAAAGGTATAAATACATTTAAAATTTTGAAAAACGGTTAAAAGTGTTTTTTTGTTTTGCTATGAACTACAGATTTTCATAAATGTTTTGCCTTTTCCAAAACTATAACAAAATTTTATTCACGGTTGACGCGTTTTAACTCAAGAATTAAATTTTAAAAAAAACCATTCAATTATTGAATAAATTATTTACTTTTGTATTAAAATAATTAAATAATTTTAAAAAGGTTTCAAATTAAAATATTCAAAAATTTCGAATATTCAAAATTTCGTAAACTTGGAATTTTAAACAAATAGTTATGTTTGAAAATTATCAAAGAAATTTCTTAAAACTTATTAGAAATAGACTATTATTGAGTGTGTTATTGAAATAGACTATTATATGAGTGGAAAATATTTTCCAAAATTATGTTTTCATTCCTTAATTACTTGTTTTTTGTTCAAAAGTTTGTGCATTAAAAAAACTAAAATAATTAATTTAGAATCTACCTATGTTTTAAACTCCATACATTTTTTTTGAGTAAAATTTTTTCCTTTATTTTCTAAAAATTTTCAATTGTGAAATAGAATTTATAAACATTTTTTTCCTTCATTCTTAAAAAACATTGAATTTGTTTTAAGCAATTGTAATTAAGAAATAGAAATGATGGAAATTTCTTTCTTATGAAAATCTTCTACAAAAATATTAAGAAACGAGAATATGTAATGCTTTTGTCCCAAAAGAAAAAACTAAATTTGTGGACAATATTGATGTTAAAAAAAGGAAAAATATGCATAAAATGGATATAATATTTCATGTTTGTTTAAATAATAATTTTTTAACAATTTTCTAATATTTATTAAAAATTAAGAGCGATAAAAATTTGGATAATTTAGATCAGTCAAACTTTTATGTGAAAAAACCTCATTTTACATAAAAAAAAGAAAACAATACAATAAATATTAGCTTTTCTATTATATTTATATATAAATTATGATTAAAAGAAATAAAATTTATTTAATAAAATAAAATTTGTTATTAAAAATGTTCTACTTTTCTTGACTTTTCATTATATTGTTTTCCAACTCTTGTTTGTTTACAAAATCATAACCGTAAAATGATGAGTTTAAAAAGTGACTTTGAATAGACAAGTTAAATTGGAAAATAAACTTATTTATTAATTTAGGTAGTTAAATTATTAAATTATTATGAATTCTATCTAGTTCTAATAGAAATAATTTAATTTTTAACCTTCTCGATATAATTTTAAAAAACAAACATCAAATTTGTTTTAGCGACACATTCAAGTAAGTGTTTTACCCTCTGTAATATTACCCTTCGTAATTTTTACCCTTAACCTAAGTCATTTTTACCCATTACCCTTCGTAATATTACCACCCTTTTTTCTGTATATATACAGAGAAAAGTGGATATTAAGAATCTTAATGCATTAGATTTTAAAAAAAGGATGCTAATGCATATCATCTAGATGTTGTGGTTTAACATCTTAGATGTTAAAAAGTATAATTTGTAAATGTGAGGTTACACTGAGAGAAATCCCTGGTTCATACAACCAAATTTTCGTGGTGAAAAACGTCTTTGACTACGATTCAAGTTGTTGGAACATGACTGAACATAGTTGTCTTGACGATGAAACATAGTTAATATAAATTTAATTCCTGGTTATAGTAACCAGGATTATGGTTGACACTATAATTGTGGATGGGAATGTAAAGCTATAACAGGAAACAATATGTTATCTATGATTAAGAGGTTAAAATTATATATTTTTTCATCTTCGTAAATTAGAATTTATTTTCACAATACTTATAAATAATGTAGTCCATCCTTTGTTTTGATAAAAATAATTTTAAAAATCGTCGCAAAAACATATAAGTTATATGAAATCATTAATTGCATTTATCTAATTAATTGTCAACAATACTGTCACTGAAATAAGTAAAAAGATTTACATCAACAGCATCATAACTTTTACTTTACACACTTTTGTTAATAAAAAGAAAGATGGAAAACTATAAAATATTTTAAAATAAAAACTTGATGAGTGCATTCTACGTTGTATTAAAAGTCAAACTATAGCAGAAAGTATAAAGACGTACTGCGCTTGCTCCCGACTACTGAAATCTAACAAATTGACTGGTTACTATAACCAGGTTTCATTTTCCTACAATTTTTCACTAAAGTTGTGTTATAACATGTGTTCGTAGTTGAAGACAAATTTCATCACAGATCATGGTTGTCACAACTAGGATTATTTTTTTTGTCAATTTTAGTTAACATAACTAAATTTCTGGTTACTGTAACCAGAAAGCATGTTACAAAGACAATTTTAAGTTGATCCAGTAACTGCATTTCATTAACCACTTTTTTCTGGTTGTATTAACTTGGGTCTATTTCTCTCAGTGTATGTGTCAACAAGTCTTCCGTATTTTCCAATGTCGATCTGTCGATATACTACTTGAATTTCAACACTGCAAGATATATTTCACAATTTTATTTAAGAGGATTTTTCTAAATTCCTCTATGTTTATATAATAATAATAATATTATAATAATTTTTAATAATAATAAATTGAAATGTTTTTTTTAAATACATATAAAGAAAACTTATTCTGATTTCATAGTTTTTAACTTAAAATTATTTAATTTAATCTTTTTTTATATATTTCACAATATATGCAAGAAATAAACTTTTAAGTCAATAAAAAATATTTATTCTAAATCTTAGCTATAAATTTCTACAAAAAATAAAAATTTAATCAAAAGGATAAATTAATTTTACGAAATAATAATGATAATTCTGTCCATTTCAAAAATTGACCTTATTAATTTTAAATATAATTGATTTTGTGAATTTTATTTAACGAACAAATATTATTTAATACAGCATTTAACAAATTTTCTCCCAAGTGTCAAGGCAATGTTTTGGATTAGTATATAAGAACAAAGACTTACTTTCTTGATATGAATTGTATATGCGTTCCGTCGATTAAAGTGTGCGTTAGTTTATCCATATGTTAGGCATTACATTAGGTTGCGTTCAAATAAGTTATCAATCGCCATAGGTAAAATAGATTTCTACCTGACTTATTAGTTTAAGATGCCGACAGTCTGCCTCTGTCACTGACATTCGACATTGTTTTTTAGTGAAATCATAAATTTTAAATTTTCATCAACTGACTACTAAATTTTAAAAGTCTGGTTCTGTTCCGTGTTTTAATAGTCAGACTACAAAATATTGATACCATCGCAGTTTTTCCCCACTTTAGTAGTCAATTTACTAAAAACACGTAGTGAGTTTATCACAAACTAGTATACAAAGTTTCTCCGTATATACATATATAATATGTACTTATAATTTAATTTTTTTCGCAATTTTTACGGTAATAATTTGATTAATGTTATTTTATTTTAATATTTTATTTGTAATTTTTGTTTTTGTTTGACCGTAATAATTAATTTGATGAAAAATGAGAAGGTCTAGATACGGTTTGTTTTTTAACAGAATTTTATTAAACTCCCAACTAGTTTCGAACTATAAAGTTCCTCATCAGGGGATGAACAATTTTATAAACATTTTAATATCCAAACATCGGACATAGTTTATAAGATTTCAAAAAGGATTAAAAATAAAAAATCAAATGATCTGAAAGAGAAAATAAAAAATTGTTTCAATTTTAATAAAATTTATAAGTTAATTTTTCATTGATCAAAATAAAAGTTTCTTACCTTTTAAAAAAACATTATAAATATGTGATAAAAGTTTCTTTTTATTATTATTAATGAAACTTTTAAAATTTCTTATTTTATTTATTTTAAATTAATTAATTTTAAAGACTTTATAGAAACACATTTTTTGTTGAAAATGTGCTTCTGTGATTAGAGAGTTTTGACAGAAAGGTTGGGTTGTGTAGTAGGGTGCAGGTATAGTTGATAAAATAGATATCTATGTTATTAGAAATATTTAAATTATGTTTTAAAAGATGTAATTAAATTATAGTATATTTTATCTAAATTGTCAATATCTGTTCTATAATTAATACTATTAGTATTGTTTTTAATATAGAACATTTCTAAATTTTTCCTTTTCCAGTTATTTATTTAAATCATTACATTGAATTTTATATATGCCTACAACCCTCTCAATTTTCTCTGTTGGATCTTTAAATTTTGTAAAAATTTTATTTTTTAAATTATTAGAATTTGTAAAAACCAAATTAAAGTTATATTGTTTAAAAATATTAAAAAGAATTTCATCAAAATTTTGGATACATGGAACACTTATCATTTTTTCCTTTGGGAAATTGTTTTTGTTATTCTTTTCTCTAGATAAATTATTAATAAGAGTATTATACCTCTGTTAAATCTTTCTATTTAACAGATTAGTTGGATATCCATTAAGTTACAAAGTTTTTTTTAACAATATCAAGATTATCAAGATGAAATTGTTGATTTGACAATTTTATTGCCCTATCAACAAGAGTGTATATAATACCAATTTTATAACTTAAAGGGTGGTGTGAATAGAAATTCATATATCTGCCCGTCCAAATTGCTTTTCGGATCCAGTTTGTTCGAACAAAATTATTACTGTCAACTGAGAGGGAAAGATGTAGAAAATTAATTTTATTATTTTTAGATAATTCTAAAGTGAATTTTAAATGCTTATCGATAGAATTGAATCTACATAACGTATCATCCACCTTATTTGAAGGTGCACATATTAATATATCATCAATATATCGAAAATAAAAAATAATTTTGTAATTAATTTTACTCAAAATTTTATCTTCAATACCTTCCATGACAAAATTAGCCACACTGGAAGATATTAGAGAACCCATTGGTAAACAGAAAATTTGTTTAAAAAATTTCCCCTGAAATTGACAGTATGCTGAATTCAAACAAAGATTTAGAGCTTCAAGAAAATTATCCTGCGAGAAGTTTGTATGTTTTTCAATTTCTGACCATTTGCTTTTGATATTATTATTTATTAGTATCCAAGGTATGTTTGTATACATGGAAACAATATCAAGTGAGAATATGGTAAAATTTGGAGGAATTAAAATTTTATTAACTTTATTTTTAAAATCCCAACTGTCTTTAACACCGTCCGACAAAATTAAACTTTTTGTTGCACCCATGAACGAACCAAAGATTTTCGGAAACTAGAGCTAAAAAAAGGTACACGTGTCTGACCGTTTTTCGAGATCAAGTCGTTTACGGTTTTTAGGGGTAGAAACAACCCTTAAATAGAAGGTAACCAATTGTATTGCAAAAAATATAGAAAAATGGGAAATTTTTATTCAAAAATTCTTTAAAATTTATTGAGACTATTAAACATACCCTTAATATTATTTCAGGTCCAACCGTCAACCCCAAAACTACCCTTACTTCAATTTATTTAAAAAAAATAACAATAAAAATAATTTTTTTTAAATTAATCGATGACTAATTGTAATATCATTCTACGGCCTGTCATTTTCGATTTTTCACTTCAACCCCTACTCAAAACCTACCCCTAAGCTAAATCAATATATTGAATTCTGCCCTACAATTTCTTGAATTTTATAAAACTTCGTATTTAAGGGTTTTTGGGGTCGTGAACTCGCGAGTCTCAGTAGTATGCGCAGTTCGCAATGCGCATCAAATATGACTGATCAAGAATTCATCTGTCATAATTCAGTCGGTGTCATCAGTGTTTACACTCGGACAAATTCTTTGTTTGATTAAATTTATTATTTAGAATCAATGTTTTTATTATTCATTGAATATTTTTGTGTGCTAATTTCTTTTGTGAAACGAATAATTCATAAAATAAATTAGAAGTTACGACAAGGATCGTTTTATACTTTGCACGGTCCTGAGTTTTGTAGCAGACAACAGCAGACAAAGCTAATCGTGTCGTTTGCAGGAGTACTGTCAGTGTATATAGATTTAGCCGTGTCGGTTAGTTGTTAGGAATATTATTAGGGTACTAGGTTCGAATCCCGTGAAGCGAGTTGCGAATTTTAATAGCGATAAAATTGTGTATTCTGTGTAGTTGGGTGCGTATAGGCGTCAAGTTATCAAATTAAGTGAAATACTATCAAAAAAGTAGTGTCTAGTAGTGTCTAGTAGTACGGTTTCTGAACTTTTCGTCAAAGTTGACGAAAAATTCGTGAACTTTTAAAAAATGTTAAAAACAAAAAAAATAATTTCTAGACACTACTTTTTTGATAGTATTTCACTTAATTTGATAACTTGACGCCTATACGCACCCAACTACACAGAATACACAATTTTATCGCTATTAAAATTCGCAACTCGCTTCACGGGATTCGGACCTAGTACCCTAATAATATTCCTAACAACTAACCGACACGGCTAAATCTATATACACTGACAGTACTCCTGCAAACGACACGATTAGCTTTGTCTGTTGTTGTCTGCTACAAAACTCAGGACCGTGCAAAGTATAAAACGATCCTTGTCGTAACTTCTAATTTATTTTATGAATTATTTGTTTCACAAAAGAAATTAGCACACAAAAATATTCAATGAATAATAAAAACATTGATTCTAAATAATAAATTTAATCAAACAAAGAATTTGTCCGAGTGTAAACACTGATGACACCGACTGAATTATGACAGATGAATTCTTGATCAGCCATATTTGATGCGCATTGCGAACTGCGCATACTACTGAGACTCGCGAGTTCACGACTTTTTCGTCAACTTGTACCTCAACTTTTGACGAACTACTCATCCTTAACACGTTCATCAAAAATTCATTAACTTTGTTTCAGTTTTTCGTTGACGTTCGCCATTTCTAATCAAAAGTGAATGAAAATTTTGAAATTTTGTGTCCCATCCAAAAGTGATATACTAGTTCTTATACTCTTAAAAAACAAACCGTTTGTAGGCCTTCTCATTTTTCATCAAATTTAATATTTAATATTATAATGAACTAATTGTCTAAATTTATTAAATAAATAAATTATAGTTTCTGAAGAAACTTTGCTGTTGAAAACGTTAAAGGAATTGTTTTAAATTTTTTCCATCTGCTTGACTCGGAGTGATCGATAACTACAACACATAATGCTTTCTAAATAAGTCCGCAGCAATTTAATGAATGTCATATTATGATCTTCATTAAAATAGAAATTTGAGTTTATAATTAAAGAGTGTAATGTTTTTGTTTCAAGGAGGACCTATTGATTCATGGAGATAGCGTTTACGATGTAATCGACAAACAAGATCATATGACGGTGCAAAATCAATTGGCTCGAAACAGTCCAACGACCGATGATAAAAGACTCTTTCTTTGTCGAATTAACGTGTCTCGAAATTCACGTCGACAACTTCGTTTCGGGGATCAAAAGGTATGATGTTAAAGAAGAAAGAAAAATAATCTAATATTCTTTATTCTAAACGCAACTATAAAGAGTGTTTGGAATTCTCTTTAAAGAAAATGCAAACTAAAACGATCGTATTAAAAAACGTGTACGCCAAACTTTATTTTTATTTTCTATTTGTTCTATTTTTCATTTTTCTTTTTACCATTTTTGTCTTTTTCATTAAAGTAATTAATTATTTTCGGCTAATTAGTTAACTAATATAGATTATTATTATCGTTATATAATTTACAGAAGTAAATTATTTAACATTTTCATTGAACGTTTCTGTTAGTTAGAAAATTTTTTTCCCCTTGCGAATAGAAATGAAATTTTCACAAAAAGAAGATGAAAATCAAAAACAGACCTGGAATTCAAAGAATGAGGGAGAATTTGATTTTTATACAGTAGAGGAAAAATAATTTTTTGGTATATTATTGCGGGAAGAATAAATATCTATCTATCTCCCTCTTTCTTTTTTTTCTTTCTGTGTTTCTCCCTGGAATGTTGTAACCGCTATATTGCTATGGCGACGAATTACGCGTAAATAAGCAGGCTGCCGGGATTGTTAATCTTCCATGTTCTGATTGGAAAAAGTAAAAGCATTGCACTATCAGAATCCATTATGTATTTTATAATACACACACATTCATACTCGTTTCATTAATTTCTTTCTATGCTTTTAAGCAAATTTCTTTTCTTTAATCTGACTTGATCCACGATGAAGTATATTATTTAATCCTTATGCAAATAATAAATACATAGAAACCAAAAATCACTCGTTGCTTTCTATTATTCCTTCTTTTATATAGTGTTACGACTTTTTTATTTACTTTTATTCACTTTCATTGAGTTTTATTTATTATTATTTCGTACGTGTTTATAATTCGTTCCATTTTAAAAGAGTCGCGCATACAATTTTCCTAAATAGATCAACTTCAAAAGATTTTAATTTAAAATTTTAGAAATGAATATGAATGTTCTAAATTTTGAAAATTTTTTTTCAAGTCATTAGATTAAAATTAAATTAGAAATATTCTAAAATATCTAAGTTGTTTAAAATCTCGAATAAAATTAATTCTAAACTCATTTGATTAAAATTATATTAAAAATAATCTAAAAAATCTAAATTCTTAAAAATTTTATAAAAATTCGTCGAAAGAATTTCATTATTTAGGAATTTTTTATTTATATTTTTCGAAAATATTCAATTATTTTCAATAAAAACTTCAAGAATTATTATTCTTAAAATTTTTATTAAAATTTGTCAAAGAAATTCAATTATTTAGTAAGTTATTATTTTTTGTATTTATATAATTGAATTCTATTAGAATTTTTTAATAAAAATTGATTCAAAAATGACTTTCAGTTAAAGTTTTAGATAATAATAATTGAATATTAAAAGCGTTGTAGCATAAATTTTTAGAAATAATTGATCTTGTGTTTATATATATACATATATATATATATATACACTCCCGCTCAATAACTTTTGCCCACCCTACAGCGATTGAAGGCTTTACAAAAAGTTTTGTATTTTGTTAACTATTAAAGTTACAAAGTTGAAAAAAATATCATTAGAAAACTCATTTCCTGACCTTTAACACTATATAAAATTGAAATTAAAAAAAAATTTTTTTAATGAGTAAATAATGTTATTGCAAAACAAAATTTTTCGTTTTTGTTTTGTTTTTTTCAAAGTGATACAGTTTCATTGGAAATCATCGCATTTTAATGACAAATATATCATTGGAAAGGTTTTATCACCTTTAAACCCCACTTTTTAAAATTTTTTTACGATAATTTTTAAGAAAAATATGATCTTTTGTTTAAAAAATTAGCCATTTTTTTCAATTGTTGATAACTCAAAAACGGTTACTTCAGGAAAAAATTTTTGAGAACATGAATTGTTCCCTTTTGTGTATAGAATTGAAAAAAAATTATTAAAAATGTTTTTTTGAAAAATTTTTTTTAACATTTAAAAAAAAAATTTTTTTTAAAACATTTTTTGAAAAAAAAATTTTTAATTTTTTTTTATTTTATAGTTGTTATTGTAGAAACTTGTTTTACACTTTTTATCATAAGCAAACATATTTCTTCTTATTTATTCAATTTTTTCTATAATTTTAAATCAGCAATCATTCAAATAAGTTTTGATAAACTATTTATGAATTTCATTGTTTGTAAACGGATTAAACAATAACAACTATAAAATAAAAATAATTAAAAAATTTTTTTCAAAAAATGTTTAAAAAAAATTTTTTTTTTTAAATGTTAAAAAAAAAATTTTTAATAATTTTTTTTCAATTCTATACACAAAAAGAAACAATTCATGTTCTCAAAAATTTTTTCCTGAAGTAACCGTTTTTGAGTTATCAACAATTGAAAAAAATGGCTAATTTTTTAAACAAAAGATCATATTTTTCTTAAAAATTATCGTAAAAAAATTTTAAAAAGTGGGGTTTAAAGGTGATAAAACCTTTCCAATGATATATTTGTCATTAAAATGCGATGATTTCCAATGAAACTGTATCACTTTGAAAAAAACAAAACAAAAACGAAAAATTTTGTTTTGCAATAACATTATTTACTCATTAAAAAAATTTTTTTTTAATTTCAATTTTATATAGTGTTAAAGGTCAGGAAATGAGTTTTCTAATGATATTTTTTTCAACTTTGTAACTTTAATAGTTAACAAAATACAAAACTTTTTGTAAAGCCTTCAATCGCTGTAGGGTGGGCAAAAGTTATTGAGCGGGAGTGTATATATATCCCTGTTATATAAAAACATTTCGCCGCCGCCGCAGAGTCAGGATTTCTAAGGGCCCCCTGTAGTAAGGACCGTCAAAACTTACGTCAAAATTTACCTATTCCTATATGTTTAAAAGGAGCATAAATAACGGCCTCACACATTACGTCAAAATCTATTAATCATTACGTCAAAACAATTTTATGAATAAAAATTTGACTTTTTGTGGTAGAAACTAAAACGCCACTAATATAAATCTATTAATTATTATTAACTTAAAAAATTGAAAAATTATTTAAATTTTTGAAAAAACATTTTTTTTTTGTTTACAGGTCTGTTCTTTCACTTTAAAAAACAAAAATACTTTGTGGTGATATTATAAATCTCCCTACAGAATGAGAAAATAGTAGTCAAATTTCGACGCCTTTTTCGCAATTTTGCCGCTTCTGTCACTTGCAGGCTGACGCCAATTCTGACGCCCTGCCGCTCAAGTGGTTAATGGAGAAGTGAAGATTTCGACACCTCCCGTTCATATAATGCTTATTGGAAAACGAATGCAAGATGATTATTATTCACTTTTTGGTGCAAGACAATGCTTATTCGATTTTCCGTGCAATAAAATGCTTATTCAAAATTGTGTGCAAAACAATTGCCACTGACAGAACAATAAATATAACCCTAAATCTTCCTATTAATATTAAATTGCAATTAAATATCTGAGAATTTCAGTACGTGTCTATTGTTATAAGAAACTTTAAACACGGATCCTATCACATGTATTAATAAATTTTTTAAGCAATTGCAATTATAAATTACTAGCTAAAATAACGCGCGCTAAAGCGCGCGTGAAGTTTCTTTTTCATTGACATTAAAAAAAAAAAATTTCAATTATTTAGAAGAATTTTATTCAAAATCACTATTTTTCTAAATATATTCAGGAAAATCACGAAAAAGTCAGAAAATTTTGTCAAATGTACAGAAACAATATTCAATTTCGAAAATTCTTAAGAAAACTCTAAATGTTATATTCCTCATTATTGAAAAGATTTTCAATCAAACTTTACAGATTTTAAATACAATTCAGGTTTATGAAAAACTTTAATAATTCAAATTCTTATAAAATTTGTTATATTTTTACATTTCATTCATTATTAAAAATAATAATGGATTTATGGATGAATTTTACTTAAAACACTAAAAAAAAAAAATTGAATTTTGGAAAAATTATAAATGATTGCAAATACTCAATAATATATAATATTATTATTTATGTTCAATGATAAAAAAAAAACATAATGATTAAATTTTGGTGAAATTCTTTATGAAAATTGAATTTTAAGAAACATCCAATTAGTATTTAATAAATTGTTTATTTTTATAGTTGGATAGTTGATTTCTTGTAGAATTTTCTAATAAATTGAAAAATTAATTTCAGTTAAAATTTTGGATCAAAATTGAATATCATATTCAAAAATATTTATTTATTAGAGAATTCTGAGAGAATTTATTTGTTGGACCCTGGAAGTAAACATTTTCTTAAACAATTGAGCTTTATCAACAAATTTTTTTTTTAAATAATGAATGAATTTTGAAAATTTGTAATGAATTTTTTTTATAATTGCATTTTAGAGAAATTTGATGAAAATGTACATATTAAAATAATTGAACTTTGGAAATGGATTTTGTTGTTTATAAAGATAATTTAAATTTTAAAGGGAATTTTTGGCAATTTAGGAATATAATTGGATTTTTGCAAAAAAAAAAAAATAAAAAATAAAAAATTTATATTACGTTTAAAAATAATTGAATTTATCAAAGTAATTCGTAAGGTGTCAATTCACGGAAAATTTTTTTTACGGAATTTTTTTTTACGGAAAAACAAAAAACGGTTGAATCTTAATTTGAGGGAAATAATGAAAAAACCTTAAATTCTATTCTTGTTAATTTATAATGGTTAATTATTTTTTAAATTATACATCTTTTTATTAATACGCGTTAAATTCTAATCAATAAAAATACAGAAAAATAAATGCGTACAACAAATTTAAGGTTAGTTAAAATGTTATTTTCATTAAATATTTTTATTTTGAATAAAGTGCAGAATAATTTTCATTAATTATTGAAATAATTAAATTTAATTAATTAAATTTAATAAATTAAATTAAAATGAAATGAAAAATAATAATTAAATAATAAATAAAATAAAATAATTACAATAATTATTTATTTAATATTCTTTTAAGATATTTTTTTAAATCACTCTCATACATTAAAGAAAATTTAATATTCTTCAAACAAAACATTTAACTCTTATTGTAATTTATTTATTAAAATTTAAAAAATTGTGCAAGTATTCAATTATTATTTGAATTGTTCCTTTTAAATTAATTATTTTTAAAGATTAAAAATACAACAAAAATTATCTTCTTTGAAATTACACAAAACTAAATTTTTTTTCAATGTCATTTTATTAAAAAATTTCGTTTGCCGTTTTCTAATTTGTAATTTTGTTTCCAAATAATTCGCAATTTAACGAATTTAATTTTTGCTTACAATCAAGAACAAATTTGTATAGACGTTACTATAAAATATGGACCCATTTTGAAATTTTTTTTTATTATCTATATGGTTTCATACATTAAATTATGCAGTTCATTAATTTATCGGTAATTTAAGTGTTTAATTTAATTGCTTCTTAAGAAAAAACTAAAAAGGCCACTTTGTCGGTTCCTTGTAAACCCACAAAGCAGCGTAACTTTCCTAAAAAAGTATTTATAATTTCCTCGCAAACTTCGAAATATTTACTTGCAAAGTTTAGTAAAAATTTCGTAAAGATTTAAATGTCTCATTTCAATAAATGAAAATGAAATTTCAGGAAAGTTTTACCTTACTTTTTCGGTTATAAGAGAGATGTCGAAAAATTTATTTAAATGTTCAGGAGAGTTTTAAGCTATAAATTTTTAGGAAAAATATCAGGGATGTTACAATGTTTGGAAAACCTGGAAATGTCAGGGAATTTTATTTTGTATGGAAAAGTCAAAAAAAAATGAGAAAACACCTGGAAAATAATTGTTTTTTTAAATTATGTTAATTTTTGTCGAATTTTACAATGAAAAAGTAGCCTTTGGTACTTGTTCCGCTGCACTCTCTATAATTGAATCAGTAAAATTTAACTGATTTTCTTTAACTCTATTTTGGTGATTTAAATCAGTGAAATCTCACTGAGGACCAATTAAAAATGATTGAAATTTCAGTCATATTTTATGATCCCCAAATTTTGAACGTTCAAATGAACGAAATATTTTTTATTGCAGATATTTTTATAAATTACTAATCAGGAAAACATTAAAAATACTGAAGTTTTATGTTTAGAAACTCAGTAATTAATTTTTTTTGAATAGTGACGCAAAGTAATTGCAATAAAAATTTAATTTATAGAAGAAATAAATAAATTTCATTCATTTGAACGTTCAAAACTTTAGGATCTTCATATTTTCACCTAATTAAAAAAATGTTATTGTTATAATTTATTTTTAAAAAATCGCTTTTTATTTCAATTGTTATAAATATTTATACTGCTCTCTAAATTTTAATTAATTTAAAATAATTAAATTGATAATAAAAAATCAGTCACTAATGTAAATAATGTAAATAAATTTTAACAAATAGGATTTTCAAAGTATTTTAATTTAATAATTGATAAGTAATTGAATTTTTAAAAAAAGTCATATTCTAATGTATTCACGTTTTTTAGTTCGAAAATTAATAATTAAAATTTTTATTAGTTAATTTAAAATAAACATACGCTTAAATTTTTTTTAATAAAATTGAATTTTTGCAAAGTTTTTTTTAATGTTGAAAAATAAGGTTTTTGAAATGTTTTAATGTCTAATAAAACAATAGTTTCAAGATAATAGAATTAAAAAAAATTAATTGATAATTTTTGAATAAATTAAAATTTATTTACATTTCATATTATTTGAGACCTATAAAAGTCAGGGAATTTTATTCGAGAAAAATTATAGCAACTCTGAAATTTTACGATAAACATTTCTTATTGAAGTGAAACATTTATTTCTTTACTCAATTTTGACTAAACTTTGCAAAGAAGTTTTGAAGTTTGAAGCTTCAACCTTTTGTGACTGCTAATAAATGGAAACAACAAATTGTTGAAAAATAATTAAAATGAATTTGTAATCCTTTACATTTTTTGCATGGGACTAAAATAATTTGAGAATTTCAGATTTTTTATTAGAATATGTATTATTATTTTTAACGTATTTTTGAATTTTAAGTTTTATTAAGTAGTGCATAAACGACGCTTCGATATAAACAATAAGAATAAAAGAAAACATTCTTTTATTTATTTTATATTTTTATGTTTACTTTTGTGATGTATTGTTGGGTGAGATGGTTATTAATTAATTTTATTAAAAATTTTTCATGTTAATGTTAAAAAATTTAAGAAATATTTTTAAAAAATTAAAAATGTCTGAGAAGAAAGTAATAATTGATCTAATTGACATTAGAGATAGAGATCTATTTGTAGGTTGAGTCGAAAGTAACAATAAAATGACATTGATTAAAGATTCGATTCAGTGCAGTATTTGAAATTTTTGGCTACATGAAAACTGCACTAAATCCCATGATGAATGTTCAAAATGTGACTAGAATAAGAGGAAAGTAATTTGAACCCTAGTTTGCTTTTGTCTAATACATTGTACTTATTTATAGGGGTAAATTACTTGTAATATTTGGAAAATTTTGAGAAGTATATTATTATTTTAATATTAAAAATAATAATCGTTAAAAGAAAAAATACTCTGTAAATCTGAAAAAGCGAAATTCCACTATTTCACAGCGATAAGTATACAGCTAATTTAAAAAACGTATACACGTTAATTAAACAGTAAAATTTCACTAACTGACAGCGTATACTCAGATAGCACAACATTTTGCAGAAAGTTTGCGTTGCAAACTTCGCAAATTTACATGCAAGTTTGCAGCAAATTGGCAAATGTTCGCATTGTGCAAAGTTTGCGGAGCAAACTTACAGAAAACTTGCGTGGCAAGGTTAATTAAAATGTCTGCGCAGTAGTTTTCTGTGACATATAGAGCTGCGCATTACCTTTTTTCATCTTTCCTGGGAGGGAGGGTAAAATTTGACTAAATATGTGCATTTTGAATACAACAAAATTTTTTTGGAAATTTTTTAAGTTTTCAGAAAGTTTGCTGCAAGCTTGTTACAACTTGTCTGCAAGTTTTCTGGGAAAACTTTGAGCAAGTTTGCTCCGCAAACTTCACACAAGGCGGACATTTGCCAATTTGCCACAAATCTGGGTATACGCTAATTTGAATCAGTTGTATGATTTTTGCTATTCTTTAGATTTAGAAAGTATGAAATTTAGTAAATTTCTATTATTTATTTGATTTATACACCTGTCTGACTTACATACATGGCTATACAAGTGTTTTTACATTTCGTAATTTTCACTTTTAAGATGAAAAGTCAATTGATCTTAAATTTTTCTCCTGGAATTATTCCAAGTAGGAAGAAACGTTTAAAAATAACAGAAATTTACAACTTTCACAAAGAACTTACAAAATAGTCTCATATCAATAATTTCTCGTAGACTGAAAAAAATATTTTCAATAAAATAACATTGAAAAAAAATTTAGTTTTGAGTAATTTCAAAGAAGATAATTTTTGTTGTATTTTTAATCTTTAAAAATAAAAAAAGTATTTTCAATAAAATGACATTGAAAAAAAATTTAGTTTTGAGTAATTTCAAAGAAGATAATTTTTGTTGTATTTTTAATCTTTAAAAATAATTAATTTAAAAGGAACAATTCAAATAATAATTGAATACTTGCACAATTTTTTCAATTTTAATAAATAAATTACAATAAGAGTTAAATGTTTTGCTTGAAGAATATTAAATTTTCTTTAATTTATGAGAGTGATTTAAAAAAATATCATAAAAGAATATTAAATAAATAATTATTGTAATTATTTTATTTTATTTATTATTTAATTATTATTTTTCATTTCATTTTAATTTAATTTATTAAATTTAATTAATTAATTAATTTAATTATTTCAATAATTAATGAAAATTATTCTGCACTTTATTCAAAATAAAAATATTTAATGAAAATAAAATTTTAACTAACCTTGAATTTGTTGTACGCATTTATTTTTCTGTATTTTTATTGATTAGAATTTAACGCGTATTAATAAAAAGATGTATAATTTAAAAAATAATTAACCATTATAAATTAACAAGAATAGAATTTAAGGTTTTTTCACAATTTCCCTGAAATTAAGATTCAACCGTTTTTTGTTTTTCCGTGAAAAAAAATTCCGTAAAAAAAATTTTCCGTGAATTGACACCTTACGATTTTATTGAAATTTGTTTTAAAATAATTGAATTGTTTTGTGAAATTTTATTGAAGAAAATACGTATTCAATTTTTTTAATATTCTCGTCGAAATTTCAATTATTTTAAAAATTGTTAACAAAATTTTTGGCAAAATTCAATAATTAAAGAAAATTTTAAAAAAGTTCTTTGCAAAAGTTCAATTATTAAAAAAAAAAAAATTTATTATTTGCAAATTATTATTATTATTATTATTTTAATATTATTATTATGTATTATTAATTACAAATTTTTTTTGTAAAATTTTTTTCTCTTAAAAATATTATTAAAAATCGTCAAACGAAATCAATTCTTTCGTATTATTAATGTGGTAATAAAAATGTTATTAAAAAAAAAAAATATGGAAAATTTCCAATTTTTTTAAACTGAAAAAAAAAAAATTTGAGGAACTTTCAAATAAATAAATGCGTGACAACCCTGATCAAGTCTTTAATAAATTTCTCAAGCAAAACAAATAATAAAATAAAAATATTTCTGCCCAAAAGGCAGAATAAGAATAATCTTAAGACATTTAAATTATTTGAAAGTAACTGAAAATATTATTAGAAATTGGGGTATCTAAAAAAATTGCTTATTAAAATAAAAAAAAAAAAAATTATTTTATTTATTTATTTTTTTTTACTTAAAACTTGTACTTTGTTTATAAATTGTCACTGAGAAGCAGAAAATATGCAAAATATTTTGTTATTTTAATTTCCTAACTATTTTTTTTAATTTAAAAAAAAAAAAAAAATGGAAAGAATAATACCCTAGTCTTAAAATATTTGTTACATAGTGCTAATTTTTCTGGGAAAAGAGAGAAATATGAAAAAATATAATAAATAATTTTTGTAAATTAATAAAAATAGTTCAGTATTATTTGAAAAATAAAAATAATATTTCTAATAAAATAAATAAAAACCTATTATTAAATTTAAAAAGTAAGAAAAAAAAAATTATTATATATATAAAGAAAAATAATATTATCTATCAAAAATTCAAAACATATAAAAAGAAAAACAAAAGCATAATCATGACTAACTTCAAGTGTGGACAGACTGGACAGAATGAATGAATGAATACGACGATTATTATAGTTAATACTGAATTGGAAATTTTATAAAAATCATAGAATAAACTAATTTCAGAATGTACATTTTCGCATAGAATTTTGAATAAGCATTTTATTGCGCGGAAAATCGAATAAGTATTGTCTTGCACCAAAAAATGAATAAGAATCATCTTGCATTCGTTTTCCAATAAGCATTATATGAACGGAAGGCGTCGATTTGTACCTACGTAGAAAAAACTGAAAACTACACTTTTTTCTCCAAAATAAACGACTATTTGATGATGAAAGTTTTATATATATATATATATATATATATATATATAATCATATATATATATATATATATATATATATATATATATATATATATATATATATATATATATATATATATATATATATATATATATATATATATATATATATGATTTATATATATATATATATATATATATATATATATATATATATATATATATATATATATATATATATATATATATATATATATATATATATATATATATATATATATATGAGCTGCCGGATCAAAGAAGGGCACATAAACTCGCCGCGCTGAAAAACGTTGGCCCCTGGACACTTAAAATTAAACTTTTGATTTTAAATGTTTATTATGCATATCCTTATAGAAAATTTGATTGCGCATCTTTTTTTCTTATACAATTTTTTTCTATCTGTTAACGTTTTCGAAATAATAAAGAAAAACGATTTTTTTGAAAAAATGAAATTTAATTAAATTTTTCACTTCAACCCGCGATATTTCAGTCAATTTTGCATATTTTTTTTAATATATATATATTTTTTTTTATTTATTTTCTTTTATTTTTGAAATATCCTGAGAATGATGAAAGAAGAAAAAAATTGTTTTAATTAGAAATAAAATTGTTATTAATTTTCTTCTAAACAATTACAAAAATCGTGAAGTGCAATTTTCACGGGCTTCGTTTAACGGGCGAATTTTAAGCAACAACAAACTCACGATTTTTACAATTGTTTAGAAGAAAATTAATAACAATTTTATTTCTAATTAAAACAATTTTTTTCTTCTTTCATCATTCTCAGGATATTTCAATGAGTAATTTAGTTTTTGTGATATTGAAAAATATGCAAAATTGACTGAAATATCGCGGGTTGAAGTGAAAAATTTAATTAAATTTCATGTTTTCAAAAAAAGGGTTTTCCTTTATTATTTCGAAAACGGTAATAGATAGAAAAAAATTTTATAAGAAAAAAAGATGCGCAATCAAATTTTCTATAAGAATATGCATAATAAACATTTAAAATCAAAAGTTTAATTTTAAGTGTCCAGAGGCCAACGTTTTTCAGCGCGGCGAGTTTATGTGCCCTTCTTTGATCCGGCAGCTCATATATGAGGCATTCCATGTCAAGTGATCCAGGTGGAGAAAAATTTTTCTCCAATCGTAGCAAAACTTGGGGCTTTTGTAGTACTAATAGATAGAAATTTTTCGTGAAAATATTTTTTTACCTAGTCCAATATTTTCCGAGGGGGAGGGGGTTAAATTTTTGGGATTTTCAGTACAATGCTTATTTCAATAATTTTTTACTCTTAAACTATTAAACATGAAAATTTGGCAAGGTACATTTTGGAAAGGTTTTTTCATGCTCTTTCGATTGAAAATAGGCATTTAAAAAAAAAAAAGTTTTGGCCCAAAAAAAACCAAAATTAAAAATAAATTTTTTTTTTTTGGTATAAGGGCATTTTTTTTTTTTTTTTTTTTTTTACGAAAGCTGAGGTTTTTTCCTAAAAGGACATATAAATGAAAAAGTGGGACAAGAATGTTTAAACATTGAAAAAATGAATTTTCTCGTAAAAACCGGGTTTAGAGCGCTCCGGTGAGTAGAAACCTCTGTTTTTCAATGTTTAAACATTCTTGTCCCACTTTTTCATTTATATGTCCTTTTAGGAAAAAACCTCAGCTTTCGTTTAAAAAAAAAAAAAAAAAAAAAAAGCTGCCCTTTTTCCAAAAAAATAAAATTTATTTTTAATTTTGGTTTTTTTTGGGCCAAAAAAATTTTTTTTTTAAATGCCTATTTTCAATCGAAAGAGCATGAAAAAACCTTTCCAAAATGTACCTTGCCAAATTTTCATGTCTAATAGTTTAACAGTAAAAAATTATTGAAATTTGCATTACACCGCAAGACACCTGGGTCACTTGACATGGAATGCCTCATATATATATATATATATATATATATATATATATATAAACTTTCATATATATATATATATATATACTAGGGGGCACGCTTCGCGCGCCAACCCCCTGATTTTATATGATATTATATATCTTATGATATTAGCCAGTCTCAAATTTTTAATCATTGTCATCATCTTTGTCATCAAGTAAAAAAATTTTCTTTTGCATAGGCTTTAACGTCCTATTTCGCGCTTCTATTTGAGGGGGCAAGCTCTGACCTCTTGGTAAAACACAGATCAAATTTTGATGTAATGTGAAGGCTCACATTAAGGTCCCTTTTAAAACCCGTAGCTCAAAAAAAAGGTAAAATTAAACATGTATTTATATTCGTTATTTATCTTCATTTTGACTTAGGTCAAAAAATAGGTCAATTTTGACATATGTTTTTATTTATGTTCTTGACCTATAGATCCAAAAATAGGTCAAATTAGACATAGGTTTTGAGGTAATGTGATACCGTTATTTATTCTCCTTTTTGACATATAGGTCAAAACTAGGTCAATTTTGACAAAAGTTTTGAGGTAATGTGAGGCCGTTCTTTGTCCTCCTTTTGACCTATTGGTAAAAAAATAGGTTAAATTAGACATAGATTTTGACGTAATGTAAGGCCATTTTTTATTCTCCTTTTTGACCTATAGGTCAAAAAATAGGTCAATTTTGACATAGATTTTGACGTAATGTGAGGCCGTTATTTATTCCCCTTTTAAACCTATAGGTCAAAAAATAGGTCAAATTAGACATAGATTTTGACGTAATGTGAGGCCGTTATTTATTCTCTTTTAAACCTATAGGTCAAAAAATAGGTCAAAACTTACGTCAAATTTGACCTATTTTTTGACCTATAGGTTTAAAAGAGAATAAATAACGGCCTCACATTACGTCAAAATCTATGTCTAATTTGACCTATTTTTTGACCTATATATATATATATATATATATATATATATATATACAGTGCCGCTCAATAACTTTTGCCCACCCTACAGCGACTGAAGACTTTACAAAAAGTTTTGTATTTTTTTTACTATTGAAGTTACGAAGCTCAAAAAAATATTGTTTGAAAGCTCATTTCCTCAGCTTTAGCATTACATAAAATCGAAATTAAAAAAATAATTTTGTTAATGCGTAAATTATTGCAAAATAAAATTTTCCGTTTTTTTTTTGTTTTTTTAATGTGATACAGTTTCATTAGAAATCATCACAATTTAATGCCAGACATATCATTTGAAAGCTAGTTTTATCACTTTTAAAACGCATTTTTAAAAATTTTTATACGATAATTTTTAAGAAAAATATGATCTTTTGTTTAAAAAATCAGCCATAATTTTCAATTGTTGATATCTCAAAAACAATTACTTTAGGGAAAAAATTTTAAGAACATAAATTGTTCATTTTTGTGTATAGAATTTAAAGAAAATTATTTTAAAAATTTTGTTAAAAAAAATTTTTTTTATTATTTTTTGAAAATTTTTTTTTTTACATTTTTCAGATTTTTAAATTTTTTGTGTAGAAACTCGCTTTTTACACTTATTATAACAAGCAAACATATTTTTCTTCGTATTTATTCACATTTTTTAAAATAATTTTATCTCGCCAATCTATTAAATAAGTTCTTATACGTTTATTTATTTTATTGTTTAAAAACGGAAATTATATTAAATCTTCAAATGATTTTGTGAGTTAAAATATTTGAAAAAATTGAATAAATGCGAAGAAAAATATGTTTGCTTGTCATAATGAGTGTAAAAAGCGAGTTTCTACACAAAAAATTTAAAAATCTGAAAAATGTAAAAAAAAAAATTTTCAAAAAATAATAAAAAAAATTTTTTTTAACAAAATTTTTAAAATAATTTTCTTTTAATTCTATACACAAAAAGGAACAATTTATGTTCTTAAAATTTTTTCCCTAAAGTAATTGTTTTTGAGATATCAACAATTGAAAATTATGGCTGATTTTTTAAACAAAAGATCATATTTTTCTTAAAAATTATCGTATAAAAATTTTAGAAAATGCGTTTTAAAGGTGATAAAAGTAGCTTTTAAATGATATGTCTGGCATTAAATTGTGATGATTTCTAATGAAACTGTATGACATTAAAAAAAACAGAAAAAACGGAAAATTTTATTTTGCAATAACATTATTTACTCGTTAATAAAATTATTTTTTTTATTTCGATTTTATGTAGTGTTAAAGCTGAGGAAATGAGCTTTCAAACAATATTTTTTTGAGCTTCGTAACTTCAATAGTAAAAAAAATACAAAACTTTTTTGTAAAGCCTTCAATCGCTGTAGGGTGGGCAAAAGTTATTGAGCGGCACTGTATATATTTATAAATAAGTTATCATTTTACAAACTTTCATGATCAAATAGTCGTTTATTTTGGGGAAAAAGGGCTCCAAATATGACCCACTCTATATGTCGCTTATTCGGCCCTGCCGCAACGAACCAGGTGAGCAGCGAGAGTGCAAGAAGTGTGTAACACCGCCTAAATTATAGAAAAACCCTATATTATTATTATTAATTTATAATAATAAAGTACATGTTCCGGTAATCTGTTCGCAGTTTGAAGCATTGAGGAATTTTATTAAAAATTTTTAAATTCAAGATTAATAATAATCGCTTATGTTAAAAATTATAATTTAACAAAACAAATGGGGCGGCATGGGTCGAGGAATTAAACAGCTGTTATCTATATTTTGAGGTTATGTACATATAAACATGTGAGCACGAAGTGTAGTATAAGGCGACCTCACGCCCACAAAGTAGTATAAGGAGACCTCACGCGACAAAAAAATCTACACATATTTGGGGGAATAGAGATCTAAAGAGATTGCACCATTAGCAGAGGTTGCGCTCCTGTGGTTAAAGTATTGTACTAAAATTTTTCGTCTGACCTAAGTAGCACGTAACATTACTGGAATGTTGCAGCAATGTTACATGTAATGTTAGTAACATTGCAGTGTAAGATTGCATAAATATTAAAATGTCCGCCTTCATGTAATGTGACATTAAAATTACATGGTAATGTTAATACAATGTTACAGTAATGTTACTGCAATATTACAAAGAAAGATCGCAAAATTCCTTATTATAGTAATTTTATAAACTTTCTTTGTAATATTGTTGTAACATTACAGTGACATTGCAGTAACATTACTGTAACATTGCAGTAACATGTAATTTGGATGTAACATTACATGTAGTATTGCCTTAAGGCGAACATTTTAATATTACTGCAATGTTACACTGTAATGTTACTAACACTACATGTAGCATTGCTGCAACATTCGAGTAATCTTACGTGCTATTTAGGTGCTACTGTATATGAACATAACCTATAAATTTGTGAAATACGACGAAGTGTTATGGCGAAAATGGTTTACATTTCAACCGCACAATTGCGCTGTCTCCGCTTGTGGTGCGGAGACTCATAACTCATACCCCCACTAAAATGTATTAATTTTTGTCGCTGCTAAGCATTAGCGTGAGTTGAGCACCCCCGTTCAACTCTGCTCGAAAAAGTGGGCTCGAAAATCTTGTAGTACAACTTGCCCTGTGTAGGTGGCGCCGTACTGAAGCTATGACGTGGCAGACATGACCACTGAGAAAAATAAACATGACTGGGTACTGTCCAGACAGGAATGGTTCCTGTCCAAAAAAACAATTGAGTTTGGCAGCTGTCAGAGCTGTTTGGAAATGAACGATTAATGTCCAGACATTACTGATTCCTTTACAGACAGGAATGGTTCCTGTCCAGGAAGCAAAGAGTACTGTATAATTACAAAAATTTTTTGGACAGGAACCATTCCTGTCTAGACAGTACCCAGTCATGTTTATTTTTCTCAGTGACTGGTGTCAAAAAAACATGAGCAACTTTTTTTTAATAATTATTTTTATAAATACGCTTCAAACTTTACTACAGTTGAGCGGATGGGAAGAAGAACTCGTCCAGACGCTCCGCTGCACGCTGTATTGTCAGTCAATAGTTCCAAATGCCGATAAAATTAAAGTTTGAAATTTTGAATTTTAAAAAATTCTACATTATAGATAATAAAGAGGCGCAACTTTTTTTCCTTTAAAATTTTTTTTTAGGACAATTAGTTTAAATAATAAGTGCAAAAAACTAAAAAAAATTAATTTTCATATTTCATTCAATTTTAAAACATAAATCATCGTAGTTAAGACAAATATTGATAAAATTAATCGGCATTTAATATACAAACTCCTTAGGGTCTATAGAAAACGATAACATATCAAAAAACTTAAAAATTAATAATTGTTTAATAATATTTCATTGTTATTAATGATCTACCAGCAATCACATTTTCTTACCTTCGCCGACAAAAAGTCAGTGGGGAAGTTTCGAATTAAAAGAACTTTCAGTGAGACATTTGTTCTTCAATGTATAAAGATGTTTTCTGGAAAATTTCTAATTGATTTATTATTATTATTTATTATTTTTAATTGCGCGTGGCGCGACATCGAGTCGCCGTATATAGAGAATAATATTCTGTTTATTATGAATGATCTGCTTCTCATAATTTTTACATATACAATTATTTACTATCGCAAATAAATTGTTTTCAATTATATTAAACTTTAATAGTAATAAATAATAAAATTATTTAAACATTTTTTTAATGAAATATATAATATTCAAACCTTATATTATGTTATTATAATTAAACAAATTTTAATATGTGAAAAAAATGAATTAAATATTTTTTAAATATTAGTAAATGTTAATAAATAACTCAAACTAATGTTAAAGCATTTTAATATCATATTCAGTAAAGTACTAGATATATAATTTTGTCCATATTATTATTATAAATATCTGAAAGTTTTATACATAAAAATATTTTTAAATAACAAATTAATAAGAAAAATGTTTATTCATATATGTATATATATATATATATATATATATATATATATATATATATATATATATATAATACGAACAATATTTTAATCAATTTATTTAGAAAAATTTTATTAATTAAAACATTAAATCAATTTTAATTTATGAATATATATATATATATATATATATATATATAAATTGTAAATAATTTATTTGCGATAGTAAATAATTGTATATGTTAAAGTTATGAGAAGCAGATCATTCATAATAAACAGAATATTATTCTCTATACACGGCGACTCGCTATCGCGCCACGCGCAATTTGTTTAAACTTTAAAATTTTCTAAACTTTTCAATAAATCAATTTGAAATTTTCCAGAAAACATCTTTACACATTGAAGAACAAATGTCTCACTGGAAGTTCTTTTAATTCGAAACTTCCCCACTGACTTTTTGTCGGCGAAGGTAAGAAAATGTGATTGCTGGTAGATCATTAATAACAATGAAATATTATTAAACAATTATTAATTTTTAAGTTTTTTGATATGTTATCGTTTTCTATAGACCCTAAGGAGTTTGTATATTAAATGCCGATTAATTTTATCAATATTTGTCTTAACTACGATGATTTATGTTTTAAAATTGAATGAAATATGAAAATTAATTTTTTTTAGTTTTTTGCACTTATTATTTAAACTAATTGTCCTATAAAAAAATTTTAAAGGAAAAAAAGTTGCGCCTCTTTATTATCTATAATGTAGAATTTTTTAAAATTCAAAATTTCAAACTTTAATTTTATCGGCATTTGGAACTATTGACTGACAATACAGCGTGCAGCGGAGCGTCTTGACGAGTTCTTCTTCCCATCCGCTCAATTGTAGTCTTAACCAGGCTTTTTAGTGATATTATAATCCAAAGAATTTTTTTATTTTAAACGAAAAGTATGATTAATTGAAAATGGTCGAAATC
The DNA here is from genome assembly GCA_032873175.1 of Leptopilina drosophilae. Classification (NCBI taxonomy): domain Eukaryota; kingdom Metazoa; phylum Arthropoda; class Insecta; order Hymenoptera; family Figitidae; genus Leptopilina; species Leptopilina drosophilae. The sequence goes on from CM065487.1 coordinate 13,736,736, forward strand.
ACCAAGTATTCAAAAAACTTTTTTTTATTAAATGTTAAAAATTAAATTCTTAAAAAAATAATAATTTCTTAAAGCATAATATTTAATACTGCCAATTGAAAAAATATATTTTATTGAAACAACTGATTACTTGTCTATTTTCGAATAAATATTATTATTATAAGTATATATTATACTTATTTGCTAATAAACAAATAATTCGTTAAGTAAGTTGTTAGAAATATATCCTTCCATAGTTTATAAATGTTGATAATATATATGATCTTGGGAAGATGAGATTTGAATAAAAATACAAAAGTGTGTCGTTAAAGCGACGTTTTGCTGGCCAGGGATTGCCAGCCTCATTAGGCTAAAATTTTATAAAATACAAAAGTTAAACATCAGTATTTTTTATAAAACGGTCTAAGAGTACTATTTCAATTAATAAACAATAATAATATACCTAAGTTTTGTTAGAACATGGAACACATACTGACGCGTCAAAAAATTAAAAAGATTTTGTCAAATTATAATAAAAACTAATCATTCCACACTTAAAATAGTAAAATTTTTGAGAAAGAGACGACATTCTCAGAAAAGCGATTTACTGTCAACTGAAAAAGAATTTTATTCATCTTATAAAGTCAAGCTAGTAAATACGTCAGAGAAGTCAAAGAACTAAAATGTAAACACATTTATAGAAGAGGTATAAGTTATACTGATTTTATTATTTTCCTCATGGACACGAGTCTAAACATCTAGGTAAAGGAAAGAATGTTTTAATTAGGGTGAAGATATCTTCCTTTCTGTTGATAGTGGAACGGTTAGTTTTTATATGAATCATTTCAGATATTCGCCATTTTTAGGGTTCCGTACCCCGGTAGGAACCCTATTGGAACGGTTACAAAAACGACCATGTAACCCCCCCCCCTAGCGCTCACAGTTTTTCATCTAGAGAGCTAAAAGTTGGTACACTTATGTATTTTCAAGCGTAGATTGCACGAAAAATATAGCGAACGTGATTGTGATTGATCTTCATAGAGTTTTCGACGAAAAACATCAAATTTTGGCCATTTTTCGCAAAAAAAGGCATGAACCCCCCCCCCTAGCGCTCACAGTTTTTTACCTAGAAAGTTGAAAATTGGTATGCATATGTATTTTCAAAAATGGATTAAAGGAAAAATATAGCGAACACATTCGGTATCGATCTTCATAATTTTTTTCAGCGAAAAAATCGAAAATTTTGAAAATTTCGAAAAATGCATGTACCCCCCCCCCTAGCGCTCACAGTTTTTTAGAGCTGAAAATTGGCATACTTATTCGATTTTATGCATAGATTACAGGAAAAATATAGCGGAAGTGATCAGAATAGATCTTCATGGTGTTTTCATCGAAAAACTAAAATCTCTTTTTGCAAGCTCGAAAATTCTTTAACCCTTGCTGGTTCTCTCAATTCTTAACCTAGTGGACTGGCGTTATTCATTTTTGTTTGATTTTTCGTGTAGATTCCAACAAACATACGGAAAAAATTATTGGAATTCATCTTCATATTTTTTTGCGAAAAACTAAAAAAAAATTTCGTTTTAAAAAAAAAGTGTGTACCCCTCTTGGTTTTCACAATTCTTTGCCTATTGGACTGCATTTTTTTTATTTTATGTATTTTCATTTGTAGATTTCAGGGAAAATATAGTGAACATGATTGGATTTGATATTCATATTTTTTTCAGCGAAAAACTCAAAGTTTTTAAAAATTTCGTCAAAAAAGCGTGTTTTTCACTCTAACACCCACAGTTTTTTACCTAGAGAGCTGAAAATTGAAACACTTTTGTATATTCATGTATAGATTACAGAAAAAATATAGTGGAAATTATTAAAATCGATCTTCCTTACGTTTTAAGCGAAAACCTAAATTTTTTTTTCCAATTTTTGATAATAATTATACATATGCTAGTTCTCTCAATTTTTAACCTACACGGAAAAAAATAGTTCACGAATCTCTCGTGAACTAGTATATCACTTTTGGATGGGACACAAAATTTCAAAATTTTCATTCACTTTTGATTAGAAATGGCGAACGTCAACGAAAAACTGAAACAAAGTTAATGAATTTTTGATGAACTTGTTAAGGATGATTAGTTCGTCAAAAGTAGAGATACAAGTTGACGAAAAAGTCGTGAACTCGCGAGTCTCAGTAGTATGCGCAGTTCGCAATGCGCATCAAATATGGCTGATCAAGAATTCATCTGTCATAATTCAGTCGGTGTCATCAGTGTTTACACTCGGACAAATTCTTTGTTTGATTAAATTTATTATTTAGAATCAATGTTTTTATTATTCATTGAATATTTTTGTATGTTAATTTCTTTTGTGAAACAAATAATTCATAAAATAAATTAGAAGTTACGACAAGGATCGTTTTATACTTTGCACGGTCTTGAGTTTTGTAGCAGACAACAGCAGACAAAGCTAATCGTGTCGTTTGCAGGAGTACTGTCAGTGTATATAGATTTAGCCGTGTCGGTTAGTTGTTAGGAATATTATTAGGGTACTAGGTTCGAATCCCGTGAAGCGAGTTGCGAATTTTAATGGCGATAAAATTGTGTATTCTGTGTAGTTGGGTGCGTATAGGCGTCAAGTTATCAAATTAAATGAAATACTATCAAAAAAGTAGTGTCTAGAAAAATTTTTTTGTTTTTAACATTTTTTAAAAGTTCACGAATTTTTCGTCAACTTTGACGAAAAGTTCAGAAACCGTACTACGTTTCTAGTGAAGGAGTTGATGAAATTTTGATGAACTGTGTTTATAGATTACAGAAAAAATATAGTGGAAATTATTAAAATCGATCTTCCTTACGTTTTAAGCGAAAACCTAAATTTTTTTTTCCAATTTTTGATAATAATTATACATATGCTAGTTCTCTCAATTTTTAACCTAGTGGACTGGACTTATACATTTTTATTTATTTTTTCGTGCAGATTTTAACAAACATACACAAAAAAATATTAGAGTTCATCTTCATATTTTTTTGCGAAAAACTAAAAAAAAATTCGTTTTTATAAAAAGTGTGTACCTCTCTTGGTTTTCACAATTCTTTGCCTATAGGACTGCTTTTTTTATTTTATGTATTTCCATTTGTAGATTTCAAGAAAAATATAGCGAACATGATTAGATTTGATCTTCAAATTTCTTTAGCGAAAAACTCAAATTTTTTTGCAAGAAAAAAATTAGATGTTTTTATGGAGAGTACGAAACCCTCGGTTTTAGTACGAGTTCTACTCGCACTTGTCCGGTTTTTAAAATTAGGTTCATTGTCCAATATTTTTGCATTTTCCAAATCAAAATCATGGTTAAAATTTACGCGATGTCGATTGACTGCAGAGTTATTATTCACTTTTTTAAATTCTTTAATGCGAGTTTGTAATGATCGTTTTGTCTCGCCAATATAAGTTGCTGGGCAGTCTTTGCAATCAAACTTATACACAACATTCGTTTTGTCCCATTTTTTGGTTATATCTTTTCCCAATTTTATAATGGAACTAGAGTTTTTATTTATGATGGGAACATAAATACAATTAAAATCTTTAAGAACGTTTCACAACTTGAAGAAATATTTTTCATTGAAGGGCAAAGACACCTTGGGAATTTGACTATAGATATTGATTATATTTTGGTTACTATTATTCTCATTAGAGAATCTTAGTTTGTTGATTCTAATACTAATGTGTTTTTTGATGAAATTCAAGGGGTAATTATTATTTTTTAGAATTGTTTTAATTTTCTTGAAGTTGTCAGAATGGAACTTTTCATTGGACAATGAAATAGGTCTATCAACTAAGTTGTACACAATGTTCTTTTTTTGTTGAGTTGGATGATCTGAAAAATAATTAATAATTCTGTCAGAAGAGGTAGGTTTTTGATACGAGTCAGTGATTATATGGTTATTTTCTCTAATGAGTGTCAAATCAAGAAAGTTAATCGAATTGTTTTTTTCTATTTACAAGGTGAACTGTAATTTTTGGTTGTAAGAATTGAAAGTGTCAATTACAAGATCGACGTGTTCTTTTCTTACAGACAATATTGTGTCATCTACATATCTAAAATAGAATAAAGAACACAATTATATTTTTCTTTTAAAATTTCAAGACAGTCAGTTTCCAGATCATCCATTTTAGCTTTTTGTATGAAATTTCAAAAAAAGACATAATAAATTCTATTAAAAATTCGTCTTTCTTACCTAATCTTGAAATTAACGACTCTTCAAGAAATTCTCTAAGAGGAAAATTTTCTGATATTTTGACGAACAACCTGACTAATAAACATTTACCGACTAATCAAGATAGATCCTTTTCTAAAAAATTACAAAAAACAAAACACTTTTTGAAAAATAATTCTGAAGTCTTTTTTACTCCAGCAGACAAAGGAAATGTAACCGTTCTCATAAATAAGTCTGATTATAAAAACAAAATGTCAAACTTGTTTTCCGATGCTTCAACATATGAACTTATAAAAAAGAACCCTCTTAAAAAACTAATAAGAGAGATATCAGGGATTCTTAAATACTTTAACGAAAACGAATTCCTTGACAAAACATACCATCCAAATTAACTGACCTTGACTGACTTTGTGTTGGTTAAAGCGTATGGACTTCCAAAAATACATAAGAAAAAGGTTCCACTTTGTCCTATTATTTCTCTAATTAATAGCCCTACTCATTTTCTAGCCAAAACGACAGCTACACTTTTCTTTCACTTGATGTGAGTTCTATATTTACAAATATTTCTTGTGAACTAGTCATTCAGAGTTTAAATCGACGCATACGCTCTATAAATGAAAATTGTAAGATTCCATTTGGTGACACTGTCGACTGTACTAAGTTTGTATTCAATAACACGTATTTCTCACTCGACGGAAAGTTTTACCGGCAGATTTACGGAACACCTATGGGCTCACCTATCTCAGCCTTTGTTTCTGACATTGTAATGGATGATCTGGAAACTGACTATCTTGAAATTTTAAAAGAAAAATATAATTGTGTCCCTCTATTCTATTTTAGATATGTAGATGACACAACATTGGCTGTAAGAAGAGAACACGTCCATCTTGTAAGTGACACTTTCAATTCTTACAACCAAAAATTACAGTTCACTGTGGAAATAGAAAAAAACAATTCGATTAACTTGACTCTGTAGTCTATCGACATCGCTTAAATTGTAATCATGATTTTGACTGGGAAAATGCAAAAATATTGGACAATGGCCTAATTTTAAAAAATGGCGAATATCTGAAATGATTCATATAAAAACTAACCGTTCCACTATCAACAGAAAGGAAGATATCTTCACCCTAATTAAAACATTCTTTCCTTTACCTAGATGTTTAGACTCGTGTCCATAAAGAAAATAATAAAATCCATGTAATTTGTACCTCTTCTATAAATGTGTTTACATTTTAGTTCTTTGACTTCTCTGGCGTATTTACTAGCTTGACTTTATAAGATGAATAAAATTCTTTTTCAGTTGACAGTAAATCGCTTTTCTGAGAATGTCGTCTCTTTCTCAAAAATTTTACTATTTTAAGTGTGGAATGATTAGTTTTTATTACAATTTGACGAAATCTTTTTAATTTTTTGACGCGTCAGTATGTGTTCCATGTTCTAACAAAACTTAGGTATATTATTATTGTTTATTAATTGAAATAGTACTCTTAGACCGTTTTATAAAAAATACTGATATTTAACTTTTGTATTTTATAAAATTTTAGCCTAATGAGGCTGGCAATCCCTGGCCAGCGAAACGTCGCTTTAACGACACACTTTTGTATTTTTATTCAAATCTGACCTTCCCAAGATCATATATATTATCAACATTTTCAAATAATTCGTTATTTACAAAAATATAAATATACGATTTCAATATGTATAATATATAAAGAAAACAATAAAAATAAATTTTACAGAGTTTTTTTGAATTTTAGCACATTTAAATTATTCGTATACATATACGGAAACTATTACATGGGCAGAGCATTTTAGTTCAAGTTGCTCAGTGCAGGTGGCTCTGAAGCTTGTAAAGAATTTTACATTGAGTTGAACGAGACTGGAGTTGAGCACGTGTTAAGATAAAGAAAACAAAGTGAGGTTATTTAGCAAGCGTTTTTTTCTCATCGGTCATTGCAGCCCGTAGGTTCTTGCGTTTTAATGTAGTGATGATAGTGTGATGAAAGTTGACGGAAAACTGTAGGGGCGATGGATGTGCTCTAGGCTGAAATTTAAAATAATACTTTTTAAACATAACCTCCAAATATATTAAAAAACTCACTGCGCAGACTCGAGAATTATATCGAAATCATGACACCGAGTTTGCGCAATGAGTTCTGTAATGTATTTGGAGGTTATGTTAAAAACTCTATTTTTGTCAAAAAGTGGAATTAAACAATGTTTCTCATTAATATAATGGTTTTAAAAATTGCTACAAATTTTACAGTCTAACGTAAAATTAGAATATATGTAAACAAGTAGTTTTTCAATCCAGGAGAATATGTTTTGAAAAATTTCACATGCATTATTTTTAATTTTGGCCTAGATGCCATCCAGTGCACCTGCAGTTTTCAGTCAACATCAGGGTTGGGAACGTAAACTACCTAAGGTGATCTACGTAGTTGTTTACATGTAGATTACTTGGTAATTTACGTCAAGAGTTTTATTCTACGTAATTTACTTTAATGTATTTTGTCACGTGATATAACCTGAAAAGCAAACTTTTCAAGAGATTATGTTATGATTTTTTAGTCTTTTAATGGCTGCCATCTTGAAAATGTAATTCACATGGGTTTTCTACATTGTCTACATAAATTACTTGCTCTACGTAATCTACATCAGAAACCAAAAATGACGTGTCATTTTCCAACCCTGGTCAATATTCAACATCCTTTCAACTCAAGAGAACCTATGGGCTGGGTCATTCTCATTACCCATAGTGCCCCAGCAAGCGACTCATCTTGCCCCACACTTGGGGCACAATAGGTTTTTTATATTTAATTAATTTTATTGTTTCAAATTCTTGTAATATTATAAATAAATATAGTTTCTGATCGTAATATAAGATACTTTTAGCTAATTCATAACTCACACATTCAAATTTTTCTATACCGTGTGATTCACACATGATATGCTTTTAATTTGAGGTTAACTTTGAAGTGCAATTGAGACCATAAAGGAGGATAAGGTGATGAAACGCTTGCAGTATATAGCAAAAAAAGTTGACACCAAAATGGGGGGTCGGAGTAGTGCGGTTTTTCTCTCCCTACTGGTCTCAGCGCTCACAGTGGTAATTTTTAAACTATTTTATCACGTGATCTAAGGAGAAAAACATAAATATAACCTCAATGTTTTTGTAGTGAAATGACAGCAAGAATGAATTTTTATATTTACATAATATTATTTACTCCTGAATTTATCATTTTATACAGTCGGGTCCCCATACTATTACATTTCCAGAAATTTCCCACTCCTCCAGACTCAACACTGTTATGTCCCAAAATTATACCTATTGCGCACCTTTCAGGGGCGTAAATATACACACCTCAAGTGTGGATCAGAAGTTGACCGTGTAAACTAATTTACTTTTATTTTTTCATTGGATTTTTTAATTAAAATTTTAAATATATTTTATTTGATATGCACACCTTCATGAATTCTCCTTAGACTTAAGTTACGAATACGAATGAATTTGGAGGTTATAAAGAAATATAACACTACTGAGAACATAACAGTTTAGAATCGAACAGTATGGGGACCCGACTGTACTAACTTTTCATTTTTATTTCCAATTTCAGTCATAAAACTCGTTTAAACCTTAAATATAACCCGATTCATTCAGCTGTCATCTCATAAATGCCATAAACAACCGTGTAGCAGACGATACATTATAATTCTGTATTTTCCCTCAAGGGGCGCTCGAGATAGTAGGGAGATAAAACTTCACTACTCTGACCCCCCTATTTAGGGGCCAATAAATATAGGCCGTTTCATCTCCTTATCCTACTTCATGATTGAGTCACAACGTGTATCAAAACGGATACATATATTATATGATGCAAGTGATTAGTGAATTAAGTGCATTAATTTAGTGTTATTAAAATATTTATAAAATGCCGACAACGAGTCAAGAAAAATAATAAACACAACACTGAAAACCAACGACAATTTTTTCACATTGTATTTGTAGGTTAGGTGTGCAGAAGTCTATTGCGCCGGAGACTTTTTTGAAAGAAAACGCCTGATCACTGGGTTGCCAGGTTCCTGGTAAAGAGAACCGTAATTAGAAGATGCTGATGTAGCCCAAAAAAGCGTCTAAAAATAGGGATGTAGCCCAAATCGCGGTTTTTAGTAACGTAATTTTGTCTCATTAGAGGTTATTGACGAAGAATAGATATTTTTTATACAAGTAAAATATGTACTTTCAAAAAAGTTAATTTTGTATAAAATTAATGAACTATTAATCGAGCCGCCGGATCGTAGAAGAGCACGTAAATTTTTCTCGGCCGAGATCGAAGTCCCCTGGACATCCAAAATTCGACTTTCGAATTTAAATATCTCATGTACATATCCTTATAGGAAATTTCATTGCGCATCTTTTTTTCTTATAAAATTTTTTTGTATCTATTACCGTTTTCGAAATATAAGGGAAAAACTGTTTTTTTAAAAAACGAAATTTTAATTGTTTTTTTCACTTCAACTCGCGATTATTCAGTCAATTTTACGAATGTCTTAATGAAACAATAACGAAAATACGCGTTATATAATCCTACGAGTGACTAAAAAAGAAAAACGATGTTTTAATTATAAAAAAAATGTTATTATTTTTTTATTCAGATATTGCAAAATTCGTAAACTCAAATTTTCACCAAGCGGGGAAGTTGAGCAAATTTAGATCAACAAAAAACTTCCAGCGAGAAAGTTGTTCATTAAGGTCTAAATAAGTTTTTCCCGAATGTAACAGTTCAATTAAACAATTAGTTAACAAATGGCGAATTTTAAAAGTCGTCTGCGGCTGAACGCCCAGCGCGCGTTTCTCACCCGTATTATGTATACGCAGAATAAAACTCCAGCTTACTATACTGCCGTCCTTTTTAACCCTCCGTCACACACCTTGGAAAAAATTACGACTTTACACACGTTTAGAGGGAATCCCTCACCACATTGTAAAATAAACGACCTAACAACATAAACAAAGGAATCAATATAAATTTAATTTTAACACAAACTTATAAATATGTAGTAAATTATTCTAAATTATAAAATTAATAAAATTAATTTTCAGTCTCAAAAATAAAATTTAATTACACGAATGCACCATCTTCCAAGGAATTACACTCTACATGTAAAAATAATGTAACATTAACAAATAAGCAAAAAAATCATTAAATTATTTATTTTAATTACATTTATAATATAAATTCGCCATTAACCAACAGTGGAACAAAAAATGTTTTGAAAACTTGATTTTTTTATTTAACATAACCTCACTTTTTCGAGTTTTTTCTGTCTTTGAAGCTTCATAATTAAATATTAATTATGTTTAAACTAAATGTTTTTTTAGAAATATGTTGAGGAGTAAATTGTCGAAAGGTATAGAGACTGATTTTACTTTACAATGAGCAAAAAAAAAGTTATTTAAAAAATACTGAAACCATAGAGGGAATCCCTCCCTAGGTGTGTGACGGAGGGTTAAAAAAGGCACTATCTACATTTTTTAAGAAAAATGAGTTTTTTATATGGCTGGATTCGTTACAAAATTCAAAAATTATCTGTGCAATCGAAAATTATAAATTTTAATTAGTTAAAATGTTAATTAGATTTTAATTGTAAAAATTAGCTAATTATCCATTTTTGTTGTTGATAGTGACGCTTTTAAAAGGAAAACGTCCCCATCTTAATTGTAAAATACTGATTTTTAGCCACCAAAAATGTGCACTATGTACATAGGCCGCCGCCATATGTATTTCCTTCAATTTCTAGTTTAAAATTTTGCACTATCTACTGTTTTGCATATTATTATTTAAAATTATAAATTTATTATTGCACCAATGAAAAGAGCGGGTCCGATTTAGTTAAGAACAATAGGTTGATTTACAAAATTTTATTTTTGTTAAGAGATATAAATGCAAACGCGTTTAGTTAAATATCTCGGTTCGAGTTAAAATGTAGATAGTGCCTTTTTTAAAAAGGACGGCAGTACAAGGTCAGATACGCGCGCTGGGCGTTCAGCCGTCAACGACTTTTAACATTCGCCATTTGTTAACTAATTGTTTAATTGAACTGTAACTTTCGGGAAAAACTTGTTTAGACCTTAATAAACAACTTTCTCGCTGGAAATATTTTGTTGCTCAAAATTTGCTCAACTTCCCTGCTTAGTGAAAATTTTAGTTTACGAATCTTGCAATATCTCAATAAAAAATTAATAACTTTTTTATTTATAATTAAAACATCATTTTTCTTTTTTAGTCACTCGTAGGATAAAATAACGCGTATTTTCGTTTTTGTTTCATTAAGAAATTCGTAAAATTGACTGAATAATCGCGAGTTGAAGTGAAAAAAACAATTAAAATTTCGTTTTTTAAAAAAACAGTTTTTCCCTTATATTTCGAAAGCGGTAATAGATAAAAAAATTTATGAGAAAAAAAGATGCGCAATGAAATTTCCTATAAGGATATGTACATGAGATATTTAAATTCGAAAGTCGAATTTTGGATGTCTAGGGGACTTCGATCTCGGCCGAGAAAAATTTACGTGCCTTCTACGATCCGGCGGCTCAATTTCAATATCTTTTGTTATTTACTTGGTTGAAAAATCCAGAAATATGATTTTCGTATATGATTTTAAATGAAAGTTGCTATGCATCGATATAAAGCCCAAAAACCGCAGTCATTAATTAAAATATAGCCCAATCGCTACTTGTAGCGATTTTAAAATTTAGGCCGCGAAATATATGCAAGAGATAGCCCAAATCGCGGTTTGTAGCCCAATCTGGCAACCCTGCCTGATCATACAGCAGCTGAGCGACTCAGCATTGCCATACCCCCTCTACCGAAGTTTTATCTCCTGTCTCTAGCCTTCTTGTCTCAAACATATACGCTACATATATACACATGCACACTAAAATTTTTTTAGAACTTTTTTTCATACACTGAAAAAATGTTCTGGTTGGAATAACCATAAATCCCAGTTTTAACTAGAATTTCGTGTTAAATATACCCTTACCAAAACTTTTATGGTTAGGTTAACCAGAATTCTAGTTAATATTACCAGAATTCTGGTTGTTTTAACTAAAATATCGTGTTAAAAATACCCCAACCTGAAAAATTTAAAGCGCACTGCTGACTTCAATGCGAGACAGCAGCGCCCTGTCATAAGGGATAGCAATTAACCTCAAAATGCGAGCATCTCTCTTTTTCGGGGGCAGCAGTTACCCCTGAAAGAGTAACTGCTCGCTTTTTGCGGTTAACTGCGTTTTTTTTGATAGAGTGTGCAGCTGTCCTGCAAAAAAGAAAGCATCTATCTCTACAAAGACAGTAGCGTGCTTTTAATTTTTTCAGTATACGCACACATAAAAGTTGAAATTTCAACTTCTTGAAAAAATTTAAACTCGGGGAATTTGTTGTTCTATCAAGTAGAAATGTGCCCCAAAAAACATTGTTGCGACATTTTCGAAAATTTGGAGGGGGTAGAGGCTGGTCAATTTTACTACTTTTGCTAAACCCCGTCTACTTTCTCAATTTTTAAAATTCTTTTTGCATTTTCTAAGAACAAAATTTGTTATGTTTGTTATATTGTTACATTCCAGTAACAAAATTCTCTTTTTGAAATTGAAGACATTAGCAATGAATCATTGTTGATGATCGCACAATTAGAATGTCAATAATAGAGATATTGCATTTGAAATAAGTATACCAAAGAAAGGCAATAGATATTAAATTAATAAGAAAATTATTAGAGAAATGATATTATTTCTTTTAATAATTCATCAAAATTAAAATAAACCTTTAAATAAATATAATTTTGTGATAGAACAAAAGGCCATTAAATAAGAAGTAATATTTAATTAACTAATTATTTCTCACGCAATACTCTTGTTTCAAAATTAATATTATACGATTCTAATAATAAACAATATGTATCCTTCTATTCTCTATGCATTATTTTCTAAGAATTATTTTGCAGCTGCATAGAGTATGGAATGTCTTTTTGAAATAGTTGATCTGTATATCGATCCTCATAGTTGACAAAATACAATGTAATTATCTTACTCTTCATAGAACTAAAGCTATGAGATTCGATATTTAGATGCACACCAACATAAATTGTAAACCATATTATACACATATATGAGTGGACTTGACTCATATTAGTATGTTGCGAAGGCACGAGCTTAGTTTTCTTCCTGGGAAAGTTTACTATCTCATGGAATAGTGATACTCGCGATATACTATATGTGGTGCAGGTGGTCACAAAGCTCCAAGAAGTGACTCAATTCTTGGGATGATCTAGGAGTCGAGCTTAGAGATGGGGATGATCTTTGATCTTTTGTCTCCCACTCCCTAGTGGGAGACAAAAGATCAAAGATCAAAGATCAAAGATTTGCTACTATAAAAACCCATGCAAATCCATCGTCATCCGTCAGTTTATTTCGATACAAAGTCATCGTTACGTTCGCGTCGTGACAGCTTCATCTTTAAGCTTGACCCTTCGGTAATCATAATTTTGGCCGTAAATCTTGCATTTTCAAACAGTATAAAGTTTACTCGTTGTTTTAAAATATTGAACAAGTATTCATTATCGCCAGACTTGTGAGTCGGCATTATCAAAAATTAATAGATTTTCCGTCGTAGCCTAGTCTATTCTCGAGATACGATTTGCAAACGTGACGTGTGTGCTTTCGGAGAATAAGAACTAAAAAACTGTGACAAAGTCCCAACCGTTCTTTTTCAAGAGTTGTAAAACCTCACAGTGTCAACGACTATAGGAATTAAATTCCTTGTCAAAAATTCATCATTGTATCTGCCCTCGAAACAGAGGTAATTGTAAGTACCATTTTAAACAAATTGTAATTTCACACCATAAACACATTCTAAATTTATACATTTCATTCTTTCTTGTAATCAAAGATAATAAATAATTTTACCATAAACATTTAAGATCATTCATTTACTTAATTCAATATTATTAAAATTACTAAATTATTAAGAAAAGGTAATTATATAACAATTATATTTTAAATAATTGCAAGACGACCCCCGTAGGATCGATAGAAGAGAACGTACCCACATAAAAATAAATGGTCAAGCTTTACCAACTTGACTTAATCAGCCTACCATTCCTCCGAAATAAATTAAATAATAATTAAAATTTTAAATAACCTCGCTTTCCGCTCGGGATGTAACAGCTGATTTGGTGTCAGAAGTGGGATTCTGTTCTTTCTTAAATATTATAAAAAATTAATTGTTTTACCTTTTTTATTTTAAAACAAATCCATTTTATATTAACATAGTTAAGAAGTGTGGCTGGAATTGTTCTTATGCCGTCCGGCAAATTACATTTCCACGTTTGACATTTTATGCCGTCCGGCAAACTCGTCATGCTACATTCTTTGCAATATTAATAAAATTCATTATCCATATTAACAATATTAAGACTGCATAGCTGGAAGTGTTCTTATGCCGTCCGGCAAATTACATTTCTATAAATAACATTTTATGCCGTCCGGCAAACTTGTTAAGCTTGTAATCTTTCTTTGTTAATTCCAATCTTAAAATTTTAATAATCATAAGAAATTCAGTAGGTATTGTTTTTATGCCGTCCGGCAAATTTGTCAAGCTGGGATTCTTTAATTATTAAAAGTAATTTCCTATCGAAAAATTCTTTAAAGCCTTAACAGAACTGTTCTTATGCCGTTCGGCAAATTATAGTACTGCAATAGACATTTTATGCCGTCCGGCAAACTTGTCTATTAAGGTTTTCAAGAAAATTTCTTACCATTTCGATCCATTTTAAACAATAAATAAATAAGTTTAAAAAAAAAAAAGTTTTATTATAAATCTTAATTAAAAAAATTTTTAAAAATTATTTTATAACAATAAAATCACAAACAAAGAAACAAACAAAATTAATATAATTAAATTCAAAATTTTCTAAGTCCATTATGTTTCTTTTTACAGTAAAATCAAAAACATGGGTGACAGCCCTGATGTCAAAATTCTAAAAATTAAGAAACGTGGAGGCTCAAAGGCTCAAAGACGATTCGAAAATAAATTAAATTTAAAAAATAACGAAATAAATAACCTTTTACCACATAAATTAAAATTAAAAAATTTCAATTCAGATGAGGAATTTTCTCGATTTTTCGAATTGTTATTAAATAAAACTCAGGAAATTCTTGACAATAAATAAATACTACGAAAAATGTTTATCGTATTGTTTATTTAAAAATATAATTTTATAACACTAAATTGTTTTAATTTATTTCCTGATAAATTTCCAAAATCCTGAAATTGTTAAAATAATTGCCTTTTCAAGAAAATAAATTAAAATTAAATTAAAATACTAATTTTTAATAATAAATGTCATCATATTTTGCATTTTTGGAACGTCGAAAATATGCTTATTCATTTATTAATATAATATCACAACAACTAAAATATTTAGAAGGAAGTTTTATTGTAGATATTAATCTACCAATTAATTTGATAAGGGAAAGTGAGTTGGCTTCCTCCGTGAGCATAGACAGATCTCAGGATTACGTTCTTAGAAGTGCAACAATAGTAACAAGTGGTGAAGTTGATATCCAAGTAGGAGATTCTTTAATAAAGTTTCAAGTAATTTCTTATGATAATAACTCTCGACTATCAGGTATCTTAGGGTCTATTTTTGACTTTGATTCAAATTTTGAGTCTAATTCAATCTAAAATTTGTCTAAAAGATATGCTTAAACATTGGTCACAACAAATTTTAAAACGACCTACTAATATTGTACTCTCTTTATCATCAGACTATTTAATTAAAAAAGACGGAGATTTCATTTATAATCCAGATATAAAAATAAATTTAATAAGCAAAAATACAATAACAAAATTTTCACCCATTGATTATTCAAAAATATATATATTAAAAAAGTATAAGATACCAACTGTAGGAGTATTGGAAATTGCTGTGTTAAACAAAATTGTTAAATTTAATGTTGTAGATAGTATACCTAATTCAAATATAGCAGGTTTTATTGGGGACCCTCTTTTAAAAGAATTGTGCTTACCTATTCCCGACAATTTTAATTAAAAACAAAAATAAATAAATATTTATATATTGATAATACATCAAATTTATTTTAAACAAAATGTCGGACAAAGGATCAGATAGTGATTCTGAGAACAGAAATAGAGAAGATCACACAATTGATCCAAGAAATAATCGTGGAGGAAACTACATTAATAATGCTGGAAATAGTTCCACAGAAAATGCTGCGAATAACTTAACAGGTACAATTAATCGTACTCTTAATGATTCTATGGTAGCTACTATGGCTGAATGTTTTGTCCTACAACAAGCAACAATAAATGTACCAATTTTTGACGGAAAAAATATGCCTATTAGAGATTTCGTAGAAGATATACAAAATGGAGAAGCTAGTGTACCCCCAAATTGTGAAAAGCAATATATAAAAATCATATTATCACGTCTTAAGGGTGCAGCTAGAAATTGCACTCATGGAAAAGAATTTAATACTGTAAATTCCTTAATTCAACACCTTAGACAACGTTTTGCTCCAAGAAAAACATACGCTTGGTATTTGCATGAAATTTCTACGATTAGGATGTATCGAACGAAAAATGTAAGCGAGTTTTATGATAGAATTACTGCACTATTATCAGGCGCGCAAGCTGCATTAAAAGATAAATATCCTATTGACGCACAACAAATGGAAAAACCATTAATTGATTGTTCATTTAAGGCATTTATTCGTGGATTACCCGACAATATATGTAGTATGGTAGAAGCTCAAAATCCAAAAAAATTAGAAGATGCTTTAGCTTTTGCAATTAAATATGAAACAAGATATCAGGTTCAATATCATGGTTATCAAGATTATAGATATTCTCAGTCAAACTATCGAGATCTAAGTTTTAGTCCTCAGGTAAGATTTGCATCATTACCAGAAAAAAGCCATTTCCCAAAACAATACCCACCAGGAAATAATACAACTACCGATAAAAGTAACAATTATAATGGTCAAGGATTTCAAGGTAACAGTTATAATAGGAGTGGATATGTGACACCGCCGAGAAGTCAGTCACCCTTATCATCACGACCAACTGATACTTTAAACTACAGCAGTGCTCGTCGCCCAGACGCAGTGGCGAGCGAAGAGAAGATAGAGCGTCAATCAAGTGTTCGAGTTCTATTGAAACGCGAGTCTGCAAAACAAGACTCAATAGTGAGTCACCCATCATAATGTTTACTTCCCCGTACATGAAAAACAAACAAGGATATTTCCTTATAGATACTGGAGCAGATGTCAACATAATCAAATTAAATTCTTTAGATGAGGAAGTATTAGTTACTGAAAGCAATGCCTTGGAAATAACTGGAATAACCGAATCTAAAATAAATACTTTAGGTACTTTATGTGCAGATGGAATTTTAGGTAGAGAATATTTACGACAAGAACAAGTTCAAATATCTTTCTGGCATAATACCATAGTTACTCAATCAAATCCTATAAATCCAATTCCATTTGTAGATAAGGAATCAATAGAATTTAATACAATATTAGAATCTGAAAAGAAACAAATTAGGTCTATCACACTTAAATCTAGGACTAGACAAGTAATACCTGTAAACATTTTAAATAAAAAAATTAATCAAGGATATTTACCACTCATAAAAACACAAAAGGGAGTATTTATTGGAGAAGCAATTGTAACAAATTCTAATGGTTGTTGTCATGTATATGCAATTAATACTACTGAAAAGGATATAGAGATAACATTACCACCACAAGAACTTGTCCCATTTGAGTATTATAATTTACCAAGAGAAGACTCTAGTGAAGATACAGATACTGACATCCCTTCTACTTCAGATAGATATCAAGCAGTAGTAAATAATTTACGACTTTCACATTTAAATGAAGAAGAACAAGATCATGTTTTGGAAATAGTGGAAGAATATCAAGATATTTTTCATTTACCGGGTGAACCATTAACTGTAACTCCTTTAGTACAACATCAAATTTTTACAAATGATGATATTCCAATAAATACGCGACCTTATAGATTCTCACCCTCACAAAATGAAGAAGTTGAACGAGTAATAACAAAAATAGTATCCGAAGGGGCTATAAGGCATTCAAAATCACCTTATAATTCTCCGTTGTTAATTATTCCAAAAAAAATTAATAGTACAGGAAAGAAAAAATGGAGAATTGTTATTGATTTCAGAATGTTAAATGAGAAAACAGTAGGCGATGCTTATCCTCTTCCCTGTATTTCAGAGATTCTTCAGAATCTCGGAGGAGCTACTTATTTTTCTATATTTGATTTAGCTAGTGGTTTTCATCAAAGAGAATTATCTCCAAAAGATTCTGTAAAAACAGCCTTTTCAACTTTGAACGGTCATTATGAATATGTAAGGATGCCTATGGGATTAAAAAATTCTCCTGCAACCTTTCAAAGACTAATGGACCAAACACTATTAGGACTTCAAGGAACTGAAGTATTTGTTTACCTTGACGACATCGTAGTATTTGCAACCGATTTAGAAAATCATGGTAAAAAATTAAAGAGACTATTTTCAAAATTAAGAAGTGCTAATCTTTCCTTACAACCGGAAAAGTGTGAATTCCTTTTCAAAGAAGTACAGTATTTGGGCCATATAATTAGTAGCGAAGGTGTAAAACCAGATCCAAAAAAGATAGAAGCGGTTAGTTGTTTTCCAACACCGAAAACACCTCGAAACATAAAACAGTTTCTAGGACTTGCAGGATACTATCGTAGATTTATTAAAAATTTCTCTGAACGTGCAAAACCCTTAACAAATCTTTTAAAGAAAGAAATTACATTTACATGGGGAGAAAAAGAAGAAG
The DNA here is from genome assembly GCA_032873175.1 of Leptopilina drosophilae. Classification (NCBI taxonomy): domain Eukaryota; kingdom Metazoa; phylum Arthropoda; class Insecta; order Hymenoptera; family Figitidae; genus Leptopilina; species Leptopilina drosophilae. Next base: position 13,754,850 of record CM065487.1, read on the forward strand.
AAAGTTTTAAGGATTTAAGAGCAGCATTGTGTACCAGTCCCATTTTGCAATATCCTGAATTTAATAAACCATTTTCACTTACTACTGATGCTTCAGATTATGCAATAGGAGCTGTTTTAAGTCAAGAAAAAGATGGAGTAGAATTACCAGTAGCGTATTATTCCCAAGTTATGACACCTGCAGAAGAAAATTATTCAACAACAGAAAAGGAATGCCTCGCAGTATTACATGCTATTAGACATTTTAGACCTTTTTTATATGGACAAAAATTTACATTAATAAGTGACCACGAGCCTTTACGATGGATTAATTCAGTCAAAGAACCAGGCCAGCGATTAATACGATGGAGGTTAAAATTGCGTGACTACGACTATGTCTTTAAATATAAGCCAGGAAAATTAAATACAAATGCTGATGCTTTGTCTAGAAACCCAGTAATCAATAATATTGATAAAATAAATGACAACGATAAACAACAATCCTTTCAAGCTAAAGTATTAATGTTTACACGCCAAAGAAAAAAATTGGAAGAAGCTGAGAAGAAACTCAGAGAAAAACCGTCAACATCTGGAGTATCCTCAAGGACAGTTGCGCCAAAACAAAGAGTAACAGTTGAAAGTTCCAGTAAGAAATCTTTAGGGAATATAAAAAAACCAACTTATGCTACTATTCTAAACAAAAAGCAAAAAATTAATAAAGATACAATTAAAATTACAGACCCAAAAGAAATTGCAAATGAGAGCACTATTGGTGGACGATTATTGCAAAGAAGAATGGAACAACAGAAAAATGTAGCTCGACGCAATTATTGTGAAGAATCTATTACTTCTGAAGAAATAGATACCGATCAAGAACCACCACCTATATTAAGAAGAAGAAAAAGCGTTTTACCTAGTTTAGATATTCCTAAGGTAACATTTATTGATGATCCCATATCTAAAAGTGCTCCTATTAAGTCTTCTGCAAATGAAAATTTATTTTTTGACCCAGTGGAAGAAATAGAACATGTAGTAACAATTAACCCTCCTATGTCTGACAGCGATGAAAGCAGCTCAGAAGGAGAAAGAGAAGAAGAAGTTCAATCATCTGTTGGAGATAGAATTTCAGCCATAACAAAAGAACAATTACAAGAGTCCTTTTCAAAATTCGATGACTATATACAATCTCAAAAAACGAAACCGCAAAAAGAATATTTTGAAACAACTGAAAAAATAATACCAGATGTCACAGGTGTATCAGAAGGAGAAGAAGACAGTTTTATTTTGAATGCAATGGAAGAACTAAATATTGATGATGATAAAGAATTTGATCAACGAGTTGAAAAAGTTATAAATTAGACTCAACAAAAACTAGAAGAACAACATGATTCCAAAGAAAAGTATCAAGAAGATTCAGATAGCGATAATGATTCAACGCAGATAAAAATGCCAAAACGAAAAAGCGTAGTTTTTAATCCAAATTTAGAAATCCAATCCTTCCTTTCCGAGACTATTCCCTCTACTCATATTGAACCTAGAGCAGTTTCAACACCACATCCCGAAAAAGGCAAAGAATTACCTCGAAAAGTGAAATTTAATCCAACACCAAGTACAATCACCGACTCAACAAAAACTGAAATTACTGAACATCCTGAGATGGAAATTTCAACTTTACCACTCTATATTACTGAACAACGAAATAAATTAAATAGTAGTAGAGAAAATTTGACATATGTGAAAAGTAACTATGTTCATTTTTTAGCCGCTGATTGTGAGTTTAACACTCCTATTAGTAGACTTTTAATAGAGACTGGCATGTTGGATCCCCAAGAAATTAAAAATACAAAACCTACAATAGGACAAGTAATAATAACACCTCGAGGACAATATAAAATACACACATTAATAGTACAGGAAAATTATTTTGATGAGATACGTAAAGAAAATTTAGAAAGATGTTTTCAAAATTTATTAAAATTTTAAATTATGATAAAGTTAATTATTTTAGAATTTCACATTCCGGTGATTTAACGGATGAATTACCAAAAGGGCAATTTTTAAACATATTGTCAAAAGTATTTCCACCTCACGAAATTAATGTAATCGTCTGTTATGGCAATGTATTAATTCCAAAAGAAGAACTAAAAAGGCAAATTATAATAGAAAACCATTCTAGTAAATTTGGAGGTCATAAAGGTATGAATAAGACTTATAGACGAATTCGAGAAAAATATTATTGGCCTGGTATGAAAGATCACATTACAGAATTTGTAAGAAAATGCACTAAATGTCAAGAACAAAAATTGGTAAGAGCAAAAACACATGAGCCTATGATAATCACAAATACCGCTCTCGATGCTTTTGATAAAATATCAATAGATACAGTTGGAAAGTTGCCTACCACTCCAGATGGCAATAAGCACATTCTTACTATACAAGACAACTTATCTAAATATTGTATTGCTGTACCTATACCAGATATTACAGCAACTACAATTGCACATGCATTAGCTACAAAATTGTTTTGTCTATTTGGTTCACCGAAAATAATTTTATCGGATCGAGGAACTGCATTTACAAGTATATTATTTCAAAAACTTTCAAAAATATTTGGAATTAAACAAGTGACTACGTCAGGATATAGACCTCAGTCAAATAGAGCATTAGAAAGAAGTCACGCAGTTTTTATGGATTTTGTAAGATCATATGCTGAAAATTTTGACGATTGGGATAGATTATTACCTTTTGCCATGTTCAGTTATAATACGTCTATACACCAGTCAACAAATTTTACCCCTTTTGAGTTAATATATGGAAAACCAGCACGTACCCCTATATCCTACCCTATTAACGAAAATCTAGAGACATATGGATCATATTTGCAAGAACTTATTATTAGATTAAATGAATTAAAAGAATTAGCTGCAGAAAATTTAATAAAGCACAAGCAAAATTCGAAATTAAATTATGACAAAAAGGTTAAACCATTTTTAGGGAAAGTAGGAGATATGGTCTATGTTCAAAAGGAGGTTAAATTACATAAAAAGTTAGATAGCCATTATCACGGACCTTATAAGATTATTAAAATTTTAGATAAACATAACGTTCTTTTAGAAAATACAGAAGGGAAACTTTTTCAAAAACATATGGACAAATTAAAACTTGCTTATTTATAAATGAAACTAATATGCATTATTTGTCTAGGAAAATGGAATACATTCAAACAAAACCATTGCAAGGAGAAATTTCCCCATCTTCTATTCTTCCCAAGGGAAGAATAGAGGAATATGAATTTCCTAAGGCTCAACTTTCCGAATTGTCAATTGAGTATAATTTTTCTCCACCAATCTTCACTTTAAAACGTGAGGAAAATGGATCTAAAGATAATAAAATGTTTTATATAAAATGTATTGTAGAAGATAAAATAAATGGAAATAGATTTGTGGAAATCGGAGATGGAGCAACTACAAAAAAACAATCTATGCATTCTGCAGCTAAAAAAAATTTTAACCAAGATGCAAGGTATATATTATTTTAGTGAGGAGGAAAGAACTATTTATCATCCAGAAAAAAGTTATGTTTACTGTTTGGATTGCCCTTCAAAGACGTTAAGATTAAAATTATACAAATGGGAAAATGCTTGTCAATTATGCTATTCCAGAGGACACATTATGTATAATTGTCAAGGAGCGGTAAGAAACAAAAAATTTTCGCATTTAAGATCAACACCAAACAGGTAAATAAGAAATCATTAAAATATATATTGATTGTTTGAGTAAAATTAAGATTACTCCAAGGTGTAAATATTCTTGAAATTACTAACGAAAAAATATATTTTAAGAATACTAACAATAATGTTTAAAAAAAAAATATATATATATATATTTTATAATTAATAATTTGAATGTTGAAGAGCTGTGTTGTGGATTCTATAATGCTTATTGAGAAGTATATCTATATATAAGTACTCGTTGTATGGCTATGCTTAGTGAAGGCTCAATCTGTATATCTATATATATGAGACTCTATATGGATATGCGCTCTGTACGATTCCTCGCCTGTTCTCTGCTTCCTCACGTTCGCCAGACACTCCGCTTACTCCTCAGTCACCTATACGGCAACGTCCATCTCTATACTCCCGTCTCCTGCTTCCTTAACCCCGCTAGTCACCCCGGCGTTTCACCACTACCTCTGAGCACCTACAAACTCTATCAAGCGTAAAGGCGAGTAGAGTCGCGGGACAGCATTCGAACATTCGAACATCCTATATGCATTTATTCATGATAAAATATATATATATATATATATATATATATATATATATATATATATAATACACATATATAATTTCGCTTTTAGAGTGCTTAATCAAATAATCTAGCTTGATAGTTGCAATAATGATTACCGCTAAAGTAATCACATTTTGATAAAATGCATAATAAACTAAATGTAGGAAGAAACTATTTAATCACTTACACTAATTTTACTTTGTTCGTTGCTGCTTATACATTAAACTAGATTTAACTTTATATTTTATTCACTCTATTCATTCAGACAATGTTTAGTTAAGGAAAATACTATTTTAATTACGATGCGTTGCCTTGCGAAAATAACATTAACTTTAAAAAACCTAAGTTTTCACCAGTTCAACGAAGTGTGCATGACCAAATGAAGAAAATACCCACTACCCTTAATCTAATAAATACAATAATTATACCAATAATTAAAATACACAAAGTTATTGATATAATTATAAATAAAGACATTTTTAAATATACAATTCTGCATATTCTACTTATATCTAATCGTTAACCATTTCAACATTAATAACAAAAAAAAAAATATTTAATAAAAAAAATATATATTAAATGAATAAAAATAAATTTTATATATAACTATATACTTTAACATAAAAAAAAATCTATATATTCGCATTACAATTATACTAACTATTATCACAGCTACATAACTATTATTATTTTTTTTTATCGTGACTCAATATTTTCTCAGACCTAATTCTTATATAAATAATTATAATAATCAATATAATTAATCAAATATATATGCGTAAAGTTTTCTATACTAATATAAGATATCCGTCACACTTTTATAATGCACGTACTAGTTATAATCAAATTATTTTGTTTCCGCATAAAAGCATAATTCATATATAAAGAACATTATACATTAATAAACTAGAACTAAGAAATGCTACCCATATACAGCTTATGAAAAAAAGAAATTGTCGCAGTAACTATCCTTTACAAGTATTATCACATGAAGAAAATGAATGTTACAATAAAGTATCATATTACATACACTATGGTGTCAGAGTTATTAAAAGATTAATTTACAATTAAACACTAAAACATATTATTAAAAGCAAATAAAAACATTTAAAAATGAAATTTTTAATGATTTTAAGTGCTTAAATAAAATATTTAAATTAATAATACTTTTACAATTACATATATCTAATTTATCATTCAAGTACTTTTACAACAAAAACAAAATTTTAATAAATACATTTTAAGCATATATACAATTCTAATAATAATAATAATTAAATACTAAATAAAAGAATACATTTATTTTTAATTTAAAACAGTTTCATATCTTTATATACAAGGAACTAAAATAATCACTTTTAAATAATATTTCATTACTTTATATTATATTAATCAATATATTATTCCAATTATAGTTAATAAATAATAAGAATTATTTTACCAGTTCAATTATATTATTACACATTATTCAATAATTACTAAAATAATATAAACTTTTTGTCACATTTTATTATATAATTGCATGTGCATACTATAAATTTGCACATAAGCAATAAATAATCTTAATCATTCATATTTTAAAAAATAAATTCTATATATATCTATCCACAACCAGCATATAGATTTTAACAAACACATATAATCAAACAAGAAAACACTATCAACTACATTAATGTCAATAAAACAACCCAACTATATGAGATGTTTTATTGAACAAAAAAAAATATATATATATATATATATTTTTTTTTTTTTCAAATAAATAAAGTAAATAAATAATTTTCCATTACATACGATAGAAAGACGAAAGGATAAAAAAAATAAATAAATTTTTTTTTAATTAAATATTAAAATTTTCTAAATAAATCATTTTCCGTTCCTCTTTCTACCAGCTTAAATAAATACAAATATTAAAATTCAATTATTTCGCAGATGGACATATTCATCCCTGACTGGTTCATCAAGATCAAGGACAATATCTTAACTGTCTTCCGTATCATGTTTGTTATTGCTGCACTTATCATATTGCGATATGTATATAATTTCTCCAAGGCCATTTATATGAGACGTCAAAGGCATCGAAATTCCAATCAAAATCAAATAAATATACCACTTTCTTGATTACATAGAGGACGATGTAAAATTTTAAGGAGGGAGGACGACACAAAAATTCAAAATCCAAATAAAAATTCTAATATCAAGAATTCATCAAAAAAATATATACATAAAATTGAATAATACAAGCACTAGTCTTCCAATGCGTCATCAACGACCAGCATCATGTTACGCGACAGAACGCATAGCAAAAGAAGAAGAAAGAACCATCGCAACACTCTAACATCGATACAAGACGATAAGGGATAAAGCGATATATGTATATATATTTCAATATGCGAAAATCTTATTTTATTGTCTTTATAGGAAATAATGGTTGATCATTTTCTCAATTACAAAAGAATTTAAAGAAGAAATTTTAGTAGTAAAACATAAAATAAATAAAAGAAAGTATATGATAAAATGATCACTCTATAAAGGAAATAAAAAATTTAATACTTAAACATGATTGTATATGTATCGATTTATATACATATGTATTCATATAAAACAAAAAAAAATCTTTGACAAAAGAAAGAAAAATTAAAAAGAATAAGAGAAAGGAAATGTTTTAAAATTTGAGACATCCAAATAGAGAGAGGTACTACGTTTTTGAGAAATATATATAAATCTATTTAAAAAAGTACTTACAAACATTGACACTTAAACGATATTTACATAAAATACACTACACAATTAATAATACTCAATTCAGTCTAAATTAAACACAACACTGACACACTAAACAATTCAGTCCAACTGGAGAGGGTCATTTTCCTCCAAACAAGGACCTTCAAAAGTATTGGGGAGGTCATCAACCCACACTTCCTCAAAATATGGCATTTCTACGTCCAAGATTTCGTTCTTGACTTCTATCTCAGACTCCATATCTTCAGAAAAATTGGATGAAGCCACCCCCTCCACCACCATTGGTACTGGAGTTTCCGCAGATGACTCTTTGTTACTGCAACCTCCACACCAGCACCTGGGAGGACGGGAAGGATTCCTGAAACAAGATAAGAATAACAATCAAGTTATAATTATACAAAAAAACTTAAGAATTTTGCAAAATACTTCACAACTAAAATACTTACGTCATGGAAATCATCAACTCTGCAAGCTCCGTCGAAGTCTCTAACGTTTCCGTTCGCAAGACACTAAATTCTTCCAAATTTACAATTGGACCTAAATTTTCGTTGCCTGGACGGTTCCTTCGACTGCAACGACGTAAAAAGAGAGGGTTTTCTCTAGCTGCATCATCCACTTGTTGCCACACTTGAATATTGTGGTGCAGTACAGTTGACAGAACCATAATTCTGTCCAAGAATCATTCATCATTCCTTTGATGAACAGGGCATATTGGAGGAACCCGCCCTATAAAAACAACAATAAAGAAAAATTTATTTTGAAGAAAAATAAATTTTTGTTATCACACACATATTTATACATAAATATATATGTTATAATTACCTGCAATAAAATCCTCAAAATTCACAGTTTCTGCTGAAGATGGTCTGCTCTCCATGGTGAATGAATATATACTAATGAGAAATTGAATTATGATGAAGACAAAGGGAAAAAAGGGATATACTGATTCATAACATCAAGGACTATATGACAAAGAAGTTAAGATCATACTTACGATGATAGAAGTCATTGCACTGAAGGTATCACTGATAACACTTACTCTAATTACACTACACATCACACATATAGATATATGTTTACTATTGAAAACGCATTAGCTTCCTACTTCTGAATGTCATAACTTGCAACAATGTATTTCAGTAGTATATCAATGAATGGAATGAAAGAATGGGTATAAAATTGTCGAAATGTGCACGTTTGCAAATATTCAAAAATTATAGTGTTCAATCGGGACGATGAACAAATTTAAGGAGGGAGGACTGTTACATCCCAGTAACAAAATTCTCTTTTTGAAATTGAAGACATTAGCAATGAATCATTGTTGATGATCGCACAATTAGAATGTCAATAATAGAGATATTGCATTTGAAATAAGTATACCAAAGAAAGGCAATAGATATTAAATTAATAAGAAAATTATTAGAGAAATGATATTATTTCTTTTAATAATTCATCAAAATTAAAATAAACCTTTAAATAAATATAATTTTGTGATAGAACAAAAGGCCATTAAATAAGAAGTAATATTTAATTAACTAATTATTTCTCACGCAATACTCTTGTTTCAAAATTAATATTATACGATTCTAATAATAAACAATATGTATCCTTCTATTCTCTATGCATTATTTTCTAAGAATTATTTTGCAGCTGCATAGAGTATGGAATGTCTTTTTGAAATAGTTGATCTGTATATCGATCCTCATAGTTGACAAAATACAATGTAATTATCTTACTCTTCATAGAACTAAAGCTATGAGATTCGATATTTAGATGCACACCAACATAAATTGTAAACCATATTATACACATATATGAGTGGACTTGACTCATATTAGTATGTTGCGAAGGCACGAGCTTAGTTTTCTTCCTGGGAAAGTTTACTATCTCATGGAATAGTGATACTCGCGATATACTATATGTGGTGCAGGTGGTCACAAAGCTCCAAGAAGTGACTCAATTCTTGGGATGATCTAGGAGTCGAGCTTAGAGATGGGGATGATCTTTGATCTTTTGTCTCCCACTAGGGAAGATTTGCTACTATAAAAACCCATGCAAATCCATCGTCATCCGTCAGTTTATTTCGATACAAAGTCATCGTTACGTTCGCGTCGTGACAGCTTCATCTTTAAGCTTGACCCTTCGGTAATCATAATTTTGGCCGTAAATCTTGCATTTTCAAACAGTATAAAGTTTACTCGTTGTTTTAAAATATTGAACAAGTATTCATTATCGCCAGACTTGTGAGTCGGCATTATCAAAAATTAATAGATTTTCCGTCGTAGCCTAGTCTATTCTCGAGATACGATTTGCAAACGTGACGTGTGTGCTTTCGGAGAATAAGAACTAAAAAACTGTGACAAAGTCCCAACCGTTCTTTTTCAAGAGTTGTAAAACCTCACAGTGTCAACGACTATAGGAATTAAATTCCTTGTCAAAAATTCATCATTGTATCTGCCCTCGAAACAGAGGTAATTGTAAGTACCATTTTAAACAAATTGTAATTTCACACCATAAACACATTCTAAATTTATACATTTCATTCTTTCTTGTAATCAAAGATAATAAATAATTTTACCATAAACATTTAAGATCATTCATTTACTTAATTCAATATTATTAAAATTACTAAATTATTAAGAAAAGGTAATTATATAACAATTATATTTTAAATAATTGCAAGACGACCCCCGTAGGATCGATAGAAGAGAACGTACCCACATAAAAATAAATGGTCAAGCTTTACCAACTTGACTTAATCAGCCTACCATTCCTCCGAAATAAATTAAATAATAATTAAAATTTTAAATAACCTCGCTTTCCGCTCGGGATGTAACAATATGATACTAATAAATATTTAGATATTTCAAAAAAATTATTTTAATGATGCAAATAAATATTTATTTGAATTAAAATCTATGCATTATTGAGTAGAAATTGAAATGTAGAATTGTTGAAAAAACATTTCTATTTGACCTTATATGAATGTATTATCCAAAAAGCAGAAATAAAAATATTTTTTTATTAAATTAATTTTTTCGCAACTTTTTTAACAAATAAACAAATTGTGTCATTTTTTTATTTTAAAAAAAAAATTTAATATTTTTTACAAGATTTTTCTTAAAAAAATTATTAAGAATTATTAAGAATTACTTTAGACTTATTTTTAAGAGAATTGAATGTTTTCAAAGACTTTACTAAATAATTGAATTGTTTCAATGGATTTATGCAAATTTCAGAGAATAATAATTGAATTCTTTCTTGAAATTTTATTAAAATTGTATTAAAAATAATTTAATTTCTGCGAATTTGTGAAAATAATTCAATTCTTTCGACTACATTTTTATTATGTATGTAAATAATAATTGAATTTATCCAAAAATTAAAATTTAATAATAAAATCTTTTATAATTTGCATTATAATAAAGTTAAAAACACGTTTCACGCGCTAGAGCCCGTAAATTTTTCTACATTTTCATATTGATTTATTTATTAAAAATTGAAAGTTTTATCTTTGAGTTTAATTTAAAATTTGTAATATTGTATGCATTGTGAGTTTTTGATATCAATGGATTCATTGGAAAAAACTGCATTTGATAGATATAGTTTAAATTATTTTAAAAAATTATTTGTTGTAAAAAACTTGTAATTAAAACCTTCGAAACTCTAGAAAATAAAAGAATAAATGGTAAAAACTTAAGGATTTGATTTGCTTAGATATACCTAAGTTCTTCTATCAAAAAGTGAGTGGAACGCATTACGTAACCGCCATTCGGCTAAACTAGGATTGCCTTCGGGTCAGATAATTTGTAGCACGAAGTAACTGTCCGGGGTTTCATGCGTAACACGTGTGCCAAACAAAATTTATTTGTTAATTTAAGTATTTAATTCATATTAATACTTATTATATAAATAAATATTATTCTTCTCCTAAAAGGTATATTTTTATCTCTTATCTTACCTACATCTTAATTATTCATTTGAAAAGTATGTTAACATAATGAAAATTAATTATAATTACCCAGCCGAAAGAATGGACTGGAAAAATACTGAAATTGTACTTGCCTTCAGTACAATTTCAGTCTGTTTTTTAAATGTTTCGGTAGACATTTTTCAAGTCCTTTAACAATAGTTTCAAATGTAGGTTAATATTATTTAAAAAATAATAATTAACTGAGATATTAAATGTTTTTATATTCTTTTTACTGCGACCAAATTATATTTTTACTATCATGAAAAACTGCTCCCCTACCATGTGACATCAATGACGTTAACGTGATTCTTCCATCTGATCAGCGGTCCGAGATCGCCTATCTATTTGGCAGAAACTACGCAAAGGACTTTCCTTAACTTTTTACTTCGTATTTGTATTAAAAAAACACGTATGTCCATTTTTATGGTTTTGTGGCCAAGGGCCAAAACCCTTATAGCGAGACTTCGGTGTCCGTCCGTAGTTTTTACGTCTTAAGTCTTAAGTATTCAGTCTTAAGTTTTAAGTCTTATACCGGGACTTCGGTATAAGATGTTCTTATGTCCTAAGATTTAAGACTTAACTTCGGTATAAGAAGGTCTTAAGTTCTAAGTCTTATGTCTTACGTCTTAACAACCGTTGCCATGGCAACTTCGGTATAAGAAGGTCTTAAGTCCTAAGTCTTAAGTCTTACGTCTTAACAATCGTTGACATGGCAACCGTTGCTATGGTAAATAAAAATTTTTAAACAATTAATTCAAAAAAAAAATTCTAAATAAATTATTATTTATTTTTTTTATTCATTCATTATCATTATCATCATTTTTGTTATTTTAGGCCACGAAACCCTATGATGTATGCGCGTTGCGCCTGCTTCTCTGCTATTTTCTCATATAATTTGTTTAAACAATGATTTTTTTATTACATAAATAAATAGAGCACTATCACTTTACCCAGTATGTGATGTTAAGTTAATCAATTTTTTAGATTATATTAGGGTTCTTAACCCTTTGCCGTTCTTGTGATACGAAATGTCGTTTAGAGTCTTTTCTGGGGGAACAACCAATGAGAAAAGGCGGTATGCTTGTGTTGATAAATTAGTTATGTGTGAGAATGTAAGTGTTCTGAATTTGCAGAAACTTACCTAATTAAAAGATGAATCCATTTATATTTTAAAATAAATTATATTTAAAAATAATATTTAATACCTAAAAATCTATTTTTTTGTATAAAGTGGAAGTGTATTTGCAATTTATTACTTTTTAAACATAGGTATATTTGATTATTAAAGACTTTTATCAAATCTACATAACCTATGCAAACATAACCTCAAAATCAAACTAACATTCGGCCCTGATATTATCCACGTGATTCCACTGTCAAACTGATTTTTTCTAAGGTGGGGAAAGCTTATGCACGGCAAAGGGTTAATACAAACAGTTTTTCTTAATTTTCTCAATTTGATCGAAATGGCGCTTACCTAAGTTCTTCTTTAGTACGGCAACATTGTATAAAATTATATACACAGAAAATTATAATCTAAATATTAATGTAAATTTGAAAAGATAAAATTTTAATTCATTTGTTGTTTTCTAGGTTGTGTTGGTAGAAGGCCATTACCTGCCTTTTGTGCCACTTTGTAATCGGAGTGAGTCAGTTTTTCTGGCTTCTTGCACGCCAGTAGTTCTTCCTGAGACGAGAGAAAGTGTCGTGCAAGGCGCCACGAATATTTTTACCACAATTCATTCAATGGACATGAAGTATCTTCACATTGATAAAACGTATGATAATAATTAAATTGGAAGAGAAAGACGAAGACAAAAGCACTGAGTGGCCGCAGAAAATTTGAGGATGGACATCTTACACCTATGATAAAAAAACAATTTTTTTCGTTACTATACTATTAAGTCTTACTCAAGAAAATTATAAACTCTTTTTGACCGAAGAATCTAGAGATATCAAGAAATTTTGAGTAGAACGTTTTCTGCGGCCACCTTGAATTTAAACTTTAATTTTCTTACTAAATCTCAATAAGAAATCATTCTTATTTTTTTATTCAGAAACGACATAAGTCAAAGCAATTAGGAAAAATGAAAATGTCAGGGAATTATATAGCCTTTTTTCGAAAAAATTCTTCATGAAAGAAAAAAAACAATTTTTTTATTTAGAGTTCAAGGAAAAACTCAAAATTCTATCTTCAAATTAAAAAAAAAGTCAGGAAAAGTGAAAATTTTATTTTCGTGGCAACCTTGATTTTATTTTATTTAATATTATATTGTTTCGCATTATTTAATTATAATTTATTATCAGACATATTGTTTTATACAATATTTTTTATTTAAGAATTTCTCATTTTTTTACAAAAAAGGGCAGAAAGTCATATGGAATATAATCGTTCTGAGCTGGTTGGTGTTTCCTGGTACAATCTTCTTCATTGGGATTGCATACGAACAGCGTATTGTAAACATCAAACTGGTAATTATTTTTTTTTTTTAGTATCAAACTTAAATTTGGAAAGTAACTTTTTTAATTTTTTTATTTTATGTACAACTGAAAGGTTTTTTTTATTTCTTTCTTATTGAGAAAGTAATAATTATCATTTCAAAGAAATGGAAACAAATAAGAAATTTATTTAACTAAATTTATTTACCTAACAGTAATTATATAAATTACTTTAAAAAAAATCAAATTTGTTGACATTTTTTTCAGTTATACAATCGGATCAGGAGCGATCAAGCACAGCATTATTGAGACTACAGGGTCGTTCTGGAAGATGGTTTTGGGTCCACTGCGTTCTTCAAGTCAAAGATAGTTCAGAAGAGTGTCAGCATCCCATTATCGTTTGCACCAATCAAGTATTAAGGTATTGGAAAAATTTCTAGTTTTAAAAAAATTGTTAACCTTTAAATTCTTTAAATATTATCGATCAAAAAATAATTTCAAAACATGGTTGATAAATTTATATTTGCATATTTTCATTCATTAAAATCTCAGTTACCACTGAACCATCCATTTGTCGATGTTACCATGGTGATAACCAAAAATATTACCTAAATTGTTTAATTTATTTATAATTATAATATTAATATACTATCTTTAGCATTTATAACACTTAAAAACCATAGTACTAATTATTTTTGACATTTAAATTGAAATTCCATGTTTAAGTCAAAAACAGAATTTGTTGACTCGAGAAATAGGTTCACCCTCGACAATTGGTGCGTTTACCCTAACACATTTTTAATTTTAAAATAATCAATTTATAATTAAACTGTTTGAAACTTCAATTATTTTGATTTTTTAATTTCTTTTAAAGTAAAAAAGTTTAAAAGTTTTTTTTCATTTTATGAACAATTTTACTAAATTTGATGAGATAGTAATTTGTACATTTTATTAAATATGATTTTTATGAATTGTATATTTATAAATTACTTATAACTGTGCCAATTTCAAGTCTAAAATAATAAAATTTTATTAAAATTTTTTTGAATAATAATGAAAGTATTGTTAGCGCCTTACTGTACATAAATCACCGTATGAATGAACCGCATGAATAAACGTATTGACGTAAGTTTCGTTTGGTCCCGATAAACCGAAAACGCGGGCAGTGAGCATCAAGGCGAAGTCGAAGCATGATGTCTGTGAGCAAATAACGAGCGAAGCGCGAATTTTGTGCGAAAAGAAACATAGTGCGAATGTATTAAACATTATGTTATCATTTTGAATATTAAACTTCTATTTTAATTTATATTTTATTTAAATCAAGTGACTTTTATTATTTTAAAGCCAGCTTAACCTCGAATAATTACTACCGTTTTCTGATAAATTAAACTTTCCAACAGTACTAAAAGTAATTTCATTAAAATTGAATTTAAAATCATGTATTTTATAAATTTTTATTACATTTGAAAGTAATTAAATTCTGACTATAAATGTTAAAATTGTTGGAAATACTTAAATTGATTCGTTGGTATTGACGTCTCATTTTTAGGGTTCCGACCATTTTACCGAATCCATTTTACCAAATGAAAAATTTACTTATTGAACATTTTACAGCAAGATCGTTTTTCAGAAAATTATTGTACCGAATGCCTTTTTACCGAATTAATAATTTTAAATAACAATGTTATGCGCAATAGCGCGTAAAAATTGAAGGTAGCGACCATCATTTTTGTAGTCCTTTGCATTTTCTTGACAAAAAAAACAAACCCGTCACACGGAAGTTTATTCCCACTATTTTTGGATGAACAAATAATTTTGAAATCACAGTTTTCTTGAGAGTATTAAATTGATACTAAAATGGATCAAATTGATGCCAAAAATCTGGATCAATTTTTTATTTGATCCACATTCTTGTTATCAATTCGTTTTCATTTGATAGTTTTAAATTAACAGGGATATCACTAACTAAAGACACTAATAATTTTATTAATGAAAACACTAATAATTTTGAAATAAATTATATGAAAGTGAACTGACAAAAATATGACATTCGGCAAATTAGATGTTGAGAAATTTTATTAAAAGTGTATTGAAATTAGTTTAAATTCTCTAAGATTATTTTATTATTTATGAAAATAATTGAATTTTAACCAAGAATTTTATTTTTTTTTCATAATTTAAATAATCTAAATTTCTATTGAACAAATTTTTATTTATTTTTCATTTTTATTTTTAAATATTTTAATAATAGGGCTTCCGTTTCCGGTATCGTTGAGTTGTGTACGCGTTTGTAAAGGGTTTTTGGCAAAATTTTGAGTATTTTATTGAAGGGTGGGTAGTGTAGTGTTTGAGATAAAGGAAATAGTGGTGGTGAAAGTAAGAAGAGTGTATGTGTGCGAGTGGGTAAGTGTGAGTGATAAAAAAGGTAAAAAAGAGAAGTGAATGTTGTGAGATTAGGTTGCTTGAAGTGAGAAAAAAGAGAGAGACCCAAGTAACCTGTAAGTTTGCAGTAAGCTTGCTGCAAACTTACACCACAAGATTTACAATCTTACACGTAAGCTTACTGCAAGTTTGCTGCAAGTACTAAAATGTCCTACTTGCTGCAAGATTGCACAGCAAGCTTAGGATAAGCCTACACTGCAAGTTTCCTAAAAATTTTGTGAAAAAATGTTTAAAAAACTTTGTGAAATTTTAGAATTTAAATTAAAGAGAAGTTTAACTGATAATTTTTCCAATTAGTTTTTCTTTAATTTTAATATATTTAATATTTATTTAAAATTATATAATGGGAACAACGTTATAATAAAAATATTATTATTTTCTCCAATCCAAAGAATTGTAGTTGTGTACTATTATCTGTGATCAGTGGATACTAGTGAAAAATTATAAATGTCGTGACAGACGTTAATTATTGATATTATCATGTAAGATACTATTGTCAAGCACCTGTTTAGGGGACCGATACTTATACTCTCCGTGAGACAAATCGTGCGCGAGAGAGGTATTTCTCGCCATCTATCAGAGATTTTGAAAACTAATAGAAGTTTCACTTATAATTCTCTAACTCTATGATATATGGCGAGAAATACCTCTCTCACACACTACTTGTCTCGAGGAGAGTATAAGTATCAGTCCCCTAAACAGATGCTTCGCAGTTGTATCTTACATGATAATATCAATAAGTAACGTCTGACACGAAATTTACAATTTTTTGCTATTATCCACTGATCACGGATAATAGTATACAACTACAATTCTTTGGATTAGAAAAATTTGCATTCTATATTTTCACATAGTTTTTTAAAAATTTTTTCACAAAATTTTTAGGAAACTTGCAGTGTAGGCTTGTCCTAAGCTTGCTGTGCAATCTTGCAGCAAGTAGGACATTTTAGTACTTGCAGCAAACTTGCAGTAAGCTTACGTGTAAGATTGCAAATCTTGTGGTGCAAGCTTGCTGCAAACTTACAGGTTACTTCGGGAGAGGCAGTGGGAAATATTAAATGATAAGGTAGATTTCTAGAATGGCTGAATTTGATGGAAGTAGTGTACGAGTGAGTGAGAAAAAGGCGCGAATATTTAAAAGAGGGATTGGGAAGAATGGAAAAGTGATGACATGTGAAGACTGTATGGACTTGATGGAGCTAGTGGAAATGTTGAATGAGGCAATGGAAGAGCGTTTTGTGAGAGTGAGGAAGAATTTTGTAACGGTATGTGAATTAGGTGATGAGAGGGGTAAAGAGATTGATGAATTAGATGAGGAAATGGAAAGGATGCATGAAAAGTGGAAAAGGTGGGCGAGTGAGTTGGAAGGTATGAGAGAAAGAGTGGATGATTTGGAAAAATTTATATTAGAGAAGAAGGAAGAGGATAAAAAAATGAAGGTTATGTTAAAAAAGGGGGTAAAAATGTGTAGTAAGGGGAGTGAAAGTGTATATTATGAACAAAAGGTGAATGAGCTGGAAAGAAGAGTGGAATGGATGGAAAAGGATAAAAGAAAAAGAAATATAATGATTAGGGGTATGAATGCAGGTTTAAGTGAAGGAAGAAAAGAAGTGGGGAGACTGGCTGAAAGGATAGGGGTGAAAATTAATATTAGGCGGATAAAAACGATGAGTATGGATGCGAATGGAATTCCGAGGATGTGGTTAGTAGAACTGGGAAGTGAGGAGGAGAAAGAGGAGGTTATGAGGATGAAAGGAAGATTAAAAGGATGTGTTGAGAGAATAGATGAGGATAGAACGTGGAGGGAAAGGAGAATAAGATTGTTACTGGGAGAGAAGGCGTGGATTGAAAGAAGGAATGGAATAGAAGTAAGAATGGGTAGGAATGTGTGTGGGTGGATGGGGTAAAATGGTGCGTGAGAGAATGCAATGGACGAGTGCTTGAGGTTGGAATAGATGATCGGGTGAATGGGGAGAAATGAAGAAGGATAGGAATGAAGATGGAGGTTAAGGATTTAAAGGGGTGGGGCGTTAATGGGGAATCAGTCAGTATGGACAAAGGGAACTGGAAACGGAAGCCCTGGCACTGGCGAATATTGAGTGGATGAGTGTGATGAGAATAGGTTAAGTTGCGTGATGGTTAAGTTGTTGATGTGGAATAAGAGTGACGTTATAGGTTAAGAAATTTTGTACATATAGAATAAGTTGACTTGTAAATGAATCTGGGAGTCTCGAACCCTGCCTATTGCAGGGAGAGTAAATAAACACAAATATTTTAATAATAGAAATATCAATTAATTTTCTTATTCAATTTTAATTTAGCTAAATTAAATTATTAACTAATATTTTAAAAAATCCTTGAAAACAAAATTAATTATTTTTTTTAATTTTTAATAAAAATTTTTCTAATAAATCTAATTATTTTGTAAAATTTTAACTAATCCTTTGAAAGCAATTTAATTTTTTTTATAAGGTTTTCTTGAATTCAAAAAATTCAACGCAAGAATTGAAGTATTTTTATAAATAATACAATTCTTGTCAGAAATTAAATTATTATTTAACAATTTTAATAAAACTAGCGCCTCCGTCGACCACAAGCGGTCGACTACGTTGCTTCCGTTTCCCATTCAAAACGTAATCTTTCTTTAAACATTTTAACATGCAATTTTGCTTCTATACGATATTCTTTCCTTTAAATTAATTTAGTTTCATTAATTTTTATGCAAAAAAATAAAATTTCCAAGTACATGTCTATTTTTCAATGACATTTTATCAAAAAATAGCGACTTTTCTCAACAGCCTACGTTGCTTCGTTATTTATATTTAACATGTCAATTTTTTATGAATGTTTTAAATTCTAAATTTGCTTTTCCACATTTTTTTCTTTAAATTAATTTTATTTAATCTCTGAAAATTTAATCGTTAATAAAGTTTTAAAAAGTCAGATTATTTTTTATAGAAAAATAACAATATGCCAGGATAATTAATTTTCTTGATTTTATTATTTTAAAAATATATATCTAACAATTAAGGTCATTTGTCCTGAAGCTGTGACGTCATAATAATTCAAATGCCTTCAAGGTTAAATTAATTTTTTGATTTAATTTAAAAATTCAATTCATAAATAATTCGCATAATATATATTCAAGGTGGTGTAACTGCTTTAGTATCTAAAAGTAGTGAGATTGGGAACATTTGTTTATAAATTGCATACCTTATACTGTTTTTTATAATTAAAATTAAAATGTCGTTTAGAGTCTTTTCTGGGGGAACAACCAATGAGAAAAGGCGGTATGCTTGTGTTGATAAATTAGTTATGTGTGAGAATGTAAGTGTTCTGAATTTGCAGAAACTTACCTAATTAAAAAATGAATCCATTTATATTTTAAAATAAATTATATTTAAAAATAATATTTAATACCTAAAAATCTATTTTTTTGTATAAAGTGGAAGTGTATTTGCAATTTATTATACTTTTTAAACATAGGTATATTTGATTATTAAAGACTTTTATCAAATCTACATAACCTATGTAAACATTACCTCAAAATCAAACTAACATCCGGCCCTGATATTATCCACGTGATTCCACTGTCAAACTGAATTTTTCTAAGGTGGGGAAGGCTTATGCACGGCAAAGGGTTAACTGGAACAGCGATAGTATTCGTTGAAATAGCGAATGTATTCGTTGCAATAACAAAAATTTTGCTAATATAGTGAAATTAACAGTTGAACCTCAATGATCCGAACTTCTGTTATCCGAACCTCTGTTATCCGAACTTTTGTTATCTGAACTTCTGTTATCCGAACTTTTTTTGGCCTCCCGAATCTTTCAAAGCAAAATAACGAAATTTATGGCAAAAAATCTTAAAAAATCTTGAATTCTCTGTTTTATTAAATTATAATTACGAATTAATATATATTTACTCCAATATGCTTATGAATATTTTAAAAAATGTATTAAATGAAATATATACAGTTCAACATACCATTTTTTTACTTTAATTATGGAAAAAATAAAAATTTCTATTATCCGAACCGAATTATCGAGGTTCCACTGTAACTTCAAACTGCGAACAGATTACCGGAATACAATGATTTATAAACGTTTTATAATAATATAGATTTGTTTGTCACCAACTTGTCACCTAGTTTCAGAAAATAATTCATCTTTTCGTCTATTTTGAGAAAAACAATACTGCGAATCATTTAATAAGTAAATTAAAAATGTATTCAACATAAATATATTTAATAACACAGGCCGACAAAATTTCATCAACTGCATGTTGCCTCAAGGTACTGCCACAGCTCTTTTCAACAACTGCTTGCAAAGGTAGCTTAATTGAGGCTGCCCTCAATTAAGCAGAAGATTTAAATTCCAATAAAGTGTTAATTACTTTTTTGAAGGAAATTATTATTAAAACTGAATAAAAAATAATAACAATTATTTTTATTTATTATAATATTAATAACTAAATTAATAATAATTTTCTTTATATAAAAGAAAAATATTACTTTATGGAGCTGTGGTAGTATCTTTAAATGTTACAGCTGATTCTTACAGGATTTTATCCGTAGAATATAAATTAGACCTTGAAAATATTGGATTGACTCTAGTTTTTAAGCAACTTACTTTTCAATACGCAAAATACGCATTTTTTGAATGAATGTAAAATCATAAACTAAAACAGTAAATTTGTCCGCATAAGACCAAATTAAAGATTAAACACTGCTCTTTAATATCCAAAACAAAAAATTTAATTTATGTACACTTTAACTTATAATGTCCAAAGAGACATACGTTTTCCATAAACATATTGAAAACTTTTGTCCATATATTTTTTTTGAAGTACTTTTGTCCATATAGGGCAATTTAAATAAAAATTAGTCATTCTTGGGGTTTATATGGTCGTTGCTTACTAAATCTAACCTAAGAAAAAATGGCGCTTAATGCTTTGTTTCAACGCACCCTTCAACTACAAGCAATTCAATATTTTTAAGGTTAAATTTGTATTGTGCAGACAAAATATTATAAAAATCAACTTCCATCATTGGTTAGGCCACAAAATTTTTTTTGCCTGTGTAATCCAATAATAGTAGTAAAGTATACCTACCAAAAATTTATACTTTATTTTTGTTAATGCAGCGAAAAAGAGGCGGAAGTGATGCGAGCGAGTACCTGGCTATATCAGTATTCATCTCAATCGAAATTTACCTACGGCATTTGTCCAACGGGACAAAATCAAACAATACCCTATTCTCATCATCACGATTATGTAAGATCGAGTTTTATACCCGAGTCGGAGTCCTCGCCATCGTATCCAATTGAGGAATCGTGGAAGGAACGTTCACTGAAGTCGGAGGGTGAATATGTTATGCCAAAATGTGGAAGACTGACAAGCGATGAAGCTGAACCTGTTGATATGTCAATTAATAGTTCGACGGAAAATGAGAATAGAACACTTCATAATCATAATCAGCAGCAACATCATCATCATCACCATCATCATCATTCCCCTCATCATCATTCGTTGAACGTTCAATCGTTAAATTTCAATCCAAAACATCACAAGGTACAAAAATGTTCGACACATCCTGGTTACAGATCAAAATTAACAACACACGTTCCGATTCAGTTTTCAACGGGCGATTCGAACAAGTACAATATCATTGATTTGGATAAAGGTCATGTGGAGGGATGCGATAGAAATTATTCTCAGAAGCGATTAGTGGTGAAACCATTGCCACAAATGATGGAGCCTACGGATTCAGTGGAGCACTGGAGCTCGAGTCCTTTGTGGTCCGATACTCTCCAGAGGGTACCAGATGTTGTTCACCAGGTTGGTTTCATTATTACTGAAATTTTACGCCTGCACTGAAAAAATTTTACATTATTTTGTACTGGTTCCAGAACAGTTTCCAGAACGTTTCCCTTTCGATCAGCACGTCAGACGTAGACGTACTTTTTCAGCGCATGCGTTGTTCGGTGGACTAGACAAACAGTTATCAGCATGGCGGTTGAACAGAAAAAGTAAGTCTACTGTCTAGAAAAAGGACGTCTGACGTGCTGGTCAGAAGGAAAACACTTGTTCCGGCGTTTTCAGAGAACCAGTACAGCCAATGGCCTAACATTTTTTCAGTGTGTGTAGCATATAAAAGTTCTATACATTAAATGTAAACCTTCCTATTCCATAAAATTCCTATTCTCTCCGTGTAGAGAGCGGAAAGTAATCAGCGGGCGAAATAGTCGTTTTTTCCACTGACTAACAACAATTTTTGAAGTGTTAATTAAACGTAATTAACTAATTATAATATTATCACTTTCTATTACTCCAAATTAAAATCAAATCAACAATTACTGTCTAACTAATTTAGTTACTAACTTATTAACTAACTTGATTACTGACTGTCTTAGTTACTCACAGAAAAAAATTGAATGTTAAATATGTTTTGAATGTTAAATATGTTGTGTGGTGTCGCTTTAACACTACTATTGATGTAGTTAGTAATATAAACTAATAACGATTGTAGTGTTAAAATAACACTCCTGGTGAAATTGTTTTGCGTGTTGTTTTCAAACCAAATTTGCTTTCTTACTATCTTAGTTACTAAGTAACTAACTAAATTAATTCCTAAATAAGTAACTTTATAATGTGGTATCTAAATTACTGAGTGATTAACAAATACATTCAATGTATTTTGAAAGTACATACCCATTTTTGGATTTCCTCAACGGATGCGTGTTGTTCATCGCGCTTTTGGACAAAGAACATCGTGTGCACTCAATGTACTATTTTCACTAATACCGGTAGGCAGCACACGCACGGCCCAAAAACATACCGATCTTTATAAAGATAATTGAATTAATGACAAAAATGTTATTAACATTTTTAAAAATAATTCAAGTCTTGCCAGGAATTTCATAAAAAATATAATTGTTGTAATTATTGAATTTAATGATCAAAATTGATTTTTTAAAAATTTTATCTAAATTCCGATTTTTTTCTGAATTGCAATTCAGAAAAGATTTCAGAAATGATTGTTTTTTAAATTTACAGAAATCTATTTATTAACGCAAAATAATATTGAAGTTAACCCTTTCGTTGCTCTGGAACTTATATAATGCATTTTACGTGTAATATCATAAGTTGAAATTTCAACTTCTTGGAAAAAATTGAACCTCGGGGAATTTGTTGTTCTATCAAGTAGAAATGTGCTCCAAAAAACATTTTGGATTTTTTCGAAAATTTGGACGGTCTAGAGGGGGGTGAATTTTACCACTTTTGCTATACACCGGTCTACTTTTTCAATTTTTTCTGTACGTATTTGTAATGGGAAAAATTTTGTTGAATATGTTTTCGAAACATTTTTTCATGCTCTTTCTAGAAAAATCATAAACCCAAAAAGGGCATTTTGTAAATTTACATGTCGATAGGAAAAAACCTCAGCTTTGGTTTGCAATAATTTATTTTTAAATGAAACGGACAGATTTTTAGAAAATTGAAAATTAAATATTAATTATCAAAAATTTGTGTCTATTTTAAAAATATTAAAAAATAAATTTTACTATTGGAAAGAGTATGAAAAAACCTTTCAGAAACATATTCAACAAAATTTGGTTTCAATAAGAAATTGAAAAAGTAGACGATGTATAGCAAAAGTGTTAAAATTGAGGAGCTGGATTCTAGAACTGGCTCTTTGCTCGGACTGCTCATTGACTGACATTAGCGCTTGCGCTCCGAAAGAAGAGCCGGTTCTAGAATCCAGCTCCTCAATTAACCCCCCTCTACCCCTCTAAATTTTCTAAAGTCAAAATTGTTTTTTGGGGCACATTTCTACTTGGTAAAATAACAAATCCCACGAGTTTCAATTTTTTCAAGAAGTTGAAATTTTAACTTAGAACATTACCCGTAATACATAATAATGATTATAAATTGTTGAATAATGTTTTTAATTT